>CM048755.1:380866-1725866 GCA_026315105.1 Locusta migratoria | reverse complement strand
GCAGAGTTTTGAAACATCTATGGGCTCAAATGAAATACCGTTGTTCACGTCCATAGCCACTCCCCCACACTGTAAAAAAACTTCTACAAAGCAAGCAACTAATCTGTATCCTAGCAAAGGAAACCTCAGAATTATAACTTTATTTAAGAAGTGCTGTGGAACACCAGACTAATATATTAGGAATAAAACATTGTTTAATTAAGAAGAAAGCATCTATATGGCTGATAGCACCTCATAACAACGAAGAGACAGAGGGAAACAGTTTTTATTTCAAAATATTTAATCGTGCAAGTTGCAACGTCAAAATTCATCAGGCATCCATCGCACTTCATCCACATTTTTATCAGCTACAGGTGATTGCAGAATTCTGTGGCACAGCTTTCGTTCCCTTAGTCTTTAAGCTGAACAAGACTATGAGTACGCCGTCTAGTTCAAGCTACGATTCGAAATTAAGAGCAAACCGGATTAACATTTTTAAATTGAGACAGTATCTAAAATATTTCATTTCGTTTACTTTGTTGCGGTTACGTAGATGACGAAAATTAGGCAAGTCCGTCAAGTGAAGGAGAGAAAAGCGATAGTTTTTCCAGTTATTCACCACGTGAAACCTAAGTATATAACAATTGTGATTGTATTTTCAGGCCGTTAAAACTTTAGTACTCAAGAAGCTGGAGGTGAACGTGTAGCACGCTGCCTTAAGCCACTGATGGCCCGAGGAATTCGGCAGCCCTGCAGTCGTATGCTTTACGACCTAAGTTTGGGCTTCAAGCTTGTTACTACGGCAAAAACCTTGAGCGAGACTCGATTTTCTTACCGCCATTTTTGGGACTGGCACGTAAAACGGATGTTGCATGCGGAGAGGTGAAGCAGGCTAGTAAGTATTATTCCGCAAAATTCTGCTGCTGCATGTGGGCGCATTATAGATTTTAATTTTTGCTACGAATTACGTTTATGCAAAGGACTATATTATATGCTATCTTACAAAATTGCTATGGAAGATGAATAAAATTAGGACCAATTAACCTAAATTCTTGGACTATATCCGTCTTTTAGGTAGTAATTTCAAACTGATGACCTTGTATAAATTACATATATATGTAGAGTCCGAAAGAACAGACATCACTCTTCATCCAGAAGTTATAATTTATTCATATTCACGGAATGTATGACATTAACTGCGAATTGGTAAAATTTGAAAATGTGTACCCAGCCGTGATTCGAACCCAGGTCTCTTGCTATCTAGGCAGTTGCGATGATCTCTACACCACACCCGAAGTAACATTTTCACCGTCTTTAAGCCGTCCCAACTCCAACTCCTCGTCGACAGTTGTGAACACCCAAATGACGTGTGTTTCCGTACCACACGGAGTGTCGCAATTATCGCAGTAACCCGTTTTACAAAAACTTGCAGCAGACATGAACCGTCGAATGCATAAAGCCGCGCGGGAATGGCCGTGCGGTTCTAGCTGCCATGTCAGGGACTGCTCGCCCGCTAGTGTCGGAGGTTCGAATCCTCCCTCGGGGATCGTGTCTCCTTACCGTAAGTTAGTTTATATTGTTCGTAAGTCTAGGGAATGATGACTACAGCAGTTAGGGTTAAAAACATATATGAATACAGTAAGAGCACTCATGCACAGTCTGCGCTGCATATAACATGCCCCCACTTCTATATCCCGCCCCCCCCCCCCCCCCCCAGGGGGCTCGCAGTTCTTTCGTGAGTACGTGCGTAGCGAGCACGGGGACCGAGCTAATGCAGTCTTCCTTCCTTCTTTACTTCCCGGACTGCATTTCCTTTCCCCTCCCCTCCTTTCCTATCCACCGGGGGACTGATAACCTTGGTAGTTTAGTCCCCCTATCCCAACCAAACAACCCAACCCAACTCTTTATTTCCTTTCATTCCCATTGTTAGCAGCTACTACTTATCAGACGTCAATCAATATTGTTGCGGAGCGCGCGGTTGCTCGCCGGTAGGAGGTTCAAGTTCTCTCTCGGGCATGGTTTTATGTGTGTGTGCGTGTTGTCCTTAGGTTAGACTAACTCAGTTTAAATAGTTTGTAAGCCTAGGGACTAATAACCAAAGAAGTTAAGTCGCATAGACTTACAAACATTTGCATTTGACCTTCTGTCAGACGCAAATTCTCCACACACTGGTAATTAATAGCTGTCCACACGAACAGCCATCGATCCTTTCTCCAGTGCAGAAGCACACTAAGCCCACACTCTTACGGGAATCAGCGAAATGCTACGAGTAATGAGTGATAATGGGAAGGGCACTAGGTGGAGAATTTTGTTGCGAGAGCAGCCCGCGCGGCCTCGGTGGTCGCGGTGTCCCCAGTGTGCGTGATACGTTCATCGCCCTGCCCCATGTCTTCGCGCTCCTCGGTCACTGACAGCTCGACTATATGACTGTCTCCGACCAAGGAGCTTAACACCTCCGATCCGTATTGGTAGGATTAATAACAAATTAAGGCATATCAGAGAATTCTTTCTTGATATCAGTTATTTAAGGGGACTGTTAACCATGTAGTTTAGTTCCCTCTAAACCCCAAACAACAACAACAACAATCAGTTATTTAGGAGAAGACATTCCTTCCCAACGGAACTTCTCTATAAAAATGTTGTTACGTTGTTGGCCAGAACCTCATTGTATTTCCTCTGTGGAATCTTTGTCCGTAGGAACTGACTGGAAGAGTGTTTGATCCAATGTTGTCTTCCCATGTTTTTCGATGTAAGTGGTGTCTACATGGTACCAAGTTGTTCACAGCTCTCTTCTAACAACGTTCGAATCTTTCGTATTGCCTGTAGCCATTGCCTTGAAACAGATACGTTATACCTCCCGCGGACATGGAGACTGGAAGTGGCTTCACCGGCGACTGGCCTTTCTTCTTCGGTATCGGAGGCCACTATTTCGGCGAGGTTCTGTTGTGCCCGGATTCCACCTTCTTTCCCAGTACAGTACCATTATGTGGCTCATCGGGCATTATGTAGTGGACAGCGGCTATGACCCAGAGCCTCGTGTCTTTTCCCAGTAATGGTCACGGTCCCTCGGTACAAGATGGCCACATGGTACAAGAAGACACACGCCAATTTTTTGTTCTTATATGTTCACACCTGTTTTGAAAAAAGAACAAAACTGCGATTGTTAGCTCTAAAGCAAAATGCAGCAGGTTGTGTCCCCTTTTATCTGGAAAACTTTCCTATGAATTTTATAAATAAAAAGAAAAAATAAATAAATAAACAAATAAAAATAAAGAAATTGCAGGTTCTTTGATAGCGTTTGGAAATCTCAAATACTGTTGCTTTTATTGGAAATGTGATAATCATCTTCAACCTTTTGTATGAAGGCAGCAGTCTAAGATACAAAAATGCGTAGATGAAGTTACATGTAGATATCCTCTATGTTTTGTATGGATGTGATTTCAGAAAGGCTAAAACCAAGTATCATTAATCAGTTAGAATCGACTATTGGTTGGAAAATGATTCTTACTGCAGCTCTTCTCATGTAAAATTTATTTATTTAATTTCTTTATTTGTTTTTAATTAGGTAGCAACGTTGTGCCGTCAGGTGACCTAATGTTATTGCAATACTGAAAATATTGGATGAGTTGTTATCGGTGTGGCGGCGGTGCCTCGGTGATTGCGGATAGCTGAGTTGCGAATCGATGCTGGGGTGGTGGGGTTGGCGGCGCGATTTATGCCACTTGTTTTGAAATTCCGGCAGGCTGCCTGCTTGCGGCCATTCATTTGCGAGGCCTTGTTGTGGCGCGCCGCAGCCGCAGCCAACTTGTCCAACTAACAGTGGCTGCCCTCGCAGGCGGCGCACACGCGCAAAAAATACCAATGCCACCTGCACCAAATAACTCACTCTAAAGTGCCAGTCATCGGGATCCCACACATTCAAGTGCTGATTCCACAGTGTGAAAATTATCTTTTCAAAAACTTGTCAGAATTGACAAGAACTTGCAGACACTGGTAGAATTGCATTCAGTAATGCTAAACTTATTCCTTCCGTGATACATTCAACTGTAAAGACAAATACACATACGTTTCCTGTATTTTATTTTCGCAACCACGTACTATTCTAGTGGGTTCATGAACTAACTGTTCGAAGTAGTTTTCAGAAAAAGCATTCAGAACTAGTTCGGACGATGTTTTATATTTGCCCCCGGTTTTGAATAGGTAATTATGCCAACATATCGAGGGTAAATTATAGTCGCCACCGATTATAACAGTATGCTTCGGATACCTATTTGAAATATGATTCAAGCTTTCTTTGAACATTTCTGCAACCGCATCGTCTGAGTCAGTACGAGAATCATGCTGTTCGCCATCGCATAATAGGCGAGAAATTAGTTTTTGATGTACGAACATGTTAGATGGTGGTTCGGAACTTGCTAGGGCGCAGTGGCTCAGCGCGCTCGGTCAGAGCATTGCTGGCATGGTAGCTCAACGCCCTCTGTAACGAGAAAACTAAGTTATCCGAAACTATCAAAATAGGACAAAACAACCCAACGTCCGCAAAGTACCCGTTCAACCCAAAGAACCAATGAAAAGAGAGAAAACGAAAGATGGTTCAACTAACACCATCTGAAGAGAAGGCCTGTGCACTCCCGTGCCACGTCACGCAGAGTAGGTCGCGATCACTGGCTGGCCGCTGTGAGGCGATGGGCTGTGCCCCATCAGACACACAGTGAGCTACGCGATCGCGACCTGCTCTTAGTGACGTGACCTGGCACGGCAGTGCACAGGCATTCTCTTCAGACGGTGTTGGATCAATGCCATCTGCAATAAAAACTGAGTAAAATTCTCAAGGAAGAACCCAGAATGAATATGAACAAACAAACGCAAAGCATCGATCTACCTGAAGGGAAAAAAAAACGCTCAACATGCCATGAAAATAGCAACTAACTGTAAACATAGACATCTTTATCACATGTACATCAACTGGGGAGATACTGTTACAATCAGTGTTTTTAATGACGTAATGATAGTACTAACTTTGTATATATATTAAGTACTAGAAGAAAAACTGTTAAATATTAGCTCGATAATTTGACACATTACTAAACTGCGATAAACCAAAACAGAGATTACAGTTTACAAAAGCAGAACCCAACCGATACTCTGAACACCCAGCACATGAAGAAATAGTGATAATAATAAAATCATTGAAAAATAACAGAGCAACAGGAGAAGATGGACTGATTGCAGAAATTTGGAAATTAGACCATGAAAACATTACACCCAAAATACACCAAACAATCAAAAACACCTGGAAAACAGAAAAGGTGCCATAAGAATGGAAGCCAGCCCTAATACACCCCCTTCACAAGGAAGGAGGCAAAGCAGACCTTAATAACTATAGAGGAATTTCGTTACTGACTGTACTGAATGAAAAATTTAATTTTTGTAGATTTATTTTAACTTCTGTGATATTCGAAATGTAAAATATGCAGAACGCCTGAGCAGGTGTAAGATACGGCCACAG
Organism: Locusta migratoria; assembly: GCA_026315105.1. Classification (NCBI taxonomy): domain Eukaryota; kingdom Metazoa; phylum Arthropoda; class Insecta; order Orthoptera; family Acrididae; genus Locusta; species Locusta migratoria. Next base: position 1,720,378 of record CM048755.1, on the reverse strand, counting down.
CAAATGAATCGAATTAAAAATAAAAAAATAAAAAAAACTGTAAACTCTGTCGAATTTTTTTCTACACTTAGTAGATGTATGTAAGGAGTTTTTGTGTGTAACATAATGTAGCATTTTTTCTCATCTAAGTATAAATATATGCGGAATGCATATTTGTTTTTGGTAACAATGAAGTTCTTGTTCGCGTACGATACTTCTTTTAATATAATCCTATGATTTTTTTCTTCTGCTTAACATTCTACTACTACTACTAGCCGCGGCGGAGTGGCCGAGCGCTTTGAGGTGCTATGCTCCGATGTGCGAGGCCATTCTCCGTCGGGGATTCGAATGCCCCCTCGGTCATGGATGTTTGTGCTGTCTTTAATATAAGTTAATTTATAACTTTAGGGACTGATTACCCTACTTAATTCCCATAAGCTTAACAAACATTTCAACATTTTTTACTACTACTAATTCAGTACGGAAGAAGACGATTACGGCTGTTCTGTCGCAATATGTAGAGTAGTTTCTGTCAGCCTCCAGAGAGCACAGCACAGTCACAGCTTCTAGAGAGTACTCGGGAATTTGCCTCAGCGTCGAGCGTTTCTCGAGCGCGCTCATAGCCCATCCCTAATGCTTCGTTTTACGCATGTAAACAGTATAATCTGTATTTGTTTACCAATTTCTTTGCACTGACCATGGGCGATCCCACACATCATTGAATTTTCTACTGGGTACAGATCTTTGCAGTCCATCCTCAGCTTTTCTGATTTACTAAAAGGCTCAAATTACTCATTAAGAAATCACACTATTGATTTCTTATCCAGATTACTAAATGTTTAAATGTGTGTAAAGTTATGGGACCTAACTGCAGTGGTCATCGGTCCCTAAAGTTATAAACTGCTTAATCTAACTTATCCTAAGAATAACACACACACCCATGCCCGAGGGAGGACTCGAACCTCCAACGTGGAAATACCGTGCGCACCGTAGCAAGGCGCCGTAGTGCGCACGGCTATTCCGCCGGGGCTCTAGATTACTGATCATATAATTCTTACTTGCTTATTTTAGTTTCAGTTTGTACTTAGATAATCACTGTTTCATGCTCGCTGATACCACTGATACAAATTAAAACCGGCCGCGCCAGTCACAGTCAGCACGGCCACTACGGTCAGGGGGTCGAATCCCCCCTCGGGCATGGATATTTGTGCCGTCCTTAGTTGTAGCTAGTTCATAAGTAGTTTGTAAATTTAGGGACTGATGACCCCGTAGTTAAGTCCCATAAGCTTAATTAAAAAAAAAAAAAAAAAAAAAAAAAAAAAAAAAAAAAAAAAAAAAAAAAAAGACGGCCACGGTGGCCGAGTGGACTGAGGCGCTCCAGTAACGGTCTGCACGGCCACTACGGTCGGGGGTTCGAAATGTTCAAATGTTTGTAGAGTCTATGGGACTTAACTACGCGGTCATCAGTCCCTAAACTTACAAACTACTTACGAACTACTTACAACTAAGGACGGCACAAATATCCATGCCCGAGGGGGGATTCGAACCCCCGACCGTAGTGGCCGTGCGGACTGTGACTGGAGCGCCTCAATCCCCTCGGCCACCGCTGCCGGCTCGGGGGTTCGAATCCCCCGTCGGGCATGGATATTTGTGCCGTCCTTAGTATTAGCTAGTTCGTAAGTAGTTTGTAAGTTTAGGGACTGATGACCCCTAGTTAAGTCCTATAAGCTATACAAACATTTGAACATTTTTTACTAATTAAAATGTGGACATCGTCAACGCTTTCAGATCTGCTTCTAGCCGTTAGATCTAATATACTGTATTTCCATTATACGCGGGAATTTGATGTATCTCTTCTAAGTGGTTTCTTGAGAAGGCACGTAGTTTCACAAGAGGTCTTCTTTCAACCATTACTAACAAAACTGTAATTTTTCAATTTTATTATGTGATGATTAAACACTCCACTGTTAATAAGTAGTGGATTTGTGTATGTTGAGGCAAAATGTATACCAAAATGATATCAAATTGATTTATTTTTGGTTAAAATGACTCCCTCCCCCATTTATGAAGAAGTGACGTCACACGCCCACCGCACCCTTCCTACAGCCCTTCTCCTTCCCTTCATGGAATTTGGGGGAAACTCAGTCACCGTGTAGTAGACTACTGCATGGGTAGGTTGTGGCAGCAGCATACAGAATTACATTGCATTGCAGAGAACAATAATTATTTGTATTCATTTATTCAATTTTTGTGGAAATGAACATGTTTATCCACATCAATCACTGAGCCCAAACTGACTGACGCTTTGCTGCTAGCACTTCCTGTTCCATCTCCCACAGTACCATTCATCACCATACCCACCGTCACGCAAACCACCTTCCTTTCTGATTCGTCTGGGAATATTATGACACTGGCCATCTGCGACTCACACCATGTACCTCCAGATCCCAAACTACAAACTTACCCCCTTCCCTATTGCCTGGAACTTCTAATTTTCAATTACATTACAGTGTAGAGGCTGCATAAATTGCCGGCCGCGGTGGCCGATGAGACTGAGGCGCTCCAGTCACGGTCTGCACGGCCACTACGGTCGGGGGTTCGAATCCCCCCTCGGGCATGGATATTTGTGCCGTCTTTAGTATAAGATAGTTGATAAGTAGTTTGTAGGTTTAGGGACTGATGACCCCGTAGTTAAGTCCCATAAGCTTAACAAACATTTGATTTTTTGCTGCAGAAATTGTTTATAATATTAAGAGTAATTCTTTACAGGAATGGGAATTGTTTATTTATTCACATTTTCATCCACATCGCTCACTGCCCCCGGCACTGCCTGCCCTCTGCCCCACTCCCACCGCCTCCCCAACATTACCGAGTAATACTATGCCACAGAGTAACATATACAGAGACGCAGCCCCCTCTAAACCACTGTCCTACGCTTCCCTCGTAGTTCCGTAAGATGCTAGCAGGTGTCAGGCGGATCGCTTGCTTAGGGTGCCTCTGGCACGTCAGAGGGTAGCGTGGAGGGGAGGGTGAGGGGAGAACTCGTGCCGCCTGCCACGAGGCCACGGCTGTGTCCGGCGTGCCGGCGCTTGAGGGGAGGTGGTGGTGGGGGCAGCCGCTACCTGCCGCCTGCTCTGGCGGCTGCTTCTGACCTCAGCGCCATCATGGGACATCTTACGGAACTGCTGAAAACCCTCCCTCCCCGCACCCCTGAGCGTAGGACCGGGCCCTTACGGAGGTTTCCCGTCTGTATATATTTGTCTGTGACTATGCCCAGGACCCTCCCGATTCTAGGAAACAGTTCTATACTCCCTCCTCGCCCATCCCGGTTCGCAGTACTCTTTGCCGGCCGCGATGGAATAGCCATGCGCACTAAGCCGCCCTGCTATGATGCGCGCGGTCGTTTCACGTCGGAGGTTGGAGTCCTCCCTCGGGTATCGGCGTGTGTATTGTTCTTAGGATAAGTTAGTTTAAGTAGTGTGTGTAATTTAGGGACCGATGACTACTGCAGTTTGGTCTCATAACTTTACAAACTCTTTGCCTATCTCCTCACTGGTATTTGCAGGTTAGACCTTCTGATTCCAGAGCGAATCCTAATTCCCTAATTTAGCTTTCACATGATTAAACTGCAAAGCATAGCGGAATAGCTTCCACCTCTCTAGAATGTACAGGGGAACCGCCTCTGCCGCGGCGGAATAGCCGTGCGCACTAGGGCGCCTTGCTGCGGGGCGCGCGGCCATTCCACGTCAGACGTTCGAGTCCTCTGTGTGTGTGTGTGTGTGTGTGTGTGTGTGTGTGTGTGTGTGTGCGTGTGTGTGTGTTGTTGTTGTTAGGATAAGTTAGTGTAAATAGTTTGTAAGTTTAGGCACCGACGACTACTGTAGTTAGCTCCCATAACTTAACAAACATATGGAAATTTTTGAACCGCCTCTGCTGATCAGTCCACTGCGTGTCTAGGAAGAGAAATTAGGAATTATGGATGGAATATAACTGAAAAGCATGGAAGAGCAGTTTGCACCGGTGTATCCAGAAAGGGAAGCCAAGAAAACATTTCAGGCGCAATTACATAGGAGCAGCCGGTGCCAACCAATCCCAGGGAGTATAGGAAAGCCGCGGCGGATTAGCCGTGCGGACTGGAGCGTCATGTTGCGGTGTGCGCAGCAGTTCGCCGTCGGGGGTTGGAATCCCCAGGGGGGATGTTTGTGCCGTCTTTAGCATAAGGTAGTTCCTAAGTAGTTTGTAAGTTCAGGGACTGATGACCCCGCTGTTAAGTCCCATAAGCTCTACAAACATTTGAACATTTTTAGTATAGGAAAGAGAGCGACGACAGTCAAAATGTGCGAGTAGCACCTTCAGCATTCAGTCTGCTGACTGAGGAGTAAGACGGCTGGAGAAAAAGACACTCACTATGCACCGTGTCATCTCTCCACCACACAGATTCACCACCAAGATCCAAGGCTATATGCAGCATACAGGTATTCACCACATTTTAGAATGAATTACATTTGTTTCTATGTCAAGAGATGGAAGTGCTACCGAAAGCTGATATTAAACCATATTTTAGCTAGAAAATCAAGCACAGTTATGGCACATACCTGTAGTAGTCTTCACGGTCTGCGCGGCCACTACGGTGGGGGGTTCGAATCCCCCCCCCCCCTCGGGCATGGATATTTGTGCCGCCCTTAGTATGAGTTTGTGACACTTGCGGGGAGTGACACTTGCGCGGAAAGGGAATGTGTAGACACTTGCGCGGAGACCCGGACGCTGCAGGTAGTGAACAGGGTGTTCCAGAAGTAGGGATACACCACCCCTACTCCTCGCCCTCCAGCCGCTACCTGTGCCGTATTCAGGGAAAGGCCCACCGAGCGAGGTGGAGCTGTAGTAACGGCCCGGAGATATCACAGCCTCATTCAACAGGGAGATAACACGTCATACAAATATCACTCGATTTACAATACAGCACCATGTGAAGAGGAATGTGATGAAATCGGAATTGAGCGCAACCGTTGCTAACTACAATTTCGGATTTACTGCATTTTGAGTCAGAATTCGCATCTATATTCGCATTTATCGCAAATGCGAATTTTTCCTGTCCCTAGTAATATCGCTAAAAATAAACAGCTGATCAAGGCACTAAAAGCAAGGGCAGATCTTTGGGTGTATTACTACAAATAACTAAAACACAATTTGAATGTGGAATTATATACAATCTCATTATAAAGGTTTTTTGTAGGTGGTTTTGAGCAGCTTTTAAATATGTTAGGAATAGTATTATGAAATATAGACAGCTACACCTTATGTTTATTATGAGATATCGATTTCGGCTAATTTCACGTCAACAAATAACAGGTGTTACTTATGCATTTTTCCAGTGGCACTCATAACCTTTAAGTGTTTACACACGCCGGCCGCGGTGGCCGAGGAGACTAAGTCGCTCCAGTCACGGTCTGCACGGCCACTACGGTCGGGGGTTCGAATCCCCCCTCGGGCATGGATATTTGTGCCGTCCTAGTTCGTAAGTAGTTCATAAGTAGTTTGTCGGGGGTTCGAATCCCCCCTCGGGCATGGATATTTGTGCCGTCCTAGTTCGTAAGTAGTTCATAAGTAGTTTGTCGGGGGTTCGAATCCCCCCTCGGGCATGGATATTTGTGCCGTCCTAGTTCGTAAGTAGTTCATAAGTAGTTTGTAAGTTTAGGGACTGATGACCCCGTAGTTAAGTCCCATAGACTATACAAACATTTGAACATTTTGTTTACACACGAGGTCTAACGTTGTTAATCGCGTTAGCGATGAAAACAGATCAAATGTTTGTATAGCTTATAGGACTTAACTACGGGGTCATCAGTCCCTAAACTTACAAACTACTTATGAACTAGCTAATCCTAAGGACGGCACAAATATCCATGCCCGAGGGGGGATTCGAACCCCCAACCGTAGTGGTCGTGACTCGAGCGCCTCAGTCCCCTCGGCCACCGCGGCCGGCCTGAAAACAGAACCCAGAATCTTTGCGTCTAAATGATACATATATTGGTGTGATGTCTTATTTTGAAAGAACAGACATCACAACAATATATATATAGCTCTCGGGAAAGTGGAACGGTACGATGTCGTTACGTAGCACAGCACAGCCGACTGGAAACGCAGGAGAAGTGCAAACAACGTTCTCTCCTCAGAGGTATGATTAGGTTCGACGTAGACTTCTACAACATGCAGTCTACATGGCGAAGATTACACCAAAAAATTTTACTTTGGCGATAGCAACCAAATTTTAAAATCGTGTCTACTATGTAAAGATGTAGCAACACAAAACGCCTAAAGTCCAAAACTTCACTGATTTTCCAGTTCTAAATTTTTTAATATGTTTTTAATGTTATTACCGAAAAAACATATTTGGGACTCACACTACAATTTTCATATGGCAGAATTTGTAGGTACATTCACAAGACATAAGTCAACGGTTGTGTGCATTCATCTTATGAGAAATATCAATCATTTGTTTTCAGTGTTTACTTCAAATTTCTCTTTTAAGTTTCTTTAATTATTAGTACTTAAATGTGGTTATGAAATAAATAAATTACGTGTATATGTGTAGTCTTATGCGGCCAAACTACTTAGATCATTGGTCGCTAGACTTACACACTACTTAATCTTACTTAAAATAACTTAGGCAAAGTACAAACATACCTATGTCCAAGGAAGGACTCGAACATCCGACCTAACCGGCCGCGCAATTTGTGACACAAATTACATGCTGATAATATTATTGCATAGAAGTATGAAATCACGTCAAGACTACTTCCTGCAAAAATTTCGACAAAAAAAAGTTGGCACTGAGTTTAGAAAAACAAAATTCTGGTATATTGGGTTTTAACATTTTATCAAAAATTAAGTGTTACTACAAGAGATACAGCCATTCAAATTTACGGGCACCATAACGTTTTCCCTTCCTAAGTAAATGAGCTCCTTCTTATAGTTTCAACACCTTTTTCTTGAATGTTCTGAATATAAATCTTCACACAGACTTCTTGAGGAGGAGAGTGATACGGATATCTGATTGTAAACCACTGCCAATTACCTTAGACCTTTTTGACTGTACTGATCAGTAGTTTCGCGTATTCCGTAATTTATATTTATACAGTTAACAGGCAATGTAATTTATAACCAACTATTGGCTGCCAATTTCGCTTCATTTTTCCTGGAAGTCTTGCAACTTGCTTCTCCCTGTTGGTTTATGCCAAGTTCGGAGTAAAAATGGTTCTATATGACGGTGATGGAAAATAGAATTTATCTTTAGCATTTTTCGGTGTGTGACATTCCCTTACACATTCCGTATTTCATATATTTCTTAGATGTATTTGTAATTCGAATACAGCCAAATCGTTTTGGGGTCTACGAATAAACGCTTTAAGTATGTAAAATACCCATTGACTTATTATTAACGTTTTTTAATTGAAGGTTTAAGGTTGCATCTCCTATTAAAAAGCATAGTAGCTTTTTTAAAGAGATGGAAGTTGCGTGATAGTGGGGTTAACTACATAGAAGTCAATTACATCAACGTATCTGTGCAGGATGCCTAATATATTTATTGCTTGCGCAGGTGTCTTGATATGCTTAGTGTTCTGAATAATATGGTTTTAGGAGGTATGACTGTGGAAAGTCATAGTCTTGTAGTAGCAGAGACTAACTCTCCAAACATTATCACTATTAAAATACCTTTTTGTTTTACAGGAGGAACACTCAACGGATTAATATGTAGTTAGAACAAGTTACTATATTGCTCTTCAGCTTGTAAAGGGTTGTGCAATTTCACTGATTTTCGTGTTATGTTGACAGTGTGGAAACTTGATAACAGCAGTGCTAGACTTCTTGGTGTGCTTGTACCCAGGAAAAGCCATTAGCCGCCCCAAGGGCCCCGGGTTCCGCGCAAGTGTCACTCCGCGAAAGTGTTCCAACCCCCTTAGTATTAGCTAGTTCGTAAGTAGTTTGTAAGTTTAGGGACTGATGACCCCTAAGTTAAGTCCCATAAGCTCTAGAAACATTTGAAAGTTTTTGCAGTATTCTGAAATGAATTACTTTCCATCTGATATATATTTCCATTGATTTTTCTGCTAACATTGTGACATATAAATAAGATTAAACATCGTTCATTGTCTAACGTGGTTGATACCTGCACGTTGTATATAGCATTGGATCTTACTGGTGTATCTGTTGGCGTAGAGATGTCTGGTTGTACAGTGAGCATCTTTTGCACAAGATATTTTTGTCCAGGTTTCTTACTCCCCAGACAACGCACTGAATGGTTCAGCTGCTCCTCATACATTCTGATAGTTGTCTCTTTCCTAGAAACACAACGGATTGATCGGCTTGGGGACTCCCCCTATACGTTACTACTGATGCGTTTTTCTAGCTTCCATTTTTACCATAAGCATGCTTTCCAATTTCCTTTTCCAGATACTGAGTGGACTGATCGTCAGGCGGTGGTACATTCCTCGCTCTCCTCTCTGCATAGATCAAAGGCGGCTACAGCACCACGCTTTGCATTTATATCCTATCCATGCTGCCCCATTCCCCAAATAAATATTTGGCTAGGGTGTTGGGTAAGGCTCTAGAATGAGAAGACCAGACTTGAAATCCTGGTGAGGGCATTGGCACAACGTTCCCTGAGACTTAAAGGACATTTCTCTACGAAATTAGAATAGTAAGGGTCTGGAACTGGGAGGGCTATCATTCGTGTCTCGGGCAGGTCAGTGGCGTAATAAAACAGGGTGATTTGGATGTCGTGAGGTTGGGCGTGGGGAGAGGGGGGCGGGGGGGGGGGACAGAAAGTGCAAAGAGCAGGTGTCAGTAAATTTAGGCTAGTGATCGATGTTGCTGGACTTGTGGATTTCCACGAAAATTTAACGAATAAAGAAATTAAAACAACTTCCCTTTCTATAATTAACGTTCTTTGCAGCAGAACGTTGTTGTGTCTTCCACTGCCACAACCTACGCATCCGGCAGTCCATTACACACTGACTGAGTTTCCCGCCAGATTTCATGAGAGTGGTGGGGAGGCGATGATGAAGGGAAGGGAGGGGTGGGGGTGAGGATGTCACATATCCAGGTGGGGGTCATTTTAATTAAAAGTCAATCGATTTGACAATGTGATATAAATCATAACCTTGCTATCACACATGAGATTTTCTTCAAACGGAGCGGTTGAATCAGGAGAACAGCTTCCTGGGTGACAGAAGACTCGCCACTACAACCGCAGCCATCTGGCATCAAGATCATGCAATTACTGACAGCTATCTCTGACGATGTATTAAACTTACATGTGTGAATATACATATACCTGTCTACACACACACACATAAACACACAAACACGAATTGTGCATTTGTAATTTTTTAAAGCGTCAGTTGACGCCTGCTTCGGCCACTGCCACCATCCACCAACCGGTTTCCAATAAAAGCTCAGCAACTTGTGATCTAGACTGTCTTATTTTAATTAACTGTGAATTTATGTACTACTTAATCACCATTTAAAGACTACACTTTATTCATTCCTTGTAAGTTCGTCATACTCGGAAACTTGACGAGTTTTGGTATATTTGATAGCGTAAATGTTAAATATAATTCAACTAGAGGCTAAATGTTAAAATAAATTCACAGTTCTCTTTGACAAAGTGTTATACATAAATAGATGCATATACATATAACCCCCGCATAACACACACACACACACACACACACACAACGCCTCCTAGGGCAGTGGCCTGCAGCTCGTCGATCCAGGCCAACACTGCTTCCAGCTGTTTACACTCCCCCTGACTGCTTACACAATAGGTGCAGCCCCTGTCCATATCTATGCAGCTGCTTTCTCCCTGCTGCGGCAACAGTCTCTCACGTTCAAAATAAACAAATAACTGCCTTCAGCGAGTGCTAAAGGCTGCCTGAAATGACGCTCTCTATTACAAAAACGTGACAGCAAAGCTTTTGAAAACATAAATACGCACGAAATGTAAGAATAATTACAAGGAACACCACAGAAATAATTAAAATACGGAACTTGTCGATCTGGAGGTGTGATGCAGGCGGTAGCTAGAAGTTCACAAGTACATAAAATTCAAATCAAATGTTCACATGCTTGCAGAATTAAGAGACCAAACTGCTTAGGTCATCGGTTCCTAGATTTACCAACTACTTATGCTAAGAACAGTAAACACACCCACGTCCGAGTAGGACTCGAATCTCCGGCGAGAGAGGCAGTAACATGACATCTACATCTACCCAAATACTGTGCAAGTCACATTGAAGTGCATGACAGATGGTTCATCGAACCAATTTTATGATGATTCTCTACAGCTCCATTCTCTAACGAAAAAAAAAAAAAAAAAAAAAAAAAAAAAAAAAAAAAAAAAAAAAAAAGAATAAAGAATAAAGAGGAAAAACACTTAAAACTTTCCGTTTTCGATCTGATTTCTCTTATTTTATTTTGATGATCATGTCATCCTATGTAGGTGGGTGCTAACAAAATATGTTCGCATTCGGAAGAGAAAGTTGGTGCAAGAAATTTCGCAAATAGATCTCGCCGCAACGAATAACGCCTTTGTTTTAATGATTTCCATCCCAATTCGTGCATCATTTACGTGATAAACTCTCCCCTATAGCGCGATAATATAAAACGAGCTGCCCTTCTTTGTACTTTCTCTAAAGCGTCTGTCAGTCTCACTTGGCAATAATACTCCAAAATAGGACGCTCAAGTGTGGTGTAGGCAGTTTCTTTAGTAGAACTGTTGCATCTGCCAACGAAACGTAGTCTTTGGTTCGCTTTGCCTAAAATATTTTCTATGTGTTCTTTACAATTTAAGTTGTTTGTAATTGTTACTTCTAGGTATTTAGTTGAATTTATTGCTGTAGTTTTGACAGAATTACCGTGTAAATTAAATTTAACTGGTTTCATTTAGTGGTCATATGGATGACTTAACTCTCCTCGTTTATTAAGGGTCAATTTTCATTTTTTGCGCCATGCAGACATCTTATATAAATTATTTTGCAGAGGCTTGTGATTTTCTGCTGACTTTACTAATCGATGGGTGACAGCATCATCCGCAAACAGTCTACCATGACACCCTAGACCGTGCGGTTATAGAAAATTTCTGTATCTTTCGCTTGTATTAACTAACAAGCTTCTTTTCTTTTCTCACTTTTTTATTTTTATTTTTTTTTTTTTTCATCATCAAGGGAACGTAAACTTAATAAGTGACACATATTTCAACTTGAAAGCACTGTTGATAAAAAGGGATCAAACAGTCGGACGACAGACACTGGAGTGATTGAGCCACGCAGGAGTAGTCGATCGGTCTGGAGCGCCACGTTACGGATCGCGCGGCCTCCCGCGTCGGGGGTTCGAATCCTCCCTCTGACATGGATGTGTGTGTTGTCCTTTGGTTAGTTTAACTTAAATTAAATAGTTTGTATGTATAGGGACTTATGGCCAAAGTAGTTTGGTCCCATAGAATTACAAACATTTGAAAATTTGAAGTGATTGTACAGGGTGTCTTAGATTTGATGTGATACTCCCCTAGAAGTGCAAATGAAGTCTTAAACAGGAACACATTTCGCAAAGTATCATCCAATGACGCTATGAGCATCTTCGGTACTGTGAAACAAAATTTATTTCTTCTGCTTCAAGTCCTTTGCTTTCCATATTACGGGAGTAGGAACTATGGACCAAAACAACCGAAAATGTCTAGGAAACGAGGGCTCTATAATATATATCTTAAGAGCTATGAGCATTTCTTCTATTGGTCAAGTGGCCATAGCTCTTAGCATACACATTTTAGAGACCACCTCCTCTCACCTTGTGGACAGCAGAGAGGTAGAAGTAGAACAGAACAGATTTGTTTCAGAGCATCGCAGATTAATAAGTGCTCGTAGGGTGCTTGGATGAGGTTTCCAGACATTGGTTTCGATTCAGAAGTGTATCTACTGTGTCCCTTCAACAACCTCTACAACTGTGTGGCGTGAACTGTATAGGACCCCACTTCAACAGACTAAGATACAAAACCCAGAAAAACGAGAGGAATATATCCTATTCTAAACCTCTGCCACTTACATTTTTCTACTCCGACAAAGTAGGAATTCTCAAGACAGGGTCTGTGGTGTAAAAATCGCGCCGTACTGATTATAAATTTTGCAAACTGTTTCCTCCAGACACGTTGACGGCCTCCGCAAAGTTTGTTAATGTTATAGATAAGTCGGTTCACTTAGTCAACCGCAAAATCGCGAAGATAGCCATGTGAAATACACGAAAGCCTGCGTGAGGAAAATTAGAAAACTTTATTTCACAGGAGTGAGACGAGCGAGACGTCAGAATCAGTAATTCAAGAATTCCAACTATTAGTAAAAATTTATCGACAACATTTACCGCATGCCCATAGAGCAAAATATCACCATCATTCATGATAAAGGGATAGGACCTCGCGAAAGATCGTGTTTTAACATCCCTACAGCATTAGAAAGGTAATGTACGGCAGGGTAAAGTAAGGTAAAGCAGTCAACAATCCGAAGATTGGTTTGAACACCATAGTGCTTTACTAGGCATGGTTCTGTTTGGAGGTGGTATGCCATTACCTTCCTCCGACCTTCGAACTGACTTACCCAGCCAGTTATAGGGGGATCTACAGTTTAACGCGGGTTCCGAACCATGGTGCTACTCGGTATTTCTCACATGAAAATTACTGCGAGAGGTGAAAGAAGTGTGGCGGGGATCTAACCCGCGACCTTCTGATTGATAGTCTGGCACTCTACCACTGTGCAAGCGAGGCGCACTGTACGGCACGGACATAACTGAATATCGGGACAGCACGGTCGAATTAGATTCCTTTCCATCCCATGCGTCCAAGTTCAAATGTTTGTGAAGGTTAAGGGACTTAACCGCGGGGTCATTAGTCCCTAAATTTACAAACTACTTATGAACTACCTTATACTAAATACGACACGAACATCCATGGCCGAGGGAGGATTCGAACCCCCGACGGGGAACGACCTCGCGCATCGGAGCATAGCGCCTCAATTCACTTGGACAGTCCGCAGCGCCTGCGTCCAAGTGATCAGAATACAACATAGTGGAAAAGAACACTTAAATAAAACTAGTTTGCTAGTTGGTAATAGTTACGATTAATGCTCGGAAAACATTTTATATTAATGGTTTATTATTTCGATTATTTCATTAGTTCTGCACAATCATTATTAGTATAATAACTTAGATTTTACACCTGCTGAATGTTATTTTTTTTCCACAAAGAGTAGTACGCCCATGGTATGTTTTTCCGCCTCCATTTCCCGATTACTCTTCAATATTTATGTATGCACTATGGCTGACCGTGTCATGAACAGTGATATTATCTACGATGACTGTCTACATCGCCGTCTTCTACTTGGAAGGAATACCACGTCTCGTCGCTATACGTATGTTGTCCATTTACTTTTCTGGATCGATTTTCTGGCTGTTGGTTGTTGCGATGCCACACCTCTTCTGTTCAAAATTTGTTTATCGCTCTTCCATCCCCGTATAATTCTTCAAGATGCTCATGCGACTGGTTGCAAACACAACTGCTTTTCAATGTGTGGAACTCTTCCACTATTGCTGTCGACACATTTTCGATCTAAAGCAGTTGATCGTTGTGTGAGGAAGTAACTTTTGGGAGAGATGAAATGAAACAGGAGATACTTCAGCAACCTTGTAACTGGTGGCTTAGTTAATTCTTGATAGAGAATGTTTTATGTATAGTCCGTTACGTACAGCTGACATCAGAGACAAGTAATGATGGAATTCTGTCTCACTTACACACTGAAAAGTACTTAGAATTTCATCCGGTAAGTAGTCAGCTAATTCGAATGCATCGTCATCACACTAGTAAAGATAGCGATTACGGCTGGATACATGTATTGGGACAATAGGACGGTGGGTCCATGAGATGTGGAAACTGCGAAGAAGAATGCCTATTGTAACAGAGACAAGGATTGCAGGCTTGCAACCTTGCAGCTACCAGCCAGCCATTGGCGCGGCGCGGTAAACACAAACAACGTCCGGGAAGCCAGCACTGCTCCCAAGTAAACAGAAATATTATGTTTGCTGAAAGGTTTGACAACATTCGCCTCTCCGCTATAACGGAGTCTGTATTACTCCACAAAGCCAAGAGCATTCCGTGGCGCTGCCTCGTGCCCACGAACAGATCAATGCGGCGATATTGTTTTCTCGTAGTAAAAGCATGGAAATGGTCGCAAAAATGTCCTCATGGACAGACGTGACGATTATCTATTAACATCGTTACGCTTATTAACGATGAGAAAAAGAGTAAAAGTAAGTCAGTGTATGTGGATAAGAAAAAAAGGTAAGGATTAGACTGTAACGTCTCGTCAAAAGCGTTGCAATTAAAGACGGAACTGAGGTTCATATTGTTTGGGTACGTAAATGTGAGGAAATCGGCCGTGCCCTTTTTAGGGAACCATTCCGACATTTCCCTAGAGAGATTTCGGAAAATCACGGAACACCAAAATCTAGATAACCGAAGGTGCATTTGCACTACCGTCCTACCGAATGCACCAAACTTGGTAATAACATATTACATTTCAACCCAGTAAGTTTTAGAACGAATTAGAAGGCAGACCAATGATGTTTATGACAGCATGCATTCTTTGAGCAATCACTGAAACTGTTCAATTTTTATGTATTTCCAAATCTGCTGTGAGTTATGGGATGGTAAGTAGTTCATACAAATGAATCGAGAGTACAAAATCATTGCAAATTGTCGAAATTCTTATCTTATGTTCTTAAGGTGATATTTTTGAGAACTTCCTTTAGGAAGGAAGATGGGGTATAACGTCCCGTCGACACCGTGGTCATTAGGGACGGAATATCTGTATTCGTTACTGAGCATAGCTACATATTATGTTTTAGACGTTTTCGAAAATCTTTTCCTTCGTCGAGATACAACCGGGAAATCGTGATGTTCAAATGTTTGTAGAGCTTATGGGACTTAACTACGGGGTCACCAGTCCCTAAACTTACAAACTACTTATGAACTAGCTACAACTAAGGACGGCACAAATATACATGCCCAAGGGGGGATTCGAACCCCCGACCGTAGTGGCCGTGCAGACCGTGACTGGAGCGCCTCAGTCCGCTCGGCCACCGTGGCCGGCTTTCTGCAGCTGTTGTGAAAAGTGGTTTCATTGTTGAAAATGTAGTGGCGTGTGAATTGGGAAAGCAAAGGGGGCTGTTTCATTCTTCTCACGGTATGCACACGTTACAGAAAAATAGCGGAACAGGAAAGTAAGATTAGAGCCCTTCAGGCTGAATTAGATAGTGCTAAAGAGTAAGTGATGAGGTTAAGGGGGGAGAATGGTGAAGAGAACTGGGAAATGGTAGCAAGGACATGGTCCACAGAAAGAGAATAGTCTCTCACAGTTTCATCATGGGCACAAGCAATAGATTTGCCTTACTACCACATTTAAGCAAGGAAGACGCTCCAGTAGAAGTCAGTAAAATTAAGACGCAACAGACTTTCACTAAGTATCAAAGTACTTTAAACCGCGCGGGAGTAGCCGAGCGCTCTGGAGCGCCACATTACGGATCACGCGGCCTCCCGCGTAGGAGGTTGGAATTCTCCCTCGGACATTGATGTGTGTGTTGTCCTTAAATTAGTTTAACTTAGTTTAAGTAGTTTGTAAGACTAGGGACTGATGACCAACGTAGTTTGGTCCCATCGGATTACAAACATTTGTATTTTTAAACTTTTTTTAAAAATAGCTAAAGGAGAGAAGTTCTCTTGCTAAGTCGTAGCCGCGGAAGAGGTGTGGGCCAGATTCTGCAGGAGAAAGTAGGTGACAAGTACCAGGTCACAAAGTTTTTCAGGCCCAGTGTAGAGCATATAGTTTCCTTGTGCAAATGATTTACCAAGCAGGATCCTGTTGTGAGAGTAGGTGGAGCAGGAAACATTATTGATAGAGAGAGTGATAACAATATTGAGTGTGATCTGATTACAACTGCATCTGGGCTGGTGCCTCCTTTCATGTAATGTGATCATTCCCAATTAAACATGTGTTTAAAGAGGGTCATCATGAATTAGATTAGCTGCTCAAGACGGATAATTATTTAAGCATGGGTTTGGTTCCTGTTGATGTTATTGTTAGGCGGGATTTTACTAGGCATGTCCTGTATCTCAGTAGGAGAGATAGCTAAGTCCTTAAGGGGAACCACTGGAACTCGTGGTAATACCTCTTTTTTAGGATAGTATCAGTTTCCAATTAGAATCTCGCACAGGTAGGTACTAAATACGGTAAAATATCTCAAGATCTTCACAAAAGTATAGTGAAAAATAATGTTATATTTTTCATCAAAATATTGGGGGATTAAAGAATAAAATAGATGAGTTTCTGGTTTGTTTAGAGGATATAGAAACCGAGTTTGTAATAGATGTACTACACCTATCTGAGTATTACATTGTCACTGATATGGAAAAGGTTCATATCAGCACACGTAAACCACTGTTGCCAGGAACATGTCCCTACACGTAGGGTCTTTGACTTTTTTCCAATATGTAGGGACGGATTTCCAATCTCTTTGCACAAAGTTGGGACTTTTCTCAGAGACTATGCAGTAACAGTTCATTGCAAAATAATGCTAATAAAGGGGAAATATTACTACGCAATTACTACTCTTTTTTTTTTACAATCAGTTTGGTTCGTAGGGACTTTCATGGCCAAAGGGTTTTCTACACATCATGTAGGAACATAGTTAGAAACGAGTTGGCAACACGTAAACAGAGACAATAAGGAGAGTGGAGGAGTTTCCAGTTATGTCTAATGTTATAACTGTGTAAAAAATTTAGAAACTCAAAAATTTTATGCAGAAGAACATACAGAAGCATGAGCCTGTGAGCTTAAACTGAATGATCCCACTTTGATAATTGTAGCAGTGCATAGGTTCCCATCAGGTAATTTTGAGCTAATTCTGAAAAACTGGATGCCTTGTTGTTCTATCAGCCTGATAGGGGGAAGCAAATTATCATTTGTGGAGATTTCAGTTTTGATTCTCTGAAAGAGTGTAATAGGAGGAATGACCTTGAAGTATTACCTGGTAATTTCAGTTTGAGACCTGTCATTGGTTTTCCTACATGGGTAGTAAAAAACAGCAGCAGAAGCTGATAGATAACATTTTTGTAGACCAAGATAAGTTCAAAAACATCGTAATCCTGTTCAAAATTGTCTTTCCGATCATGGTGCACTGCCAGTTAAAGTACATGATGCCACATACAGCAAGTTAAAACAGACACCCAAATTAGTGCATCCAATTAATTGTTTAATGTTTGACAAGTGTAGGGAAAATTTACAACAGTTAGACTTGCATGAGCTGGACACAAAACCTAATGCTAATTTAAAATATAACTTATTTCATGATATATTTGTAAGGGTAATTGAAAACATTTAGGCGGCCGCGGTGGCCGACGGGACTGGGGCGCTCCAGTACGGTCTGCACGGCCACTACGGTCGGGGGTTCGAATCCCCCCTGGGACATGGATACTTGTGCCGTCCTTAGGCTTAGTTAGTTCATAAGTAGTTTGTAAGTTTAGGGACTGATGACCCCGTAGTTAAGTCCCATAAGCTATACAAACATTTGAACATTTTTGAAAACGTTTACCCAAGGAAATAGTTAGATATTATTGTAAGAAACAATGTAAAATTGTGACTAACTAAAGAAATCTTGTGACTGGAAAAGGGAATTAAGTCTAAAAGCAAGAACGAGTAAATATCCAGAAACAGTCAAATATTAATAAAAACTACAGTGTGATATTAATGATAGTTATTAAAATTTTCTGAAGCAAGTGTAATATGTCAGAAATTAGTACCTCTGATAATAAAATTAAAATAACTTGAAATGTAACTGAAAAAGAAACAAGGAAACCAAGAGCACAGGGCGACTGTAGTAGCATGATGAATGGAAAGCTCACTAACAAAAACTCTGAAGTTGAAAATATTTTTAATACACACATTTTAAATGTCTTAGAGAATATAGGATCTAAATGTTGAATATAAGAGGCAAATCTATTAATGACAGAGGCCATAACTATGTACTCTAATTGATAATCCAGCCACCTGTCCCTTTGAAATTAAGAAAATAATAAACTCACTCAGAAGTAAAAGCTTGTATGGAATTGATGACATTTCCGGCAAAGTCCTAGAAGCTTGTTCCCAACGGATAAGTAGGATTCTCAGCCGCATATCTTTTAGCTCTCTAGAGCAGGGTATCTTCCTAGAGAGACTAAAAACTGCCATTGTTAAACCATTACATAAAAAAATGAGATACTTCCAATGTCAAAAACTACTGTCCGATCTCACTTCTGACAGATTTATCCAAAGTTCTTGACAAAGTAATGTATTCAAGAGTAGCTTCCCATGTTTGTAAAATAAGATACCACCAAAATGTCAGTTTGGTTTCCAGAAAGGCTATTCAACAGAAAATTCTACATACAACTTCATTGATCAAATATTAAATGAATAACCAAACAAAGGCTTTTGATTGTGTAAACCATGAAAATCTTTTTGCTAGGTTTAAGCATTGTGGTGGGGCAGTGCACAAATGGTTTAATTCATACTTAACTGGAAAGTTCAGAAAGCTGAAAAAAGTGATCCGGGTAAACTGTAAAAATCTGCAGATTCCTCAATCTTGGGAGTTATCAGTAATGTGATCCCTGAGGATTCAGTCTTGTGTACTTTGCTGTTATTGAAATATATTAATCATTTGCCATTTTATATTCACAATGATGCAATGTTAGTTCTTTTTGTTGATGATACAAGTATTGCAATCACACCCGACAAACAAGAATTAACTGATGAAATTTTAAGTAATATCTTTCAGAAAATTATTAAGTGGTTCTCTCCAAATGGACTGTTATTATATTTTGATAAAACACGATATATACACTTCCATTCGGTAAATGACATGACACCATTAATAAATATAGACTGTGAAGAGAAATCTTTAGCTAAGGTAGAATATTTAACGTTTTTAGGTGTGTGCATTGATGAGAAATTTAATTGGAAGCAACACAGTGATGAACTTCTGAAATGTTTGAGTTTAGCAACTTATGCTGTCATAGAGTTATTGCAAATTCTGGTGATAAACATCTCAGTAAATTAGCTTACTATGCCTAGTTTCATCCACTGCTTTCATATGGCATCATATTTTGAGGTAATTCATCATTGAACAAATAGGTATTTATTGCACAAAAGCATGTAATAGAATAATATCTGGGGCCCACTCAAGACCATTTTGCAGACACTTATTTAAGGATCTAAAGATCTTCACAGTAACTTATCTGATGAAATTTATTATTAATAATACAACCCAATTCAAAAGTAATAGCAATGTCCATAGCCACAACACTAGGAGAAACAATGATCTTCACTATTCAAAGTTAAATCTAAAAGTTTGGCACAGAAGGGCGTGAATAATGCTGCCACAAAAGTCTTTGGTCACTTACCAAATAATATCAAATGTCTGACAAATAGCCAACCAGCACTAAAAAAACAAATTTAAAGAATTTCTAAATGACAACTCCTTCTACTCAGTAGATGAAATTTAACTTACAAATTAGTAATTAAAAAAAAAAATTAAAAATAAAAGAAATATTTATGTCATGTAATGTTATCTTCTACTAAACTGACATGTTCCACATCATAATGATATCTCGTATTCATGATCTATGCAACAAATATAAATCTAATATAATCTAACCTGGTGTTCTCACAGTACAGTGGCCGAGTCCTCTTTATAACCCTCTCCCTACGGTCTACAGATATCGAAAGCAATTGGAGAAAATTCCAGTAATTTAAATGAACTTATTATCAAAAAAGGAAATGTCCTGATGTTCTGCAAAATTATTTATTGGGTCAGTAACAGGCTTTTGGCTTTTTAGCCCAGCATCAGGTAACAATCGAATAATGGTAAAATTTTTCACAGATGTGCGACTTACAAAGATGTTGTTGTAACAAATGATACAAATTGCGATGTTTACAGGTAAGTGTTATATTCTTGGCACTAAATTATAGTTACTAAAGTATAAAAATAAAGCTGAGGTTGAAAGCTTAAATATTATCGTTAAAAGTCGGGAGGGGGGTTGGAAAGTAGGGATTTTACATTATGGAATACTACTGAAATGGTATCATTGGATACATTTAACAAAATGATAATTATTAAAATTGATAAGCAAAACTTATTTTAGTAGCCTGGAAAAAAGAAGCTATATCTGATCATTTAATAATATACAGGCGTCCTCTGTCGTATATTTATTGATTTCCAGTAATGCCAATAGTGTCATCTTTCTGCTTTTCTTACAGAATGTAAGATTTCACAGTCTACGTTGTAAATGTACATTGTAAGATGTTAGGAAAAGGTTGAATCTTTTTTTAACCTGCAGCTTCTCTCATGTTTTGAAAATGTAAAAGCTACAGCCCTGCGAGATTAACCAGTATACACTTTTCAACAATGTCTTTACTGTTGGTTTATGTAGTAGTAGCACTAGGCAATTGGATACATTTCAATTCCCAACATAAAAAAAAATAATTTCACAATGGAACTAAGAGCAACTGCTATAAATTTCTTATTACTGATAACAGCACAAAGAAACATTTATTTTTTATGCTTTGTAAATAAATGTATTTACAGAAAAGCCATAGTAACTGATACAGTTATCTCTGCTAGCTTACAGCACCCACACAGTCATTAACATGCACCTTACTGTTGAATGATGCAACACCTGATATCATTTCCATTATCTGATTCTATATTTCGAAAATAACTACAAATCATCAAACATATAGCATTCAATAACAGCTATAGCCCTGTCCTGATTGACAACATACTACATAACAAGAAAGTAAGAAAAATTACATAACTTTTGTATTGTGGGAAACAGGAATAAATCAGTAGTCAGAAAAAGAGGTGTGTCATCACATATTTAGGCAAAATGTCAGATCACCTTGCTAAAAAGTTAAAATCTAGAAATTACAGACCTACATTTTACAACATAAATAGTATATCAAAACATTTATTCAATAATAAAGACAAAATTCAAGCGCTAACACAGTTTGGTGTGTATAAGATGACATGTAAAAATTGTAGAAAACTGTATATTGGTCAGTCTGGCAGGGCTGTAGCTACTAGATTATCAGAACATGAGAGAAGATGTAAGTTAAAAAAGAAAGATTCAACCTTTGCTGAATATCTACTTACAGAAAACCATACTTATCATGCAGACTGTGAAATTTTACATTCTCTCAAGAAAAGCAGAAAGAATACACTACACGAAATACTGTAAATCATTAAACATATGCCAAAGGACGCCTGTGTAGTAGTAAATGATTAACTCCAGTTTCCTTTTTCCTCTCTACTAACTAATCGTCACAGCCGAATTCGTCCAAATGTATAGTACATGTAGGACGTGGTGAGATATGAAAGTGCACCAAGTGGGACCTCCAGATGACTAAGCGTTTAGGAAATCAAAGGAATTTTGATTCGGATCGATCACCATATGCACCCTATATGCACCCTATCAACTGCGCCTGAGAGAGTCTGTTTAGAAAGCAGTGTTTAGCTCAGAAGTAAAAGATCAGATTTTTATTGAAAGGTTTTTTTTTTTTTATTTTTATTTTTTTTATTTTTTTTTATTGGTCCTTGGCAATGCGTAGACTACTTATTTCACAATTAACCGCAACATCATATATATTATTTTCTATTTATATGTGCACGGGACGTCATTACTTGGGGTTGTGAACGGTCCACAAAATGCAAACACGAATAATCACGAGTTTAATTTGACCTTGGTGGACACCTGCCCCGTCGACACTGGCCTGAACGGCGGGCAGTAGTAGCCTCTAATTCCATCCAGTGCCATTTCTTTTTCCTTTTGGCTTACATAAATTAAAAATTAATCTATAAATTAATAAAATAGCCTATATGATGTTGCGGTTAATTGTGACGTCAGTCTACATCTACATCAATACTCTGCAAACCACTGTGAAGTGCATGGCAGAGGGTACATCCCACTGTATCAGTTATTAGGGTTTTTTCCTCACTTCATTCACGTATTGAGCGTGGGAAGAATGATTGTTTAAATGCCTCCGTGCGTGCTGTAATTAATCTAATTTTGTCCTCACGATCCGAACGGGAACAATATGTAGGTGTACCCATTGCCAAGGAGCAGAAAAAATTTTCCGCCGGCTGGAGTTGAAACCGCGACCTTCTCTATATGAATCCGATCTTTTACCGCTGAGCACAACACCGCTTCCTAAACACGGCCTCAAATGGACAGTGATAAGATGCACATGGTGATGGATCCGTATCAAACTTCCTTTTATTTCCTGGAGTTCCCACTTGGGGCACTTTCGTGTCTCACCACGCCCAACATGTACCATTAATTTGGACGTATTCGGCGATGTCGAGTAGGCGTCCTCTCCTTGTAAATTAAGTTTCAGTTATCAATTTCAGCAATTATCATTTTGTTAAATGTATCCAGTGTTACTATTTCGGTATTATTCCACAATGTAACAACCCTCAACTTCCCTGCCCCTTCCCACTTGTAACGTCAATATTCAAGCACATCTCTGCAGATAGAAATCACCTTTTTATATTTTTTTTTTAGTAAAGGTAATTCAGTGCCATAAAAATGTAACACTTTCCATAAAATGTTAAACATTCCTTTGAACATGGCAATTTGTATCTTCTGTAATTATTAAATCTTTGTAAGTTAGCCACAAGCAAACCTAATGGTTTTCGCAATACGTTGTACCGATCGTGAGTGACGTAATTATAACTTTCAAGTTATATATTGAAATTACACAGCTGTATCTAATTTGTTTTGTTATACTCAGTCGATTTCGGGCCAAATCAATCATCTAAAAATATTTACTGCTTTGTGATTTCAGTATGCAATATTAATCTATCTATAAGGTCCCAAGCAACACTTACACAAGATATTTCCTACCTACAACCAGACAATCGTAATAGATTCAAAGCTGTTAGGAATCAAAGTATTGATGAAATCAGAGGGCCATTGAAAATATTATTTGCCAATAAAGAAAACTTAATTTGTTGATATTAATATGCCGAACGATATTTCGTCAGTGCAGATCAGAAATGTGCTCCAGCAACCTAAATTATGTTGTAAAATTAAGTTTTGTGTCTTGTGCAATAACAGAATGAGTACAATATGAAAAAGTGAAGGAATAACAAAACGTGTCCAACTTTCACCCCTAGGACAGATAACCAAAAGAGCAATACATTTTCTTCATTTTATTTTATTAAAAATGAAAAAAAAAAAAAAAATAAACCTATAAAAACGATTCTCACTTGTCTTAAGTATTCTATTTTCAATAAACAATCGGCAGAACATTGCGATTTGAAGAGGTAATCGCCTGCATACGATTACTTACTGTTACTAGCCTTTCGGCCATGACGCATTAAGGGAATGTTTTACAAAGGTAACATTGTTGACGAATATCTGATTGTTATAATTAGCTGAGTATGAGTTTGGTAACAACTTTGTTTCAATGTAAGGTTCCTAACCTCGCCATCGTTCTCATTCTGCAGGAAGAATTTTATATATATATATATATATATATATATATATATATATATATATATATATATATATATATATATATATATATTATTTTCCTGTTATTATTATTCTTATTTTGTTAGCAGTATGAAACAAATCCCAAATCATAATGATTATTTTTAATGGGTAGTGGCAGCTTTGTGGGAGATCCGGTAAGGTTGATGCGTTTCTGGTTCTGGCCAAACAGTGATATTGAACCATTCGGCTGCGCTAAATAAGTAATTTACACAAAAGTAGCCAAATAACCCAGGTAACTCTTAAAGAACATACGTCATACAAAAATAACATCAATTCAAATGTTGTATGAGTACCATATTATGTAATTATTCGATACGTTCCTGACACACAATGTTCTTGATTTCGTTTTTATCATACTTGGCAGGGACTCTCTGAATCGAACTCGAGACATCGCTGTATAAAGTTGACCATGAGAGAAACATTCTCCTGGACTAAAGTAGAGGCCAACTCGATCGAGTGTTTGTCCTTGAGATTTATTAATGGTCATGGCAAAAGCTAATTTGAAGGGAAATCGAATCCGCGAAAAACAAATCCCCGGCTCCGATGATGTTCCACCATATTCAAATTTACATCGAGGGAGGAAAATTTCGTCACCTTTCTTTGATCGAGAACCGGTGAGTATTTTACATTGGATGTATTTGTTACAAAGTTGAGTAATGTGCATTCGAGTTCCATTTCAAAGTCCGGTAGGAACAGAGATATTTTTAATGAGCATTACAATTGCACCTTTTTTTAACTTAACCAATGTGGCGTCATTCCTGTTGTTTCAATAAAAGGCATATTTTCTGCGCTGTAATCCACAAAACATTCTTCCATGAGATCAATTTCATTATCGGCCAAACGAGTATCTATACTTTGATAGTCGACTACTCTGTTAGCTAAATTAGATAGAGGTATTGTGTTCATATCTTGAACTACTATATTTGTGGGACAAAGGATTGCACTTCAACAAAGTTATTTAATAAAGTTATGAGATTGGTGTAACCATTGGGCTCGTAGCAAAAGTTCAACAATCCTGTTTCATTTTTAACAACATTTTCTGCTTCAACCTGTATAAGACAATTACCAATATAGTTTCAATAAAATTTATCTCCAGTACCGATAAGTTTCAAGTCATTTATGAATTCAATTTCATCTTTGTTGACTCTCATATTTTCATGAAGTTGAAGTTGGATTGATTATTGAAATGTTTCCCAGTATTTCAAAGATGCGCCAATGATTTGAGCTTCATTCGATTTTAGTACGACTGGAGTCAACTGTTTCCAATCACCTCCAATTAAAAGGGTAGCACCATCAAAAAGTTTGTTGTTGTCTTTGAGAAAACGCATTGTTCTACCGATGTACTTCAAAGCACCGGATTTATCTAGCTATAAATGTGTAGTAACTAATTTTTCTTTCTAGTAACGTAAATCAACAGTGAAAGACCGTTGCGTTGCGTCAGTGAGAATTGCTAACACAGTGCATCTGGTGGCCGGCATGTCAACACTTTCGACAGTCGTGCCGAAAACACCTGAGAAAAATGAGTTGACTGGTATAAAGTTTGTGATAATATGTGGCATTACAACTGTCAAATGATTAATAAAATTCATAATGATGACAATCAGCTGTATCTTTATTAGCTGAAAGCACACGGTTTCCTTCACTCGATCATTCTCAAGCCGCCGTTAGCATAAATAGTTTGTGAATTGTATAGTTATGAATGATGTAACTTCTCAGTAATCTATTGTTTAAAATGTCATCTGTAAGGTTTGCCACGATCAAGTATAGTTTTTTTCATATGTTGATGTTATCGTCGGACTGGTTTATTACTACGGTCGGGGGTTCGAATCCCCCCTCGGGCATGGATATTTGTGCCGTCCTTAGTATTAGCTAGTTCATAAGTAGTTTGTAAGTTTAGGGACTGATGACACCGTAGTTAACTCCCTTAAGCTTAACAAACATTTGAACTGGTTTATTTTAATTAGAACCAAAGATATCGTAAAACAAACGACTGAAATCTTCACAGCAAGACATTTCCATAAGAAATGTAATAAGGAAATCGCTTTGGAGTCTAATTTAAGGAAGGCGAGAGTTACAGGTTTTTAACTGAATTTAAATTTACCCACTAAAAGGAGTTACGGACATTCTACGAATTTGATAGCAGTTCCATGTCAGTGGCTAACATTTTTTGATCAGGTAAACGTTTGCCGAACTCCATCTGCCGTTACCGATTTTTCCCACGAATATGGCACACACCATTCGATACAGGAGAACATTCTCTACAATATATTTCAAAATGAGAAATATCTATCGGGTCGACTTACAAAAAAAAGTGCATAAAATGACACCTATTTTGTTTTCTTGTGTTTGTTTTTTAATATCTCCAAAAACAGACTTCGGATTCAGATTCCTGGCGATCGGATTGCCATAATGACGCTGCAAAACTATTCAAAATAGCATTTTCATTTTTTGGAAAATTTTTCGATTTTCAGTTTACCCCTCGAAACGTGCCGATTTTACTTTTTTCGTTTTTTTTCCCGTGTTCTCAGCGGACACTTTATCTGAAATCGAAAACTGCAATTAAATTGATCCACCCGTTACTAAGATCGACTATAACCACACACAATTTTTCATTATATATAAATAAATAAAATACAATAAGAAAGTACTAACACCCAGAACCCTCCATACAGAGTGCAGATCTTGTATTGCCTAAGTACAATTTATTTTTAATATGGAACAAATCACCCAAGTTCCAAACAAACATGATTTCCCTGTTCCTATGATGAGCAGATCTCGACAGGTGCATTCCACAATAATTGTCGTATTTATAAAATCTAGGTGAGTGTGGGGAGAGACGATTTGAGGGGTAAGCAGTGACCGTTGACTTACCTTTTGCCGGCCGCGGTGGCCGAGGGGATTGAGGCGCTCCAGTCACTGTCCGCACGGCCACTACGGTCGGGGGTTCGAATCCCCCCTCGGGCATGGATAGTTGTGCCGTCTTTAGTTGTAAGTAGTTCATAAGTAGTTTGTAAGTTTAGGGACTGATGTCCCCGTAGTTAAGTCCCATAGACTACAAACATTTGAAAATTTTTTTGAACTTACCTTATCCTTCATGCAATACACAGGGACTGAAGACCTGATCCTCATCCTCCCTTGCCTAATTAGTGACCATAAAAATGCTGAAGTTTTGTTTCCAGTACCGAAACAACTAGCTAAACACAAAGCCAAAAATGTAGAGCAGTGCCTAAAAGGCCATCGGTAAATATTAATACCATTACTCACTTGTTCGCTGATATCTCAAACGTAGTGACTAGGAAAGGTACAAAGGTTTTCATGCTTACCACAGAAACAATGTAATATATATTAATGCCAGTAAAATGATTGCACGTAGTAAATACCATAATACAGGCCATTCAATACCATTACTATACGTATAACAAAAGGAAAACACTTCCAATTGTTCTGCAAATAATATTTATTTATTTAGACAGTCAGTAACCGGCTGTTGTTGTTGTGGTCTTCAGTCCGGAGACCGGTTTGATGCAGCTCTCCACAACACCCTATCCTGAGCAAGCCTCTTCAACTCCACATAAGAACGACAACCTACATCTGTTTAAATCTGCTCACTCCATCCATCTCTTGGTCTTCCTCTGCGGTTTTTACCCCACACACTACCCTCCAATGCTAAATTCACAATTCCTTGATGTCTAAGAATGTGTCCTACCAATGCATCTCTTCTTTTAGTCAAGGTATGTCAAAGAATTCCTTTTATCCCCAATACTGTTCAGTACCTCCTCATTAGTTACGCAATCCACCCACCTAATCTTCAGCATTCTCCTGTAGCACCACATTTCAAAAGCCTCTATCCTCTTCCTGTCCGTAATGTTTATCGTCCATGTTTCACTCCCATACAAGGCAACACTCCACACAAATGCCTTCAGAAAAGACTTCCTTAGGCTTAAATCAATATTCGATGTTAACAAATTTTTCTTTTTCAAGAATGCTTTTCTACTCATTGCAATTCTGCATTTTATGTCCTCTGTACTGCGACCATAATTTTTTATTTAACTATCCAAGTAACAAAACTCATCTATCTCCTTTATTGTTTCGTTACCTAATCCAATTGCTTCAGCATCACCTGACTTTCTTAGACTGTTCTCCATTACCCTAGTTTTGCTCTTGTTAATCTACATCTTATATGCACCTTTCAGCACACTGTCCATTCCGTTCAACTGCTCTTCCAGGTCCTTTGCTGACTCTGACAGAATTATTACGTCGTCGGCAAAAGGCAATGGTTTCAATTCTTCGCCCTGAACTTTAATTCCTTCTCCAAATTTCTCCTTGCTTTCCTTTATACCTTCGTCAATCTACAAATTGAATAACATTGGAGAAAGGCTACAACCCTGTCTTACTTCCTCCCCAACCATTGCATCCCTTTCATGCCTTTCATCTCTGACAACCGCTGTCTGGTTTTTGTACAAGTTGTAAATAACCTTACGCTCCCTGTATTTTACTCCTGCTTGCTTCAGAACTTGAAAGAGTTTATTCCAATCAACATTGTGAAAAGCCTTCTCCAAATCTACAAAAACTTGATATGTAGGTTTGCCTTTTCTTAATCTATCTTCTAGGATAAGCCGTAAAGTGAGTATTGCCTCCCATGGTCCTACATTTCTCCTGAACCCAAACTGATCTTCCACGAGGTCGGCTCCTACCACCTTTTCCATCCTTCTGTAAATAATTCGTGTTAATATTTTGCAACCTTGACTTATTAAACCTGGGACCTTTGCCTTTCGCGGGCAAGCGCACTACCGACAGTGCTATCCCGACACGACTCACGATGCCGCCTCACAACTTTACTTCCGCCAGTGCCTCGCCTCCTACTTTCCAAACTACACAGAAGCTCTCTTGCGAACCATGAAAGACTAGCACTCCTGGAAGAAAGGATATGGTGGAGACATGGCTTAGCCACAGCCTAAGGGATGTTTCCAGAATGAAACTTTCACTCTGCAGCGGAGTGTTCGCTGATATGAAACTTCCTGGCAGATTAAAATTGTGTACCACATGGTTCGCAAGAGAGCTTCTGTGAAGTTTGGAAAGTAGGAGGCGAGGTACTGGCGGAAGTAAAGTTGTGAGGCGGCATCGTGAGACGTGTCGGGATAGCACAGTCGGTAGTGCGGTTGCCCGCGAAAGGCAAAGGTCCCAGCTTCGAGTACCGGTTCCGGCACACAATTTTAATCTGCCAGGAAGTTTCATATCAGCGCACACTCCGCTGCAGAGTGAAAGTTTCATTCGGGGGACTATTTTATCTCCGGAATATTTTACCCTAGCGGATGCCATCATATTTTCATACAGTAAAGCAACATGTCCTCGGAAAAGGTAACGGCTGTAGTTTCCCCTAGATTTCAGCCGTTCGCAGTAGCTGTTTGGCAAAGCCACATTAGCTGATATTACAAGGCCAGCTCAGTCAATCATCCAGACTGTTGCCCCTTTTTACTACTGAAAAGGCTGCTGCCCCTCTTCAGGAACCACACGTTTGTCTGGCCTCTCCACAGATACCCCTCCACTGTGGTTACACCTATCTGTGGTTCATGGGAGTGTTATCTTCATGTGACTCACAACTGAATGTTGCAGACAAAAATAAAAAATGATATTTAGACGGAAGATACAGATTTTGCCACTGGAATTTATTACATTAAACTCTTACAGAAATAATTTTATTAGCTGAAAATAAAAATAAAAAATATTTGTCTTTGACAAAGTTAATTTAAGAGACGGGTAAATGGAAATACGGTCTGATCATTTTATACTTAGCTCGCATCCTAAGTCATAGGTCTGTTAATTTCCAGCAGTTTCATCTACTTCTGTTTATGGAATGTAATACTTTACTATCTATATCAAGGGACTGTTTTCTGATATGAGATGGTTAGTAAAGATTGAGTCTGTCTTGTTTAACCCCCAGCATGTGATTTTGTATACAGCACTTTGAGCCAAGGACTGCAGTTTATCTTTACCATTTATTAAATGTTTTGATATGTTATTGTTGTTGTGCGGGTCTGTAGCTTCGTGATTTCAAATTTTTCTGAAATTTCTTCCAAGTATGGGATATTGCATCACTTTTTTGTTGTAACTAGCCTACTAACTGAAACTTCCTGGCAGATTAAAATTGTGTGCCGGAATCGGGACTCTAACCTGGGACCTTTGCCTTTCGCGGGCAAGCGCACTACCGACTTTGCTATCCCGACACGACTCACGATGCCGCCTCACAACTTTCCTTCCGGCAGTACCTCGCCTCCTACTTTCCAAACTTCACAGAAGCTCTCCTGCGAACCATGCACGATTAACCCTCCTGGAAGAAAGGATATGATGGAGACATGGCTTAGCCACAGCCTAAGGGATGTTTCCAGAATGAAACTTTCACTCTGCAGCGGAGTGTGCGCTGATATGAAACTTCCTGGCAGATTAAAATTGTTTTCTAATGACCAGCATAAAGAAGCGTTAACATTTTATTACCATTTTTGTAGTATTATATCTACCAGGGCAAAGCTGTATCCGTTACCGTTACTTGAAGCGATATGTTTAATGCTCTTTAGTTCTTTTTCAAAGGCAGACTCAGAGAATGGTACAGAAACAATCCGATGCATCATAGAATGGAAGGCTAAATTTTTGAGGGTTTGTTGGTGTTGGGAACTTGCTGACATCATTATATCTGTGGGTGTGGTTTTCCTGTAAATGCTATATATATATATATATATATATATATATATATATATATATATATATATATCCAGTGACAGAAAGTTAATAAGGTGATAGTACCCAAACCAAAGAAGTCAAAGCATAATGTTTCTAATAAATATTTTACTAGTGATTAGATAAATGTGCTATTATGCAGCAGTTTCTACGACATTATAAGGAATATAGCGAAATGTCAACGTAGTTAAGACTTCAAACCTTGTGGTTGGCAACCAAACATGATAAAACTGTGGAGTAGTTACTCCACACTCTTCAAATTTTGACATGTCAATTTTAACATTTTATACTTTAACAGTTGAGATGGAGTAAAGGTTTCACTTGACTAGAGCATTTGGCTGTATGTTCTATTTTATAACAACAGTTATGTGATTTCACGTGTCCGACACCTTCTGAAGAAGGCTAAATTAATTTTGCCGAAGGCTGGTCAAAACCAATTTAACGCAACTTTTTCGCTGTTAGTTTTCTACGATTGCTAAAGTGCAGTCATATTTAAGATGTTTATTCTACTCATATATGCATCTCCGAACTTATATTTATCCGCTAGTCGCTTCTGCGTGGCCATTTTGTACTGTACTTTCTGTCAATCTCTTTTCTAACCCAGTATTCCATTTTGCCTATTTCATTTGCTGCATTTTTATATTTTCTCTCTTCTTCATCACTTTATTTTTTACATTTTTTAGGTTTCACCAGTTTTAATTTAAAGTTAATTGCCAACAACTTATAGTCAGAATCTATATCTGCACCTATCTATATCTGTAGCTTTTTTCCGGAATCTTTTTCATCAATTTGTAACCTCCTGGTGTCTTCCGGTCTTTTCCATGTATAAATTCATTTATGAGTCTTCAACAAAGTGATAGTGATGATTAAATTTTGTTCCGTGCAAAATTCTACATTTGTTACTTTTCCCCTACCTGCTATTTTTCCTTCTCTTACTTCGCGGATGACACTATCCTGATCACAGATACACACTGGAGAATGAGATAATCTAAATAGAAAGCCTAACTGAGCAAGCCAGAAAATTGGGTTTACAAAATTCTTTCACTAAGTCAAAGTTTACAAGAAATCATTCAGAGCAACTAGGGCTACTCATAAATCACAATAGTCAATTCATTCAGATATTTAGAAGAGTGGATAACCCTAAACAACAATGAGAAATAAACTGGAAAAGGAGAATATAAGATGAATATCATAGATCACCTGAAACACATAGAAGAAGAAGGCATTACAACGGGACACGAAAATTAAACTCACAATACACTGTTGTGAACAGAGATCCTGTATGGTGACTAAACACTAAAGGTATTGCAAAAAGGTGGGATAAATAAAGTAATGAAACTATCAAGGAGACTGATTAGAAGCATACTCGATCCCGGGCAACAGGAATAGAATACATTAGACTACGACCCAATAAAGAAATCTACGAACATGTATAGAACATAATATATACAACGCGAAAAAGAAGAACCTCATTCTTTAGACATTTGGCAGAAATGTAATACGACAGGTTCACAAAATAAATCTTTAATTAAATAATAAAGCTTAAAGGACAACCATGGTGGTTTACATAGACTTTCAATTATCCCAGAGAAGCAGCCATTGAATTAATGGATACACACAACTGAAAGGTATACAGAAATAAAATTGAGAATGTAAGTTACAGGAAATAACCATAGGAAAAAAAATCGATAGGCTCCAAGTGTTCAAATGTTTGTAGAGCTTATGGGACTTAACTACGGGGTCATCAGTCCCTAAACTTACAAACTACTTATGCACTAGCTAATACTCAGGACGGCACAAATATCCATGTCCGAGGGGGATTCGAACCCCCGACCGTAGTGGCCGTGCAGACCGTGACTGACGCGCCGCAATCCCCTCGGCCACCGTGGCCGGCGATGAGCTCCAAAGATACAGTTAAGAACGGGTGAAATAAATGTGGGCAGGGAGGAAGAAATCTATAATTTACATATTTATTTTACGTGCTATTATCTAGCAACAGAGAAATATTATTAAGTGATATCTGTAAAAAGAATTAAAGCTTAGATTCTTGCTGCGCAAGAAGCACATGAAGAAACAAAAAACACTAAACCAAAAACTGAAGGTGTGAGAATGGTGTTACTGAACACTGTGGCTGTGCGGTCTTTGTAATGGTCCTTTTACGGGGATGACTTCCTTGCGTCGATCAACTAAGTGTGGCAGGTGTGGCGCTACTGTGAACAGTTTGTCTTGAGAGATTGTTTCCGTTTGTGATATTACAGATACAGTGGGAAACTGATTGTTTCCATGTGAAAGGCGGGTTTTGCCAGGGTGTTGGGTTCCCCAGCCGGCCGGCTACCAGTTTCTACCTTGTGAATGGAATACAGCAGGTAGTCAGGCTTTTCCTAATGTGGTCGGAAACCGGAAGCAACGCTCTTGTTCAAAACAATGTTCAAATGTTTGTAAAGTCTATGGGACTTAACTACGGGGTCATCAGTCCCTAAACTTACAAACTACTTATGAACTACTTACGAGCTAGGACGGCACAAATATCCATGCCCGTGGAGGGATTCGAACCCCCGACCGTAGTAGCCGTGCAGACCGTGACTGGAGCGCCTCAGTCTCCTCGGCCACCGCGGCCGGCGTAACGCTCTTGATTGAGCGAGGGCAGCTAACCCAGAATGCAACTGAAATACAATATAGCCACACACATTATTCTAAAAATCCATATAAATTCAGTGAATGATCATACGGCAAATATAATTATATGAATGGAATCAGGAGAGTTGGGAGAATCAAACGCTGTGATTACAATTTCAATATCACCTACAGATAAAAAGCTGACAAATTTCAGTACTACAATAATAATAAGACTTATATTTACAATTATTGATACGTAGTGTTTATCAGTAACAATCTAAGAGGCAAATGGGCAGCAGCATTGGACCACGCTAACTGTCTAAAAAGACGTACCACCTTATTTCCGTATTCTTTCAATAAACTTTATTTTCCTCTCTTGTTCTGCTTTTCGTTGAGGTCATAATATTCTTGTGTCAGAACATAGATTCTACCACAGAAACACAAAACGTGAACCCAGCAAATTAATATTATTCTTAGTAACGTTCGTTTTCTTATGTTGTAAACTACCACTTGAAATATTTCATGGCCGGCTAAAATTAGCAGATATGTAGCAGATAATGTTGAAGAGAGCGTATGAAATGAACATTAACAATACCAAAAAAAGAAAAGATAATGGAATGCAGTCTTAGAAAATCAGGCAATGCTAAAGAAATTAGATTAGCTAACGAAACATTGAAGGTGGTAAATGAGTTTTGTTACTTGGGTAGTAAAATAAAATATGACGGTCGCGGTACAGAGGATATAAAATACAGAATGGCAATGGGAAGAAAAGCATTTTTGAAAAAGAGAAATTTGCTATCATCAAATATTAAGTGTAAGGAAGTCTTTTGTGAAGGCATTTGTGTGAAGTGTTACCTTGTACGGGAGTGAAACGGACGATAAGCAGTGCGGACAGGAAGAGAATAGAGGCATTTGAAATGTGGTGCTATAGAAGAATGCTGAAGATTATGTGGGTAGATAGCATAACTCATGAAGAGGTACTGAACAGAATTGGTGAGAAAAGGAATTTTGGCATACCTCGACTAAAGGAAGGGATCGCTTGGTAGGACACATTCTTATACATCGAGGAATCATAAATTTAGCATTGGAGGGAAGTGTGTGGGGTAAAAATCACAGAGGGAGACCAAACGACGCATATAGTAAGCAGATTCAAATGGATGTAGGTTGCCGTTCTTATGAGGAGATGAAAAGGCTTGCTCAAGACAGAGTAGGGTAGAGAGCTGCATCAACCCAGTCTCCGGACTGAAGACCATAACAACAACTATTTATATATAAACAATTATAAGTATTTGTGGACAAGAACTGAATATATTTGTGTAAAAGCCATGATAAATATTAATTGTGTAACTATATTTCGACATCGTCAGTATATTTGAACAGTGAGCTGCCATGCTTAATATCTATCTGAGCAAAGAGCTTTTAATTTTGTGATATTCAAATGTTTAATATTTTGAAAGGGAAATTGTACTTTAAAGATGAGACGTTAGGATGCGTGGAAGGATACAATTTTGGGAGCAGGAAGAGCAAGCTTTTCGAACGCTTGGGAAAGGACTCGTAACTTGAACGTGGTGGTGAAAGGGTTTGACGCTGGGCGGTCTGAAGCCGCGTTACGAACATGTGTTTTTAAGAGATAGGCATGTGTGGACTTAGAAAATTTACGGGACTGTGACTGAAGAACTTAGACTCTGCTTGAAAAGTGATAAACTATGCACGGTAGTAGGGCTGTGGAACTGTGATAATTCAGCAATCGTGTAATCGTGTGATGACAATCTGTGTTTGCTAACAAATACTTTTATCCATTTTGTTGGTCAATCAGAGATTTAATTTATGTTTGGCTAAACTACATATTAATTATTTATCTTGGTTAAACAGGTTTGGTAGCTGTTTAGGGCATAGAAGCTGACATACATAACTCATACCTATGAACAGAGACAACGAGTCATAAACTTTTACTACACTGAGTTATGTAGTGCAGGCCAAAGGACCCCGTATGCTACAAGTGCGCAAAGACAGGACACGTAAAGGCAGTTTGCAGGGATGAAGCTGTTGGCTGTATCCCCGCTATGTACAGAAAAAGGGTCTGCAGTAAGGAAGGCGGCCCAGAGTGCCCTACACAGCTGGTAGACTAGTTGATAAACAATATCGATTATGGACACTGGAAAACAAAGTGAATCTATTGACCACACCTACATTGAAGAAGCAGCACTCCCAACAACACGCCGAGGGTATAAATCTGCCGCCACCAGAGCACGTTCGTGTGATAGCCTTCGACCATAGATATAGGTAGACTGGGCATGCTGTACTGAGGCTAGCGCTCGACGTGGCTCCAACATAAGTCACGTGTTTGTTGGCAGAGCGTCGGCAATTCAAATCAGCACTTGGTCTAACCGGTTTTTGTAACCTGTTTTATCCAGATTTCTTAATGGAATACTGTATATCCGGCCGAAAACTCTTTTTCTTTTATGAAAAGTTAAGTGAGAGGCATATGCATATCTGACCTGAATCTGTTGCCATTGTAGTGACAAATACTAACAAATATATCAGATATCACTCCTGTGGGCATCGAGCCGAAAATACGAGATAGACCATTAATTAACCGAAATTGCACTGAAGTTCTTAAAAAAAAAACCAAAAACAATAGATGCGCGATCTTTTAGCCATGAACACTTAGAAAACAAACGGTTGGCAATTGTCCACGAAAAAAAAAATGCAAACAAGAATGGAAGTTAAGCATTGTTATAAACATCGTTAAAAACGCGAAACTGAATTCCGTGAATCAATGCAAAAACTACACATAAACGGAAAACCTTTAAGTTGAGAACTCCAAAAGCAAACTGCTTACAGTTTCAGGCAACCTTAGTTGTGGATTTATAAATAAATTAAAATGCCCTTACTAGACAAATTTTAGTAGTAACAAAACGCAAAACATTCCGCTTTCTGGAGTAAAATGCAGTAAGGACATAGAATTAATCATAACGTTTAAGATGTTCTAATTACTTTTGCAATGTTAAACTGTCTTTCATATACTTTGTTAATAACATTCATGTACAACATTGTTTCTGCATAAAGCGCATGGAGGGCAGTTTACATTAGTTATGGAAGAAAGTTAATAAACTATTGACTACTTCTGGAGATAGCCTTTCTGTGGAGAAACGAAAGAGCACAGTAGTTTCCATCAGGTAATATGTTAGTATAATTTTGACAATACATTACCAAAGCTATTTGAAGGGGCCCCTTTCCACTTCTAATATTGCAAAGCTATGATGAATTTCATTCAGCCTAAGAGCTATGTCACAGGCATGGGCACCCATAGCTCTCAGGAAAAGGAGAACATTGTTTAGACAAATGGTTTTCTTATTTTTAAAAAGTGTTTAAAACTCTTTATTTTAGTAAACATTCTAAGTTTTTTACTGAGTCAGAACAGGGCTTGTTTTATAGCTACTAAAATTTGGCATTTGTAGATAAATGGCAACAGGCAAAGAAGAATAAAGGGAAAAGAAAGCATATACAAACAAGAGATAAGAACTAACAGACATGTAGTCACATCAAATGGCCTAAATATAAACACCCTCCCTTTTTAAAAATTAATAGCTCTTGACTTTTCAAGAATTATTTCTGTTTTACACAATAATACAGCATATTCTCTTCTTTTTATAGATATCATTTCCAAGGGTGAATTGAGTGAGGAGCATGAAGAACAGACCCTCCAATTTTGAAACATATGTATTCTAACTAGCCATTGAGGCTTAGCAGAAGGTTTGAGGAAAATACACAACTGTCCACTTCTGGCAGAAGATAGCCGTTCTGTGGAAAAACTCAAAGAGCAGAATATTACATCAAAAGGGCACCTTCAACTCCAAATATCATAAAGATACTTACTTCATCTCTTTCAAAGACCATATAACAGAGTACTAGCAATTACACATCACTTTCAACAAGGGAAACTTGTCTGGTCATTGCTCAAAATAAAGCACGTCCTAAAACACGTGGCATTACCGATGGAATATGGGCTCTTATTTGGGGGAAAATACTGTAATGTCATTGGAGGAATCATAGTGCAAGTACTCTATTTTCATAACTTTCAGACCAGAAATAAAATTCCCTTTTAAGCAATTTTAATATGTACACAAATTAAGAAACACATGTACATGTCGCCAATTCAGTGTACTACACCTATTGCTTAGAGACCGCCAGTTGTCAGTACATAAGGCCAGTTCTGCTTCTTTATATTAATAACAGTACCATTGAACACAGCACCACTACCAGTACAATCTTTGCAGTTGATACTAGTATCGTTATTACTAGCAGAAATAAACATTAGATTAAAAAGCCCATAAATGAAGGTTTAGACAAGTTGGATGATTGATTTGACAGAAATAATTTGATAGTAAACACTTTGAAAACACCTACCTGAACTTCTACCTGAGAGTGAAGGATTTTAAGCCCAATATGGAACTGCATGGCTCTGAAATATTTCCCATACCAGAAGCAAGATTTTAACGCTTGTGTATCCAGGATTAGTTAAAAAGGCAAACACAAGTAAAGAGAATAGTAATCTGAATTAAGTGAGCTACACATTACGTATCCTCACATACTACAAATGCGTAGACGTTCGCATTGCCTGCTGCCTATTCTGGGGAAAGTATACATGTAGCTCAGACATTGTTCTCAATTCACACACAGGAGAGATCTGCGAGAGTAATGGAAAGAGCAAAATCAACTGACGGTGCAGACCTCTCTTCCAAAAACATTTTTTTTTTCCTCTTGAAAACTTCTACATATTACAAGTATGTAATGTTGTACTTGTAACATTAATTTCAACAAAAATATGAATGTCCATTATTGTGCATAAGATAAAATGAAACTATGTACAAAATGTGCATACTTCTGCCTTCAAAAACAAACCATTTAACCTAGGCATTCAACAAGTCTGTCAAGAGAAATAAGATACGGAAATCTGTCTTCATTGAGTAAGACTCCACAAACCACCTTATTCAACCATTGCTTTTAAGCTGTATCTGACTTTTGGAAAGAAACAACAGATTACAGGGATCTTTGTAAAAGAGATAAAAACTAATGTAAAATGTGTCAGTGAAGTTCTGTATTTATATAATTTACAACAATGCAAGTGTGGGTAAGAGTCTAGAGCAAGTTGCCAAAGTTGCTTAGTGATATTTATGTTGGTAATACCTACCATGAGTGGTGATAGGAAACTAAGGTTGTGGAACAGATGATTTGTGCAGCTGATACCAATGTGGAGTTCATTACTTTCCTTTTGAAGATAACACTGTGGATATACACTGTGTGGTAGCAACACAGAATCACATGATTATTATCAAAACATCGGAGGGAAGTCAAGCCAATATTGTGGCTTCAGATTTCTTTACCAGTATTTCTCAACAGAATGCATGCTAACAATACTACTTTAGATGTTGCTCGTTTAAACATGACTTAGTGGTAAATTACTGTTTAAATAGTGTGCACATTTAGTTTTACAGCAGTTCCTTATCAGTGAACTTTGCAAACTTGAAAGAACGTTCGACATCTATATGTTCTTGTGTCCATAACAATAAAATGTAATTATCGCAAATGGTTCAGAATTGCATTTCAGATGTATACTCCATTAATGACAGATGCTATGCACACTAGGAAATATACTATTGCATATCGGTAGTGACTAGTCAGAGAAAATGTCAAATGTTTGTAAAGCTTATGCGGCTTTGACTGTGGGTTCATCAGTCCCTAAACGTACAAGCTATTTATGAACTAGCTCATACTAAAGACGGCACAAACATCCATGCCCAATGGGGGATTCGAACCCCCAACAGGAAAGAAAATGTCTAACTATTGTGTAAACAATACCTAGACTACACAAATTGGCATAAACCAACAAACCTGTAACTTCTCCACATTTGTTTTCGTAGCATTTAATGAATTCAACCCACGAAATGTAGAGCAGTTTCAATTGAAAGCTCTTGTCTGGTTAAACAGTTTCAAGAAAATGTAACAATAGCAATTCTTGTTCATAAATTTCTTGTTATCTCAGAAAAACTATGAAGGCCTCCATCAAATTTTGTACACATATCAAATTATGCATTTTTACCTTACCTGTAAAGGTGTCATATACACAATCTTACCCATGTTGGACATCAAATGAAGGCTATATATGTTTTTATTTGGTTACACCAAATAACCTTTAGTTTAAGCATATGTAGCCATACTTGCACTTTTTCAATGACTGTAGTTTCTGTATTGCAAAATAGTTACATGTGATAAGCATTTTCTTCAAAATACCAGTGTTACAGAAAACTTCCTGATCAACACTGTCACCAAATATATATTTTGTGTAAGTCACAACTTTGTACTCAAAGCTGTAAATGACTCGAGACACTAACAAAAATTACATTTTAACTGTTACTCAACTATAAGGCGTAGGCCATATGAATACCGAAACACTAACCATTCAAGTGCTCCTTCCTATTAAAAAATATGTTAGGCATTTTGTTAATTGAAGGCATTCTGTAAGGAGAATAATAATCTTGAATGAGAAAGGGATGAGCAGAAAAAATATACTTTTCTCTATTAGAACTTTATTTTACAAGAATACGATATTTACATTTAACAGAGCATGTAGTCTTTACTTACAATGAAATACTTGTACAAGGTTGTGCAGGAGATTAACCTGCAAACATACATAAAAACACTACTACGGATTCTCTACAATATGCACATCAGGTATCAGCTACTACACAGAGAATACTATTTAAATAATATTGTAGGTTAGCATAACTATTGCTGTAATAAGACATGCCACACAAACCATTTCTATATGTAAGACTTTTCTCCACATTCCAACGACAATTATCCCTCAATATGTTACAAGTAGGACTGTAGTTCCATTTTATTTCATTGTATAGTATGTGTGCCATGACAAAATTGTAGCCATGACAAAATTTAATTTGCCATTTTATTTAATTGTATAGTGAGTGTGCCATAAAAAAATTGTTTCACCTGGTGTGTAAGATGTATGAGACAGGTGAAGTACCCTCAGACTTTAAGAAAATTGTTATAATCCCCATTCCAAAGAAAGCAGGTGCAGTTAGGTGTGAAACTACAGAACCATCAGTTTAATAAGTCATGGTTGCAAAATATTAACTCGAATTATTTACAGAAGGATCGAAAAGCTGGTAGAAGCCGACCTGGGGGAAGATCAGTTTGGGTTCAGGAGAAATGTAGGAACTCGGGAGGCAATACTTACTTTACGACTTATCCTAGAAGATAGATTAAGAAAAGGCAAACCTACATTTCTAGCTTTTGTAGATTTAGAGAAGGCTTTTCACAATGTTGATTTGAATAAACTCTTTCAAGTTCTGAAGCAAGCAGGAGCAAAATATAGGGAGCGTAAGGTTATTTACTACTTGTACAAAAACCAGACAGCGGTTGTCAGAGTTGAAGGGCATGAAGGGATGCAGTGGTTGGAAAGGAAGTAAGACAGGGTTGTAACCTTTCTCCAATGTTATTCAATTTCTACGTCGAGCAAGCTATAAAGGAAAGCAAGGAGAAAT
Source organism: Locusta migratoria (assembly GCA_026315105.1). Classification (NCBI taxonomy): domain Eukaryota; kingdom Metazoa; phylum Arthropoda; class Insecta; order Orthoptera; family Acrididae; genus Locusta; species Locusta migratoria. The sequence goes on along the minus strand of CM048755.1, from coordinate 1,679,800 downwards.
TTGGTGAAGGAATTAAAGTTCAGGGGGAAGAATTAAAAACATTGCGTTTTGCCGACGACATAGTAATTCTGTCAGATACAGCAAAGGACCTGGAAGAGCAATTGAACGGAATGGACAGTGTGCTGAAAGGTGCATATAAGATGAACATAAACAAGAGCAAAACTAGGGTAATGGAGTGCAGTCTAATAAAATCAGGTGATGCTGAAGGAATTAGATTAGGTAACGAAGCAATAAAGGAGGTAGACGAGTTTTGTTATTTGGGCAGTAAAATAACAAATGATGGTCGCAGTACAGAGGATATAAAATGCAGAATGGCAATGGGTAGAAAAGCGTTCTTGAAAAAGAAATTTGTTAACATCGAATATTGATTTAAGCCTAAGGAAGTCCTTTCTGAAGGCATTTGTATGGAGTGTTGCCTTGTATGGGAGTGAAACATGGACGATAAACAATGCAGACAGGAAGAGGGTTGCGGCTTTTGAAATGTGGTGCTACAGAAGAATGCTGAAGATTAGGTGGGTGGATCGCGTAACTAATGAGGAGGTACTGAACAGAATTGGGGAGAAAAGAAATTTCTGGCATACCTTGACCAAAAGAAGGGATAGATTGGTGGGGCACATTCTTAGACATCAACGAATTGTAAATTTAGCGTTGGAGGGAAGTGTGTGGGGTAAAAACCGCAGAGGAAGACCGAGGGATGGATACAGTAAGAAGATTCAGACAGATTTAGGTTGCAGTTCTTATGTGGAGATGAAGAGGCTTGCTCAGGATAGGGTATTGTGGAGATCTTCATCAAACCAGTCTCCGGCCTGAAGACCTTAACAATAACAACAACAGTGTGGGTAATCTATTTCAATTTCAACCAACAGCAGGAATTAATCAGAAACAAATTCAGTGCCCCTTAAACAATATTGTTTTTGTTAACAAGCTCCTTACACTTCCTGTCTGAAAGTCTTCTGTAGCAGTCTTTCCCAAATGATGGTTCCTGATTTTGAAATATTCATATAAAATGCATTTTATAAGTGTAGTGCTGTGGTTTTCTGCAGGTTCAAAGTTCATAATGTGGTCACTAATAGATGTAAATATACTGTTATCAATTTCTTCCATAGCACATGATAAGAGCACCAACATCACATTTTTCCTCATCAGCATAACTCTTGCCTGCTGCAAGCGATAGGCTTGCTCTCCTATTTTACATATTTTGATAACATCCCTGGATGGTGTTACCAATCCTCCCATATTTTTTCTCGTGAGTAGCTCACTCCCACTTTCTAATGTGCCAGATAATGAATTTGCACATTCAGCACAATTTATGGTTTTAAGTAATTTACGCACAATAAATCCTGATATGTATACAACTACATTTGTTACATACTTTGATAACTGTTCAAAGCAGGTAACAGGTATATCATAACAATGATCATGAGCCACTGTTTCAACACCCACAATTTCAGAATGAAAATTTAAGCTTGAAACAAATGGATTTGTTTGTACCATACCCAAACCAGAAGATACATTCAGAATTGAACACTCTCCAGTATCCAAGCAAGTTCCAAACTCTGAGCCTTTAACCTGCTGGTGAATTAATAATCTCTTGTAAGCAGCTTTAAATTGAGTTGCAGTAGGGTTATTGTTATCGCCCCCATACCTCCTAATCGAACTGAAAAACGTTTCTATATGATCTTGCAACAACTTGTGTGTCAATAAAAATTTGAGTTTCGGGGAAGGACTACTTATCAAAGAACCATATAATCTTCTCAAACTCTGAATGGAGACAATAAAACCAAGGAAACCAGTCTTCCGGTTTGTATATAACACAGAAGGACCATTTGCTTCTAATCTTAATTCCTTTATATACGTTTCCATTTCATCCAACACGGACAATATGCGGTTAGCTGTCTGCAGTGACAAAGGTGATTTGTACCCCTTGGCTTGTAAATTTCTACTGTTAAAACAATCAAAAGTATTGTTCATGCACCTTAAGAACCTAACAGTTGCTTCAGACCCTTTGAAGTCTTCCAGCTGCAAGTCTTTGTTAAGAAACTCAATAGCATTAGCCACAATGTTGCTTAAAGTTTATGCAGCAATTCTTACATTCATCTTATGGCGATACCATTCAATATGCTTCATTATTATTTTCGTAGCAAGATGAAGAGCCTCCTCCCTTAGCAGATCATGCAATTTAAGTATATATTCCCATTTAATAGGATTTTTATGGCCATCGAAAATTGTCCCCTTACCAGCTAATGTATTGCGGACTAACTTTAACATGTGGCATGGGTCCAAAAAGATACATACCTCATCATTACATAACGGATGCTTAAAAGAGGGTTTCATGTTGGCCACTGAAAGGGAAGCACCTAATTTTTCAATCATTGCAGTATTTACATGTGTTCCGTCAAAAGTCACGGATATCACCTCAACACCCACATCAAATGTAAATTTTAGGGCCTCAGTTAATAGATTACATTTCTCAAGAGCAGTTAGCCCATTTACTAGAAAGTAACCAATTGGAAGCTTCCAGTTACCATTCACAGCAGTTACCATAAATGTTAGGGCCTCATTTCCAACAGGGAGGTTGTCATGGTCGAGTTCTGCTCCATAATCCACATACCCAACAAATTTGTTATCACGGAATTCAATATGTTTCCGTATAGCAACTTCATCAAACGACATCGCACATAGCAATTTCTTGCCACTGTTCACGAATTCTTGACTTTTCATCCGAAGAGCCACTGCTGCCTCTTTACTAAACCCAGGATTTCCATCTACTACACCATACCACCTTCTCAGCGTTCGTGGATGGGGCAGACACGTGTGGAAGTTTCTTCTTACATAGTTATAAGACTTGCTGCTGTAAAAGTTGAGAGTCAAGGCGAATGTCCGAAGAGCTGGTGGGTATTTTTCTCTCGTCTGACCTCCATTGACGCGGTTCAACAACTCTGCAGTACCTGGTGGCAGCATCTGAAATCAATATGACACTTTCAGGAAAGAACTGTAGGAACAAAGACATCACATGCCAAACATTATTGCAAAATTCCCCTCCAACCATTGTCTGTTCTCCCATTTCCCTCAGTGTTTATACTAGAACTCTATAAATAGGTTACAAAAATTTTAATGAACATATGCATCATAAGGCACTGGTACTACAAGTAGAGCAAGCCCATTTTCAGATACCAGTAAATCAATTTGTTAGTACATTACTGCAATACAATGTGTGTGTGTGTGTGTGTGTGTGTGTGTGTGAGAGAGAGAGAGAGAGATTTTTTTGGAGGGGGCAGAATTATGCACAATAATTTTACTATGTCCTACAAACAAAGATGTAGCCTAACAAAATAAATTTGCCTACAGAAGGAATAAAAAAACACACACTGCTTGTACTGTATGTTAAATTTAACATCTTGATACTTGTCAAAACTGCCTACATTTGTGGTAACAGACTTGCTCACAGTCAAATATGCTACATGTATACAATCACCAAACAGGTACAGTACAAGACTAGATTTTGTAAAAAGGCAGTTTGGAATATTTTCAGTTTTACTTATAAGAAATTGTAAGCAATGCATGTAGGCCTATGTAGTAGCCTATCTTACCTTAAGTAAACTGCCCATTGAATCACTTATAATATTACTCTTTTGAAGATCGCTGATTAACTGCTCCATATTCAATATTTTCTTCCTCATCCTATTGGCTGATCGCTGCAAATTTTTCAGTACTCTGGATTTCTTCTTCAGCTGTTTTTTTTTTTGCGACACTTGCCACTTTTGTTGCTATACCAGGTATAGCCAAATCATGTTATCTGAAATCTCCTATATATCTAAAACGTTTTGTTGTACCTTCAATTACTTCAGAGTGTTGTAAACTAACTGTAAAAGAAAGTACCAGCACACTAAAAGACAATGTCGATAAAAGACAACAAATTTCTACACTTAATCCAAACCATATTACGACAATATTAATTCCAATTTCACTAAGTAAATAGGAGCAATGTAAACCTGGTACTTACGAGAATTATAAGAAGACTCTGCACATGAAGTTTCCTCCAATGAACACCTCTCACTGGGAGGCTTCCGCAATCTGAGCCTTTTCGCTTTAAGATGTTCAGGAAAATCAAATATTGTAGGTACAGCACAACTACGAAGCCAATTCCCTCCAGTTTTCTCTCTGTCGAAACAATTTTCTTCAAAATGCTTCGAACAGAGTCTTGTGTGGGCAGTTGGCTTGAAATCTTTCCTTTTCAATGCCTGTACCCAGAGTTGCCGACGTGCTTCATCCTTAGGAAACCTACAGAGATGAGTAAAAGCACGTTCGTGACCTAATATTTCAAGACATAATGTTAGACTGTACAGTGCTGCTGGAAACACATGCTTCACTTTAAACCGGTAATTTATGTGGCAGTGCATTCTTTTATATGGAAACGATACATAGAATGGTTTATCAGAGTTCAGGAAATGCCGTTGCATTAAAATAATAATACTTACACGTGAAATTTTACGGTACTCCCCTTCACAAATCGCTCTGTACACCCGTAAGCACAACACGACCAACAACCATGTTTTGCCAACACTCACGTGATATAGCTGTGGAGATGTTGGTGCCACGAAAATGACGTCATGCCCAGTCTACCTTTATCTATGGTCGAAGGTGATAGCAGATGGGTTTCCAGCCACGCGACCACGACGGTGACGACGAGACCCCGCCATCCCTGGTGTCTTCGGACGTCACCCCGCAACAATACCCGGGTGCCGCTGAGTACGCAGGAGGGCTACGGCACAGCGCTGCCTTGGACCCCGAGGCAGCACGCTCCCCGATGACTTGCCTGCTTGACTGGACAATTCAACATGTTAGATTAGTGTATAGAATAGAGGAGTTAGAGCTAGATTTATTAACATTAGAAAATCAGGAATGCAAAGAGGCAAAAACAAATGGACAGCGGACAGGGAACATTGGTTACGAAAATACAGGACGTCAAAACAAAAGTACAAAGAAGCACTTATGACGACAAGGAAAGAACGCTGGGATAAACATGTACAGAAACAATTACAGACGAACATATGGGGGGATACGTTTAAGGTTTATACTTGAACGGATCAAAACAACACTTGTTTTATCTACTCTCAAACGTGACAACGGTACCATCTTCCAGGGGTGGAGGAGTTCAGCTAAATACCAGCTAAACAAACTCCTCCCTGACGACACACACACACACACACACACACACACACACACACGATAAAGAACATCACACTGAACTCCGCACAATCATGAAGACAGAATACGAGGATGGTACCGCTACCATTCCGTTTGCCCAGGAGGAGGTTTCAATAGCTATCTCCAAACTCAAAAACATAACAGCACCTGGCCCAGATGGTGTCCACTCTGAGACTATCAAAATGACCGCACCACTGATCATCCCATTCCTGACTGATCTACTTAACGATGCGCTACGGCTAGGACGGGTACCTGCTCCCTGGAAAACGGCTAATGGAGTAATCATTAAAAATGCCAATGACAAAGACCCACAAGATCCCAAGTCATATCGACCTATCTGCTTGATAAACAATCTGGCTAAGGTCCAGGAGAATCTCCTGAGGGATCGATTACAGGCGCACAGGGAACTCCATGGTCTCAGCCAGAGGCAATTTGGCTTCCGCCGAGGAAAGTCAATAGAAGATGCACTAAATGCGGCGCTAGAGATAGTGGGGAACACAACAACCAAGCATGGAGTAGCCATTCTTGTAGACATTGCCAGTGCCTTTGATAATCTTTGGTGGCCGGCAATGTTTGCAAGACTAAGGGAACTACGGGTACCTAACGCCCTCTATAATAGCCTCCTGGACTATTATAGAAATAAGGTGGTTGAATGGCGCACGGGCACCCAGAAAGTGATTAAAAGAATCACCAAAGGCTGCCTGCAGGGATCGATCTGTGGCCCCGTCTTTTGGGACATCGCCTTCGAGCCGCCCCTGCATCTTTTAGATGCGGATGTGCTGGTTGAGGGGGTGGTGGCCTATGCAGACGATCTTCTTGTCATGGTTGCTGCTGACTCAAGAACACAACTCGAACACAAAGCTACACAAACCCTGGCCAAAATTAACCACTGATGCAAATCTAACAAACTTCAAATGGCCGTACACAAAACAGTTTACATACTACTCAAAGGAAGACTAAAACGTAACCCTACCATAAAACTACATAATACAAGCATACGCAGACAGCGAACAACACGGTATCTTGGTGTCCTACTTGACGAGCGACTGACGTACTACGATCACACTAAACTAGCGACCGAAAGGGCAACCAAGATGACACAGGCACTAGCTAGGCTAAACACTAAACAATACACACTCCCAGTACAAACACTCAGAACGTATCACACAGCCCTATTTGAGTCAGTAGCATGCTTTGGAGGCAGTGCATGGGCTCACCGCTTGCAGCTCGAGACCTATAAAAAGGTCAGACAAGGACAAAGAAACGCTCTCCTTAGGCTGTCCGGGGCTTACCCAAGAACGCCAGGATTAGCAATGTGCGTGGTACTTGAAATCCCGCCAATAGACCTAACCATCAGGTTAAGGGCGGCCTTGTATTGGCTTAAGACTGTGAGACCTGACAAGGTTCAGGAGATAACAGGCCAAAACATCACCGAGAGGCGCCAATTCTTCAAATGGAGGATGGACACATGGCGAAGAGAATGGGACGTATCTGAAAAGAGACCAGACAGTATAATTTCTTCCCAGATATCAGGGAATGTCTGAGACGGCCATATCAATCCTAGCTGGAGTATGATCAACTTTCTGACAGGTCATGGTCCCTACCCCACATACTTGAACTACATGGGGCTCAACGACACCGTAGCATGTACATGTGGGGAATTTGGCTCCCCCAAACACACAGTCATACAATGTAAAATATACAGAACACCAACTCACGCAACACTACCAGACGACCAAGACATACAGACGATCATCCGGGACAAATGCACATGGGAGATACTAAATCGCATAGTCGATGAGGTATCCACCCTCAAACAACACGAATACAATAATGCAGTCAACACCTACCTCGGTACGTACACAGAACACGACATGACTCATGGCACAGCAGCAACAATGAAGGCACAGACACTGATGAGGATTCCAGCACAGACTCAGACACCTCTGAATCATCTCTACAATAACTTACACTCGGATTAGTCCAAATAATTAAGCCAGAATTCATAGAAATTTATCAAAGACTAAATAACCAAACGATAATAGTTTAGCAACAAATAAATTGTACATTAGACTGGCCAGGGCCGTAGGGCTCGATGTTAATTCCGAGGCCTCCACCCCTGACCTGTCATCCAGAATAGTTTTCTCTCCCCCACTTACAACTATCCTGTCATCTTTTGACCTCTTCTTGAAATTATAGCATAGATTTAAGTTACTAACACCACCCCACTATTCCTATTTCCAAATTAGTTTTATTTTAATTAGAACCATTTTTCCCTAACCTATAATTAAATTGAATATAATACCAAGCTATCAATGAATATACTAATCAGCCTAATGTTGTTCATGTAAGAATTATCATTGTACTTACATATGAAGAGAACAAATTGTAATTTATTAAATCGAATGTAAATATTGGCCACAATTTTCGACCAGCTTTATAACCACAGGTAGCTGGTCTAAATGAAGGTTTCAATAAATAAATAAAATAAAAATAAATATGTATTGCCCAAGTCTTATTGGTGAGAACCGATAGGGAGGTCGCAAATGGGGTTTTCTCGTCAGGGATGAGGAATAAGCAACAGTTGTTTTTGTCTGGTTTTGAGGAGACTGCGGGACTTCAGTCACGGTCTGCACGGCCAGTACGGTCGGGGGTTCGAATCCCCCCTCGGGCATGGATATTTGTGCCGTCCTTAGTTGTAGCTAGTTCATAAGTAGTTTGTAAGTTTAGGGACTGATGACCCCGTAGTTAAGTCCCATAAGCTCTACAAACATTTGAATCATTTTTGTCCGGTTTTAGTAAAATTCTATTCGAATAGTTACAGTAAATTTTGCAGTATACTCATTTTGAAGCGAAGTCTAATGCATATTGAGTGATACGTGGGGGCTCAGAGCTTTATAGTACAGCAGCAGTTTCGTGCCTGCTATAATACGAAGATAGGAGAGGTATAGGACTCGGTATTCGGACCGGAGAAGAACGCGGTGCCCGAGTTACGAATACGGCAGCGCAGAACTTCACTTCGCGGACACAGACGCAGTCAACAGCGGCCAGCGGCTTCGAGTACTCCACGGCGGCCGTTCCAGGAGCCAGTCAACATACAGCGGTAGAGGCACCGTGGCAGAAAAGCTAAGTACCAACGTCGATGATGTAACTGTGTGTGAGTCTGGGGCTGGATCTTACGTTAACGAAATGCCGGTAACTGAGCAGTCACCAAGTGAGTGTGGCTCCGAAAATATTAGCGGATGTGCTAGCCCGAATTCTGAAAGAGCAAATGTAAATGGGGAGGGCTATAGTGGAGCTAGTACTCCAGCTGCTGCGAATACAGATGATACAGCAGGAAATTCATTGGAAAGCAAACTTTACATGAGGATAATGGGGTTAAAAGCAGATTTGGGTGGTATAAAATAAGAATTAAAAGCAGATTTGTGTAATGTGAAAGCAGAAGTGGGTAATGTAAAGAAGGAACTGGGCTTGGGTTTGAACATCAAGTAAACATGGAAAGTATGAGGGTGGAACTAAGTAGTAATATTGAAAACTTAAATATGGGTTGGAAAAATATAAATCAGAAATAGATGGAATGGTAGAATCAAAACTAAACGATGTGAAGACAGAAGTTTACAAAAGAGGGGAGGAAGCTGATTTCGTTAATAACGAAGTCAGTGCATTAGAGATAAATTTATTTAGTAAAATTGAAAAGGTACAGCACGAATTGAACAGCAATGGAACGAAGACTGTGCAACGACGAGATAATTTTGAAAAGGCAACTAAAGCTGCAGTAAATAACTTTACGGGTAGGATGGCAGGTTGTCAGATGGAGATAAAATAATGTAGTGGGAGAATTGATCAGGAAAAGGTGCATCTACAGCAAAAGATTGACGAAATGCGAGCTGAAATAGGTAATGCAAATTTAGTCCACTTGTGAATAATCTGTGGTTTTCAGCTGGAAATAATAAGAATTTTTCAAATTATGGCAATTACCACCCAGTAAGTTTTCTTGCCGCATGTTCGGATGGATTTATTAGGGGTGGGGGGTGAATGACCAAGATAAGATTAAATTGGTAAAAAGACAACTTGAGGGTAGTGCGCAGTCGTGGGCTAATTTAAATAATAATTTGTTCGAGACATATGACAAGTTTGTGATTTGTTTCCTAAATGAGTACTTGAGTGAAGCAAAGTAAACGCGGCTTCAAAACGAATTTCTTAACGGTCCAAATTTCAAGTATGACAATGGTTCAATGCGCGAATTTTGTGTGCGCGAACAGAATAATTTAATGCATTCAAATCGGCCGCTGGGAGTTCTGACGGAAAACATGACGTTAAAGAGGCGATTGGCAGATTATTTGCAATGGGATTTGATGCTTAGTCCGACGCAAACTATTGATGAGTTTTTAGATTTTGTTGAAGAGTTGGAACGAGCATTAACGTTTAAACCAAATTACGCTAACGGAAGAGGAAATGGTAGTCAGAATTGGAACCATAATAGTAATAATGGTAATTATGGAAACCATAGTAATAACGGTAACTTCCGGAATCAACACAATAACAATGTTAATCAGGGGAATAAATTTTATAAAGGTCAAGGCAGTGGGAATTATCAGGAGAGAAATCAAGGAAGGGAACATAGTGATATGCAGTCGGGAAACAGAAACGCCGTATCTCTTGTGCGGGGATGGCGAAACAAACCGGCGGTACATAGGACACAGCACAGTGATAATTTTGTGGGAAATGTTCAAATGTTTGTTAAGCTTATGGGACTTAACTACGGGGTCATCAGTCCCTAAACTTACAAACTACTTATGAACTACTTACGAACTAGGACGGCACAAATATCCATGCCCGAGGGGGGATTCGAACCCCCGACCGTAGTGGCCGTGCTGACCGTGACTGGAGCGCCTCAGTCACCTCGGCCATTGTGGGAAATAGATGTGATAGGGGGCAGAAGGAAGCTGCGGAAATATGTGTGGTACATAAATATGTAAAAGTTGGTAATTTAAAACTGCGTGACCGTCAGAGGAATCAAAATTATTTTGGGCAATAATTTGAATCAGATGAAGATATGGGTTTACAAAAGCTATTTTGTGAAGAGAGAATGAGTGATGGAGTGAATGAATGTATGCTAAATAGTTCTAAGGCTAAGAAAAGGTATGAGGAAAATTTGAATTTGGTAGAGATGAAGTGTGCAGAAAATTCCGAAAAGTTATTGACCAGTAGCGATAAATGCAACTATGTGTGTACTAAATTTTGTGAGTTTGAGGCAGCGGATGTAAGTGTTGAATTTTGTGAAGGCATCGTAGCTAAGGTCACGCCAGCAGGTAACAATTTAAGTGGTAAATCGGCGGATGTAAGTAAAGTTGATAGGGAAAGCGGCGTAGCATTGGTCTCGTCGGCTGGTGATGACTTATATTATGTATGTGGCATGATCGTGATTTGTTGTTGAAGGAATACGAAATAAGTGAGACATGTGGTAAATTTGAAGCTACTGAGATAGATGATACTAAGGAAGGAATTTGCGCTTTTATTTCTGTTGATGAGGATGATCCAACTGCTCCTGGTGGGATTATGCATTGTGAATGGAAGGTGAGGGATGAAAGTGTTGATTCTACGTTAAAGGAACCATTATCTGTAGTGAAGGAAGGAAAGTTTAATATTGGTGAAACAGATAATATTTTGAGGGAAAATTTAATGTGGGTTACAGATGCAGATGTGAAACTGAAATCGTCAAATAACGTGTGTACTAAAGAGATGAATGAGAAGCGATGCAGTAGCGATGTAGTACATAATGATTGTTTGGAAATACATTTTAATAACTCTGAGTTCAGTAATAAATCGGCGAAGGTAAATTATACGTTTAATAAGTTTTAAGTGCATCGGCTGAAGTCAATAATGTTATTTGTGATTGTGAGGTAATTAGTAAGAAAGATGATTTATGTGGGGAAGATATTTTATGTTCTGAAAATAATCATGTGAATGAAGCAGCTAGTATAGTAACGTTTTCTATTCATGAAAGCATTTTTGAGATCGACAAGGACGGAGATGCAGAAGAGTTAAATGCATATAATTTGTGGGATCATTTTGCGAAGGAAAGAGAAAGTGACGGCGTTATTAATGACAATTATGGTGAGTTAGGAGAAGGGGTAAGCGTTGATTGGTTTGGAAAAGTGAACGCTAATTTTCTGTTACTGACTGGCGGTGGTATGGGAAGATTTTAAAGTCAATGTTACCGTACTTATGGGTTACAGAAAGGTTTAAAGTAGCAAGAGAACTTGAAATTAAAAATGGGTGGAAAAGGAGCATATAGGGTATTTGTGGAATTATTTTATGGGGACGACGAAATTGAACGGTGGACTAAAGCTTTGTGTACTTTTGATAAGGTAGGAAAGGCCGAGATGGAGAAATTGACTAACGAGCGAAGAAGACGGCATGACGAACGCTGTAAGCCGGTAAGGTATAATTTAACAGGGAAAGCTTTACGAGGGAAGTAATGGTTTGTTGCTTTCAATTTATTTTTAAATTTCATAAGTCGCCATTGGAAAACACTAGTGTTGCAAAAACAAAAAATTACTAAAGTGTGGACATGTTTTCTTGTGGGAACACGGACAGACTGATGGTAAAAGCAAGAATATTTTGTATGTTGATAATATTCTAATGCACTGCTGTTAAAGAGTGTATATCGATTCCACTGGGAGAAGGCGTTCATAGCTGGAACCTTGGGGACACGGATGAGTTTCTACATATTGGTAACTATACCGTAGTCGAATATCGACAAGTCTTTTCATTTCGTCCGTGGGAATCGGCTGCAGAGTCTCACACATTCCCACAAGGTACGACGCTGGTGGAGATTTGGTGACAGTGCTGCGGACAATGGAACCACATCGTCGGAACAATGAGGCGCAAGAGCGCGTTAAAGTGAAATTAGTGTGCTTCGCACCAAAGGAGCATGTACTTCTCTTGGCATTTAATTAATATGCCATAAAATTTATCATGTGTTACTTTAGATTTAAATCTTATACATGACACGCAAATGGTACGCTGGTTCATACGCCACTGCAGTTTTATACTCTTTGTTCTGGTACAGTAGTTAAAGTGAAATTAGTGTGCTTCGCACCAAAGGAGCATGTACTTCTCTTGGCATTTAATTAATATGCCATAAAATTTATCATTTGTTACTTTAGATTTAAATGTTATACATGACGCGCAAATGGTACGCTGGTTCATACGCCACTGCAGTTTTATACTCTTTGTTCTGGTACAGTAGTTAGTAATAATTTTAATGTTTTTATTAAGTTAAGATAAAATACTCAAACATTTTTGGTGCTACTTGACATGTTAATTTGGCAGGCAAATATATCATATCAAGTGGACGTGTGTGATAACACAGATACAGGAGGAAGCTGATTGTTTCCATGTGAAAGGCGGGTTTTACCAGGCTGTTGGGTTCCCCAGCCGGCCGACTGTACCTAGTGAATGGGATACAGAAGGTCTAATGTGGTCGGAAACCGGAAGCAACGCCCTTGATTGAGCGAGGGCGGCTAACCCAGAATGCAACTGAAATACAATATAGCCGCACACATTATTCTAAAAATCCATATAAATTCAGGCAATGATCATACGGCAAATATAATTATATGAATGGATTCAGGAAACTTGGGAGTATCAAACTCTGTAATTACAATTTCAATGTCCCCTACAGATAAAAAGCCGAGAACCTTCAGTACTATAATAATAATAATAATAATAATAATACAAGACATAATTACAATTATTGATACGTAGTGTTTATCAGTAACAATCTAAGAGGCAAATAGGCAGCACTGGACCACGATACCTATCTAAAAAGACGCACCACGTTATTTCCGTATTTTTTCAATAAACTTTATTTTCCTCTCTTGTTCTGCTTTTCATCGAGGCCATAAAATTCTCATGTCAGAACATAGATTCCACCATAGAAACACAAACCATGAACCCAGCAAAGCGCATTAGATTTATATATGTATTTTATTATATTTAATATTATTCTTAGTAACGTTCGTTTTCTTATGTTGTAAACTATCCCATTAATATTTCATGGCCTACTAAAAATAGTCGGTATGTAGCAGATAATTTATATATAAACAATTGTAAGTATTTGTGGACAAGAACTGAATATATTTGATAAAATAAATACTAATTGTGTAACTATATTTCGACAGCGGCAATATATTTGAACAGTGAGATGGCATGCTTAATGGCTATCTGAGCAAAGAGCTTCAGTCTCAACCGTTTTTTAGTGTTGTTAAATATATATTTGTTTGTTAAATGTAAATTGGGGAGAAAAGAAATTTCTAGCATACCTTGACTAAGAGAAGGGATAGATTGGTAGGACACATTCTTAGACATCAAGGAATTGTGAATTTAGCGTTGGAGGGAAGTGTGTGGGGTAAAAACCGCAGAGGAAGACCAAGAGATGGATACAGTAAGCAGATTCAGACAGATGTAGGTTGCCGTTCTTATGTGGAGATGAAGAGGCTTGCTCAGGATAGGGTATTGTGGAGAGCTGCATCAAACCAGTCTCCGGACTGAAGACCACAACAACAACAAATGTAAACAATATTTGTAGGGAGGTGGTCAAAGCATTTAATTCTGTGATATTCAAAGGTATAATATTTTGGAAAGGAAATTGTATTACAAAGATGAGGTGATAGGATGCGCGGAAGGATACAATTTTGGGAGCAGGGAGAGCATGATTTTCGAACGCTTCGGAAGGGACTCGTAACTTGAACGTGGTGGTGAAAAGTTGTGACGCTGGGGGGTCTGAAGCCGCGTTACGAACTTGTGTTTTGAAGAGATAGGCATGTGTGGACTTAGTCTCTGCTTGAAAAGTGATAAACTATGCACGGTAGTACGGCTGTGGAACTGTGATAATTCAGCAATCGTGTAATCGTGTGATGACAAACTGTGTTTGATAACAAATACTTTTATCGCATATTAACTTGGAACTGCAAAGTTCGATGGACTATTCTAACTTACGAGTGATAATTTGGAGCTTTTACTCTCGAGTGCGTGTGATACTTATTGTGCCTCTCATGAACAATAGTTGGGGAAAAATTTAGTTATTTACCGATGTATAAAGTAGGATCACCTCCGCGTTTCATGTCTAATAAGAGTAATAAACTCCATTTATAAAGAATTACTTCGTGAGTGAATCACTTCTTTATCTTACAAGTACTTGGGCTCGAACACACACATATACATCAAAATCGTAATGTATAGATCCCTTATTGCACTAGTGACACTACCGCATCGGCAAAACTCTGCAGTCGTCCGTTAGAGGCCATTGCGTGTGCCTTGCCACTTTGACCTGTCGGTTCGCCAGTAGGGACGGTGCAGTGTGCCTCCGACTTTGCGTTTTCTGATATTTGTGTGGTGAAGCGTCAGATGGAGCGGCGATTGATAATCAATCCTGCTAAAGTATTGCGAGTGGTTGAGATGAAGTTACGAAGAACCATTCTTCGTGAAGATGGTATTGGTGTAGAAGATGAATCATTCGCATGCTTTCTCGTATCTGTTATGGTACAGAAATATGAGCTTAAGTTAGATACTATTGTAACAGTAACACATAATGATGATAATAGGGATGATAATGACTAAGAACTCATTGCTAGCGGTAGTGCTACGGTAAATGCGGGAAGAGGCGATGGAAGCAGTGGTAGTGAATACCAACAGTCTTCCGAGAAGAAGCTTAAAGTTGCAACTATCATCACGGCTTTTGATGACAAAATGCTAGAGAACGTGTACAACAATTATTACATAAGTTATGTTCAGATATCTGTATTATGTATGGCGTCTACAATTACATCTACAGTGCTATCTAGAGCATGATTGGAAAGTGTTGCGTAAAAACGACACGCACCAGCACATTTAGGTGTACGTAGAGATACTGTAACCAAACGTTCATACAGATATGTTTGTTCGATCCCAAGTACTTTCCTTGTTAGTATCCATTTTGTTGGTCATTCAGAGGTTTAATTTATGTTTGTTAAATATATTTTTACTTCATCATATGCAAATAGATAGACTGGCTAAACTACAGATTAATTATTGATCTTGTTTAAAAAGATTGGGTAGCTGTTTAGGGCATAGAAGCTGACATGCATAACTCACCCCTATGAACAGAGGCAACGGGGCATAAACTTTTACTACCCTGGGTTATGTATTGCCCAAGTCTTATTATACACTCGCTTCAAACTCTTCTGTGTCGAGTGTGTAGTCTGGTATGCATTGTGGTAACCTTAACATTTTGTGTATTTCAAAACAGCTTATTTGTCTCAATTTTATTGATGAATACAATTTATTTATTAACACGCATTTCTTTATACATCACATTCAGTGCGTGTGACATGCAGTTAAATCGCAGCTTCTTGTATGAAAACTCTGAGAACGCAGAAAACGGATAAAAATCTCCTGCTAGTAGCTGCAGGAAGGGTAGTCGTCGTGGCCGAGGAATGTATGGCTTCTTAATGAATAAATTGCGAACAGAGAATCCAGAGGAATTTCGAAACTTTGTACAAACGAGTGAATCGCGTTTTGATAAGTTAATGTCGCTAACTATCAACCAAATCCGCTCGGGAATGGCCAATCGGTTAGAGCACCTTGATGCGGAATGCGCGGCCCTGTCGACTCCTCCCTCGGGCATGCGCGTGAGTGTTATCCTTAGTTTAAGTACTTTTTAAGTCTAGGGACCAATGACCATTGCATTTTGTCCCATGGCTTTACAAACATTTGAACATTAAATTTGAACGACATTATGGGAATGTTAACTTGCCATTGTCTAAAGTAAGTTCACGTATCATACTCTATATTGACCGGATTATAATTCTTGTGTGTTCTGTTTCTGTTTACATAGTGCTGACTTGTTGACACAGTGCGAGCGATTTGCCATTCAGAATTGCAGAAAATCAATGATATTTCTTTCACTTCCATAGCAAAACTAACTAGCGCTGTAAACTTCATTGGAAATTCTTACTGAAATCGCAGCAGTTGCATATATTGTTTGTAAAACAATTTCAGGCCTTTTATAACCTTTGTGTGAACAATTTGAACTTGATGTAATGCAGTTCTTAAGCTTTAAAGGCATTACTACACTCAAGTATCTTTGAACATGTATGAAACTTTTATTTTGAGGGACAGTCAAGGCAAAAAATAATCAAACCTAAGTAATTAATTTTGAGAATTTAGATATATAACACTAGTCTCTCTCAAACCATTAATTCAAAGATATGAAGCAAGGATCTGCAGTGTAATAAATCTCCTCCGGCAGTTTAAGAGTAGTGTAACACAATGCTTACATTTCTTGAAAAGGAAGATATAAATAACTTAGAATTATTCTTTAAATTGTTTCCTGTAACTCACATTCTCAATTTTATTCATGTATACGTTTCAGTTGTGTGTATCCATTAATTCAATAGCTGCTTCTTTGGTATAACTGAAAGTCTATGTAAATCACCATGGTTGTCCTTTAATCTTTTCTATTTAATGAAAGAATAATTCTGTGAACCTGTCGTTTTACATTCCTGCCTAAGTAAATGCAACTATCAAGTCATAAAGAAAAGAGATGTTGTTGTTGTTGTGGTCTTCAGTCCGGAGACTGGTTTGATGCAGCTCTCCACAATACCCTATCCTGAGCAAGCCTCTTCATCTCCACATAAGAATGGCAACCTACATCTGTCTGAATCTGCTTACTGTATCCATCTCTTGGTCTTCCTCTGCGATTTTTACCCCACACACTTCCCTCTAATGCTAAATTCACAATTCCTTGATGTCTAAGAATGTGTCCCACCAATCTATCCCTTCTTTTAGTCAAGGTATGCCAGAAATTTCTTTTCTCCCCAGTTCTGTTCAGTACCTCCTCATTAGTTACGCGATCCACCCACCTAATCTTCAGCATTCTTCTGTAGCACCATATTTCAAAAGCCTCAATCCTCTTCCTGTCCGCACTGTTTATCGTCCATGTTTCACTCCCATACAAGGCAACACTCCATACAAATGCCCCCAGAAAGGACTTCCGTAGGCTTAAATCAATATTCGATGTTAACAAATTTCTCTTTTTCACGAACGCTTTTCTACCCATTGCCATTCTGCATTTTATATCCTGTTTACTGCGACCATCATTTGTTATTTTACTGCCCAAGTAACAAAACTCATCTACCTCCTTTATTGCTTCGTTTCCCAATAAAATTCCTTCAGCATCACTTGATTTTCTTACACTGCACTCCATTACCCTAGTTTTGCTCTTGTTAATGTTCATCTTATATGCACATTTCAGCACACTGTCCATTCCGTTCAATTGCTCTTCCAGGTCCTTTGCTGTATCTGACAGAATTACTATGTCGTCGGCAAAACGCAATGTTTTTAATTCTTCCCCCTGAACTTTTATTCCTTCACCAAATTTCACCTTGCTTTCCTTTATAGCTTGTTCAATGTACAAATTGAATAACATTGGAGAAAGGCTACAACCCTGTCTCACTCCCTTCCCAACCACTGCATCCCTTTCATGCCCTTCAACTCTGACAACCGCTGTCTTGTTTTTGTACAAGTTGTAAATAACCTTACGCTCCCTATATTTTACTCCTGCTTGCTTCAGAACTTGAAAGAGTTTATTCCAATCAACATTGTCAAAAGCCTTATCCAAATCTACAAAAGCTAGAAATGTAGGTTTGCCTTTTCTTAATCTATCTTCTAGGATAAGCCGTAAAGTGAGTATTGCCTCCCGAGTTCCTACATTTCTCCTGAACCCAAACTGATCTTACCCGAGGTCGGCTTCTACCAGTTTTTCCATCCTTCTTTATATAATTCGTGTTAATATTTTGCAACCATGACTTATTAAACTGATGGTTCTGTAGTTTTCACACCTGTCTGCACCTGCTTTCTTTGGAATGGGGATTATAACATTTTTCTTAAAGTCTGAGGATACTCAGTACAGTATCTCCTATTTCATCTTCATCTACATCCTCTTCCCTTCCTACAATATTGTCTCGAAGTTCATTTCCTTTGTATAGCCCCTCTTTATACTCTTTCCACCTGTCAGCTTTACCTTCTTTGCTGAGAACTGGTTTTCCATAAGTGTCCTTGATATTCATAGAGCTGTTTTTCTTATCGCCAAATGTTTCTTTTATTTTCCGGTAGGCTGTATCTATTTTCCCCCTATTTATACATTCTTCTACATCCTTGCATTTGCCTTCTAGCCACTCCTGCTTAACCATTTTGCACTTCCTGTCAATCTCATTTCTTAGTCGTCTGTACTCCATTTTGCCTGTTTCATTTACTGCATTTTTATACTTTCTCCTTTTATCGATTAAATTTAGTATCTTCTGTGATATCCAAGGATTCTTTGTAGGTCTTGCCTTCCTACCTATTTTGTCCTCTGCTACTTTCACTATTTCATCTCTCAATTTTACCCATTCCTCCTCAACTGGTTTATTTTCCCCTGTTTCTATCAATTGTTGCCTGAAGCTCCCTCTGAAATTCTTAAGAACTTCGGGTTCCTTCAATTTATCTAGGTCCCATCTCCTTATTTTCCTACCTTTCTGTAGTTTCTTCAGTTTCAGCCTACAGTTCATAATCAACAAGTTATGGTCAGAGTCTATGTCTGCCCCTGGGTATGTTCTACACTTCAAAACCTGGTTCCGAAATCTATGTCTTACCATTATAAAATCTATCTGGTATCTCCCGGTGTCTCCTGGTCTCTTCCACGTATACAACCTTCTTTTGTGATTCTTAAACCAGGTGTTTGTTATAACTAAATTATGTTCCGTGCAAAATTCTACCAGGCGGCTTCCTCTTTCATTCCTTTTGCCCAGACCATATTCACCCACTATCTTCCCTTCCCTTCCTTGTCCTACTACCGAATTCCAGTCTCCCATAACAATTAAGTTTTCCTCTCTCTTAATTGTCTGAATAATTTCCTTTAGCTCCTCATATATTTCTTCGATCTCCTCATCATCGGCAGAGCTAGTTGGCATATAAACCTGTACTACTGTTGTCGGTGTTGGCTTCGTATCTATCTTGACAATGATAATTCGATCGCTGTGCTGGTCATAGTAGTTTACCCGCATTCCTATTTTCTTATTCATTATCAGTCCTACTCCTGTGATACCCCCAACTGATTTTGTATTTATAATCCTGTATTCACCTGACCAGAAATCCTGTTCATCCTGCCACCGAACTTCACTAATCCCCACTATGTCTAACTTCAACCTATCCATTTCCCTTTTTAAATTTTCTAATTTTACTACTCGATTAAGGGATCTAACATTCCACGCTCCGACCCGTAGAATGCCAGTATTGTCTTTCTTGATGATCACATCCTCCTGAATTTTTATATTAGCGGTAAAATTACAGCCTTGCGCATTCTATGGCATCTGTTCAAAATCAATGAATAAGAGTTACGTCAATACTTTTATTTACTATCTTTTAACAAGCAACAGTGCAATTGCTTTCCCTAATATTGTTTTAAACCATGGAACAATTCATCGAGTAATTTTAATCGTTGTAACACGTGTTTATTAGGTTGCTTTATTGTCTACTGTGTTTTTGTTACAAATTTTACAATTGATTTTATACTAACGATAGGCGAGAAACTTATTAACGTAACTCAGAACCGCGTGATAATGCAATATTTACACGCATTCTTTTTTGCTACGGAGCGAGTTAGTGCAGTGGTAACACACTCGACTCATATTGGGCTGCACGGCGCATCGAACTGGCCTTTGGCCATTTGGATTTGAGTTTTCCATGATTTTCCTAAATCAGTCTAGGCAAATGCCGGAATGGTCCCTGCGGCAGGGCATGGCCGATTTCCTTCCACATCCTTATCATGACAATCTGAACTTCTGCTTCGCTCTAATGACCCCCTTGTCGAGGGGACGTTAAATCGTAACCTTCCTTCTTTCTTTCGTGTCTCGTGTGCAA
Source organism: Locusta migratoria (assembly GCA_026315105.1). Lineage (NCBI taxonomy): Eukaryota > Metazoa > Arthropoda > Insecta > Orthoptera > Acrididae > Locusta > Locusta migratoria. Next base: position 1,659,646 of record CM048755.1, on the reverse strand, counting down.
TAGAGCTTACTTTGTTCATGTTTCCGTGTGTTGGTACAAATTTTGCAGTTCATTTCAAGCTGGCCGCGGTGGCCGAGGGGACTAATCCCGACCACCCCATAAATTTTAATTCAATGCCTCTCCTTATGTTTAAAGTCTGAAAAAGTTAAGCATTTGCTTTTGTACAACCGACACATTGTTTATTTAATGAATACGCCTTTTCTACCTTTGCTTCCACCTCCACATACTTATTAGTGTGGAAAAAAAATGAAAAAAAATAAAAATAAAAAAAAGGCGTTCCAGTCATGTCTGCACGGCCACTACGGTCGGGAGTTCGAATCCCCCCTCGGGCATGGATATTTGTGCCGTCCTACTTCGTAAGTAGTTTGTAAGTTTAGGGACTGATGACCCCGTAGTTAAGTCCCATAGACTATACAAACATTTGAACATTTTTTTTTAGTTCATTTCAAACCAACTTCCCTCTGAACAAGAGACCTTGAACTTTCAACTTAACTTAGAACTGGATGACACTGCTTCATTAACGCCATTTCTTAAATGGTGTGTGGTGGAGGGCACTTTTTATACGACTGCTGTTTCCGCCTGTTTCTCTTCCAGTCGTGAATGGTTCGCCGTTAAAACTATTTCTGGTAAGACTTAGTGTGAGTTCATATTGCCCTGTCTTTTACCTTCGCGATCTTTTCGTGACTAATACATAAGAGGGGTTAGGTGAAATAGAAATAAAACAAATGTATCAAATGTCTCTGTTGTATTCTCATAAAAATGTTTGAAATTGAATGAAAAATTTCACACATACAAAATTTGAAAAGCGTAAAATAATCATTCAAATAGAAAATGCATATAAACGTTGTTTTAAAATAGTCTAAGATGTAAAAAGTACCTTTTGTCCACTCGATAATTGCTACCGCGTTAAGGATACTTCCAATAAATTTCCGAATTTTTAAGAGCTATGTCAGACATGACTGGAACATAAAGTGTTCTTGCATCATGAGTAATGCTAACAGTAGCGTTTAGTGGCCACCAATTAGAAGGGTAATTTATTTCATTACCTTTCTGAAATCGATACGAGGTATGACGCGGTGGGGGCAGCCAAGGTCGTTTTGGAAAATGCGACACAACGAGAGAGCGAAGGCGCGCGCGTCTGGAAACGGAGAAGGCGGAGCGCGCCTGCTGGAGGGAAAGGATAGTTGTCGTTCTGAATAGACGAAGCCATCAAACGGAGACTAACAGATGGTCGGTAGACCCCCAGAACTTACGAGTTTTGACTGTAACATAAGAAATAAATGAAATTCACGAAATGCATTGAACATTGCAATGGTTAGTAAATTAATGTCGTCCGCTATCTGCGACGACACCGATCGAATGATAATCTATCGACGTGAGATACCTGGCACCTAAAAGGAGCCATTACGTTTGTACTTTGAAACCTGTCACCGCACTGTAATGAACACACTGCAATTAAAACTATGTCTGCATCGCATCCGGCCATGAGACTACGTAACATTTTATGAAATCAACGAGGCAGGCAACAAATACAGGTCCGGAATCCATTGAGCACCTCATCAAGGAACGTGCTCAAAAAATTCAAATGGAACGCTATTTAACGTAGCAAGATGTTCTGTCAATAACAGGTCGCTTGTTTTTTTCCATATTGAACTGCGGGCATTTTATTTTATCAGGAAGCAAATTCGAAAGAAACTGGACAAAATTTGACTTTTCTGCGACAAATTGTGAGTCTTATTGTTAGTTAATGGAGTACAGTAAACATAACTATAATCCCTGCATATGAATCAACCATAAACCGAGAAACAAAATTGGTAATACGCTCAATGAGGTATTCATTGATTTTTTTTTTTTTTTTTTTTTTTTTTAATAGCTGGCTACGTGACATATGTGCAATTTGGAGAGCACAGTATCTCGAGCCTGAGTGGAATTACGGATCCTGATCCTAACATGCAGGACGCCAGCTACAAAAACTCGTTCATCAGGCCATCAATGTAATCAAGATTTTCCAACGTCGTAGTAGGGCCTATTGTTTCGCAACTTCGGCATCATGTAGATGTGAGTCTGATATGTAATTCTGCAGTCAGTTGACTTTTTCTTGTCACCTACATTAAATATTTTGAAAAATCAACATCATAATATGCTCATTGTCGTAGTTAACTGAATTTGTGTTCAAGAAGGTCGTTTCATACATTAACTGCTCCTACTCTCTTTCACGAGCAATATGCCTCAGCTGTGGGTAAATCAACGAGGTAGGGTTTATAGCAGTAATGTCTAGCTGTATAATAGTCACTTTCGGAAAACCTAGCCAATTTAGAAATCTGGTGCGTTTTGTTGCAAAAGCTGGATCTCATCATTTCGTTTCGTTACATCTCAAATTTATCCGCTTACTGTTAAACAAAATCACCCTGCCAACTGTCTCCTGGAAACCTCATAGCAGATGCTGTAGCCACCTACTTCAAGAATATCAAGTGACAGGACAAACAAAACGAAAGAACATTTTCTTAAATGAATTTATCAATTGTTCTAAAATGATGGTAAAATTTTAAATATAGATAGAACAACTTATTTGGAAATCACTTCAATCATCCCATAAAGTAAATAATAAATTCTGAAGCCGCGTCAGCTGTTTTTTTATTTTTATTTTTTTTATTAAGAACGTTGCTTTACAGGTCCACGACCGTTTTCACGTTTTTAAAGACTCATCTTCAGGTGTTAATTTTTTTTCATATGAAAATTCATTATAGAGACACAAGGTTCTAATTGCTTTCATCTGTCATGGGAATAAAATTTCATTAATTAGGCTCCGATATATGGAACCATCCAACAGAAAGAATCACTGTCATTCAGAATAAAAACCAAGGACATTAAAATGTGGGACAAATAATCGCGTAATTTTGATTACTGTATTTTCAATAAAACCAGTAGATCGCCGACGAAGTGAAGGAGTACAAACCAAAGAAGACTGCCCAAAGAATCGAAGAAACCGATAGGTGATGGATTTGTATTTTGCTCATCTTTGCATCAAGTATTACGGCAAAGTAAGAAAACTTACGAATATGCACAACCACCCAGATTCTCTGTTTTGTTACAGCTTCATGAGGACTAAATTCGTTTAGGTAATATTCCTTGAATGTGAGACGCGTTTGACAAGACTCAACGTAGATAGAGTCCATCTTCGGACAACAGTGCCTAGTATCATTGGAGAAAATGATGGTACACATTACTTTTTCGTTTTGTTACAAAAAGATCTCACTGAAAGTTGATGAGGGTAAGTTATCAATTCATCAGGATTTCTTCTCAATGCATGGCTAAAAGCCAGTTGAGGCCAGATGCTAGTAGGATTGAAAATATTGTGGGCTGTCGCTTTCAAGATGTGAAGTGTTTGATACCTTACTGTTTAGTGACGGATGATGTGAAGTTCATTTCCAGTAACTCTTAAAAAATAGCTTTTGTAGATATCTAAAAAAGTAATTGTTTCAGTCTTTTTTGGGGGGGGAGGGGGGGTGAAACTGAAATCGTGATGGAAGTTTATATATCTCAGTCTTTGACCTGCCGTATGTTGCAAGCACAATATTCGTATTTTTAACTTCTATAGTCATTTGCTGAATATATATCATAATGCAGTAAAGCCTCAAAAAATTTAAACGCTAGTTTCGGCCTCATTGGACGAATTAAATATTTGCATTCTAAATGTGACGACGGAATCTATCAGGAGAGAGCGCCGCATATTAACCAAAATGTGCGACTCCCCTCTAGAAGCCCGCATGAGACGTACGCGATTTCGCGTCGCTTATCGCTACACAGGTCTTCCTAGTACAGCTAAGAACTGGCAACACTGTGACAGTGCAGTTACTTCCGCAAGTGGTACTGAATTGTCTCACTAAGTTCAATGGACATTCCTCTTCTACTTTCATGAGTCATGATGTGTAATGCCCACGTGAAATGAGAGACAGAAATTTAACTTTTGCACTCAAGGAATGTAGTTATTTGTGTAGGTGACTTTCAGGTTATCTTTCGCAATGCGTTAGAGGCTCAGCATTGAATATGTGAGAGACTGAGGGCAATATGGGGCAGTGTGTGGTTGGCTTTGTGGTTCTGCTTGTGTATTACGATGCAAGCCTGGTGTGAGGCGGCTGTTCTAATCCTGGTTGGAGAAATTGCGTTTGGGGATAGAATTTCATTTTATTTTGTATCATTTTACTTTATTCGCTGCAGATTGCCAGAAGAAACTCTTTAATGGAATCATAAGAAAAGCTTTATACAATAAGTCTTTAAGAACGGTCGACTTCAAATTATGGAAATGGTATTAGATGTCTTCTTTGCTTCACCATACAAACGCCTTCGAAGAAATTCGAATTCACCTCCATTGATGCGAAATATCTCCAGTAGAAATGAGACATGAAGACACGAACCTTGCAGTGTGCCTGTGTTGCTTTAGAACGTGCACTGAAACGTATTCACATAATTTAGCTCATACATTTACCGTAAGGAATGAAACAACGACACTAAAACATTTTAGTGAGTTACATATTGTGTCTTGATGAAACATATGAACTGATGACAATAACAAATTACATGAAAGGCTTTTCTGAAAGGAAAAGGATCGAGATTTAAGCCACAAATAAGTTTTAACCATCGTAGAGTGCCATTGGATTGGACAATGACAATTTTTTGTGTCTCTAATGTATTATATGCTCATCATTCAAAATAGGTGGTCTGCTTCGTTATATCCTGTGTGAAATACGAATCGCAACCTTTTTTGTGGATCACCACTTAGCAACACTACAGCATTTTACGTATCCAGGGCGATGAGCGGCAGTAGGCGCTGTGGGCAGAGGGCGAGGCAGCGCTGTGTAGCGCCGCCACCGCTGCTGCCGGCGAGTGGGCCGCGGAGAGCTCTGCCAAGTGCTGCGGCCAGAGGCAGCAATGTTATTGGGCCGGAATGTTATTACTAGTGTACCAAAAAATGAAATACGTTACACATATGCTCCCCTTACACATGTGACATCAGCATGCACGAGTGACATGAATTTAAAATTTTTGTCAACAGTCGGTTTCGATCGCTAACACTGAACATACAAGTCGCGCACTCTACCGCAAGACCGCGGACGTAGCTGACCCAGTTATCTTCTAACTGCACACAAGAAGTACTGTATGAACTCCTGCAGTCTGCAGTGTTGCCAGATTGTGCAGATCGCTGGACTTGGAGCGAATCAGTGCGGCCACTTTTATTGTCCCATGTCGCGATCGGCTCGGACTTAGGCTCAGCGGCGGCCGGCCGGCGGCCAGGTTTTTTGTCAAAGAGTGTACATAAGTTTTAGAGTATCTAAGATAGACCAGAAATATTTTTTCTCAATTGAAACAACATGCATATGACTATGAGTGTTCATCCTTTTCATCGTGCACACTTACTGTCAACTGCGGAAGATGACTATAAAAATACCTAGTAATCAGTTTTGCACTGCGCACCAGCTTGTGAACTCCAAAGAACACGTAGGTTGTGGGTTACTTGTATTCCGCTGTACAACTGGAAAGTAGTAGTAATTATTTTGCATGGCAACTACTGAATGACCACTTTATTTAGTACAAAACTTAGTTCTGCAAAATTAATTATTTTAGTCCATAAAAAGAAGCTTTGCTTTTCACAATATGCAATTTTGTATGTAAATGGATGCATACAACAGCGTAAATCTTGTATCTAAAATCATTAAAAACATAAATTAAGAGGAATACAGCAAAAATAAAAATTTCCTTCCTCTAGAAAATATTCAGGTCTGAAAGGGTTAATATCAGAGTAAGTGATGGAGGCGTATTTCATGAAGCAAAATCGTCTCTGAAAGGAATGAAGGTTGGTTATGAGTATCCCAGGATAACTTGCCGAAGAAAGTAAACATTTATGACCACTACTTGTGGCAGATTACGCCTTTAGGTTGCAACCATACCTCATTAAAATTTATAAAGAAGAGACTGAGGCGCTTCAGTCACGGTCTGTACGGCCACTACGGTCGGGGGTTCGAATCCCCCCTCGGCCGTGGATATTTGTGCCGTCCTAGTTCGTAAGTAGTTCATAAGTAGTTTGTAAGTTTAGGGACTGATGACCCCGTAGTTAAGTCCCATAAGCTTTAAAAACATTTGAACATTCTAACAGGCAAGGAAAACATAGAATTACCAAAAATAGAACTAGATACTTGTACAATAATGTCAGTCGCTCAAACCACGCCGACTTCTGTTTTTGTATACGCTCGTAGGTTATCAAAATGGTATTGACGGATTTCAGCTACAGAAGCCCACGCTTTGGTACTGAAGCTACAAACAAGAACAAAGATGAGCTATAAATCTGGATAAGCAGAAAGTAATATAATTAATACATAAACACAAACTGAGACCAACTTTTCAAAGCAAAGTATAACGCCAGGGCTATAATCCGAACAATAATTTCATCAATTCGCAGCTAGGTAACAGGTGATAAAATCAGTCTAGAAAGCGTTACCAAAATCACAGTATAATGTCATAAAGTGTGTTGTGGTTGCAATTATCAGGCCACAAGTAGTTCCATTCAAAAGTTGATTCAGTTTCCAAAAGGCATACTTAGAAATTTTCTCATAAGAACTGGTCAATGAAGATGCAAAACTTAGAGCGACTTCCTAAACGTATGATGAACTCGATCACATCACCGAATTTTTCGGTCTATGTTTCAATCCAGCTTTCTCCTCTAAACGATGTGAGAGGTCGCCAGAAACGACACGTGATTCGGATTCCACGATAGACTTTAGGTCTCCTTTCCCCGGTTGGATAACTGCGGTAGGTTAGGGACACACAAATCGCCGAAGTGGCGTCCAGTTGAAAGACATGCACCAGGACACTGAGCCACACAATATTATTATTATATTTCGAAACCCTAGTTAAAATAGGTCCCTTGGTAACAAGTACTTTTTTAATGTAAAACACGATACTTACCCGGACTCAACCAGAGATCCGTTGGCCTACGTAAGTTGTATCAAGATAAATACGAGAGAGACCTACTAGCTGAAGACACCGTTCAAGCAAGTGAAGTGCTGATGGCATGTATAGCAGAATGCAGAAGGGAAAAATGGTCAAATATTTTAACTGGTCGAAGAATGTCTCAAAACAGTAGGACATTAAAACTAGTACAAAAAGTCTAAGCAATGATACCAAAGAAAAAAAAAACGCCAGCGGAATCCACTCTAGTAATTCCAAATGAAATAGCTGACCAGCTATTTAAGTATAACTAAATAGGGAATAAATCTCAAATTAAGAAATTAACACTTTACACTGAAAAATAGGTTCTTGAGCTTGCCTTTTACAACAGTATATTTGATACGTGAAAAGTTACAGTTTTGTTGGCGCAGATGACGTAAGAACAGTGTAGCTAACGAATTTCAGGCCTGTGACTCTAAAGCGACTGTTTAATGAATGCATGTGTTGAATCTGGCCAAATACATAAATTATGGAGAAAAGAATATCATAGATACTTGTATTCTTAAGCCGGGAACAGAACCGAAAGATGCAAAGAAGTTTCGCCCAACCTCGCTTTTGTGTCACCTGTATAAAATCACTGAGAAAATTATACTGACTGGGATTTCATCAAGCGTAGAACAAAAAATTATTTCAGAGATAAGGGAAGTCATGCTCTCGCGAGCTCCTTAACTACTGCTCAAAAAAGTCAATATTGTACATAGTTCAGTGTCGGTGTTTTTCATTTTACGGCAATACACTTAACCTCAAACATCGACATCACGTTGGCCACAGCCAACATGATAGGGAATGTCAAGAACTGGAGAGTCCATGACAAAATTACTACTAGCAATCACAATCTGATCACCTTTGAAATTAGATGTGACGAGTGTGGCTGGGAAGTGGGGTGGTAGTGGCAATATAACTTCAATAAGGCAAACTGGGACCAACTCGAGAGGGAGTGTGGCTTGCCGAAATTCCCGGACGCTGACGTGGATGTTCACGGATGCGCACCGTATCTGGCTGATGCCATAGCTCACGCCATAAGTAGGGCAGTATTGGCTCCAGCAGTACAGGGACCTGAAGGACCAATTCTTCAAAGAATTGCGGTCGACCAGGCTGCGCAGATGGGAACAATTCGTGCAGTCACAGCTGGCGACTGACCCTGGGGCGTCCCCTACAAGCTGGTAAGAGGAAAAATCCGAAAATCCGTGCACCGATGGTGCTGTCAACAGTTAGGGATGGGGATCGGTATACGGACTCCTGGGAGGAGACTGCCAGGGTCCTCCTCCGGTCCTTACTCCCTGATGATGACCTGGGATCGGACACGGACATTCAGGCTCAGATACGAGTTCATGATGCCAGCCATACAACAACAACAGCATGGTTTACCCCTTCTCGGAAGAGGAGGTGGCAAACCTATTCCACAACCTGAAGAAGGGGAAAGCCCCAGGGCCGGACTGGATCACCTCCGAGGTGGTGAAATTCCTCGTCCCCAGGATAGTCCCTTGTGTGACTAGACTGTACAACGAGTGTCTGAGGCAGGGGAGGTTCCTAACCCCCTGGAAAAAGGCAGAGGTGGTCATTATCAGAAAGGGGCCTGATAACGATGCGGCGCTCGCCAAGTCCTCTCGGCCCATCTGCCTCCTCGATGTATTAGGAAAGTCGCTCGAGAGACTCCTCTGGCTGACAGAATGGAAGCACACCGAGTTTTGTGTGGGGTGAGCAACAGGCAATTCGGCTTCCGCGTGGGGCGCTCAGCATGTAACGCGATTGCCCTGGCGGCCGAGGTCTGGAGCTCCACTCTGTACAAATATGTGGTTGGCACCATGGCGGACATCAGTGGTGCCTTTGACAACCTCTGGTGGCCCTCGTTCTTCTCCCGCTTAACTGAGATGGAGTGCCCAGGGCTGCTTTATGGGTGTCTAAGGGACTATTGCATGGGCAGGGAGGTGCGGCTATTATCCCATAGCGGATCAGTTAGTAAACGTATCACGAAGGGGTGTCCCCAGGGCTCTGTCCTGGGGCCACTCTTCTAGGATATCAATATGGAGACTCTGCTCAATGAAATGCAGAACAGCTCAGATGTGCTAGAGGTAATAGCGTACACGGACGACCTCCTCCTGATGGTCGGTAGCAAAATCAGGGAAGACCTAGAGCCACGAATAGATAGGGCCATTCAAATCCTCATGGCATGGTGCCAAAGAACCAAGCTCGACATAGCACCCACCAAATCGAATTACTTGTTACTAAAAGGAACTCTAGCTCGGAACCCTACCGTGAGAATAAATGGTGTACCCGTAATCCGGAAGCAGCAAGCCAGATACCTGGGGGTGATCCTGGACGAGCGCTGGAGCTTCGCGGCGCACATCGACACGATGGCTGACAGGGCACTAACAACATTGAACAGGCTTGGGCATCGGAGATTTCATCTGCCGCCCAGTCTCATCAAACTATATCACAACAGCATCCTCGTGTCAATGATGGGCTACGGAGCTAGCAGCTGGGCCCACAGGCTCACCAGAGTGGCTCCTGTGGCGGCGGTGATGAGGGTACAGAGGAATATCTTGCTGCAATCAATTGGAGCATACCTTACCTCGCCAGGCTGCTCTCTCTTTATGTTGATGGGACTTTGTCCAATTGACATCAGGATTAGAGAGTTGACTGCGGGGTATTGGTTAAAAAGAGGAGATCTAATCAAGATAGAAACAATCATGGGAGCCCGAGTGACTGGGAAAAAGTAAATTAGGGAAAGGGGTCTCCAGCTCTGGCAGGAGTACTGGGACCAAGAGGAGAGTGGTAGAACATACGAGTTCCTCCCTGATATAAGGGAGAGGCTCAAGATGCATTACTTTTAACCAACTCGTGGGCTCATACACTTCCTCACCGGCCACGGCCCGTACCCGACTTATCTATGTCGGTTCAGGAAATGGGAGTCTCCACGGTGTGACTGTGGGTTCGTGGAGGGAACACCAGAGCATGTCATATTTGACTTTCCGATATATGACCATCTAATCTCCATACACAGGCAGCAGCTTCCACATACCAATGTGAGAGAATTGCTACAGACTGAGGATACTTTTCACACCTTAAATGTGATGACTAATATTGTCTCCCAATACATCAGGGAACAATACATTAGCCGAATGTGAGTTATTTTCCAGATTGAGACCGCTGCACAGAGCCGTGCCGCTGGGGTGTGGACTGGCCGCCAGAAGTGGACGGGATACGCCGCACTCTGGATCAGGAGGACTGAATGCAGCAATCACCGACTACGACGCTTAGTTTTAAGTTAGTTAGTTAGAAAATAGATTGCACACAAAACACAACACGCACAATTCACTCCCAGTGCAAAGGGCCAGCCCTGTGCCAGGGGCCAAAAAGTAGGATTGTATACATCTGGCACACCTGTACCACTGCAAACGGAAGACACACGACCACACACAAAACAATCAAACACGACACACCAAACACGAACATCAACACAGTACAAGAGACACAAACGAAGAGTAGTAGAAACATGTAGCAGAAACAAATGTAGAAATAGCCATATTGTTAAGAGTTATTAATGAAAACTGTATACTATTGACTCCCACCGACATAGGGAGAAATCATCATCATAAAAAACAAATAAATGTTTGTAAATCTATCGGACCAAAGTGCGTGGTCATCAGTCCGTAGCTTATAAACTACTTAAACTAAGGTAAACTAACCTACAGACAACACACACACACACACACACACACACACACACACACACACACACACACACACACACACGTGCCCCAGGGAGGACTCGAACCTCCGACGGCGAGCAACCGCGCGCTCCGCAGCGAGGCGCCTTAGACCGCTCGGCTACTCCACCGCGGCGAAATCATCATCAAAACAAAATAAAAGAGGTCAGAGCTTGACCAGAGACTTTTCTTTTCACATGGTACTCTAAAATTGAATAGTAGATAAATAGTATGAAATCGGTTCGATAACCGATCTGTCAGAAACTTAACTGTGATTTACATAGTTACCAAGTAGATGTAGACGTCAGTGAACAAGTAGGGCCATACTACTATCACAACATCAGTAAATCATAAATGTGAGTCAGTAATAGAAATGAATGCTACATTAAGATTTTCATATAGTTCCAACAATTAATTTGCACTGAAATTAGAATGCACTAATATCGACAATCGAGTTCGACTGATTAACAGTGTCATAATTCTTTTTTAGTAAATTTTGCACTATGAACTATGAAGCCAATCTGTCCACAAAATTTCTAGATTGGATTAGTAAGCTTTGAAACAACAGTACATCTATGCCCCCGACGTGGCATTGCCATCATCGGATCAAAATCGACGTCATCATTCCAGGTGTAATTAGCCGCCAATGAGAAGTAACACTGAAATTTAAGTAACGTACACTACTTCTTTGGCACTTCATCAGATGAATAATATTATCAAATTTCTGTCTCTTTCTCGTCTCTGGAACATTCAAAGATACATTGTTTAAATTTCGATACTAATTCTTGATTCGCAAAAGGAAACATTACGTTCATTTATAGTACTACCTTAAGAAGTCGCTTTACAGTAGAAAGAACCAATGAACGATGTAGGCAAATAACCGATTTCTAAATTTTTATGAAGATATGTGTGCAGTTAAGAGTACGATGAGAAGATATGAACGCAAAATAGAAACACAAATTCTATCGCATTTACTTAAAACTGTAGGTTCGGATTTGAATGTGCTCGCCCCCTGGACTGTGAAACACTTAGTGACAGAACACGAACATCCGTGCAACGCTTAATTACTCATTTACTGATACAGCATGCACAGAGAGCAGAGCTGCGTATTTGTTCTGCCGATTGGAAGGATAATAAAATTAATCTGATAAGTTGGGAGGCAGAGGTGAGTATTGATTTGTTTGCTGTGCCCGCTGTATCGCTCAACCATTGCGACAATGGATGCGCGTGTTTACCCACCATCCCCACTCCAAATAGGCGAGCACAGTCAATGAATGAGTGCAATTTACTTCCACATTAAAGAATTAACTGCATTTATAAAAGGGCCGCGTTGACAGTACTCCTGCTAATTATACCATGTACAACAGCGTTCGCGCTGAAAAGTGACTCACGCCACTGCCGCAGCCATTGCTGCTCATGCTAGAGGGAAATATGAAGTGGACCGCTTCTCACAAATAAAGTGAAGCTACTTGTGGGCTAAAATATTATTGGACACACAGTGGTCTCGCTTACCCACTAGCACGCACTGATTATTTTTGAAAGCATTACGATTAGAATCTCACTAATTGCAAGGCCACTACAACATTTAAGGTTAATAATTCTTCAATATTATCGGCAAAGGAAATCTAGGATCATGTGTGCACAGTAAAAGAAGGTTTCTTAACTTACGTACGTTGATTAAAGTAATTTTTGTAAGGTATTCCCAAAGGCACGATCTTCAGCTTTGCCGACGGAGTTTCGAGTCCTCCCTCGGGCATGGTTGTGTGTGTTTTGTCCTTAGTATAAGTTAACTGAGGGGGACCTGAACGTGAACATGACTGAAAAATCAAAAAAACAGTTTTGCCTCCATCTGAAACAGAAATTTCACCTGTTTCCAAAAATGTATGGTTTATTTACTATTAAACAGTTATTATAGTCTTAGATGCTCTTAGAACAAATGTCTGTACACTGGCCATGCTGATGCTTCAGGCGAAGAATATCACCACAAACATTCCATGCCTGCCACAGTCGTGGAATAAATAAAGTCAATATAATGCATTGACCTTGCAGTTAGAAAATTACTCGTCAGATGTCTATATGACCGTACACAAAATCCTAATGAGAGTTTCTACAGCTGCGTGTGGCAACGAGTACCGAAAACAGTATTTGTCGGATGGACAATACTCAAAATTGGTGTGATGGATGCTGTTATTTGTTCCAATGATGGTGTAATTCGGAGGACAAAAGTAATAGAAAAATCAGGCATCCAACAGAAAATAATATGAGTGCTGCTCTGACTGCCATAGATGGTGAGCGACTAGTTGTAGCTGCGGAAGACACCACTAACGAGTCCAGAGTAAGGAAAAGAGTCCTGAAAAAGTCTGCAGAGGATAAAAAAGTAGTTGGCCAGCAAGATTATTTTACTGGAATGTCCTGAAAGAGGCATACGGTAAGTCAAAGATACTGTGATCATTCGTTCTTCATTTTCTCGAAACAACATTTTCAAAATAGTAGGTACATATATCTTCATAATGGTTTTAGCTATGTTCACCAAATTTCTCCCAACTGAAGAATGAGACAGTATCTTTGTATTATGCCTAATACATTGCAGAAATGATCTATGTTTGTCATTCTGTATATAATTTTAATCGTAATTTTAAGACAAAATAGTAATTAAGTGTAATAAGGTTTTTCTGTTTCCTCAGATATACTCCAAACTACAAACAAGAGTAATAATATGTTCCTATAAATCTTGACAGCAGCCTGCCACAGTTTAAATTCTATTACACTGATAATGCAACAGAAAATGGCTCCAGAATGCAAACGTATATTATAAAAACCTGTATTACGCAAAATTTGTAATTTTTACACTACAACAGATATTTCAATAAATTTCGTATTACAGTTTGAGTTAATGTCATTCATTGTTGGTACAAAATGGCAACTTCCTCCGCATTGTACATCAAAAGTAATGTGCACCGAAAGCAAGGTATGAAAATGCAGCCCGTTCACATCCAGTTTGTAAGTCTAGGGGCTAATGACCATAGCAGTTTGGTCCAACAGGTTTACAAACATTTGAAGATTACTTTTTCCTCCTGTCTCCTCTCTCTCTTTATCTCCTCCCTCCCCTGTACATGGAACATTGCACATATCCGCCAAATCTCATGGTGATCGGTCAAACGGTACCGAAGTCTACCGCCTACCGCCATATAGTATATGAAATCTTATGTAGACAGTAATGTTCCTATTTTTTGAAGGTGAAGTGTGAAAAAGTTTCATTAAGATAGGAATGAAAATGTACATTGGTGTAGAAATCAGTTGTAAAGTACCCTTCGCCATATGGTGTGCCAATTGTTATGTACACAGTGACCATTCCTCCCGTTTTGGAGCTCAAGTATGAAAATTTTATTGTAGTTGGATGAGCGGGGGTGGCAGCGCGTAAAATAAGAATCTAGTCTGAAATAGCGACACCCTACTCACAAAATTACTAATTCCGATTATACAATTTTTCAGCAGTACCTTTTGGTTTTGCCTATTTTTTCTGAGTATATTAACCTTCCAGTCCCACATTATGAAAACAGCTTTGGAAAAATTAAAATTCAACGTTTTCTGTATTTATAGAGTGCAGTAAACATCAAACATGTGTTTTAAAATTTTTGGTCGTACTATTGATTTTTTTATGTCATGTATTCCATGCACAACACAGACGTTTGTATCGAGGTATTTTATTACTAGGACGTTATTTTGTTGATAGTTATCACTGCCAAATCAATAATGCTAGCATAATCTTCGCCACAGCACCAAAGACAAGACAATTCACTGATGGAATAAAATAAAAGGAACCACACTCACGCTCACACTCTCAGCCACGTACAGACGACAACGCAACCCGGACAGATTAATGCCTCAGAAGTGGCTACACGCCGTACCAAGTGGCAAAATGTCGTACTAGAAGCATGTTGTTCAAAAAAAAAAAAAAAAAAAAAAAAAAAAAAAAAACGCATCTTTAGGGATTGATGCACAAAATGGGTATAGGTATAAATCAACTTTTAATACGTTGTTGTCCATGAACAACACTATGAATGAAGGAGTTTAAAAAAAAAGTTTAAATCGACGGAGACATTTCCGAATTTTAGCCCGAGTAGCGCACAGAAATTGCAAGTTCAGAGTTCAAAGCTAGTGTAAATATGGGACAACTGTTCAGATTATCGCTCCCTAGACTTACCCATTACTTAAACTAACTTATGCTAAGGGTAAGAACACCCAGGCCCGAGGGAAGACCCAAACTTCCGGTGGGAGCGGCCGCGCGGCACAGCCAAATTAGAACAAAATTAAACACATGAAAAATTTAAAATGCACCGTTTTGCCTTGTGCAAATTTGGGGAAAAATGTGTAATGTGAAAAAAATTTTAACATAAAGGAAACGTCCTAAACCGAATATAATAATAATTTCGTGTCGCTCAGTGATCTGGTACAGGTCTTTAGATATGACGCCACTTCGTCCTCTAACATGTCCCTAATCTACTCCAGTTATCCAAATGGGAAAAGCGGTCCACAGTTTAGCGTGGAGTCCGAAGCACCTGTCGTTTTTGGCGAGTACTCACATCGTTGGGAGGTGAAGACTGACTTAACTAATAGTTAAAAAATGCGTGATTCCGGCGAGTTTCAAACCCCAGTCCTTTTGCTTTGCAACAGGGTACTTCACCGCTAGCCCAATCTTCAAGTTGAAGAATTACCCCAATTACTGGATACTTGCTCCTCCTATATGAAAACATTTAATTTGGAATAAAAATTATATTGAGATTATTAATCGAGGTAAAGATGTCCTATATTTTAAGATCGACCGAATCACACAAGCTGTGCAATATTTCATTAAGTTCACATGGTCGTAAATCTGTGGGACTTAACTACTCTGGTCATCAGAGACTTAAAAACTACTTAAACTAACTTACGCTAAGGACAACAAATACAGTCATGCCCGGGGGAGGACTCGAACCTCCGACGGCGAGCAGCGGCGTGTTCCGCAGCTAGACGCCTTGGAACGTTTGCACACTCGACCGCGGTAAATTTCATTAAGATCATTTGAATAGTTTCGGAGTTCATAGCGGACCAACATCGTGACACGCAATTTTTATCTATAAAGTATTTCGCAATTGCTACATATGGATGGGAATTGGATATACGGGCTGCACTTCTTTCCTTAATCTCTCTGGCCATCATTTCCCCCTTACTATGCTTGTTTTACTTATTCAAATATCCAGTTAGTTACCTGCTCTCTCTGTCCCTTTCCTCTTCTCCCTGTCTCTGTCCTCCTCCTACTCCATCTATCCCCCTCTCTCTTTAATTACCTCCCTCGCTGTCCCCCCTTCTCTGTTCCTCTCTCTCTCTCTCTCTCTCTCTCTCTCTCTCTCTCTCTCTCTCTCTCTTCTGTATATGAAAAATTACAATACCTGCCAAATTCATGGTGATAAGTCAACACGGAGACAGTCTCGAGTAAGAAACTCTCCCCCAAGACGACGCATCGTATGAAATCTTACATAGACAGTGATGTTTCTCTTATTATTTGTTATCAAACACAGGCCGGCCGCGGTGGCCGAGGGGACTAAGGCACTCCAGTCACGGTCTGCACGGCCACTACGGTCGGGGGTTCGAATCCCCCCTCGGGCATGGATATTTGTGCCGTCCTAGTTCGTAAGTAGTTCATAAGTAGTTTGTAAGTTTAGGGACTGATGACCCCATAGTTAAGTCCCATAAACTATACAAACATTTGAACATTTTATCACTTTTCAAGCAGAGTCTAAGTTCTTCAGTCAGAGTCCCGTAAATTTTATAAGTCCACACATGCCTATCTCTTCAAATCACATGTTCGTAACGCGGCTTCAGACCGCCCATTGTCACAACCTTTCACCACCACGTCCCTTCATAAGCATTCGAAAAGCGTGCTCTCCCTGTTCCCAAAATTTTATTCTTTCGCGCATCCTAACGTCTCATCTTTAAAATACAATGTCACTTCCAAAATATTATACATTTGAAAATCACAGAATTAAATGCTTTGACCACCTCCCTGCAAATGATGTTTACATGAAACAAACAAATATATATTTAGCAATACTAAAAAACGGTTGAGACTGAAACTCTTTGCTCAGATAGCCATTAAGCATGGCGTCTCACTGTTCAAATGTACTGCCGCAGTCGAAATACAGTTACGCAATTAATATTTAATTTATCATGGCTTTTTATAGAAATATATTCAGTTCTTGTCCACAAATACTTATAATTTTTTATATATAAATTATCTGCCGCATATCTACAATTTGTAGTCAGCCATGAAATATTTAACTGGCAGTCTACAATATAAAAAAGGACGTTACTAAGAATAACATAAAATATAATAAAATACATATATAAATGTAATGCGCTTTGCTGGGTTCATGTCTTGTTTTTCTGTGGTGGAATCTATGTTCCGACACAAGAATATTACTACCTCAACGAAAAGGACAACAAGAAAATGAAATAAAGTTTATTGAAAGAATACGGAAATAACGTGCCACGTCTTTTAAGATAGGTAGCGTGGTCCAATGCTGTCCATTTGCTTATTAAACTGTTAATGATAAACACTACGTATCAATAATTGTAAATATAAGTCTGATAATATTATTATTATAGTACTTAGGTTTATCGGCTTTTTATCTGTAAGGGATATTGAAACTGTAATTACAGTGTGTGATTCTATCAAGTCTCCTGAATCGATTCATGTAATTATATTTGCCGTATGATCATTCCCTGATTTTATATGGATTTTGAGAATAATGTTTGTGGCTTTATTGTATTTCAGTTGCAATCCTCGCCCAGCCAAGCGTTTCCGGTTTCCGAGCACATTAGGAAAAACCTGACTATCTGTCCATTCACTAGGATCAAACTGTTAGCCAGCTGGCTGGGGAACCCGAGAGCCTGGCAGAACCCGCCTTTCACACGGTAACGTCCAGCTTCCCCCTGTATCTGTAATATCACATGTCTTATGTCAATTTGAAAAAAAGAGTAGTACGAAATTAATTGTAGCACCAATAAAATATCCTTAATCGAATATAATAAAAAATTCGTGAATCTCAGTGATCTGGTGCAAGTCTTTCAATTGTACGCCATTTCGGCACCTAATATGTCCGTATCCTACCCCAGTTATCCAAGCAAGAAAAGGGGACGAATAGTATAACGTGGAATTTGAAGCACGTGTCGTTTCTCTTGTAAGATGAAGGCTAGATTAAAACTCAAAATCAAAAAATGCGTGATTCAGCGAGTGTCGAGGAAGTGCCTCTCGGTCTCCAAACGAGTTCTTTGTCGCTATCCCATACCAAAACGTTCAAATGTTTGTAGAGCTTTATGGAACTTAACTATGGGGTAATCAGTCGCTAAACTTACAAACTAATTATGAACTACCTTATACTAAAGACGGCACAAACATCCATGCCCGACGTGGGATTCGAACCCCCAACCGCAGCCTCCGTGCAGACTGTGACTGGCACGCCGCAGACCTTTTTTTTTTTTTCAGTTAGATCTATGCTTTGCGGGCGTTGGTTCAATTCGTTCAAGGTTGTTCGTTCAATATTTGGCTCAGCTTTTGAGCCCCCTGAGCGGGCGCGCTGAGCCACGGCGCCAGGCATTCGCTCGGCCACTGCGGCCGGCTTTTCCATGCCCCAAATTGAAGAACATTACCAAATATTAGATACGAACCCTAACTAGTTTAAATTATTTACTTTGCAATAAAAATATTATTGAGGCTATTAAGCGAGATAAAAATGATCCTATGTTTTAAGTTAGACCAAATCCTACAGCCGCGGCGGAGCGGCGGAGCGCATTGAGGCGCTTGCTACGAAGCGCGAGGCTGTTCCCCTCGGGGCTTCTAATCCGCCCTCGGGCATTGATGTTTGTGCCGTCTTTAATATAAGCTAGTTCATAAGTAGTTTGTAAGTGTAGGGACTGATGACGCCGCAGTTACGTCCCATAAGTTTGATAAACATCTGAAAATATTTTTGAACAAATAATACACACAGCGCATTTTTTTCATTAAGATCAGTTGAGTAGTTTCGGAGTTCATCGCGAACAATGTACATTCCTTAATATCATGTGAAAAAAGGAAAGCAATTCAGGATTTAACGTAGCAGGCGCGGCAGATTAGCCTTGCGCACTGGGGCGCCGTTCGCCATAGGGCGTTTGAGCCCCCCACGGGCATGGATATTTGTGTTGTCCTTAGGTTAGTTTACCGTAGTTTAAGTAGTTTGTAAGCTACGAACTAATAACCAAGCATTTGAGTCCGATAGATTTACAAACAACTGTACAATTTTAATGATGTATCGACACCGTGGTTATTAAAGACGGAGCACATGTTGTTAATGAGGGGGACGGAAATCGGCTGTGCCCTTTCAAAAGGACCATCCCTGCATTTGGCTAAAGTGAATTAGGGAAATCACAGGAAGCCTGAATTATACTGGCTGGAGGCGGATTCGAACCGGCGTCCTTCCGAATGCGATTCCCGTGTGCTAACCACTCTACCTCCTCACTTAGTAGAAGAGATGTTTTTCATAGTATGGTTTATCAGCAAGTGCTCACATTTTACAGACATTGTTTACTGAATATTTTTCTTTATTTCATCCTGCAAGCCTCGAGTACCCAAGAGTTACTCACCGGCCACCGTGTGAAAAATGAAATGTTTATAAATGCAACGGACTCAAATTCTGCGCTTATCAGTTCCAATGCTTACGAACTATTTAAACTAACTTATGCTAAGGACAACACACCCAAACACCACGCACGCGCGCGCGCGCGCGCGCGCACGCGCGTACACACACACACACACACACACACACACACCGATGCCCGATGGAGGACTTGAACCTCCGACGGGAGCAAGCACGTGCTCCACAGAAAGAGCTCGGCACTTCCAGCGCGTCATCCTCCACCTAAAGGCGTCAGTGGGCGCGACACTCGGTCAGCGCCCTCCTCTCCCGGTTTTCGTGAGCCGGTCCACTTCTTCTCAACCAAGTAACTCTTCAATTGCTTCACAAGGGCTAAGTGCATCCCTCTTGCCGACAGCGCTCGGCACACCCACGCGGTGACCCAGCCAAGTGTTACCAAGCCCGACAGTGCTTAACTTCCGTGAACCTAGGGGGAACCGGTGTGCCTATTGGGGCAAGGCCGTTGGCCCTCTATCATAGTACCTTCCCACTTTCCCCACTCATATATATAGATCCACCCCCATGAACCACAGACATTGCCGAGGTGGGGTGGCTTGCGTGCCTCAACGATGCAGATAGCCGTACCGTAGGTGCAACCACAGCGGAGGGGTATCTGTGGAGAGGTCAGACAAACGTGTGGTTCCTGTCGAGGGGCAGCAGCCTTTTCAGTAGTTACAGGGGCAACAGTCTGGATGATTGACTGAGCTGGCCTTGTAACATCAGCTAATGTGGCTTTGCCACACAGCTACTGCGAACGGCTGAAAGCAAGGGGAAACTACAGCCGTTCCTTTTCCCGAGGACATGCAGCTCTACTGTATGAAAATATGATGATGGCATCCTCTCGAGTAAAATATTCCGGAGGTAAAATAGTCCCCCATTCGGATCTCCGGGCGGGGACTACTGAAGAGGATGTTGTCATCAGGAAAGACAATACTGGCATTCTACGGATCGGAGCGAGAAATGTTAGATCCCTTAATCGGGTAGGAAAATTAGAAAATTTAAAAAGGAAAATGGATAGGTTGAAGCTAGATGTAGTGGGGATTAGTGAAGTTCGGTGGCACGATGAACAGGATTTCCGGTCAGGTGAATACAGGATTATAAATACAAAGTCAGTTGGGGGTATCACAGGAGTAGGGCTGATAATGAATAAGAAAATAGGAATGCGGGTAAACTACTATGAGCAGCACAGTGATCGCATTATTATTGTCAAGATAGATACGAAGCCAACGCCGACAACAGTAGTACAGGTTTATATGCCAACTAGCTCTGCCGATGATGAGGAGATCGAAGAAATATATGAGGAGCTAAAGGAAATAATTCAGACAGTTAAGGGAGAGGAAAACTTAATTGTGATGGGAGACTGGAATTCGGTAGTAGGAAAAGGAAGAGAAGGAAAAATAGTAGGTGAATATGGACTGGAGAGAAGGAATGAAAGAGGAAGTCGCCAGGTAGAATTTTGCACGGAACATGATTTAATCGTAACAAACACGTGGTTTAAGAATCACAAAAGAAGGTTGTATACATGGAAGAGACCAGGAGACACCGGAAGATATCAGATAGATTTTATAATGGTAAGAATTAGATTCCGGAACCAGGTTATAAACTGCAAGACATACCCAGGGGCAGATATAGACTCTGACCATAAATTGTTAGTCATGAACTGTAGGCTGAAGCTGAAAAAACTGCAAAAAGGTAGGAAAATAAGGAGATGGGACTTAGATAAATTTAAGGAAAGTGAAGTTCTGGAGAATTTCAGAGGGTTATTTAGGCAACAATTGACAGAAACAGGGGGAAATAAAACAGTAGAAGAGGAATGGGTAGCATTGAGAGATGAAATAGTAAAGGCAGCAGAGGACAAAATAGGTAGAAAGGCAAGACCTACAAAAAATCCTTGAATATCACAGGAAATACTAAATTTAATTGACGAAAGGAGAAAATATAAAAGTGCAGTAAATGAAACAGGCAAAATAGACTAAAAAATGAGATTGACAGGAAGTGCAAAATGGCTAAGCAGGAGTGGCTAGAAGCCAAATGCAAATCTGTAGAAGAATGTATAACAAGGGGAAAAGTAGACACGGCCTACCGGAAAATAAAAGAAACATTTGGCGATAAGAAAAACAGCTCTATGAATATCAAGGACACTTATGGAAAACCAGTTCTCAGCAAAGAAGGGAAAGCTGAAAGGTGGAAAGAGTACATAGAGCAGCTCTACAAAGGAAATGAACTTAGGGACGATGTTGTAGGAAGGGAAGAGGAAGTGGATCAAGATGAAATAGGAAATACTATACTGAGAGATGAATTTGACAGAGCCTTGAAAGACCTAGGTCGGAACAAGGCCCCAGGAGCAGATGACATACCCTCAGAGCTACTAAAGTCTCTGGGAGAGCCAGCCATGACAAGACTATTTGAACTGGTGTGTAGGATGTATGAGACAGGCGAAATGCCCTCAGACTTTAAGAAAAATGTAATAATCCCCATTCCAAAGAAATCAGGCGCAGACAGGTGTGAAAATTACAGAACCATCAGTTTGATAAGTCATGGTTGCAAAATTATAACACGAATTATCTACAGGAGAATGTAAAAGCTGGTAGAAGATGACCTCGGGGAAGATCAGTTTGGATTCAGGAGGAACATAGGAACCCGGGAGGCAATACTCACTTTACGTCTTATCTTAGAAGATAGATTAAGGAAAGGCAAACCTACATTTTTAGCTTTTGTAGATTTGGAGAAAGCATTTGACAATGTTGACTGGAATACACTCTTTCAAATTCTGAAGTCAGCAGGGGTAAAATACAGGGAAAGGAGAGTTATTTACAACTTGTACAAAAGCCAGACCGCAGTTATTAGACTTGAAGGGCATGAAAGAGAAGCATCAGTTGGGAAGGGAGTAAGACAGGGTTGTAGCCTTTCTCCGATGTTATTCAATTTGTACATCGAGCAGGCAGTGAAGGAAAGCAAGGAAAAATTTGGAATCGGAATTAAAGTTCAGGGTGAAGAAGTAAAAACATTGCGTTTTGCTGATGACATTGTAATTCTGTCAGAGACAGCAATGGACCTGGAGGAACAGTTGAATGGAATGGACAGTGTGTTGAAGAGAGTGTATAAAATGAACATTAATAAGAGCAAAACAAAAATAATGGAATGCGGTCTTAGAAAATCAGGCGATGCTGAAGGAATTAGATTAGGTAACGAAACAATGAAGGTGGTAGATGAGTTTTGTTACTTGGGTAGTAAAATAACATGCGATGGTCGCAGTTCAGAGGATATAAAATGCAGAATGGCAATGGGAAGAAAAGCATTTTTGAAAAAGAGAAATTTGCTAACATCGAATATTAGTTTACAGGTAAGGAAGTCTTTTCTGAAAGCATTTGTGTGGAGTGTTGCCTTGTACGGGAGTGAAACATGGACGATAAGCAATGCGGACAGGAAGAGAATAGAGGCTTTTGAAATGTGGTGCTACAGAAGAATGCTGAAGATTAGATGGGTAGATCGCATAACTAATGAAGAGGTACTGAACAGAATTGGTGAGAAAAGGAATTTTTGGCATACCCTGACTAAAAGAAGAGATCGCTTGGTAGGACACATTCTTAGACATCGGGGAATCGTAAATTTAGCATTGGAGGGAAGTGTGTGGGGTAAAAATCGCAGAGGGAGACCAAGAGACGCGTATAGTAAGCAGATTCAAGTGGATGTGGGTTGCCGTTCTTATGAGGAGATGAAAAGGCTTGCTCAGGATAGAGTAGGGTGGAGAGCTGCATCAAATCAGTCTCCGGACTGAAGACCTTAACAACAATATATAGATATGGAAAGCAAAGAGCTTAAAATAGAGGCGTTGTGTTTCCCTTCATTAAAAATTCAAATGCTTGTTAAGCTTATGGGACTTAACTGCGGGGTCATCAGTCCCTAAACTTACACACTACTTATAAACTAACTTCTACTAAAGACAACACAAACATCCATGACCGAGGAAGGATTCGAACCCCCGACGAGGAACGGCCTCGCGCATCGCAGCATAGTGCCTCAATGCGCTCGGCCACTCCGCCGCGGCTCCTTCATACACTGGAAAAAATAATTAGGGTATCCGCTGAGATATCTAGGTTCTGAAGTATTGTCAACGGCAGAATGAACTAAAATAGTTCGACGTCTTTCTGTTGCTTCTACGGAGTCAACAAAATTACGGCAACCGAGACAGTGGAAAAGCAGAAATTGCTACAGAGGGGGGTACCTTTGACTTGTGTTTACACAATCAGGTGGGTTTAGATAGTGTAGTGAGCAGGGAGTGCAATGCAACAACAAGCTATGGCGCGGAGAGCCATAAAGCGGGACAGATACAGAGGGGGTGGCTGCAGCTATTGGAGTGTACCAAAGTGTAATTTCCGGGACCGGGACGCGATTTCAGACAACAGAAACAGTCAAAAGAAGGCTAAATCCAAGGTTGCCCACAATTAATATCAGCAAGAGACAGGAGGCTGAATGCAACTCAGCTGCAACGCACCCTCCAGCCAGTAACAACACGCGCAATATCATCTTAAACAGTCCGAAATAGCTTTCGGAAATGTAGCATCTACGCACGAAGACCTGTGGTGTGTGTCCCAT
This sequence comes from Locusta migratoria, assembly GCA_026315105.1. Lineage (NCBI taxonomy): Eukaryota > Metazoa > Arthropoda > Insecta > Orthoptera > Acrididae > Locusta > Locusta migratoria. The sequence continues at coordinate 1,635,630 of CM048755.1, read as the reverse complement.
AAAAACCACGACCTGGGCGGAGCAACTAAGGAGTTGGAATGAATGGCATCGTGTTTTGTTCACAGATGAGTCAATATTTTCTGTTCAGTTGGACTGTCGTCGTTCCCTGTTCTGGAGAGAACGTGGAACACGGAGCAATCACCTTCAGGTAAAACGTCCGGGCTGAGAGGCCGTGATCCAGGTGTAAAACTTCCTCCCGACGTTTCGTGGGAGACTTCTTCCAAGGGCTACTGCCACTGTGTTCTGAGGGGCTCTCGCATTTATAGAGGACATGTCACATGAGGCTGACTGTGTGGCTATCTTTGGATGACGTCGTCATGCTGTGCTCAAGTATATATTGCAACAACTAAAAGAAGCGTCGACACCCCGCTTAACTGAACGTAAAAGGAACTGTCGTCTGGACCACAGGGGAAAATCGGCACTAGGAGAAAATGTTTTTCAACATGGAAACCACGAAATAAAATTTCATGAAACGAGCGTTTTAGCTAGAACATCACATTACCATGTACGCATGTATAGAGAAGCAATAGAGATTCACAAACACCAGAATAATTTTAATAGAAAAGAAGAAGGTCTGTTAGTTAGATAAAATATGGATGTCGACATTGCAAGATGACAATGACGACGTCATTCAAAGATAGCCACAAAGTCAGCCTCGCGTGACATATGGTGGTGCCCTCTATAAATGCGAGAGCCCCTCAGACCACAGTGGCAATAGCCGGAAGGCCCTAGAAGCTGTCTCCCGCAGTTGGAGACGAAACGTCGGGAGGAAGTTTTACACCTGAACCACAGCCGCTCAGCCCGGAAGTTTTACCTGAAGACAACGCCGGTCGTTAAAGTTTACATTGTATGATAAAACGGAGCAATCATGTTTATGTACATGAAACATTAACATATCATGGTGGTGGGCGAATGGTGTGGACGGGAGTCAGTATTGGCGGACGTACGGACCTCTGTGTCGTTCATAATGGCGCTCTGGCTTCACATATATATAGAGACGAGATCCTTCGATCATTTGTTGTGCCATACTTAGTGCCATAGAAGATGGGTTCCTTCTGGTGGACGATAACGCCCGTCGCCACAGAGCTGCACTGGTGGGCAGCATACTTAAAGCTGAGAAAATTAAACGAATAGAGTTGCCAGCTTGTTCATAGGAATGTCTGTGATGCCCTTTGCAGACGCATTGCAGCCAGACCTGCTCCTCCCACAACGGTTGCAGAGGTGGATATTGCTCTCATGGAAGAATGGCCAAATATCTCTCAAGAGCTGATTGATACCCTTATACTGTCCATGCAACCCAAGTGTACAACTGTATTGTTCGTCCGAGGTGATCACACACCATATTAGAGGACAACGGAAATGACTTTTTCACTTTTAAGGTAGCCCCGTGGTGCCTCGATCTAAGTAAACGCTATGTAAACCTCAAGTAAAAAGTTGAGACAACAAAATATCGGATTGAATTCAACTGTAACCAATATCTGAATAAAATACGTTACCATATGTGTATTGTGTGTGATATCTCACCGATCCCCTAATTGTTTTGAACAGTGTATTTGCCATTGTTTTTAATGGAAGCATTATGAAGCCCATGTTTATTGGACTGTTTTTCTTATTTTGGTGTAAATCATTAGTCGTAAAAGTGTGTCGATGTTTTTTGGGACACTCTATGATTCTCAAGAAATTTTCGACATACCGTTGGCGACATACATAGCACAAAAATGCATCGCAATAAATAAAAATTAAACCAAATCCAAAACATCATGTGTTTGGCTGAACACTAGCAGGTAATTAGTAAGACAGCTCCATTATATCGTTGAAACATGGCCTTCTACTGTTTAAGAAAGATGCCAGTCACAAGACGCAAAATATTAATCTACTACATTTGATTCTTTATAAATTACAATTTAGAGCATATCAGCAAGTAAATGAAGCATATGTCAGTTTTAACAAATTGAAAACAGTACGCTTCACCAACTCGTAACGAGGACGGTACAAATCAATACTGAAACACTCGACAGCTGTGTCTACATCTATGTACTGTACGTACTCCCCGAATTATTATGCGGTGTATGGTGGAGGTTACTTTGCAACAGTGCGTCAAAATTCCATAACAGAGAATCAGCAGACAGTAGCGTTGATTTTGCACCGGGAAAACAGTAACGGAAGTAGTTTGCGAAAAGCATGCTATGAAATTAGTTGTCCAAGGTTGAAGTTTCAGTCCTTCGCGATGTTTTTAGTGATTGGTACTTGTATTATCTCTCTCCCGAGGATATCAGACGCTGTCTTCTGTCGTACTAACAAGAGCACTCTTCGCTTTTTCTCATGTTCAGAAATAGCCTTGAGTGTAGTAGCTTAGTTTCAGTGCAATAATCAGATATCATTCCTACCCTTGAGTTTCTTGAGGCTCCTATAAATATCCTTACAGAGTGCCAAAACACACTACTGGCCATTAAAATTTCTACACCAGGAACATATGCAAATGATAAACGGGTATTCACTGGAAGTGACATGTGATTACATTTTCACGCTGTTTGGGTGCATAGATCCTCATGAATCAGTACCAAGAACAACCACTTCTGGCCATATTAACGCCCACGATACGCCTAAGCATTGATTCAAACAGAGCTTGGATGGCGTACACAGGTACAGATGCCCACGATACCACAGTTCATAAAGAGAAGTGACTGGCGTATTGTGACGAGCCAGTTGCTCGGCCACCATTGACCAGAGTTTTCAATTGGTGAGACATCTGGAGAATGTGCTGACCAGGGCAGCAGTCGAACATTTTCCGTATCCAGAAAGGCCCGTATAGGACCTGCAACATGCGGTCGTACATTATCCTGCTGAAATGTATGGTTTCGCAGGGATCGAATGAAGGGTAGAAAGGGTAGAGTCACGGGCCGTAACACATCAGAAATGTAACGGCCACTGTTCAAAGTGCCGTCGATGCGAACAAGAGGTGGCCGAGACGTGTAACCAACGGCACCCCATACCATCACGCCCAGTGATACGCCAGTAAGTCGATGAAGAATACACGCTTCCAATGTGCGTTCACCGCGATGTCGCCAAACACGGATGCGACCATCATGATGCTGTAAACAAGACTTGGATTCATCCGAAAAAATGACGTTTTGCCATTCGTGCACTCAGGTTCGTCGTTGCATACACCATCGCAGGCGCTCCTGTCTGTGATGCAGCGTCAAGGGTAACCGCAGCCATGGTCTCCGAGCTGATCGACCATGCTGCTGCAAACGTCTTCGAACTGTTCATGCAGATGGTTGTCTTGAAAATGTCCCCATCTGTTGACTCAGGGATTGAGATGTGCCTGTACATTCCTTTACAGCCATGCGGATAAGAAGCCTGTGTTCTCGACTGCTAGTGATACGAGGCCGTTGGGATCCAGCACGACGTTCCGTATTGCCTTCCTGAACCCAACGATTACATATTCTGCTAACAGTCATTGGATTGCGACCAACGCAAGCAGCAATGTCGCGATACGATAAACCGCAATCGCGATAGGCTACACTCCGACCTTTATCAAAGTCGGAGACGTGATGGTACGCATTTCTCCTCCTTACATGAGTCATCACAACAACGTTTCACCTGACAACGCCGGTCAACTTTTGTTTGTCTATGAGAAATAGGTTGGAAACTTTCCTCAAGTCAGCAAGTTGTAGGTGTCGCCACCGGCGCCAACCTTGTGTGAATGCTCTGAAAAGCTAATCATTTGCATATCACAGCATCTTCTTCCTGTCGGTTAAATTTCGCGTTTGTAGCATGTCATCTTCGTGGTGTAGCAATTTTAATGGCCAGGAGTGTACATGCAGCTCCTAGGTTTCCTGTGGTAGAGTTTGGCGGTCACCCATGCAATCAGCCTGCCATCACTGGAAATTTGCTCGAAATTTGTAGACTGGCCAAGAACACCCCTTGCATTCTCATACGCTTCAACTACTCCTAGACTTTATAAAATGCTTGTTTTGTTATACAACAGTTTTTGCTTAGTGATTTATAGAAGAATATGAAATGGTGAAATTTATGGAAAACTAGTTTTTGAGTAGTAGTTAAACAGACCCATTTTGAAATAAATTCATTTTATTGCTGAAATATTGGTATTTAATTTACCTACAAACACTTAGTTTCATAGAAAGCCATTTGCTGTAAATCGGTACATAGTGTTATATTTTGCATGTATTAGTGATGCATTTCAAAGTGTTCACATCTTAATTTTATTACATGAATAAAATGATACATATTTTGTCTGCCCTGAAGTTCTGAGCTTTCTTTCATGTGATAACAAATTGATGACGCATTTACACTTCACTTACGAAACTTTGCTCTATGTTCGCCCACAGATATTCCCCTTTCCTTCCTTCCCATATCCTTCTCTGTTTCCTTGAGAACTGTGTCAGTTCACCAACTACATTTTCTGTCAGGTAAATACGTAACTAGCTATGAAACAGGCATATGAACGACAAATACGTGTAACCGTAATCTAATGGCATCTTACAGCATGTAACTATATGAGCAAAGTCTGACAACAAACAAAAGCTGAAATACAACTGGGAAAGCGAATAGAAAGCTGTCATTCAAAACTTTCTCTTATTTACGCCAATATATTCCAGGAGGGTTTCTTAACTATCCGCATTTACTTCTTTTTTATAGATTACCGGCAAAAACTAGAATAAATAATAAATAAGAATAAATAATAGAAGAAGAATATGACTCTTCATAAGCTAACCGGTACATTATTATGATACTCCAAGTACCTGTTACTGAAAGTTAAAACTTCGCTTTAAAGTGACTCAGATACATGTCACTATTTTCCAACGCTGCCACCAAGGGTCTGTAACAACAGACAAAAATTCTACCTTTCAGTTCCTCAATTACAAATCTGTTCCTTGGTCATAGACAGATACGTCGACGTAGAGGTACAGATGGGGGGGGGGGGGTCAAGCTACTTTTCGCATCAGTCGCCAATATTTTGAAGCAGGGGTCATGCCCCCCCCCCCTCCTATGACCAAACGCTTTGTCGCGTTGAAATGGAAGCAGGCTTGACTTCAAAGGCAACTGAACACAGCACTTATACTGAAAGCGGGTTTATTACGAACTCAACATACACGCAGCACTAACTGCCTCTCGGGCAGAGTGCTCTGCTATTTATACACAGAATTTACCAGAAATTAGAAGAACAGGTAACATAAGAAACAAGTAGAATTTACAAGTGAACCTAAGAAAGATGTAGAACATTCTGGAATTCTTAATTACAAAGAAGTACATTTTGCCGGTGGGCGGATTGAACCGGCGACCAGCAGCACCGCAGTCGGTGACACAATCCCCAGCGCCACGCCGGCAGTCGGTTTACGTGGTGTCTCGCGGCATTGCTCCCTCTCCTGGAAAAACAGCGGCCCGCTGTTATGTTTCCTGTGGAGCCGGCTGCCTTTCTTCTTCGACCCTGGTGATGAGCAGTTTAACATAGTCATCCCAAGTGTCATCCGGTTGGAAAGTGAACAGCGTATCCATTGTCGTCTCAGTTTCACGGCCATGGAGCAGGAAAAACAGCGTGAAGCCTGTGGTGTCTTGCGGTATTGTAAGTAAATGTCACGACTGGCAGAATTGTATCCCAATCCTTCTGCTCAACATCGACGTACATCAACAGCATATCGGCTAACGTCTTGTAAAACGTTCCGTAAGACCATTTGTCTGAGGATGGTATGCAGTTGTCATTCTGTGGACAATGTCACACCGTGAAATTACCTCTGATACTAGTTTTGACTGGAATACTTTTCCACGATCAGATATCATGACACGTGGTGCTCCATGCTTCAAAATAATGTCTTCTACAAGGAATTTTGCGATCTCTGGAGCTTCTGCAGTCGGCACTGGTTTAGTGACAGCGTAGCGTGTGAGGTAGTCAGTTGCGAGGATGAAGGTCGGGGTGAGAGTTTAAAATAAAGTTTAATTTTTAAAACTCACAACCACCAGCTGCGAACCAATTTCCTAAACATGCAAAAACACTGGAACTGTGATTGCGACTGTTTGACTCGTTTTCTAGGGGATGATATCACATGTTCGCAGCTTTCCTTCCCTGCATATGATTAACAAAAGAATTTCATAATAAAATCAAGTTCATGAGAGAAAAGGGTGTACTAACTACTATTTTTGAAAACACGTGAAAGTTTACTTTATGTTGTTTATTTCACAGTATTTGAACCCTGTGGCTGATACGTCTGTACGTCGACACATTTACCAAATAAAGTTATAGCTCGTGAGCCCCCAGACAAAATGAATATTTGTCGCGAATTGTTTTCACACCACGTGGCTGTCTCAAACACCGTTTATGTTCATGCCTATGCGACGACACGTTATACATTAACAAATCACAGTCACTTTAATTCAATGCGATGCACACCTTATTCCACCGGCTAAATATTCACAAACACACAGTAGCACTCGATTTAACTTGGTACAGTCTACGACGAGCAACCACACGTGGCGATTGCCACAGACAAATCTCAAGTCACCACCTCGAGATCCACATGCCGACTGATGCAGAGCGACGCCGCCCAGCCAGTTCTCCACGTGCTCCCGACCTCGTCACTTCCTGCCCTCGCGCGCGCGCGCGCCAAAAGCTCAACTGCCGGGGTTTTTTCCCCCTACATCATCAACTTCCCCATGTGAACTGTTCTAACCGATTTGCCAATAATTACACTACACATTAAACAAATATTTTCTTACGTTTTTATATCAGTATATACATCCTTTGTACTGTTTATCATAATCGTGCAATTTCTTATACCACAGATAAGTGATTTAACTGAATACTTCAAGATAAAATACAAAAGATTAATTGAAAATAAAATGAGAAATAGTTAATATATTTTTTTTTAGAAACAAACATTGCCATGCTAGTTGTGTAACTGTCTTGTCTTCGTTGGTAATTTATTACTTTTCATTGTCAATTAAACATATTACGTTAGATGTGACTATATCAGCTAATGTATTGTTTATTTATCAACAGGCTATTTTGTAATGAGGGCCTTAAAGGTTCCTAACTGCATCGTATTACTTCAAATGCCAGTAGTATTACAATATTTGTGCATTGCACTGTGCCTGGCACTCGCCATTGTCCCTCTCTCCCCTCACCGGAAACGAACTGGATAATCCTAAGTTGGAACAAGCCACCAACGTCGGCCTGCTCGCTGGCCTCCCGTCAGCTACAAGCACACAGCAAATCTCAGCGTGGAGAATTTCTATCTATGGCCTAACTATAAATGTTGTCACCCAACTGTGTACATACATTGCTACCATAATTAATAAGATTAAAATTGTGTAACATTTGGTGCATTGGCATGGCCAATGTTTGCAGTGAACTTCATACTGTTTAATTATCAAATGCTATTGATTACCGGTATTTCTATTAGGCGGTAATCTCACACAGTGCAGATTATTATCCATCGGTTACCGGTTGTCGACTTCGGGAACCTCCCTAAAAGATCGATCCCAACTCGGTGAAATGGAGCTGCTGCCGGCGGAATCGGTACGAGATGCCCTGGAGGTAATTGTGACACATGCTTCCGTCGCTGGCACTCTTTACAGTGACTCACATAGTGCTTGACAGACTTTTCCAGTAATACCTACATCTGATTTTGTCTATTGTCATCACGAATCCCAGATGACCGGATATTCAAAAAATGTTCAAATGTTTGTTAAGCTTATGGGACTTAACTACGGGGTCATCAGTCCCTAAACTTACAAACTACTTATGAACTACTTACGAACTAAGACGGCACAAATATCCATGCCCGAGGGGGGATTCGAACCCCCGACCGTAGTGGCCGTGCTGACCGTGACTGGAGCGCCTCAGTCACCTCGGCCACCGCGGCCGGCGACCGGATATTGGAGCATCGTGGAAATATTTGAGAATAGCTGACTGGAGATGAGCTGGAACGACCAGTAGCCATTTGAGGCCCAGTGGATCGTAGTTGCTCTTATACAATGTTCCGTTTATATGTTGGAACTCTTCATTGGTCGGTTCTCCTTTCTCCAAGGCCTCCATCGTTTTTAATAGTGCTGGATCTTCCCTCTGTGCCCATCTTGCTAGTCGACCTTATGGATCCTTCAAGGTAGTCAGTCAACACAAAGAATGGTGGTTTGTCACGACGGTGAATGGTTTGCCGAATAAATATGGCTGGAACTTGTTCATAACCCAGATAACTGTGAGACTTTTTTTTTTTCATTTGTAGAGTAGTTTATCTCCGACTTTGAGAGTACTCTTGATGCATAGGCTATCACTTTCTCGGCACCATCCTGAACTTGTACAAGAACTGCACCAATGCCATAACCAGTGGCATCTGTGTAAAGTTCCGTTTCTTCATTCTCGTCGTACAAGGCTAGCACTGGTGCGGAAGTTAGAGCCTCCTTAAGTGCCCGGAAAGCTCTTTCTTTTGTCTCATCCCAGTAAAACTTGGCGTCTCCCTGCAGAAGTTCTTGTAATGGGCGTGCCTTGTTACAAAATCCTTTTATGAAACGTCGGTAGTATGATCACAGCCCGAGAAAAATTCTCACATCACGAATGTGCTGAGGAGTTGGAAATTCTGTGACTGTCATTACTATGTCTGGATCAGGACGGACGCCTTACCCGTTGACAAGGTGCCCCAGGATTTTTATCTCTCTGGCGACGAAGAGGCACTTCTTTGGATTTAGGCAGAGTACTGCAGCCTGAACACACTTCAACACAGTTGACAGGCAACTCAGATGTTCTTTAAATGTTTTCGAGAAAACGACAATGTCATCTAAATAGCAAAGACACGTCGATCTCTTGAGGTGTCGAAGAAAGTTGTCCATCATGCGTTCGAATGTGGCCGGAGCATTACATAATGCAAATGGCATTACTTTGACATATTTCTTCGTTTTTTGGCGGCATTACTTTGAATTCATAGAGGCCGTCAGGTGTAATAAAAGCCGTCTTATCCCTGTCAGCTTCATCAACCTCGATTTACTAGTAACCTGTCTGCATGTCCATAGTTGAGAAGTATGTAGGTCCTTTCAAGCAGTCTAAGGTGTCGTCAATGTGCGGCAGTGGGTAGACATCTTTCTTTGTGATTTTGTTCAGCCGCCGATACTCGACGCAGAATCGCCACTTGCCATTCTTCTTCTTTACAAGGACCACCGGAGACGACCAAGGACTCTCCGAATGTTGAATAATGTCATCTCGCAACATCTTATCCACTTCCTCCCGAATTATCCATCTTTCAGCTGGCGAAACTCTATACGAACGCTGGCTAATTGGCGGATGATCCCCAGTATTGATACGGTGCTTTATCGTGAGCTGTTTCGTCTGACTTTTTCGCCCGAAAATTGGCGTAGTATACCTAACACCCGGTGGCGTTGTTCCTTGGTCAGTCCAGGCCCTATTGGCAGTTCCACGTTTGTTTCCTCCAGCGTGTTGTCTGTACTAACAGCAGGGCATGGGTCTTCATTGATGACGCTGAGCTCACCGTCCTGGATTGGTTCAGCTGTCCCGATACACATTCCCTTGGGGATAAGTTGTGACTGCTCGTGACAATTTGTGATCCAGATCTCCCATTGACCACCGGTAATGCTTATGATAGCCGCTGGTATGTAAATTTCTTTTGTGAGACAGATAAACGTTTTACTACCAACAAGAACGTCACAGCTTAACCAGTCATCTGTGTTTGTGACTGCAACTCTTCTCATTGTCAACGGCGGTATCGTCACATTGTCAACGACAAATAACTTCCCAGAAAATTCTGTATTACGTGTATCCGTCGGAACAATTTCTTCAATTTGCAGCTCAGATCTTCCACAGTCAGTGATAGCTTGGGATGCCTGAAGGAAGTCCCATCCGAGGATGACATTGTGACTACATTCTGTTAACACGACAAATTCAAACGGCTGGGTCCTGTTGTTGATGGTTATTCTTGCGACACAAGTTCCTGCTGGCTGGACGTACTTTCCATTCGCGACCTTCAGCACAGTTGCCCCAGTATCACAGAACATTGTCTTCTTTAGTGGGCGGCGGTAATTATCCGACAATACAAAAAAAGACGCTCCTGAATCAACAAGTGCCCGGACAGGTTGGCTGTCGATTATGACGTCGATGAGATTTCCCGACATCTTAGCGACTGTCGTCCATGGAGGACTTTCATCTGTGGCTGCCTCACCTCCGTAGATGGTCGCCTCGCTTAGTTTTCCTGGGCGCGGCGGCTAGGGGAGCGGCTGGCACCTCTGTACGGCGACGGTGAACGGCTGCGGCGCGTCGGGGAACGACCTCGTCTAGGGTACGGCGATGGGATTCTTCCCATAGGTCGACTGAACTCATTAGCCGGTGATTGCCTGGGATAGAACTGCTCTGATGGCTGACGTCTTGCGGCAAAATAATCGTCGAATACTCGTCTCCTCTGTCTGCAGTAGCGTACGACATGTCCAGGGCGCCCACAGTGGAAACACAGTGGTGTGTTGTCGTCTGTCCTCCAGACGTCTGTTCTTCTGCGGGGCGTCATAGTTACCGGGGGAGTTGGTTGTGGTCGCGTCGGCCGGTTCATGGGCTGACGTTTGGCGGCCGCAGCGTAAGTCATAGCACGGCGACGCCATTCTTCACGTCGGGTGCGACTGACGGGGCAGACAGGAACTAGTGTCTCTCCCTCGGCGACGTCGGCTCCCTCGTGACTTACAGGGCTTACATGCATGGCCATAATCTGATGCTCGCTCGGTCTAACAGGCCCGGTTGCCATAAATTGTTGTAATTCTTCTCTCACAATTTGTCGTATGAGAGAAGCGAAGTCATGCTGGTCTTCCACAACGGCCATAAGGACCACATTGAGGAGTCTGTCATACTTCTTGCGTCCAACCCTCCTTTATTGAATCTCTTCAATACGCTGGCACCACTTGATGAACTCTTCTGTAGTAGCAACGTCTTTTATCAGAAGAGCTTGGTATATGTCTTCTGCAATACCCTTCATCAGGTGCGTAAAATTTGTCGGCCTCAGTCGTGTTCGGATTGACTATGTTACACAGGGCCAAACCATTCTGTATGTACGACTGTGTCGGCTCTCCATGTCGTAGGGCCCGGTTCTTCAGTTGTTTTCCGCTGAACGGATTTGTCGCTGGCGGTCTCCAAACGTCTTCTTAAGTTCCGCCTGGAACGTTTCCCAGTCATTCAGCTTGTCTTCGTTGTTTTCAAACCATTGCTGAGCTGTTCCGTCCAGATAGAAATAAACGTTGGCCAAGCACATTGTATGATCCCATCTGTTATACTTGGCGACTCGGTCGAACCCTTTAAGCCATTTGTTGGGGTCCTGTCCAGCGTCTCCAGAGAACACCGTTGGATGTCTGATGTGCAGTTGGCTTACCGCTGGTTTCGCTTCCATTGTTCTTCTGATGATACGGACTTTCGGAAGGATGTACTCGGTATATCCCTTGTATTCCGGTTCTAGTCCGTGTAAGCGACGGCTTTTACGTTGCCTAATCGGAGCCACGGTGATGCAGCTGTTGTACAGGATACCCGGCGCCTCCACCAAACAATGTCGCGTTGAAATGGAAGCAGGCTTGACTTCGAAGGCAACTGAACACAGCACTTATACTGAAAGCTGGTTTATAACGAACTTAACATACATGCGGCACTAACTGCCTCTTTTTTTTTCTTTTTTTAAACCATTTAAAACCAACAAACATGACCCCCTCCGTTTGAAATGTGACGAACGGCACTGAGCTTCCAAACCAATACATACAGAACGTTAAACAAAAACACCACTTCTGGAGAGGGGAGAGGAGCGCTGCCTGCCGCGGCTCTGGTGGCCAGCAGCACTGCAACAGCCGCCTCCGCGACCCACAGTTACTATATGCATATCAAATTTCCTCTTTCTCTCTCTCTCTCTCTCTCTCTCTCTCTCTCTCTCTTTTAACATGAAATTAAAACAACTGTATTTGTACAAACGTGGAATAAGCAGCAAAAACCATTAAAATCAGCTGACAAACCTAACCAATTCCTTGTCTTTCAAAAAGGATTTTCAACATGTTCCCATATTTCTTTTTCTGATCTGGGTATTTTTTAACTCTTTCGTACTGCATTTTCATGTATAACTGTGTAAATCTATTTCATTATCCGGGCCCAAATTGTTAATTACTTAGCTTACATAGTTACCCATTATCCAGTGGATGGCATTGTTTTTCGTCTGAGGGAAATAGTTTATTTGCGGCCAATAGAGAAGCTCCGAAGTAACATTATCAGGTGTAGCCCTCGTTAGAAGCGCGATTTTGGATCGCAACCAATGCCAATTATTAATGCGTACATTACAAGTGAATCTGTGGAGTACCGTGTCCACCAGATTACATTTCAAGCAGAGATTTGTGTCATTGCGACCGATAGCGTAGTCTTTCATTTGTGGTAACAGTATTGTGCACTGTTTTATACCAGGTAGATTTGACATCGGAACTGATGCCTTTCATATTGATGTTTGCGCATATAATCTTCCAGTTGTAATTGGAATATATCTCCTCAATTTTACTTCTCCCTTCGTTCTTCCGTCTTTCTCGCATGACGTCGCTTGCTCTGATATTAGGCGAGTTCATTATTGTGTTGCTAATGTAACTCGCTTCAATGTAAAAGGCTCGTACATGCTGTAATTTGTTATTAATTCTTTGTACATCTACGGGGGCTTAAGACTCTGTGGCGCTACACTTTTGAACAGTTTAGTTGTTATACTTTCTGGGTTATCTTTAAATATATTCAGTAACCTTTTCAGATACAGAGCGGATGCTTTGTTATGTATATCAACCAGACCTAGACTGCCATTACTAGGGTCTAGCGTGACAGTCTGCAGATTCACTCGGAAGATCCCTCCATTCCATAAGTAACTGGCAACCACCGACATGACGTTTTCTCCTATCGTCTTAGGTAGAGGGAAGACTTGGGCTATGTAAATGGCCTTGGAAAGAATGCAACTGTTTATAAATTTCACCCTCTGAACTTGATCCATATATCGTTGAGAATTGGCTATTACAGCCCCATGAATGTTCCTTAAGGTATCTTTCCAATTGACGGCTGTCATTTTCATTGGGCATGGTGTCAGGATTGTCCCCAGTGCTTTGTGGGTACTGACCACTTTTGCCCAGTCTGTATCTATTCTTTCAAGACCCCTTAGATTTAACAGTTGACTTTTATCGTTATTCACGAGCGCCCCTGACACACTGCACTACTTTTGAAGTATCTGTTTCAGCCGGACCAGTTCGACTCGGTCCCTCACGACAACCCCCACGTCGTCAGCGTAAGCCCTTATGACAGTTTTTTGGTCAGTGAAAGGTATACCAGAGAGGTGAGCATGAACAGTTAGTAATAGAGGCTCTAGTGCAATTACATACAAATACATAGCCAACGGACTGCCTTGTGGAACTCCACGGAGCAGATGGATCTGTGATGATAGCTGGCCATTGACTGCAATTTTCGCCCGTATACCAGTCACCATATTTTTTATTACATTAACTCTACTTTGGAGGAAACCCAGTTTTTCCATTACTGCGAATAAAAAACTATAGTTTACACGATCGAAAGCTTTGAAGAAATCAATGAATATGAGAGCACATTTTATCTTGGTAACAAATGTTACGGCGATTATGTCTCGGTATTCAGTGATGGTGTGGAAGATACTTCTATTTGCTACACATGATTGGTGACGACTAACTATTTTGGTTGAGTGAAGGGAAAGTCACTGTTTCAAAATTCTGCACACGATCTTATAATCTGAATTTAAAAGGGAAATTGGGCGGAAGTTATTCAAACTCTTTTTGCTATTGCTCTTCGGGATAAGAACTATTTTACTTTCTTTAAAGTCCTCAGGTATCGTGTTCCCATTTAGAATCTCATTTACAAGACACGTAAATTTGTCACCAATTATGGACCAGTATTTAACGTAAAATTCAATAGGCAGACCGTCGGGACCAGGAGATTTATTTAGCGGGGAATTCAACACCGTCTCAAATACGTCATCATTGCTAATTTCAGAAAGTATTCCGTCGTTATCCACTGCCGTTAACTTCGGTGTCACGATGTGAATGAAGTTTTGGATAGATCTTTCATCCAACTGTCCGGGGGAATAAAGTGTTTTAAAGTAGTTGTGAACCTCGCCCATAATATTTTTTGGAGTTGTCAGTGTCGTACCGTTCGTTAGCGTCAGTTCGTCTATTAGAGTTCGGCGTCTGTTCTTTGCATGCCTAATCAAATGATACAAAGATGTTGTTTCGTCCTCTACTATTGACTTCGCTTTGGACTTGATTTTAATACTCTCCATCTGTCGCCTTTTAAGTGTAAGTAGTTTCGCTTTGACTCTCTTGATGTCTTGTAATCGGATGTTGGATACATTTGCCTGGTGGTATAGGTCTCTGAGCAAAGTGTAATGATATTCCATTGCACCTTTCAGCTCCCTAGTTCTCTGGTAACCGTAACTTCTAAGAACCCGACGTAACCTACGTTTGGCGCACGTGGTCCACCAGTCTAACACTGTGGGGTACCTACCTATAGCCGGCCGCGGTGGCCGAGAGGACTGAGGCGCGCCAGTCACGGTCTGCACGGCCACTACGGTCGGGGGTTCGAATCCCCCCTCGGGCATGGATATTTGTGTCGTCCTTAGGATTAGCTAGTTCATAAGTAGTTTGTAAGTTTAGGGACTGATGACCCCGTAGTTAAGTCCCATTAGCTTAACAAACATTTGAACTTTTTTTTTTTTTTTTTTTTTGGTACCTACCTATAAATCTCAGACACGTGCTCCACGCTGCTGTTATTTCGTCTGCCAAGTCTTGTTCTTCCAACAAAGATACATTTAAGTTCCACTGATTTCTGTAAATACGAGTCTGTTGTGCAGGTAAATTTAAGGAAGCGAGCATGCTACTATGGTCACTGAAATATGCTGGAATTATTTCTGATTTCAGGAGGGAACTTTGTAGGGTTTCCGAAACATAGATTCTGTCGATTCTACTACAGGAAGAGGATGACACATACGTGTATTGGACTAACGTTGGATACTTGATTTCCCACGTATCTTTAAGATGAAGTTCATTAATTAGGTATTTCAGTTCCACCGATCCATTAAAGTTTGGTGTTTGATCCTTACGATTTAGGACGCAATTGAAATCGTCATCGATTACAAGACGTACTGGATTTTTACGTAACAAATAAATTAGTTCTTCTTTATAAAATGCTGTTCTTGCTGATCTATTAGAATTCCCAAATTAATAAATGTTATTCCGTAAATATTAATTGCTATAGCCCTGCCAGACTCAAATTTTTCTACATCTGTCACTGGAATACCCTCCCTGATTAAAAAGGCGGTTCCTTTAGTCGATTCAAGGGAGACGTTCAGGATTTCTACATATCCAGGTACGGTGAGGTGTGTCGTCGTTACCTCTTGAAGAAAAGCAATATCAGTATCAGAGTCATACAAGAATTCTTTAAGGGCCGCTATCTTTAAATCAGATCGTATCTTGTTAATGTTTATGTGGTAAGGGAATACGCTTGCATTGCTTAGGGTTGTAACTAGACTTCGGTTTAAAGTCTGAGTGCTGTATTTTAAGTCCTTGTTTCTCTACAATGTATCCAGGCGTTTATCATGTTACGTAGGTGGAGGGACTCTTAACCGTTAGTTTCCACTGGACTGCTTAGTTTGTCGGGGTTGTGCGTCGGTGACGTCGTCAGAAAGTTCGTCTTCCGTCTGCTCTCTGACTACGTCGTATCGTATGTTCTTCTGTTTTTTTATCAATTCTCTGTTACTTCGTTGATGCCTGATTTAGAGCGACAGAGAGATTCGGCTGTGGTTTTAATTTACCCCGTCTCTGGAAAACCTGGCCGGCCGCGGTGGCCGAGGGGACTGAGGCGCTTCAGTCACGGTCTGCACGGCCACTACGGTCGGAGGTTCGAATCCCCCCTCGGGCATGGATATTTGTGCCGTCCTTAGTTGTAGCTAGTTCATAAGTAGTTTGTAAGTTTAGGGACTGATGACTCCGTAGTTAAATCCCATAAGCTGTACAAACATTTGAACATTTTTGGAAAACCTGAGAGGCAGCGGCTGCAACTTCCGCGCCCGCTGTTGGCGCTGCTGCCACCGCCGGCTGTTATGGAAGTCTGTTTACTTATCACCGCCATATGTTGTGTTTCGACCGTATCATGTTGCGGTTCTTCGCTCAAAAAATGTTCAAATGTTTGTTAAGCTTATGGGACTTAACTACGGGGTCATCAGTCCCTAAACTTACAAACTACTTATGAACTACTTACAAACTAAGACGGCACAAATATCCATGCCCGAGGGGGGATTCGAACCCCCGACCGTAGTGGCCGTGCTAACCGTGACTGGAGCGCTTCAGTCACCTCGGCCACCGCAGCCGGCGGTTCTTCGCGCACTGACTGTATAGACACAAGTTGTTGACCTAACACTTCCGCCTGTTTTCCTCCTACTGCGGTCTGCGACGCGGATGGTGGTGGTTGTGGATGTGCGTCAACCAAGTCCACCGTCACGCGCTGAGGCAGCTGGTTAGCCTCGCTACAATGTGCAGACTGTTCAACATTTTGTGTGATTTCCCTTATCCCACTATCTTCGCTAGCCGTTCTTGTTTGTTCCAAAACTTGAGATACGCCTGGATCCGGTAACAATTCCACTTGCATGTTCTCTATTTTTTCCGAGAAGTCGTCGCTACACGATTTCTGTTTGCGAATTGCCGGCGAACTACAGGTATCGTCATCTTAGTGATCGTCAGTGAGCGCAATAGGCCGTTTTTTATTTTGCACATCACTATCGCGGGAGGACGAATCTTGACTTGACCGTGTCGGGAGCGGAGGAAATGCACTGTCGTCAAGAGAATTGTCATCCAGACTTGTTGCAGCATTAGTGATATCCGCCTGGTGGTCAGAATTAGCAGAAGCCAACACTTCGTTTAGAGTTAATTTACGACGTTGCATTAAATTAGTTTTCAGTACAACAGCACGACGGGGACAATCCTGCCGCAAATGACCTGCTTCATTACAAACATGACACATGGGGGTTTGTCCAGAGTAAACAATATGGGCTCTTTGGCCTTCCACCGATATATATGAAGGGATGTTAGTTTTCACATCCATTTCAACGGAACGGACACCATTAAAGCATTGCAGTTTATATTGCTTGGACCAACGTTCATTAAAAATTTCCTTTATTTCCCCATATTTAGCCAGAGCGTCCCTAATTTTCTCATTGTCAACTTCAATACGGACATTTAACACACTAACTGTTTTATATGCCGAGTCAGCTCTCTTTACAGACACCTTACTTTTTGTCCCGTCTCTATGCACGTACTCAACATGTTTGCCAGTTTTACTGAGCAGTCTATCTACAGAAACAGCGTCCAGAAATTTTACAAAAACACAGTAATTATCAGAGTCTAGTTGCGCGGTATGAACTGAGTCAGGATTGATGCCAAGTACCTGTGTAATCCAGTCGACGATCTCCAGCGTCGTTGGTTGAACCCGCCGAGTCTCCTTGTCGAAAGCAAAAACCACATTTTTCTTGCGGACTGAGTTTTCCATGCTGTAATATTGTCGGGGGAATTCGGTCAAAACCGAGATTCCAAATAAAGACCACTATCCGTCGAATTAGCAGACAACTATCCCGTTAAGGATATGGTACAGGTATTAACACAGAACACGATAGTAAACACCGGCGTAAACACTGACAACACGCAGCAGAGACCGAAAGCGTCCGTCCGCGGCGGCAGCTGAAGCCGGAATGGAACGGGTTTACGTTGCCTAATCGGAGCCACGGTGATGCAGCTGTTGTACAGGATACCCGGCGCCTCAACTAAACAATGTCGCGTTGAAATGGAAGCAGGCTTGACTTCCAAGGCTACTGAACACAGCACTTATACTGAAAGCTGGTTTATTACGAACTCAACATACACGCAGCACTAACTGCTCTCGGGCAGAGTGCTCTGCTATTTACAGAACTTACCAGAAATTAGAAGAACAGTTAACATAAGAAACAAGTAGAATTTACAAGTGAACATAAGAAAGATGTAGAACATTCTGGAATTGTTAACTACAAAGAAATAATTTTTTTGACCATGGGCGGGACTGAACCGGCGACCTTCAGCACCGCAGTCCGTGACGCTATCCCCTGCGCCACGCCGGCAGTCGGTGTACTTTGTCTCTCGCGGCAATATCATTAGTAGCCACTCCATTTGTTGGCGCAGATATATGTATACAGAAAACTGGCTCGTTCAAAATGTTCAAATGTTTGTTAAGCTTATGGTACTTAACTACAGGGTCATCAGTCCCTAAACTTACAAACTACTTATGAACTACTTACGAACTAGGACGGCACAAATATCCATGCCCGAGGGGGAATTCGAACCCCCGACCGTAGTGGACTGGCTCGTTGAGATGATTCAAAACACAATACTACAAGTATACAAACGCAAAGTTCTCGGTGAAATGTAGTACCTTATACAATGATCCTTCCCTCCCCCCACCCAAAACGGAGAAAAAAAACTTTTAAGTCAGAGCCTCTGGTCATGATGCTATTAGACAACAACCTTATGAACATAGCAATCATTAGAAAATCACTTTCCCCCAGAGGTTTTTCCGGCCTACCGGAAAGACATATATCATATGGTGCACGATTTGGACTACGCAGTCAAGACTGACGTCTATGTAGCATCAGTCAAAACGTTGGCACGATTATACTACATACAACATATTCCTGTTCTCCAGTCCCCTCCCCTCCGCTTCCTTCTCCCATTCTCCCCCTTTCAAATATTCAACAGCCCCGCCCCTCTTAGTAAACAATTGGCGGGAAAAGTCGCTAAGTATCAGTTCCGAGGCAGTTCTGTCCAACGGAGTGGATCGTTCAGTTCCAGGAGGGCTCAGATCCGGAGGGGTGTTTAGTTCCAAGTGGATTCAATTCCGGGGAGTATTCAGGTCTGGTAGGGGGTGATCAATTCCGAGGGTGTTCAGTAATAGGGGGTCAGTTCTGTAAATCTATGGGACCAAATCAAATCAAATGTTTGTAAAGCTTATGGGACTTAACTACAGGGTCATCAGTCCCTAAACTTACAAACTACTTATGAGCTACTTACGAACTAGGACGGCACAAATGTCCATGCCCGAGGGGGGATTCGAACCCCCGACCGTAGCTGCCGTGCTGACTGTGACTGGAGCGCCTCAGTCACCTCGGCCACCGCGGTCGGCTATGGGACCAAACTACAGTGGTAATTAGTTGGTAGACTTACAAACTACTTAAACTAACCCAAGGACAAAATACACACACACACACACACACACACACACACACACACGCACGCAGATGCTCTAGAAAGGACTCGAACCACCTGATCCACGATGTCCCTGACAAGACGCCTAAAGCCGCTCGGCTATTCCCGTGGGGCGGGTTAAGTTGCGGGGTGATGTTCACTTCGGGGAGGGTTCAGTTCTGGGGGTGTTAAGTTCTGGGGGATATTCATTTCTAGGGCGGGTATTCAGTTGTGGGGGCTGTTCAGTTCTCCTGCCGCATCAACGACTAGGGAGTTGAAGGACATCATTCTGCCACACACCCGCCTCCCTATCCCTGCCCCATCCTCGCTCCGCTACCCCCCACCTCTTCTGACAAAACGTGGTGGGAAAAAATCGGTAAGTGCATGCTGAGCTGTTGTACAGGGGAGTTGTTGGAAATATTCTCTCTCACAAATATGTTCTACGTAATAATGGATTTTCATACGAGGATGTCCTAAGTAACAATGGATTGACTGCAGTGCCATAATTTGGTCTCACGTCCTGCCCTATTGGCGGATGCTGAGTCACTTTCAGTCACTGGACTACCCATGATTCCGAAGCGTCCACTATCACCGCTATTACTAGGATGTCTAAAATCGGAAGCTTTTATTTGAAATATGAATTAACGACAGTACAAAGCACACCTTGGTCTAAACGAATAAATTTTCCACCACCATTGACGAAAATAAGGAGGGTGCAAAATTCCCGCCTTAAATTCCACAATTTGGCGGCTCAGTTTCTGTTTTACGCCCCCTCATACAGCGAATTAATGCCAGCGTTAAATACACACAAATAAAAAATTCTCTCTCATGTCCTACATATTAAATGAATGGGCAGAACTGGTATACTTCTACCGCTCCTTGATTCTTATTGGTGGATACTGAACAACCTTGAGTCAGTTGATTTTCCGAGAGTCGAATCCACAACGTTTCGATTCCGAAGTCCTCTACACGCCTCTGATTACTGGCACGTCGAATAAATATATTTTAATGGGAGTATTAAGTCAGAACAAAACACATATTATTGTAAAGAAACAAATGTTCCACAACAATTGGAGAAAATAATGAGAATGCAAAATCCATCTCTCAAATTTGTAAATTTCACGGTGAATTTCACAATTATACATCCCCTGCACTAATACAACGAATTAATACAATGACCAAACACACACACACAACTCAAAATTTTCTCTTAGATCAACGAAGGACAGAACTAACATACCTGACTCCTTATCTTCCCTATTGATGGGTATTGACCCACTTTGAGTCACTAGGCTATCAAAGAACCGAGTCCGCTTACTGGTGTACTTAAATCATCGGCCTAATTGGTCCATGACTCAAGTTAAAATTCAGGTAAACATATGACACAAACATCCACTAACAACACTCCTTCTGACACTGCAGTACGAACAATTAATATTATCTTACTTTACCAAAGTTTTAAACACAGCAAAACGCTATACTCCTACTAACAAGAAGAACGTATCCACATTGTGTATGCTACCATCTTTATTCTCGAGGAACAGCACAGGCAGGATGAGTTCAGTTATCTGTTTGCAAATTTACATTAGACAGTTTACCATGATATTTACCTTTCGTGATGGTATTGCATGTGCACGAGCGGAAAAAGCGACCTATTTTGAGAACAGCTGAAACACTTCAAGGAACAGATTTGTGCAGTTTCATAGTAATTTGCAACAGAATGTTACGTTATTGTACCAAAACAGTCAAGATTTCTTCAACAACGTTGGAACAATGTAACTTTGGTCCTCACTCGCTGCTCTAAATTCTTTCTGATACTCTACTAAGCTCGCCTGATTCGTTTTGCCTGTGTTTGTGTGTGGCGCATTATCATTTTCTAATATGACAGTCTTTGTCAGCAATATGTCACTCATAAAAACCCATTTTTTGTTAAGAATGGTTACATATTCATCCACAGACGATCAGTGATGGTAATTATAGAAACAATTGAATACCGTGATATAGATCCCAAAATTATGACAGAACATTTACCATGCTTTCCTGTAGGAAAAATGCATGAGGTATCGTACGCTTTATTTGGATTTTTCAACACACAACCCCAGTTGTTTGTTGGAAGAAATGAAAGAAGTTCATATATTTATATATCTATGGAACTTACCTACTGAGGTTATCAGTCCCTAGGCTTACAAACTACTTCAACTAAGTTAAACTAACCTAAGAACAACACACACACACACACACACACACACACACACACACATACCCATGCGGAGGGAGGACTCGAACATCCGACGGGGTACAATGGCGCGCTCCACAGAGAGGCGCCTTACAGCGCTCGGCCATCAAGTTCTGATAGTTTAAAGACGATTGATGATGATTTTATAGTGTGAAAAATCAAGGTAAGAAGAGTCATTATTTCATTATTAGGCGCTCCGCGTAGTAGTTGCCGATCTCTGACAGGCATTGAGCAAGAAGGGTTAAAACTCATCTCTTTATATTCATTTTTAAATAAGCTAATTTGTAGCATAGGAATTTAATATATTTTTCTGAAAGTGAATGAGCAATGAAAGGAGGAAGAAAATATGATTAGGATATTTTTGGTTTTCAATACATTGTTTAACCTAGTAGTTGGTTTTGGGACAAATGAAAGAAACGAACTGATTTGAAAGGATGGCAAAAATAATAATTTTCTGTAAAGAATTGTTGTCACACATTCTCACGTTCAGTTCGTCACCAACACAAATCTTATAAAAGAAAAAGAATCACTATTGTAATAATTTCCTGTTCACCATTCTTATGAGGAAAATATAAAGTAATCTATTTTAACATCAAAACATCAAACTTTGTCGCTTTCATCTTTTATTCCTAACTCGATGTAATTTTTTAGAAGCCACGGTGTAGTGGCCGAGCGTTCTAAAGCGCTTTGCTGCGGAGCGCGCGGTTGCTCGCCGTCGGAGGTTTGAGTCCTCCCTCGGGCATGGGTGTTTGTGTTGTCCTTAGCATAAGTTACGCTAAGTTAGTTTAAGTAATTTGTAAGCCTAGGGACTGATGTTCAAAATGTTCAAATGTCTGTAAATCTATCGGACCAAACTGCGTGGTCATCAGTCCGTAGCTTACAAACTACTTAAACTAGGTAAACTAACCTACGGACAAACACACACACCCATGCCCCAGGGAGGACTCGAAACTCCACGGCGAGCAACCGCGTGCTCCGCGGCGAGGTGCTTTAGACCGCTCGGCTACTCCACCGCGGCAGGGACTGATGACCAACGTAGTTAAGTCCCTTAGATTTACAAACATTTGAACATTTTAATTTTTTAGATCAACAGAGATGCAGAAATTTTGTATTTGTGCAGTTAGTGGATTTGCATAGCATAGCGGCGACTTTTGTAGTTTTGATTTTAAAGTTTTGGCAGTAATTTTACTAGCAGTTTCTTTGCTCACAGGTGGACCAGAAATCAGTGCTATTTGTCGTATGAGCTACGACAGGAATGACTATTAATTTGTGGCCTAACTTGCAATCAGTTATGTTTACTAAGTTTGGTTTCCGTGGTTCTGCCAGCTTCAGCCATTCATACGTCAGCTTGGCTTCGATCAGATTTAAAACTATTTGCACTTACTGAATAAAATGTAAAGATCAGAACATTATTATATATTTGGTTTTGTTCAAAGTTACGTACTATCACTTTGATAAAACTGTCATAGATTAGCGAAGTTTCAGAATCATTGATCATCACCCATCACACATACAACATGATGCTTAAAGTATCACTCAACATACTTCAATCAATTTTCATGTTATAATTTTATAAAGAGACGTCCAGGTTTTATAAATGTTCAAATGTTTGTAATGCTTATGGGACTTAACTACGGGGTCATCAGTCCCTAAACTTATAAACTACTTATGAACTAACTAACACTAAGGACGGCACAAATATCCATGCCCGAGGGGGGATTCGAACCCCAACCATAGTGGCCGTGCAGACCGTGACAGGAGCGCCTCAGTACCCTCAGCCACCGCGGCCGGCCCAGGTTTTATAATCCCGGCACCACTTCCTTCGCAGCTTTGTGTTGGCTTCCGTTTTAAGGGTTCAGCAACAATAGCCCTTCCATTAACGTTACGCGCAATCCATGCTATTTTTGTGGAAACCGTGTTGAGATTAGCAGTCGCGTTTGACGTTGTTGTTTTATATTGTTTGGCCATAACCATTCATAATACTCGTCGGTCGTTTTCATTTAATTTGGGCAATGGTGTTTTGCCTTGTTTTGTGTAGTCTGTCATTAACGTGGATACTGTCGCTAGTGAAACGTAAAACAGTGCAGCTGTTTTCGTCACAGATGCGACCACTAAATTTGTAACGCCGACATGTCCTCTTTGGAGATCGCGCATTTTATCGAGCATCTGTGTTGACCGTCACAGAACAAATATATAACATACTGCAAGGTAACGTCCAAGACTTCGTACCTCAACTGTGCACTGTGGTCGCGTCTGAGTGTTAACAAATACGCAGTGGTGCCAACTTGCAACAATATGTAGTATACAACATGGGCTCATATTATTTTGTACACCCCCTGTAGCGTCTGCTATGAGTCGTAAGAAGAGTATTGCCTCACGTGTTTCTACATTTCTCCTATACCTAAACTGATCTTCCACGATCTCGGAATCTACAAGCTTTTGGGTTAAATTTTACTTCCCGCCCCGGCGACTACACGTGATGACGATGTCAACTGATGCTGAATGCCGCTAATCAAGTGACGTTGACATTAGTCAATCGCGTGATAACGCAAAAATTTTGTCATCAAATCTTCGTTCTATGAGGGCAATTACTTTTACTGAGCAGGCAAGGGTACATTCAAGAGCCTGTCAAACATAGAGCAGGAGCAGCATTATTTATTTCCTTCGTGGTAATCAAATCATTCTATGTGGTTCGGATTTCTAATATTAATATATTGGCAAAGACTCTGTACAGTGTTGTTGATGTTGCCAACATAATCGCGCGAGACGGGAAGTGAAATTTTACCCAATTTTTCCATTCTTCTGTAAATAATTCTTGTTAGTATTTTGCAAGCATATCTTATGAAATTGATAGTTCTTCAATATTCACACCTGTCCACAATTGCTTTCTTTACATTCTTCCTGAAGTCTAAGAGTATTTCTCTTGTCTCATACATCCTTCACACCAGGTACGACAGTTGCGTTATGGCTGACTCTCCTAAGGATATCAGCAGTACAGATACAGTTTCATCTATTCCGGAGGCCTTGTTTCGACTTAGGTCTGTCAGTGCTCATCTCTCCTTCCATGTAATCTTCATCTACTTCCTCTTCACTTTCTGCCATACTGCCTTCAAGTCCATTTCCCTTTTATAGTCAAGCTGTACAGCACAGATTGTAGGATACAGGATATTTAGGTATAATGTTACATGTACATGGGTCTATAAATGGTTTGTTTCCAAAATGTTCAAATGTTCAAATGTTTGTATAGTCTATGGGACTTAACTACGGGGTCATCAGTCCCTAAACTTACAAACTATTTATGAACTACTTACAAACTAGGACGGCACAAATATCCATGCCCGAGGGGGGATTCGAACCCCCGACCGTAGTGGCCGTGCAGACCGTGACTGGAGCGCCTCAGTCTCCTCGGCCACCGCGGCCGGCGGTTTGTTTCCATGTTTCATTTAGTGCACAGGACTGTTAAAAGATGAGGCGTCGTTCAAAAAGATCACATTCTCAATTTTTACCATTGCCATGCATGGGCCGAAGTCAGTCAGGATGCAACCGTTGAAGTAAGTCATTAACAAAGGCGTTCTTTCAGTTTTTGGGTCGCCATTGATGATGACCAATTGGTAATGCCTCACGTTGTTCCATGATGACTCAAAGGACACAGTTACAATTTCGAGCAGATTCTTCAACCTGTTTTGTTAGAAACAACTTCAAATGTTTGTAAAGCTATGAGACCTAACTACTGTGGTTATCAGTCCCTAGGATTACACACTATTTAAACTAACATAAGGACAACACACATACCCATTTCCGAATGAGAACTCGAGCTCCTGACAGGGAGCAACCGAGCGCTCCGCAGTAAGGCGCCTTAGAGCGCTCGGCCATTCCACCAATTCTTGTTAGAAGATGTGCCTTAAGCTTTGTGACGAAACGTGTACTTCAGGTACGATAGAGCACCTCCTGATTTTAATGTTAATGTCGAGTTGAATCCGGAAAGCCTGGAGAAGATCGTCAGATGGCTCGAGAGATGGCGCTTCTAAACAAAATACTGTAATACGCTACAAAACTATCGGTACGTTCCACGCCAGGTTAAAGTCAACAGTCTTTCTAAACGCTAATTTTCAGGATCTCGGATTCACAATTCATTTTTAAAACTTTCATTCCAAGTGTTGTTCCTTGAGAACTACATATTAAAAGCTGTTTAGACCGTATTTTGTGTATCAATCCTTAAAGTCACATTTTGTTGATGAAAAACATGCTTCTAGTACAACATTTTGCAGCTTGGTACGGCGTGTAGACACTTCCCAGGCATTAATCTGTCCGTCTTGAGGTTGTGCTACGGTGCCGTCTGTACGCGGCTGTGTGTGTGAGCGTGAGTGTGGTTCATCTTATTTTATTTCAGAAGTGAATTGTCTTGTCTTTGGTGCTGTGATTTAGATAACGTTACATTATTGATCTGACAGTGTTAACTGTCAACAGAATAACACAATTCTAATAAAATACCTCGAAACAAACGTCTGTGTTGTGTATGAAATACGTGACATAAAATAACAACAGTCCGATCAAAAATTTTTATAGACACATTTTAATGTTTAGTGCACTGTGTTAATACATAAAAGACTGAATTTTAATTTTTACGAAGCTGAATTCATAATGTGGGAATGAAAGGGTTAAGAAGGAGTAGTGGTCTACAAACGTACCAGCTGTAGTCATCGCTGCTGGGGTTTTGAGACCAGCGTGCACGCGTTTTCCAGTGCTCGTGGCCAATGTCACAGATTCAAATCTCTGCCTTGCGTAAGAAGGCTCAAGATTGTGTCCGTCTTAAATATAGCCAGTAAGCATCTGAAAAAGACCGCAAGGAGCTGCCTAGCACTGAATGAGCTATCTATTTTGAGCTTCCAAAATAAAACGACGGCCGGAATGTGACTTATAGATAAACAACGGCGGACCAGGTGACAAGTGGAGGCTTATTCGCGGTGCCAAGTTGGCAGCCTCGCTCGCCTCTCGCTCCTTCGTTCTTTTTTTTTTTTCCTGAGGCGACGCCGCCTCTGCTGCCAGACTGCCGCCTTCCATTTCACAGCCACCTTTCCATTTGCCTACACAATTACGTTCCGCGACAGGGGCTGTGGAGAGGGGGTGGGGAGAGCCACAGCGAAGAATAATAATAATAATTTATTATTGTCAGTAATGATAATTATTATTACAGGCATTGTTGTTGTTTCAGTTGACAATGATGCAATCTATTTTCCTACTGTAAACGTTAAACGTTTTATGAGTTAAGCTGCTAAAGTTTTTGGATACTGAACTGAATTAACATGTTTTATTTTCCGACAAGGCCAAGTAGTATTTCAGCCGTAGCTTACTAACGTGGTCACGTGACGAGGTACAAGCACGCCCTCGTAGCGCTGTGTGAACATGTGGAAGGTGAAAAGGGAAACGTCTTCACTGGCAGGCTTGACGGCTTACGTTTAAAGCTATTACATTTACTGAAGATGAGAAGGAGTGGGGAATTATAATGCTGGCGGTAAAGAAAACGGAATGCGCAGCCGAAATTTTGAAGCTGTTCTGTAACTTGTGGTAGGAAGACGGCTGTCAAAATTCATTCTGTGGAATTAAATTTTGGTGTAATGTACGGTACACATTGCTATATTTAAAATACTAAGTGCTATGTGTAAACTTTTACTTGTGATCGGATCTCCAGAAGAGATATTCATGTGCTCACTAATGCTAGGGTCTCCAAGCAAGGACGTTCCTGTTGTCCATTCACTTGGTTTACCCGCTAGTTTGGTGACCTCTATGCAGTGGGGTTCACTTGGCTTAGTTGAGGAAGTTGTTAGCAATTTTGCTGTATACGAGTTGTATTGTGCAACTTGTATGGGTGGTTATACGCAAAGCTGTACACGGAAACGAGCTCAGTGTGTCTTCCGCCTTTATCGACAATGGTAATTTAAGTGATCTCTCACGTTAACAATACAGAGGAAGATAATCTATTGACAGCCCAATAATCTTTTTTACTCAAATCGGTGACTAGTCGACAGTTCTGAAAGTACTGTTTTAATCTGTTTAGATGTAATACTGCCGCGGCGGATTAGCTGAAAAACTGTGTTGCGGTGCGCGTGGCCGCCGTTGGGGGTTCATCCCCCCCCCCTCCCCCGGGCATGGATGTTTGTGTTGTCCTTAGTTTAGTTTACCTTTGGTTAAGTAGTTTGTTACCTAGGGACTAATAACCAAGCTACTGAGTCCCATAGACTTACAAACATTTGAACATTTTGATTTCATCCTCGCATTATTCATAGGAATTTAGGGGATTCGTTATTTTTTACTCGACTTCTGCTGAGGGAAACATAATTTTTCAGTTAGGCTTTTTAACAGTTTAATTTCTTTTCCAGTTCTTAAGTGCAGTTCCATTTAAGTCATAGACATAGATCTTCGACGGATGTCGCAGAACAAAATTGAGTAAAAGGTTTGTTTGAGAATTGCGGGAAACACAGATGAAGCCGACTACAGTGGAATTCAAATTTCTACCCCAAAGGAAGGGAAGCAAGGTGTTCATTGTAAGTATTACTACAACGACATAGAATATACCTGAAAAAGTTATAGTACTGTATTATGTTTTTAAGGATGAATGGGGACTGATCACCTTCGCAATTTTGTCACCCTAAAACACAAAATCAACAAGGATGTATGAAGTACCGTTCTTAAATCTGACTGTGGTTTATTTACATGGAACATGGATTGACATACATTACATCGTAAATAAATGTTGGAGAAGTGACAGCTTGAGACTATTGTTGAATCCAGTACGTTTTCTTGGTCGGTGAGTGTTGATCAGAGGTAAGGGTATCGTCAGGAGTGCTTGGGGAAATTGTGAGAGCCGCGGTGGAGTAGCCGAGCGGTCTAAAGCACCTCACTGCGGAGCGCGCGGTTGCTCGCCGTGGAGGTTCGAGTCCTCCCTGGGGCATGGGTGTGTGTATTTGTCCGAAGGTTAGTTTACCTAGGTTTAAATAGTTTGTAAGCTACGGACTGATGACCACGCAGTTTGGTCCGATAAATTTACAGACATTTGAACATTTTGAAATTGCGAGAGGACTGCTATTTATCCTATATACAGCAGTGATTTGACAGACATGAAACGGCTGTTTGCTGATGATGCTGTAGATTTCGTTCCGTAACTGCTGCAGGATACAATTTCTAGTTGGTGTCATGAATGGCAGCTAACTCTACGTGTAGATGTAAGGTGACACAGATTAGAAGGAAAACCAAACCTACAATGTTTCAAGTCACCTCGATTAAATGCATAGGTGAAAAGTTGCCTACCGATATAAAACTGAAAGAGCATGTAAGGACAGTTTTTGCGAAAGTGATGGTGGACGTCGATTTATTGTGAGAATGTTGGGAAGATTGGCTTCATCTGTAAAGTAGACTGCTTCTAAGACCCATTTTAGAGTACTGTTCACGTGTTTTGGGATCCACACTAGACCGGATTAAAGGAAGACATTTAAGGGATTTGGAAGCCGACTGCTAGGTTTCTTGCTGGTAGATTCGATCAACGCGCGAGTGTTGCAGAGATGCTTCAGGAACTCAAATTCCAATCAGTGGAAGAAAGGCGACGTTTTTTTATAATTTTTTACATTTTTATTTATTTATTTATTGTTTTTCGAGAAACGCTATTTAAGAATAAACCGTTTGAAATAGAGTCATGTGTATGACAGGGAGATGGTCTGTCATCTCTGCTTTTTAACTGTGTATTAGAGAAGGTAGCTCGAGAATGGAGGAAGGCCTTCAATACTAAAGGGATTCAGCTATGACGGAATCCTAACAAGATCACTATTGACTGTTTAACCTTTCTAGATGACATGGTATAAAATTACATACTCACTAGACTATGCCGAAGAACAACTCAGAGATTTACAAAAACAAAGAAGCCAAATTATGACTACAAACATAATTTGAAAACACGAACTTCTGACCAATCAAATCTAGTGACTCTCGAAGGGGCACCCTAGAACAACGAAACGACGTCAAAAGTCACCATCATATCTGACTCATCCAGCCTGAAGCTGTTAAGGCGTTTAACAAAATCCACGGAATTACGCATGTGATGAGGGCATTTACCCACGTAAGGACTTAGTATTCCCGTCAAGTATTTGGCCAACAAATATATAGGTGCCCTGATGTTACTGACAATGGGACGTAACGGCACCCCATCTTTGTGAACTTTTGACGTCGTTTCGTTGTTTACGATGGTGCCCCTTCGAGAGTCACTATTTTTGATTGGTCAGAAGTTTGACGAGAAGACCACCGAACTTTTTAGGCATGTGTTGACCTCCACGTCTTTTCTTTTCAGTGGCGAATACTATGAACAAACGAAGGGTGTCGCCATGGGTAGCCCACTCTCCCCTGTGTTCGCAAATTTGTACATGGAGAATTTCGAGGAGGAAGCCCTGGCATCATCTCAATGGAAACCTACTTGCTTTTCCGTTACGTGGACGACACTTTCGTCATCTGCCCACATGGTATGGATAAACTCCTTGACTTCCTTACACATCTGAACTCCATACACCCCAACATCAAATTCACTATGGAGACTGAAACGGAGGGTAAATTGCCGTTCCTTGACGTCTTGGTCAAGAGAAGAACTGATGGCACCCTGGGTCATAGTGTATATCGGAAGACAACGCACACTGATCTGTATTTACACGCAGACAGCTGTCACCACCCTTCACAGAGGAATGGTGTACTTAAAACTCTCGTACATAGGGCGCGCACTATCTCCGACGCAGAGAGTCTACCCCAGGAACAGGAACACCTGAAAACTGTATTTCGAAAAAATGGATACTCGAGTGGCAGATTCAGCGGGCTCTCCGCCCAACCACTACATCACAACCTGTGGAAACGGTTGAAAACACGAGGGAGGATGTAGGCACTGCGTTCCTTCCATATACCGGCGCACTCTCGGGGAAGGTCGCCCGCATTTTGAAAAAACACCAGGTTGGAACTGTTTTTTGTCCGCCGAATAAAATTCGTGCACTGGTAGGGAGCGCGAAAGATGATGTCGGTTTGAGGAAGGCCGGCGTGTACCAGATTCCGTGTCAGTGTGGAAAGTCATACATTGGACAGACGATGCGTACCGTCGAGGATCGATGCGTTGAACACCAGAGGCACACACGATTGATGTATCCGAGCAAGTCGGCGGTCGCTGAACATTGGTTGTTTTTTTTTTTTTTACGTCGTATATACAGCCAATTTAACGACTCCCCTCAAGACCAAACAGAGAGTTGTACTTCAGAATTCAAACAGTAACTGGTGTAATGAGGAAAATGAGGAAGATAAGACTACAGTTTTTGTGGACACATGTACAGAATGAATATCAACAGACTAACCTATTAAATCCAAGAATAAAGGGAAAAACTCACTCAAAGGAAATTTGGAAACAAAGGAAATATAATGCAATGAAAAGTAGCCAAAGTTGATTCATCGTACCCTCCAAGTGAGTTATTCCAAAGAATAAGAAGAAAATAAAGGGTCGGACAAAATAATATGAACAGTTTGCAATACACTTCAACTTGTTGGCAGTTGAGCATATGTGCTTTTTTAACATAAACTTACGTGTTTTTAAATGGACACCATACATTATTTCATCTGGAATCTGTTGTTGTTGTGGTCTTCAATCCGAAAACTGGTTTGATGCAGTTCTCCACAATACCCTATCCTGAGCAAGCCTCTTCAATTTCACATAAGAACGGCAACCAACATCTTTCTGAATCTGCTTACTGTATCCATCTCTTGGTCTTCCTCTGCGGTTTTTAACCCACACACTTCCCTCCAATGGTCAATTCACGATTCCTTGATGTCTAATAATGTGTCCTACCAATCGATCCCTTCTTTTAGTCGAGGTATGCCAGAAATTCCTTTTTTCCCCAATTTTGTTCAGTACCTCCTCAGTAGTTACGCGATCCAGCCACCTAATCTTCAGCAATCTTCTGTAACACCACATTTCAAAATTCTCTATCCTCTTCGTGTCTACACTGTTTATCGTCCATGTTTCATTCCCATATAAGGCAACACTCCACACAAATGCCTTCAGAAAGGACTTCCTTATGCTTAAATTAATATTCGAAGTTAACAAATTTCACTTTTTTTTAAAACGCTTTCCTTCCCATTGCCATTCTGCATTTTATATCCTCTGTACTGCGACCATCATACATTATTTTACTACCCAAGTAACAAAACTCATTTACCACCTTTATTTTTTCGTTACCTATTTTAATTCCTTCAGCATCGCCTGATTTTCTAAGACTGCACTCCATTACCCTAGTTTTTCTCTTGTTAATGTTCATCTTATATGCTGCTTTCAACACACTGTCCATTCCGTTCAATTGCTCCTCCAGGCCCTTTGCTGTCTTTGACAGAATTACAATGTCATCAGCAAAACGCAATGTTTTTATTTCTTCACCCTGAACTTTAATTCCTTCTCCAAATTTCTCCTTGCTTTCGTTTATAGCTTGCTCAATGTACAAATTGAATAACATTGGGGAATGGCTACAACCCTGTCTTACACCTTCCCAACCTCTGCATCCCTTTCATCCCCTCAACTCTGATAATTGCTGTCTGATTTTACTCCTGCTGATTTCAGAATTTGAAAGAGTCTCATCCAATCAACATTGTGAAAAGCCTTCTCCTAATCTACAAATGCTAGAAATTAGGTTTGCCCTTCCTTAATCTATCTTCTAAGATAAGCCGTAAAGTGAGGATTGCCTCCCTTGTTCCTAGATTTCACCTGAATCCATACTGGTCTTCCCCAAGTTCGTTTTATACCAGTTTTTCCATCCTTCTGTAAATAATTCCTGTTAAAATTTTGCAACAATGACTTATTAGACTGATGGTTCTGTAATTTTCACACCTATCTGCACCTGCTTTCTTTTGGAATGGGGATTATGACATTCTCTCAGTATAGTATCTCGTATTTTCTCTTCATCTAAATCCTCTTACCTTCCTACAATATTGTCTCTAAGTTCATTTCCTTTACATAGCCTCTCTATATTCTATTTCCACCTTTCAGCTTTCCCTTCTTTCCTGAGAACTGGTTTTCCATCTGAGTTCTATTTATTCGTACAGCTACTTTTCTTGTCTCCAAATGTTTCTTTTATTTTCCTGTAGGCGGTATATATTTTTCCCGTATTTATACATTCTTCTATAGACTTGCATTTGCCTTCCAACCACTCCTACTTAGCTATTTTACTCTTCCTGTCAGTCTCTATTCTTAGTCATCTGCACTCAATTCTGCCTGTTTCATTTACTGCATTTTTATATTTTCTCCTTTCATCAATTAAATTTAGTTTTTCCTGTGATATCCAAGGATTTTTGTAAGTCATTCCTTTCTACCTATTCCGTCCTATGCTGCCTTCACCATTTCATCTCTCAATGGTACCCATTCTTTTTCTACTGATTTATTTCCCACCGTTTCTGTCAATTGTTGCCTAAAGCTTCCTCTGAAATTCTTAAGAACTTCAGGTTCCTTCAATTTATCCAGGTCCCGTCTCCTTATTTTCCTACCTTTTTGCAATTTCTTCAGTTTCAGCTTACAGTTCATGACCAACAAGTTATGGTCAGAGTCTATACCTGCCCCTGGGTATGTCTTACAATTTAGAACCTGGTTCCGAAATCTATGTCTTACCATAATAAAATCTATATGGGACCTTCCAGTGTCTCCTAGTCTCATCCACGTATACAACCTTCTTTCATTTCTTTCATGATTCCTAAACCAGGTGTTATTTATGATTAAATTATGTTCCGTGCAAAATTCTACCAGGCGATCTCCTCTTTCATGCCTTTTGCCCAGTCCATATTCACCAACTATTTTTCCTTTCCTTGCTTTTCCTACTACTGAATTCCAGTCTCCCATCACATTTAAGTTGTCTGAATAATTTCCTTTACCTCCTCATACATTTCTTCGATCTCCTTATCATCGGCCGAGGTAGTGGGCATATAAACTTGTACTACTGTGGTCGGTGTTGGCTTCATATCTATATTGACTATGATAATGCGATCACTGCGCTCCTCATAATAGTTTACCCGCATTCCTATTTTCTTATTCATTATCAGACCTACTCTTGTAATACTCCCAATTGATTTTGTATTGGCCACGACGGATTAGCCGCCGCGCGTACTGGAGCGCCGTGTTGCGGTGCGCGCGGCCGTCCGCCGACTGGGGTTTGATTCCCACCCTACACCCTCCTCAGGCATGGGTGTTTGTGTTCTAGGTTAGTTAACCTTAGATTAAGTAGTTTGTAAGCTAGGGACTAATAACCAAGCAGCTGCCTCCCATAGATTTACAAACATTTGAACATTTTTTATTTTTTTATTTTTTATTTATAATCCTGTACTCGCCTGACCAGAAATCCTGTTCCTCTTTCCACCGAACTTCATCAATCCCCACTATATCCAACTTCAGCCTACCCATTTACCGTTTTAAATTTTCTAGCTTCCCTACCCGATTAAGGTATGTAACATTCCACGTTCCGATCCGTAGAATGTCAGTGTTGTCTTTCCTGATGATCACATCCTCCTGAGTAGTCCCCACCCGGAGATCCTAATAGGGGACTATTTTACCTCCGGAATATTTTACCCGAGAGGATGCCATCATCATATATTCATACAGCAGAGCTGCATATCCTCGGGAAAACTAACGGCTGTAGTTTCCCCTTGCTTTCAGCCGTTCGCAGTAGCCTTGTGGCAAAGCCACAATAGCTGATGTTACAAGGCCAGCTCAGTCAATCATCCAGACTGTTGCCCCTGCAACTACTGAAGAGGCTGCTGTCCCTCTTCAGGAACCACACGTTTGTCTGGCCTCTCCACAGATACTCTTCCGTCTGGTTGTACCTACGGTACGACTATCTGTATCGATGAGGCACGCAAGCCACCCCACCTCGCGCAATGTCTGTAGTTCATGGGGTAGTTACGATACGATCGTTTAATATAAACAAAGTTTTCTCTCTGGTTACAATGTAACTAGCTTATATGCCCGTGGTTCGCAACGGTTGTTGAAGAGGGATCTGTGTATATCATGGTTTTTTAGGGTTCCGGACCTAGGTCAGCAAAAACAGAATCCTTGTTGGATCCCTCTGTCAATAAACTCAGTTGTCATAACCAAGACATCAAATTTAAGTAGAAGTTATTGTCGAAAACGATGAATGTTCATAAAGTTTTTCATACAAAAAGTGAAATTAATTAAAGTCCGTACTCTGCAACGATGTAAATTCAATGTTAGGTTGTGTTCTTAAAGTTGACACTGATTTGTGTAATTGTCTGTTTGGCATTAAATTCTGAAAACACTTCTGTCGTTGCGATGAGAAATAGTAATAATAATAATATTGCCATCTATTGATTCTATGGTGTAGTACTAAACTGATATCTCTCATAGAAAGTGTATGCTGAAGTATAAGTATGTTACAGTAGGCCTATAGCACTGGAGACAATGTAGTTCTTGTAAATGCACTTCGCGGGTTTGCCGCCGGATGACATTGTGAATCTCCCACAATATTTCGTCGACTCAACTGTTCGACATCTTCAGGTGGTGGTAGCTGTCAGTACTTCAAGGCGCGACTGATGGTAATTGCGCGGCAGCGGCGGTATTTATCAGGGCGTATGCAGAGATTACGCATGCGCGAGAGACCGTTCAGTGTTGTTAGGCGGCGGCGCTTATGGTGCCCCCTTCTGGGAGCCGAGGAAGCATCGTCTGTCTGAAAGCTTGAAAAGTCACAATGTAGTTCTTCTGAATGCAATGCTCCCTATGATCGAAACCACAACGAATGTTGAAAGTCTGTTAATCACCAGAGTAGTTCACGTCTGTTTAAATAAGACGTCATGGTGGTGTCAATGTGCGATAAAGTAAGTCTAGGTAATCGTTGAAGGAATGGCGTCAGCTGATCGTCTGTATAGAACTTTCATCAAATCTAGTATTTCCAGGGAATTTTCTTGACTGTGTTCACAGCATCGGCTACTCCTTCAGCTAATACATGTCCCCACGCCCTGTAGTGATTACTTCGTAAACCACGAAGTTCAAATCGACCTTGTGTAGGAGAACTATATATTCAGCAGTCAGATTATAACTAAGTGCAATGATCTCTGCAAAAAAAGACGTCTTTCTCTATCTGAATGTAGTTCGCACCAAAAGTAATTACAAATTTTAATTACAATATTGTATCGAACAATTATGAAAGCAGAGAGATTTCTGATGAGTTTGTCGCTCGCCTGTGTATATTATCTCTAGTGGCAGGCAGAGAGCAGAAATA
Organism: Locusta migratoria; assembly: GCA_026315105.1. Taxonomy (NCBI): domain Eukaryota; kingdom Metazoa; phylum Arthropoda; class Insecta; order Orthoptera; family Acrididae; genus Locusta; species Locusta migratoria. The sequence goes on along the minus strand of CM048755.1, from coordinate 1,599,825 downwards.
TCTCTGGAGTGAGTATTCAGCTGCGCAGAACAGAATTTGTGTTCTCAACATTAAGGTGGAAATGTCCCATGACATTGGGAAAAAATCTACTAATCGCTGACTTTATCTTGGTCCCTTTTTGTTTGGTTAAGACGCCCTTTTAGCGACGCTTCTTCAACTTTCTTGTTGGTTCTGTGACACATTTATTGAGATATTATTTCATGTTATGCAGGTGATCTGCGAAAAGGAGGTGGGGCTTCTTTGTAGGCAATGCGGTACAAACCAATCGTAATAGCGGGTAAATGTGTGGAAAGAGTGGATTTGTCTCAATATCACGTGGTAATTCCAGCTTAATGTTAAGAAGATGCACAAAACGCAATGCTCACTCCATATACTCCACTCCATATACTCTATTACAATTTAGTGGTTATACCCATCAAGAGATGCACTTCTTTTCTTTCCATGACATTGCAAATCGTATGGGATACAGCTAGGAACTTTTTTTCTGTCCTACCTGGATTAAATTGTACTTGCAGTGGCAGCGGTTTAGTTTGTTATCGTTGACGACGAACTATTCGCTTTAGGAGGATGATTAATTTACTTAGCAGAACAGCATAAATTATTTATTTCATCGTGAACATAAAGAATTATTCCCCTCATTCTACGTGACTGATTTTTCAAGAAGGATTCAATGGCCGTTTCCAACGTCAATACACTACACCGCTGCCGTAAGGAAGATCGTAAATCGTAGCCCTTCTTTCAGTGTATTACACCTTTGTTATGAGCATCGTCATGTATTAGTTATTTGATATACTATGTAAGTAACAGCGCCTCTATCAGATCTTTGCTATATTACGTTGCAATTCAAGCTTAGCATACATCAGAAACTACAAAGTACGGTATCTTTTCTTCCCCTGTTCCGATTTTTATGAAATGAAGCCTATATGTTGCCCAAGGAACTCTCAGTTGACCTATGAATCCCCATGAAAGTTCGTATAGTACTACTTTATCCTTTATTATGTTTTATACTTGCTTTTCAGACTGATGTATGGTTGTATTGAACTGTAACTTTGTCAACTATATGTAACGTGCTTCAGCACGGAAACGAGTACATTCCCTAGACGTCATCTGCAATGAATGATATCTGCGTTCTTCTTCGTGATACTTTATTTTATACTTTTAACATTAAATCATACTATTCTGTACTACTTAAACCTTTTGCATTATGTTTTATGCATACTTTGCTTCTCTGACTGATGTACTGTTTGTACTGTACTATAACTTTCTCAACGCTATGTCACGTGCTTCAAGCACGGAAAACGAGAATTCGCTGCAATTAACTTTCGTTACCATGTCATAAATTAAAAAATTATATCTCCTTGTTCTTCTTCGTCCTTTTCGAGATTTGCAGCGTAGCTATAATCAATGTATAAAGTGTACTATCCTTCATGGTACTTCTCATTTAAATTTTAATTTTTTTTTAATTTTCGTGTTTGAAATAACTTACTACGTTAGTAGTATCCATAACTGACATAAGACGCTTAGCATCATATTTTTGTCTTTTACCTGATATTTTTATATATTTCTGTATTCTGACTGTTCATTTTTATTTGGTATCGATCTTATATACCTTATGTGTGAAAATAAATTCTAATTTTTATTCTGTACAATTGCAAGTGCATAAAAATTAGTGTTAGTGGAATATCTATGTAATAGAGGGCGTTAAGAATACCCATCCCTACAGCGCCGCTGCATGTAGTTTGTAAGCAGCGCGCTTATTCCATCTGAACCTTTGGCACTGCAATTTTATGTTTGCAGAAACTTATTTCGACACAGTTGCAGTTACATTCAGTACATTCACAGTGCTTGGTATGTATTCTGTCTGTGTATTATATTTGAAATTGTATTCAAGTTCATTTTGTATTTGTTTTTAATTCCAGGCTGATTTTATGATCTTGTTCTATTGTTGCTTTATAAATAAAACATTAACGGCCAATGCTGCTCATTACATCTGGCGTGTTCATCATTGTGTGGTCGTTGAGCACCACCCTGAAAATGGAATCAAATCTCAAATAAATAGAGATTACTTTATGTTATGCGGTTGCTCTGCGAAAAGGAAATGGTGCTCCTTTGCAGACAATGCGATACAAACCAATCGTAATGGCAAATAAATGTGTGGAAAAAGTGGATTTGTCTCAGTATCACGTGGTAATTCCAGCATAATGTTGAGAAGACGCACGGAACGCAATGCTCACTCCAAAGATATTTCTGCTCTATATACAATTTAGTGGTTATTACTTGCAATGGCAGCGGTTTAGTTTGCTATCGTTGGCAACGAACTATTCGCTTTAGGAGGATGATTATTTTACTGGCCATAACAGCATAAATAATAATAACTCAGTTCGTAGACCCTCGTCAGGAGCTTGAAACACCACCATATCGCGAATCAATCAAGGAGCATAGGATTGCTTGCAGGCGACGCTGGTGCTCCTGAATTTACAATCACGAGATAGACCCTGCAGCGTCGTAATCCATTCCCGTGATGTCTGATCTGGGGACTTTCGACAGGAAAAGAAAACCTGGCGAGCTGAGGTGACGTGTATTTGTGTGTCAAAGTACTCAGACAAGCAGTGTTTTATGTGGGCATACGAGAGATCTTGAGGCGACTGCTCCGGGTTCAACTGCCGAATCATGTGATACACCTGGGGATCGACTGTTGCTAAGAAAAAAGCCCGACGCCGGTTTTCCTCCAGGACTCCGTGGGCCTGGAAGTGTGGTTCCAGCCGCTCTACATAATTCGGCCATGGTTCCAAAGCTCTATCGAAAGCGGAAACGTTGGTGGTGACATATGCAGATTGTTCAATTTTTCGGCAATGGAATGTACTCTGTGGGTTACGTCTTGCTACGCTGGGGTGGTGCGCCAACCCTGTGAGCGCCGCCTGTGTCTGGAGTAGAGTTTCCGTCAGAGTGAAGAAATTTCTCTAAGGGCGCCATTACTACTAACAAGGGAACGGTCCAATAAGACATGTCGAAACCTATCCTGAAATTTTTTACACGGGAAGAAGACAACGAAAGAAATGCACTGTCAAAATTTTTGCTGCTAAGAGGCACTGCCAGTATTTAAAAAAAAAAAATAGCTGAAAATGGCAGGTGGCTGTAGAAATGTACACCCCTACTGGCTCTGTAGCAACAGCGCGCGCGCATACAGACACACACAGTCGAGGTCGGCGGTATATTGTAAACATGAAACACGACACAACCCGATCGTAATTTGTAAAGGACGTTTCAGGTTATAGTTCGTCTATTAACTATTATCAGTTGAATTTTGCAGTATTGGTAAGTACTGACAATAAAGATAAAGCTGAATTAATATTTATTGTGCTTTCGTCAGGCATGCCTGCTATTAGTATCTGTTTTTTCTTCTTTCAGTTTTACAGTAATGTGGAATCCAATTAACGTTCTCAGTTTAGCAAAGATGAAATACGAAGAACGTGGTTTCCAGCCGAAATCACCTACTTCACCTGAGGACGTACATATGTGTCATTTGTTGATTGATTTCTTTCAAATGTTCAAATGTTTGTAAACCTTATGGGACTTAACTACGGGGTCATCAGTCCCTAAACTTACAAACTACTTATGAACTAGCTAATCCTAAGGACGGCACAAATATCCATGCCCTAGGGGGGATTCGAACCCCCGACCGTAGTGGCCGTGCAGACCGTGACTGGAGCGCCTCAGTCTCCTCGGCCACCGCAGCCGGCTTGATTTCTTTGACATTCATTCGAATGATATCGACATTTCGTTTGAAATTGTGGAAACGTTAAAAGAAATAGAAAATAACTGTGACGATTCCACGAACTGTGACTCGGACGACGTCAGTTGTGCCAGTAACAGTTCTGAAGAAGAATACCTTCCAAACGTAAAAAAAAAACAAAAAACAAAAAACCACGTACTCCATCAGCTTTCAGCGACAAAGAAAAGGCAGTGAAATATTGGTTAAACGAAGGAGGGAAAAAACGCTTGAAGTTAAGCAGTGTGTAAAGCGTTTCCGTTTCGTAAAATCTGAGCGTGAACTTTATAAATGGAAGAAAGAATAACATGAAGTAAGAAATATGCGCCAAACGGAAACTCGAAAAACTGTTCCAAAGATTTAGAACTGCTCGTGAGGGGCAATGCACCGTTGCCGATGGAAATCTACGAGACTGGGCCCTCCGAATTGCATCTGACACGAACATTGCTAATTTCCAAGCTTCGTCGGCCTGGCTACAAAGGTTCAAGAATTCTACAGAATAGGAAGTCGGAAAATTACCAAGTTCACGTCACGTAAACGTGTAGAGCAGCTACCAGTGATAGACAATGCCATAGAGAAGTTCATAAGTGACATAAAGACGAAACTTGCTGTTATCCCTGCAACAGCTGTTAATAACACTGATCAGTCACGTTTCGTGAAAGAATTGCGTGCACACCGCACTTTATCATTTAGGGGTGAATAAAAGACGGAGTCTATTGCCCAATCAATGAATGCAATCACACATTCATATACGATGATGCCAGTGATAAGTATGATTTTTTTACTGTTTACGCAGCTGTATATATGTCTTCAAGAACCTCAAGGCAAATTAGGACCAAAAATAAAAAAAATGGACTGTTTAATTGCAAAATCTTGTAATCGACGTATCAAAATCTGGAAAAATTGAGAAATAATAAGAAAGAATAATTTTCAACATTTCGTTCGAAACGCATTCCTACCAGTTGCAGAAACTAATTCATTACTTTTGTTGGATTCATGGTCTGGACATAATGAGGCCTCTGTTTTTGTGGATGTAATATGGTTTCCGCCTGGAACTACTAGTGCGATTCAACCTCTCGATAAAGAATTTTTTCGACAGTGGAAAGCATTTTTTAGGAAATTATCAGACAACATAATTTCCGATACCTCTCTCTTATTTCAGGTTTATCAGCGGAACAGTATTCTTAAGTTCCAGTCATTTGTGCATTACCAGTTTTCTTCGCCACGTTTTACGAATTTGATCAAGTATGCCTGGAATGCAGCACAGCCACAATATGCAGAACAACGGCCGGGACCATTTCTGACTCCGTCCCATTTCCGTCTAAATAAAACTAGTGGTTACTGCGAAGTGCCTGAATGCATCAATTTTTCCTTTGTCCGGTGTGCCTGGTGCAATAAAAATATTTGTTTTTGTCATTCAATAGATACTACGCATTTTTGTGACGACTACATGGAATAAACAAAGAACTATTTCACTGATAGTCAAATGTACAAAATTCAAAAATTAATTTTTAAGGAATGGCCGACAGGAACTGTTATAAAATGTGGTACTGCTAGACACATTTCATTTCAACAAATAACAAGTCCACATTGACTGAAGTCGTCTATAACATCAAACACATGAATTTATTTTCTCTGATAACCACTTTTATCAGAATTTCATGTGCAAGAGTTGAACTGTTGGTATCACGTTATTCAAAAAATGTTTGTATCGTTAAAGCCAGGTGTTCACCAGAGCAAACAAACTAACAAGGATGAGCAAAAGAAAATTCTATCTGGTGTACCCGGTAGGCCTCTTGCAGGTCTTTCAACTGGACGCCACTGCAGCTGCTTAGGCGTCCCTAACCTTTCCCAGTTACCTGATCGGAAAATAAAGACCTGCAGTTTAACGTGTAATCCGAACTACATTTCTTTCGTAGCCACTCCACCATCTTTGAGCAGTGAATGCTCGGTTAAAAATCGCAGTGAAAAAATTTGTGGTCTGAAAGGGATTTGATCCCACGCTCTCTGGTTCACGAAGCGCGCACTTCGCCAGTAGACCAGTAGACCTGATAAGCGTAGTGTTAGCGCCAGCCGTGTCACCTCCTTAGATGATGCTCGACGTCGTTAATTAGTGTTCTCTTTATAAAAATCTGCTCAATGCTAATGAGCCGGAGAAAAATTGCAGCCGACATACAAGGAAAATTTTGGACCAGTGCTAATGATGGAGATGATGGAGATGAATTCCGTGTAAAGTGCACGATCTCAATGCGTATCTCGTTTCCATACAAATTGAGACACATAAATTCTTCCTTCCCTTCGCCATTTTGCATACTCCGTCAAAAATAGTGCTCTCGCCATGCACAATAATCCTCACTGAATAGCAAAGTTTCGCGCTGTGGCTCTAACAGGGTATAATTGTATGCTGTATGCCGAATATTACCTCCAAAAACTAAAAACCAATAACACACCATTCGCAGGCAATGTTTGCTACCTCGTGTTCTCTTCCGTTCCCTCTAGTATAAACGATTCAACCCATATACAAGCGAAGGGTGAATTTTCTGCAAATGCTCATTCGTTAGTGTTCGCTTCCATTCACTACATTGTAAAACAGACTTTAGGTGATTAATATTGGTGACTGTGAACTCTGCATAATTCCGCTACGTGGCGCTGCGTGAGTGATTCGCCGAGTTGCGAGCTAAACTGACAGGACTGTACAAACCGCTGTTATAAGATGTTCTTCGCGCGGCAAAAATGCGTGACTTCATTTTTTTAAATACTTGCAGTGCCACTTAGCAGCTAAAATTTTGGGAGTGCATTTCTTGCGTTGTCTTCTTTCTGTGCAAAAAATTTCAGGGTATGTTTCGACATCTCTTATTGGACCGTTCCCTTGTAAGACAAAAATCCCATCCTCGTCGCCAATTCTGTTAAGTCCTGCGATTTGCAGGAAAGACAACAACTCCTAACAATTGCTAACAGGTTTATTAAACAAAAGAACCTTCTGGGCGTACAATAACAACGTCAAGAAAACAGATGGTCAGTCACGTAGGGACAACAAACAAGTATAATAGTGGAAACATACACACAGACAATAAACTATTACACGTGGCGCTAGGTCAAGGTAAAACAACTACACTACTTCACACTCCGTCGGTGCGCTTATAAAGCCGGCATCGGCGGAGGGCTACAACCGGTACTCTGATGTGATTGGTTGGGCACTGTCACTTGGCTGACCGTAATGTAGTGCCGACGTACAGCGCCGTTTCTTCTGCCGTTGTTTATGTTATTACGTTTGAGCGCCTACGAAAAGGGAGCTCAGCAGCCCGCTTTGGCTGCCTATTATGCGGGCTGCCACAACTTGCCGCAAGACGGGGATGTTTTCATTGTATATGACGTCATATCTCCTGAACTATGGGTCCTATCACAAAATTGTTTCTTAGCTGCGTCTACTACCTATAAACTACATTCCTGCCAAATTTCAGCTTCATAGGTGAAGTAGGTTTCGAGCTTTCGTGTTTAGTCATTGAGTGAGTGAGTGTATGAATGAGTGTCCTTTCGCTTTTATATAGATAAAGTGCCTTGTTTATTATCTGTCGTCTTCCACAAATGCAGTTAGCCGCGGGGGAAACGACTTTTCTTTCCCACGTCGGACCGGGTAGTTCTGCCACGGTTGCTGGCACAGGTCTTCTAGTAATATAACTTCCCATCTCAGCCCATACGTGTCCTATAGGAGTTCCGCACCTCTGTCAGGCCACCCCTACAGATATATTCGAAACCAGTGTTTTACAAATCTTTTTGTTTGGATCAGCGAAAGAATTGTTGAAAGATTATCCTGACTCCCAAAAATATCTGACAAATGGAAGGAAGAATTTTGTTTCACAGTATTTAAGCAGAAGTAATGGCTGGTGGGTGGAAATGTTTGTAAATCTACAGGACTTAACTACTCTGGTCATCAGTCCCTAGACTTACAAACTACTTATACTAACTTATGCTAAGGACAACAAATATACCCATAGGAACCGAACCTCTAACGGCGAGCAGCGGCGCGCTCCGCAGCAAGGTGCCTTGGAACGCTCGGCCACTCCACCGCTACAGGCAGGTGGGTGAATAGACCAGTTCCCACAGAACCCCGCAAATATTTGTTCATATCCATTCCGAAACTGTGACGGTATTCAGGCATTTCTTCGCCCCTTATGGACATACCTGCTGTCGATTTTCGCTCCACTTGGACAATATAAATGTGGACAGAACAGTTAGGTGCGATAAACGACAAATTCTCGACTATGACTATAACTGGCTTCCAATATGAGTCGGTTTCGTACTGTAAGCCAGTGCGATGTTTAATCGGACAGCCTAATGTTTATCTTTATCAGCAGTTCCTTAAACGCCGATTTTCATCGAGACGACGACGAGTGGTCAGCCTGTTCATACTTAGCTGAAGCATATCCCCTAATTTCTGCGCTGGGTGTCAAAGATACTTCATCACTGCAGTGAAGTGTAGCATTTCTTTCCCCCTCCGTCGTTGTCCGTGGACGTCCAGGGAGCCAAGACTTTCGATATTACCTTCATCCACCACATTTTTCACCCTGAAATGTGGCGTAGATTTGCTGTATACTAGCTCACGGTAAATGACGCTGATACACTATCCATCTCGCCGCGGTGGAGTAGCCAAGCGGTCTAAGGCGCCTCGCTGCGTAGCGCGTGGTTGCTCGCCGTTGGAGGTTCGAGTCCTCCCTAGGGCATGTGTGTGTGTGTGTGTGTGTGTGTGTTGCGAGAGTGAAGGTAGGGGTGAGAGTTTAATATAGGGAAAGTTTAATTTTTAAAACTCACAAACACCAACTGCGAACCAAATTCCTAAACACGCAAAAACACTGGAACTGTGATTACTGCTGTTTGACTCGTTTTCTAGGGGATGATATCACACGTTCGCAGCTTTCCTTCCCTGCATATAATTAACAAAACCAATTCAGAATAAAGTAAGTTCATGAGAGAAAAGGGTGAACTAACTACTATTTTTGAAAACACGTGAAAGTTCACTTTCTGTTGTTTATTTCACAATATTAGAACCCTGTGGCTGATACGTCTGTACATCGACACATTTATCAAAAGAATTATAGCTCGTGAGTCCCCAGACAAAATGAATATTTGTTGCAAATTGTTTTCACACCATGTGGCTGTCTCAAACACCATTTATGTTCATGCCTATGCGACGGCACGTGTTACATTAACAAATCACAGTCACTTTAATTCAATGGGATGCACACCTTGTTCCACCAGCTAAATATTCACAAACACACAGTAGCTCTCGATTCAACTTGGTGCAGTCTACGAAGAGCAACCGCACGTGGCGATTGCCACACACAAATCTATGTCCTCCACATGGAGATACAAGTGCCGACTGATGCAGAGGGACGCCGCCCGGCCAGCTACCCCACGTGCTCCCAACTCGTCACTTCCTGCCCTCGCGCGCTTGTGCGCCAAGTGCTCAACTGTCGGGTTTTTTCCCCTACGTCATCAAGTTCCCCATGTGAGCTGTTCTAACCGATTTGCCAACGTACAGCGCTCAGCCAATACATTTCTAAAACTGTACTTAAAATCAAAATAATTACACTACACATTAAACAAATTTCTTCTTAGGTTTTTATATCGGTATAAACATCCTTTGTACTATTTATTATAATCGTGCAATTTCTTATATCACAGATAAGTGATTTCACTGAATATTTCAAGATAAAATACACAAGATTAATTGAAAATAAAATCAGAAATAGTTAATATATTATTTTTATAAACAAAACATTGCCATACTAGTTGTGTAACTGTCTTGTATTCATTGGTAATTTATTACTTTTCATTGTCAATTAAACATATTACGCCAGATGTGACTATATTAGCTAATGTATTGTTTATTTGTCAACAGGCTATTTTGTAATGAGGGCCTTAAAGGTTCCTAACTGCATCGTATTATTTCAAATGCCAGTAGTATTATAATATTTTATTTCACGCTGTGCACTGCACTGTGCCTGGCACTCGCCATTGTCCCTCTCTCCCCTCACCAGAAACGAACTGGAAAATCCTAAGCTGGAATAAGCCACCAACGTCGGCCTGCTCGCTGTCCTCCCGTCAGCTACAAGCACACAGCAAATCTCAACGTGGAGAATTTCTACCTATGGCCTAACTATAAATGTTGTCACCCAACTGCGTACATACATTGCTACCATAATTAATAAGATTAAAATTGTGTAACATTCAGTCCATTGGCATCGTCAATGTTTGCAGTGAACTTCATACTGTTTAATTATCAAATGCTATTAATTTACCAGTATTTCTATTGGGCGGTAATCTCACAGTGTGTGTGTGTGTGTGTGTGTGTGTGTGTGTGTGTGTGTGTGTGTTGTTCTTAGGTTATTTTACCTTAGTTTAAATAGTTTGTAAGCTATGTACTGATGATCACACAGTTTGGTGCGATAGATTTACAAATATTTGAACAAACTATCCATCTTCACAAAGTGAAAGAACTAGACCTTAATCAAATTCCTTCTGCCACAGCATTTCGCTGAACCTATTGATAAGGCAAGAAGAATCAAAATGCCACTCAACGTGGAGTACATTTCTTTCGCCTCAGGAGACTAATTCACTACTACCGGGAGATCAAAAAGTCAGTATACATTTGAAAACTTAATAAATCACGGAATAATGAAGTAGAGTGCTAAAAATTGACACACATGCTCGGAATGACACGGGTTTTTAATAGAACCAAAAAAAAAGTTAAAAAAATGGCCGACAGATCTACATCTACAACCATACTCCGCAAGCCACATCACGGTGTGTGGCGGAGGTACCTTGAGTACCACTATCGATTTTCCCTCCTATTCCAGTCACGTATTGTTTGCGGAAAGAAGGATTGTCGGTATGCCTCTGTGTGGGCTCTAATCTCTCTGATTTTATCCTCACGGTCTCTTCGCGAGATATACGTAGGAGGGAGCAATATACTGCTAGACTCCTCGGTAAAGGTATGTTCTCGAAACTTCCACAAAAGCCCGTACCGAGCGACAGAGCGTCTCTCCTGCAGAGTCTTCCACTGGAGTTTATCGATCATCTCCGTAACGCTTTCACGATTACCAAATGATCCTGTAACGAAGCGCGCTGCTCTCGGTTGGAGATTTTCTACCTCCTCTATCAACCCCACCTGGTACGGATCCCACACCGGTGAGCAGTATTCAAGCTGTGGGCGAACAAGTGTACTGTAACCTACTTCCTTTGTTTTCGGACTGCATTTCCTTAATATTCTTCCAATGAATCCAAGTCTGCCATCTGCTTTACCGACGATTGATTTTATATGGTCGTTCCATTTTAAATCCCTCCTAATGACTACTCCCAGATACTCTATGGAATTAACTGGTTCCAGTTGGTGCCCTGCTATAGTGTAGCTAAATGATAAAGGATCTTTCTTTCTGTGTATTCGCAGCACATTACACTTGTCTACATTGAGATTTAATTGCCATTCCCTACACCAAACGTCAATTCTATGCAGATCCTCCTGCATCTCAATACAATTTTCCATTGTTACAACCTCTCTATATACTACAGAATCATCCGCAAAAAGCCTCAGTGAACTTCCGATGTTATCCGCAAGGTCATTTATATATATCGTGAACAGCAATGGGCCCACGACACTCCCCTGTGGCACACCTGACATAACTCCTATTTCGGAAGACTTCTCTCCATTGAGAATGACCTGCTGCTTTCTGTTATCTAGGAAATCCTCAATCCAATCACACAATTGGTCTGATAGACCGTATGCTCTTTCTTTGTTCATTTGTGGGGAACTGTATCAAACGCCTTGCGGATGGTGCTTCATCTGATCAGAAAAGCAATAATTATCATAACAAATTAAGACAAAGCAAAGATGATGTTCTTTACAGGAAATGCTCAATATGTTCACCAGCATTCCACAAGAACAGCTGTAGTCAAGGAATAATGTTGTGAACAGCACTGTAAAGCATGTCCGGAGTTGTTGTGAGGCACTATCAGTTCCGATCGGAAGATTCACTTGAATGCCAGTCTTGTTTAAGGAACTGTATTACAGCACTGGTGCATACATTGTTACCGAAACATTCAATACCAGATTGATCGAGGGTAAAAACTATGATCTAGAAGGATTTTAGTAGTGAGAGCTTGTCATCTTCTGCGACTCTCATTAATGTTTTACTCCGTCTTTTTTTCTAATAAATCCCCATGTCTTTCCAGGCATGTGTGTCAATTTTTACCTCTCTATCTACATTATTCCGTGATTTATTAAGTTTTCAAATTTATACTGACTTTTTAACACCAGGTACATCCTTCTGGAAAACTTTTATAAATAAGTTCCTAGTCAGTATTATTTCGAATATCACGGAAAAGTATTTTGTCTCCTAACTGCATACGTTGGAGTAATGATAACTTTTCTAGGCAATAATAGTTAAATTTAGATTCACCTAGCGGTTAACACCATATTACACCAGCTAGCGTATTTCTTCACGTAAAATGTGTTACGTCGCGTATTAAACCATAGCAGTCGGTAATAGGAACATTCATGTGGAAGGCTGGCGTGCTGGGTATAACGCAAGTTAATTATCTATTGTGGTTGAGTTCACCTTTATCAATTTTAAGTTGCTGTAAACAAAGAATAACTAGTTTAGGAGTGCAACATCTAACGGCGGGTTGTGAATCAATTAACTGCCGTTTTCTGTCACATTTCGTTGCTTGGAAGACGAAAAGCGTATTAACAAATCTCCCAGCAGGAAATGAACAACGAAATGTCTCAGCTGGGAGATCATGCGATTTCATTTCAGTATTTTACAAATTCGAGTTAGCCAGTGAGAGCACACTCCTGATGTCAGTATCATATTGCGTTACCTGGGGGTTAAATTCATGCGGGGACAGTGTAGGTCATGCATGTGCAGAAGTGGAATCCATGGCACTATGAAATATTCAAATCTGGATGAATTGCTTGCACCTGCAATTAATGTTACAGTGTAGTTATGGAGACTATTAAGTTAATTCCGTATTTTCCGCTAAGGTAATCCGCTGGTAATCCGTCTTCGCTACGTAAGATACTGAAACTGACGTCCCACAGAGTCGGCGACTAATTGTGGGGTCGCTAAGTGGGATGTGAGTTTAGCAAATGTGAAATATTTTTCTATGTCATTGAAGATATACTTCTTACACGAAACTATTGCAACGAAAACTGTTCATATTATGCTACATACTTTGTAATATAATTTGAAATAGGTGACGTCGACGAAATCAGCTGAACAGACCGTGACATTTGTCGGAAGACTCAGTTTATGAAATAGCATCATTCGGAAGTTTTAGCATTTTAGAAGTGCTAAGTGAAAATTTGTAAATGAAATAATGTAACGTGATATCAGTAATAAGTATAGCCTTCATGAATTAATTTAGTTTTGAAATTAATCAACGAAAAATTCAAAATGTTTGATATTAACTAGAAAAACATTCCCTTGACGTGGAAATAAGTAAATAATTATCTTTCCTTTGGCAACGAAACTGAGCGAATAGCAATAAATGCACACCAAGCAGACGCACACCATAAACGATATGCAAATGGTAATGGCGGTACTGAAGGTTATAATAAAATTATCTGGTATATTTACATTTTCCAGTGGTATTTCTCGAACTAAGAAATGTATTGAAATCGTGAATCGTTATAAATGGCTTTGGTTCTCTGTTTTGATAGCTAGAAAGTGTTTCCGCCCCACTGAAAGGAGAGCAACATAATTTCCATGTCAGGAGCTTGTTTGTAAATGATATTTAAAGCTAGAAAATTCCAACGAAATATTCCTAAAGTGCACTACGAAATGGGAGGGGAGCAGTACTTGGTGCCCTCCCTTAAAACATTGGAAAATTACAAAATTTATAAATTGTTGTTGATTTATCGTAACCACACACTTTTTATGGATACACCGAAGTGTAAATAGGATTCGAAAGTTGAAGATATCTTTTAGTACACTTGTAGCAACACCAACAATCTTTCAATAACATAATATTATCAAGTGGCCGGCACCTTACAACTAACAACATAAACTTTTTTTTTCAATACAGTTTTTCTTCATTATTGTTGACTTTTAGCAACGATATACCTTTTAAGGGCATACTGAAGTGTAAATCCGGTCTTGAAACTAAAATTACTGAATTTTGTATGTCGCATTTACTATTAAAAGTTAAATTATTTAGTTAGGTTTAAATCAAAATGTAAAACGCTTATGGAATCTAGAAGTAGACTTCATTAAAATTATATGAATATTTCTCAAATATAATGTAGCTGGTTGTATATAAATATTTTCACAAGGTGGATATACAATCCTGGACATTAAGATTGCTACACCACGAAGATGACGTGCTACAGACGCGAAATTTAACTAACAGGAAGAAGATGCTGTGATTAGCTTTTCAGAGCATTCACACAAGGTTGGCGCCGGTGGCGACACTTACAACGTGCTGACATGAGGAAAGTTTCCAACCGATTTCTCATACACAAACAGAAGTTGACCGGCGCTGGCTGGTGAAACGTTGTTATGATGTCTCGTGTAAGGAGGAGAAATGCGTACCATCACATTTCCGACTTTAATAAAGGTCGGATTGTAGCCTATCGCGATTGCTGTTTATCGTATGGCGACATTGCTACTCGCGTGGGTCGCGATCCAATGACTTATCAGAATATGTAATCGGTGGGTTCAGGAGGGCAATACGGAACGCCGTGCTGGATCCCAAAGGCCTCGTATCACTGTAACGGATCGTGCAGCCACGACGTGATCCCTGAGTCAACAGATGGGGACGTTTGCAAGACAACAACCATCTGCACGAACAGTTCGATGACGTTTGCAGCAGCATGGACTATCAGCTCGGAGGCCATGGCTGCGGTTACCCTTGACGCTGCATCACAGACAGGAGCGCCTGCGATGGTGTATGCAACGACGAACCTGAGTGCACGAATGGCAAAACGTTATGTTTTGGATGAACCCGGGTTCTGTTTACAGCATCATGATGGTCGCATCCGTGTTTGGCGACATCGCGGTGAACGCACATTGGAAGCGTGTATTCGTCATCGCCATATTGGTGTATCACCCGGCGTGATGGTATGGGGTGCCATTGGTTACACGTCTCGGTCACCTCTTGTTCGCATCGACGGCACTTTGAACAGTGGCCGTTACATTTCAGATGTTTTACGACCCATTCATCCGATCCCTGCGAAACCATACATTTCAGCAGGATAATGTACGACCGCATATCGCAGGTCCTGGACGGGCCTTTCTGGTTACGGAAAATGTTCGACTGCTGCCCTGGCCAGCACATTCTCCAGATGTCTCACCAGTTGAAAGGTCTGGTCAATGGTAGCCGAGCAACTGGCTCGTCACAATACGCCAGTCACTACTCTTGATGAACTGTGGTATCGTGTTGAAGCTGCATGAGCATCTGTACCTGTACACGCCATCCAAGCTCTATTTAACTCAATGCTCAGGCGTATCAAGGCCGTTATTACGGCTAAAGGTGGTTGTTCTGGGCACTGATTTCTCAGGATCTATGCACCCAAACTGCGTGAAAATGTAATCAAATGTCGGTTCTAATATAATATATTTGTCCAATGAATACCCGTTTATCATCTGCATTTCTTCTTGGTGTAGAAATTTTAATGGCCAGTAGTCTATACATCCCTGCCCACTTTTCTACAAATGCTCACACACACATACACACACAAACAAACATTTTCCTTGGCATTGCCTTCACGGTCTCTTCTGTGTACGCTAAGCGCAACTTTGATTACAACACAATCACATGCGCAGCGCATGTGGTTGCAGTGGTCTGGTGGATGCCGTGGTGCTAGCTCAGCGCGTTATGTAAGTGGACTGACCGCCCTCTGTAATAAAAAACTGAGTTGAAAACTCATCGAAAACGATCCCACGTCCCCAAAGAACAACAAAATGAAAAAAAGTTTGATGTCTGCAACGTGTGCGTTCGAATACCCTTTCAGGCCAAACACAAACGTATTTACTTCACCACTGGTAATGTTACGTGAAGAACGTCAGTTTGCACCGTAGTTCAACATCCGCATTAAATACTGATCATATATATACAGTACCGTACATGTGGTGTGCGATCTTTCAGGAAACTAATGTGAATTACAATAACGGATGCCAGAGACTTTAGCTGTTGTTTCTGTGCATTGAAATAAATTCAATGAGGCAGTTGTGTTCAGACTGGAATTGAACCCAGGTTTTCTCCTTGCTGGGAAGATGCTCTATACACTAAGCCACGTCCTAAAAATGTTCAAATGTTTGTAGAGCTTATGGGACTTAACTACGGGATCATCAGTCCCTAAACTTACAAACTACTTATGAACTAGCTAATACTAAGGACGGCACAAATATCCATGCCCGAGGGGGGATTCGAATCCCCGACCGTAGTGGCCGTGCAGAACGTGACTGGCGCGCTGCAGTCCCCTCGGCCACCGCGGCCGGCGCCACGTCTTAAGCCGCCTCTCATATCATTCATTGAATTCATATTACTTGCAAAGAATCATAGTCTCTGTCATTTTGGACAAGTCCAAAACAGCAGACACAAAATATAAACGTATAATTAACGCGACGATCGGCGAAAAGATGCTTACGTTTCAATGCGGATGCACACGTGGCTGGATCTCTATGGGTACCGGTTAACCATGACAGTGAGTAAACGGGAATACTGGACAAGGGACACTATGATAGTAGTACAAGATGTAAGTTGAGAATTTGTGTCTGCGAGCGTGCAGGGTGGTTCTTGCAGCTATGATATCCACCGTGGCCGGCCGCGGTGGCCGAGGGGACTGAGGCGCTCCAGTCACGGTCTGCACGGCCACTACGGTCGGGGGTTCGAATCCCCCCTCGGGCATTGATATTTGTGCCGTCCTAGTTCGTAAGTAGTTCATAAGTAGTTTGTAAGTTTAGGGACTGATGACCCCGTAGTGAAGTCCCATAAACTAAACAAACATTTGAACATATCCACCGTGTCCATGTGGCTTGGTACACAGATCGATTTACTAGTAAGCAGAAGAATTGTGTCCCGTCCCCTGTCAGAGTACAAATTTTCAACTGCCTTATTTAATTCAACGCCCACAAAAATTACCTAAAAGTTCTCTGATATCTTTAACCCTTTAATGTCCCTTGTTATAGATATGTAACACTAGAAATGAGGAAAGTTTCCAACCGATTTCTCATACACAAGCAGCAGTTGACCGGCGTTGCCTGGTGAAAAGTTGTTGTGATGCCTCGTGTAAGGAGGAGAAATGCCTACCATTACGTTTCCGACTTTGATAAAGGTCGGATTGTAGCCTATCGCGATTGCGGTTTATCGTATGGCGACATTTCTTCTCGCGTTGGTCGCGATCCAATGACTGTTAGCAGAATATGTAATCGGTGGGTTCAGAAGGGCTATACGGAACGCCGTGCTGGATCCCAACGGCCTCGTAAAAGCATTGGCAGCAGTTGCGAGCTTCGATTAGCAGTCAGCAAAAAAAAAAAAAAAAAAAAAAAAATTTATTCTTACTATCGAGGTATCTCTTTAATTAGCGTTGTAGGCAAAATATTCTCAGGTATTGTTGAAAGGAGAGTTCGAGTATTAATTGAGGACAAGTTAGATGAAAACCAGTGTGCGTTTAAACCTCTTAGAGGCTGTCAAGACCAGACCTTTAGCTTACGGCAGGTAATGGAAAAGCGCTATGAGTGGAACAGGGAATTGTATCTATGTTTCGTAGATCTGAAAAGGCTATTGACCGTGTTCCTAGGAGGAAGCTACTGTCAGTTCTACAATATTATGGTATAGGAGGCAAACTTCTGCAGGCAATTAAAGGGCTTTACGTAGACTGCCAGACAGCAGTTAGAGTAGATGGCAAATTAAGCTCATGGTTCAGTGTAGTTTCAGGGGTAATACAAGGCTGTAACCTGTCACCACTGTTGTTCATACTATTCATGGATCATATGTTGAAAACAGTAGACTGGCAGGACGGAATTAAAATAGGAGAAAACAAAATAAGCAGTCTCGCATATGCGGATGACTTAGTTGTAACGGCCGATTCGATTGAAATATTTCAGAGCTCGATCGGAGGTGCAAGGATTATGAAATGGAGATCAGTATCTCCAAAACGAAAGTTATGTCTGTGGGAAAGAGATTTAAACAGATTGAGTGCCAAATAGGAGGAACAAAGTTAGAAAAGGTGGACAGTTTCAAGTACCTGGGATGTATTTTCTTACAGGATGGCAACATAGTGAAAGAACTGGAATCGAGGTGCAGCAAAGCTAATGCAGTGAGTGCTCAGCCAAGATCTACTCTCTTCTGCAAGAAGTAAGTAAGTACCAAGACTAAGTTAACGGTGCACCGCTCTATCTTTCGACCAACTTTGTTGTATGGGAGTGAAAGTTGGGTGGATACAGGTTACCTTATTCATAAGGTAGAGGTTACAGATATAAAAGTAGCAAGAATGATTGCAGGTACTAATAGATGGGAACAATGGCAGGAGGGTGTCCATAATCAGGAAATCAAAGAAAAACTGGGAATGAACACCAAACATGAAGCAGTTAGAGCGAACAGACTGAGATGGTGGGGTCGTGTTACACGCATGAGAGATGCAAGGTTACCTAAGAGACTTATGAGCTCGGCAGCGGAGGGTAAGAGGAATCGAGATAGACCAAGAAGAAAGTATTTAGATTCGGTGCAGAATGATTTTGAAGTAAAAGGCATAACATCAAACGAGGCATCAATGTTAGCATTGAATAGGGGATCATGGAGGAGTTTTATTAGAGGTACTATGCTCCAGACTGAATGCTGAAAGGCATAATCAGTCTCTAATGATGATGATGATGATGATCTTATTTCAGAGTCAAACATACCGTTACGTCGATAACAAACATCTCATTTTACTTAGTTAACAAACAGTTTATGTTCTGTGTTCGCATCTCCTTTACATAATTTTCCATATTAAGAACGACTTTTGAAATTCCCTTTATTAAACGTTTCTGCCAGATCGTTAAGATGGATTAAGGGTAATAATATGATTTACGGTTCAGTACAAAATATTTTTGTCAGTTATTTTCTAGTTCATATTTGTGAACTGATAGTTGTGAAAACGTCGATATTTCACATCTCTTTATGCGTCGTAAGTTATGACGATCTTAGTTGCTATCGAGACTCAGTAAGACACAAAATCTGTACTTAGTTATCAGTCACTCTAGGTGCTGGGTTTCAATCGACAACAATAATAAAATTGTATGTCATATCGTTTCAGTTCAAAACTATGCACAAATATTTTTTCAAATATGAGTACAGAGAAATTACTTGTATACACTACCTGTGTTGAATTTTCCATAGACGGTTTGCTTCTGTTAATCTCGTTATTTTTATGTGTGATAGTTCAACGACCGTTTTGTGCTAAGCTACTCGCCACAGAAACAACGTTTCGCTTGTGTGAGAAACCATTCAGAGAGCAAAAATACTTTGAATTCTCATTGTACTTTAGGAGTTCCGATATTGTCATACAATTTCCTGTTAATTACAATATTTAATTTTTCCTGGGGATTACTGACTGATTTATGTGACAGGGGTAGTTGTCGCAGCCTCTAATGTGTGTGTGGTAGTGCTTTTGGAAAGTTACTTATAGTAATAAAGTTGACTTTATAAGCGTTAAGAACAGGCTCATCATTAATAATATATTTACTTTATTTTCAATATCGTGGTGTTAAAAGTGTTAATTTACATCTGAAATGATTGCCATAAAGAGCAACCACTACATCTATATCTACATAAATACTCGGCAAATCACTTCAAAGTACATGGCAGATGGTTAATCGAACAGTTTTTATGATATTTCTGTACCGTTACATTCTCTTATTTTATTATGATGCTCATGTTTCCCTGTGTTGATGGGCAGTAACAAAATATGCTCTCATTCGGAAGTCAACGTTGCTGAAAGAAATTTCTCAAATAAATCTCGCCGCAAAAGTAATGCCTTTCTTTAACGATTTCCACATCAACTCGTGCATCATTTCTGTGACACTCTCTCCCCTACATCGCTAGTACACAAAATGAGCTGCCCTTCTCTGACCTTTCTCCAAATCGTCGGTCAGTTCTTCAAGATTGAGCGCACGAGCGTAGTGTAGGCACTTTCTTTAGTAGATCTGTTGCATCTTCTAAGTGTCAAGTTTGACTCCATACTGAACCCCTGTGTTGTAATATATGAATGTTGAGCAGCAATCAGTCTCAAATACTTATTTGTTATTGCGTATCTAGATTTTAGTCATAACAGGAGTGGTCCGCAAAATTACAGACCTATATCATTGAAGTCGGTTTGCAGCATGATTTTAGAACATATACGTCCCTCAAATATTACGAACTACCTCGAAGAGGACGACCTATTGACCCATAGTCATCAGGGATTGAGAAATATTGGAGTGACCTGTGCAGCTTTCCAGTCTTTATGTACGGACTTTTCATATATATATATATATATATATATATATATATATATATATATATATATATATATATATATATATAGGTATGAAGCTACTGTATCAGCATATTCTGAAAGGAACCTAATTTGCATAAAGTTGTGACCGGGAGACTTGCTTTTGTTAAGTTATTTACACATTCTGGCAGCTGTTGTGGTTCGAATTCTGGAGTATTTACGTCGTCTTCCTATGGTACCATTTTGTATGGTCGCAAGACTACAACGCAAAGAATATTGAAGACCAGAAAGGCAGCTACGGTTCGTGGAATGCGTATATATCGGATAGGACGCAAATCACTTGCTCTGATGAAATAAGAGTATTCAATAACAGACGAAGAGACAACGAAGATCTCAGATACATGTCGCGCAACTGTATCACTGTTTGCCTTCCTGGAATGATGTTTCGCAACAATGCCAATATTACTCATATTCGCTGAGATCCTGTCTCATAGAATATACAGGGTGTTACAAAAAGGTACGGCCAAACTTTCAGGAAACATTCCTCACACACAAAGAAAGAAAATATGTTATGTGGACATGTATCCGGAAACGCTTAATTTCCATGTTAGAGCTCATTTTAGTATTTCTCTTTAAATGTAAATTGAAATAATTCGTGCAGACAATTGTCAAAATACCCAATTGTTTCGTTAGTATGTACTGTACTTCCTCGATTCACCGCCAGTTAGCCCATTTGAAGGAAGGTAATGTTGACTTCAGTGCTTGTGTTGATATGCGACTCATTGCTCTACAGTACTACGGATGAGGCTTCATTCCAACGTGATCAAATTGTAAATTTTCACAATCAAAATGTGTGGGCTGACGAGATTCCGCACGCAATTGTGCAATTACGTCATCAGCACAGATTTTCTGTGAACGTTTGGGCAGGAATTGTTGGTGATGTCTTGATTGGGCCTCATGTTCTTCCACCTACGCTCACTGTCGCACGTTATTATGATTTCATACGGGATACTCTACCTGTGCTGCTAGAACATGTGCCTTTACAAGTACGACACAACATGTGGTTCATGCACGATGGAGCTCCTGCACATTTCAGTCGACGTGTTCGTACGCTTCTCAACAACAGACTTGGTGACCGATGGATTGGTAGAGGCGGACCAATTCCAAGGCCTCCACGCTCTCCTGACCTCAACCCTCTTGACTTTCATTTATGGAGGCATTTGAAAGCTCTTGTCTACGCAACCCCGGTGCCAAATGTAGAGACTCTTCGTGCTCGTATTATGGACGGCTGTGATACAATACGCCACAAATTTTCATTCGCCGCACTTGGGTATTTCATCTAAACCTAGTACAGTGAAGCCATAACTGATCGCAAATTGCGTTTTATTTCATTATTTTGTACATTTTCTGTAACAAAGTGTTTGGAGTCACGCTGGTA
The DNA here is from genome assembly GCA_026315105.1 of Locusta migratoria. Taxonomy (NCBI): domain Eukaryota; kingdom Metazoa; phylum Arthropoda; class Insecta; order Orthoptera; family Acrididae; genus Locusta; species Locusta migratoria. The sequence goes on along the minus strand of CM048755.1, from coordinate 1,578,144 downwards.
CCTTCTGTTGCTGTGTGTTTCCATTCCATGATTAATGCGATTTGAAGAGACGTAATAAAATGAGCTCTGACATGGAAATCAAGCGTTTCCGGACACATGTCCACATAACGTATTTTCTTTCTTTGTGTGTGAGGAATCTTTCCTGAAAGTTTGGCCGTACGGTTTTGTAACACCCTGTTTATTAGTCAATCGGTTGACCGCTTATTTTATCAAATGTACTGAGAAAGGTACTCTTGAAGTCAGCTGCTTCACTTATACGAACAACAATATTATATCCACTCGAACGCTGACCTTGAAACAGAAACCGGATAGAAAGCAGCGAGTCATTACGCAACGAAGCACTATAAATGGAGTAACTAGCAAGTTATAAATGAAGCACCGCGTTTACAAAAGATTTCAGATATTGGAGACAATGTTTATGTGGAACAACTTGACTTCTCGTTTTATCTGTTCACTATCCCGATTTTAGTTTTCTTTCAGCACTTGTAAGGAGTTTATTACCATTAAATATGCGAAAAAATCTGATACGAAATGCAGCAGGAAATCTAGATTTTCTGAAAACTGCGAAAAGAATTACACAGAATTACGCAAATGAAGACACGAAAAAGGGGAATGGCCAGTCCCGTGTGGATAGGCTTACTTGTGCAGTACAGCGCATTCGCGTGAAACAAAATCCGCTCCCATCTGGACTTCTTGCGCGGTCACTCTTGTAACTTTAATTAATCGAATAACACGGAGCTAACAAACAGCAACATGAGTCGCTCTTCATTCACTACGTTTATGTTTTACTCCATTTATCTGACGCAGAGCAGTCTGTTCCTCTAACTCACGGCGTAATGCGTCTGGATCCAGTTATATATCACGTTGCATGTAGTAACAGAAACGTTCTGTGTAACAGATGTCTAATGGTATTGGTATTACACTACACCATATCAAAATATGTGTTGTGGACATAAACACTGAATTACACAAGCATGTCGCGGCTGATGCCAGTAATATAAATATTTCATTTCTTATGAAGCATACGTCATGAAAATAACGTGACACCTGATGTAAAAACATTTTATCGCAATCGAATTAACGCTATTGCTGCACATAATATATGAATTTAACTTGAAGCTACTAAAATTACCAACGTCAATTATTTCAATTTTTAGCGCCACCTACCGCGTTCAGTTGTGAATCTAAACATCCAGGAACGTACTCAAACACACACACACACACACACACACACACACACACACACAACTTCATCAAAATCGATCCAGGCATTTAGGAAGAGTTCAGTGAGATCCACAGGTTTCTTTCAACACGTTTGCGCCGTGCCTTTCTGATACACGCACTGTTGTGGCTAGATCATTTTAGGGGCACTTTACCAATACATGGTACAATTGGAATCAAAATGGAATACACGAAAATTTTATAAAGCTCAGTTACGTTGAATGTATAATTTTTTTTTTTTTTTTTTTTTTTTTTTTTTTTTTTTTTTTTTGTATAGCTTATGGGACTTAACTACGAGGTCATCAGTCCCTAAACTTACAAACTACTTACGAACTAACTAATACTAAGGACGGCACAAATATCCATGCCCGAAGGGGGATTCGAACCCCCGACCGTAGTGTCCGTGCAGACCGTGACTGGAGCGCCTCAGTCCCCTCGGCCACCGCGGCCGGCAATGTATATCTTCATGACATATGTAATGTGAAATGAACTGCATCACCCAGGAAATTTAAGAAATCGATTTTAATACTTATTTTGTAATGCTCTGAGGCCTATTGCAAGTCTTTCAACTGGAAGCCAATTCAGCGACTAGCATGTCCCTAATCTTACCGCAGTTATTCAACCGGGAAAAGGGGCCCAACAGCTTAAAGTGCTCTTCGAACTACGTTTCGTTTCTGGTGACTTCTCACATCGTTGAGAGTGAAAAAATCCATAATCCGAGCGGGTTTAGAACCCATGACAGCCACAGACTCAGGGGGCGGGGGAGGGGCACAAGGTCCCCTACCCAGAAATGTTTGTACTTACACTAGATGCAATAGAATTTTGTACTACTAATATCATTTTCTTAAAAATATTCATTCTTTATTATAAATGAACGTCAGATTTCTAAACGTTACGAAAAGATTGTTTCCATATTGATTTCCGTGTAGTTGAAAACATATCATCCAAGGACAGATCTGAGTTAATTAGCTTCCACTGCCTTTAGTCTCAGTGGCATATTTAAACAAACAAGATAACATGTGAGGGGGCCAGAGGCCGAGACTGATGGGCTCTGAGATTTAGGAACATACTGTTCGACGATCATTTTGCAGACAATGTAGTTACACTTCATAACATAATGTGAAGGATAGGTGACATTCTCAAATGTGGAAACTAGTTTGACAGATGTGAGGAAGGCCTTTCGTAAAAATTTGGAAAAATATTTGGTACATTAAGGAAACAGATACAAATCAAATCGATGACAAATCGTTTGGTATTACCATAACGTTAGAAACGCCTAGTAAGTTGTTAGATTCTTGTTTTTGTGGTTCCATTATGTGTTGATTTGTGTTGATATGTGTTCAGGTTCGCATTTTTTAAATAGATACTCCTATGACTTGGTACATGTTTCTTTGTTGTACTGCAGGCGTATATTTACGCTACAGTAAATTTGAGGATATTTTAATGAATATATTTAACTTGACTAAAATAACTGGCAACACTGGCAAAATCGTCGTTTTCAGAGAAGAAAACATAGTAAAAGATTAACGAAGATATTGTGAAACCTACACTATCATTCTTACAACACGGACTTAGCAAATTATACTTCATTAAAATCACCTAATTAAATGTTAAGTATACTGGAAAGCGGCTTTAAAATTCACGAAGTACATATTTTACATTATTGAGCTATTCTGTCGTTATATTAGAGCACTTGTATCTTTATATCACCTACGACGCACACTTGGTGCTATTAATGGGGACAGCGATGCATGAGCCACTTAACCCTCTGCCAGACATCTTGAATCCAGTGTAAATAAACTTGGTTTTCTCCAATCAATTTTGTGATCTATTGTTTTCAGTGAATTCCTTAAGTATCCCTATGTTTTTTAGATATTTGTGATTCCTCTATCCGCTAGATTGTCTTCAAAGGCCAGGCAACTGATCTTGAGACTGTCTTTCACTTGTCCAAGTTGAGTGGCTTTGTTTTAGTTCTGATTTTTAAATTCTTACTCCCATTCTGTAATCATTTTATCAAGGCTGAAGCAGTGGTGACAAGCCAGTAACCTTTTGCACGGCAGTCTGGAAAGGTTTTGATATGTCACAAACAAATTTCATCTGTAAGTGCTTGTCTAATTAGGATTAGTGTTTTTGCGTGAATCTATGATCTATTAGGACATTAAAGAGGGAATGTAGATTGATATAATTATACGCATATTTGAAGTCAACAAATATACAAATGAGCGGATAGCAACGATTTGCCTTATGTTCGTTGTTTTAAGATTGAAATTCTGCTCTTCGCCAATCACCAAGTTCGGAAATCCACTTGGTATAACCCAATCTTATTTTTGAGCTGCCTTCAGTTCTCCGATGAACACAAGATGAGGTCTTGCAAATGACGTAAACCAGGGAAATTCCAATGTAGTCATTGAAATCAAAATTGTCACCTTCTTTATGTGTTTTGAGGATAAGGGTACATTTCCAGTTTTCAGATAGGATTCCGTTTGTCACATGTCTATGAGGATTTCTGAGAGTTCTTTAAGTGTGTCCAGGTTTTCGAGAGTTACAGTTACGCCATCTATTCCAGATTTGCCGTTATTTTGGGTCTGAGTGTGTGTGTGTGTGTGTGTGTGTGTGTGTGTGTGTATCTGTGTGTATTTTATTTTTGGTGGGTGGTTGTGATCCAGGATTTGTGTTAGTAGGAATTACTATTACTTCAGACTTAAACTGGAAAGAACTAGTAGATAATGTCCTGGGAAAGGCGAACCAGAGACTGCGGTTTATTGGCAGAACCCTTAAAAGATGCAACAGAAGTACTAAAGGAACTGCATACAGCGAGGTATTTTTTAGGGTTGTCTGTGGAGAATCTTACAATTTACACTGACATTCACTTTACTAAGTTCAGTTCTGTCTAGCGGATGATAAAAATTCGTCCACAGTCCCCACCTGCATATAATTACTTTAAAACACAACTAAAATTGAGAAGAAGGGTGCATTTCTTATAAAAAACACTTTGTTTAAAATTAAGTAGTCTGTTTATTTATCAGATCAAAAACACTGTCACCGGTAAAAGCACTGTATGTTGGCGTACCTAATATAGCTCGTAAGCCCCCAAATAAAGTTTGCTTTGCCGAAAATATTCTAATTAGCCTACCAGGCTACTGTTCACTGCATAAAAAAATGAATAAAACGTTCCATTAGTCTGTGCCTGACAGCGAATACTTTGTCTTTATATACACAGTTCATTATACAAATGCAATTTAAAAAAACAGATATCGAATGAATGAAAATGTTTATGATAACTCAGTTAACATTTCCTGATAAGATACACTATTGCAATCGGTTTCCAACGAAAATGTATTGTAGTCACAGTGCCTAAATGTCACATGCTACACTCTTCGAATTTTACATAGCACACAGCAACTCGAGAAGAAATCTTGCAACATTAACAGCACTCGATAAATCTTTCTAAGTTTGACCGCACTTTCACACTCTGAAAACTTTTAAAGTCTCACTCTTTCTAAGGTCGCGCCACAGACCGGCATAGCTTCCCTGTCGCGAACACAGACTAACCACGTGGGCCCACCGCCCAGCCTATATACCTGTCACCGGAGAAACCCATATGTCACAAACTTCCCCATTTCCACCCCTCGCCAACGTACAATGCTTTTGCCAAGTATATCGTACATTCAATACAAGTACCAAATACATCTTCAAACACTTACACTAAACACAAACTAAACATGGAATTTTCGAAGTCTCTGCGGGTCTTCTGCCGGATAATAAAATCGAACTGATTCAATATTTCGACGGTACAGCTTTCCGCCATGTTCAGGAAACTGCTGCTGCTGAGTCCCGCTGAATACTGGAGCAAGATCGAAGTACTGCGACCTATATAGGCGTCGGTTGCGTGCACAGCGCATGCGCCGGCCGTCACAGTTGTTACCTCCTAGGCAGGGCTGGTGGCGCCGCCCCTAGTGGAACAGGGCACAGCGATGTTTCGCACCTTATATTAACCAGTCCCAAGACACGAATTTGCATGCCAATAGTTGCCATCCACCACACCAACGTAACGGCGTCCTTAGAACTCTGGTACGCAGAGCATATGCCATTTCGGATGCAGACAGTTGACCATCGGAACTGGAACATCTGACGACTGTTTTTACGGAAAATGGCTACTCTGAAAAAACAGATTCGCCGTGCTATGCAGTTTGGACCTTCTCCAAAAGTGCTTGAAGAGGAGTATAGGGCTCTAGCCTACATTCCTTACGCCGGGGACGTTTCTTTTAAAATTGGAAAACTATTAAAAAGTTTTAACATAAGGACTGTTTTACGTCCGCCGTCCAAGATTAGGGCATTGCTCGGCTCTGTCAAAGATGACCTAGGACTCAAGAAACCCAGTGTTTACAAAATAACGTGTGAGTGTGGCAAGGCATACATCGGCCGTGCACTTCGAACTGTACATGATAGATGCGTGGAACATTCCCGCCACACGAGACTATTGCAGTCGGATAAATCGGCGGTAGCAGAACACTGTTTAACGGAAGGACACAAGATGATGTATGATAAAACCCGCATTTTAACCAATACATCCGGTTTTTGGAACAGTATTTACAGAGAAGCCATTGAGATCAGGGTGACGGACAATCTAATAAATAGAGACATGGGGTTTCCTCTTAGTAGAACATGGAATCCATTATTAAATAATATCAAATTGCATTGTTCGACTCGGATTCCAGCACCTGGGACTGGTTAATATAAGGTGCGATACATCGCTGTGCCCTGTTGCACTAGGGGCGGCGCCACCAGCCCTGCCTAGGAGGTAACAACTGTGACGGCCGGCGCATGCGCCGTGCACGCAACCGACGCCTATATAGGTCGCAGTACTTCGATCTTGCTCCAGTATTCAGCGGGACTCAGATGCAGCAGTTTCCTGAAGACGGCGGACAGCTGTACCGTCGAAATATTGAATCAGTTCGATTTTATTATCCGGCAGAAAACCCGCAGAGACTTCGAAGATTTGACACGCAGGGAGAGCCTACGAAGTTAAACTTGGAACTGATTATCGTAATTAATATTTCATTTCATGACATCTCATTTCTCCTATGGAGAGATTAAATACAAATTAATTATGTAAAGAAATAAAACATGCGTAAGTAGATTTGATCAAAAAATGTTCAAATGTTTGTAAAGTCTATGGGACTTAACTACGGGGTCATCAGTCCCTAAACTTACAAACTACCTATGAACTAGCTAAGACTAAGGACGGCACAAATATCCATGCCCGAGGGGGGATTCGAACCCCCGACCGTAGTGGCCGTGCAGACCGTGACTGGAGCGCCTCAGTCCCCTCGGCCACCGCGGCCGGCTAGATTTGATCAATGTGATTCTATTTTATTTATTTGGTTATTTAACCTGACCAGATTAGGGCCATAGGGCCCTCTCTTACATCTGATCAGGAACAACATAAACAAAGGATTTAATTACTAAAACACTGCATTAATAATATTAAATAATAACAGTATATGATAATACTAGCCGGCTGCGGTGGCCGAGGAGACTGAGGCGCTTCAGTCACTGCCTGCACGGCCACTACGGTCAGGGGTTCGAATCCCCACCTCGGGCATGGATATTTGTGCCGTCCTAGTTCGTAAGTAGTTCATAAGTAGTTTGTAAGTTTAGGGACTGATGACCCCGTAGTTAAGTCCCATAAGCTTTACAAACATTTGAACATTTTGATAATACTACTAATAATAATGATGATAATAACAAAAAATCAAAGCAATATTAATAATAATAAGAGATATTTACATGGAGATTGATGTTTAACACATTTGAATTAAGTTTAATATGAAGAGAATGGGGAAAATGATTAGTGAAAGAGGAGATGTGAGGAAGTGGAGACATATATGAATGGAGATCTCTGCTTGCGAAAGGAAAGGGAAACATTTATGGGTGGAGGAGGAATTGACAACAGTGGGCTACAGGCTGGTAACTGGAGAAAAAGATAGCTATTGTGACAGAAGGTGAACCCTTAGCTGTCTTTTAAAATTTTGAATTGATTTTATCTCTCTTAACTTTTGAGGAAGATTGTTCCACAGACGTGTTTCCGATACAGAAAATGATTTAGAGAAGATTGCAGTGTTATGTGTTGGTAGAGAGAGAGTTTTATTTTGGTGAGAGCGTGTGTTTCTGCTGTGCTGTTGAGATAGTAATATAATCGTAGAGGATAAGTAAGAAGGTTTGCAATGATTGAGAAAGCGATGCAGCAAACGTAGTGTATGATAGCTTCGACGCTTACCTGCACGTATCCAAGATAACAGCTGGTATGCGGGACTGATATGGTCGTAGAAACGTAAGTTACAAATGTATCGGATACAAGAATTCATCGCCAGCTCCAGCCTACGTGAATTTTCGTGTGATAGTCCTTGCAGAATAGTAAGGGAAGTATTAGTGTCTCAACGAGCTTCTTTTCAGCTGTAAAGGAAATGTTTTTTGTATTTCTGCAGTGAATGAAGTGACGCATATACCTTCTTACAGACTGTCGTCGTGTGCTCTGTCCAGTCTAAGTGCTGATCAAATATTACTCCTAAGTTCTTTGCTGAATGAGAAAAGCGTATTTGTTGTGTCGTTAAGTATTAAAGGTGGAAGAGTTTCTCTGAACTGTGGAGTGATGAGTCTTTTATGGGCCACTAAGATTGCCTGCGTTTTTGATGGATTCAGTTTCAAGCCCATGCTATGTGCCCATCTTGATAGTGAAAGTAAGTCCGCGTTTACATGCTGGATGACTGTGCTTAGGTTTTTAGGACTTTCACTGAGATATAATTGTAGGTCATCAGCGTATAGACGATATTTACAGTGGGACAGAACAGTGGACACATCATTAACATATAGTGAGAAGAGTAGAGGCCCCAGTACAGATCCTTGTGGAACCCCTGATACAACATCCCTCCATTTTGACCTATTTTTTTGCCGTTATTACACACTGTTTACGGGTGGTGAGGTATGAGTGGAACCAGTGAATAGTACCTGTAGAGAAATTTAGATTAGAGAGTTTAGCAAGTAAAATGTCAAAATCGACATTGTCGAGAGCTTTGGTAAAATCTAAAGAACACATAATTGTCGCCTGTTGGTTATCCATAGCATGCTTAAGATCGTCTGTAACTTTTATAAGAGCAGTCGTCGTGCTGCGATTTTGGTGGAAACCAGGTTGATATTCGTCTAGTAGGTCGTGTGATGTTAAATAACTAGTTATCTGCTCATGGACTATATATTCGAAGGCCTTGGATAATGATGGTAGGATGCAAATAGATCTGTAGTCGGAAAGTTGTGTGGCAGATTCCTTTTTTGGTAATGGTTTAATAAGACCATGCTTCCATAATGTTGGGAAGAATTGTTAAAGATGTCAGTTATAATTTGTAGTAGCGGGTCGATGACACTACTAATCATGTGAACATTAAGAGAAAATTTTTGGTTTGTATCAGCCCCCGACATTTTAAGGGAATTAATAGTTTGCGTCTTTGTGCGTTGGTCAATTACTAATGTCGGTGTGGTAAAATACTCGTTAAGATCGTGTATAGGAACTACAGGTTCCGTAGAAGATTTTGATTTGCCAATTCCTAGACCTCGTAATTTTTTCCATAGGATGGCAGGTCTGTGAAGGTCTTTGGTTAACGAGTGAGCGTGCCTGAGTTTCGCATTTCTCACCGATTGACTAACACGGTTTCGTTGTTTCTTGTAGGCGAGTTGATTTTCAGAGGTTGGGTGCCGCTTGTATTACCTGTGTGCTGCGTCTCTGACGCTCATAAGGTATTTGATATCGTCTGTAAGCCACGGTGCAGGCTTTCTCTTAACTTTTCTTGTTTTAAGGGGAGCATGTTTGTCATATATGTTAGTTAATTTATTAGTGAACTCACATACATGAATATTAACGTCGCGATTGTTTCCTGTTGGTATCAGCCACGAAATATCATATCTGCTGCAAGCTCAGTCATATTTTCACGTTTCAATGGAAGTAGGCTTGACTTCGAAGGCAACTAAACACAGCACTTATACTGAAAGCACGTTTATTAAGAACTCAACATACACGCAGCACTGACTGCCTCTCAGGCAGAGTGCTCTGCTATTTATACACAGACAGAAATTAGAAGAACAATTAACATAAGAAACAAGTAGAATTTACAAGTGAACATAAGAACGATGTAGAACCTTCTGGAATTGTAAATTACAAAGAAATAAATTTTTGCTGGTGGGCGGGATTGAACCGGCGACCTTCAGCTCCGCAGTCCGTGACGCTATCCGCTGCGCCACGCCGGCAGTTAGCATTCCTGGTCTCTCGCGGCATTGATCCTTCTCCTGGAGAAACAGCGACCCGCTGTTACGATCCCTGTGGAGCCAGCTGCAATGTCCTGGATCTTGACCGTGTCATGGGTCCTCTGTATGACAGTTCAAGAGAATGCTTCCCTTCTCCGCGATTATCGACGACAGACGTTCCTGTCGTGGCTTCATCAGTAACATTACCGTCCTTAAAGTCCTTGAACAAGAAGCCATTGTCGTCTACCTGCTCTTCAGGATCGTAGTAAGGCTTCATGTGCAGAACGTGAACAATGTCTCTTCGTTTTTGACGTTTCGACGACGGCTCATAATCCTCAACTTCGTATGTGACGTCTGACAGGCGGCGTATGACACGATACGGACCAAAGTGTCGCTTCAATAACTTTTCTGACAGTCCAACCTTCTGTAAAGGGGTAAAAATCCATACCAGATCTCCTGGGCTGTACACAACATGTCGATGCTTGTCATTATACCGCTGACGGTCCTTCTCCTGGGCGTACAGTGTCCGTATTCGAGCCAGCTGTCTTGCTTCTTCGACCCTGGTGATGAGCTGTTTAACATAGTCATCCTGAGTGTCGTCCGGTTGGAACGGGAACAGTGTATCCATTGTCGTCTCAGCTTCACGGCCATGGAGCAGGAAAACCGGAGTGAAGCCTTTGGTGTCTTGTCTTGCAGTATTGTAAGCAAATGTCACGACTGGCAGAATTGTATCCCAATCCTTCTGCTCAACATCGACGTACATCGACAGCATGTCGGCTAACGTTTTGTTAAAACGTTCCGTAAGACCATTTGTCTGAGGATGGTATGCAGTTGTCATTCTGTGGACAATGTTGCACCGTGACATTACCTCTGATGCTAGTTTAGACTGGAATACTTTTCCACGATCAGATATCATGACACGTGGTGCTCCATGCTTCAAAATAATGTCTTCTACAAGGAATTTTGCGATCTCTGGAGCTTCTGCAGTCGGCACAGGTTTGGTGACAGCGTAGCGTGTGAGGTAGTCAGTGCAGACTATTATCCAACGGTTACCGGTTGTCGACTTCGGGAACCTCCCTAAAAGATCGATCCCAACTCGGTGGAATGGAGCTGCTGCCGGCGGAATCGGTACGAGATGTCCTGGAGGTAATTGCGGCACATGCTTCCGTCACTGGCACTCTTTACAGTGACTCACATATTGCTTGACAGATCGGTAGAGACCTTTCCAGTAATACCTGCGTCTGATTCTGTCTAGGGTCTTCACGATTCCCAGATGACCGGATATTGGAGCATCATGGAAATATTTGAGAATAGCTGGCTGGAGATGAGCTGGAACAACAAGTAGTCATTTGGGGCCGAGTGGATCGTAGTTGCTCTTGTACAATGTTCCGTTTATAAGTTGGAACTCTCCATTGGTCGGTTCTCCTTTCTGCAAGGCCTCTATCATTTTTAATAGTGTTGGATCTTCCCTCTGTTCAGCTGTAACGTCATCTAATTCAGTGAGAGCTGAAATTTCATTAATGCTGTTGTGTTCCACTAATGGATTCCTCGAAAGGCAGTCGGCATCCTTGTGTTTGCGCCCGTTCTTGAATACCACTGTGACATCGTACTCTTGGAGTCTTAGTGCCCATCTTGCTAGTCGACCTGATGGATCCTTCAAGCTAGTCAGCCAACACAAAGAATGGTGGTCTGTCACGACGGTGAATGGTTTGCCGAATAAATACGGCCGGAACTTGTTGATAGCCCAGATAACCGCGAGACATTCGTTTTCAGTTGTAGAGTAGTTTATCTCGGTTTTTGAGAGTACTCTTGACGCATAGGCTATCACTTTTTCAGCACCTTCCTGAACTTGTACAAGCACTGCACCAATCCCATAACCACTGGCGTCTGTGTGAAGTTCCGTTTCTGCGTTCTTGTCGTACAAGGCTAGCACTGGTGCGGAAGTTAGAGCCTCCTTAAGTGCCTGGAAAGCTCTTTCTTTTGTCTCATTCCAGTAAAATTTGGCGTCTCCCTGCAGAAGTTCTTGTAATGGACGTGCCTTATTACAAAATCCTTTTATGAAACGTCGGTAGTTTGAGCACAGCCCGAGAAAACTTCTCACATCACGAATGTGCTGAGGAGTTGGAAATTCTGTGACTGCCCTTACTTTATCTGGATCAGGACTGACGCCATCTCCGTTGACTAGGTGCCCCAGGATTTTTATCTCTTTGGCGACGAAGAGGCACTTCTTTGGATTGAGGCGAAGACCTGAAGCCTGAACACACTTCAACACAGTTGACAGGCGACTCAGATGTTCTTCAATGGTTTTGAGAAAACGACAATGTCATCTAAATAGCAGAGACACGTCGTCCACTTAAGATGTCGAAGCAAGTTGTCCATCATGCGTTCGAATGTTGCTGGAGCATTACATAATCCGAATGGCATTACTTTAAATTCATAGAGGCCGTCAGGTGTAATAAAATCCGTCTTCTCCCTGTCAGCTTCGTCAACCTCGATTTGCCAGTAACCTGTCTGCATGTCCATCGTTGAGAAGTATGTAGCTCCTTTCAAGCAGTCTAAGGTGTCGTCAATACGCGGCAATGGGTAGACATCTTTCTTTGTGATTCTGTTCAGTCGCCGATAGTCGACACAGAATCGCCAAGTGCCATCCTTCTTCTTTACGAGGACTACCGGAGACGACCAAGGACTCTCCGAAGGTTGAATAATGACATCTCGCAACATCTTCTTCACTTCCTCTCGTATTATCCGTCTTTCAGCTGGCGACACTCTATACGAATGCTGGCTAATTGGCGGATGATCCCCCATATTGATCCGGTGCTTTATCGTGGGCCGTTTCGTCTCGCTTTTCCCCTGCTGAGGTGTGAACGCACCCGAAAATTGGCGTAGTATACCTAACACCTGCTGGCGTTGTTCCTTGGTCAGTCCAGGCCCTATTGGCAGTTCCACGTTTGTTTCCTCCAGCGTTTTGCCTGTACTAATAGCAGGGCATGGGTCTTCATTGATGACGTTGAGCTCACCGTCCTGGATTGGTTCAGCTGTCCCGATACACAATTCCTTGGGGATAAGTTGTGACTGCTCGTGACAATTTGTGATCCAAATCTCTCCTTGACCACCGGTAATGCTTATGATAGTCGCTGGTATGTAAATTTCTTTTGTGAGCCTGATAAACTTTTTACTATCAACAAGAACTTCACAGTTTAACCAGTCATCTGTGTTTGTGACTCCAACTCTTCTCATTGTCAACGGCGGTATCGTCACATTGTCAACGACGAATAACTTCCCACAAAATTCTGTATTACGTGTATCTGGCGGAACAACTTCTTCAATTTGCAGCTCAGATCTTCTACATTCAATGATAGCTTGGGATGCCTGAAGGAAGTCCCATCCGAGGATGACATTGTGACTACATTCTGTGAACACGACAAATTCAAACGGCTGGGTCCTGTTGTTGATGGTTATTCTTGCGACACAGGTTTCTGCTGGATGGACGTACTTTCCATTCGCGACCTTCAGCACAGTTGCTCCCGTATCACAGAACATTGTCTTCTTTAGTGTGCGGCGGTAATTATCCGATAATACAGAAAAAGAGGCTCCTGAATCAACAAGTGCCCGGACAGGTTGGCCGTCGATTATGACGTCGATAAGATTTCCCGACATCTTGGCGACTGTCGTCCATGGAGGATTTTCATCTGCGGCGGCCTCACCTCCGTAGATGGTCGCCTCGATTAGTTTTCCTGGGCGCGGCGGCTAGGGGAGCGGCTTGTGCCTCTGTACGGCGACGGTGAACGGCTGCGCCGCGTCGGGGAGCGACCTCGTCTAGGGTACGGCGATGGGCTTCTTCCCATAGGTCGACTGAACTCATCAGCAGGTGACTGCCTTGGATAGAACTGTTCCGACGGCTGACGTCTTGCAGCAAAATAATCATCGAATACTCGCCTCCTCTCTCTGCAGTAGCGTACGACATGTCCAGGGCGTCCACAGTGGAAACACAGTGGTGTGTTGTCTTCTGTCCTCTAGACGTCTGTTCTTCTGCGGGGCGTCATAGTTACCGGGGGAGTTGGCTGTGGTCGATTGACGGGGCAGACAGGAGCTAATGTTTGAAATACCTCGTCCTCAGCGGCGTCGGCTACCTCGTGACTTACAGGGCTAACATCCAAGGCCATAATCTGATGCTCGCTCGGTCTAATAGTCCCGGCTGCCATGCACTGTTGTAATTCTTCTCTCGCGATTTGTCGTATGAGAGAAGCCAAGTCCTGCTGGTCTTCCACAACGGCCATAGGGACTACATTTGGGAGTCTGTTATACTTCTTGCGTCCAACCCTCCTTTGTTGCATCTCTTCAATACGCTGGCACCACGTGATGAAGTCTTCTGTCGTAGCGACGTCTTTTATCAGAAGAGCTTGGTACATATCTTCTGCAATTCGCTTCATCAGGTGCGTGATTTTGTCCGCTTCAGTCATGTTAGGATTGACTACGTTACACAGGGCCAAAACACTCTGTATGTACGATCGTGTCGGCTCACCATGTCGTTGGGCCCGGTTCTTCAGTTGTTCTTCCGCCGAGCGGATTTGTCGCTGGCGGTCTCCAAACGTCTTCTTAAGTTCCTCCAGGAACGTCTCCCAGTCATTCAACTTGTCTTCATTGTTTTCGAACCATTGTTGGGCTGTTCCATCCAGGTAGAAATAAACGTTGGCCGAGCACATCGTATGATCCCACCTGTTGTACTTGGCGACTCGGTCGAACCCTTTTAGCCATTTGTTTGGGTCCTGTACAGCATCTCCAGAGAACACTGACGGGTGTCTGATGTGCAGCTGGCCTATTGCTGGTTTCGTCTCCATCGTTCTTCTGATAATACGGACTTTTGGAAGGATGTACTCGGTGTATCCCTTGTATTCCGGTTCCAGTCCGTGTAAGCGACGGCTTTTACGTTGCCCAATCGGAGCCACGGTGATGCAGCTGTTGCACAGTGTACTCGGCGCCTCCACCAAACAATGTCACGTTGCAATGGAAGTAGGCTTGACTTCGAAGGCAACTAAACACAGCACTTATTCTGAAAGCACGTTTATTACGAACTCAACATACACGCAGCACTGACTGCCTCCGCAGTCCGTGACGCTATCCCCTGCGCCACGCCGGCAGTTAGCGTTCGTGGTCTCTCGCGGCAATATTCATATTCTTAAATCTCTAAAAGTCGTCACTTGCGATGTATTCTTAGGGCACTTCAGTGAATAGGACATGAGTATAATATTGTGGGAAGATAATCCAGGTGCAGAGATCTGATCTAAGCGGATTACTCTGTTTGGAGACTTGGTTTCAAGGATATCAATGAGTGTATGAGTGTATGAGTGTCTGCTGTATGGTGGGCCGGTCCAAGTGGAACCAATGAAAGGTTTGAGGAGGAAAGTATGCGAGTGAATTTTGACGCAGAAGGACTCTTTTATAAGAAATTTATTTTTACATCTCCAGCAATAACTACGAGGTCATACGAGGGTGCAAAACTTGACAGTGCAGATTCAAATCTTGAGAGTTGCCCAACCTTAAGTGGATTGTATATTACACAGATCAGACATTTTCTATGGAAAGGCTTGATTTCTACGAACATGTATTCGGCTGTTTTTCATCATTTTTGGATGAGTGGACGAGTTTAGGAAACAGGTTTTCCCGAATATATGCTGCACTCCACCGTCTCGTTTGTTACACCTGTCATGTCTCAAAAAAATATAATCGTCATGAAGAGCTACAGAGCTAGAAGGTATGATCGGTTTTAGCCATGTCTCTGATAGAAGTATAACGTGAAAATCGAGGTCCTGGAATATGCAGCGGAATTCAGTCAGGTGTGCTGATAGGCACTGGACATTTGCATGAGCAGTCTGTAGCATTGAGCTGTCGCCTGCGGTTTTCGCTAACAGGCTGTACGTGGAAGCATAGACAAATATATACAGACGGGAAACCTCTGTAAGGGCCCAGTCCTACGCTCCGGGGTGCGGGGAGGGAGGGTTTCCAGCAATTCCGTAAGATGTCCCATGATGGCGCTGCGGTAAGAAGCAGCTCTTTAAACTGGCCAGAGCAGGCGGCAGGTAGCGGCTGCCCCCACCACCACCTCCCCTCAAACGCCGGCACACCGGACACAGCCGTGGCCTCGTAGCAGGCGGCACAAGCTCTCCCCTCAGCCTCCCCTCCACGCTATCCTCCGACGTGCGAGAGGTAGGGATGGGAAAAACCAATCGGTTAAAACCGATACCGGTATTTTAGTTTTGAATAACCGTTTTTTTGGTATTTATTTGGTGTCAGTTGTAACCGGTTTTTTCTAGTTATTGCCAAGAACCGGGTAAAAGAACCGGCATGACTACATCCTGTAGTAGTGATTGAAAATGTGTTTTTTGTAAATAATTAAAAAAATGAAAACTAGTAGACCCTAATATTTAGGGCTATTCCTAAAATTTCCACTGCTGTGAAATATTAGGTCATCGCAGTAACTAAGAAAAGCGATCAATAATAATTTAAGAACAATCCCGGCAGTCATAAACGCGCTACAAACGCGTGCCATAACATCTTAAGAACTGGTGCAGCTATTGAGGCATCGATGCACCTGTTGCCGTGTGGCGTGGTCTATTAGACGACGTGCGTGCACCGGCAGTGAACAAGACTTTCCTCCATCTGTTCATGCGCCAGACATCGGTTGTGTCTTAAATGGCAGCATGACGAGTGTGGAAGTACTTCACGAAGTACGGTAGCAGTGAGGTACAATGCTCCATTTGCTTTAAAAAGCTGAAAACGGGTTGAGGTACTACAAACATGCTGTGTCATTTAAGGAGAAAGCATTCAAAATGTTTCTTGGAAGAGAAGGTAAATTCGATTCATATACCTATTATGTAAGTGATGCACTAAAAGCTTGGAATAATAAGTTTTAATGTATTATCATATTGTTATGCTAACATGTTTTATTAATGTGATTCCTTGAAAGTGAGGGGCTGTTGTAATAGCCAATATGGGTTTAGGTAACATTGATCATGTGCTGCCTCGCGAGGTAGCCGTGCGATCTGAGGCTCCATGTGCCGCTGCTCCAGTCGAAGGTTCAAGTCCTCCCTCCTCTCTCGGTCATGGGTGTATATGTTGTCCTTAGCGTAAGTTATTTTAAGTTATATTAAGTAGTTTTTAAGTCAAGGGACCAATGACCTAAGCAGTTAGGTCTCATAAGAACCTACACCCATTTGAACATTCTTTGATGAAGTAGTACACAGCTTCCCTAGTTCAATTTGCGTAAATTTACTCTGACAACAATCATACTGTTAGTCGGAACTGTGACTTTTTCGAAATACTTCTGCAGCACTGATTGAACTTCATTTACTGCCTGTAAATATATATATATATATATATATATATATATATATATATATATATATATATATATATGCTCAATATTCGCAAATGTCGGATGGAAATACTAGGCCAGTAAATATGTATGCTTCTTATATCGTCTTCTACGGACTCCTGGCTAGGCTTACACACAATCAAGAAGGCGTGGTATTCAGATGGGATCTTGCAAAATATGGAATGACTAGTGATTTGGCGTATAATGTAAATTTACTTAAATTTTAACTAAATCTTGTAAGTTTCGGTTTCAGTGGAAAGTAGATTACGGTTTCTGTTTCGGCTGCAAAATATGTTTCGGTCGATCTCTACTGGCAATAATAGCAATAATAATCCGAAAACCGGTTATTTAAAAAAAACGGTTATCTTGAGCAGTATTTACAGTGCGGTTAAACTGGAGATGAAACGAACCGGTATAACCGAAAACCGGTTGTTTCAGCAATAACCGCCATCCCTAGCGAGAGGCACCCTAAGCCAGCGAATCGCCTGACACCTGCTAGCATCTTACGGAACTACGAGGGGAGCGTAGGACAGTGGTTTAGGGTGGGCTGCTTCTCTGTATATGTTACTCTGTGGTGGAAGGCACAGCTGTCCCGGAGGGAGGCACGGTGGCGCGCCCGTTGGAATGCGGAAGGGAGTGGGAGGGGGAGGGGGAGGGGGAGGAGAAAGCGGCAGCAGCCAGGGTGGCCGACAAAGAATGCGGGCACAAGCAGTGCAGGCTGTAGGTGTGGGGATTCGCCAGAGAGCGCTAAAACACTGGGATGGAGTAGGCACTGTTAAGTATTGGAGAAGCAGTAGTAGAAAGAGTGATTCTACTGAAAATTATAATGCGGAGCAGATTGTACATGCACATTAATGAAATGCTACTCTGATCAATAATACTCTGATAGAAATAATACTCTGATAAGATAAGAGAAACACAGATACAGTATAACTAAGTTATGACTATTGCTAATCAATACGATAATACGATATTAAAATGTGTGAGTAAAAAAGCTGTAAGGCAAAGCGAAAGGATGATGGATTGGCAATGATATTGGTGTTCTAAGTGTGAGAATTGAACAGAAAATTTTGTAACTAATGCTGAGATGAAACAGGTAGATAAGTGATGATTGTATAGAAATAGTTTTCAGTACAAATAGAGCAAGGTTTTTTTTCCAGAAGTAATTTTATGGTATAGTTAGTTTATAATACGGAACCTATGAACAAACACTGCCATGCTTGTCGTGCATGTGTCTTGTACGTTATGTTATGAATAAATTTATACAATGATATTAATAAATAAGGTTTTCTGTGATCAATATTATCTTACGTCGACTGTAAGCATATCAGGCGACGCACCTTGTTGAGACCTTTTACGTGAGACCTTGCTCACCTCGGTAACTTAAATGGTTTTTACACTATGAATTTTTAACTAAACACTAAATTGCCGTATATTTGTTATAGACTAGACTAGACTTGTCATATGAAACCCTTTCGAAAACTATGTCCCACTTGTCAGTCTTAATTGTGTTTTACTTTTTAAATTTAACTTTATCATACACAATTCTTCTGACATTACGGCCTTCCAGGCGAGCGCTAAGTTGACTTCCCAGCTGGGCATTTCCGCCCTACACACTCACCTGCCCAGCCCACCATGAGCCCGACCTTCATGGCTGTTTAACCTGATTTTTCCAAATTACAGATTTATACAGATAAGGCATCCCCATCAATATCATTTGTCTACATAGATATAATGCTACTGAAATTAATAAAAGAAAAGAGTGTAACAATTTTGTGCATTGGCAAGGTCAGTGTTTGCGGTGTGGAGAAGATTACCAAGATAGATCTCTCCAAACATAATGATTGAGTGCTACTCTTTGGGCGGTACTGTCACAATACCCCCACTTTTGACATCAAACCAACGTGCAGGATGTCGCAAGTTGCACCAAAACAACAGACACTCATTTAAATAAACACACAAATCAATAAAGTTCAGCACTTATTGTACACGAAAGAAATTCTGAAGCTAATTACAATGAAGTTCCGTGCACCTACATTTACTGTGGCTTTTATAATTCATTGACTTGGCACTGCCACATGAAAAATAAAATTTTATCCTTATAAACATTCTTGCTGACAACTAAAATAACACTATTAAAATTGATCTGTTATCTCACTATCATATGCATTTCACTGCACAAACACTCTGATGGATTTTCTCACCGCATTGTCATTGCCTGCAGTAGAGTCACCAATGGTGCATCTCTGAACCACAGCACACGGTTCCGTGTCCCCCCGTCTTATCAGCCAAGATGCTGATGCCGCCTAGGATAGTGGTGCTGGATCAAACTCTCTCAGCCTCTCAGGTCACATAAATTTCACATGAAAAAGAAGAAAAATAACCACCCAATAAGCAAAGAGGCAAAATATTGTCTGGATACCAGAGACCGATCGGACTAGCATTCTACCCCCACTGCCATCCAGACTCAGTACAATTGACACTAAATTTCCAGGGCACAGCTATACAGGGTGTCCCAGCTATCATGTCCACCCAAAATATCTCTGGAACAATAACAGCTATTGGAAAACGACTTTCACCGGTATCAATGTATGGCTGGGGCCCATGAATGTACATATTTGGAAACATTCTAAAACGAAAGCAAATGTTTTTTTTTAACACAAACTTTTTTTAATGGACAGTCTATATTTTTTCTTCAGCAATCCATAGCATGACAAATCACAAAAACAATGGCGTTGATTGCATCGCAATATTCCAATTACATCCCGAGATATTGCGACGCGAAGTTGACGCTTGAAATACGCGAAACGCGCGGTTAGCGCCCGTCTTAAGGCTCAGCCGGGAACCCCATGCTGCTCAGGACCGGTGAAAGTCGTTTTGCAATAGCTGTTATTGTTCCAGAGATATTTTGGGTGGACAAGATAGCTGGGACACCCTGTATATATGTAGAGGGCCCACATGATAAAAACAGAAATTATTGCTATGGCATAGTGCCTTCAAAACAACTTGTGCTATTCAAGGCCAGACTAGCCCAAGCCACCACGACTGCACTTCATCTATTTAACAATTATGAATGAGGCAGGCAAGAACATAATGATTGGCTCTGACTATGACATCTTTAAACATGACTCGACTAGCATGAAAATATCAACACCCTACTATACATTCCTAAATGGGCAATATTTTAATTTAAGACTACCAAAACTCAGATTTATAACGCTAAAATAATTTAAAAATATATGAACATAATACCACATTATAGCCAAATAAAAATCATACCCCACAGATACATATAAATTCACTGTCAACATGTCTTCCACCCCCACCCACCAAAAATATTTGTAACTGGTGCGTGACCAAATTTGCATCACCTTCATCAACCTCATGTGCTTTCCATAACTACTCCCCACAATAAAATATCTAAGATGAAAGTCTAATTTCAAAATTAGTTTATCACAAAACATCTACATTTTTAAATAAAATATCACCAAACCTTCAAAAGAGACAGAAATTAAAGAGAAAAAACTTTCTCTCATTGAAATATTTCACAATCCAACCCACCTTTAACCACAACAAACATACATTCCACACTTCTGACCCATATGGTTAGTCACACCCGCATTTTATGCAACACCATCAGCCTACATCTTTATCACAAGTTATGTATGCCCCAACTGCCTGCATCAATGAACAACACTTTCTCATTCTGTGAGTCACCTCACAACTCACACCACATTAGCCAGTGCTGCTCACATACACCTCCACTTCCTCTATCCTTCAGTGTTAGGATACACACATACACATATGTAGTCTTTACTTCAGGTACCACTGTAGAACTGCAAAATCTGACGTTAGCATATATTTCAACAACAAGAAAAAGCATATATAAGGAAAGCATGTAAACTTGACCCCAATGCTTAAATCTAAACACATACGTAAATACTAACACAGACCACAGAATAAATATACACAAATTCTTATCATACTATATACACTGCTTTGGATCTCATACTTCATGATTTATACTGGTTTATGGCAGTTGCTCGTGTAAACGTGCCATTAAGTCTTTATCATTTACATTTTTTTTTAATTTCGCCCTTTTCATGTGAAGGGTTTACCAGGGTTTGAGTCCTAAGAAAACATACGATTTATTAAAACACATACTCTAGAACTCTGAGCCAGACTGGCGATAACACAACACGGATGCCAGGAAGTGGCTTGTACAAAGAGCATAAGTCCAAAGATGTTCTTGTTTGTTGGAGACTGTCGATATGCTGTCGATGTACTGTCGCCACACAGCTCTCCCCCCTTTAGTACGGAGTACCCTCTATTTTTGAGCAGCTATTTTAACATTGGGGTGGGGGTGGTTGCTGGGCGACAGCCGGAAAAAGTGCGTGCGACAGCCATGTTACCGGTAACTCCACTGAGTTAGGTGGCAGTGGGGACGGGTGTGCGGGCCGGAGGATGTGCGGGACGGCCAGATGGAAGTCTCCGAAGTGGCGTGGTTGCCGGACTGGGCGTGACAGGTGCCTAGAGGGAGGGGGGGAGGAAGGACATGGAGAGGTGAACGAGGATGCCGACGGAACCGGAAGGTAGGAAGAAGGCTCGTGTGGCCTATGTGGCTGCAGGTGTGGGCGGTCTGGTGAACCTTAACAGCTCGGAACGGGGCTGCTGGGGGGAAGGAGGAGATGGCAGTACAAAGTACGTATACGGAGGAGTGGAATACTAAAATGGAGAGGTCGGAAGACGGAGGAGAGAGAAAGAGGAACGGGAACCTCATACTCGAAGACTGGAGTTTGATGGAGGGAAGCGGGTGAGAAACCGAGGAGGGGGGAAGTGGGAGAGAGAGGGGTACTCTCAGCCAGAAGAGGGGAAGCAGGCAAGAGGGAAAGGGGAGAGGTGGGCTGAACACTGCTGGATGTTTTCAGATGAGAGGGGACAGAAGGGGGACAGGTGGGTGTAGATGTCGGAGAAATGGCAGGGGAGGGAGGAGAGTCGAAGGTGGTGAGGGGAGGGAGAGGAGCTCGAGGTCGAGACTCTGAGGACGGCTCAATGTAAGCGGCTTTAACGCGGTGGATGGAAATGGTGGTGGGTTTGTTGTGGATGAGGAGTAGGAAGGTGTTAGGAGAACAGTGGAGGACAGGATAGGGGTCAGAGTAGGGGGGAGAGAGGAGGACGGACAGTGTCGTCCCAGAGCATGACATGGGTGCAGGACGAAAGGTCTTTTGGAAGGATGACTGAAGGAGGGGTTTGACTGGTAGGAGGAGGAGGGGTGATAGAGGCACAGTACCGGCGGACACGGTCCACCAGCATGGGCAACTCCTTGGAAGAAGGAAGAGGGGAGAGGGTGACTAGTTCACTGGGAAGGAGGAGCGTTTGTCCATAGACAAACTTGGCTACAGTGTAGGTCTTCCTTGTAGGTGCACCACATCCCGAGCAGGACCAGTGGGAGGGCTTCCACCCACAAGGAATCGTGGCACTGGAGAGAGGTTTTTAAGGTTCGATGCCACCATTCTACCATTCTGTGGGTGGTAGGCGGTGGTATGAATCCGTTTGATGCCACAAAGATGGCTGATGGAAGCAAAGAGTGCTGTTTCGAATTGCCTCCCCTGGTCAGTGGTTATGACCAGTGGGCAACCGAACTGGGACACCCAGGAGAAGAGGATGGCCTTAGCCACCATCTCTGCCATGATGTTACACAGAGTGGTGGCTTTGGCCCAGCGGGTTGTTCGGTCGATGGCCGACAGCACGTATCGGAAACCATCGGCTGGAGGGAGGGGACTGACGAGGTTGATGCGGGCGTGCTAAAAGCGGCCCACAGGAAGTGGAAAGGGAGTACGGGGAGGGGAGGTGTGGACCGTGATCTTGCTTTGCTGACAGGGAAAGCAGGCACGAGTACAGGCCTGGCAATCGCACCTGACATCCCGCCACATGAAGCGGTCGGTGACGAGTTTGGTAGACGCTCAGATTCCTGGGTGCAACAAGTTGTGCAGCACCCGGAAGACTTTGCATTGAAGGATGTGGGGAAGGATGGGTCGGAGTTGGCGGGTGGACTCATCACACCATACCTCACCTACAACACCGGGGAAAGTGGAGTGGACAGGACGGATGGAGGAGGAGTGGTCAGAGACGACCTGTAGGAACTCGTCATTGGTGGATTGGAGAAGGACAAGGTTGGATAGGTCAAGGAGAGACGACACGGCGTTGACTCTGGAAAGGAGGTCTGCAACCACATTGTCCGCACCCTTGATGTATCTTACATCAGTGGTGAACTGGGTGATGTAGTCGAGGTATCGGAAATGGAGGGGAGTGGAGGAGGATTTTGGATGGCAGCAGCAAGGGGTTTGCGGCCTTCGACCACTGAGTGGAAGTGCTTGATCGCCTCATAAACCGCAAGCAGTTCACGGTCGAAGGCAGAGTATTTACACTGGGCTGGGGAGAGTTTCTTGGAGAAAAATTGGAGAGGAGTGACATCACCATCAACCGACTGGCTCAGAACTGCGTCGATAGCGGAGTCGCTGGCGTCAGTGGTGATGGAGAAGTCAGCGTTGGGAAGGGGGTGGGAGATGGTGACAGCATGCGAGAGGAGCTGCTTTAGAGAGGAGAATGCCTTCGACATTTCGGGGGTCCAGGGAACAGGTCGGGAACCAGAGGTGTTCTTACCAGCAAGAGCATCGGTGAGGGGGGCCTGCACCTTGGTGGCACCGGGCAGATGCCGTTGATAGTAATTGATGGTTACTAGGAACCTGCGGAGCTCCTTGAAGGTGCCGGGGCGAGGGAGCTGGAGGATGGAATCGACTTTGTCGAAAGGGGGGGGGGGGGGAACACCCGATGTGGACAAGGTGTAGCCTAGGAACTTGACAGAGGGCAGGTGTAGCTGATCTTTCGAGTGATTGAGCTCGATACCTGCCTTCGCCAACGTGTAACAAAGGATGTTAAGATGACACTTGTTTTCTTCAAGGAAGGAACTGAATATGAGGATATCATCAAAGTATGCAAAGCAGAATTTGAGGGAAAGAGAATGTCGGTAATAAATCTCTGCCATGTTTGGGTTGCGTTCTTCAACCCAAACAGCATGAATTTGTACTCGTATTGGCCAATGGGAGTGGTGATAGCGGTCTTCTCAACATCCTCTGGGGCCATCGGAATTTGATGGTAGGCCTGCTTACAGTCGACGACCGAAAAGATCTGCGTACCTGCCAGAGAATGAGTAAAGTCGGATACGTGAGGGATAGGATAACGATCCATGATCGTTTTTGCGTTGAGATGACGGTAGTCTCCGCACATTCGCCAGGAAGCATCAGGCTTCCTAACGACGGTGATGGTAGAGGACCAACAGCTGGCCTACGGCACAACAATCCCCGCGCCGAGAAGCTCAGCGACTTGAGTTTGGACCAATGCAAACTTCTCAGCGCACAGACGTCGGGCCTACTACAGACTGGAACATTATCGGTCAGCCGCAACCGTCCCGTTGGTGACCACCGAGACACACGGGAGGTGGGGGGGAAGGAGAGGGGGGAGGCAACGGCCGCGCCCGAGTCTGCAGATGGCGTACGTCTGTTGTCGACCACCTTGGTAGCTGCGGTGTCCGCACAGTTAGCTGCTGGGGCTGTGGTACAACATGGCTGGTGCACCACAGCTGAGTGGCTCGTAGTAGGAAACGTCTCCGCACGAGGCGTCTGCAGCGCGTGAGGCAGATAGGAGGTGTGGCCCACGGCTGCACTGTTACCGGGCAGCGTTCGTATGGTGCGCGCGCAAGAAGGCGGGTGCGGGATGCGCATAGGCGCCGCAGTAGTGTCGGAGAGCGCCACCGGTGGTCAGCCGAGCCGAGGCAGGGTGTGTGTTGGCTGGCGGTGTACTTGTGCGAGCTGCCACTGGTCGCAAGGGCGCCACAGGGCATGGTTGCAAACATGTGGGCCAAGCCGAGTGCGTCTGCAGATCGGGGTGGCGATGGTTGTCAGCAGTGGCTGTTGCAGGCTGGGAGACATGTGAACTGTGAAGCCCACTGGAGTCGGGTAGCAGAAAGCGCACACATTTCATGTGTTTATTTTGTGCCCGGACGTGAGCGGGGGGGGGGGGCGGTTTGGCTGAAAACCTTGACAAATCAGGGAGTTTGAGTGACAAGAAAGAGGGAAGAGATCGTGAACTGTGTGACACAGAGGAAGCACTACTGGGAGACACACAGGCGGCAGCACAACTTGACATGAGCACAGGTCTTTGAGGCATGTAAGCCGATCTAGCTACTGTTGGCGCTTTGCACACATCTGCATAAGTTCGATGAACAGGCAAAATGTTAGTAGCCCGTTCAACACAGTTTGTGGACACATGTACCCCAGAAGTAGTATTGCAGTGACTCACCTTGTGCTTCGATCAGAGCGAGGGGAGATGGCGTTGACCAGCTGACAGCTGTGGCTCTGTGTCTCGATGCTGTCGCTTGGCGTCAGCTTGTTCAATATGAAGGATGAGCGACTGTTGGCGCACGACAACCCACGAATGTAGCACAGAATCAACATTATTTATTTTGTCTGTACACTCTTTAATTGCACTATTTTTTAACTACACTGTCACTGGCAGAAGGGGGTGTGGCATTTGGCGAGTCACAAGGGAAGTGAGTTTTTGAATTGTGGTGGAAAACAGAACGAGATACAATGTCAACCGAAAGGTTATGATGTGTTAAAAATCAATACTGAGGATGGGTCCAGAGATTTCGGCCACAAGGAAAGTCCACTTCAAGCTACACATTGGAGAGAGAGATGTACCATGTGGATGGTTGAAGCGGAGCACTTCAAATGAGTGTCATTGACCGCTTGAAGGAGCAGATGGTGCACTTTAACAGGTTCAGACACAGAAGCAGTGGGGAGGATTGACACATCTGCACCAGTGTTGACAAGGTAACAGGTGCCTGAAACACTGTTTAGAACGTAAAGATGAGCACCTTGTGGGCGATTGTGTCAAATTGAGTGCAGCATGGCTGGGCACTTGACATCAGCAAGGCGGTAGGAGGTGCCTACATCCCTCAGTGCAATGCGTTTGGGTGTGAGCATGGTGCTTGACACTTCTTAGAAGCCGAAACAAAGTGGCTGTGAAAATAGGAGAACGGCTGTCCAGGCGGTCCATTGTCGGAAGGAGTTGATGAAGTAGGATGTGGCGTGTCGGTCGGGTCGTGGTGAGATATGCCCGGCGGAACGGCTAAGTCCGACGGTATACTTGAGCAGCCTCTGCCGACACTGCGGGAAGGAGGCACAGACTCAGCAACTTGTACCTGGCGGAGGTAGGCGGCGTGCACTCTGTCCGCGATGAGTATTCTCCCACTCGGCGACTCCAGGTTGCTGTAAGTAAGCACTGTCTTTACCGGAAGGGGCAGTTTATTCGTCCAAACAGCCATGAGCGTCTCTTCAGGCATGGCACGCTCGCTGACCAATTAGACTCAGCCGACGCCAGAGCTGCGATGGTTTTCTGTCTCCGAGGTCTTCCTCTTGTAAAATGTGTCTTATGGTTTCTTCTGGCGTGCCTGATACACGATCAAGTGTGGTCTGTTTAGCTGTGGAGCTGTCACGAGGTCGCAGATCAAATCCACATGCACGTGCAAATGCGTAAGTAGGCAGAGGTGACGAGCGGAATCATCAAGTCTGTGATGGTCAAAGATCCGTTCGATTAACGCAAACCAAGTTGTTAGTGCGTCAAGTGCTAAGGTGGCAGCTTCGGTAGACGTCCCGGAGGCGGAGAGTCGCTGCGAACCAGATGGGTCAACTCTGACATCTGTGGAGGCGACGGCGGTGGGCAGAGGTTGCGCGGCGCGGCAGGACGCGGTTGAGGCATTAAAGAAATCCGGAGTGGTAGGTAGGTCGGCACATTGTGGCACGAAACTGTTAGCCACATTAACGGGAGCGTGAAATGGACGCGGCGCGGCGTGTCCGGACACAGGAGGTGGCTGTGCGTTGAACATAACGTCACTGTTAACATGATAAAATGGGTTCGACGAAGCGTTCGGTTGCATCGCATTGACGGAGTGTTCTGTTCGATAAAACGCAGCCTGGTTGTAAACAGTTCCAACTGTCGAACATGCGGAATGACAAAAGGATTTTTCAAAGATTGCATAGAGTTTGTAACATGTGGTCCCGAATTGTTCACAGCACTCGACGGTGAGTTGCACACAAGTTCGTGAGAGCAAACACTTGCGGCTTAAACAAAATAGGTTGGCACTTGCGCGCCACTCTTCAAATCACGAGCCGGTGCAGGTGTCGTGGATGGATACATGAGCAAACATGACGGCGCTGTGTCGGGCCCGGAGTTCAAATTTGATAACCTGCACAGTTCACATCATGCACTTGTCACGAAAAGACACAGTGCAAATTGTTTGCAGCACTAAAAATGTTCGTGCGAAGCACATTTTGTGAAACACTCGGAGAAATAAATCCTGAGTCCATTGTTTGTGAGCTCGTGCGGTTGTTTGGCGATGAGCAAAATACGTCTGGCGAGAACTGGTGAGTGGCAGTCCAAGGTGTTGAACACTCGATGCAGAAACGACGACAGGAGAAGTACATGGTGATGATTGCGAAGCGGCTGTCCTCGTTGGCAGGCGAAGTGGAGACGACATGGTCGTTGTAATGGTCCTTCGTACTAAAGCCGTTTTTTAACCCGAAAAATACTCTCGCGGTTGCCCGGATTTCGCGAATATCACTTTGCGGCACTCTAACTTCGTATGGAGTCACCACTGAAAGGTTTACCAAAGTTTGAGTCCTAAGAAATATCTTTCTCACGCATATACGATTTATTAAAACACATACTCTAGAACTCAGAGCCATACTGGCGATAAAACAACATGGATGCCGGGAAGCGGCTTGTACAAAGAGCATAAGTGCGAAGATGTTCTTGTTTGTTGGCGACTGTCGATATGCTGTCGATGTACTGTCGCCACACATGCATCCCTCCAAACGTAATTCTAGCACTTTATCCTTATACTCCAATTGAGCATCATATTTGCACAGAAAATCATTTCCTAACACCAGATTTAAACATAGACCTTTCATCACCAATAACTCTTGACTGAACAGCTCCCCCAAAATGATTACATCAAATTCTGGGTTTCTTGCATTTAATACTCCTATTTTCCTTGCAAAACCATACTTTTCCTTTTCCCATGCCCCTGGCTCTACAGTCTTTAAATATTTTAAAACCTGGATCCAATCTTCCGTCCCATATTAATGCACTTCTTTGTTAAGCCAGCCTGTATTCAACCTATCTTCATCCATGCCTGTACCTTGTTCATAATTATAAATGACAAAGGTTTGTATCTCATTCCCATTATCACTTGACCCCTCCTGTATAAATTCATATACCTCATTGACCCTATCTTCTTCTAAAGTGTACATACCTAACCCCCTCAATTGTTCAAACTCTTGGTCGCCATTTATTAGATCTCTAAGAACATTATAATAACTAATCAAAACATCCATGTGTGTACTGCCGGTCTATAGTGCCCATTTCCTAATCCAATTTACCTTCTTTACCCAGTCCTTGATTTTAAATTTATTCTCCTTATCCTGTTCCCAAAATTCATTTGCTACAGGCAAATATGTTTCCACATTCACATCCATTCCAAAAGTACGTACATCACCAATTTGTGCTGGCTCAGATACATCCACGTTTTCAACAACATTCATATTAGGTCCAGTGCCATCAACCTTTTGTACTGGACCACATTTATTTTCAGTTAATTTAAAATTGCATTTACTATTATTCATATACACACTCTTACAATCATAATGCACCTGGGATTCTGATTCATCCAACATCAAAGCCGGGCCAACACTGTTGGTATTGTTTCCTTCAATATCCTTCTCACAACATATATAATCAAAAAAATTTCCCACATTATAATCCCCATTTCCCTGATTTTCTCTAAAATTTCTTCTTCTGTTAACATTTCTTCTATCATGCTGCAAAAACCACACCCTAAAATTTTCCTCACTACCCATGACGGCATCCATCTGACATATTATTTCTTCTTTTCTTTCCCTATCTCTATCCTGTATGTAATTATTGTTATTAGTATTATTATTAGATCCCTTGCCATCCCATCTCTTGGTCCTATTTCTTCTATAGTTCCTTGTCCCAAAGCGGACCTCATTTGGAACAAATCCTAGTTTCCCAGATTTTGCCCTTGGCTCTCTTTTCTATTTTGATCCCCTCTTTTACTTCCATTTTCCTGCACTGACCTCTGACCATTTTTATTGTCATTTTCCCATGAATCCATTTGATTTCTATGGTCCCAATTACTTCTCCCCTTACTACTTCTCCAATTTTCATTTAAATTTCTTTCTCTGTGGTGGTCCTACTGATTGTAACCCCAATTCCTATTGCCTCTATTTTCATTGTGCTCCCTCTGATAACTCATGTGCTGGGTTTCCCTAGGTTTAGGTTCCCTAGTCATTGCATGATCTATATTTTCAATAAAATTTAAAAAATTTTAACTGAATCTGTAGGACAGTGAATCAGCTGCCAATTTAAGTCTTCTAGCAACCTCTTACATAAAGTAGATATTTCAGTTAGTGTTCTCAGTGGCTTGTCTAAATGAACTAACTTCCTTAACTCTTCCTGACAAAATTTGTTCATAGTCTGTTTACCCCCCCCCCCCCCCATATACAATGGTCCATTTAAGAATTTATTCTGTAGTCTTACCTGTTTGGCTTCACTCCAGTATTTATGGAGAATAACAAATTGCTCAGAACATTGATTTGCCCATGTTTGTGTAGAGCCTTCCAGTGATCTTTTGGCAATTTCTATTTTCACCTGATCAGACAAACCAGGCATAACTGATCCTTACAGGCTGCCAAAAAATCTACCGGATGGTATTTACTTTCCCCTGAGAATGTGTTACTATTTGGCATCTGCATCAAGGGCCAACTTGCATTTCCTGATGCAGTGCAAAATTCTAAATTACTAATTCTAGTATTCACCTTTTCCATTTCGATGTTATTCACTGTCACTACTTGTTCTATTTTCTTTCTTAAATGACACTCTATATTCTCCAAACTGCCAGTCAAAAGAGTTTTTTTTCCTCATCACCTGCCACAATCCTCCTGTCTACCTCAATCGAAGCTTGCCTAGTGTCCTCATCTCTGTGATCACATGTATGCCTTCCCACATTTATCTCGCCCCTTAGTTCAGCCTCAACAGTACCGATTCTTGCATTCAGATCCCTATCCTTAGTCTCAAATCTTTCTGTTAAGTTTTCTAATTTTTTGTCAAGATCTGTGACTATTTCTTTCTTTAGAGCAACCATAGAATTTTTTTATTATAGCTATCTCTGATTCCAACATTCCCAAGGAACGTCCAATCGCTGTTTTTAGGCCTACTATAGTATTTCCCATATCAGTTTTTAAACCTGCAATAGCAATTCCCATATTAGTTTTTACTCCTGCAATAGCATTTCCCATCTCAATTTTTACGCCTGCAATAGCATTTCCCATCTCAAACTTAATCTCAGATGTTAAATCTAATTTTAAATTTGTTATTTGATCCAATAATACTGACAATATATTCTCTCGGCCACTATATGATCTTTCAGGAGACCCTGGTATACTAACATCCCCCACTGAATCAACGTCACTGGGATATTTTTTGATCTCTTTATCCATGTTTTTGACACAATGGGCCTACAAAACAAAAATTAGCACCTGCTGCGTTACTTAACTTCTGGCGAACGATGCTGCACTCCGTTTCTCGAATATGTGCTGAGTCGTCGAACTGGCAGTCAGTGTCCGCTGCAGAAAATGTAGCTAAGGTGCGATGTCGCCGCGTGCCGCTAGCCAGCCACCGCCGCCCGGTTAAATTTTGCCTGGCGGTCAGACCCTGCCTGCCGCTGCGTTCGCGCAACGTCGACGTTGATTGAAGCACTATTTTCACTTTAATAATGTTCTATTTGCAACCTTTCTCCTACCGAGTTAGTCCAACGCGAACCATCCCGGACCTGAGCCTCCAAACGCGAGGTTATTTTTTAGGGTTGTCTGTGGAGAATCTTATATTTACTCTAACACTCACTTTCCTAAGTTCAGCTCTGTCTAGGGGATGATAAAAATTCGTCCAAAGTCCCCACCTACATAAGATTACGTTAAAACACAAATATATTTGAGAAGAAGGGTGCATTTCTTATAAATAAGTTCGACCGTACTTTTACACTCTGAAAAATTTTAAAGTCTCACTCATCCGAAGGTTGCGTCACAGACCGGCATAGCTTCCCTGTCGTGAACACTAGCCAAACACAGACTAACCACGTGGACCCACGGGCCAGCCTTTATACCTGCCCACCGGAGAAACCCATACGTCACAAACTTCCCCATTTCCACCCCTAGCCAACGTACAATATTTTTGCCAAGTATATCGTACATTCAATACAAATACCAAATACATCTTTAAACACTTACACTAAACACAAACTAAACATGGAATTGATTATCCTAATTAATATTTCATGTCATTACATCTCATTTCTCCTATGGAGTGATTCAATACAAATTAATTATTTAAAGAAATAAAACATGTGTAAGTAGATTTGATCAATTTGATTTTATGGTATAGTTATTTCATAATATGGCACCTATGAACAAACACTGCCATGCTTTTCGTGCATGTGTCTTGTACGTTATGTTATTAATAAATTTATACAATGATATTAGTAAATAAGGTTTTCTGTGATCAATATTATCTTAAGTCGACTGTAAGCATATCAGGCGACGCGCCTTGTTGAGAACTTTTACATGAGCCCTTGCTCGTCTCGGTAACTTAAATGGTTTTTACACTATGAATTTTTAACTAAACACTAAATTGCCGCATATTTGTTCTATTATAACTTTTTATGCGTACTTGATAGGAGGGACGTCTGTGCGATACTAGACATGTCATATGAAACCCTTTCGGAAACTGTGTCGCACTTGTCAGTCTTAATTGTGTTTTACTTTTTAAATTAACTTTATCATACACAATTCCTCTGACGTCACGGCCTTCCAGGCGAGCGCTAAGCTCACTTCCCGGCCGGCCGTTTCCGCCCTAGACACACACCTGCCCAGCCCACCATGAGCCCGATCTTCATGGCTGTTTAACCTGATTTTTCCAAATTACAGACTTATACAGATAAGGCATCCCCATCAATATCAGCTGTCTACATAGAGTGTAACAATTTTGTGCATTGGCAAGGTCAGTGTTTGCGGTGCGTAGAAGTTTATCAAGATAGATCTCTACAAACATAATGATTGAGTGCTACTCGTTGGGCAGTACTGTAACAATACACAACGCTTGTCCGTCCTTTTTTGGAGTACTGCTGCCCAGTGTGGGATCCTTATCAGGTCGGTTTAAAGAGTCCAAAGAAGGGCATCTCGTTTTGTATCGTCACGATACAGGGGAGACAGCGTTACGGAAATGATACGAGAAATCAGAGCTCGAATGGAGACATTCAGGTATTCTTTCTTCCCGCTCGCTATTCAAGAATGGAATGGGTGATAAATAGTATAAAGGTGTTTCGATGAACCCTCTGCCAGGCACTTAAATGTGATTTGCAGGGTGAAGGTCGGGGTGAGAGTTTAAATAGGGAAAGATTAAGATTTTAAAACTCACAACCACCAACTGCGAACCATATTCCTAAACATGCAAAGACACTGGAACTGTGATTGCTGTTTGACTCGTTTTCTAGGGGATGATATCACACGTTCGCAGTTTTCCTTCCCTGCATATGATTAACAAAAAAAATCATAATAAAGTAAGAGAAAAAGGTGTACTAACTACTATTTTTGAAAACACGTGAAAGTTCACTTTATGTTGTTTATTACACCATATTAAAACCCTGTGGCTGATACCTCTGTACGTCGACACATGTATCAAATAAAGTTATAGCTCGTGAGCCCCCAGACAAAATGAATATTTGTCGCAAATTGTTTTCACACCATGTGCCTTTCTCAAACACCGTTTATGTTCATGCCTATGCAACGACATGTGTTACATTAACAAAACACAGTCACTTTAATTCAATGCGATGCACACCTTGTTCCACCGGCTAAATATTCACAACACACAGTAGCACTCGATACAACTTGGTGCAGTCTATGACGAGCAGCCACACTTGGCAATTACCACACAAAAATCTATAGTCTCCACCTGGAAATCCACATGCCGACCGTCCTAGAGCGACGCCTCGCCCGGCCAGCTCCACCACCCGCTCCCGACTCGTCACTTCCTGCACGCGCGCGCGCGCGTGCGCGCGCGCCAAAAGCCAAACTGTCGGGTTTTTTCCCTACGTCGTCAACATGTGAGCTGTTCTAACGGACTTGCCAACGTACAGCGCTCAGCCAATACATTTCTAAAACTTTACTTAAAATCAAAATAATTACACTACACATTAAACAAATTTCCTATTATGTTTTTATAGCCGGCCGCGGTGGCCGAAGGGACTGAGGCGCTTCAGTCACGGTCTGTACGGCCACTGCGGTCGGGGGTTCGAATCCCCCCTCGGGCATGGATATTTGTGCCGTCCTTAGTCTTAGCTACTTCATAAGTAGTTTGTAAGCTTAGTGACTGATGACCCCGTAGTTAAGTCCCATAAGTTCTACAAACATTAGAACATATTTTATGTTTTTATATTGGTATAAACATCCTTTGCACTATTTATTACAATCGTGCAATTTCTTATATCACAGATAAGTGATTTAACTGAATATTTCAAGATAAAATACACAAGATTAATTGAAAATAAAATCAGAAATAGTCAATATATTATTTTTATAAACAAAACATTGCCATGCTAGTTGTGTAACTGTCTGGTATTCAGTGGTAATTTATTACTTTTCATTGTCAATTAACATACTACGCCAGACGTGACTATATCAGCTAATGTATTGTTTATTTGTCAACAGGTTATTTTGTAATGAGGGCCTTAAAGGTTCCAAACTTCATCGTATTACTTCAAATGCAAGTAGTATTAGAATATTTTATTTGACGCTGTGCACTGCACTGCGCCTGGCACTCGCCATTGTCCCTCTCTCCCCTCACCGGAAACGAACCTGGAAAATCCTAAGCTGGAACAAGCCACCAACGTCGGCCTGCTCGCTGGCCTCCCGTCTGCTACAAGCACACAGCAAATTTCAACGTGGAGATTTTCTGCCTATGGCCTAACTATAAATGTTGTCACCCAATGCGTACATACATTGCTACCATAATTATTAAGATTAAAATTGTGTAACATTTGGTGCATTGGCATGGTCAATGTTTGCAGTGAACTTCATACTGTTTAATTACGATTGCTATTAATTACCAATATTTCTAATGGGCGGTAATCTCATAGTATCCCATGTAGATGTAGTCTGTTCCAGAAATTTTGATGGTGATACTGTACAGTTTAGTTGCTCTGACAAATACAAACCCACCGCAATGCAGTCAGTGGCTTAGATACGTCGCCAAGGGCCCCGGGGCAAAAATGACATTGGGGCCCTCTTTAGAATAATACTGTACAGATGCAAAATTACATCATCAGCTCCTTACCGCCCAGTGGAACACTACTAAGTAAAATATTGTGTGTCACGCAGCAGATAATATTTAATCATACTCTCTAATATAAGTGTGAAAGTTTGTTTGCTTGTTAAGCTTTCACGCAAACATTACTAGCTAATTTGGATGAAATTTTGCAGAGGGACAGAGATAGAGTTGGACCTGGGCAGGACATACAGGTGAAAATGCCCTATGGGATATTTTTCGTCAGCGGTAACAGCAGGCGGACTGTTGTCAGTGCCGACAACTCACTCTCGCTAAACTACTGTGCCCTTAGCTCCTTTCGTTGATAGCCCAGTTAAAGATGGAAAATAGGAAAAATATTCGTTTAGGATAGTTTCATCAAAAGTAAGTTGCCGGATTTTGTTTGTTGAAACACTTTGGATTGAGCCGTGCCCCTATTAGGGTTCTTGAAGTATATGTTAGTGTCTGGCCAGGAAAAAGTAATAAGTAAAATAAAATCGATATCTTCGCTTATTATCGTGACAGTGGGGTAGAGGGCAGCGTCTTGACGCACAATTCACTATTGAGACAAAGTAATTATTACTTGAAACTTCTGATCCGCTAATGTAATTATACCTTTAAATAGCAGAATAAACAAATAGTGTGCGGGTAGAAACGTACCTTAAAAGATTGCATGAAGTGCTGAATTCTCACCATTACTTTAAAACACAGTGAACTTTTTTTTTTTTTTTTTTTTTTTTCCACCTCGAAGAACTGAGCAGAATGCGGTGGAGGGTATAGTGTTAGTATGACCATAAATTGAAGAGCGAATAGTTATTATGGTATGGGAACGTGCCGTTCCCAGAATAAAGCCACAGAATGCCGAATCCATTTCCCGCCTTCCATTGCAAGGTAGTGTGTAGACAGGTATGTAGATTCTGTTCGGTATTCTTTTCACTATTAACACATTTGTGGAAAATAAACATGCCTGTTTCCTGGCGCCGGCCGCGGTTGCTGCGGGGACTGAGGCGCTCCAGTCACGGTATTCACGGCCACTACGGTCGGGGGTTCGACTCCCCCCTTGCGCATGGATATTTGTGCCGTCCTTAGTATAAGGTAGTTCGTAAGTAGTTTGTAAGTTTAGGGACTGATGACCCCGTAGTTAATGCCCATAAGCTTAACAAACATTTGAACTTTTTTTTTTTTTTTTTTTTTTTTTTTTTTTTTCCTGGCGTAACGCATTTTGTGGAAAATACGCACTCTTAAGGTATGTCTGCACAGTACGTTATATGTGATTTATGAGGTGCACTGTGGAAGGGTCGGCATAACTTTGTAAAACACCTTGTAATTTCCTTTTGCGACGTAATGGGGTAGACAGAGTGGAGGCTCGCTTTCTCGTTATTCGTTTTGCAGGCGCACAAAGAACGGCAATGCCTGACCATTCCTGCGGTCTGCTGTTTCCTGCTCCTTCTGCCCTCCAACCCTCCCCCCCCCCCCCCTTCCTGCTGAACCTGTCACATCTCCACAACAAATCATATGCCAAATACTGTTCTACTGTACTTAAATATGCTGTATACATTTAATATTTTGTCTTAGTCAATTCTGTTTAACAATAAATATATTAACATATTGCCTGCCAAAGGTATACTTGGGTTACCGTCCCCAGGGGACCATTTCCTTTTTTTCCATTTTCTGCTTTAGTTTGCTTGAAGTCTATTTAAGTACAAATAAGTTGAAAATATTGCAGTTTAGTACCTTAGTTTATGTTTTTCTGTGTGAGTTACATATGACTCACATGGCGCAAGAGTAAAGTGCCAGCTGTGTCATTTGCTATGTCGCTAATAATTTTGGCTTGGTACTCCTGTAAGTCTTTCATTCCACAACATTAGTTGCGTACCGTTCCATTATTGTTTTTCTGCATTGTTACAACAGTCTGTATTCGGTGTTGTATGCTCCGTAACACAGTGATATTGTAGCTGGAGAAAGTGTCTCGTAAAAGTTATGTAGATGAACAAAGGCATCTACAGAAGCTTTTAGATGAAGTTATGGACATAAGTGAAGAAGACGAAGATACTACTGAAATGGAAAAACAAGAGGAATGTGTTGATGCTGAGTACTGATTTACCGATACATCAACAACAAGATAAT
This sequence comes from Locusta migratoria, assembly GCA_026315105.1. Taxonomy (NCBI): domain Eukaryota; kingdom Metazoa; phylum Arthropoda; class Insecta; order Orthoptera; family Acrididae; genus Locusta; species Locusta migratoria. The sequence goes on along the minus strand of CM048755.1, from coordinate 1,541,633 downwards.
CTCAATCACAGAATTCAAAGAGGAAGTGACTTTGAGACTACTCCATACAGAGGATGCCGATGCCCCTGAGAAATATCTCACCGTAGCCACCGAGATGCCTGCAGATTGTGCTCTTGTGAACATGGGAGCAGCAAGTCATAGGTGTACGGATGCTACGAAAAAATGAAGAATGAATTTGGACGAGAGCAAGCTGTCAAGAAATGTAACTAAACTACATGGAAATGTAAGAAATTGTGTCTCATATTTTTGGGAAGAGTGTTCCTTCATGAAGCACAATGCATGCAGTTGTTAGAGATACAAAGTGGAATTACCCAATTTTTTGAACCTGTTTCATTGTTGTTGCAATTAGAGTTGGAGAATGTAATTAAAACTGTATGTGATATACAATCTACTGTATAAGTAATATGTTACACCAAATAATAAATTATAAAAACAAGGAAACTCCAATATGACTGGGTCATGTGAGTTATATATAATTCACGATTTCAAGTGTCAATAACTACTCTTGAGCTCTTGAAAACTGGAGGCCACGAACATGATTTGTTACTGGGGCCATAACGTACTGTAACACCAACATGCAGCACGCTACTGTGAGTTACAACTGCACCACGGAGCTTTAAATGGAAAAATGTCCGTGTGTTGTCTTTACTTCACGTGGCCCGAAGAGAAGACTTCCTGTGACTTATATTTAACTCACGTGGCAGTCAGTGTGTTAAAACATTGTTTTCTAAAAGTTGGGAATTTTTCTATTTGTAGTAACACGAATACTATTAGTCCTCGAAAAAAATTCATAATTATTTTTCGCGCCTCACTGTGTATCACGAACTTAATGAGTGATGTTGTGTGGATTTCTTTAGTGTTCCTTCACGCACCAAAGTCAGAATGAAAGAATACCTGCTGGAGTAATACAATGCTTCAAACTGTTAGATTCCAGATGTTGGCAAAGATATGATTTCTGATCGGTAATTATCGGTAAGCGTTTTCTTGACTGCATTACATTATAGTAATAATATGGGTACACAATTAAAAAGTAGTCAATTTTATTTTAACAGTTATTTAACAATCTTTTCCTGGCTTTGGTTTTTGCAAAATCATCAATAAGGTCTGTTATATCTAGCCTTGATGCAGCCTTGTTTTCGATTGCTATGAGTGCCAAATGTCAGAGTCGAGCTTGAGCCATACTGCACCTCAAATGCGTTGTGATGATTTTTAATTTGTTGAACGACCTATCGGCTGCTGCAGAAGAATAAAACTGCGGTAAATACTTCCGTAACCCCACATTCCAATCATGCATATTTTGTTTTAATTTCCTTACATAATTGGCGAACTGTCCCTGTTGGGGTCAATTTCGGCAGGAGAAATTAAAAGTCGAAATTCCTTCATTCAACTAAAATATAATATACCGTATAACGTCTATTATCCGAAGTAATTTGGGAACATGGCTATTCGGAAAACAGGTTTATTCGGATATTCGAACTGTACACTTCTATTTGCCAATAAGAAGTACTGTACAGTAAATGTATTTAGACTGTATTTGGAGGAGCGCGATCCTTCACATTGCGCCGAGCCGGCACGCCGCAACACTTGGAAGGCGCAACTATTGCTGTGAGCAGCTTTGATGCTGCCGCTACTTCTGCTGCTACGCCTACTGAAGTGTGCCGATTGTTGGACACATTGACTGGCAGCTTCGCCTGTCAGCAGCGCGTCTTGTGAAGAGGCCCAATTAGAAGCATTGTTCCGCCAGTCGCCAGCCGGTGGCCCAGTGCGGCTACCTTGGGAAACTTCGTTTGAGGGGAAGGGGATATGATGGACGATAGGGTGGGAGGGTAAAAAAAATCAAATAAAAAATTCGACGCTCTACTGTAACTTTTTTCGATCGTCACTCACGAAGGCCGAGGGGCCCCTGGAGCTCGGGGGCCCCGGGGCACTGCCCCGCCTAGCCCTATGATAGCTACGCCACTGAATGCAGTGTTCTTAGCTAGTGTAAGTCTTGCATCTGGTTTTCGAAAGCACATGTTTTATTGGATGTACCTACAGATCCTTCCTCCGAACATCTTGTAGAAGTTTTGTTTGTTGTAACCTCTGAAGTCATTTTAGATGGAATGCAATTTCTTTTTCATATGTATCGACTTCGTTTGCCTGATTAATTTGGCGACCTAGTATCTATATGTAAGGCTCTCTTTCATCCATACTGTACTTCTTCACATGCAGAATTCGTCCAAGGATGTTTCGTATTTTCTGGTTGGACTTGCGATCGACGATGGCTGAGTATATTTATATTCACGACAACCGCAGTGTGAATGAACAAAACTATAGTCTACAAAATAGTAAAGGGGCACCAAAATCAGACTTTGCAGGAGGCCCTGACATTCCTGAAATGTTCAAATGTTTGTGGGGCTTATGGGACTTAACTACGGAGTTATCAGTCCCTAAACTTACAAACTACTTATGAACTAGCTACAACTAAGGACGTCACAAATATCCATGCCCGAGGGGGGATTCGAACCCCCGACCGTAGTGGCCGTGCAGACCGTGACTGAAGCGCCTCAGTCCCCTCGGCCACCACGGCCGGCGACATTCCTCCGCCTGCCCTAAATAGAGTTATCAAACCGACAGTCGTATTTAAGCCCACATTAAAAAAACACCACCTATCACTTAGAAAAGTGGAGATACTTGCTCGTAGTCACTAAACTAAGAATTTTTTTATCAATCATCTTATGAGACAGCATTCGCCCCGGTTAGCAATTAGAAATAAATTTTCAGTTTGTATGTATTATCAATGGAAATGGCAGATTGGTAATCCAGCAAAGTCCATAATCTGCATCTTTTCTTTAACTACGTTGTGGACACGTAGCATTCCAATGACAAGAATTATTGCGAGTTATGCGAGTCATTTAATTCTTTATTTCAATTCTTCATAAGTCAAATGAGAGAGCGGAATCCATTCGTGAGTTGTACAACAGTGATCAAATAATAACCTAATGAATAATCAACTTTATTACAGTGAAGCAGAAGGCTAGCGCAGGCTGACCAGATTAAGCGAGTTGTTGCCTTTTCGACTATTAATGATAGAATTTTGAGACTTTAAAAGGAATGCTATGAAACAATGTGATGTTCTGCGTGACATAGGAAAGTGTATTTGCACGATACTGATTAGAATTTAACGTTATTTGTAGTGGTTTTTATGGTTCCACTTCCATGGGAAAGTCTGGAATATTGCGAACCAAACTACGTATGTACGTAATGAGTAATAGTCAAACTATATCTTGAACAACAATTCCATTATGTATTTACATTATAAACTAGTGACCCACCCCGGGCTTCACACAGGTGCAATTTATTAATAAATAAAACGATACGTGCGCTTAGCGAAAAAAATATGAAGTATATTATTTCATACCCATGTCTATATATCTAGTTGATTATGCTATGTTATCTGTCATTTAGTTAATCAGTTCATCAAAAAGAGTTTCATCCAACCCAATATTTCCTACAATTTCTGTACGATCATCAATTTTTTCAAACGAAATAAACCAAATTTCAAATTAGTGACCCGTCTCTTTTGCAACAGAGATTGCATACTCCAACACATTATTTATCCACTGTTTCTGCATCTGACATAATGGAATGGAATGAAATTTGACAGTGATTTGTTGGCGCTTTTCATGCAGTCATCGCAACTCATGTGATTAATGACTTTTTTGTCTTTCCGTTGGGTATTTTTTGTTTCATTCGTCTGTTCGTCCATCTCTACTTGACTCCTCTCCTCTACCTGATGCCACTCGCCCTATGTCAGCTATGGCCTCTCCTCCGGTCCTTTCGCTTTCATTCTCGCCCCCCTCCCGCCGCCCTCCCTCTGTCTTGACCTGACACCTCCCCAACACTTCTACATCAATCTCCTTCTCTTCCTCCTCCTCCTCTCTTCTTCCTCCTCCTCCTCCTCCTCTAAATTACAAATATCTGCTAAATTTTATTGTGATCGGTCAAACAGTGACGAAGCTTATTGCAAAATAACTGCTGTCATGCACCATTTAGTGTCTTTAACTTCTTCGTGAAAAACTGCAAGTATGTGCCAAATATCATGGCGATCTGCCAAATATGCCATTTCTAACGTCAGTGCATTCAAACCATTATTTTTGCAATTTGGCCGAATTTCCTAATATTCTTTTGTAATTCTAATATCTTTTCCCTGAAAACTGTTACAAGACCATAATAAACTTAAAAAAAAGGCAGCATGTAAATTCATTGAATCGTCAATTATGATCTTGTGTTCACACCAAATCCCAAACAAAAAGACTCTTTAGTATCTCCGGAAATTATAATTTCCTGGGAAACTACCAAATTTTTCTTCCACACATTGTCCTGAACAACTAATGAGCTTTCATACATGTAGTAAATGATTTTTGTGTGTATAAATACAATGACTATAGTTTTCTGAGCCGCAGACTAGTACATAAAAAAGACAAATATACTCACACAACTTTCGGCCACAGCCTTCGTCAGTCACGATTCTAAATTTGGGATGCAACCGGATATGGTAGTCATGTGTGCGAGAGTTGTGATTGTATGAATATAGGTTTGCTCCATTTGTGATCAAGACTGCGGCTCAGTGTCATTTCTGTGTACACATCTGCAACTCGGCAATCAGTAATATATAATTCTATGGGCGGGCCTGTCCATGACTTATGATTTGCTGTAGAGCGCTTTCCCAAACCTAAGTTAATTTGCAATAAAAATATACTGAGGTCATTAATCGAGGTATCCTATATATACAGGGTGTTTCAGTAAGTGTGTTTGCCTCTGTAACTTATAAAATAATAGGTGACGGGAAATTTTAATGTGGTAGGTCAACACAAGAAATGTTACACTTTCTGTGGAGCTATGAGCATAGTTTATTGTATCATTTTCTAAAGAGTTACAGCACAAAGATATAATTTTTTAAATGGAACAATAGTTTTTTCTATCGTGCAGTGGTATTGTTGAAACCAGCTGCGTCTAAATCAATTTAAACTACATTCCTATCACTGTTAGTTTGGGAGCTACAACCCTTCAAAGTTTCAGGAGCAGATACCACAAACGCTGCGCATAATGCAATGCGCCTTCTAAATGTGGTGCGGCTGAGTTGTAACGTCGCCGGTGTCACGGAGCGAGAAGCTTCCTCGGTGTGCTGTTAGACTGCCGACTGTCGCCGCACACAGCCGTATACCCGACAGTTGGAGCCACAGTAACAACAGGGGCTCAATACACCACAGTTACTGACATCGGATGACGATGGCATACACGAACAACGAGTACGTTGACATGTTGCTGATACTCGGCGAGTGCCGACACAATGCCACTGAAGCAGCCACGGTGTATGCCGTGAGATATCCTAGGCGAAGAGCCCCGGCAGCCATTGCGTTCTTACGTGCCGAACAACGACTTCGCGATTTAATTTGATTTGATTTTCTCAGGGAAGCCAAAACAGTCTGGGTCCAACCCGCCACTGCCCGCACCGAAACTAAGTTTATTGTGCGGTATCGCTCCCTGTATATCTAATAAAGTCAACCAATGCCCTTGAACAGTGCAAGGAGTCCCTTTACCAGTTCATTACTAGACACAATTTCTTCGGGTCTGGTTGCCCCAAATGTTCTGTGCCTTTTACTCTCCAATGCAATGCATTCGAAGATTAGATGTAATGCAGTTTCATCACCGTCATCACAGATCCTACATTTAGGGTCCTCTTCTGTTATTCCCATTATATGTAGGTGTTTTTTGAAATTCCCATGGCCTGTCAGCAATCCAACCATGAGTCTAATCTGTCTCCTGCTCAAGCCCAGGATTGCAGAGCTTCTTTTAAAACATGGCTTTGGCATCATTACCTTGCCATGTTTTTGTTGACAGACTGTGGTCCAATATTCTACGTGCTGTCGTCTGAGCCAGTTACATAGCTCCAGTTTGATCATTGCCTTGGTGATTGTCAGGACAGGTCCCGGTCCAATAAATGGAGTCTCTGCCCCCATCCTGGCTAATCTGTCGGCATGTTCGTTGCCACTGATCCCCGAGTGGCCAGGGACCCACAATAGGTTTACTCTATTGCTTCCCCCTAGCTTCACCAGAACCCTGTGACATTCTGCAACAATTTTAGACCTTGTTGCAGGAGATGCCAGTGATCTCAGGGCTGCCTGGCTGTCTGAATAGATATAGATGCTACGGTCTTTGTAGCACTTATGCAAATTATCCTTCAGACACGCCCTGATGGCAGTGATTTCGGCCTGGAGTACTGAGGCCAGTTTCCTTAGAGAGATGACTCCCTCCAGTCTTGGCTGCACCCCGTGTACCCCGACCCTAACGCCTTGGTCCGATTTTGACCCGTCAGTGAACCAGACAATATCTCCCGTACGGTGTCGAACTATTTCCTCCCACTGCTCCTTACTTCCAATTGTTATATTGAAAGGCTTGTTGAAGCAGTATGGGGTTATAATATAGTCGGCTGCCATTTCACCAACCTTTCCTATATTTACCTCACTCACTATTTTAGTGTGTGATTCTGGATATCCCAAAGAGTTCCAGTTTTTGCCAGTTTTGAGTCTGTATGCAGCAGCCGCTGCCTTCATCTTGACCCAAAGGTGTAATGGATGCATGTCCAAATGGTTTCCATCCCAGCAGTTGGTGTGCTGCTAATTCCACCCGTTATGGCTAAGCAGGCGAATCTCTGCAGCTTACCAGCTCCTTAGCAGCAACCTGCTGTTCTACCTTCTTCCACCACATGACCGCCCCATAGGTGATCCTGGGTCTAATCACCATGGTGTACATCCAGTGCATACCCTTGGGGCTTAGGCCCCAATTTTTGCCACAAGCTCTCCTGAGATTTACCAAAGTACCTTTTGCCTTGGAGCAAATATTCCTAATGTGAGGGGTCCATGTCAGTTTCTCATCTAGGGTAACCACTAGATATTTCACTGTCCCCTTCACAGGTAGCGCTTCATTTAAAAGCTTTAGATTCCAACTTGAATATTGGATATGCTTCTTTGTGAATGGTACAACAACAGTCTTCTTAGGACTAACCCGCAGATCCTGTTTTCTGCACCAGTCTTGCACAATGTCCAAAGCACCTGCGCTGTTAGACTGCCGACTGTCGCCGCACATGGCCGTATACCCAACCGTTGGAGCCACACAAACAACCGGGGCTCAATATACCACAGGTACTGACATCGGATGACGCTGGCATACATGAACAACATGTTACTGATGCTCGGCGAGTGCCGACACAATGCCACTGAAGCAGCCACAGTGTATGCCGTGAGATATCCTAGGCGAAGATCCCCGGCAGCCATTGCGTTCTTACATGCCGAACAACGACTTCAGGAAACGGGAAGCTTGGTAATGCGGCACAGTACCAGACGAAGACCTGCAAGAAGTGAGGAGACGGAGGTGTTTCTTTTAGCTCCACTACACCACGATCTTCATGTCAGCTTACGAACCGTTGCTTAACCCGCTGGTGTCAGTCTCACATCTGTGTGGCATATAGTACACGGCCACAGGTTTCACCCGTACCGCCTGTCACTGACCCAGGAGCTGCATGGGACCGATTTCCGTGCAAGAGTGACATTCTGTGAGTAGGCCAAGCGTAATTTCAAGCTGGAGTCTTTACAAAGTATTATGTTCTCTGATGAGTCCACGTTCACTAATTATAGTGCAGTAAATCGCCATAACATGCACTACTGGGCCGCAGACAATCCTCGGTGGGTACGACCTGTCGACCGTCAACGTAGGTGGTCTATTACTGTGTGGTGTGGAATCCTTGGGGATGAAATCATCGGTCCACACTACTTCCCAGGTACACCGACAGGTGAGTTATATCGCGCTTTTATAGCTGACAGTTTGGGTGGTCTCCTTGAACATGTGTGTCTACACACGAGAGTCCATATGTGGATGCAGCACAATGGTCACCCAGCCCATTCTGCACATGCTGTTGTGGAAGAACTAAACAACAGGTTTGCAGGAAGATGGTTGAGGCGCCATGGTCCTCATTCATGGCCCGCAAGGTCACCCGATTTAAAACCAGTAGAATTCTTTTTGTGGGGATATCTAAAGGATCGTGTTTATGTCACTAAGCCCACATCCCTAGATGATCTAAAATGGCGCATCGAGGAGGTATGTCACTCCGTCACACCAGCGATGTTACATCTCGTCCTCAGATCCTTTCAATGTCGCATTGCATTATGCATTGAGGAACATGGACACACATTTGAACATCTCATGTAAATCAACTTCCCATCGCCATAACATCCATCACCCACCACACAGTCGTGTATTATGTACAGCGTGTGGTATCTGCCCCTGAAACATTGAAGGATTGTAGCTCCCAAACTAACAGTGATAGGACTGTAGTTTAAATTGATTTAGACGCAGCTGGTTTCAACAATACCACTGCACGATAGAAAAACACTATTGTTCCAGTTAAAAAATTATATCTTTGTGCTGTAACTCTTTGGAAAATGATACAATAAACTATGTTCATAACTCCGCAGGAAGTGTAACATTTCTTGTGTTGACCTACCGCATTAAAATATCCCGTCGCCTATTATTTTATAAGCTACAGAGGCAAACACACTTAGTGAAACACCCTGTATATATAATTAAATTATAATAAAATGAAATATTTTCTTTGCATATTTATATTTATCATTATCCACAGGACCGAAATGAGGAACAAGTGCCCAGGTCATAGAACTAGTTAGTACATGAAATTGTAACAAAATAGTAGTAACAGACAAGTGAAACGTAGAGCATTCCTATTCATACGGTAGGCCTAAGTATTAGTACACAAAACCTACCTAGTACTGTCATAGATTTATCACTAACATTTATGTAGAAACTTTCTAAGATAGCTTTCATGAGATATTTAAGAGTCTGCAGTTCAGCATATTGAACATCCCCTTGATGGTCTCTCATGCGACGAACAAGCCTCTGACCATTTGGCAACCTGTCTTTGTACACGTTAAATATTCCTGTTAGACCCATTTGGTCCGCGTTCCACACGTTTGAGCAACATACCTTGATAGGTCACACCAATGTCTCATTAAGCAGCCTGTTTTGTAGCGTAATTGCACTTTCTTACCGACATGTACTGCTAATGACTCGAAGTCTGCCACTTGCCTTATATACGAGTTAGCCTACGTGATATTTCTGTTTCGTATCCCCACGAATTTAAGTCCCATATGTTTGTCGAGTTGACAGGTTTCAACTGTGATTCAATGATATTGTAGTCAAAGGGTACTATGATTTTCTCCACGAGTTTCTTCCAGCGTATGCAATGTTCGTACTACTTATGGGAATGTAGCCAAGCAACGTCTTCGACAACCGCTGATATTTTGTCTACAGCACTCCCCGTCTTTTCCAAGGCACAAATGTAGGAAGACGGCGCTGTAAAAGCCAATAAAAATTCGGTTTGCATAGCAATTCAGCACAAATAGCGCGCTCGCAAACAATGTAAGTACTAGAGCCATCACACTCCAGAGATAACGCAGAACCAGACCGTAATAGAGTTTTGGAGGCCTTGGTTGAGACCATCCTATCAGTTTCAATACCCTAGTCAACTCTGTGGAGATTGCGAGCTCTGCTTGCACCCTTCAGTAGTCTTCACAAACGCCGCCAGTCACCCGAATGAACTGGGAGGGTCTCAGGACCCAAGTGACTATCATTAGTGCATCCGTGAACCATCTGACAACTTCACCCTGTCTGATTGACAGCCACAGGCAAAGCCTCCGCCAAATATCTGATAATGCCTCCTGGCAGACATACCGAGTAAGCGCTGGAATTGTTTCTAGCATCGAACATTCCTTGCCTAAGGGGCTCATAATGAGCCTAATATTGTAGATTCCAATAACTAACGAACGTCTGCCCCGTGTGCCTGCTCAGAACAGCTGAAGGAGCGGCCACCTTTCCCATCACGAGCCTCTACACTGACCCTCCACTTAACATGACCGCGCTAGAACACACTGCGCTGAGAGTGGCTCCAGGGTACATGAAAGGTGCCTCACTATCAGAGCCCGTAGGCGAAACAAATGACAACTGAAGCGTTCCACTTGACGGGGCCGATCCTCCGCCACCGCTGCAACCTGATGCAGCAGCCTGAAGACGGCTGGAAATATCCAAAAGCGACTTGAGCTGTTCGCGAACCGTACCCTAATACTTCTGCCTCCACATACAGCTTGCACTCACTCTGTCCACTCCACCGATAATAACTTAAGCATTAAATTGTGAAAATAAATATACAGCTTAATATGTGATTCGCTACTGCACTGATCCTTCACAAATGACCTCTGACAACTGACTGAGGTGCATTCAACGCTCACTAGCCATCCAAAATGAAGATACAAATGTCTAACGATTACACGACTTTGCAGGCGAAGGTTACTTAAACGCGTTACTATCTCTCTCAAATATAAAAATACGAAATGATTCTAAGAGTTAAACTACGCAACACAAAAACACCTAAAGAAACGAGAATTACCCTGTGAGAACAAATAATAAACTAAATATGTGACTAGCTATAGCACCGGTACTTCAAAAACGACTGGCAATTAGTCTTCAAGTAAAATACTGGATATAGATCCTATACTATCTGCGGAGGAGACAGGCTCCACAGGAGGCGATGGTATTTGAAGTACATTTACTGTCCCTGGTATATGAATCTCGGTAGTCCCAGCACACCCTAGAGAACAAAATCTTTAAATATGATGATATGATGACAAAAACCAGACGGCGGTTGTCAGCGTTGAAGGCCAGAAAAAGGAATGTAGCGGTTGGGAAGGGAGTAACACAGGGTTGTAGCCTTTCTCCAATGTTATCGATTTGTACATTGAGCAAGCTATAAAAGAAAGCAAGGAGAAATTTGGAAAAGGAATTAAAGTACAAGGTGAAGAAATAAAAAACATTGCTTTTGCCGATGACATTGTAATTCTATCAGAGACAGCAAAGGTCCTGGAATAACAGTTGAATGCAGTGGACAGTGTGTTCAAAGGTGCATGTAAGATGAACATTAACAAGAGCAAAACTAGGGTGTGGCGTGGACAGGGCGATTTCTGAGGGAGAGTATCACAACACAAATGCCTCAGGGAGTGCAGGACAAACGTACATCTAGAAACTATTTGTATAACGTTTGTGAATACTGGTAACGGTTTTAAAAAAGTACCAGAACTCCAAGTAGTAAAAGAAAGCAATGAATCACAAATAGATATAAATTTTGTAAGTTGGCTGAAACCGGGGATAAGGGCGGCCGAATTTTTTGCAAAGGATCCACCGATTTTTCAGAACAGATAGATTAAGTATAACAGGTCATGGACTCTTTTTTTGCCGTCAAATCTAGTTTATCACATAGCGAAACTGAAGTTGATAGTTCATGTGAGCTAGTATCGGCAGAGGACATACCCGAGAAACGTACTAAGTTAATAACTGGGACGTTTTACCGGCCTCCAGAATTAGAGGATGAAGTTCCACAAAGGTTCAAAGAAGACTCGAGATTATTTTCATACTTGTACCTCACTCATAAAAGTGTACGTGGTGTAGTCAATAAGTTCTGAGACTGACCGCATGACGTCACTCTGATGCACCTTTGAATGCTACCACGTCAGTTAGTCTTTCGTCTATGTAAGAGACAGTTGAGTGCAAGAAGACGTAGTTGTTGTGAGGGTGAGTTGAATGCGCTAGTCTGACCTTGAAATCTGATAGATTGAGCAACGGGCAAGTGCTACCATAAATTAGACAAAAACTCTGCCGAAACGTTTGAAATTATGCAGAAGATGTACTACGAGGGCGCATTGAGACGCAGTGCAGTGTTTAAGTGGTACCAACGGTTTCTGCAATGACGGCACACTGTGGAAGATGATGTGTGTACTGGTCGGCCACGAAAAGTTGGAATGGATCGCAATATCCAAGAAGTTGGTGTATGGTAAACGCATCCAATCGTAAGTGCTCTCGCAGCACCAGACACGCTACTTCCCACAAAATTCTAATGCACGACCTCAACAATCTCGTGTTACTCAGCACAGTGTGCCACGAATCCTGTCGCAAAGACCAACGTGATGATCGCATGACCAATTGTGGTGATCTCATAAGTTGCGCGGATAATACCTGGAAACGAAACAAGGTGTCTCCGTTACGGCGTGTAATGCGGCAGCATTTGCAACGTACAGAGCGGTGTAGGTGCCTATTGTCCAAGCGTCAAGTCTCAGAACTTACAGACTGTACGACGTTGTAGTGATTTCAGTTTGCCCTCGATCTGCTGGAGAAAATATATGTTTAAATCCGGAGGTACGAATAAAACATAGTCCGATATAGGGAAATACATATTCTGTAAAAATTATTGTGAACAATTACTTCATGAACCCACTCGAATAGAAAACTGTTGTCAAAAGACACATGACCTCTTAGCAACAAATAATCCTGAGCTCAAGAGGACCATCAAAATGGATACAGCGATTAGTGAACACAGAGGTGTATCGCGAGGGTGAATACCGAAATTCCCAAATTCAATTAAAATACACGAAAAATATATCTATTCAGAATCGTAGACTTCGCTTAACGACTTCCTAAACAACAGTATTTACTCCTTCCAATTTATAAATGTAAGTTTTGACCAGGCAAAAGGTAAAGCAGTCAACAATCCGAAGATTGGTTTGAACATCACAGTGCTTTACTAGGCATGCTCCTGTTTGGAGGTGGTATGCCGTTGCCTTCCTCCGACCTTCGAACTGACTTACCCAGCCAGTTATAGAGGTAGCTACAGTTTAACGTGGGTTCCGAACCATGGTGCTACTCGATATTTTTCACATCAACAACACTACCAGAGGTGAAAGAAGTGGAAAGTGAAAGAGAAAAGTCCTAGGACCTGGCGGGGATCGAACCCAGGACCTCTGATTTGTAGTCTGACACTCTACCACTGTGCTCCCTTTTTGTTTTTCGTTACTATGTACAGTAGGCTGGCTTTTCTTTTATAGTAAAAACAACTGTTTTCTTAAAAACCGAGGAATAAATGGCAAACTCCATTGCAATACAGAAACAAAACGTTCTTGTTTAAAATGAAACTAACGCCTGACAGCGTTTAAATCAGTGCATACAACAATACTACAGTTGAACAAAATTATTTTTTATATATAATTTCCATGAATGCAGCCAGCTGTGTCACTTGCAGTGCCATGACGTAGCACCAGCCATACACATTCCACAGTTACTGTATATACTATTGTTTTTTCTTCATGAAATTAAGACTTTGAACTAAAAAACCAGGTAAAATAGCAAAAACCACTTAAAACCAGCAAAACATATCATTCCTCTATGGAAACGAAACTAAATCCGTGAAGCATCTAAATCAGTAGGAACAGACTGTACTGCTGTTCAAACTTTAACAATACATCACTCTAAATTGATAGTTGTGGGTGGCCTACTAGCCGACTCCTACTTTCTGGAAAACAATGTTCATTCTATTGCCAAAGAACTTTGCCAAGTTTTCTGTCTTTCGTAGATTCCAGAGTCATCTTCTCCGCGTTGTGTGATGACATAATTGACATAATTTGCTAATAGCCATATCACTGTGTTATTCTTTGCAGGGGGGTAGAACATGTTATCCGGTTTTATTAATAACTCAGGCCTATAGGGTGTTGTCGATCCGTTTGATAACTGTGCAAGTATATCAGTGACCCATTTCCAGTTTCCTAAATGTCTACGGCATGTGAAGCGGTGTATTAATGTGTCGACAAGTGCACACATAATACATTTATCGTTTAGTTTCAATCCTATCCGATGCAATTTTTCATTAGTGGCCACTGTGTTATTCACCACTCGGTACCACGTCGATGCTACTTCCATTGTTAGTGCCGGCCGCGGTGGCCGAGGGGACTGAGGCGCTCCAGTCACTGTCTGCACGGCCACTACGGTCGGGGGTTCGAATCCCCCTTCGGGCATGGATATTTGTGCCGTGCTTAGCAATAGTTAGTTCATAAGTAGTTTCTAAGTTTAGGGACTGATGACCCCGTAGTTAAGTCCCATAAGCTATACAAACATTTGAAACGTTTTCCATTGTTAGTGGCTGAAGATTGGCTGATATTCTTCCATACAATTTTCCAGTGGCAAGAAGGAAACTTGGTTTCAATGGTGTTTGCTTTATTGTTTCGACGCCAGTGCTGCATGAGAGCCTTAGTTTTTAAAATCGGGCGAGTTAGCATGTCTTCCCGCACAGAGCTTAGTTCGAGGTAGTGCTGTCGCACATGCTTCAAATGGTAGTTGATCCTACTGATATCGATCGTTGGGCTCATACATTCCTGGCATACGATTTGGAACAGTTTTGCAGTTAGGGTTTGTGGATTGTCAGATATCGTTCGTAATGTTCGCTGGAGAAACAGTGCTGTGGCTTTCCGTTCGACGTCACTTAGGCCCAGTCCACCTTCCATTCTCGGTTGCATGAGCGTGAGGCAGTCCAGTTTAAATATGTTACCCATCCATAAAAATTAGCCGGCTAACTTCATGATCTTCTTAGCTGGTAATGTCGGTAATGGAAATACTTGTGCCAGGTAGTATGCTTTGGAAAAAACATAAATGTCGACAATTTTGGTTTTTTCCAAAAGCGTCACAGCTCGCCAATTGTTTTCAAAGATGAGTCCCTGCATACCATTTATGACCGCGGTCCAATTTTTTGCAGCTATTTTAAGTGGATCTTTATCGAAGATAATTCCCAGGAATTTGGGATTTTCCACTATGTTTACCCATGTATGCTCCGGAGCCGCACCAAATCTGGCTTAAATTCAAAGAAGCAACAGCAATTGACAGAGTTATATCAAACAAACTGACAAAAGACGGAGCTGATTCCCCTGGTACACAAAACAGGTCAGTACACCGTTACAGCAAGAACAAAAAAGTATGCCAAATTAAAACGAACACAAAATCCCCAACATCGATGATATTACACAGATGCTCGAAGCTTAGAGAAGACATCAGTGCGAAACGCTTACAATAGTTTCCACAACGAAACTCTGTCTCAAAATTTGGCAGAATGCTAAAAGAGCTTCTGGTTATAATACCGTATATACTTGAGGTAAGATACAAACAATACCTACACTACACAATAGTAATTGTGGTGCTACCAATGACATAGTAGACGATGTAAATATACCAGACTTGAAATTAAGAACAACTACCAAGAAATGTTCAAATGTTTGTAAATCTATCGGACCAAACTGCGTGGTCATCAGTCCGTAGCTTACAAACTACTTAAACCTAGGTAAACTAACCTAAGGACAACACACACACCCATGCCCCAGGGAGGACTCGAACCTCCACGGCGAGCAACCGCGCGCTCCGCAGCGAGAAGCTTTAGACCGCTCGGCTACTCCACCGCGGCCAACTACCAACATCAGTAATATAGAAGTAGATATCCTCGGAGTAGTATAGCAACATAAATCGCTTAACATAAAGAAGTCTTCCGGTGCAAACTTTATACCGATTAGGTTTCTTTCCGAGTATCCTAATAGGATGACTCCACACATAACATTCATATACAACAGATTTATCAATGAAGGCTCCGCACCCAACCTCTAATATTGAAAGAGGCAATAGGATAAATTCACTAAATGACAGGCCTGACGTCCATTTGCAGCAGGGTTTTGTAAAATATATTGTATTGAAACCTTATAAATTACGTCAAAGATAACGATCTATTGAACCATGGTCAAAACGGATTGAAACTATCGTTCTTGGCAAACCCAACTAGCTCTTTACTCATGGGAAGTAATGACTGCTATCGTCAACGTACCTCAGTTTTTAAATTTCCAGGTGGCTTTTAAACAACGAACTGCTTTTAATCAAATTACGTGCTTGTGCTAATCTTAGATACGTGACTGGATACGTGAGCTATTGTCAGACAGAACACACGTCGTAGTAAATTATGGAAAGGCTTCGACTAAAACAAAGGTGATACATGCCATTCCTCAGATAGTGTTATGTGTCCTCTGCATTTCATTATCTATATGCAGTAATCACCGACAACATTATGAGCACTTCTTAATATCGATATAAACCTCTCCAGGAGATAGCGGAGCCACACAGTGCGCTTGCTGTCCGTCGGGAAGGGGCGCCAGCAGACAGCAGATTGTGCTGGCCCGGGACGTGCGTTTCAGTAATGTTGTGCTGAGTGCTCAAACCAAAAGGAAACTGCGTCTTGACGTCGAGGGGTTAGGCGGTGTGACGTTACAACAACGTACTACACCCATTTGGAGCGCAAAAGAGCGCTAGTTTCACAGCGGAGAGCGCCCAAAGCGCAATCAGCCACTGCGAGGAGGTAAGAACCGAAAGCTTCGTATCGGCGATTGGACAGCACATGGAGAAAACGCTGGCGGACGTGACGTCATGTTCAATTGCCATTTTTTCCCGCCAAAAATACGGCATTCCCTTTATTTTTAGATACTACGCTGAAACTATTAGTTACAGATTAGCACGGAGAAGCAAATACGAAAGAGGAGAACAGTGCCCTTCAGATGATGTTTTGACGTCATTTGTATTAATTTTATTCATAAAGTTATTGAGAAAACTAATATGGAAAAACCCAGAGGCTAAACTAATTTAAGTACAGTAACGAACAAGAGCTCAAATGAAAGGCCTCGTCGAGACGTAAAGTTTGGTATAACCACATTATATGCAACATTTATATTGCGCATAATAATACACTTTTAAGGGAAAACAATAATGATTTGTTAATAATAATTAATACAAGACAGATACACAAACAGCGAGGTAGTGATAAGTTGCATGTGTCATAAACATACATTGTGATCTGTTTATAATATGTTATTTTTGTTTAATTTAATATGTTGTCTTTGTGTAAACTAAATTATTTTGTTTATCGACCATAATTTGTTTAAATTTATGAACACGGTAATTCTGGACAGTGCACTGGAAAGAGGTCTGGAAAAGCTACCTGAAAAACACTTTACCCATGTGATTGCTTAAAATATTCATTGTGCGAAGGCCCAAAGACTTATTTATCGGTCATTAGTTTAAACTTAAGATTTTGGGGGTATTATTAATGTTCGAAATTAAAGTTAGGTATGGATTTGCATTAGAAATTTAGCGCGCATCTAACGATGTGCCGGCCGCGGTAGCCGCGGGGACTGAGGCGCTTCAGTCACGGTCTGCACGGCCACTACGGTCGGGGGTTCGAATCCCCCCTCGGGCATGGATATTTGTGCCGTCCTTAGTCTTAGCTAGTTCATAAGCTTAGGGACTGATGACCCCGTAGTTAAGTCCCATAAGTGCTACAAACATTTGAACATTTGAATTTCCTAACGATGCCATTGTATCAACATTTCCATTATTATTTAGAAAGTTTTGTACACTACTGTGAGAATCACTAACGCTCGTTAGGTGAGGGGAGTGCAGTGGAATCCAGTGAGGCGATAGTTGCTCAACATAGCCGCAGAATCCCTCGTGCTGGGCTCTGAAATTGTTTAGGACGTATGTGGACTTAGATCTTTGAAACAGTTGTCGGAACTCAGAAATTTTTCATCGCATACTGACTTTTTTTATATACAACAATTAAATTTAATAGCAATCATTTTAGGAACATTGATTACATATTCATAAAGCTATATTGTTAGCAAAATTTGGGGCTCGAGCTAATCATATCAGACGGAGTCTAACGAATTTACTGGTTCTCGTCAGACACAAGGGCAATAAGCAATTTTAGTGAAAACGCAACCATCGTATTGTAGCCAATTATTTAGTACATGAAGCCCTAGTTAACAATTCCCAGACTTTGAAATTGAAAGTTGTAACAGCATCGTTATTTGTAAATTTAACTCTAGCTGAAAGGAGTCAGTTAAAAGCTTACTCTAAACATATAATTCTGGTCGTAAAAACCAATTAAAAGCTTCGCGTGAACTACTGATTACTTCCTGCAACAGAATCTTGTTCCCCGGCCCAAAATTTAGAACTGACTCAATATTTACTTTAGCAGCAGCAAGGAAAAGAGACGGTGGCTGACATACGTCGTAGATCCCGAGAATTACACAGAATCATCAATGTACAAGGCACCACGAACTAAACCATTTCAGGAAGGTGGCTGAGAGAACATTTATGGCGCAACGGAATTACAATATGATAATTTGCAACTGAATTTGTTTTCAGCACTGGTGAAAACAACATTAAATAAAAAGGGGAGGGTTTTCATTAACTAATATTCATAAGTAGGATAAAATTTCACTGACAATAAATTATTTATTCAGTTCAAACATGCGCAAATGGGAGAACCAATTTTGTTAAACAATAAAAATGCATTCCATTGAAAATTAACCTAAAGTAATCTGAACTGAACATCGTCGAGGGAGGGATTTACAATCAACAATCATCCAGCCACTCACAAGCGCGAAGTTAAGCGAAACTCACACAACTAAGCGTGTTGATACGAAGCAGAAGCAGGCGCCGCTATCGTAGCCGAAATTCAGCGTACCAGGATGTACCACACAACACAAAGAAAATAAACTCCGCAGGTGCCTCTGGTCTATCTTTCTTTACTTGAGATGGTACCTGATAATAGCGAGATTAATTTCCATTTAAATCAAACCGTGAGCATGCAAACTTACTGAGACACGTGGCACTTGTCTGCTACATTACATATTCGTATCCCACTTAAGGTGAAGTGCTTAAAGATCGTATTCATATCAACAAAAATCAACGGAATCATAAATTACGAAGCAAGAATAGCCAATAGTAAGGCACTCGTATGTGAGCAGTGGCAAGAACGCAAGTGACTAGCTATAAATCCTTGAAGTCGGAGGTCGGAACCACGTTGTTCCGAAAACCAGTAAAAATACAAAATTCAATCTCCGAAAAATAAGGGAAATTAGCAACGGCATGCAACCCTTAGAAATGAGTAGGATATCGTAAGGAAGGTAAAGAACTACAACTATACGCGATTGGAACGGTTTACATGGATGGACGAAGTCCAGTCTTCAAAAATCAGAAAAATGGAATAAATTCCAAGTCGGAGTAAATCAACTAAGAAACACGACATGCAGCAGCTAGAAATACGTAGTATTTCATAAGCAAGCTAATAAAGGGGGATGTACAAGGCTATAAGAGAATTTACTGACGGAGTCTGACTGCAAAGTACAAGTTTGGAAACTAAACAGCAATTTCAAATAGACGGAGAGGAGATCGTGATGTACTGATGGAAATCAGAAACATACATGCATAATTCCTTGCCTGAAGGGCATAGAAACAGACACAGGAGTAGCTGAAGGCTTTGTTCTAAGAACACACCACGTGGAATACATATCACTCGCGGAAGGAAAAAACGGAAAGGAATATCTCACATACACTACACAGAATAACAATATTCCCACTATTATTCACGTCCCACAAAGCTAGAAAGAAATTAAACAGAGTTCATACACCGCCAGCAGGTCTCACAAAGGTTACCGATTCCCAGCCGTTATCAAACCGAATTAGTTACATCTTCACCACATTTACCTATGCAAAATCACCGAAATGAAATTGAATACACTTCCGTACATGATCAGAGAAACTTATTCTGAAAAATGAACCTAAGTTCTGAAGTCTAACTTGAATAAACCAGACAACGAATCACTACCATCTCAAGGGAGGAAAGAAAATCAGGACATCTTACAAGGTCGAAGCGCAGGCACAGAGTGAAGAGTCGGCCAGCAAGTCCCCTGCCAGCACAGGAAATCGGTAAAAACCCCAGAAAACTGAGGTGGTGGGGAGAGCCTAGACTCTAACGTCCTACCGAGGCTCGCTACCGCCAACCCAACTTCTAACCAAAGAGTGTAGAAACCTCTTTGGTAGCATCAAAAGCATAAATTGGTAATGACTACCTATCAACACAAAGGCAGAGAAACACGATAAAGCGAGCAGCCAGCAGCCGCAGACGAAAATTCTCATACATACACTCAGACTGTGTGAGGGGAAAGATCGGGGTGAGAGTTTAAATAGGGAAAGATTAATTTTTTAAACTCACAACCACCAACTGCGAACCAAATTCCTTAACATGCAAAAACACTGGAACTGTGATTGCTACTGTTTGACTCGTTTTCTAGGGGATGATATCACACGTTCGCAGCTTTCCTTCCCTGCATATGATTAACAAAAAAATTCATAATAAAGTAAGTTCATGTGAGAAAAGGGTGTACTAACAACTATTTTTGAAAACATGTGAAAGTTCACTTTATGTTGTTTATTACACCATATTAAAACCCTGTGGCTAATACGCCTGTACGTCGACACATTTATCAACTATAGTTATAGCTCGTGATCCCCCAGACAAAATGAATATTTGTCGCAAATTGTTTTCACACCATGTGCCTGTCTCAATCACCGTTTATGTTCATTCCTATGCGACGACACGTGTTACATTAACAAAACACAGTTACTTTAATTCAATGCAATACACACCTTGTTCCACCGGCTAAATATTCACAACACACAGTAGCATTCGATTCAAATTGGTTCAGTCTACGACGAGCAACCACATCTGGCGATTGCCACACAAAAATCTATCGTCTCCAGCTGGAGATCCACATGTCGACCGTGCAGAGCGACGCCGCGCCCGGCCAGCTACACCACTCGCTCCCGTCTCCTGACTACTTGGCCCAACTGCCAGGTTTCTTCCCTGCGTCATCAACTTCCCCATGTGAGCTGTTCTAACCGACTTGCCAACGTACTGCGCTCAGCCAATACATTTCTAAAACTTTACTTAAAATCAAAATAATTACACTACACATTAAACAAATTTCTTCTTAGGTTTTTATATCGGTATAAACATCCTTTGTACTATTTATTATAATCGTGCAATTTCTTATATCACAGATAAGTGATTTCACTTAATATTTCAAGATAAAATACACAAGATTAATTGAAAATAAAATCAGAAATAGTTAATATATTATTTTTATAAACAAAACATTGCCATACTAGTTGTGTAACTGTCTTGTATTCATTGGTAATTTATTACTTTTCATTGTCAATTAAACATATTACGCCAGATGTGACTATATTAGCTAATGTATTGTTTATTTGTCAACAGGCTATTTTGTAATGAGGGCCTTAAATGTTCCTAACTGCATGGTATTACTTCAAATGCAAGTAGCATTAGAATATTTTATTTCACGCTGTGGACTGCACTGCGCCTGGCACTCGCCATTGTCCCTCTCTCCCCTAACCGTAAACGAGCCTGGAAAATCCTAAGCTGGAACAAGTCACCAACGTCGGCCGGCTCGCTGGCCTCCCGTCAGCTACAAGCACACAGCAAATCTCAACGTGGAGAATTTCTACCTATGGCCTAACTATAAATGTTGTCACCCAACTGCATACATACATTGCTACCATAATTAATGATATTAAAATTGTGTAACATTTGGTGCATTAGCATGGTCAATGTTTGTAGTGAACTTCATACTGTTTAATTATCAAATGCTATTAATCACCAATATTTCTATTGGGCGGTAATCTTACAACTGCCATGCTAGAAGATGCTCATACATGCACACACAGAATAAAGTACACATTCTCTCAGGGACTGTGGCGTCACAGAGAAATCGTTCATATTGCCACATTCATAGACACAATGATAAATTATTAGCATAATAAAATCCCAGCAATATTAACACAGTATTACAGAAACTAACATTTAAAAACATGAAATTAAATGCTGTTCGTCATGCCTCCGAACGAATGGGGTTCTCATTTAGCAAAAAAAAAAAAAATATAAAAAAAAATAAAAAATAAATAAATAAATAAGTAAATAAATAAATAAAATAAATTACAAAGTTAAAAACCAGCCATCTTTCAAAGTTTAGTTTTACAAATAAATGTAAATGGACAGCAACGAGCCAAAGGTAGCAGGAATCAGTCATCCCCTAAGACAAAGTTATAGCGAGTACCCCTCGCTACAGGTAAAGACTTGTAAAACAGAAAAGCCTGCGCACTGTGCCAGGACTAACGTCAAACATTAATGCTGGCCACAATGCAAGTGTGTCTGAACACGCAATGCAGCAAACACTCCTAGCGATGGGCCTCCACAGTGTTAACACCGAAGCAGCGGCAAACACGGTTAAAAGTAGACACGTGAGCATCATCAGTAGGCGTTTGCGCAATGTCAGAGCGTTGCATAGTCTAATGAATCGCCATGCCTTCTTCATCATACTGATGTAAGTGTCCAAATCTGTCGTCTTCTACAGGAACAGCTCCTAGACACCCGTATATCAGAAGGGTAAGAGTGTGATGGAGTGGTTCAAGTAATACTGTGGCGAGTTGCAATTGATGTTCTGCCCCCACAACTCGTCAGATCTGAACCCGATCGAACTCATCTGGGATGTGAATTAATTTGGCTTCTGAGCTCATCACTCTCCTCCTGCACACACACTCGTGTGTGTTGATGTGAGTCACTCCAGCGACCTGATAGGCGAGAATTCATCAGAAACAAGGGTATCAGCAGGAAACCCTCAGGAAAGTTTGATATTATTTTCTACCCCCATAAATGATCTGACGGACAGAGTGAGTAGCAGTCTTCTGCTGTGTGCAGATGATGCTGTGGTTTATGGGAAGGACTCGAAATTGAATGCAGATGAGTAGGAAGAACGATCCCACAGTGTTCAAATACCGGATTAATGGCATGCTGCTTGACACATCACGTCAATTAAACAAATAGAAGTAACGTTGCAGAGCGACAATGAATGGAACTAGCATGAAACGACAGCTGTGGGGAAAGCGGACGCTCAATTTCGATTCGTTGGGAGAATTTTGGAAAGATGTTGTTTACCTCTAAAGGCGTTCGCCTACAGAACACTAGTGCGACCCATTCCTGAGTACTGTTCAAGTGATTGGAATCGACAATAGATCGGTTTAAAAGAAGACACGGAGACATAGAAGCAATACAGAGGCAGGCTGCTAGATTTGTTATTGATAGGATCGATCAGTATGCGAATGTTACTGAAATGTTTCCGGAACTCAAGTGGAAATCGGTGGGGGAAGATAACGTTCTTTACGAGAAAAACTGTTGAGGAAATTTAGAGGTACGAAATGGAAACTGACTGCAGTACGATTCTACTGCCGCTAACTTACATTTCACGTAAGAACCACAATATAAGAGAAATTAGGCATATAGATAGTTGTCTTTCTTTCAGGAGTAGAACAGAAAGTGGAATGACTAGTACTGTTACGAGGTAATCTCCGCTATGGACCGTATTATGGCTATTAGCTCTAGATGTAGGCATGAGAAACTGCAGTACATGGAAAGAAAGAATATCAACATAAAAGCAATGCACATAAAGTGTGAAAAGGTTAACAAAGTAAAAAAAATTGTATCTACGGAAATGTATACAAATAGGAGGATTAAGGAAGGCATCGATGAAAAACTTGAGAAATATTTCAAATTCACATGGTCGCACTACAATAAAGGAGGCACATCAAGAAATGGTCAAACTAAGGCACTACAATTCTGTTGTACTACCATAAGTATGCGTACTTGACGCGCCAGGGACGACCATAATCCGAGCTTAAGAAATTAGAGAGATAGAAAATATTCAACGTAAAATCCTCAGTACATTTCTAAGTACATACATTTTTGGGGTAATACACAAAGATGGTACATGAAAAAGAGACAAAGCAGACAGACTTATAAACGTGATCAGCAAACATCGACTAACATTCAGAAAACTTACAAATAGGATTTTTATGTAGCAAAGAACTCAATAAAACAAACAGGATACTTGAAGAAAGAGAAAAAGACAGAAAACAAATAGCCGCAAATAAATATCCAAACGTTTGTAAAGGTAAGGACTAAGCTGTTGATGTCCCTAGACTTACAAACTACTAAAAATAACTTATGCTAAAAACAATACACACACACTTGCCCGAGGTAGGATGTTTACAGACTGAAATCACAATTCTCACAAGAAGAACAAAAACACATTACATGTAAAATATACTTACAATTCACATTGCTTTATTTTCTAATATATGCCTTAACATGGCAGTCTGCTTGATGGGGCATGTGCATCCAAATGTTCATTATAATTTATGTAACATGTATGTTTGTAAATAATTTCTTGTTAAAAAAAATCCCACTCTTGCCTGCCCCCCCCCCCTCCTCTCATCATCTTCTTGCCCCCCACCCTCCTTATTTAATGTAATACCTAAGTAAAGCATACGTATGACTCACTGGCACAATGTGCTCTAGGTATTATACAGTATACTGTCATTCGGGTTCATTGGTTTTCCAGCCTAGAGAATGTTCAAATTTGTCATAATCTATCTACAATGTAACTCCTTTTGTCTTCTTCATAACCCATAAATATTAAGTGAGATATATATGTTTTCACATAATTCATGTAATTTTGGGCTCTTGCAATGATATTCCACTAGTTAGGATCGTATATAACGACTATGACTGTCCGTATAAACTATTACTGCCCTTCTACAACCATGTGTAATGTTTAAATTTGAGCACGTTCAGTTACACTGCGATATGTACCTTATTTGATTTAATACTCCTTCCTCTCCCATCATATTCACCCTATTAAGTCGCCAAGTGCATTACATCTATACCTGGTATACATTTTGGTTCCTTAATTCCTCCACCCCTACGTGTACACACTGCCCCCCCCCCTTTATTTCCCCTGTATATCCGCTTTTAATTTTTGAGACAATACAGACATTGCCTGTTTTATCCCTGTATATAATTTTATCAATGATTTAGTTAACTAACTAGAGACTGGTTGTAAGGTGGGCGACCATATGACTGTCACGCCACAGTGGTTGAACGCCTTGACTAGACGTCCACGTTTGTGAATTATGATTTTGGTTACGTATCTTCACTAAGATGTAATTTTATATCCCATGGTTTTCAAAAACTGTAAGTATATTTTGCATTAGTGTGTTTGTTCTCCTTGTGAGTATTGTGATTTCATTGTGTAACATCCGAAATGTAATGTACTCTATTATTTGTGCCACAGACTTGATGAAGATGTGTGTACTTGCCAAAGCGAATTTTTTTCCACAGCGAATTTCTCATAGCATCTTTCCAACTAAAACACTCGGACAATCCTGGCTGTTCCCGGTAGCTATTAACACTCATATGAGAAGCACTGCTATATGTTTCTTGTAATTATATCCGGTGAAATACAATTCTTACTTCTTAGTCCCACTCCCATGAACCACAGACATTGCCGAGGTGGGGTGGCTTGCGTGCCTCTACGATACAGATAGCCGTACCGTAGGTGCAACCACAGCCGAGGGGTATCTGTGGAGAGGCCAGACAAACATGTGGTTCCTGAAGAGGGGCAGCAGCCTTTTCAGTAGTTACATGGGCAACAGTCTGGATGATTGACTGAGCTGGCCTTGTAACATCAGTTAATGTGGCTTTGCCACACAGCTACTGCGAACGGCTGAAAGCAAGGGGAAACTGCAACCGTTACCTTTCCCCAGGACATGCAGCTCTACTGTATGAACATATGATGATTGCATCCTCTCGGGTAAAATATTCCGGAGGTAAAATAGTCCCCCATTCGGATCTCCGGGTGGGGACTACTCAGGAGGATGTGATCATCAGGAAAGACAATACTGGCATTCTACGGGTCGGAGCGTGGAATGTTAGATCCCTTAATAGAGTAGGAAAATTAGAAAATTTAAAAAGGGAAATGGATAGGTTGAAGTTAGATATAGTGGGGATTAGTGAAGTTCGGTGGCAGGATGAATAGGATTTCTGGTCAGGTGAGTACAGGATTATAAATACAAAATCAATTGTGGGTATCACAGGAGTAGGATTGATAATGAATAAGAAAATAGGAATGCGGGTGAACTACTATGACCAGCACAGTGATCGCATTATCATTGTCAAGATAGATACGAAGCCAACACCGACAACAGTAGTACAGGTTTATATGCCAACTAGCTCTGCCGATGATGAGGAAATCGAAGAAATATATGAGGAGCTAAAGGAAATTATTCGGAAGGGAAGGGACGATAGTAGGTGAATATGGTCTGGGCAAAAGGAATGAAAGAGGAAGCCGCCTGGTAGAATTTTGCACGGAACATAATTTAGTTATAACAAACACCTGGTTCAAGAATCACAAAAGAAGGTTGTATACGTGGAAGAGACCAGGAGACACCGGGAGATACCAGATAGATTTTATAAGGGTAAGACATAGATTTCGGAACCAGGTTTTACAGTGTAAGACGTACCCAGGGGTAGATATAGACTCTGGCCATAACTTGCTGGCTATGAACTGTAGGCTGAAACTGAAGAAACTACAAAAAGGTAGGAAAATAAGCAGATAGGACCTAGATAAATTGAAGGAACCTGAGGTTCTTAAAAATTTCAGAGGGAGCTTTAGGCAACAGTTGACAGAAACAGGGGAAAATAAAACAGTACAGGTGGAATGGGTAAAATTGAGAGATGAAATAGTGAAGGTAGCAGATGACAAAATATGTAGGAAGGCAAGACCTACAAAAAACCCTTGGATATCACAGGAGATACTAAATTTAATCGATGAAAGGAGAAAATATAAAAATGCAGTAAATGAAACAGGCAAAATTGAGTACAGACGACTAAGAAATGAGATTGACAGGAAGTGCAAAATGGCTAAGCAGGAGTGGCTAGAAGGCAAATGCAAGGATGTAGAAGAATGTATAAATAGGGGAAAAATAGATACAGCCTACAGAAAAATAAAAGAAACATTTGGAGATAAGAAAAACAGCTCTATGAATATCAAGGACACTGATGGAAAACCAGTTCTCAGCAAAGAAGGGAAAGCTGAAAGGTGGAAAGAGTATATAGAGGGGCTCTACAAAGGAAAAGAACTTCGAGACAATATTGAGGAAGGGAAGAGGAGGTAGATGAAGATGAAATAGGAGATACTGTACTGAGAGAAGAATTTGACAGAGCCCTGAAAGACCTAAGTCGAAGCAAGGCCCCTGGAGTAGATGATATTCCCTCAGAGCTACTGAAGTCTCTGGGAGAACCAGCCATTACAAACCTGTTTCTCCTGGTGTGTAAGATGTATGAGACAGGCGAAGTACCCTCAGACTTTAAAAAAAATGTTATGATCCCCATTCCAAAGAAAGCAGGTGTGAAAACTACAGAACCATCAGTCTAATAAGTCATGGTTGCAAAATATTAACACGAATTATATACAGAAGGATGGAAAAACTGGTAGAAGCCGACCTCGGGGAAGATCAGTTTGGGTTCAGGAGAAATGTAGGAACTCGGGAGGCAATACTCACTTTACGGCTTATCCTAGAAGATAGATTAAGGAAAGGCAAACCTACATTTCTAGCTTTTGTAGATTTGGAGAAGGCTTTTGACAATGTTGATTGGAATAAGCTCTTTCAAGTTCTGAAGCAAGCAGGAGTAAAATATAGGGAGCGTAAGGTTATTTACAACTTATACAAAAACCAGACAGCGGTTGTCAGAGTTGAAGAGCATGAAAGGGATGCAGTGGTTGGAAAGGGAGTAAGACAGGGTTGTAGGTTGTTATTCAATTTGTACATTGAGCAAGCTATAAAGGAAAGCAAGGAGAAATTTGGAGAAGGAATTAAAGTTCAGGGTGAAGAATTAAAAACATTGTGTTTTGCCGACGACATAGTAATTTTGTCAGATACAGCAAAGGACCTGGAAGAGCAATTGAACGGAATGGACAGTGTGCATATAAGATGAACATTAACAAGAGCAAAACTAAGGTAATGGAGTGCAGTGTAAGAAAATCAGGTGATGCTGAAGGAATTAGATTGCGAAACGAAGTAATAAAGGAGGTAGATGAGTTTTGTTACTTGGGCAGTAAAATAACAAATTATGGTCGCAGTACAGAGGATATAAAATGCAGAATGGCAGTGGGTAGAAAAGCGTTTTTGAAAAAGAGAAATTTGTTAACAGCGAATATTGATTTAAGCCTAAGGAAGTCCTTTCTGAAGGCATTTGTATGCAGTGTTGCCTTGTATGGGAGTGAGACATGGACGATAAACAGTGCGGACAGGAAGAGGATAGAGGGTTTTGAAATATGGTGCTACAGAAGAATGCTGAAGATTAGGTGGGTAGATCGCGTAACTAATGAGGAGGTACTGAACAGAATTGGGTAGAAAGAAATTTCTGGCATACCTTGACTAAAAGAAGGGATAGATTGGTAGGACACATTCTTAGACATCAAGGAATTGTGAATTTAGCATTATAGGGAAGTGTGTGTGGTAAAAATCGCAGAGGAAGACCAAGAGATGGGTACAGTAAGCAGATTCAGAAAGATGTAGGTTGCCGTTCTTATGTGGAGATGAAGAGGCTTGCTCAGGATAGGGTATTGTGGAGAGCTGCATCAAACCAGTCTCCGTACTGAAGACCACAACAACAACAACTAGCAGACGAATACAAGAAAAATGTTGTTACGTCCGACATGTCTCCAAACAAAGGAAGACATACATCTACACAGAACACGGCGCACTTCCACGTTAAACACAGTCTCTGATTCTCCATTCTGTGTCCCGACCATGTTTCTGGAACAGATAGCATTCTGTACATTTGCGGTCAATTAGTTAAAAACAAAATAAACGCAGCGAATTCGAAAATTCCATCGCCGATCTGTCACAGCGTTTCTGCAGATTCCTAGTCCAGGTAACACGCAGAATTCAAATTAGAAAGTGACGCAAACGAGTGGATAAAAATAATTACCAGTGTGCAAACAGCGGCGCGACTTAAACACGGATCTCGAGGCCAGCAAGCTGACAGCCGCATCAAAAAATGATGACGTCATTCAAGCGAGGTGCAGCGCGGAGCGGCCTCCCGTGTTTATAGTTGAAAGCAAACGGGGACCTGTGTGCCCAACTGCCGGAATCGCATTGTACGAAAATATCAGCAACGCTCTTTCATTTCGTAACAATAATTTCGTCATGCAGTGTGAACACTAATAACATATGTCGTTCGAGCAATTTTACATAAAGCGTATGCAACACAAAAGTCGGCCGCAGCTCGGCTTCATTCAATTTCGCGGGCGTCTGTAAAAAAAAGAATGCCCGCTTCCAAAAGTAATGCAAATATTTGCCAGGCTGAAAACAATTTTATCTGACACGCAATCTGTAAACACTCCATTCTATCAATATTCAGTCTATATGCTTTCGCGCCCTCCATACGAATGGCCTATCGAACTACGGTAATGCGAGTCATTATTGAAACGAAAATGTGTTTCTGCTCTGATTACACGTGTGTTCCGAGGACGGAAATGAAGTGGCATCAAGAAACCATGTTATGAAGCTCACTTCCATCTAACGTGGTGTATTTCCAATAACGATGATATACATCGACGTAGCTTGTTCGAATGTCTTGGTGGAGCCAAACTAAACTGCGGTCGTAGTCGTGAGTGAACGGACACGGAAGTACTCTCTGGGGATACAAGACCACTCGATTAATTCATTGTGCAAAATACATGAAACGATTCATTTTACATGAGATGAGCAGAAAAGTGCTAAAGCTCATGGGCACATTTAAGCGAGCTGTTTGAAATGACAAGTACCTACCATTCCTGGGACGAGAACATGCATCATGGAATACTAGTCACGCAAGAAACTGAAGTACACAGCTGCCAGTTGATCTCAGTGCGCCCAGTTCATTAAGAAGTAAACGGTGCATCATGCAGAGCACAGCTTTTATTTCAGAGCGGATTATTTTATGAAGTCGGGAGACTCGACAGGATCAGAGTGCGACACCGTCTCCTAAATTTGTTATCTCGTTTCAATTCTATTTCATCCAACTCTTCATTTACTGGCAGGTTTTTATTTTAATGTTTCTTCACACTTAATGTTACAATGAAATTCGTATCATTGGACGTAGTCCGTAAACTAATATCCTTGCCAAGTCGTTGTTGTAGTCAGAAATTGGAAGTCTAGCATCATACATCGTTTTCCGGTTAATAATTTCAACTCTTCAGTAATCTGGAAACAAAAAATAATGACGAGAACAGTTAGGCCGGACTTGGAAACATAAGAGTCGGCAGATCTGTAAAGCTACCTCTCGTGAATCTCCGGCGTACTTCAATATCGGACTGAGCACTTTTATTACTCTCCTAACGTACCTATTTGTTACACAAAACTTCAAAAACTCAGCTTTCTTCCACGTATGCTTACGCTTGTTGAAAGTATACATTATTTAGCAATTCATCTAAGGCGTTATTTAATGTTGGAGTGGATAAAAGGTGCTACCAAAAGCTATCTCGGGTTCAGCAACAACTTATGCAAACATTCGTTAAATATATGTTGTATATTATTGCTCTTCCTCATTAGAATAATCAGCGTTTATTTCGAATAACTTGAAGTAGATTAAATGCTGCAACAACACCAAAATAATATTAAAGGACACATTATTGCTTGAATAACTATACAAAGAAAACGAGAATCTCTACAAAACGTACACTACCAGCATTAGATGCAACTATAACTATTGTAATTGGGATATTACTTCAGGGACGCGAAAAATTTGGGAGCCAGAGCTATATCGTGATAATATTTCTCATCACAACATTTAAACCCAAGTTATCTTGGGATAATCAGTTTTACATTAACAGGACGTGGCCTGAAGATTCAGTAATAGCAATTCTGATACATCTACCTACAACACAGAATGTCATTCAAGCTAAAGATTATGGTATAATTAGTTTTAGTACAGCAAGGAAGACAGTAACCATTAAGAATTAAATTGAAGACATAGCTCCACATGTCACAAGATTCACCCGGTCAACAAGTGCATTTTAAATATTCTTCGCCTGACAAGCATATCAGATACACAGAGTTACACAGATAATACTCGAATTGGAATGGATTGCCGCGGTGGAGCAGCCGAGCGGTCTAAAGCGTCTCGCTGCGGAGCGCGCGTTACTCGCCGTGGAGGTTCGAGTCCCCCCTGGGGTATGGGTGTGTGTGTTGTCCTTAGGTTAGTTTACCCAGGTTTAAGTAGTTTGTAAGCTACGGACTGATGACCACGCAGTTTGGTCCGATAGATTTACAAACATTTGAACATTTTGGAATGGATTGTCTTTTAATTACCATCGCCGAAAACCTGAGAAATTTCTTGTCATACATGAAATCGCTAAGCTAGTAGAAAGTTTTCGGTCAGTGACTCGTTGATCAATCTGGTGTGGCAACAGAAAACGAAAAAAGGAAAGCCAAAATTCTAAAACTCGCGTTTAAGAAACACTTCACGCAGGAGAACAGTGCAAACACATCGTCATTCAACTATCGGAGACACTACCGTATCTATTATATAGGCACCACTGTAGTAGAGAAGCAACTAAAAGAGTCGCGTGGACTGGATGGAAACCCCGTGGCTTTTCAGACCACGCGCTCATCCCCTCGGGGCTTCACGTCGTTTTGTTGGAGAATGCTTAAATATATTCTCAGTTTGAGTATAATAAATTTCTTTGAGCTGGTATTCGTTATCTAAAGACCATGTTGTCTAAGGGAAGTTGAGCCCTGATCTTCCTTCTTCCTTTTTAAGGTGAAAAAATTTTCCAGTGGCTTTAGAAAGTATCGTACGTGAGAAACTCAGCTCGCCCTTGTTAGAAATGTGGTGCTTAATACAGTCACGTCGATTAAATATCTACGCGTAACGTTGCGGAACATTATGAAGTGAAACGAGGACATAATGGTGGCAAAATGGAACTCCAACCTTCATTTCGCTTTATTGGGAAAATTTTCGGAAAGGTTGATTTATCTGTAAAGGAACCCCGGTATAAAATACCAGTGTCACCCATTCTTGACTACTGTTCTAATGTTTGGGCTCCCCGCCAGGTCGGATTAAAGGTAGAGATAAAAGCAATATAGAGGCGGGCTTCTAGGTTTGTTACTCGTAGGTTATATCAGCGTGAAAGTATTACGTAGAAGTTTCGGCAACAGAAAATGAGAATCCCTACGTTTTCGGGAAAGACTGTTGAGGGCTTTTAGATATCTGACATTTGAATTTGTTTGCAGAACGATTCTGCACCACCGACTTATGTGAGGACAACAAAGCAAAGTTAAGAACAACTAGGATGGGGGAGTGAAAAATGAAAGGAAATGAATAATAATCGTATTACGTACACACAGTACGGTGGTCTGCGAAGTACAGTGGGGAGACAAAGTAATATGAACCCCTAACACAGTCACAATATTTCTTAGTCTGCAGTTGGTCCTCCACAGCTCCAACTCTTCAGAGAACATGTTCATAAAATGTTTTCATAATTTTCAACAGAATGTCATCCCTTCTTGTACCAAAACATCCAACAATTACTACAACCATGTTAGAGCTGTAAATATGGTCTTCCCTCGTTGTCTTAAAACACCCTATGATGATACAGTTATCTTGAGACATGGGGAATTTGCTGGCCAGAAGAAGGCTGAACCTTTTTGGCTATGTGTGAGGGCGCATTACTATTTTGGGATATGACAGTGTTTGTTAAGCAATATTTTCGTCATAGTAAGTAGGTTTTTGCCGATCATTGTGAGATATTCCTTCTCAGTTACGGAACCAGTGAGGGTAATGATACTACGGTGTAGATGCCCAAATTATGACGGAACTTCCCCCATGCTTTACTGTAGGATGTCTTATCGTAAGCTCCTGGCAGGATTTTCTATGTATAAACCGGGTTGTTCCTATTAAGGGACGTGAACGGGCCGCATTTTCATACCTTGCTTTTAGTACATATTACTCTTGATCTACAATGCGGAGGAAGTTGCGATTTTGTACCAACACTGAATTATATTAACTCAAGCGGTAATAGAAAAGTTATTGAAATATCTGTTATAGTTTAAGAATTACAATATTTTGCCTAATAGATGTTTTTATAACATACGTTCGCATTCTGGAACTATTTTCTGGCGCATCGTCAGTTTAATAGCATTTAGACTGTGGCAGTCTGCTGTCAAAATTCATTGGAATACATGATGTTTCTTGTTTGTAGTTTGGAGTATATCTGAGGAAACAGAAAAATCCTTATTACAGTTCATTACTATTTTGTCTAAAATTACCGTTAAAATTGTATACAGAATGACAAACATAGATCATTTCTGCAATGTATTTGGCATAATAGAAAGATACCGTCCAATTCTTCAATTGGAAAAAAAAATTGGTGAACATAGCTAAAAGCATTATGAATATATATGTACCTAATGTCCTGAAAATGTAGTTTCGATAAATGAGAAAACAATGTTTACAGTGTTTTTGACTGACCGTATGCCTCTTTCAGAACATTCCAGTGGCATAATCTTGCTGGCCGGCTGCTTGTTTATCCTCTGAAAACTCTTTTCCTTACTCTGGACTCTTTAGTGGTGGCTTCCGCAGCCCTTCCGGCTTCAACTAGTCGCCAACAATTTATGTCATTCAGAGCAGCTATTGTATTATTTGCTGGTTGGATGCCTAATTTGTCCATTACTTTTGTTCTCCTACTTACAACATCTTTGAAACAGATAGCAGCATACATCACACTTATTTTGAGTACTGTCCATCCAACAAACACTTTTTTCGGTACTCGTAGCCACACGCATCTCTTGAAAATTTCATCAGGATTTTTTGTACGGCCATGTGGACATTTGCAAAGTAATTTTTTATCTGCAAGGTCCCTGTATTTTGGCTTTATTGTTTACGTGAATGTGGCTGTCATGTTTATGTGTGATATTCCTTGTCTGAAGCATCCGCATGACCAGTGTGCAATCATTTGTTCAAAGAGCTTTTAAGACTATTATAATTACTTAAAAGTAAATAAACCATACTTTTTTGGAAACGGGAGAAAATTGTCTGTCAGATAAAGGCATGTTTTTCGATTTTTCAGTCATTTTCACGTCCAGGTCCCTTTACGCCATATGAACCGTACCACATACTTCCAGCCATCAGGCGTCCAGGTTTTATGATGGTAGCACGATTTCATTCGTAGCTTTGCGTTTCCTTCCGTTATTAAGGGTTTGGCAGGTGTAGCCCTTCCATGAATGTGAAGTTCTGGCCGTACTATTTTTTATAGAAATATTATTACTCGTGTGAGTTTTTCAGTCGTTTTTGCCATGGTTATTTTACTTTGTCCGGCCACAATCGTCCTTAAAGCTCGTCGGTCGTTGTCAGATAACGTCAGGTTTTGCCCATTATTCCTCTTCCCCAAAGATGTTTTACCTTGTTTTGCATACCTACAGGGTACTGTCAGCAGTGAAATGTTGAACAGCGCGCCCGTTTTTGTCACAGATGCTCCCGTTAACTAAAAAAATGTTCAAATGTTTGTATAGTCTATGGGACTTAACTATGGGGTCATCAGTCCTTAAACTTACAAACTACTTATGATATACTTACGAACTAGGACGGCCCAAATATCCATGCCCGAGGGGGGATTCGAACCCCCGACCGTAGTGGCCGTGCAGACCGTGAGTGGAGCGCCTCAGTCTCCTCGGCCACCGCGGCCGGCTCCCGTTAACTGCGCACCATCTATGGGAGTCTGAGAGATCACGCATTTCGCCGACCATTTGTGCTGACCGTCGCACAACAAAATGCGTAACATACTGAAAGGTAACGTCCAAGACTTAGTACATCACTTGTGCACAACGGTCACGTCTCAGTCTAAACACGTACACAGTGTTAGCAATTTTCAAAAAGTCTGCATCCTGCAAGTAATATACTGTATGTTTGTTGATTTAAATCAAGTATAGCTTATGTACTGTACAATTGCATTGGTAACCCGCAAAGTATGTCTCGTTAGTTGTAAGGGACTGCTAAAGGCCGCGATCTTGCTCGGAGATATATACGCATAAATGAGCGAATCGCGGTAATGGAGGAAATGACACGTAGGCCGCAAATAAAGTGCGTCGGCTGGTGTCTTGGGGTGCGCGGCGCATGCAATATTCATGAGATGACCACCCCCATCCCACGCCCCCGCATCCCCGCCAAATCGAGCGCGCTCGCCGCCCCATTCCCACCCTCCCGTCTTAAAACTGCCGCTGGTGAATCTGCGCCAATAAGCGGCAAACAACGTGCTGGTTATCGCCTTAACGCACGCTACCCTCCAACAGATTAACCGCAAAAATTAAACTCCCGCAACTTGCAGATTTTTGCGATAGGGATTACCGTGTGAGTAGCGGCTAACTGGTCTGTTGTTTCTCTGTTAACAAATTCAGATTTCCATATCCAGGCTCTATCAGATCGTAACATTACAAGTTGCATGCTTAATTGATCTTCTTATTGTAACGCTTTTTTCGCTTGTGCCGGGTCGCGTGGTTAAACTATTGACTTGTCACGGTTAATTTAAGGGCTCGCCGGATTCCCTTCCTGCAGCCAATCCGTGACCATCATCCCTCCAGGAAGGAGATGTGCTTTCCCATCTGTCTGCGTTTAGTGTTATACATATGACAGTTTGCGAGGGCTTTTCTAAATGTTTATAAATTGTTTAATTGAGCTGATAGTTGGGTACCAGCCTGGTATTCTCTTAGCTGGAAGTGGAAAACTACCTGAAACCCACATCCAGGCTGGCAGACACACCCACCCTCCAGACGGATTCGAACCTAAGCCGCCATACTTCCCCGTCCCGGAAAACGGCGCCTAAAGGGGACCTGGACGTGAAAATGACTGAAAAATCGAAAAACAATTGGCCTCTATCTCAATGACAAATTTCACCCGTTTCCAAAATTGTATGGTTTATTTACTTTTAAATAGTTATTATAGTCTTAATATCTGCACACTGGCCATGCTGATGCTTCAGGCACGGAATATCACCATAAACATTCCATGATTTGAAGAGTATAACGCGAATTATGGAACAATAATTACACTTTGGAAAAGCTATTTACTCTTTGACTCTTAAACTCTACCATATTTCAGAAAAAGTTTTTATTGGTTCCATAACATGATTCATCACAATGAATACCGTGGTTATGAAATCCTCAGCGCGTTTAATACATATTTTCAAACTAATATCACAGTCCAACGTAAACTTAAAAGTTTACGTCTGGTACTTGGAACGACAGTAGCGCCCGTAGCGGAGAAACACGTAGCGTCACAATCAACGCACCAACCGTCACGGGAGGAGCGCTACACGCGGCAAAACTGCAATAACAGCAAAATGGCAGATTCAGAGCCACGGTGGAGTGGCCGACCGCTCTAACGCGTCTTGGTGCGGAGCGAGCGGTTACTTGCCTTCGGAGGTTCGAGTCCTCCCTTGGGCAGGGGTATCATGTCAGTGTCGTCCTTACCTTAGCATAAATTAGGTTAACTGGTATGTAAGCCTAGCGACTGAGGTCCAAAGAATGTAAGTCCCATAGATTTACAAACTTTTTTTTTTTTTTCCAAATTCAGAGGCTAACTCGAGCGAAGTGGCGCATTGGTAACACAATGGACTCGCATTAGCCAGTCGCGGTGGCCGAGGGGACTGAGGCGCTCCAGTCACGGTCTGCACCGCCACTACGGTCGGGGGTTCGAATCCCCCCTCGGGCATGGTTGTTTGTGACGTCCTTAGTCTTAGTTAGTTCATAAGTAGTTTGTAAGTTTAGGGACTGATGACTCCATAGTTAAGTCCCATAGACTATACAAACATTTGAACATTTTTGACTCGCATTCGGGTGAAAGGTGGTTCAAATACACCTCCGGCCATCCAGATTTAGGTTTTCCGTGATTTTTGTATATCACTCCAGGTAAATGTCGGGATGGTTCCTTTGAAAAGGCACAGCTGGTTTCTTTCTCCATCCTTATCTAAGCACGTGCTCAATCAAAAATAGAAAGAAAAAGTAGGCTTTTACTGACTTACATTTGTAAGAGTCATGCTTTTCACGCGGCCAGTTGTATGTGGATTGCTCTCGAACTAGCACACCAAAATATTTATATGTTTTTGCTGAAAATAGAAAACAAGATGCCCTCAGATTGAATTAATAAAGGAAATATATTTTCCCATTTGTCTTAAATGTTGTTGTTGTTGTGGTCTTCAGTCAGGACACCTGTTTGTTGCAGCTCTCCACAATACCTTATCCTGAGAAAGCCTCTTCAACTCCACATAAGAACGGAAACCTACATCTGTCTGAATCTGCTTACTGTATCCATCTCTGGGTCCTCCTCTGCGGTTTTTAACCCACACACTTCCCTCTAATAGTCAATTCACAATTCCCTGATGTCTAATAATGTGTCCTACCAATCAATCCCTTCTTTTAGTCAAGGTATACCAGAAACTACTCCCCAATTTTGTTCAGTACCTCCTCATTAGTTACGCGATCCACCCACCTAATCTTCAGCATTCTTCTGTAACACCACATTTCAAAAGTCTCTATCCTCTTCCTGTCTACACTGTTTATCGTCCACGTTTCACTCCCATACAAGGCAACACTCCACACAAATGCCTTTAGAAAGGACATCCTTATGCTTAAATTAATATTCGAAGTTAACAAATTTCTCTTTTTTAAAAACGCTTTCCTTCCCATTTCTATTTTGCATTTTATATCCTCTGTACTGCGACCATCATTTGTTATTTTACTGCCCAAGTAACAAAACTCATCTATCTCCTTTATTGTTTCGTTACCTAATCTAATTCCTTCAGCATCACCTGGTTTTCTTAGACTGCACTCCATTACCCTAGTTTTGCTCTTGTTAATGTTCATCTTATATGCACCTTTCAACACACTGTCCATTCCGTTCAACTGCTCTTCCAGGTCCTTTGCTGTCTGACAGAATTACTATGTCGTCGGCAAAACGCAATGTATTTAATTCTTCACCCTGAACTTTAATTTCTTCTCCAAATTCATACTTGCTTTCCTTTATAGCTTGTTCATTGTACAAATTGAATAACATAGGAGAAAGGCTACAACCCTGTATCTCTCCCTTCGCAACCATTGCATCCCTTTCATGCCCTTCAACTCTGTCAACCGCTGTCTGCTTTTTGTACAAGTTGAAAATAACCTCCCTATATTTTCTCCTGCTTGCTTCAGAACTTGAAAGAGTTTATTCCAATCAACATTGTGAAAAGCCTTCTCCAAATCTACAAAAACTTGATATGTAGGTTTGCCTTTTCTTAATCTATCTTCTAGGATAAGTCGTAAAGTGAGTATTGCCTCCCATGTTTCTACATTTCTCCTGAACCCAAACTGATCTTCCCCGAGGTCAGCTTCTACCAGCTTTTCAATCCTTCTGTAAATAATTCGTGTTAATATTTTGCAACCATGACTTATTAAACTGATGGTTCTGTAGTTTTCACACCTGCTTTCTTTGGAATGGGGATTATAACATTTTTCTTAAAGTCTCAGGGTACTTCGCCTGTCTCATACATCTTACACACCAGGTGAAACAGTTTTGTCGTGGCTGGTTCTCCCACAGACTTCAGTAGTTCGGAGGGAATGTCATCTACTCCAGGGGCTTTGTTTCGACTTAGGTCTTTCAGTGCTCTGTCAAATTCATCTCTCAGCATAGTATCTCCTGTTTCATCTTCATCTACTTCTTCTCCCCTTCCAACAATATTGCCTCTAAGGTCATTTCCTTCGTAGAGCCTCTCTATATACTCTTTCCACCTTTCAGCTTTCCCTTCTTTGCTGAGAACTGGTTTTCCATTTGTGTTCTTGATATTCATAGAGCTGTTTTTCTTATCTCCAAATATCTCTTTTATTTTCCTGTATGCTGTATCTAATTTTCCCCTATTTATACATTCTTCTATGCCTTCTAGCCACTCCTGTTTAGCCATTTTGCACTTCCTGTCAATCTCATTTCTTAGTCGTCTATACTCCATTTTGCCTGTTTCATTTACTGTATTTTTATATTTTCTCCTTTAATCGATTAAATTAAGTGTGTCCTGTGATATCCAAGGATTTTTTGTAGATCTTGCCTTCCTACCTATTTTGTCCTCTGCTCCCTTCACTATTTCGTCTCTCAATGCTACCCATTCATCCGCTACTGTTTTATTTTCCCCCGTTTCTGACAATTGTTGCCTAAAGCTCCCTCTGAAAATCTCAAGAACTTCAGGTTCCTTCAGTTTTACCATGTCCGATGTTCTTATTTTCCTAACTTTCTGCAGTTTTTTCAGTTTCCGCCTACAATTAATGACCAATAAGTTATGGTCAAAGGTTATATCTGCTCCTGGGTATGTCTTATAGTTTAAAACCTGGTTCCGAAATCTATGTCTTAGCATTATGAAATCTATCTGGTATCTCTCGGTGTCTCCTAGCCTCTTCCACGTATACAACCTTCTTTCGTGGTTATAACGAAATTATGTTCCCTGCAAAATTCTACCAGGCGGCTTTCTCTTACATTCATTTTGCCCAGACCGCATTCACCTACTATCTTCCTTTCCCTTCCTTGTCCTACTACCGAATTTGAATATCCCATAACTATTACGTTTTCCTCTCCTTTAATTGTCAGCATAATGTCCTCTACCTCCTCATATATTTCTTCGATCTCCTCATCATCGGCAGACCTATTTGGAATATAAACCTGGACTGTTGTGGTCGGTGTTGGCTTCGTATCTGTCTTGACTACAATAATGCTCATAGCAGTTTACCCGCATCCCTATTTTCTTATTCATTATCAGATCTACTGCTGTAATACCCCCAACTGATTTTGTATTTATAATCCTGTACTCGCCTGACCAGACATCCTGTTCCTCTTTCCACCGAACTTCACTTATCTCCCCTATATCTAACTTAAACCTATCCATTTCTCTTTTGAAATTTTCTAGCTTTCCTACCCGATTAAGGTATCTAACAATCCACGCTCCGATCCGTAGAATGCGAGTGCTGTCTTTCCTAATGCTCACATCCTCCTGAGCAGTCCCCGCCCGGAGATCCGAATGGGGGACTATTTTACCTCCGGAATAAAGGATGTTCATACAGTAGAGCTGCATTGCCCCTTGCTTTCAGCCACATTTGCTGATGTTACCACATCAGGGCTCAATCAATCATCCAGACTGTTGCTCTGTAACTACTGCCACACGTTTGTCTGGCCTCTCCACAGATACCCCTCCGCTGTGGTTGCACCTACGATACGGCTATCTGTATCGTTGAGGCACGCAAGCCACCCCACCTCGGCAATATCTGTGGTTGATGGGAGTCTTAAATACAAGTTGTTTTTCCCCTTCGGCGTAGCAAAGCACAGAAATCATCGGGCTACAATAATTTGTGCAACCCTTACAAACTGGGGGGTCGCTAGTTGCATGAGAAAATTGTTGCACGGTAATATAGAGTGAAAATATCTATGGGAAAACTAAAGCATTAACTTTTCATGGTGAAAACCGATAAAACGTGCTCGTGACTGGAATATAATCGAGAAAGTATAGAAATTTACATAAATCGCGTGATCTCTGTATCAAACTCAAAGTAAACTCAAAAGAAGTAAGGGAAAGTTCAGATTGAATTTACCGTGACACGAAGCAGGTAATTAAATGGAGTGAGGTCATAATCAACGGAATAGCTGCGACCAAGCCATCGCCGATAAAATTATTTAACACAAAAACAACTCAGCGCATGTCTGAATCTAGGATAGTCAAAATAAACCAAATGTTCGAGAAAGATAGAGATGCTCTTATATAACCACACAAACGAACTTTGTGTCACATTATTATTAATTTAGAGCGATTATATTTTCGATGATAGTTTTGTATTGTTATAAAGCAAACAAAAATTTATCTTTTCTATTGTGCTTTTATCCTTCTCCCCCTATATGGGCACGGGGTGAGTTGTCAGTAGTACATTTAAGTCGTTCTTCAGCCAGTTGAAACTATAAACAAATTGAGACGCAGAAACACAAACATGAAGTTGAGATATTTACAAGTGATTTTAAAACATTTTAAGTAAGAAGGTAATAGTGGTATTTATAATTACATAATAAACATGGCTTTCCTTAGGTTTAATTTAAAATAGTAGTGTTATATGAATGGATTTCGCGTATGTTGTATTGATGGAGTAAGGGTGCCTGTTGGGTGACAAGGGAGAAGTAGGAGATTGTATCGGTGAGTCTAAAGCACCACAAAAGCCGAATGATATATGTGAGCTCTCATAGGTAGGAGGAGGAGGAAATGAATTGAAGAGACGGGGTTAACAGAGAGAAAAAGAGGAGATTGAGGGGGGCGGAGGAGATGGTCGAAGGAGGGGGAAGGAGGAGATGGGAGAGGAAGGGAAGGACAGAAACAGAGAGAGGGGACTGGCAGTGAGATGGACTGCAAGGTTATGAAATAAATAAATACGCAGGCAACCAAAGCCAGGTTTCCAGCTCTTATGTATAAGGCAACAACCACTTTCAGCATCTCAGATTTTATTATCGACCGGTTTCAGCCAATTATTGCTGTTCTTCACGTATACAGGGTGAGTCACCTAACATTACCGCTGGATATATTTCGGAAACCACATCAAATACTGACGAACCGATTCCACAGACCGAACGTGAGGAGAGGGGCTAGTGTAAATGGTTAATACAAACCATTAAAAAATGCACGGAAGTACGTTTTTTAACACAAACCTAGGTTTTTTTTTTTTAATGGAACCCCGTTAGTTTTGTCAAGACATCTGAACATATAAACAAATACATAATCAGTGCCGTTTGTTGCATTGTAAAATGTTAATTACATCCGGAGATATTGTAACCTAAAGTTGACGCTTGAAACCTCCAACGTTCAGTTGCATGTTGTAACAAACACAGGCCACGGTCGGCGAGCAGCATCTGCAGTGACATGTTTACGATGACGACCGTGTTTACGAATGTTGGTGTAGTGCACTGTTGTGGTTTGGTCTATTGGGCATTCGTTTTTGCATGCAGACTAACTGTAGTACACTGTGTTACCAGGCGTCTGTGATAGTGTAGTGTTGTAGGAACTGTGACCATGGCGTATTCGAACTATGAAAAGGTGGAGATGATACTCATCTATGGCGAGTGTCGACAAAATGCAACTGAAGCCTGCAGGGTGTAAGCAGAACGGTACCCAGACAAAGAGCATCCAACGTGCCGCACATTTCAAAATATCTACCACCAACTGCATGCAACAGGTATGGTCGTAGCACGCAAACGGGTCCGTAACAGACCAGTCACAGGAGAAGAGGGTGCAGTTGATGTGTTAGCTGCTGTTGCCGTGAACCCACAGAGGAGTACACGGGACATTGCGAGAGCCGATGGACTGAGTCAAACTAGTGTAATGCGCATACTGCA
Source organism: Locusta migratoria (assembly GCA_026315105.1). Lineage (NCBI taxonomy): Eukaryota > Metazoa > Arthropoda > Insecta > Orthoptera > Acrididae > Locusta > Locusta migratoria. Next base: position 1,499,497 of record CM048755.1, on the reverse strand, counting down.
TCGTCACCGCTTTCACCCGTTTCATGTGTTGCTACATCAGCAATTACATGGTGATGACTTTAATCATCGAGTGCAATTTTGTCAATGGGCATTAACAGAGATTGCGTTGCAGTTCTACCTGTTTACCGATGAAGCGGGTTTCACAAACCACGGGGCAGTGAATCTACGAAACATGCATTACTGGTACGTGGAGAATCCTCGCTGGTTACAACAGTTTGAGCGACACTGACCGTGGACTGTAAATGTATGGTGCGGAATCATTGGCGACCACCTCATTGGTCCTCACTTCATTGCAGGGGCCCAAACAGCTGCAACATACATCGCATTTCTACAGAATGATCTGCCAACGTAGCTTCAATATGTCCCACTGGAAACAGGTCGACGTATGTGGTATCAGCATGATGGTGCATCTGTACATTCCGCAATTAACACTAGTCTGAACCTTGACAGGATGTTCGATGGGCGTTTCATAGGACGTTGCGAGGGTGAAAGATCGGGGTGAGAGTTTAAATAGGGAAAGATTAATTTTTTAAACTCACAACCACCAACTGCGAACCAAATTCCTAAAAATGCAAAAACACTGGAACTGTGATTGCTACTGTTTGACTCGTTTTCTAGGGGATGATATCACACGTTCGCAGCTTTCCTTCCCTGCATGTGATTAACAAAACAAAAAAATCATAATAAAGTAAGTTCATGAGAGAAAAGGGTGTACTAACTACTAATTTTGAAAACACGTGAAAGTTCACTTTATGTTGTTTATTACACCATATTAAAACCCTGTGGCTGATACACAACGCACAGTAGCACTCGATTCGACTTGGTGCAGTCTACGACGAGCAACCACACCTGGCAATTGCCACAAAAAAATCTATAGTCTCCACCTGTACATCCACATGCCGACCGAGCAGAGCGACGCCGCGCTCGGCCAGCTACCCCACTCACTCCCGACTCCTGACTCTTCCTGGGCCGTGCCCAGCCCAACTGCCAGGTTTTTTCCCTACGTCATCAACTTCCCCATGTGAGCTGTTCTAACCAACTTGCCAACGTACAGCGCTCAGCCAATACATTTCTAAAACTGTACTTAAAATAAAAATAATTACACTACACAATAAACAAATTTCTTATTAGGTTTTTTTATATTGGTATAAACATCCTTTGCACTATTTATTATAATCGTGCAATTTCTTATATCACATATAAGTGATTTAACTGAATATTTCAAGATAAAATACACAAGATCAATTGAAAATAAAATCAGAAATAGTTCATATATTATTTTTATAAACAAAACATTGCCATGCTAGTTGTGTAACTGTCTTGTATTCATTGGTAATTTATAACTTTTCATTGTCAATTAAACATATTATGCCAGATGTGACTATATCAGCTAATGTATTGTTTATTTATCAACAGGCTATTTTGTAATGAGGGCCTTATAGGTTCCTAACTGCATCCTATTACTTCAAATGCAAGTAGTATTAGAATATTTTATTTCACGCTGTGCACTGCACTCTGCCTGGCAATCGCCATTGTCCCTCTCTCTCCTCACCGGAAACAAGCCTGGAAAATCCTAAGCTGGAACAAGCCACCAACGTCGGCCTGCTCGCTGCCTCCCCTCAGCTACAAGCACACAGCAAATCTCAACGAGGAGAATTTCTGCCTATGGCCTAACTATAAATGTTGTCACCCAACTGCGTACATACATTGCTACCATAATTAATAAGATTAAAATTGTGTAACATTTGGTGCATTGGCATGGTCAATGTTTGCAGTTCAACTTCATACTGTTTAATTACAAATGCTATTAATTACCAATATTTCTAATGGGTGGTAATCTCACAACGTGGAGGACACATAAATTAGCCAGCCCGTTCTTTTGCACCTCTGGACTTCTTTCTGTGGGGTACGTTAAAGGAGAATGTGTACCGTGATGTGCCTACAACCCCAGAGAATATGAAACGTTTTGTGGCAGCCTGCGGCGACATTACACCAGATGTACTGCGGCGTGTACGATATTCATTACGCCATAGATTGCAATTGTGTGCAGCAAATGATGGCCACCACATTGAATATCTATTGGCCTGACATGTCGGGACACACTCTATTCCACTCCGTAATTGAAAACGGAAACCACGTGGACCTCACCCCTCATGGTAATGTACATGTGCGTCAGTGAAAAAGACCAATAAAGGTGTTAGCATGTGGACGTAATGTACTATTCTAGTCTTTTCTGTACCTAAGGTATATCACCGTTCCCTTTGGACCCCTACATAATTCGGTGCTCTCCGATACACACGATCGAACAGCGGAGGAGTGGTACTTAAGCGTCAACTTTAGGTTACAATATCTCCGGATGTAATTAACATTTTACAATGCAACAAACGGCACTGATGCAGCTCTCCACCCTACTCTACCCTGAGCAAGAATTTTCATCTCCTCATAAGAACGGCAACCCACATCCACTTGAATCTGCTTACTATACGCGTCTCTTGGTCTCCCTCTGCGATTTTTACCCCACACACTTCCCTCCAATGCTAAATTTACGATTCCCCGATGTCTAAGAATGTATCCTACCAAGCGATCCCTTCTTTTAGTCAGGGTATGCCAAAAATTCCTTTTCTCACCAATTCTGTTCAGTACCTCTTCATTAGTTATGCGATCTACCCAACTAATCTTCAGCATTCTTCTGTAGCACCACATTTCAAAAGCCTCTATTCTCTTCCTGCCCGCACTGCTTATCGTCCATGTTTCACTCCCGTACAAGGCAACACACCTCACAAATGCCTTCAGAAAAGACTTCCTTACACTTAAATTAATATTCGATGTTAGCAAATTTCTCTTTTTCAAAAATGCTTTTCTTCCCATTGCCATTCTGCATTTTATATCCTCTGTACTGCGACCATCGCATGTTATTTTACTACCCAAGTAACAAAACTCATCTACCACCTTCATTGTTTCGTTACCTAATCTAATTCCTTCAGCATCGCCTGATTTTCTAAGACCGCATTCCATTATTTTTGTTTTGCTCTTGTTAATGTTCATTTTATACGCTCTCTTCAACACACTGTCCATTCCATTCAACTGCTCCTCCAGGTCCTTTGCTGTCTCTGAGAGAATTACAATGTCATCAGAAAACGCAATCTTTTTATTTCTTCACCCTGAACTTTAATCCCTATTCCAAATATTTCCTTGCTTTCCTTCACCGCCTGCTCGATGTACAAATTGAATAACATTGGAGAAAGGCTACAACCCTGTCTTACTCCCTTCCCAACTGAAGCTTCCCTTTCATGCCCTTCGAGTCTAACAACTGCGGTCTGGCTTTTGTACAAGTTGTAAATAACTCTCCTTTCCTTGTATTTTACCCCTGCTGACTTCAGAATTTGAAAGAGTGTATTCCAGTCAACATTGTCAAATGCTTTCTCCAAATCTACAAAAGCTAAAAATGTAGGTTTGCCTTTCCTTAATCTGTCTTCTAAGATAAGACGTAAAGTGAGTATTGCCTCCCGGGTTCCTATGTTCCTCCTGAATCCAAACTAATCTTCCCCGAGGTCAGCTTCTACCAGCTTTTCCATTCTCCTGTAGATAATTCGTGTTATAATTTTGCAACCATGATTTATCAGACTGATGGTTCTGTCATTTTCACACCTGTCTGCGCCTGATTTCTTTGGAATGGGGATTATTTCATTTTTCTTAAAGTCTGAGGGTATTTCGCCTGTCTCCAAATCTACAAAAGCTAAAAATGTAGGTTTGCCTTTCCTTAATCTGTCTTCTAAGATAAGACGTAAAGTGAGTATTGCCTCCCGGGTTCCTATGTTCCTCCTGAATCCAAACTAATCTTCCCCGAGGTCAGCTTCTACCAGCTTTTCCATTCTCCTGGTCAGGATTTCTGGTCAGGTGAGTACAGGATTATAAATACAAAATCAGTTGGGGGTATCACAGGAGTAGGACTGATAATGAATAAGAAAATAGGAAGAGGGGCAGCAGCCTTTTCAGTAGTTACAGGGGCAACAGTCTGGATGATTGACTGAGCTGGCCTTGTAACATCAGCTAATGTGGCTTTGCCACACAGCTACTGCGAACGGCTGAAAGCAAGGGGAAACTACAGCCGTTATTTTTCCCGAGGACATGCAGCTCTACTGTATGAACATATGATGATGGCATCATCTCGGGTAAAATATTCCGGAGGTAAAATAGTCCCCCATTCGGATCTCCGGGCGGGGACTACTCAGGAGGATGTGATCATCAGGAAAGACAATACTGGCATTCTACGGGTCGGAGCGTGGAATGTTAGATCCCTTAATCGAGTAGGAAAATTAGAAAATTTAAAAAGGGAAATGGATAGGTTGAAGTTAGATATAGTGGGGATTAGTGAAGTTCGGTGGCAGGATGAACAGGATTTCTGGTCAGGTGAGTACAGGATTATAAATACAAAATCAGTTGGGGGTATCACAGGAGTAGGACTGATAATGAATAAGAAAATAGGAATGCGGGTAAGGTACTATGAGCAGCACAGCGATCGCATTATCATTGTCAAGATAGATACGAAGCCAACACCGACAACAGTAGTACAGGTTTATATGCCAACTAGCTCTGCCGATGATGAGGAGATCGAAGAAATATATGAGGAGCTAAAGGAAATTATTCAGACAATTAAGGGAGAGGAAAACTTAATTGTTATGGGAGACTGGAATTCGGTAGTAGGACAAGGAAGGGAAGGGAAGATAGTGGGTGAATATGGTCTGGGCAAAAGGAATGAAAGAGGAAGCCGCCTGGTAGAATTTTGCACGGAACATAATTTAGTTATAACAAACACCTGGTTTAAGAATCACAAAAGAAGGTTGTATACGTGGAAGAGACCAGGAGACACCGGGAGATACCAGATAGATTTTATAATGGTAAGACATAGATTTCGGAACCAGGTTTTGAAGTGTAGGACATACCCAGGGGCAGACATAGACTCTGACCATAACTTGTTGGTTATGAACTGTAGGCTGAAACTGAAGAAACTACAGAAAGGTAAGAAAATAAGGCGATGGGACCTAGATAAATTGAAGGAACCTGAAGTTCTTAAGAATTTCAGAGGGAGCTTCAGGCAACAATTGACAGAAACAGGGGAAAATAAAACAGTTGAGGAGGAATGGGTAAAATTGAGAGATGAAATAGTGAAGGCAGCAGAGGACAAAATAGGTAGGAAGGCAAGACCTACAAAGAATCCTTGGATATCACAGGAGATACTAAATTTAATCGATGAAAGGAGAAAGTATAAAAATGCAGTAAATGAAACAGGCAAAATGGAGTACAGACGACTAAGAAATGAGATTGACAGGAAGTGCAAAATGGCTAAGCAAGAATGGCTAGAAGGCAAATGCAAGGATGTAGAAGAATGTATAAATAGGGGAAAAATAGATACAGCCTACAGAAAAATAAAAGAAACATTTGGAGATAAGAAAAACAGCTCTATGAATATCAAGGACACTGATGGAAAACCAGTTCTCAGCAAAGAAGGGAAAGCTGAAAGGTGGAAAGAGTATATAGAGGGGCTCTACAAAGGAAATGAACTTCGAGACAGTATTGTAGGAAGGGAAGAGGACGTAGATGATGATGATGAAATAGGAGATACTATACTGAGAGATGAATTTGACAGAGCACTGAAAGACCTAAGTCGAAACAAGGCCCCTGGGGTAGATGATATCCCGTCAGAGCTACTGAAGTCTCTGGGAGAACCAGCCATGACAAAATTGTTTCACATTGTGTGTAAGATGTATGAGACAGGTGAAGTACCCTCAGACTTTAAGAAAAATGTTATAATCCCCATTCCAAAGAAAGCGGGTGCAGACAGGTGTGAAAACTACAGAACCATCAGTTTGATAAGTCATGGTTGCAAAATATTAACACGAATTATATACAGAAGGATGGAAAAGCTGGTAGAAGCCGACCTCGGGGAAGATCAGTTTGGGTTCAGGAGAAATGTAGGAACACGGGAGGCAATACTCACTTTACGGCTTATCCTAGAAGATAGATTAAGAAAAGGCAAACCTACATTTCTAGCTTTTGTAGATTTGGAGAAGGCTTTTGACAATGTTGATTGGAATAAACTCTTTCAAGTTCTGAAGCAAGCAGGAGTAAAATATAGGGAGCGTAAGGTTATTTACAACTTGTACAAAAACCAGACAGCGGTTGTCAGAGTTGAAGGGCATGAAAGGGATGCAGTGGTTGGAAAGGGAGTAAGACAAGGTTGTAGCCTTTCCCCAATGTTGTTCAATTTGTACATTGAGCAAGCTATAAAGGAAAGCAAGGAGAAATTTGGAGAAGGAATTAAAGTTCAGGGTGAAGAATTAAAAACATTGCGTTTTGCCGACGACATAGTGATTCTGTCAGATACAGCAAAAGACCTGGAAGAGCAATTGAACGGAATGGACAGTGTGCTGAAAGGTGTATATAAGATGAACATTAACAAGAGTAAAACTAGGGTAATGGAGTGCAGTGTAAGAAAATCAGGTGATGCTGAAGGAATTAGATTAGGTAACGAAACAATAAAGGAGGTAGATGAGTTTTGTTACTTGGGCAGTAAAATAACAAATGATGGTCGCAGTACAGATGATATAAAATGCAGAATGGCAATGGGTAGAAAGGCGTTTTTGAAAAAGAGAAATTTGTTAACATCGAATATTGATTTAAGCCTAAGGAAGTCCTTTCTGAAGGCATTTGTATGGAGTGTTGCCTTGTATGGGAGTGAAACATGGACGATAAGCAGTGTGGACAGAAAGAGGATAGAGGCTTTTGAAATGTGGTGCTACAGAAGAATGCTGAAGATTAGGTGGGTGGATCGCGTAACTAATGAGGAGGTACTGAACCGAATTGGGGAGAAAAGAAATTTCTGGCATACCTTGACTAAAAGAAGGGATAGATTGGTAGGACACATTCTTAGACATCAAGGAATTGTGAATTTAGCGTTGGAGGGAAGTGTGTGGGGTAAAAATCGCGGAGGGAGACCAAGAGACGCGTATAGTAAGCAGATTCAAGTGGATGTGGGTTGTCGTTCTTATGAGGAGATGAAAAGGCTTGCTCAGGATAGAGTAGGGTGGAGAGCTGCATCAAACCAGTCTCCGGACTGAAGACCATAACAACAACATACATCCTACACACCAGTTCAAATAGTCTTGTCATGGCTGGCTCTCCCAGAGACTTTAGTAGCTCTGAGAGTATGTCATCTACTCCTGGGGCCTTGTTCCGACCTAGGTCCTTCAAGGCTCTGTCAAATTTATCTCTCAGTATAGTATCTCCTATTTCATCTTGATCTACTTCCTCTTCCCTTCCTACAACATCGTCTCTAAGTTCATTTCCTTTGTAGGGCTGCTCTATGTACTCTTTCCACCTTTCAGCTTTCCCTTCTTTGCTGAGAACTGGTTTCCCATCTGAGTTCTTGATATTCGTAGAGTTGCTTTACTTGTCCCCAAATGACTTTCTTATTTTCCTGTAGGCGGTGTCTACTTTTCCCTTTTTTATACATTCTTCTACATCCTTGCATTTGCCTTCTAGCCACTCCTGCTTAGCCATTTTGCACTTCCTATCAATCTCATTTTTTTAGTCGTCTGTACTCCATTTTGCCTGTTTCATTTACTGCATTTTTATATTTTCTCCTTTCGTCAATTAAATTTAGTATTTACTGTGATATCCAAGGATTTTTTGCATGTCTTGCCTTTCTACCTATTTTGTCCTCTGCTGCCTTCACTATTTCAACTCTCAATGCTCCACATTCCACTTCTACTGTTTTATTTCCCCCTGTTTCTGTCAATTGATGCCTAAATCTCCCTCTGAAATTCTCCAGAACTTCACTTTCCTTCAATTTATCTAAGTCCCATCTCCTTATTTTCCTACCTTTCTGCAGTTTTTTCAGCTTCAGCCTACATTTCATGACTAACAAGTTATGGTCAGAGTCTACATCTGCCCCTGGGTATGTCTTGCAGTTTATAACCTGGTTCCGGAATCTATGTCTTACCATTATAAAATCCATCTGATACCTTCCGGTGTCTCCTGGTCTCTCCCACGTATACAACCTTCTTTTGCGATTCTTAAACCACGTGTTTGTTACGATTAAATCATGTTCCATGCAAAATTCTACCAGGCGACTTCCTCTTTCATTCCTCCTGCCCAGTCCATATTCACCTACTATTTGTCCTTCTCTTCCTTTTCCTACTACCAAATTCCAGTCTCCCATCACAATTAAGTTATCCCCTCCCTTAACTGTTTGAATAATTTCCTTTAGCTCCTCAAATATTTCTTCGATCTCCTCATCATCGGCAGAACTAGTTGGCATATAAACCTGTACTACTGTTGTCGGTGTTGGCTTCGTATCTATATTGACAATGATAATGCGATCACTGTGCTGCTCATAGTAGTTTACCCGCATCCCTATTTTCTTATTCATTATCAGCCCTACTCCTGTGATACCCCCAACTGATTTTGTATTTATAATCCTGTACTCACCTGACCAGAAATCCTGTTCATCCTGCCACCGAACTTCACTAATCCCCACTATATCTAACTTCAACCTATCCATTTCCCTTTTTAAATTTTCTAATTTTCCTACCCGTTTAAGGGATCTAACACTCCACGCTCCGATCCGTAGAATGCCAGTATTGTCTTTCCTGGTGACAACATCCTCCTGCGTAGTCCCTGCCCGGAAATCCGAATGGGGGACTATTTTACCTCCGGAATATTTTACCCGAGAGGATTCCATCATCATATTTCCATACAGTAGAGCTGCATGTCCTCGAGAAAAGTAACGGCTGTAGTTTCCCCTTGCTTTCAGCCGTTCGCAGTAGCTGTTTGGTGAAGCCACATTAGCTGATGTTACAAGGCCAGCTCAGTCAATCATCCAGACTGTTGCCCCTGTAACTACTGAAAAGGCTGCAGCCCCTCGTCAGGAACCACACTTTTGTCTGGCCTCTCCACAGATACCCCTCCGCTGTGGTTGCACCAACAGTACGGCTATCTGCATCGTTGAGGCACGCAAGCCACCCCACCTCGGCAATGTCTGTGGTTCATGGGGGTATATTAAAAAATCTGATACCCATATTGTCACCTTTTCGGCATTTTGTAAGAATCGTGCCGCCACAAACCAGAAAGAATCGTGAACGAACCGTAGGAACAGATACAAAAGGTTAAGATTCCAACATCCATCATACATACATGTATTGCCATCTATGAGCAAGCTGTAGAAGTAAGAATCGCGCCCATGCAGACTAAATAATCGCGAAAGAATCGTCAACGAATCGTTGGAATCGATTCACAATGTGGGATTGATTTGCAAAGATAGTTGAGAAGGTCATTCTGAAACGTCTCACTCGGCACTGCATCACCAATGACACCCTAAGACCGGAGCAATTCGGATTTAGGAATGACCACTCCACAACACAACAACTCCTCCGCGTAGTTGAACACATAACAGACGGCTACAACAAAAACAAAGCGACCGGGGCGGTGTTCCTGGAATGACGCCAGGTAGAGTGGTAGAGTCTATTTTAACTCTTTCTAAAAGTCGTGTTCTACTAGATATAAAGTGTGTAAAGTGTAAAAAAATTGTGCGAAACGGAATTCTGTGCGACTTTTGCGACAAATGGAGCCACTTTCGGTGCGCTGAAGTGTCGGAAAACAGTCTACCAGATGAAAATACTGAATGGAGATGCCGCAGTTGTGTAGATCCTAACGGTAAACAGGTACGTTTGGTAAGTGTCTCTGCCGAGAATGATTACAGTCCTGCTACACGCCGTGATGCACATGATGTAAACGACTGGAAAAAAATCATCTCACTGCTACAATAAGACATTAAAGATCTCCAATTAGAGAACGCAAAACTTCGTGAACAGGTTGCACAAATGGATACTAGGCCTAACAATCTTCATTCTAATAACAGTGCTCAGTTGCTACAAAAAGACAATAAAGATCTTCGATTAGAGAACGCAAAACTTCGTGAACAGGTTGCACAAATGGATACTAGGCCTAACAATCTTCACTCTAATAACAGTGCTCAATTGCCCACTCAATCAAGTAACGATGTTAGGCGCTGGGAATCTATTTCGAGAAGAGAACTGTCACAAGGAAGCTTAAAGAATATGATATCAGTTTCCCCCCTCTTCGTAATAGATTTGGAGTGTTAAGCAAATCTGAAATAGACGACCCTACTGTGGCTACTGATGATGGTAAAAATTCAATTTCAAACGTAAGTGTTGCTTCAAACGTGTGCAGTGTAACTAATCGTGTGCCAATCTCTGTAAAGAAGAGCAAAATAAGGATTATTTCCGACAGTCATGGCCGAGGTATGTCCAGCCTTTTAAGTTCTGTGCTGAATGACAATACGAATTATGCAGTCGGAGGTTTTACGAAACCTGGTGCTTCAATGAGTAATGTTGTGGGTAAAAGTGACTTTTCTGACTTCTCAACTAACGATTTTGTTGTGGTAATTGGAGGTTCAAACGACGTTAGCAAAAATCAAGCCTCTGAGGCTACATCTGCCCTCAAAAGAACATTAGCCAACCTCACCCACACAAACTCCATAATAGTAAACTTACCTCACCGCCATGACCTGAATGACACTTCACCTGTACACAAAGAAATAACTAAAACTAATTGCAAGTACAAACAGATCTGTGATCACTTCAACAATGTGACATTAATTAATGTAGGTACTTTCAAAAGGGACCAGTTTACTAAACATGGTCAGCACTTCAATTACTCTGGTAAAATGGCCTTGTGCCAAGCTCTTACTGAAGTTATACATGACAAGTTTAAATCACAGAAAACAATAATCCAGGGAAACTTGCAGTGAAGACCAAGCCTTATTTTTGCAAGCCTTGGTCTGATAAAATAGAAACACACACAATAACTATGAGCTCTTCTAATGAAAAAACCTGTTCCCCAATTAAAAGTTAGAGATTGTGAATTTCTTTCCTTCTTTCACATCAACATACAGTCAGTGAGGAACAAACTCCAAGAACTTGAATTATTTTTAGATGAATTTCAGTGTGATATTCTGTGCCTTAATGAACACTGGCTTAAGGTAGATGAATGTCAGATGTATATCCCAGTTGGCTTTAAATTTTTAACTGGTTATTTTAGATCCCATATGGAAAATGGTGGAGTATCAATTTTCATAAATAAGTGATTTGTCCCATACAGTCAAAGCAATTGATTTAAATCATTTAGTGCATGAAGGACAAAGAGAAATGGCTGCTATTCATTTACCTGAACTCAAGATTGTTGTAGTGTCTTTGTACTGTACACCAAAAACTGACAACAAAGTTCGTGTCCATCATATAGATGAACTGTTAATGTATTTACTTGAATTTAAAAACTACAAAATTTTAATAATTGGTGATATTAATACTGATGTGACCATACAGGACTCTAAAAGTAGACTACTTCTTGATACTCTTAAATCACATAATTTTACTTGTCTTAACAATAAACCTACCCGGCTGAATGCCTGCCTGGATAATGTCATCTCTAATATTTCTAAAGAAGATGTAGTTTTAAATGTAGTAAAACCTTTGCTATCTGATCATTATGGTATTTTTTTTTTTAAAATAATGGGGCCCAAAAGTGAATATAAACAATCTACAGAACCTAGAGCAGTGAGGCAGTTAAACCCAGTAAATGTTACAAGTCTCAATGAAAAACTTGTGAGAATAGATTGGAATTCTACTGTCCTGATGAATAATCCATTAGGTGATGCTTTTGATTATTTCTTAAACACCATTACAAGTACCGTTAATGAACAATGTCCCCTCATCACTAAACGCAATAGGGCTAATGGAAAGAAAAAGCTGAAGAGAAATTTAACTAACTGGTACACACCTTACTTGAACAATTTAAGAATACTGTTAAAAATTTGCCATGATAAATCTCAGAGTAATAATGAAATTACACTTCTGTACATCAAGTTAAAAAAGCTTTACAGAAAAGAAATCATTTCTGCAAAGCAAATAGCAAATGATAATTATATTTCTCAATCCAACAATAAATGCAAAGCAGCATGGGATGTAGTTAAATCAGAATCTGGGCTAATTGCTGATAAATCTCCTGTTCCTCGAAGTCCAGATGAGCTAAACTATAGTTTCATAAACTCTGGTAAATTTCATTTTACAGATGAAAACAACTTAGATGCCAGGGCGGCTCAACTTAACATTTACAGGAAACAGAGCTAAAAGATAACTTGCCCAAAATTCGAATGGGAAACCATCTCTCCCAAGGATATACTTTGTGTAGTTAGGTCAATGAGCAGCTCTAGAACAGAAGACATACACAGTTTATCTAATTTTATCCTGAAAAAAAAAAAAAATACACTCTATCTGTATTCCACTATCCTATCTTATCAATAGGATGTTTAGGGAGGGAACCTTTCCGGATTGCTTAAAACAGACAATTATCTTGCCCATCCACAAAAAAGGGGTAGAAATTCCCCCCAGTACTACAGACCCATAGCAATTGTACCCGTAGTTTCAAAAATCATTGAAACTTTAATGAAAACCCAACTAAATGATTTTTTTGAATATCACAACTTACTTAACAAAGCCCAGTATGGTTTTCGAAATGGGCGATCAACAATTCATGCAGTTGAAGAAGTTGTGACAATAGTATTATGTGGTTTTGAAAATAGGGAGCACACCTATGGCACTTTAGTTGACCTATCGAAGGCATTCGACACCGTCTCACACAGCCTCTTAATAAAGAAACTTGAAAACTATGGAATTGTTGACACTGAACTAGCACTACTGAACTCATATTTGACCAACAGGTATCAAATGGTGGTTGTTAACTCTAACAAAAAATCTGACCTTCTCAAGGTAAAATACGGTGTGCCTCAGGGGTCCGTGCTAGGCCCTTTCCTTTTCATTGTTTATGTGAATAACCTCCCCAAAACACTATCATGCAAAACAGTGATGTACGCTGATGACACCATTCTTCTCACAACACATATAGATGTGAAGGTCGTTTAACTAATGAACGATTCCATGATGGAAACAGCCGCTAAGTGGTTCCATGAGAATAAGCTAACATTAAATGCAAATAAAACTGAACACATCCTCTTCTCCCTCAGAGACATTCATAATGAACACAGTCGTTCTGTAAAACTATTAGGCATATACCTAGATAGCAAATTATCTTGGATTACCCACACGGAGAAGGTCTGCAGCAAGCTGGCAAAAATCCTATATCTAATTAGGAAACTAAAGGCCTGTGTGAGCACTGAGATCTTACTTATGGCATACTATGCCTTCTTTCATTCTCATCTTCACTATGGAGTACTCCTGTGGGGAAACTCTGCTGGTGCAAAAGAGGTCTTTCTGTGGCAGAAGAAAGTCATTAGATGTATTTTTGGCTTGAGTAATGAAACTTCATGCAGACAGTATTTCATGAAATACAGAATACTTACTCTCCCCTGTCTGTATATATTACAAGCTCTCCTTCATACAAAACAAAATATCCACATGCATGAATGTAGGTCAGACATACACTCCTACCACACTAGACACAGGAACTTACTAGACATTCCATGGACTCGTCTAAGTAAAATCCAAAAAAAAAAAAAAAAAATTGGTACACACAGGAAAAGTATTTCTCAACTATCTACCTTCTGATATAAGAGGGATGCCTCAAAATAAGTTTAAAAGGGTAGTCAAGTCTTGGCTGAAATCAAAAGCTTTCTACGACATTAATGAATTTTTAGATAATGAAGAAAAAGGTGATTTCTCAAAACACACTGTGATTAAGCCAATTTTTTTGTTCAATTCTTGTTTGTGTTTTATTTGAATTTGTTATTAAATTTGTAAATAATGATATATGTAAAATACTTGTCACACATGCCATAATAATTGTATTTTTGTCAATAATGTATATAACAATTTATATGTATTTACTGACGATGCCTCATACAACAACAGTTGTTCACAGGCGAATATATGAATCAATAAATCAATTTAAAAAAATCGAAAAAGCTTTCGATCGTGTCCGGCACAACGGCCTTATACGCAAACTTAATGACGCCGCGTTTCCCGACGGTCTCGTGCATCTCATACACCCATAACTCACCAACAGAAGCTTCAACACTGACGTGCAGGGCAAACAGTCGACACGACACGGTATTCAAGCCGGAGTACCCCAAGGCAGCATCCTGGGGCCCCTTTTGTTTAACCTCTACATTAACGATTTTCCACCCACACATAACACGATGACCGCAATCTACGCAGATGACACCGCCATCATGGCGCAAGATTGGAAGACATCAAACATAAATTCAGGCCTACAGACAGCACTCAGAACTGTCGAACCTTGGTTGGAGAAATGGCGTGTTAAAGTAAACGTCGACATGTGTGCGGCAGTTCTGTTCACACGCAGCCCGAAACACCTGCGCAAACACCAATACTGTAGACCAATTACTCTACATACACGCCCAATACGTTTCCGTGAGAAAGTCAAATACCTCGGTGTCTGGCTGGACCGGAAACTCACATGGGGGAACCACATACAACACATGACCAACCGAGCAAACGCGAGGCTCAAACAACTCTACCCGATGCTTAACAGGGAAAGCAAACTGAATATCCGGGTGTCGAGGAACCTCTACATGACACATATTAGACCTCTGATGACGTACGGTGGTCCGTGCTGGACATACGCGGCGCCAACACGGCTGCACCGCCTGCAGTTCATACAGAACAGGGTACTACGCATCATAAGCAACGCTCCACGATACACACACACCGTGGATCTTCACAATGAATACTGCCTAGAGCGCCTCTCGGTAGTATTCAAGAAACTCGCCACACGACTGTACAAAAACTCGCGACACTCGAACAATCCCTTCATTCTACGCTTGGGGAACTACGATCACAACCATAGGTGGTGTGGTGACATAAACACTCCAAAACACTTCTCCTCAGAGACTAACCACCTACGGTCATAGGGACCACCAACTCCCAAACACGATGAATATGGCGAACCCCTGCAGAACAGCAAACTGACTGGCAATGCCAGCTGAGCTCACAGCCGACCTACAGGCAAGGCAGGGAAACCATATTCAGCGCACTAACCACAAACAAACCTATTCAGTCCCACACACTTAGCCAGTTCTATGACCGAACTGTCTAACTACCATGACAAACTTGGCTATGTTCACAGGTATTCTGTCGCAGCCGACTCAGGAGACTTCACAGGAGCTCAGCTGCAGCAGAACCTCGCATCAACCGGACTGATTCTTTATGACGAACCTAGCAAAGTTAACGGTATTGAGATATACCCTTTACTAACATTACCAAACCTTGCATGATCTGTCGCAGACAGCATACCGCTACTGCCCTTAAAACCTACCCCACTGTCGCAGAGGCTTTTTTCCCTTGGCTCTTGCTTTGGCACTTTTTTTCCTCTACCCTTACATACGTTTACCCTTCGTATACCTTTCGTCCAATTCTATCTCCAGATGCACCGTATTAATGGGTGATCGTGCCCACACGTACGGATAACATTGCGGTTCCCGCATCCCGTGATCCACCTTAGCATACTAACCAAATTTACGGAGGTGACAGTAGAACTTTTGTGATGGTCACACGTTGGTGTGGGCGTGGAGGGGCCCCATCCTTGTCCAGCGCCTCAGTCAGCGGGAGTAACCGTGATGATGATGGCACGTTACGCTGTCGAAAATTCGTTCAACAACGATCAATCCATCCGGCTGCACGCCCGAAAAATTTTCACTCAGCATATTCGCCGGGAAGTCCTACGAACACACAGGGTACATGTTTCTAAGCCGTATGTAAGGATTGGAACGAAATAGATATGGTACATGGCTACTTTTGCTTTTTGTGGCATTTTACCATCCCAGAGAAGATTCCTTATTTGACTGTAAAAACTGGATGCTCTCTGTTTTCTGCTGAGTATTTCCTGCTTAACGGTGTTGACTTTAGAGATCATGCTTCCTAGGTATTTGAAATGAGAAACAGATTCTACTTTGGCCCAATCTAGAAATATATTTCATGTTTTAATATTCACAGAATATATGACATCAACTGCGATTGGACAAAGCTGAAAATGTGTACCCAGCCGGGATTCGAACCCGGGTCTCCTGCTTTCTAGGCAGTTGCGCTGACCCCTACACCACTGGGGACACAGTGATCACCGCACCTGCAAGGACTACCCTAGCACGCCTCCCGTCAGATACAAATTCCCAGCTTCGCCCTGCCCACAGTACTCAAACTCGTAGTTGTGAAACTAATTCCCGTAAGAGTAAGGGCTTCAAACTTAGTGGGGACGGGTGGGCAAGTTTGAAGCCCTTACTCTTACGGGAATTAGTTTCACAACTACGAGTTTGAGTACTGTGGGCAGGGCGAAGCTGGGAATTTGAATCTGACGGGAGGCGTGCTAGGGTAGTCCTTGCAGGTGCGGTGATCACTGTGTCCCCAGTGGTGCCATTCGCGGCCGCACCGCCTCAGCGGTCGGACTTGCGGCTAGAGCGAGCTAGCCGGCGCCGCCGGCTTTGTTTACTTTTGCGCGCGTGTGATTACCGATTGTGTAGCAATGGAATCTCAAATAAGAAAGTGTACGTTAAAATTTACAGCAGAGGAATGCAGTGAATTCAATTTTTCCTCCAAGGATGTTCATATTTCAAATCAGTCCACCATATCGACTCACTGTATTTTAGACGAATCCTTATGGCTTTAGGAAATTTTAATTGTACTGGAGAGTCGATGATACGTTTACAAGTACCGAAATATTCAACTAACAATAGATAAATATCCGAATACATTTTCTGTGGCATGTATGTGAATTGTCAAATTTGGGAACCAATGGACACATACACAGCGTCTCACAGAAAACTTCAGAACGCATTAGGAAGGAGAAGCAAACTAAATGAACCTTCCCGGATTCAGAGGAAATGTGATTACAACATCGAGTCAAATTTACAATCAAGTTTGTGTATGAACCAGTTCATTCCCTCTAAGCTATGTGCATGCACTAAAACTGGTCATAAATCCGTTGCATCCTCTCTTGAGGCACGCTGACTCATAATTATTTTCACTGAGATTAGATTAGATTAGATTATTTATTTGTTCCGTAGATCCATATTGAGGGGATCCTCGTGGATGTGGAACATGTCAAGAAACAAAATTTACCAGTTGAATAACAGATAATACTGATAATATAAATACAAATACATACACTTATAAATACAGATACATAATTTTTAAGGTTTTTTTTTTTTGCTGATAATATAATGATACTAATATAGTATGAGTGCATGCATCATTTGGTACAATTTATAAATTCACTAATGGAGTAGAAGGAGTTGGCCACTAGAAAGTTTTTTAGGTTCCTCTTAAACTGATCTTTATTTGTAGCTAAATTTTTTATACTTGATGGTAAATTATTGAAAATGTGTGTTCCTGAGTAGTGGACCCCTTTTTGAACTAAAGTAAGTGCTTTTAAATCCTTGTGTAGATCATTTTTATTTCTAGTATTGTATGCATGAACTGAGCTGTTTGTTGGGAAAGGGATATATTATTTATGACAAATTTCATTAAGGAATAAATATACTGAGAGGCAGTAGTTAATATACCCAGTTCTTTGAAGAGGCTTCTACAAGACGTCCGTGAATTTACTCCACAAATAATACGTATTATACGTTTTTGGACTCTGAAGACTTTTGACTGACTTGAAGAGTTACCCCAAAATATTATACCATATGACATTAAGGAATGAAAGTAAGCAAAGTATGCAAGCTTTGTTATTTTTATGTCTCCTATGTCTGATAACACTCGTATTGAAAATACAGATTTGTTGAGTTGTTTCTGCAGTTCTGTGGTGTGCTCCTCCCAACTAAATTTATTATTAAGCTGTAATCCCAGGAATTTAATACTGTCAACCTCTTCTATCTGCTCTTCTTCATACTTAATGCATATGCTGTCAGGAAATCTCTTACATGTTCTGAACTGCAAGTAGTGCGTCTTTTCAAAGTTTAATGACAATGAGTTGGCTTTAAACCATTTATTAATGTTCATGAAAATATCATTAGCAGACTTTTCTATCACTATACTTGACGTACTCTTTATTGCAATACTTGTATCATCTGCAAACAAAACGAACTCTGCTTCTGGTAGTGTAACTGATGAGAGATCATTAATGTACACAAGAAAAAGCAATGGCCCTAAGATGGATCCTTGTGGGACACCACATGTAATTTCTTCCCAATCCGATGATGACTGGTCCTTCATATCCTGGAAACTGTCCATAATCTGTATCCTGGATACTGCCCCAGGTGCTTCATATCCTGGATATTGTCACTAATCCTTCATATCCTGGAAATTGTAACTGGTCCTTCATATCCTGGATACTGTAACTGGTCCTTCATATCCTGGATACTGTAACTGGTCCTTCATATCCTGGATACTGTAAATGGTCTTTCATATCCTGGATATTGTCACTATTCGTTCATCCTGGATATTTTCGCTGGTTCTTCATATCCTGGATACTGTCTGTCTACCACAGTTTGCTACAGTATATTGTACAATAATTGAGAAGCGAATATAGATATAATAGAGTAATAGAATATGTATTTATTTGATCTGAATACAGATAGCATGCACATACTATGTCTGGGAGAGTCTCCCCTTCACCTCTTCCCATCCCCCTTCGGCCAACTTCAATCTGAAGACAGTCGTACTATCCATCAATGACCTAAATATTTCCTGGGACACATCTGGGCTGCAATTATATTAATTAACAAAAAGGAAGGAAGATTAGGGTTTAACGGCCCGTCGACAGTGTGTTTATTAGGGACGGTCGATTAACAAGCCGAACTGTAAGCATCAAAAACGTTACAAATTACAGGCTATGAATACGAGAATAATATAATAGTCTGTAAGACAGTTTTGCGACGGACTTTCTCGGAAAATAACAATACAATTGTATGCCATTTAGTGCATCGTCGTTTAGCCTCTGATCAGTCATGGTGCATAGTGTGACACGTTCGAAAAGGTGCCATATAAAGAACGCCATTGTGAAACGCAAACTTCTGTCCCAGCTCTTGCTACATACAGTTTCCGTATGACATCAATTATTAATACGAACCATTAAAACTCATTGTGGGAACCTAAAGGATTAACATGAAGTGTAGAATGTCTCTATCACAAATGGATAAAATTTCAAAGTTATGGAAGCATACACTCTTCATTTATCCGATTTTTAAGTATTGAATATTGTTGCTGCTGTTTCAAATGATACCTGTAAGTATTCAGTGAAAAAGCAATCACAACACGGTTCAAATGATACATTCAAGTATCCAAGTACACAACATTGATCATGTAAGTATTATGTTGCTATCGATACATATTTACTTATTTATGACGGCCTTAATGGCTAACGTTTCATATGATATCTGCCATACCAGTGACGATGCAGGCACCACCGCAACATGACCCATCAGTGCCGATTTTCAGTACTTTGCATTAAATAAATGAAAGCAATTAGTAGGGTCATTTGTAATGCCATTCGATTGTCATTTTAACCGAGTTGAAATAAATGAAGATCCTTGATTTTGTAGTCATAAAGTGATACTGTTAATCAATGAGTAGGTAAATGGTGATAGCTATATATACATAACGGTAAAATATACTGAAACACCACTAGTGCAAAAGAAACACCATGCAGTTTGTGGTTGAACTTTTCGTTGTAACCATAAAAACTGTCTTGTCTACCCCTAATAACATATTGAATAACATACACAACGCAAATCCGGGGCTTTTACATTACTAATGCCACACTACAGGATAAAATACTTACTACATACAGAAGGGTATTCTTCGCAGGTTTCTACGCGGCTAATAGGGATCAAGAAACGTTAGTATTTCGGGCACTTGAAAAGCCGTCACACGAAGTGGAAACACTGATCAGTACGCATTAATGATGTCAAAGAGTGCAATACGGGCGCACCAGTGAATTCCAGTGGGCAGAATAATCTATCTCCAAGAAATTGGTATGTCATACTATAACACTCCTGATCGTAAAAGGCAAGTGTTTGATTTGAAATACAATTATCTTACATACAATGTGTAGAGATTTACTCAGTTTACTGATAAAAGTCTGAGAACGGAAGTTACAATACGTTAGACGCAATATACTCGGGTGAAATAAGTATGACTACAGCATCGGGTAAAGTACAGAGGCAGTCGGTTCTCTCATGCGCCACTGAGTGCCACAGCCAAATTAGCGCTATCAGAAAGTGGCTTGCGATATTGATGTATACTGGTCCATCTCAGTCAGTTGTTTACCTGACCAGTCATGATAGATAACGAGTTTGTCAGATGAACGCCTTGAGCATGTGTTTTTGTACCCTCGTATAGACGGCCTGATGTTCGCTATACTTTTCTAGATCTCACAATGCCCTGCTCGCGGTTTTGTTTGCCTGAAACAAACTCGGCCACATCGTGCCGTGTTTCAACTGCTTCTGAAGGCGCTACAAGGTGCTTCGCAGAATGTTCTTCACACCGCAGGCCGATACAAGTTGTAAGCTCTGGGGAACACCGTAACTTGTTCGCCCGAGATCTGTTAAAATTTCTGAGCCCTAAATTATGAAGGATGAGGACACCGCATTAAAACTGATTCCCTTTTGTTTTCCGATTGCGTGCTTTCCTGGGCGTAGAGCGAGGCGTTATTAACACAACATCAATACTACCCTCTGTAGTCGGAACTGTTCGGCTAATAAGCAATCCTCTCTCAGATCGATGGTACGGAAGCACGGAGACGTGGGAAAAGAAACACAACGCGAAATAATTACGTGAGTCGTGCGGTCAATCATTTCGAGAATATCGTGACTTATGAGAAAGTACCACTTCGCTTCGGTTATAAACAATGTTCGAGAGGAAATGTATGGTAATTGTATTTATATCACACCTCCTTGTACATTGTGTAGAAAGACGTGCCATATTCTGATGCATCCATTTTCACAAGAAATAGAAAAAACTAAAAAATAAAAAATAGAAATCTTCTAAATGAAAGAGCTTCTTCATGGCTCACTCCTAGAAAAATTTTAAAAAACAAAATTAATTTCTGTATTACGATGTTGATTCTGTTTACTTGTGCTTTGGTCTTTCGTGTGCATAGGTTCCTATAAGTCTCATTTTATCTACTACTACTCTTCTGTTACAATTTGATGTACTGATCGTTCCATGAACATGCAGACTTACTCATCAGTTTGCTCCTACGAAACATGAAAAAATATAAATAAATAAATAGAGAGCCATCCGGTGGTAAATAAGTTTTTTTGTCAAATACTTTGAATATTCCAGAATGAAACTTTCACTCTGCAGCGGAGTGTACGTTGATATGAAACTTCGTGGCAGATTAAAATTGTGTGCCGGAACCAGGACTCGAACCTGGGAAAGTAGGAGGCGAGGTACTGGCAGAATTGAAGTTATGAGGATGGACCGTGTGTCGAGTTGGGATAGTTCACTGGTTGAGAGCAAGCCCGTGAAAGGCAAAGTCCCAGCTCCGAGTCCCGGTTCCAGCACACAATTTTAATCTGCTAGGAAGTTTCATTTTGAATATTAATGGCAGACGAACTCTGATAGTAACGAGAAGATGGTTACGTGTCATTCCTCAAGAACAACTGTAGTCGTGGAATGATGTTGTGAACAGCACTGTAAAGCATGTCCGGAGTTATGGTGAGACATTGGTGTCGGATATTGTCTTTCAGCATCCCTATAGATGTCGGTGGATAAGGATAGAATTGCGACTTCAGGCAACCCCAAAGCCAATAATCGCACGGACTGAGGTCTGGGGACCTGGGAGGCCAAGCATGACGAAAGTGGGAGCTTGAGCACACCACCAAACGACGAGCGCAAGAGATCTTTCACGCGTCTAGCAATACTTTTTTTTTTTTCCCCTAATAAAACCCCATGTCATTCCAAGCATGTGTGTAAATTTTTACCTGTCAATCTACATTATTCCGTGATTTATTGAGTTTTCAAATTTATACTACCTTTTTGATCACCCGGTACATGAAATGACGAGCGGTCATGGAGAGTTTATGTTACTTTATTTCTTTTTTACATAACCATGTTGAGTGTACCATGACTATACCAGTACGAGCACATTGATCGAATGGTCTTGC
This sequence comes from Locusta migratoria, assembly GCA_026315105.1. Lineage (NCBI taxonomy): Eukaryota > Metazoa > Arthropoda > Insecta > Orthoptera > Acrididae > Locusta > Locusta migratoria. The sequence continues at coordinate 1,477,335 of CM048755.1, read as the reverse complement.
ACCAGCTATGGTGTGGATGCAACACTCAATACTGATTTTGTCATCTACCTCACTTCACGTGGGACATTATTTTCAATCGTGTGATTTTTGTACAAAGGGTAACCACCACTTAATCTCGCTAAGATATCACCGATCCCTATGGGTGTTTCAATGTGGATGGCCAGGGGTGTATTCCATAAACACGAAATACGCGAGTAGGTACCACATTATTGATACCTTTATTATCCACGCTCTTTAAAAGCATGGATCTCTGTAATAGCTAGCTAATAAAAATGAGAATTTTCCAAAACCAGTCAGCCAAGCAATAAACAAATAGTAGCTTTGGTATAATTCTTTTAAATGACTTTTCAGATCTTTTCAATACGCCGTAAGACGCTATGAACAATGCATAGCGTTTCCTGAACTCACCCCATTTTCGATGACCTCCAATAGGCGTTTGAAAGCTTCTTAGAATGAACTTACTAAATTTGATGTTTAGAGTGACCTCCCAAATACCAGACACTGTCACTGTTCGGACTTGCTGTCTGGTACAGGTGGAGGTGAATGTAAGGACGCCGCAACGCGAGAATATTGTATAGGAACTTGAAAAGACCTGATGCGTATCGACGACTGGGACAGGAAGTTGTGGTTTCCCGTCACTGTAATCAGTTTAACGCAGTTCAGATAATAACCGAAATATTCCTTATTTTGCTATTACACGATTGCTACTCAATCACTGGCAACAGTCACAGTTGTTAAATGTCTAGCATTCGTCTGGAGCGATTTTGAAGCAGTTGTAGGAAAGGGATACACCGGACTGAAAGCTTAAGGATGAAGATAACAGGACACTTTGTGCTGGGCATTATGAACAGATGGATACCCAAAAAATTAGTCATTTCGTATACTGTTTGATTCACATTTTGTAGGACAAATTTTGTGATAGTTCATCATATGATATTATGTTTTCGATGATATGTTAATGTAAATTATTTGTTGACGATGTAAAGTTACAACTAAGCACATCAGAATGTAATGAACAATAATTAAGAAAAATATGTTGCCAGTTGAAAAGCTACATGTTGTGACTTTTAGTTTTATAAAAATCCATAGAAAAAGTAATTGTGTCATTCTCTTGATCATCAGGCAAGAAGTATGTGAGAATCTTAGCGTAAAATGTATAATTTAATTCCAGAATGAAACTTTCAGTCTGCAGCGGAGTGGGCGCTGATATGAAACTTCCTGGCAGATTAAAATTGTGTGCCGGAACCGGGACTCGAACCTGGGACCTTTGCCTTTCGCGGCCACGCGCACTACCGACTGTGCTATCCCGACACGACTCACGATGCCGCCTCACAACTTTACTTCCGCCAGTACCTCGCCTCCTACTTTCCAAACTTCACAGAAGCTCTCCTGCGAACCATGCAAGACTAGCACTCCTGGAAGAAAGGATATGGTGGAGACATGGCTTAGCACAGCCTAGGGATGTTTCCAGAATTTAATTAGTTAATTAACCATTACATTTTAGTCACTACATTAAAGTAAAAATATATCTTCCGCTATGAGTTTTGGACAGCAGATGTAATTAAATTCACCTAGAATATCAACGAATAACGTTAATAACTAAATTCAAATCATTTATAGTTAACGTTGTAATTAAAATTTGCAGAAATTTCGATGTAAACACTCTGTCTGTTAGTATTTATTCATAAAATTAAACCATTATGTAACCATGTGTTAAGAGTGTTATTCTGCAATATGTAAAGTTCTGTAAAATACATAAGTAATTAAGGAGAAATTAATTATTTCGTGCCAGATATTGTCGACTATTTTAATTCACGTATTTTTTGGCACAAAACTTCAAGGTCAGTAATTTAAACCATATTCAGCATAAACATTTAATTATTTTGGCTAATTTGTAATAGCCAGTTCTTTTAGCAATGATAAACTTTTATTGCAAATCGGTGAACGTAACAATTCTGTCAATCAGTGCAAATAAGCTGAAATGTTTAAAAGATATATGAGTAGAGTTGTCAGAAAGTTAAAAGTCAGCTTGTTAAGTTGTTTTCGTGGTGTAAAATCTGAGTCAGTTGTTGTTTTATGGTGTGAGGTTTCCTCTGTATATGGAATACTTCGGAGGACACATGGCTGTAAACATGAAGTACTTCTATTGGCAACATTTATATAACATCAATAGATGCGAACATTGAAGTCCAGGCTTTAGAGAGATAAGATATGTGTTCATACCCGTAAAACAGTAATATTGAAGGAAATCAGTACCTTCGTCAGTGAAGGAGAAAACTTCAAAAATCTTCGTTCGAATAATTGTACAATTTTGTTATTCATTTTAGGATACTCATCTTACTGACTTTGGCTCATTATTCGTGGATGGGACAGGAATGTAAAGAAACGATGGTCATAACTGATATACCATATGACAACAACCGGAAAGTTGTCATACCCAACATACATACATAACATGTACCCAGATACTCGTATGTAATGAGGAACTGACTACTAGATGGCCGGCCGCGGTGGCCGAGGGGACTGAGGCGCTTCAGTCACGGTCTGCACGGCCACTACGGTCGGGGATTCGAATTCCCCCTCGGGCATGGATATTTGTGCCGTCCTTAGTTGTAGGTAGTTCATAAGTAGTTTGTAAGTTTAGGGACTGATGACCCCGTAGTTAAGTCCCTTAAGCTTAACAAACATTTCAACATTTCAACTACTAGATGTAGCGAGAGGCGGATCCCCCAATTTAAAAAGAGGCGGGGATACTTTGTTGTCAGTAGAGAAGCAGGAACAACATAGTTCGTTCAGTAGTCACTAAGAGTAGCATCGGGGACATTTCAACCCTTCCAAAGTTTCCCAAGCTGACTGTGCTGATGTAACTGAGAAGTAGAAATGCAAAGGAATAACCGTAGATGAAGCGAGATCCAATACCCTCCATATGTGCCCCAATCTCTAGTTGTGACAGAAAAAGTGTAAACGTGATGGCTGCGGTAGGAGATGTGCAATTCCGTCACATCTTGTAATTTTATCTGTAATCCACTAACCTTGTTTCTTCATATCTGTGTCCCAATAGCTGCAGTTGATGTTCTGGTCGCTGGCACGTTCAGAATCGGTGGATGCGGTTGTAATTATGACTGGGTGTTACCTCCTTACGGTAACGTTTATTTCACTTATTGCCACTTGTCATAAGGCATACTTCTGTACTTAAAATAACATCATCAGAGCTAAGTACTTGACAGGCTTGCCTCCGATGGCTCCAGACCGCTAACTGCCGACAAATGTTGCTGTGTATTCTTTTATTATGATCTCGCTAGCCAATGAGAGAGCTGGGTTCCTGTCGTACCCTTGTTTGGTCATGCTGCTAGAAGTCTGGCGTCTATCCCCGTCGGCCAAACCTGAGCCGGTGTGTAACTCACGCCCTTATGTGGAAGCCCCCCCCCCCATGGTCACCATGTCACGCCACTAGTATGTGCCATTATTGCACCATATTATGAACTTAAGCGTCAGTGATCAGGGATACTGTAGAGCGGCCATTTTTAGTGTGTGATTACTATGTTCTTCTGCGAGCTGAGTTGGTGACGTGGCGATTAAGGGTATGTCTTGCACGTTCCACATGTCTTGTGATCGGCCCACAACTGAGGCATGGTCCGGTTACTACCAGCATTGAGACTGGAACCTCATCAATGGTCGACTGGGTAGAAGTTCGTTTTAAGGTATGGCAGGGAATGGAAGACTTTCTGCGGGGCCAATCGAAAGCCTCCACAGTTCGCCTGATAAACAGGTTTCATGCGCTATAAGTGGCTGATGAATATCCTGAACCAGTTGCGCTAGCATCACCTGTTCTAGACGAAGCTTCTCAGCCTGCAAGACTCGAGCATTGACAGAAGCTGGTAGTCAGGAGTTCCAATTTTAAGAGGGTAACGGAGACTCTTTGGGATATGACTACCAAGGAGGGGAGAAATTCCATTGTGCACTCTGTGTACATTCCATGAGCAGTCATCGCAGATGGACTGGGTCCTTCCAGATGCCCATCATGAGCACAGAGTGCAGGGTGTGACATGTCGACAGTAATGGTATGTGGCGCTGTCGAAAGAAGATTTCAATTTGACTCCATATTTTTCAATTCTCAGTAGGATTTTAATGGCGTTTCCTCCAAGCATCTTCTAGTAAGAAAACTATATGCCTAATTTGTAGCGTTGTGCGGTTAAATTCGTGATTTTCTTTTATGGAGGTCACAGTTTGTAATAATCAACGGGAATTAGTCGAGTGAAATCTGGTGTTCCACAAGGATGTGTTGCAGACGACCTGCAGTTGCTAATCTACATAAATGATTTAGGAGACAATCTGAGTGCCCTCTTAGTTTGTCTGCAGATGATTCTGCCATTTAGCTTTAAATAATGTCATCAGAAGATGAAACCAATTGCAATATGTTTAGGTAACATATTTTTATGGTGTGAAAAGTGATATTTAACTTTAAATAATAAACTGTGTGATCATTTGCAAGACTACTAAAAGGAACCAGTTAAATCTCGAGTACGTGATAAACCACAAACTACTCAAGACTGTCAATGCAACAAAATACTGAGGTATTACGATCACGTAGATGAAGTTCTATCGAAGGTGAAGCAAAGACTGCGTTTTATTCACATGTTCGCATGTTTGTAAATCTATCGGACCAAACTGCGTGGTCATCAGTCCATAGCTTACAAACTAGTTAAACCTAGGTAAACTAACCTAAGGACAACACACACCAATGCCGCGGGGAGGACTCTAACCTCCGACGGCGAGCAACCGCGCGCTCCGCAGCGAGGCGCCTTAGACCGTTCGGCTACTCCACCGCGGCTGCGTTTTATTGGCACAACACTTAGACAAGGCAACAGGTCCACTGGGCTACCTACACTACCTTTATTTGCCCACTGCTAGAGTACTGCTGCGTGATATATAGCCACGGCTATGATACAAGTTGCGGTGGAAATCATAACAACAAAAGGGTTTTCTTTTGCGACATGACATATTTACGTAACTAAAATCATCAGTTTTCTGTTTAGTATGTGAAAATACTTCGTTGCTAGACACGTACAAAATGACAATGATTATTGTAATAAAATAAGAGAACTCAGATCTCGCACGGAAAGATTTAAGTGTTCGTTACTAGTCGGAGGTTCGAGTCCTCCCTAGGGCATGCGTGTGTGTTGTCCTTGGGTTAATTTACCTTAGTTTAAGTAGTTTGTAAGATACGGACTGATGAGCACGTAGTTTGGTCCAATAGATTTACAGGCATTTGAACATTTTTATTGTAGAGTGGGGCGATGGTTCTAAAGGTTGAAATTGGTTCGATGAACCATTTGCCACGAACTTAATTGTGAACTGCAGAGTAATCACGCAGATACTATGTTATGCGTTGTAATAGATTGGAAACGATGATATTCGTATTAGCATGACAGCATGTGCGTGGCAGTAATATAGAACTAGCCTACCAATAGTCCAAAGCTGAACCCAGTGCAACACGTTTGGATGAGTTATAACATCAGATATGTGCGAAACAACATTCACCATACATATACTTTTATACACTTCTCGGCAGGCAATGGACAATATCAGTGTAGAGGCACAAAAATTGTCTGACCCCATGGGGGAATACAGGTGTGACTTTGAACAAGGGCTAACATGAAGGGGTCACTATATCAGCATGATTTGGTTTAGATGAGAAGCGTGTCCAGAACCTCAACGCTGTTAAGGCACCCGCTCCTATCAAACGTGAAATACGGGTTTGAGTCCAAGTCCGCCATAATTTTTCAAATGCTGTCGATTAATTTATTTCAACATCGTGGAGCTGCTAAAGTCAGAAACTTCTCCTTCGTCATAAACCTATGGCTGCTGAGTAGATGAGTATTACTGTCAACGTCAATTACGTTCTTCTTACATCCTCTAAGGTATATATTAGGTTTGTGACAGGAGTGATCGTCCAATAATTTATTGTTTTAGTCATGCGAGCACAAATAAATTAGTAAAGCGCACCAAACAACGTGGTACAATTGTAGTTGTCCCAAATGTAAAACTAAATATCATTTACGCCTAGTTGTTTTTCATGCAGTCCATGGGGCTAAGTTAGAATTTTCCACCTATTGCAATGCTCACATACTATTCACTACAATTGAATTTTTATAAATTTTCACTGACCAACTTCAGTTTGGGCTGTTTATTTTCTTATTAGGAGACCTACATAAAGAAGTATTTTGTTATGGTAATTGTTGAAGAGTTGCTGTGTACGAAAGTGAAACATGGGAGGTGGAAGACGAAGAAGTATTGTTGTCTCTAGACGAAAGGGAAACAGTCACTGTAACCGAGAACTTATGACTTTTTTTCGCTCTTTTGGCTGCTTGAATAACGAAACAGCGGCCGCACGAGGACTCATCTACTGCAAATAATAACTGGACTCATTGGCGACATACTGATTGCAGATCCCACAGTAAACAGATCGCTCATTATAGTTATAGGTATCGATTATCCAGTCGGAATAGAACTGTGGCTTATTTTTTACGTTTGCTCTTAAAAGAAGGTATAGGTTGATAGGACACATCGTCAATTTTACACTATCATGATTTTTTTTATTTTTATTTTTTTTTTTTTGGGGGGGGGGGGGCTTGGATAAAAGTGTATAGGAGTTCCGCATAAATAAAGAAACGGAGATTTACACAGGACTGAGTAATGTGGACAACTACATCAAATAAGACTTCGGAGTGGAGATCACTAGTACTCTTTTTATCTACTATAGCAGATAGACTGACGTTTATGCCCCATGTGGAGTTGCTAGTCTCCCATCGGGCGCCTCCCCGGGTAGCGGATAGGGGAACGCTCACCAGATGTGGTGGGTACTGGGGAAATAAAATACCCAGGGTGGACCAAAATTAGCAATCCTTCCTACCTCAAACAAGGCAAGGGGGTTGACGGCAGGAAGGCCATGCGGCTGTAAAAATATTGCCAAAACAATAGGAATGAAGGATGCTTCTCAAGATAAATGTTCCGGAGTAATAGCCTCCCATTCGGATCTCCGGGGGAGGCGTTTTGCGAAGGATCCAAAGATGTTCAAGATCAGACTGGGAAATCTAAACGTGGGAACGATGACGGGAAAGGGAAGAGAGATTGTAGACATGATGCGGAGGAGGAAGATAAAGGCTTTGTGTGTGCAAGAGACAAGGTGGAAGGGCAATAAGTCCTTTGCCTTAGCTGAGGGTTATAAGCTATTCTATAGTAGTGCAAGTACGGAATCAAGAAATGGAGTAGGAGTTATTTTCCACAGAGAGCTTCAAGAAGAGGTATGTGAAGTCACCAGAGTAAATGATAGAATAATGTATGTAAAGCTGATGTTTGGTGGAGGAATGGTAACAGTGGTGATAGCCTACGCTCACTAAGTGGGATGCTCGGAGGATGAAAAGGAAACATTTTCGAGATATTTGGATGGAGTAATGGTCGGAAGAGATGTCATGGAGGATGGAGGTATGGTGAGAGAAATGAGGAAGAAAAAGAATAGTGGGGTTTGCAGTAGCTTTTGACCTAATGATTACCAATACCTGCTTCCAAAGAAAAAAAGAAAAATTAATCACATACAGGAGTTGGGAAAATAAAAGCCGAATTGATTACATATTCTGTAGAAGGAAAATAGTGAGGAAGTGCGAAATACTAAGGTCATATACGGTGAAGGAATAGGAGCACAACATAATTTGATTGTGGCGGACTGTGAGATGAAAGTAGGTAAAAGACAGAGGCACATAAACCAAAGTGAATGGAAAATTAAGTGATGGAGATTAAAGGACAAAAATTTGAGAGAGGAGTTTACTGAAAAAGTACAGGGAAAGTTGAAATTAGAAGAGAGTGTGCAGGAGTGGTTGAAAATAAATAGTGCTGTTATAAGGAAGACCGGGGAGGAAGTGCTTGGATTAACATCTGGGAGAAGGGTGCCAAAAGATAAGGAAGCATGGTGGTGGAATGAAGAGGTGTGGAAGATGATGTAGGAAAAGAAAGACGCTAAGAGGAAGTGGGATATGTCTGGAAGTGTTGAGGATGAGGAAGCATACAAAAGGGCCAAGAAAGAGGCAAAAAGAGCCGTAGCTAGGGCTAAAGCTGAATCATTAATGGAGGCGTACAAGCAACTAGAAAAAATCAGGATGTGAAACAACTGATACGTATAGGAAAATCAAAAGATAAAGATTCTAAGGATCTAACAGCAATCAAACAAATAAAAGATTAAACAGGAATAATTCTGCATGATCAATGAAAAATAATCCAAAGGTGGACGAATTATTTTGAGAAACTGTTGAATGAAGAAAATGTAAGAGTTAAAACTGAGGAAGGAAAGGGTAACAAAGGATTAACGATGGATATAAATAGAGAGGAAGTCGAATGGGCAGTTCAAAAAAAAAAAAAAAAGATGAAAAATGGGGAGGCAGTTGGCCCAGACCAGATCCCCGTTGAGGTATGGAAGCGTCTCGGTAAAAAGGAAATTGAACTTCTTTGGGATTTGACGAAGAAGATTTGGCGACAGGAGGAGATGCCAGACGGTGGAGAACTAGTGTACTGATCCCAATATTTAAGGGGAAAGGTGATGTGCAGGACTGCAGTAACTATAGAGGTATTAAACTGATGGCACACACAATGAAAATTTGGGAAAGAGTTATAGAGGCAAGAGTACGCAAGGTGACTGGAGTGTGAAGAAGAGTTTGGGTTCATGTCTGGAAGAGGAACGACTGATGCAATACATGCTGTAAGGCAGATAGCCCTTACCTCTTTCTCCTGATTATGGATGGGCTGGTGAAAGATGTGAAAAAGGAAGCGCCATGGAATATGGTGTTTGCGGATGATATGGTTCTTTGTGAGCAGAGCATTGATAGACTAGAGGAAAGAGGGATGAAAATTAGCAAGACGAAATCAGAATATTAAGCACTGAAGGATGGGCAGATAAGGTCTTGCAAGATCTAGAAGGAGGAACTGAAATCGGTCTGTAAATTTAAATACCTGGGTTCGTACATACAGAGGGACGGAGGACTGGAAAGCGAGGTACAGCACCGAATAATTTATGGTTGGATCAACTGGAGGAAAATGAGCGTAGTGTTGTGTGACAAGGACGTGTGCAATGAGTTGAAAGGGAAAGTGTATAAGTCGGTGGTAACGTCTGCTATGATATACGGGGCAGAGACATGGCGAATCACAGTAGCCCAGGAAAGGAAGATGGAAGTAGCAGAAATGAGGATGCTGAGGTGGATGTGTGGTGCAACAAGAAAGGTCAGAATTAGAAATGAATTTGTTAGAGGAGTTGTGAAAGTGGGCCCCATGGGGAAAAGATACAAGAGAGTAGCCTAAGGTGGTATGGACACTTGCAGAGAAAAGGGAAAGAGTATATCGGAAACAGAGTTGAAGATATAAAGATTGAAGGAGTGAGAAGGAGAAGAAGACCGAAGATGAGGTGGAAGGAGAAGATAGCGGGGGGACCTAAGGGAGAAAGGTTGGAAGAAGGAAGAAGCAGTGAATAGAGTATTATGGAGGAGAAGGATCCAGAAGAGCAACGCCGATTCTACTTCGCCTGGGACACGGCTACGATAATGAACAAGACGACAGTCATTTCTGCAAACGTTTTACTTAGAATGTACTCATTTTGTACCTTATATTCCGTAAAATGTAAATAAAAAGTCTTGCACCATTACGCCGATATTGGGTTATATTCTCATATATAACATACAGCAAATTCCGTTTAGCTGAAACAAAAAACAACAGCAAGAATTGGTTTTACGTTCGTAAAGTGGCCTCTTTTTAGATTGTAAAACACAAACTTTCAACTTCATCAACAATTTAGTCAATAAAAGACCATACTGATCGTAAAATATTTAACATAGTGTGAGATTACCGCCCATTAGAAATATTGGTAATTAGTAGCATTTGATAAATTAAACAGTATGAAGTTTACTGCAAACACTGACCATGCCAATGCACCAAATGTTACACAATTTTAATCCTATTAATTATGGTAGCAATGTAAGTACGCAGTTGGGTTACAACATTTATAGTTAGGCCATAGGTAGAAATTCTTCACGTTGAGATTTGCTGGTGCTTGTAGCTGAGGGGAGGCCGGCGAGCAGGCCAACGTTGGTGGCTTGTTCCAGCTTAGGAATTTCCAGGCTCGTTTCCGGTGAGGGAAGAGAGGGACAATGGCGAGTGCCAGACGCAGTGCAGTGCACAGCGCGAAATAAAATATTCTAATACTACTTGCATTTGAAGTAATACGATGCAGTTAGGAACCTTTAAAGCCCTCACTATAAAATAGCCTGTTGATAAATAAACAAATTCATACCCAATATGTCTGTGGTACAAGCTAAAACTTACGCATACAACAAATCTTAAACAAATGTATGTGGTTAAATTTAAACTAAGCGTATTACAGAGATGAGTGAGGGGTCATTTGAATTCTCTTGTAAAAATACATTAGCTGATATAGTCACATCTGGCGTAATATGTTTAATTGACACTGAAAACATAATTTCATTATATGAAAAGTAATAAATTACCAATGAATACAAGACAGTTACACAATTAGTATGGCAATGTTTGTTAATAAAAATAATATATTAACTATTTTCAATTAATCTTATGTATTTTATCTAGAAATATTCAGTTAAATCACTTATCTGTGATATAAGAAATTGAACGATTATAATAAATAGTACAAAGGATGTTTATACCGATATAAAAACCTAAGAAGAAATTTGTTTAATGTGTAGTGTAATTATTTTGATTTCAAGTAAAGTTTTAGAAATGTATTGGCTGAGCGCAGTACGTTGGCAAGTCGGTTAGAACAGCTCACATGGGGAAGTTGATGACGCAGGGAAAAAACCTGGCAGTTGGGCCAAGTAGTCAGGAGACGGGAGCGAGTGGTGTAGCTGGCCGGGCGCGGCGTCGCTCTGCACGGTCGACATGTGGATCTCCAGCTGGAGACGATAGATTTTTGTGTGGCAATCGCCAGATGTGGTTGCTCGTCGTAGACTGAACCAATTTGAATCGAATGCTACTGTGTGTTGTGAATATTTAGCCGGTGGAACAAGGTGTGCATTGCATTGAATTAAAGTAACTGTGTTTTATTAATGTAACACGTGTCGTCGCATAGGAATGAACATAAACGGTGATTGAGACAGGCACATGGTGTGAAAACAATTTGCGACAAATATTCATTTTGTCTGTGGGTTCACGAGCTATAACTTTATTTGATAAATGTGTCGACGTATCAGCCACAGGGTTTTAATATGGTGTAATAAACAACATAAAGTGAACTTTCACGTGTTTTCAAAAATAGTAGTTAGTACACTCTTTTCTCACATGAACTTACTTTATTATGAATTTTTTTGTTAATCACATGCAGGGAAGGAAAGCTGCGAACGTGTGATATACCCTAAAACACGAGTCAAACAGTAGCAATCACAGTTCCAGTGTTTTTGCATGTTTAGGAATTTGGTTCGCAGTTGGTGGTTGTGAGTTTTAAAAATTAACTTTTCCCTATTTAAACTCTCACCCCGATCTTTCACCTCGCAACAGTAAGCGAGTAATTAGCATGGGATTTCAAATTTTCTCCGTAATGTGATGGCTATAGATTCTATGTAGCGAGGACATTGCCTTAATAATCCCAAAGCCGTTAGTGTCGAATAAATATCAGAGAAGCTAAGCGCAGCATGTTGTTTACCACCAAGAAACTACGAACTAATACATTACTATTCAGCGTAAAGCCATATTCAAGAACATAACAAACCTTTATTAGGTTTTAATGACTTCCAATATTCCTTATATGTCCGAAAGTAAAACCAAATACATTCACAATTTAAAGGGAAGCAGGAGAACTAAATTGTTCCCTCGAAAGTTATCAATATGTATATCGGACAACTATAGTATCAGTATTGTAGGACATACAAAACACTACCAAGTGCACGGGTTATTCGACTTTCTTGTACTGTGTGATCTGATTTATACCTACATAATTACTCTGCAAATCATATTTGAGTGCATAGCAGAGGGTTCATCAAACAGATTTTTTGATAATTCTCTACCGTTCCATTCTCTAATAGCATGCGGGGGAAAGGAACACCTAAATCTTTCTGTTCTCGATACGATTTCGGTTATTTTATTACGATGATCAAGCCTCATTATGTAGGTGGGTTACAACAAAACGTGTTCACATTCTTAGGAGATAGTTGGTGAAATAAATTTCGCATATAGTTTTCGCAGCAACAAATAATATATCCACATCAAATCGTGCATCATTTCCGTAACACTACCTCCTCTATACCGCGTTAATACAAAACGAGCTGCCGTTCTCTGAACTTTCTCTATACCCTCCGTCAGTCCCACTTGGTGGGGATCCCACAATGCGCACAATTACTTCAAATCAGGGTGCACAAGTGTAGTGTGGACAGTTTCTTTAGTAGAACTGTTGCATTTTTAAAAATGTTCTTTCAATAAAACATATTCATTGGTTCCCATTCCATACAATATTTTCTACGTATTCTCTCCAATTATAGTTATTTGTAATTTAATTCAATTTATGGCCTGAGATTTGAATAATTTATCGTGTAAATGAAGTTTAACGGATATCTTTTAATGCCCATTCGGATGAATTGACAGTTATCTTAATTTACGGCCAAATACCAATTTTTGCACCACGTAAATATCTTATCTGCATATTTTTGAAGCTGTTTTTGATCATCGGATGACTTTACTAATCGATATATATCAGCAACATCCGCCAACATTTTAAGAGAACTGCTCAGATGGTTTCCTAAATCGTTTATAAAGATATGGAATAGTAGGAGCCTTATAATACTTCCCTGCAGAACCTGATTGGTTTTATTTCCATTCACGAGTGGAAAATCTTAAGCATGGCCGCTTGTGACATTACAGATTCAGGAGGAAGCTGACTGTTTCCATGTGAAAGGCGGGTTTTGCCAGGGTGTTGGATTCCCCAGCCTGCCGGCTAACAGTTTGGACCTAGTGAATAGAATAGAGGTAGTCAGGGTATCCCTAATGTGATCGGAAACAGAAAACGACTGTCTTGGCTGACCGAGGGCCGCTATTCCTTGCAACGGAAATACAATATAGCCACACACATTATTATAAAAATCCATATAAAACCAGGGAATGATCATACGGCAAATAAAATTATATGAATGGATTCAGGAGACTTGGGAGAAAAAAACGCTGTAATTACTACTTAGTTTTACTCTTTTGTTCTGCTTTCCACTGAGGTAATAATATTCTTGTGTCAGAACATGGATTCCACCACAGAAACACAAAACATGAACCCAGCAAAGCGCATTAAATTTGTATTTTATTATATTTAATATAATTCTTAGTAACGTCCGTTTTTTATGTTGTAGACTGCCACTTAAATATTTCATGGCCAACTAAAAATAGTAGATATGCAGCATATATAAACAGTTATAAGTATTTGTTGACAATAACTGAGTATATTTGTATAAAAAGCCATGATAAATTAAATATTAATTGTATAACTATATTTCAATGGCAGCTGTATATTTGAACAGTGAGACGCCATGCTTGATGGCTATCTGAACAAAGAGCTTCAGTCTCAACCTTTTTCTATTATTGTTAAATATATATTTCTGTGTTAAATGTAAACAATATTCGTAGGAAGGTGGTCAAAGCATTTAATTCTGTGATATTCAAATGTATAAAATTTTGGCCGGGAAATTGTATTTTAAAGATAAGGCATTAGCATGTGCGGCAGGATACAAGTTTGGGGGCAGGTACAGCACGCTTGAGAAGGGATTCGTAATTTGGACGTGGTGGTGAAAGGTTGTGATGCTGGGCGGTCTGAAGCCGTGTTACGAACTTGTGATTTGAAGAGATAGGAAAATTTACGGGACTGTGACTCTCTGCTTGAAACGTGATGAACTATGCACGGTAGTATGACTATAGAACTGTGCTAATTCACCAATCGTGTACTCATATGTTTACAAACTGCGTTTTATAACAAATACTTTAATCGCGGATTAATTTGGAACTGCAATGTTCAATGGACTACACTAGTTTACGAGTGATAATTTGGAACTTCTGCTCTCGAATCCGTCTTATGCTTATTGTGCCTCTCATGAACAATAGTTTGGGAAATATTCAGTTATTTACCGACTGTATAAAGTAGGACCACCTCCGCATTTTCATATCCAAAATGAGTAATAAATTCCATTTATAAAGAACGACTTTGTGAGTGACCTACTTCTTTATCTTAGAATCCATTTTGTTGGTTATTCAGAAGTTTAATTTATGTTTGTTTAAATATATTTTCACGTAAGCCTTATGCAGAGTGATAGATTGGCTAAACTACAGATTAATTATTGATTTTGTTTAAACAGATTCGATATCTGTTTAGGGCATAGTAGCTGACATAATAACTCACCCCTAAGAACAGAGACAACAAGCTATAAACCTCTTACAACCCTGAGTTATGTATTGTCCAATTTTTATTGGTGAGTAGCGATAGAGAAATCGCAAATGGAGTTTTTTTTTTTATTTAATTCGGTTTCAGTAATATTTTGTTCGAAAAGTTACTGTAAATTTTACAGTAGACTCATTTAGAGGCCAATTGTAATGCATATTGAGTGATGTGTGGGGGCTCAGAGCTTTATAGAACAGCAGCGGTTTCGTGCCTGTTATAATACGAAGATAGGAGAGGTACAGAGCTCGGTATTCGGACAGGATAAGAAAATGGTACGCGAGTTACAAATACGTTGTTGTGGTCTTCAGTCCGGAGACTGGTTTGATGCAGCTCTCCACAATACCCTATCCTGAGCAAGCCTCTTCATCTCCACATAAGAACGGCAACCAACATCTGTCTGAATCTGCTTACTCTATCCATCTCTTGGTCTTCCTCTGCGGTTTTTACCCCACACATTTCCCTCCAACGCTAAATTCACAATTCCTTGATGTCTAAGAATGTGTCCTACCAATCTATCCCTTCTTTTAGTCAAGGATTGCTAGAAATTTCTTTTCTCCCCAATTCTGTTCAGTACCTCCTCATTAGTTAAGCGATCCACACACCTAATCTTCAGCATTCTTCTGTAGCACCACATTTCAAAAGCTTCTATCCTCCTTCTGTCCACACTGTTTATCGTCCATGTTTCACTCCCATACAAGGCAACACTCCATACAAATGCCTTCAGAAAGGACTTCCTTACGCTTAAATCAATATTCGATGTTAACAAATTTCTCTTTTTCAAGAACGCCTTCTACCCATTGCCATTCTGCATTTTATATCCTCTGTACTGCGACCATCATTTGTTATTTTACTGCCCAAGTAACAAAACTCATCTACCTCCTTTATGGTTTCGTTACCTAATCTAATTACTTCAGCATCACCTGATTTTCTTACACTGCACTCCATTACCCTAGTTTTACTCTTGTT
Source organism: Locusta migratoria (assembly GCA_026315105.1). NCBI lineage: Eukaryota > Metazoa > Arthropoda > Insecta > Orthoptera > Acrididae > Locusta > Locusta migratoria. The sequence goes on along the minus strand of CM048755.1, from coordinate 1,461,893 downwards.
AATGTTAATCTTATATGCACCTTTCAGCACACTGTCCATTCCGTTCAATTGCTCTTCCAGGTCCTTTGCTGTATCTGACATAATTACTATGTCGTCGGCAAAACGCATTGTTTTTAATTCTTCACCCTGACCGTTAATTCCTTCTCCATATTTCTCCTTGCTTTCCTTTATAGCTTGCTCAATGTACAAATTGAACAACATTGGGGAAAGGCTACAACCCTGTCTTACTCCCTTTCCAACCACTGCATCCCTTTCATGCCCTTCAACTCTGACAACCGCTGTCTGGTTTTTGTACAAGTTGTAAATAACCTTACGCTCCCTATATTTTACTCCTGCTTGCTTTAGAACTTGAAAGAGTTTATTCCAATCAACATTGTCATAAGCCTTCTCCAAATCTACAAAAGCTAGAAATGTAGGTTTGCCTTTTCTTAATCTATCTTCTAGGATAAGCCGTAAAGTGAGTATTGCCTCCCGTGTTCCTATTTTTCTCCTGAACCCAAACTGATCTTCCCCGAGGTAGGCTTCTACCAGCTTTTCCATCCTACTGTATATAATTTGTGTTAATATTTTGCAACCATGACTTATTAGACGGATGGTTCTGTAGTTTTCACAGTTGTCTGCACCTGCTTTCTTTGGAATGGGGATAATAACATTTTTCTTAAAGTCTAAGGGTACTTCACCTGTCTCATACATCTTACACACCAAGTGAAACAATTTTGTCATGGCTGGTTCTCCCAGAGACTTCAGTAGGTCTGAGGGAATATCATCTACTCCAGGGGCCTTGTTTTGACTTGAGTCTTTCAGGGCTCTGTTAAATTCTTCTCTCAGTATAGTATCTCCGATTTCATCCTCATCTACTTCTTCTTCCCTTCCTACAATATTGCCTATATGTTCATTTCCTTCGTAGAGCCTCTCTATATACTCTTTCCACCTTTCAGCTTTCCCTTCTTTGCTGAGAACTGGCTTTCCATCAGTGTCCTTGATATTCATAGAGCTGTTTTTCTTTTCTCCAAATGTTTCTTTTATTTTCCGGTAGGCTGTATCTATTTTTCCCCTATTTATATATAATTCTACATCCTTGCATTTGCCTTCTAGCCACTCCTGCTTAGCCATTTTGCACTTCCTGTCAATCTCATTTCTTAGTCGTCTGTACTCAATTTTGCCTGTTTCATTTACAGCATTTCAAAGCAAATTCTTAAGAACTTCAGGTTCCTTGAAATTATCCAGGTCCCATCTCCTTATTTTCTTACCTTTTTGTAGTTTCTTCAGTTTCAGCCTACAGTTCATAACCAACAAGTTATGGTCAGAGTCTATACCTGCCCCTGGGTACGTCTTCAGTTTAAAATCTGGTTCCGAAATCTATGTTTTACCATTATAAAATCTATCTGGTATCTCCCGATGTATCCTGGTCTCCTTCTTTTGTGATTCTTAAACCAGGTGTTTGTTATAACTAAATTATGTTTTGTGCAAAATTCCACCAGGCGGCTTCCTCTTTCATTCCTTTTGCCCAGACCATATTCACCTACTATCTTCCCTTCCCTTCCTTTTCCTACTACCGAATTCCAGTCCCCCATAACAATTAAGTTTTCCTCTCCCTTAACTGTCTTAATAATTTCCTTTATCTCCTCATATATGTCTTCGATTTCCTCATCATCGGCAGAGCTAGTTGGCATATAAACCTGTACTACTGTTGTCGGTGTTGGCTTCGTATCTATCTTGACAAATATAATGCGATCGCTGTGCTGGTCATAGTAGTTTACCCGCATTCCTATTTTCTTATTCATTATCAATCCTACTCCTGTGATACCCCCAACTGATTTTGTATTTATAATCCTGTACTCACCTGACCAGAAATCCTGTTCATCCTGCCACCGAACTTCACTAATCCCCACTATATCTAACTCCAACCTATCCATTTCCCTTTTTAAATTTTCTAATTTTACTACTCGATTAAGGGATCTAACATTCCACGCTCCTACCCGTAGAATGCCAGTATTGTCTTTCCTGATGATCACATCCTAACACCCACAATTACGACTCGTAATTCGCCAGAGATTACAGAACAAGTATGAAATCTCCTATCAAACTACGGAAGGGAACTGCTAATGTTACACCCTGATACAGGATTTTGTTATGAGCGTGAAGTGTGCACTGATGGATAAGGAATCATTTATGTGACTGCCTTTCCGAAGATTTTGAATTTTGATAGGTAAAGGATATGCAGAATTAATATCACCAGGCACGATGTAAACTAAAGAGAATAACTGCAGTTATTAAAAAAAAGGTCGCCGGCCTAATTAGACAAATATGTACCAGCAACTAACTGTAATCAGCACTCTCGTTTTAAGCCTACGCATGGTACTGAAGTACGTGGAATTTTGAGAATGGACAGTCTATAGTTATGACCATGCACACAAAAGATAGATCATTACTATAGTAATTAAGTGGTTCAACAGATATATAAATAAACAACATTTACTAATAATAGACATCTTGGATTCAAGAATTATGGTCTGAGTAAGTATGAGAATTGTAATACAAACTATTCTTTCAGTGAACTATGGTAAAATAAAAAAAAATTGGATTGTTGTGAATTGCTTGACAAAGGTGGTAATCTAAAAACTTTGTGCACCAACCTAAGGGAAACAAGATTCTGTACTATTGCTGAAATCTGTAAGATCAAGTTTCTGAAATTTAACTTCTCAAATAATATTTTGTTTCCTACTGAACTGAATGATTGTTAAGGGGGTTTGACAAAAGGCAAATAGAAATTTTCGCAGATAATATGTACACTTTAGGGGAGAACATTAACTTTTGTACATAATGCCACTCTTGTTCACAAAACAGTTTAGCAGTATCAAAAGCAATGTACACACACACCTTACCTTGTTGAACAGCTCTAGTCATAAGTTACGGTAATGGATTCATTGCAATGAATGATAATCTACTCTCCTTTTGTTTTGTAATAAATATTAGTGCCAGCAGTATAATTTTTGGTAGCAAGAAACTTTATATGTGAAACTATTGAAATTTATTAAACGCTTATTATTTATGCAATTATCTTTAACCAACGGCTAAAACAAACTGTGCCATTACTATAATAATAAGATGAAATGGCAACTGGCTGCTGTACAAAGTTATCATGTAAATGTTTCTATAGCCACACTTTGTAAAATGATCTATAGCCACAGTTTGTAAAATAATCACAAACTCATACACTACATACTAAGAAAAACTTTTTACTTGTTTGTTCTGTAGACATGGAAGATAAATAGTATAATGGTGGTTCGATGAACCCTCTGCCAGGCACTTAAATGTGATTTGCAGAGTATCCCATGTAGATGTAGACATTCGAGGCAAACTTGGGGTTACTTTCCGAAATATATGTCTCAACAACCCACAGTTCGTCACGGAGGTGTTACCACAACGCTACCCAGAACTCGACTTCTCTTTTTTTTTTTTTTTTTTCATTTACAGACCACGCTACTCGAAGATTCTCCCGCCAATTCCCACCTTTAACATCGCGCTCACACACATTTCCGTTTCCTACCAACTGTAATACAGGTTTTATACAAATATAATTTTAACAATTTAACTCCCTGTGCATGAACCAACGAATTATAAAGCTTGTGAAAAATTATTAGAAAACATTGTCATAATATACCATTTCAGAAAATTAATATTACAAAAATAAGTAATAATTCCCTATACAAAATCTTTACATTATATACATGGCCACAAAGATCTTAATACAGATATTACATTACATCCATATGTTACATTCATAAACGATACTTCTCCCAACGAATACATAAAAGCAATAAACAGTAATAGGTAGGAGAACTATAGTGTTACACACAGGACTTCATATCGCGGACACAGACGCAGTCAACAGCGGCCAGCGGCTTCGAGTACGACACGGCGACAGTTCCAAAAAATGTTCAAATGTTTGTTAAGCTTATGGGACTTCACTACGGGGTCATCAGTCCCTTAACTTACAAACTACTTACGAACTAGCTTATACTAAGGACGGCACAAATATCCATGCCCGAGGGGGGATTCGAACCCCCGACCGTAGTGGCCGTGCAAACCGTGACTGGAGCGTCTCAATCCCCGCGGCCACCGCGGCCGGCGCGACAGTTCGAGGAGAGAGTCAACATATATCGGCGTCAGCGGCGGAGGCACCATGGCAGAAAAGCTAATTACCAACGTCGATGATGTAAATGTGTGTCTGTCTGGTACTGGATCTTAAGTTAACGAAATGCCGGAAATTAAGCAGTCACCAAGGGTGTGTGACTCCGAAAATATTAGCGGATGTGCTAGCCCGAGTTCTGAGGGAGAAAATATAAATGGGGAGGGCTATAGTGGGGCTAGTAGTCAAGTTGCAACGAATAAAGATGAAAAGGCAAGAAGTTCATTGGAAAGCAAACTTTACACGTGGATAATGGGGTTAAAAGCAGATTTGGGTGGTATAAAATCAGAAGTGGGTAATGTAAAATCAGAAGTGGGTAATGCAAAATCGGAATTAAAAGCCGATTTGTGTAATATAAATGGAGAAGTGGGTAATGTATAAACAGAACTGGGTAATATAAAGAAGAAATTGGGCTTGGGTATGAACAAAGTTCAAGCAAACATGGACAGTATGAGGGCAGAATTGAGTAGCAATATAGAAAATGTAAAATTTGAGTTGGAAAAATTTAAATCAGAAGTTGATAGACTGGTAGAATTAAAATTAAACGATGTGAAGGCAGAAGTAGGCAAAATAGGGGAGACGTTCATTCTGTTAATAATAAAGTCAGTGCATTAGAGGTAAATTTAGGCAATAAAATGGAAAAGGTACAGCACGAACTGAACAGCAATGCAATGAAGATTGTGCAATAACAAGATCATTTTGAAAAGGCAACTACAGCTGAAGTAAATAATTTAACGGATAAGATAGCCGGTTGTGAAATGGAAATAAAAGAATGTAGTGGGAGAATTGACCAGGAAAAGGTGCAGCTATAGCAAAAAATTGAGGAAGTGCAAGCTGAAATAGGTAATGCAAATGTTAGTCCACTTGTAAATAATCCGTGGATTTCAGCTGGAAATAATAAGTGTTTTTCTAATGACGACAATTAACACCCAGTAGATTTTCTTCCCACGTGTGAGGATGGATTCGTTAGGCGGATGAGTGACCAAGATAAAATAAAATTGCTGAAAAGACAGCTTGAGGGTAGTGCGCAGTCGTGGGCTAATTTAAATAATTGTTCGAGACCTATGACAAGTTTGAGATTTGTTTCTTGAATAAGTACTGGAGTGAAGCAAAGCAAACGCGTCTTCAAAACGAATATCTTAACAGTCCAAATTTCAAGTATGGCAATGGTTCAATGCGCGAATTTTGTGTGCTCGAACTGAATAAGTTAATGCATACAAATCGGCCGCTGGGACTTCTGACGGAAATCATGACGTTAAAGAGGCGATTAACAGATGATTTGCATTGCGATTTGGTGAATAGTCCGACGAAATCGATTGATGAGTTTTCAGATTTCGTTGGAAAGTTGGAACGAGCTTCAAAGTTTAAGCCAAATCACGGTAACGGAAGAGGAAATGGTAGTCAGAATTGGAACCCTAATAGTAATAATGGTAATTATGTGAACCATAGTATTAACGGTAACTTCCGAAATCAACATGCTCTAAATAACCGGACATCACCCGTTGGCATTTTTTGTGCTCTCACTAAGGCTTTTGATTGTGTAAATCATGGTATTTTTCTAGATAAAGTATTGTGGTATGAATGGTACAGTGTACAAATGGTTTAAATCATACATGACAGGAAGATGGCAGAAAGTTAACATAAGTAATTCACTTGATATGCAAAAAACAGCTGATTCCTCAAACTGGGAAACAATAAAAAATGGGGTGCCACAAGATTCGGTCTAGGGCCGTTTGCTGTTCTTAATATATATTAATGACTTCCCAATCTATATCCATGAAGATGCAGAGCTGGTTCTTTTTGCTGATGAGACAAGTATAGTTATCACACCTGTCAGACAAGAACTGACTCAAGAAATTGTAAACGATGTCTTTCAGAAAATGATTAAGCGGTTCTCAGCAAATGGGCTGTCAATAAATTTTGATTAAACACAGTACATACGGTTGAGTACGGTAAATGGAATGACACCATTAATAAATATAGCCTTTGATCAGAAATATGTAGCAAAGGTAGAATATTCAAAAATTTTAGGTGTATGCATTGATGAGGGGTTGAACTGGAAAAAACACATTGAAGATCTGCTGAAACGTTTGAGTTCAGCTACTTATGCTATTAGGGTAATTGCAAGTTTAGGTGATATACATCTCAGTAAATTAGCTTACTATGCCTATTTTCATTCTCTGCTTTCATGTGGCATAGTTTTCTGGGGTAATTCATCGTTGAGTAAAAAAGTATTCATTGAACAAAAGTGTAATCAGAATAATTACCGGAACCCATCCAAGATCCTCCAGCAGACACTTATTTAAAGAGCTATGGATCTTCACAGTAGCTTCACAGTATATATATATTCACTTATGAAATTTGTTATTATCAATCCCACCGAATTCAAAAGCAACAGCAGTGTACATAACTAAAACACTAGGAGAAAGAATGACCCTCACTATTCAAGGTTAAATCTAGCTTTGGCACCGAAAGGGGTGAATTATTCTGCCACAAAAGTCTTTGGCCACCTACCAAGCAGCATCAAAAGCCTGACAGATAGTCAACTATCATTTAAAAATAAATTAAAGGAATTTCTGAATGGCAACTCCTTCTACACTATAGATGAATTTTTAGATATAAATTAGTACATCTGAAAAAAATAAAAAATAAAAAATATTGTGTCATGTAATATTTAGTACAAACTAATAATTTGTAAAGACACCCTTCATTAACCTCACACGTTCCACATCATTACGAAGTATCGTATTCATGGTCTATGGAACAAGTACTAATCTAATCTAATCTAAACAATAACAATGGTAGTCAGGGGAATAAATTTTATAAAGTTCAAGGGTGTGGGAATTATCAGGAGAGAAGTCATGGAAGGGAACATAGCGATATGCGGTCGGGAAACAGAAATGCCGCGTCTCATGTGCGGGGATGACAAAACAATCCGGCGATAGATAGGACACCGTACTGTGATTATTATGGGAAACAGATGTGATAGGAGGCAGAAGGAAGTTGTGGAAATATGTCTGATAGATACATCCGTAAAAGTTGGTAATTTAAAACAGCGTGGCCATCAGAGAAATCAAAATAATTTTGGGCAATCATTTGTATCAGATCATGATATGGGTTTACAAAAACTATTTTGTGAAGAGAGAATGAGTGATGGAATGACTGAATGCATGCTAAATAGTTCTAAGTCTAAGAAAGGGTATGAGGAAAATCTGAATTTGGTGGAGATGAAGTGTGCAAAAAATTCCGAGAAGTTATTGACAGTAGCGATAAATGCAACTATGTGTGTACTAAATCTTGTGAATTTGAGTTGGCGGATGTAAGTGGTGAATTTTGTGAAGGCATCGTAGCTAATGGCACGCTAGCTGGTAACAATTTAAGTGGTAAATCGGCGGATGTGAGTCACGTCGACAGGGAAAGCGGCGTAGCATTGGTCTCATCGGCTGGTGATGAATTATAATATGTATGTGGCATGATAGGTAATTTATTGTTGAAGGGAAATGAAATATGTGAGACATACGACGAATTGGAAGCTACTGGCCGGGCGGTCTGCGGCGTGCTAGTCACGGTCTGCACGGCCGCTGCGGTCGGGGGTTCGAATCCCCCCTCGGGCATGGATGTTTGTGCCGTCTTTACTATAAGGTAGTTCATAAATAGTTTGTAAGTTTAGGGACTGATGACTCCGTACTTAAGTCCCAGAAGCTCTACAAACATTTGAACATTTTGAAGCTACTGAGACAGATGCTACTGAGGAAGGAATTTGCGCCTTTATTTCTGTTGATGAGGATGATCCAATAGCTCTTGATTATAGATTGTGAATGGAAGGTGATGGATGAAAGTGTATATGCTACGTTAAAGGGACCACTGTGTGTAGTGAAGGAAGGAAAGTTTAATATTGGTGAAACAGATAATATCTTGGGGAAAAATTTGATGTCGGTTACAGATGCAGATGTGAAACTGAAATTGTCAAATAACGAGTGTACTAAAGATCTGAATGAGAAGCGATGCCGTAGTAAAGTAATACATAGTGATTGTTTGGAAACAGATTTTAATAACTCTGTGTTCAATGATAAATCGGCGGAGGTAAATGATATATGTAATAAAGTTTTAAGTGCACCGGCTAAAGTCGATGATGTTATTTGTGATTGTGAGATATTTGGAAAGAACGATGATGTATGTCAGGTAGATATTGTATGTTCTGTAAATAATTATGTGAATGAAGTAGCTAGTATAGTGACTTTTCCTGTTCATGAAAACAACTTTGAGATCGACAAGGGCAGACCTGCAGAGGAATTAAATGCATATAATTTGTGGGCTCAATTTTCGAAGGAAAAATAAAGTTTCAACGTTATTAATGACAATTATGATGAGTTTGGAGAAGGGGTAAACGTTGATTGGTTTTGGCAAAAGTGAATGTGAATTTTCTGTTATTCACTGGCGGTGGTATGGGAAGATTTTAAAGTCAATGTCACCGAACTTATGGGTAAAAGAAAAGTTTAAAATAGCAAGGGAACTTGAAAGAAAAAAGGGTGAAAAAGGAGCATAAAGAGTATTTAAGAAACTATTTTATGGGGACGACGAAATTGAAGGGGGGACTAAAGCTTTGTGTACTATTGATATGGAAGAAAGGGGGAGAGAAATTGAGAATGACTTGTTACGCGAAGATCTTTTTGAAAGGGAAGAACACATTGTTGTACAGCCAATAGTTGAGATAGATGTTAGAAGAGCAAGAGTTAATGCACTTCCGGATTCGGGAAGTAACATTTCAGCTGTGTAAGAAAGTTTTCTGTCCAGAATAAAGAACAAACATTTAAATATATTCCCAGTAAATAGCGTAACAATTAAGACAGCTACAGGAAGGGAAGATCAAAAAATGTTCAAATGTTTGTATAGCTTATGGGACTTAACTACGGGGTCATCAGTCGCTAAACTTACAAACTACTTATGAACTAGCTAACACTAAGGACGGCACAAATATCCATACCCGAGGGGGGATTCGAACCCGCGACCGTAGTGGCCGTGCAGACCGTGACTGACGCGCCGAAGTCCCTTGGCCACCCCGGCCGGCAGGGGGGAAGAGTAAGCCCATCAGGCAGGAGATGAGTTTACAATTTAAATGTTGTGGATACGAATTTAATATCAGATGTTTTGTGACAAGTGGCTTGGTGATAGATGTTATATTAGGTACAGATTTTCTATGTAAATATAAAACATCTCTGAACTGTGTAGAAAGGTATCTCAAGTTTGAAGTAGAAGTAATAAGACGAAAGGTGAAATTCAAGAACTTATTAACGGGGAAACAATGTCTTGCCCATACAGTAATGACTGGGCTAGAGAAGAACAGTAAGTGAAATCTTTGCTATGGATGCTTTTTTCAGTGTATTTATGTTTACTATATAAGAGTTCTGGTGGATATTTGTGTGTTTATTGTATGTTGTCTGAAATAAGTTGCTGAGGAGAACAAAAAGGAATTGTGTGAGCGCATTTTGGTGAATGAAGGTCGGCAGTTATATGGGATAATGTTGAGGAAAATTATTCATCAAATAATGATATAATTTGTGGTTTAAAATTATGAGGATAGTTGCCAGAATTGTGGTATTATTTTAAAGGGTGTTGTCTCACAAATTTTGGTGCGAGGTGGTCGGATTAATTTCTCAGTAAAAGAGATGTGATAATTTGAAAATTACAGCGTATTGAAAATTATAAGAAGGATCTGAGTGACATGAGTGCTTTATATATGGTTTGATATGGAAATTTAATTTGTGTTTAATATTTGGGGATTAAAATGTGTTGTAATTAGTGTATAATTTAACAGGGAAACGATTCAAGAGAAGTAATCGTTTGTTGCTTTCAGCTTCGCACCATCAAAACATACACTTCTCTAGGCATTTCATTAATGTTGTTGTTGTTGTTGTTGTGGTCTTCAGTCCGCAGACTGGTTTGATGCAGCTCTCCACGCTACCCTGCCATGTGCAAGTCTCTTCATCTGAGAATACGTTCGGCAACCTACATTCTTTTGAATCTGCTTGCTATATTCGTCCCCCGGTCGCCCTCTACGATTTTTACCCCATACGCTTCCTTCTAATACTAAGTTGACAATTCCTTGATGTTTTCGAATGTGTCCAACCAATCTATCCCTTCTCTTACTCAGGATAAGACAGAAACTCCTTTTCTCCCCGATTCGGTTAAGCACCTCCTCATTAGTTACATGATCTACCCATCTAATTTTCATCACTCGTCTGTAGCAACACATTTCAAAAGCTTCTATCATCTTTTTATCTGAAATCCTTATCGTCCACGTTTCACTCCCATACAATGCTACACTCCATACAAATGCTTTCAGAAAGGACTTCCTAACATTTGAATTAATATTGGATGTTAACAAGTTTCGCTTCTTTAGAAACGCTTTTCTTCCCATAGCCATTCTGCATTTTATATCTTCTTTACTTCGGCCATCAGAAGTTATCTTGTTACCCAAATAACAAAATTCATCTACTACTTTTATTGCCTCATTACCTAGTCTAATTCCTTCAGCATCGCCTGATTTTCTGACATTTCATTCCATGACCTTCGTTTTACTCTTGTTAATGTTCATCTTATATCTTCCTTTCAAGACACTGTCCATCCCATTCAATTGATCTTCCAGATCCTTTGAGGTCTCTGACAGAATTACTATGTCATAGGCAAACCGCAATGTTTTTATTTCTTCTCCCTGCACTTTAATGCCCTCTCCAAATTTCTCCTTCCATTCCTTCACTGACTGCTTAATATACATATTGAACAACATTGGGGAAAGGCTACAACCCTGTCTTACTCCCTTCCCAACCTCTGCGTCCCTTTCTTGCCCTTCGACTCTAATAACCACTGTCTGGTTTTTGTATAGGTTGAATATAACTCTTCGCTCCCTATACCTTCAGAATTTGTAAGAGTGTTTTCCAGTAAACATTGTCAAAAGATTTCTCCAAATCGACAAACGCTAAAAACGTAGGTTTTCCTTTCCTTAGCCTATTTTCTAAGATACGTCGTAATGTGAGTATTGCCTCCCGTGTTCCTACATTTCTCCTAAATCCTAACTGATCTTCCCCGAGGTCAGATTCCACAAGTTTTTCCAATCGTCTGTAAATAATTCGTGTTAGTATTTTGCACCCATGACTTATTAAACTGATAGTTCTGTAATTTTCACACTTGTCTGCACTTGCCTTCTTTGGAATTGGATTTGGAATATTCTTCCTGAAGTCGGAGGGTATTTCCCGTGTCTCATACATCGTGCATAACATGTGATACAATTTTTTACGACTGGCTCTGCTAACGACATCAGCAATTCAGACGGAATATCATCTACTCCAGGGGCCTTGTTTCGACTCAAGTCCTTCAGCGCTCTGTCAAATTCTTCTCGCAGTATCATATCTCCTATCTCATCTTCCTTCATTTCGTCTTTCATTTCTAGAATACTGCCTTCAAGTTTACTTCCTTTGTATATACCCTCTATATATACCTTCCACAGTTCAGCTTTCCCCTCTTTGCTTAGTACTGGTTTTCCATCTGAGTTCTTGATATTCATACAGCTGTTTTTCTTTTCTCTAAATATCTCTTTTATTTTACAGTAGGCGGTATCTATCTTTCCCCTAGGTATGCATTCTTCTACTGCTCTGCATTTGTCCGCTAGTCACTCCTGCTTAGCCAGTCTGCACTTCCTGTTAATGTCATTTTTCAGACGTTTGCACTCCCTTTTTCCTGTTTCACTTGCTGAATTTTTATATTTTCTCGTCTCATCAATTAATTTCAGTATATCCTGTGTTATTCAGGGATTTCTATTAGGCCTCGTCCTTCTGCCTATATGGTCCTCTGTGGCCTTCACTACCCTATCTCTCAGATATACCCATTCTTCTTCTACTGTATTACTTTTCCCAGTTTCAGGCAATCCTTGCCTAATGCTCCCTCTGAAACTCTCAACCACCTCAGGTTCAATTTGTCCATGTTCCATCTCCTTACCTTTCTACCTTTCTGCAGTCTCTTACGTTTTAATCTTCAGTTCATAACCAATAAGTTATTGTCACAGTCTATATCTGCCCCTGGATATGTCTTACAGTTTAGAACCTGGTTTCTAAATATATTCCTTACCATTATGAAGTCAATCTTGTACCTCCCAGTGTCATCTGGTCTCTTCCATGTATACACCCGTCTTTCATGATGATTAAACCAAGTGTTGGTGATCATTAAATTGTGCTCTGCACAAAATTCTACCAAGCAATCTCCTCTTTCATTCCTTTTTCCCAGTCCATATTCACCTACTACATTTCCTTCTCTTCCCTTTCCTACTACCGAGTTCCAGTCCCCCATCACAATCAAGTTCTCGTCTCCCTTAACTTTCTGAATGATTTCTTTTATCTTCTCATACATTTTTTCGATATTCTCATCATCGGCCGTGCTAGTTGACGTATAAACTTGCACTACTGTGGTTGGTGTTGACTTCGTGTCTGTCTTTACTATGAGAACGCGTTCACTATGCTGTTCATAGTAACTTACTTCTATTTTCTTATTCATTATCAGACCTACTCCTTCGTTACCACCAACTCATTTTGTATAGATAACCCTGTACTCACCTGACCAGAAATCCTGTTCATCCTGCCACCGAACGTCACTAATCCCTACCATATCTAACTTTAACCTATCCATTTCTCTTTTCAGATTTTCTAGCTTACCTACGCGATTAAGAGTTAGAACATTCCACGGTCCGACCCGTAGAATGCCTGTTTTGTTTTTCTTGATGACGACATCCTCCTGAGTAGTCCCCGCCCGGAGATCCGAATGGGGGACTATTTTACCTCCGGAATATTTTACCCAAGAAGACGTCATCATCATATATTCATACAGTAGAAGTGCATGTCCTCGGGAAAAGTAACGACTGTAGTTTCCCCTTGCTTTCAGCCGTTCGCAGTAAATGCATGGAAAAGCCATGTTAGCTGATGTTACAAGGAACCACACGTTTGTCTGGCCTCTCCACAGATACCCCTCCACTGTGGTTGCACCTATGGTACGGCTATTCTCATCGTTGAGGCACGCAAGCGATCCCACGTCGGCAATTTAATTAATATGCCATAAAATTCTTAATTTATGTTACTTTAGAGTTAAATCTTGTACATGACACGCAAATAGTACGCTGGTTCATAGGTCATTACAGTTTTATACACTTTGTTCTGGCACAGTAGTTGCTAATAATTTTAATGTTTTTATTAATTTATGAAAAAAGGGTCAAAAATTTTTGGTGCTACTTGACTTCTGCAGGCAATTAAAGGGCTTTACGTAGACTGTCAGGCAGCAGTTAGAGTAGATGGCAAATTAAGCTCATGGTTCAAGGTAGTTTCAGGGGTAAGACAAGGCTGTAACCTGTCACCACTGTTATTCATACTATTCATGGATCATATGTTGAAACCAGTTGACTCTCAGGGCGGGATTAAAATAGGTGAAAACAAAATAAGCAGTCTCGCATATGCGGATGACTTAGTTGTAATGGCCGATTCGATTGAAAGGTTGCAAACTAATATTTCGGAGCTCGATCAGAGGTGCAAGGATTATGGTATGAAGATCAGCATCTCGAAAACGAAAGTAATGTCTGTGGGAATGAGATTGAAACAGATTGAGTGCCAAATAGGAGGAACAAAATTCAAACAGGTAGACAGTTTCAAGTACCTGGGAAGTATTTTCTCACAGGATGGCAACATAGCGAAAGAACTGGAATCGAGGTGCAGCAAAGCTAATGCAGTGATTGCTCAGCTAAGATCTACTCTCTTCTGCAAGAAAGAAGTCAGTACCAAGACTAAGCTACCAGTGCACCGCTCTATCTTTCGACCAACTTTGTTGTATAGGAGTGAAAGTTGGGTGGATACAGGTTACCTTATTCATAAGGTAGAGGTTACAGATATGAAAGTAGCTAGAATGATTGCAGGTACCAATAGATGGGAACAATGGCAGGAAGGTGTCCATAATGAGGAAATCAAAGAAAAACTGGGAATGAACACCATAGATGAGGCAGTTAGAGCGAACAGACTGAGATGGTGGGGTCATGTTACACGCATGGGAGAAGCAAGGTTACCTAAAGAGGCTCATGAGCTCGGCAGCGGAGGGTAAGAGGAGTCGAGATAGACCAAGAAGAAAGTACTTAGATTCGGTGCAGAATGATTTTGAAGTAAAAGGCATAACACCAGATGAGGCATCAATGTTAGCACTGAATAGGGGACCATGGAGGAATTTTATTAGAGGTACTATGCTCCAGACTGAATGCTGAAAGACATAATCAGTCTCTAATGATGATGATGATGATGATGATCTTATTTCAGAGTCAAACATACCGTCTCTAATGATGATGATGATTGATATGATAATTTGGCAGGCAAATGTATCACATCAAGAGGAGGTGTGTGACATTACAGATACAGGGGGAAGCTGATTGTTTCCATGTGAAAGGCGGGTTTTGCCAGGATGTTTGGTTCCCCGGCCGGCCGGCTAACAGTTTGGACCTAGTGAATGGAATACAGCTAGTGCTTCTAAACAGGAAACGACTGTCTTGGCTAAGCGACAACGTCTAACTTAGATTGCAACTGAAATACAATATAGCAACATACATTATTCTAAAAATAAATATAAAATCAGGGAATGATCATACGGCAAATATAATTATATGAATGGATTTAGGAGACTTGGGAGAATCAGACACCATAATTACAATTTAAGTATCCCTTACAGATAAAAAGGCGATAAATCGAAGTACTATAATAATAATAAGACTTATATTTATAATTATTCATACGTAGTGTTTAACAGTAACAGATTAAGAAGCAAATGGGCAGCATTGCACCATCTTAAAAGACTTTCCACGTAATTTCTGTATTCTTTCAATAAACTTTGTTTTACTCTCTTGTTCTGCTTTTTGTTGAGGTAATATTATTCTTGTGTCAGAACATAGGTTCCACCACAGAAACACAAAACATGAACCCAGCAAAGCGCATTACGTTTATACATGCATTTTATTATATTTAAAATTATTCCTAGTAACGTTCCTTTTGCTCCACTTTAGGTTACGGCAGTTACACTAAAAGTGGGCCTTTGCGATTGCCTTTTGACAGCTCGAAATTTAAATGAAAATTACGGCTTAACCGTTCATCTGACACGTAAACTCATGACACGAATTTGTAGAGGTGAGATTTCCCTACATCTTTGCTCTATTATGTGATTTGCATATCTCGCATCATTTTGAAAATTTGCAAAAATGTCGGCGATTTTACGATATCTGTCTGTCCGTCCGTCTGTCTGTCCGTAACGTGTTCCCATTTTTTAAGTCGAACCGTTCAACCGATCAGTACCAAATTTTATAGACATAATTGAACGCCACCAGAGACCAGAACCTACCTTTTTCAATTTTTTCGGAAAAAATTACGTTAGTAACACTAAAAAAGCCATTTGTAATGTAACTGTAATTGCAAACGAACCGTTCATCTGACACGAAAATTGAATAACCGAATTTGTAGAGGAAAAAATTCTCTACAACTTCGCTCTCTTATGTTTTTCAATTTCTTGCTTCGTTGCAAAGATATTTGCAAAAATAATGGCGATTTGACACCATCCATTGATTTTACAAAAACCAGCCGTTCGAAGATATCACGTGACATTCCTCGCCCAGAACTCTCTGTGGCATACGCCATCTTGCGTTGCGTATTTGATGATTGTCTTATTATAACTTACACGTTGTCATTTCAAAGCAATGGCGCGCTGAAGAATTAATGAAAATACGTCGTTCTTCGTACGAAAATAATAATCTAGTGTCTAAAAATGCCATATTAGTATCAGTTGACAAGTGCCATCCATAGTACAAGATTAAAAGCTGCGCTTTGTAATTGTTCTTCGTAGTGTAGTGGGCAACGCGATAGACTGTAATGCACATTCTCAGTGGCTCGGAACCCGCCACTACCAAAAATCTTTTTTCTCTCTTTTTTTCCGGGCATTCTTATTAATTAGAGCTTTGTTCTTCAATATTTACAGTTATGCGTATGTAAGAATGCTCCCTCTAAAATGTGTGTTTGTTCTATTTTGTGAACATGTCGTGAAATACGTAACAACGAAATGAACAATGGTCTACCGAAGCATATGCACGTAAACTGGGAAGATACTGTAATAATGAATATTCTGAACAACGTGCGGATACCGGTAGTTTCGCATATAAAAGAAGTCCTAGATTTCTGTGGAAAGTGTAGTTCCTTAATGAAACGGAAGGGAAGTGTATACATTGTAACAAATCACCTTGTTTATTTTCTTTTCTAAGCAATTATTAATTATTTTTGGAATATATTGAAAGTCATTAACCATAATCATGGCCTCTACTAAAATATTTGTCTTTACATGGCTGCTACGGACGCTTTTAGCGTAGGGTATTACCTTTCCTGTGGTTCAGATATGACTTCATTCATGTTAATTTGTTCTGCGCTAAAACAAAGAGCAAATTTTCTACTTCAAACCGTGATTATGTTTTCTTTTACAGCTAAAATCACAAACGGAATAAGTGTGGTAATACTGAATTCCACATAAATCTAGTACTTAATATATATACAAAGTTAGTACTATCATTGCCGCGGCGGATTGGCAGTACGCACTGGGGCGCCGTGCTGCTGTGCGTGAGGCCGTTCGCCGTCGGGGATTCGAGTCCCCCCTCGGACATGGGTGTTTGTGTTTTCCTTAGGTTAGTTTACCTTAGATTAAGTAGTTTCAAAGCTACATACTGATGACCTAGCAGTTAAGTACGATAAATTTACAAACATTTGAACATTTAGTACTGTTATTACGTCATTTACAACAGTCATTGTAACAGTATCTCTCCAGTTTATGTTCATGTAAAATAGAAGTCTATGTTTTCAATTCCTTGGTATGTGTTTCATGGCATGTTCTCGAAACAGAACAAAAGCGCTGTTACCTTTGACCAACCCAGAATCTTGCAGAATATAGTTGTGTTCAGTTAACAAGGGTTTGCGAAAACTTTTTAGAAGGCAAGAAGAGAAAAGTGTCAGTGGTGGTATTCAGGAAGATCGATGCTTTGCGGTCGTTTTTTCATGTTCATTCTGGGTTGTTCGTCGAGAATTTTGCTCAGCTTGTTATTGCAGATGGCGTTGAACCATCTTTCTTTTTCTCTCTTTCATTCGTTCTTCAGTTTGATCGGCACTTTGTGAACGTTGGTTTGTTTTGTTCTATTTTGATCGTTTCGTCGTTGACTCAGTTTTTTCGTTACAGAGGGCGTCGAGCTACCATGCTGGCAACCCTCTGACCGAGCAAGCTGAGCCACCGCGCCCAAGCAAGTTTCGAAACACCGTCGAACATGTTGGTACATCACAAACTAATTCGTCGCCATTACGCTATGGCGAACAGCTGCGAGAGTAATCCGTAATTCTCGTACCATCAATGGCAGGTGTTTACTGCTAACATGGCAATTTTAGACTTTACATTGTAATTCATTGTCCTAAGACCGAAGTGTTTCTGATAATTTTCAGTGCGCCATTGCTTTGAAATGACAACGCTTGAGTTATAATAAGAAAATAATCAAACACAGAAGGCAATATGGCGTATGTACGCTGTGTTCCATCCAGGCTATAGTCACTCGTCCGAAAGTGAAATGTACGCTAGGTTCCTTCCAGGCTATAGTCATTCGTAACCAGTACAGGCAAAGAAAATAAACTTTGAACAAACTACCAAGACAAGACAGGTGATAATATTTTTACGGAAAAAATAATGAAAATGTAGGAGCTATATTAAAATATTAGTTTAATTAGGGAAAAATTCAAACAAAGAGTAAGTTTGTCAAAGCTAAACTGAGAAATCAAATACTTTTTGTCGTTTGCTAAAATACGACGAGAAAGAATATTACTTGTTGGGTGCATAGATATTATCACAATGGTAGAGTCGTAATCATATCACCCATAATTTTTGATTATTAACATTTTTATTATTTTTGTATGAAATGTTTGCCCCGCGGTGGAGCAGCCGAGCGCATTGAGGCGCTATGCTACGATGCGCGACGTCGTTCCCCGTCGGTGGTTCGAATCCCTCTTCGGGCACGGATGTTTGGGCTGTCTTTAGTATAAGTTAGTTCATAAGTTGTATGTAAGTTTAGGGACTGATGAGCCCACAATTAAGTCCCTTTAGCTTTACAAACATTTGAACATTTTTGAAATGTTTGCAAAAAATCATAAAACTACAAGCAAATCTAAAGTGGCCATAAAACACGTCAGTGAGATTTTTTTTATGTTGTAGACTGCCACTTAAATATTTTATGGCCGACTAAAAATAGTAGATATGCAGCATGTATAAACAGTTATAAGTATTTGTGGACATGAACTCAATATATTTGTATGAAAAGCTGTGATAAATTAAATATTAATTGCGGAACTATATTTCGACGGCGGCAGTATATTTGAACAGTGAGACGCCATGCTTAATGGCTATCTGAGCAAAGAGCTTCAGTCTCAACCGTTTTTTAGTATTGTTAAATATAAATTTGTTTGTTACATGTAAACATTTGTAAGGAGGTGGTCAAAGCATTTAATTCTGTAATATTCAAATGTTTAAAATTTTGGAAGGGAAGTTTTATTTTAAAGATGAGGCGTTAGGATGCGCGGAAGGATACAATTTTGGGAGCAGGTAGAGCACGCTTTCGAAGTCATGGGAAGGGACTCGTAATTTCGACATGGTGGTGAAACGTTGTGACGCTGGGCGATCTGAAGCCGCGTTAGGAACTTGTGATTTCAAGAGATAGGCATGTGTGGACTTATAAAATTCACGGGACTGTGACTGGAGAACTTAGTCTCTGGTGAAAAGTGATAAACTATGCACGGTAGTAGGGCTGTGGAACTGTGATAATTCAGCAATCTTGCACTCGTGTGATTACAAACTGTATTTTATAACGAATACATTAATCGCGGATTAATTTGGAACTGCAATGTTCGATGAACTACACTAATTTACGAGTGATAATTTTAAACTTTATTCTCGAATGCGTGTGATACTTATTTTGCCTCTCATGAACAATAGTTGGGGAAATATTCAATTATTTACCGATGTATAAAGTAGGACCACCTTCGCGTTTCATGTCTAATAAGAGTAGTAAACTCCATTTATAAAGAATTACTTCGTGAGTGAACCACTTCTTTACCTTAGAATCCATTTTGTTGGTCATTCAGAGGTTTAATTTATGTTTGTTAAATATATTTTCACGTCATCAAATGCAAATTGATAGACTGGCTAAACTACAGATTAATTATTGATCTTGTTTAAACAGATTGGGTAGCTGATAAGGGCATAGAAGCTGACATACGTAACTCACCCCTATGAACAGAGACAACGACCCAGAAACCTTTTACTATCCTGCGTTATGCATTACCAAATTCTTATTGGTGAGTACCTATAGAAAGGTCGCACGCTTATACTCATATGTAGATTCCTATGCTCTCTTCATTGCAGCTAATTATAAGTTCTGACATTACAACCTAATAACATTCTGTTCTAGTACTGACGACGAACTGTTTCAATAAATTCATTGTTCACAATGAAGATCTCATAATTAATAAAGCTAATGTACCATAATCTTTCTCTTTTAATAGCATTAAGCAAGTAAGGAACATATCGGAGGATAACTGTTCGAAACCAGCCCATTGAAACAGTTATATATTATATAAAACACAATTTTTCTGACACTTGGTTCTGTCGGGAGACATTGCATAGACATTCCCCCAACGTCATAGATCAACTAGCTGGTAAGTGCTATTCACAATAGCCAGAAAAGCTACATACCAGTTTCAAGCATTCCATTTACAGCTGTCATATTCCATGGTTCTATGTACAATATAATTTCCAGTATTATTTAGGTAGTTCTTATTTCATAGAGTACTGGGAGCGTGAGTTGAGGTAGTAACTTATCCTTACGCTTACCAGTAATTCATATATTTTAATTAATCGGTCCCTAATTTTAGTGCATAATTAAAGACTAATCTGTTACAACATTTTATATAAACAATTAAACTTTTAAATTAAATAACTTTGAAGTTGGAATTTATTCGGTAAAATGAAATACTTTTCAATAAATAGTAAACTTAGTACTTTGAATAAACATAGGTCACGTTTGCTATCCAAATCGAAACTTTTAGGGCATTGGATAATGTCCAATTTTAAATGTTTTACTCTTCAATAAAAAGTCCGTACTAAAACTTGCGTCATAGTTAGCACTAGAACGAAAATTACTGTTTTAGTATGACCAATTCGGATAAATTATCCCATGAAATAATTTTGAGTTTTGCCTTATCATTACTGCCGGAAATTAAATTTCGAAAGAAAGATTATCATTAACGTA
Organism: Locusta migratoria; assembly: GCA_026315105.1. Lineage (NCBI taxonomy): Eukaryota > Metazoa > Arthropoda > Insecta > Orthoptera > Acrididae > Locusta > Locusta migratoria. Next base: position 1,441,317 of record CM048755.1, on the reverse strand, counting down.
GAAGTGACATAAGATCAAGTGAAGTTAAAATATGTAGACTTTCTACATGAAATCGGTTCTTGCAATTTTATAAGCAAATTGTTGACGTCTTTCTTTGAAATCTCTCAGTTTGAGACCTTGGATTTAACTGAAATTTCTTTAATTCTCCCAAGAAGCATACAATCTCGTGTACACTCACATTCCTTTTGTATGCACACGTTCCAGTTTCCGCTTTTTGCGAGCATTCGTCCAGTATATACAGATCAAGTATTACACCAACAGTCTCTTTTGTGATGAACTGCAGCTCACAACCCCCGACGCACCTATCAAACTAGATGGTTTCACGAGTGACCCTGTGTTATTACTTCAGCATATCTACAACTGACACAGATATTCGTGTAAATACACTACAGGGGGTAGTATTTTAGACTTATTAATATATATATAATATTGTTATTCAACAGTTAACCAACAATAGACTATTATCACAAAGGTTTGATTCTGGAACGTGGCCGGAAACAATCTTACGCTAGCTAAAACTGATTTACCCATTATATACAACATAAATTGTTTATATAAATAGTCAGCAAGCTGTATGCTGTTCAAATATTATCCATTGTAACAAATAGTAATATAACAAATATCGCATTGCAAATATTAAAAAAATAAACGTATTTTAGCAATACAAATTTCTTAATTTTCATGTATATTCTAGACCATCCAACATGAAAAAAATACTAAATGAACTTTTAAAAATTTAGAAAAAACAGTAGTTTTGCTTTCAGTGTTTCTGACTCCCTGAAACACAAAAAATTGTTTTCTAATGATATGATGGGCACTCAAGCAAAAGACAAGATGTTCAGTTTATTGGGAGAATTTTGGGAACATGTATTTCATCTGTAAAGGAGGCCGCGTATAAAACGTTTGTACGACCACGTCTTGAGTATTGCTCAAGTGTTTGGGACCAGCAACAGATCATTTTAAAGGAAGACATAGAAGCAGTTCAGAGGCGAGCAGCTAGGTTCCTTACTGGTGGGTTCGACAAATGCGCGCCAAGTAGTACAGAATGGTTCCACTTTCTGTCACCGGGTCCCGAACACAACATTTTTGGAAAATGTATTACAGTGGTAAGACGACTACAAATTCAAAAATATGGGACCAAAGAAGAGAATTAGATTTCTCGAGTTAAAAACCACTGCTAGGTTGTGGTGTTAGCAGTCACAATAAATTAATTGAAATAGCGTCGTCACAAACGTGCCGGACATTAATCATAAAACACGTTAGTTTGCCTTTCTATTTAAACGTTCGGCAAGGCTTTGGTTATGATAAATGGTTCACAAGTTTCTAAATGAAAGAACTGCAGCATAACGTTGAGTATCTGTACGTTCAAAGTGTAACATACATTCCCGTCTTTCACCAGTCCTCAGACAAGAAACGACGAAGTAAAAAATGTCGAAAGTGTGTTCTAAATACCTAATGTTAGTGTATCTCACTACTTCAGCATCTTCACACTTTCCTTGTTTGAAGACTGTAATTATGATTTATATTATAATGTAGATATTTATGTAATCCCTCTATGCAACTGAATAATAAAAGTTTTATATTGGCTTATGCATTTTGCCTTTATTTGTAAGGCATCATCAGTTGCCTGTAATATATACATGCTTATGTTTTAATATATTACGTTTTTAATATTTGAGGTTATTAACAGTTCTGGTGCATTATCTAAGTATAGTTAATGATATCTGGATATTATTAACTACAGTTTTTAGTGGATGGTTGTCTACATGTAGTGCTGATCGGTATTTTCGGTTGTTTTGTTTCCAATTTGATGGTGAAGTGCTAAAAACAAAAACGAAAATGGAATAGAATTGGAAACATAACAACTGAAAGTCACCGCCGTGGCGGAGCGGCCGAGCGCATTGAGGCGCTATGCTGCGATGTGCGAGGCCGTTCCCCTTCGGTGATTCGAATTTCCCCTCGGGCATGGATGTTTGTGCTGTCTTTAGTGTAAAGTAGTTCACAAGTAGTTTGTAAGTTTAGGGACTGATGGCCCTGCAGTTAAGTCCCATAAGCTTCACAAACATTTGAACATTTGAATTGAAAGCCACCAATCAGCACTACATCTAGACCAGCATCCAGCAAAAACTTAAGTAACAACATTCAAATATCATTAACTATACGTATATAACGCTCCAGAACTGTTTATAACGTAAAATACTTCAAACGAAAAAAAGGAATGTTGTAAAAAAATTAAAACAATCATTTATATATTACAGGCCACTGATGCTGCCTTCCAAATAAGGCGAAATGAATATGGCAATATGAAACTTTTATTATTCAACTGCATAGACGGATTACTTAAATATCTACATTATAATATAAAAAAGCAACTGTGAGAAGACGGGGCAAAAACGAACTAACAATTTAATTATTATTATTTGATGCATATGTATCGGTCGTACTATTGCACAAACAGATATGTACGAATACAGAATGTGAAAACTAGTTCCAGACATTCTGGTCACTTTTACAGTAAAGTTCTAGTAATCGAAAAACAACGATGTTACGAAAAACTAATGTACGACACGTAATTGCTATTGATTAAAATTACTGATTGGGACCTTTCTAACTTTTGCGCGAATAGAAATAAATATTCAGGCATTACGTTTGCCACTTTAAGAGGTACTTTTCAACTTGATGAAGCAAGAAAGAATAATTTTTAGTTTTTCGTCAATAACGACGTCGGAGGTTCGAATCCTCCCTCGGGCATGGATGTATGTGTTAGATTAACTTAGTTTAAGTAGTCTGTAAGACTAGGGACTGATGACCAACGTAGTTTGGTCCCATAGAATTACAAACATTTTGAATAACGACGTTGCACAAGTTCTGAATTGGGCAGAAAATTGGTTAAGTCCGTTCCCTGCAGTTTTGCCTTTAATCTATTTAGGGTGGACCTGGAGCCTGAACCACCGTCTTCTCGAATGTGAGTGCAGTGAGTGCGTCCGTCTATAATGATAACATTGTCGACGGGACGTTATATCACAATCTTCCTTTCTTCCTTCCAGCATGTGAACGCACTGCTGCCTCAAAGTTATCCGAATAATTCATCTGTATGTTACAATGTCAATAAATCCATTTGAAATCATTCCATTATCCATTTCGACACACAACACAGATTAAAGATGAGAGCGGCAATCCACGCGGTTTCTGAAGCTCTGTCCCAACCGACCAGAATACGGTTACTCGTAAATAATACGTCATTAAGACTACGGCCACCAATTTTCTACATGCAACGACGCTGTCGTGATGTTGCGGTCGATATAATTAGTATAATATTTACCGACCATTTGATTTACAGTCAGAGAAAATGATGAGAAACACATAAATACCTGCCTCCTGGTTATTTACATTTCTTAACATTCAATTTGAAAGACAAAAATTTGATTACAAACTTTAATAAGTCGTCTGCCGTCAGCTTATCGAATCAGTTACCGAGGAAAGAAAAATAAATAAATTTCTCTTTTCTGTACTACAAGCTGGTTATTCCTGGCCTGCAAATGAAAAACATTAAAAGTAATTGTTCGGTCGGCTCACTGATGTTATTAGACTGCCGAAGAACAATTCACGGGATACATACATTTATAACTCCCGACGCTACAAGCAGGGCCGGCGCAAGGCACGTGCGAAACGTGCGGCCGCACGGGGCGGCACTTTCCGAAGGGCGGCAAATCTGCCGCCCCGACCCCCTTTTTTATTTTATTATTATAATAAATTGTTATTATTATTTTAGGACAAACTCAACATTCATTCCCTAGAGAGGATTCGAAACGAAACGTCGGAGGGGGCGGCTTCGGGAACTGTAGCATGGCGCCTGGACTACCAGCCGGCTCCCCTGTTGATCAAGGGGAGGGAGGATGACTATTTTCTTCTTCGCCACTGTGGCAACACCGTCGGAAGAACAGAGGGGGGCAAGCAGTCTGGTTCACACGCCAAAAAATGTTCACATGTTTGTTAAGCTTAAGGGACTTAACTGCGGGTTTATCAGTCCATAAACTTACAAACTACCTTACACTAAAGACGACACGAACAGCCATTCCCGAGGGGGGATTCGAACCCCAGACCGTAGTGGCCGTGCAGACTGTGACTGGCGCGCCGCAGACCGCTCGGCCACTGCGGCCGGCTCACACGCCACTATACCAGTGTTGTCATGTCTGCTTCTTTAGAAGGAGATCTCATTTTGGGGGGGGGGGGGGGCATCTACTTGTTACAAAAATGCAAAACCATTTTTTTTTTCATTTCCGCGAAAATCTACTTAATTTTTAAGGGTTATTCGCAGCCGAAAAGGAAAGCAGTCACTCGTCTTCATTATTATGGTGAAGTGCTTTTCATTTGGTCTCGTATGAGACATGATAGATAAGCTGTAAATAAATTATATTCAGGTAAATGTCAGGGAATTAAAAATGTGTCAGGGAAATTTGATAAAACACTCGTTTTTTTAGTCGTCATCCTTGAGATCTCTTTAGCATTGCCATTCGAAATTCTACTTTTTCTGCTTCTTTTTACGATTCGCGTCTACTTCTTTCCATGGAACCAGGTTGGCAACACTGCAGTATTCTTATGAGAGGAGCGCTGCCAGCCTGTTACGCTCCGTGCATTTACTCACAACTAATTTTCTAATTTTGCAGAAGACGAAATCTACTTTGGAAATTCGAATGAAATGTTCGATACTGCGGTTACATGTTAACAGTGAAGCAATTTTGCTAGGCCCTTCAATGGCAATTTCCGAGAGTTTTATTCTTCCCGCATCGTGGAGAAAGTAGTTGATCATTACTACAGTCAAACATGTCCAACACCTACAATGGGTAGAAGTATTCCGAATAGGTAAATACGCTGCGAGTAATTACAAGGGATAAAGACATTGCTAGTAGCCTGGCATAAGTTGGGTTATGCCATATTTTTGAACATTTTTGCTATCCGTTTCAGAGTTTTGGTTTTTGACCCATGAAACACCTGTCTCCGCGTGCATGAACAACAATTAAACTCTGACGGGCCATTTTGTTTCACAATACAATCAGCGGAGCGGTCTTAAGGCGCTGCATTCATGGACTGTGCAGCTGGTCCCGGCGGATGTTCGAGTTCTCCCTCGGGCATGGGTGTGTGTTTTTGTCCTTAGGATGATTTAGGTTGAGTAGTGTGTAAGCTTAGGGCCTGATGACCTTGGCAGTTAAGTCCCCTAAGATTTCTACACACATTTGAACATTTTTGTAAATTAATAAGACTTATTAAAATTGGCTAGATTACTTCAATCAGGTCTGACTGCATTTTTGAGCTGTTAGTGAATGTCCCCAATCAGTTTTTTTCTTCCAGATCTACATAGATTTCGGGCACAATGTGACTATTCTCAATGCTTACATCGATACCGTCATGCCGAACGTAACTGTCAACATGACGGTTTAGATATAAGCACATATTAAAAGCTTTGATACTGGCCACTCGTGGCCGAAACCTAGGTAGATCTGAAAAGTGAAACAAAAATTGTGATTGCTGTCATTTCCTACCGATCTGTTTAAATAAAATTGCACAAACAATTTGTATTAAAAAAACTGGGGGGCGGCAATTTAGCAGGTCGCACGGGGCGATACTTGAGCTTACGCCGGCCCTGGCTACAAGCAATATTTAAGGCCATCAGTTAATGAATCTATGTTACAGGTGAGGAAGTATTGCTTGTGAACGAGGAGAGGAAAGAAGGAAGGAAGACTAGGGTTTAACGTTCAGTCGACATCGTGACCATGAGAGACGGGGCACAAGCTCTGAGAATTCTTGTCAGGGACGGGGAAGGAAATCGGCCGTGCCCTTTGAAAGGAACCTTCCCGACATTTCCCTCAGTGAAATCGTGGAAAACGTAAAGCAGGATTTGAGCCGCCGTCCTCCGGGTTGTGAGTCCAGTGTGTTAGCAGTGCACGGTACAAGGATAGAGGTTGACAATGTAAAGATCTACATAAGATCGATGTAGTTCCATCTTATTCTGGAATTGCACTGCGGATGGTCTATTTTTAAAGCCAAATAATAAATGTATTTACCAACAGCCGTAACGTTTGTAGTGTTATTGAACTACCGGTTTCGGTATTATAATAATACCATCTTCAGGTTCTCTACAAGTAAAGTTACAAATCAGTGTTGTATTTTAACATCATACTCTACACATATCATATAAAATATATAAAGAACAACAAGTACATTTACTCAACAATCAGCACTGAAGCAATATAATAAGCTATAATGGTTGGTATAATAAAAGAGGTATTAAAACAAAATGATGTTTATAAATAATATAAGAATTAAAGAATATGAAATATATTAGTTCTGAAAGCAATCGTGTTGGTTATACACACACACACACACATATATATATATCAACACGATTGCTTTCAGAACTAATATATTTCAGATTCTTTATATATATAGTGAAGTCTGCAATATAAGTAGTCTCCATTATAGAAAGGCATATGTAGACAAGATGCCGTGATCAAATAAAGTTTGTGTGGACAAAGTCCAGAAACCATGTAAAATAGTGCGACCTTCCTATCAGTACTCACCCATAAGAATTGGGCAATACATAACTCAGGGTAGTAAAAAGTTTATGGCTCGTGATCTCTGTTCATAGGGGTGAGTTATTTATGTCAGCGTATATGTCCTAAATAGCTACCCAATCTGTTTAAACAAGACCAATAATTATTCTGTAGTTTAGCCAGTCTATCAATCTGCGTATGATGATGTGAAAATATATTGTAAAAACATAAATTAAACCTCTGAAAAACCAACAAAATAGATTCAAAGATAAAGAAGTGATTCACTCATGACGTAATTCTTTATAAATGAAGTTTATTACTCTGTTTGGACAAGCAAATTCGGAGGTGGTCCTACTTTATACATCGGAAAATAACTGAATATTTCTCCTACTACTGTTCATGAGAGGTTCAATAAGTATCACACACACTCGAGATTAAAAGTTCCAAATTATCACTCGTAAATTAGTGAATGCCACTGAACATTGCAGTTCCAAATTAATCCGCGATGAAAGTATTTGTAATAAAACACAGTTTGTCATCACACGAGTACACAATTGCTGGATTATCACAGTTCCACAGCCCTACTACCATACATAGTTTAACACTTTTTACCAGAGACTAAGTTCTTCAGTCACAGTCCCGTAAATTTTCTAAGCCAACCGATGCCTATCTCTTCAAATCACAAGTTCGTAACGCGGCTTCAGACCACCGAGCGTCACAACCTTTCACCACCACGTCCAAGTTACGAGTCTTCTCCCAAGAGTTAGAAAGCACGCTCTCCTTGCTCCCAAAACTTTATCCTTCCGCGCATCCTAACGCCTTATCTTTAAAATATAATTTCCTTTCCAAGATATTATACATTTGAATATCACAGAATTAAATCCTTCGACCACCTCCATGCAAATGTTATTTACATTTAACAAACAAATATATATTTAACAATACTAAAAACGGTTGACACAAGCTCTTTGCTCAGGTAGCCATCAAGCGCGGCGTCCCACTGCTTAAACATACCGCCGCCGACGAAACAAAGTTACACAATTTTTATTTAACCTATCATGGCCCCTTATGCAAATATATTCCGTTACAGCCCCTAAACACTTATAATTGTCTATATACAAATTATCTGCCGCATATCTACCATTTCTAGTCGGCCGTGAGACATTCAAGTGGCAGTCTACAACATAAAACGAACGTTACCACGAACAATATTACACATAATAAAATACATAGATAAATGTAATGCGAACTGCCGGGTTAATGTTTTGTGTCTTTGTGGTGGAATCCATGCTCTTACACAAAAACATTACCACTTCAATGAAAAGCAGAACAAGAGAGCAATATAAAGTTTATTGAAAGAATACGGAAATAACTTGGTACGTCTTTTAAGATAGGTAGCGTGGAGCAATGCTGCCCATTTGCTTCTGATAAACACGACGTATTAATAATTGTAAATATAAGTCTTATTATTATTATAGTACTGAAATTTGTCGGCTTTTTATCTATAAGGGATATTGAAATTGTAATTACGGCGTTTGATTTTCACAAGTCTCCTGAATCCATTCATAACATTATATTTGCCATATGACCATTCCCTGATTTTATATGGATTTTTAGAATAATGTGTGTGGCTATATTGTATTTCAGTTGCAATCTGGGAGAGCCGCCCTCGCTGAGACCGTTTCCGGTTTCCGAGCAGATTAGAAAAATCCTAACTACCTGTATTCCATTCACTAGGTCCAAACTTTTAGCCGGACGGCTGGGGAACCCAACAGACTGACAAAACCAGCCTTTGACATTGAAACAATCAGCTTCCCCCTGTATCTGTGATGTCACAATAGGGTAAAGTGTCAGTCAAAATCAACACTGTATGAAATAGGTAAAGATGGAGTACATCAGGGTCATTCAATTCGATGTATAACAATTAGATGGATTTATAATTGTCATCAAACAGTTTCATGTATACATAAAAGCACATCTGTTGACTGACATGATGCATTGACCTTAGATGTAAAGTTATAGGGTAAAACTTGAACTATATACACCCCTGGACATTAAAATTGACGTGCCATTAAAGATGACGCGCTACAGACGCGAGATTTAACTGACAGGCAAAAGGTGCTGTCATATGCAAATGATAAGCTTTTCAGAGCATTCACACAAGGTTGGCACCGGTGGCGAGACCTACAACGTGCTGACATGAAGAAAGTATGCAGCCGATTTCTCATACCCAAACAGCAGTTGACCGGCGTTGCTTGGTGAAAAGTCGTTGTGATGCCTCGTGTAAGGAGGAGAAATACGTACCATTACGTTTCCGAATTTGATAAAGTCGGATTGTAGCCTATCGCGATTTATCGTATCTCGACGTTGGTGCTCGCGTTGGTGGCGATCCAATAACTGTTAGCAGAATATGGAATCGGTGAGTTCAGGAGGGCAATAGGGAACGCCCTGCTGGATCGCAATGGCCTCGTATCACTAGCAGTCGAGATGACAGGCATCGTATCCGCATGGCTGTAACGGATCGTGCAGCCATGTCTCGATCCCTGAGTCAAAAGATGGGGACGTTTGCAAGGCAACAACCATCTGCACGAACAGTTCGACGACGTTTGCAGCAGCATGGACTATCAGCTCGGAGAGCGTAGCTGCGGTTACCCTCGACGCTACATCACAGAAAGCAGCGCCTGCGATGGTGTCGCCGCGGTGGAGTAGCCGAACGGTCTAACGCGTCTCGCTGCGGAGCGCGCGGTTACTCGCCATAGAGGTACGAATCCTCCCTGGGACATGGGGTGTGTGTTGTCCTTAGGGTAGTATACCTACCTAGGTTTAACTAGTTTGTGAGCTACGGACTGATAACCACGCAGTTTGGTCCAGAAAGATTTACAAACATTAGATCATTTGAACATTTCGATGGTGTACGCAACAACGAACGTGGGTGCACGAATGGCAAAACGTCATGTTTTCGGATGAATCCACGTTCTGTCCACAGCATCATGATGGTCGCATCTGTGTTTGACAACATCGTGGTGAACGCACATTTTAAGCGTGTATTCGTTGTTGCCATACTGGCGTATCACCCGGCGTGATGATATGGTGTGCCATTGGTTACACGTCTCGATCACCTCTTGTTCGCATCGACGGCACTTTGAACAGTAACTGTTACATTTCAGATGTTTTACGACCCGTGGCTCTACGCTTCACTCGATCCCTGCGAAACCCTACATTTCAACAGGTTGCAGGTTCTGTACAGGCCTTTCTGGATACGGAAAATGTTCGACTGCTGCCCTGGCCAGCACATTCTTCAGATCACAAACCAATTGAAAACTCTGGTCAATGGTGGCCAAGCAACTGGCTCGTCACAATTTGTCAGTCACTACTCTTGATGAATTGTGGTATCGTGTTAAAGTTGCATGGGCACCTGTACCTGTACACGCCATCTAAGCTCTGTTTGACTCAATCCCCAAGAGTATCGAGGCCGTTATTACGGCCAGAGGTGGTTGTTCTGGGTACTGATTTCTCAGTATCTATGTACCCGAATTGCGTGAAAATGTAATCACATGTCAGTTCTAGTATAATATATTTGTCCAATGAATACCCGTTTGTCATTTGCATTTCTTCTTGATGTAGCAATTGTAATGGCCAGTAGTGTGCCGGGGTTCAAAAAGTCAGTACAAATTTGAAAGCTTAATAACTCACGGAATAATGTAGATAGAGAGGTAAAAATTTACACACATGCTTGGAATGACATGGGGTTTTAGTAGAACAAGAAAGTTCAAAAAAACGTCCGACATATGGCGCTTCATCTGATCAGAAATGCGATAATTAGCATAACAAATTAAGACAAAGCAAAGACGAAATTCTCAATATGTTCACCATCATCCCTCAACAAGAGCTGTAGTCGAGGAATAAGGTAGTGAACAGCACTGTAAAGCATGTCCGGAGTTATGGTGATGCATTAGCGTCAGGTGTTGTCTTTCAGCAGCCCTAGAGATGTCGGTCGATCATGATTCAATTGCGACTTCAGGTAACCCCAAAGCCAATAATCGCACGAACTTAGGTCTGGTGACATAAGAGGCGAAGCAAGACGAAGTGAGCACACGATCATCACAAAACGACGCGCGCAAGAAATCTTCACGCAATACCTTTTTTTCCGTTCTAATAAAACCCCGTGTCATTCCAAGCATGTGTATCAATTTTTACCTCTCTATCTACATTATTCCGTGATTTATTCAGTTTTCAAATTTATACTGACTTTTTGATCACCTGGTATATCGTATTGGCAGTAGGTTCAAAAGGTATACCTGTGGGGCAACATAGTATATATCTTTTTTCATCTGTGCTAGAAGATGTGTTACCTTCACTTAATGAATGGTTGCATTCTTTAAAAATATTAAACCCTTAGTGATACTGAACGGTAAATCAAATATTCGTTCAGGTTTGGATAATCACAATTATGTAAGAGTAATAAAGACAAAATAACTGTACAATTACAACCACCATAGATACGTAATATGTGGATTGATAGTCAACTAAAATATGTGGGAAAACATACTAACAAATTACATTATGCATGGATGTTACAATTAGTAAGCCAAATGTATAAAAGAAGAAGGTAAACTCACATGTCATAACAGATATCCAAGAAAATTCTTGAAACGTGTGGTTAATACACACATTGACAGCAGCTGTCAAAATAAGTAACAGCAATAAAGTCAAAGATGTTATTGCAAGATATGTTTACTAAGAAGACGCGACATTTCGATATATTATCCGTATACTATGTAAGGGACTGAGGAAGTCGGAATAATATTTTGGATGCAATCGAAGATGATTGTAATATTGTCGCGTTGAAATGGAAGCAGGCTTGACTTTGAAGGCAACTGAACACAGCACTTATACTGAAAGCACGTTTATTACGAACTTAACATACACGCAGCACTGACTGCCGCTCAGGCAGAGTGCTCTGCTATTTATACACAGACAGAATTTACCAGAAATTAGAAGAACAGTTAACATAAGAAACAAGTAGAATTTACAAGTGAACATAAAAAAGATGTAGAACATTCTGGAATTGTTAATTACAAAGAAATAATTGTTTTGCCAGTGGGCGGGATTGAACCGGCGACTTTCAGCAGCGCAGTCCGTGATGCTACCCTTGCGCCACGCCAGCAGTCGGTGTATGTGGTCTCTCGCAGCAATATCAATTGCTGTTACTTATTTTGACAGCTGCTGTCACATGTGTGTATTAACACATGGTTATTCATACAGTGTGTATCAGGTATGTTAATGCAATATATTATCAACACCATTGCTTTCAGAACTAATATATTTCAGATTCTTTAATTCTTATATTATTTTTAAATATCATTTTATTTTAATACCTCTTATATATAATCAACACCATTGCTTTCAGAAGTAATATATTTCAGATTCTGTAATTCCTATATTATTGATAAATATCATTTTATTTTCATACATTTTTATTACACCAAAAATTATAACTTATTATATTGCTTCAGTGCTCATTGTTGAGTCATTGTACTTGCTGTTCTTTATATATTTTATGTCATATGCAGAGTATGATGTTAAAATACATCACTGATTTGTAATTTTATTTGTGGAGAACCTGAATATGGAATTATTATAATACCGAAACCGGTAGTTCAATAAAACAACAAACTTTAAGGCTGTTGGTAAATAATTTATTATATGGATTTAATTCTACATAAGAGGAGGTCTCTTAATGATACTGTTGTTTGTGCATATCTGAAGTTAGCCTATGGAGAGTTCTTTAATGCATAAAAAGTTTTCAAATGTTTGTAAATATATTGTATTTAACTAGTCTGTTTATCAGTCCCTGGGCTTACAAACTATTTAAACTAACTTGTGCTAAGGACAACAAACACACCCATGTCCGAGGAGGACTCGAACCTCCTATGAGGAGCATCCGCGCGCTCTGTAGCAAGATTCCTTTGAGCTCTTGGCTATTCCACCGCGGTATAATGAATCATTGTCAAGTTTCAATGAAAGGATTACATGGCCAAGTAGTGCATGAATAATTTGTGGAAACTACATCTTTTCCGAAAAAATCTAATAGTAATGACAGTAACATGTTGTACAATGCTCATCAAACGAAATCGTTTTTTTAATATCAGAACACTACATTTGTATCACATTTTTGCTTTATACTTCGTACAGTATACGTGATTAAATCTGCTTGAGGAAGGTACGCTGCATATTTCATACAACATAAAATATTTTGTTTATTGAATAATTGTTAAATTTGAGGAAGGTAGGAAGCTTATGGTTTAACGTGCCATCGACAGCGTGGTCATTAGAGACGGAGCTCACGCTTTGATTTTTGGTTAACGAAAGGGAAGGAAATGGGCCGCGCCCTTTCAAAGCAACTTAGAGAAATCACGGAAAACCTAAATCTGGATGGCCGAAGGTGGATTTGAACCGCCGACCTCCCGAATGCGAGTCCAGTGCGTAACCACTGCGCCACCTCGCTCGGTCTTAAATTTAAGTATATAGTACTGATCATAAAGGGCTGATCTTCAGACATTATTTTAAATTGAAGTTAACGATTTATTTAAAGGCTACTCTTAAAGGATTTCTTAATAGACTAAAATTAAAGTGGTCTGTTTTATGGTCTTGGTTGGTATGATTAATATTACAGTAAATGAAACTTTTTTCATTCGTCTTGCAGGCGTCTTTAACGCTAAAGCCTTGTCCAGAGAATTTTCTCTGTAATAATCCAAACAGCTAAGGTCATATATTTTAAATCATAGAACGGAGGAATTTATACAATAACATACCGTTAAAATGAAAAATAAATTAAAAAACGTCAAGACGAGCGTAACATTTTATGCAACTTTGCACTCGCAGAATAGCAGAGTTTGAAATACTTCGAAGGCAGAAGTTATAAAACGCCTACAATGGTGTATACGCACATGAATAGAATTTCGTTCTTTTATACAATTTTCGGTGCAAAAAGTTTAGGAGCAATTTTGTATTACGGTTTCGTCCCGTTACCTACTTATGTATTATGCATCTACATAAATTCTCTGCAAACCAATTCGAAAAGCACATTAGTGAATTATTTCCATGAAATGTCATTTTAAGCTTTCTTCTCGTTCTTTGTTTAAATACCGCTGTGTATGCTGTAACAAGTCTAAACGTGGTCCCTACGGAAGGAACATGATTTTGTGGGGTGTCATGTGAAATCCGTGACGATTGTTGTGTCTGACACATTGTAAGTCGACTTTCAGGAATAGCTGGCGTCTGCTAGTTGACATGTCTCCAACGAGTCAGAAAAACCAGACATTACTAGTGATGTCCCTCTCAACACATTTTGGTGTGAGTGTCATCGCAAGACGCTGAAAATTCGTAGCTATATTCAGTAATCGATGCGTTCGCGGAGTATGATGAAAAAGTTATAGTTCTACTTTCTGCCATCAGGCGAAGATCTGACGCTGTAAGCAGTCAGAATGTGGTAAGGATGCAGTAATAGGGGAGGAACGATCAAACCCATGTTTCTGGTTGTACTGGTACATGTATTAGGTTGTGGTGACAAGTTATAACAAGTGTTCAGTATCGTCTCACAACTCAGCAACATTCTGCATCCTTAACACGGCACAGTCGACAGTTGCCCGAAACATATCCGGTGTAATGTAGCTGATGTTTCGTCGAATGATATCCTTCAGATCAGGAAGAGTCCGGATACATCCCTGATCCTTCAAATATTCCCACAAGCAGAAGTCATGTATATTTAGGTCAGGTGATCTGGAAGGCCACACATCAAGAGAAGATGCGGTCGTCACCGAAGGTTTCTCGCAGCACATCTTTCACTTAGCGAACATGAAAAAAAAAAAAAAAAAATCTGGTATGGACACACTGCCGTCCTTGCAATTCCAGAATCACGTGTCTTCTTCCTGAATATTCTTAACACAATTTGGTCTTTTTTCATTATCATCCGATGTACAGCCCATTGCAGTCTTCTAGCATGTATTATGTTTAACCATCGTTGATTGTTGTGGTAGCTCGTGGATTTCTGTGTTGTGTCTTCTCTTCCAGCATTGTGATTCACTGTCATAATATGGACCAAATATTCTTCTATAAACTTTATTCTCAAACACTTGTAGATGGTGTTGTAGTGCTTTTTTTAGGCTCCACGTTTCTGCCCCATAGATTAGAACTGGTCTGAAGATTCTATTGTATGACTTTCTTTTCGTTTTCCTAGTCAGCAGTTTGGAGCCTAAAAGATTTTGTATTATATAATAGGCTGGGTTAGCATATTGAAGTCTCGCGTATATTTCTACCTGTCTCAGATTTGAACTGTTCATCACGCTCTAATTTTTGTTCACCTATTATTAGATGTGATTGGTTATCCCATTGATCTCTATATCTTTAAACTATCATGTAGCCGCGCGGGAGTAGCCGAGCGGTCTAGAGCGCCACGTTAGGATCGAGCGGCCTCCCGCGTCGGAAGTTCGAATCCTCCCTCGGGCATGGATATGTGTGTTGTCTTTAGGTTAGTTTACCTTAGATTAAGTAGTTTGTAAGCTACGGTCTAATGACTAAGTAGTTGAGTCCGATAGATAAAAAACACTATCATGTATTTCGTTTTTTAGTCATTTACTTTCAGACCGAGCCTTGATGCTACTGCTGCAAAAACTTCACAAATAGTTGCCTAATCTCTATTTCACTGTCTCGAATTAGCACTAGTTCATGTGCGTATGCTAACATCTTAATTTTCTTTTCTTGCAAGACCCCAGCAGTTACAAGTTTGAATTTCCTTACAACTCTTTCTAAAGCTATATTGAAGAGAAGTTTGGACAAAGCATTTCCTTGTCTTAATCCAGTTTTATTTTTAAAATGGTCAGACTCTAATTCACTTAGAAAACACTGTTTGTATTTTCATCCATGCGTACTTTGCAGAGATTTATGAATTTAATTGGGAAACCAAGTTCAGTCATTACTTCCCACAAGTGTGTAAAGAAGACGAAGGGCAAGTTGACGGAACTGTAGCCTACCAGGGAAGAGAGAATTACCGTGCCACAGCTGGAGTACTGGCAGCACGGTCAGCTACACCAACTCCCTCTCCCTGCTGCTCCAGCTGTTTCTTCAAAATTTCTTCATCTTATCCTTTAGCCTAATTATTGACATGGAGCCTCTTCGGCGATATGCCCGCAGTTCAGCGCTACTGTTGCTGCCGTTCTGATGAAACAACTTTGCCGCGGTGAAGGGGCGACCGTTACAAGGAGTGTCGCTGCGGAGCGCGCGGTTGCTCGCCGTCCGAGGTTCCAGTCCTCTCTCCGGCATGGGTGTGTGTGTTGTCCCTAGGTTAGTTCGACTTCCTTTATGTGGTTTGTAAGCCTAGGGACTAATAAACACAGAAGTTAAATCCCATAGATTTACAAACATTTGAACATTTGATAACACAACTTTACCAGCAGTGCACAGTCTTTCTTCCCGATAGTCATTGCAGTTCGTAGGGTAAAGTTCAACCTTCTTAATCCGTTACATAAACAGTCCCTTCACAAACGAAATCAACAACCGTCGCATAACAATTAACAGAAATCCGTAGCATTACTTCAAAACTGTTATTTGAAATGGGATGTTAGTATTAAATAAAAATCGGGTGATCGGTGAGTAAACGTGTAACCGTACTTAGTCTTGCCACACGGTAGCCTGGCTTGTTTCTGTCACCAGATAGCCATATGTAACCTTACCGTATGTAATACTGCCAATCACCCTAAACCCTGTATACAAGTATTACACGATGGATTTGGGTCAGACGTGAATCTAAGGTCACCACGCGTGGTGGGATTTTTTAGTGTACCTAAGAATAAGATACCTGCCACAGGCATGTAACTTTGAAGATATGAACTAATAAAAGGAGGGTAAACATAACGTATAAGAATTTATTAGTTTAGTAAATGATATTCATACGATCGGCAGCCTAATTAGGCATTAAAATGTTCAAGCTATTAGCCACTATTTGAAACCTGCTATCACGGTTACTTTAAAACATCTATGCACAGAAAACCAGAAAACGTTACGTTTATAGTAATAAACAATCTGCGATCTGTATAGACATCAATGTTAATGACAAGGCAGGTTAAACTATTTTGTTTACTGTTGAATTATGATTCTGAGCCGCGCGGGAGTAGCCGAGCGGTCTGGAACGCCACGTTACGGATCGCGCGGCCTCCCACGTCGGAGGTTCGAATCCTCCCTCGGGCATGGATGTGTGTGTTGTCCTTACGTTAGTTCAATTTAGTTTAAGTAGTTTGTAAGTCTTGTGACTGATGGCCAACGTAGTTAAGTCCCATAGATTTACAAACATTTGAACATTTTTTATGATTCTGAATATAAATGAAGTTTCTGCACTTCACTAATAATCACCAAACAGTAAAGAATTTTTGGGCATAGGTTCTCCTACGTCGGTCACTGTTCATATACACGCATAAATTGCACAAAATATTCTATTAAATGTAGGCCTGCTATGAATAATTTTAGTTACGAGTTTTATCTTAATACAGTGATGACCATTAAAGTGGTACAATGCGCATTTCACATTTTTTTCATTATACTAATCGACAGCAATTATTTTTCCACATACTTTAGGCCAGTATCTTTCAACCTGTGAGTCGCGACCCCCAGGTGTTTCAGTAACACAAAAACCTTTGCCTAGGTGAATTTTATTTAATGTTAAAATTACGGAGTTCCTTCTGTAACATTCATTATGAATTGAAAATGTCATGGATAGTTTTATAATACAGTGTGTTAACGATGAATTAGCGCAAAGTCTGAAAACTGTTTTCCGGGACCAGTCGATAGGTAAAAGAACATGATATAATAAGTAATTCTGAGAAATTCCAAAAAAGATCTACTTCTTCACAAATTGTCTATACAGTGGGACCTTTTATAATGGGCATAATTCGCTTTTGAGTCTTGCCTGAAATTCGAAACAATCTTCAAGGAAAATATTCTGTCGTGAATCATGTCAAATAGGATAATGTGTTCAATTCCGAAAAGTACTCAAAAGATTCGTCCAACAAAGTTAAAGGAACCTGAAGAAAAAGGATAAGATTAATCTTGTTTCCTATGAGATGATATAGTTTTGTTCGTGAGCTGGGGTGTGGGGTTGCCAGAATATTTTTATTTGGAAAGAGGTCTCCAGTATAGTTTTTACTTGCAAAGGATACCATATTCGAAAATGTTGAAAAACGCTGTTTTAGGCTACTTCATTTTCATCTGCTTTAGTTATAATGACTGTTGTTAATTCCATCCGAGAAAAATGATAGAAAACTGTGTTGTACTACTGAACTTAACGAATTTGTAAAACTCGATTACAGCAAACGTATTGACACTAAACGTTTTTACGTATTTACTTATATTTAGTTATTTTATTATTTCATTATTCCACTCTCATATTATTGTGAAACATTTTGAACTAACACTGGAGACAAAAGTAAAAGTTATTCACTAGTTTTAATTCAACTGCTCCAAACATCAAACAAAGCACTTTGAATTATTATTTTGATCTAATAAGTACTGTTGTTCATTTACTTTTTATATAATCACTCGGGTATTTGCATACTAGATAGGACTCCAACAAGGTACGTAAATGATTAATCAAGTAAATGATTATATAAACAAATGCAGTAATTTCTGACTGGTCCATCCGTATTCCCAGTCTAAAAGTACGTAACCTTGTTAAGTATCCCGTACTGTGGACGAACGGTTACGTAATTGCACAACTTGAGGCATAATGACCAGATGTTTCTCTTGGTAAATTGCACAATATTTTCTCTTGGCGTCGTCAACTATTTACTATGTGCCCACTATTCAGTACCAAGATGGAATGGTCATTATTACAGCATCTTAGGCTAATTTAAACACACTGGTAGCAGATGAAAGCCTCAACGTTTCCGTGAGATGCTGCCTCGATCCCGCCTCGTCACAGATACATTCACTAACTGACTGCTTCTCCGCCGCGCCGCATGTCAGTGCCTCTACATGCTCGCCGAAACTTGGTTTTACATTTCACATATATTAATATATACCTTGCATTTGAGCCAAATTACAGTTTCTTACATTCTTAACAATAAACATTATCATATTATGTCAACAAATAAACACGTTAGTTACAAAAACTAATATATACACTACACTTCACAAGAAGAATTTACAATCGTCAAATCAGAGTTCTTACATACCGATTACACAATAAATTAACCATGAAATAATTCGAATAAAATTGGAATACACATTAATGTTACAAACGGACCAAATTCAACTGTTGTGTAAAACTTTGCCCCGTGTCTTTCTGAGGGTGCCAACGGCCGTGCCGCAGTAGATACACCGATTCCCAATACAACACAGAAGTTAAACACTGTCGGGCTTGATTAGCATTTGCCTAGCGAGGTTGGCAAGCGGGGTGAACTAAGCCCTTGTGAGGACAGTTGAGGAACTACTTGATTGTGAAGCAGCGGCTCAGGTCACGTAAACCGACACAACAGCCGGTAGTGGGGTTCGTTGACCACGTCCCCTCCATACCACATCCCGTCATGATGTTGATGGTACCCTATGGACCTTTGGAGGCCTGAGTGGGACGCGATTTACTTTAGGTTTCCTGAGGGTAGTAAGACTCGAGCACTGACGGTAATGTGAGTAAATATCCTGGATAAAACTCATAGTTGAATTAAGTAACCTCAACGGTACTAAGCATTTTTTTCAAATGTTTGTAAATCTATCGGACTCAATCGCTTGGTTACTAGTCCGTAGCTTACAAGCTACTTAAACTAAGGTAAACTAACCTAAGGGCAGCACAAAAATGCCCGAGGGGGGACTCGAACCCCCGACGGCGAACGGCAGCGCGCACGGCGCCCCAGTGCACACGGCTGATCCACCACCGTCTTTAACTTCCTTGTTATCGTTTTTTAAGTTCGTCGTCCATTACATCTTGACTTTGTCTTTCACGATTAAAGTTCAGTATCTTCGTGTTTCGTTTCACGATCTGATTAGCTGACTACGTTTAATTACAAAAAGCGTTAAAGACCTAGTTGCCGAACGCCCAAATACCGTAACTTCCTATCCGTGTCGGGAAGGAAGAAACGGAACATTTTATTTCCTTCGGCCAAGTCTTACTTGTGAATGTAAGGTGGAATGAAAACTTCGCGATCGACGGCATCATTTTATGTGATCATTTATTTTGGGCACAGCCAAAATTGTAAAGAAGTAAATCAGATAAGATAAGTCAACAGTCTGCCGGCACACGGAGACGTGTCTCCGGTAGGAGTCACGCTCAGCTAATCTTGCCAGTTAATTACAATACAAACATTTTACTGCCGTTACGTTCCTCGAGCAAACAATAACCCGCACTTTGTTTCAAGCAAAACACATCGTCGAATGGCATAAGATAACGTAAAAAATTTTCAGTTTATGTTTCCAAAGAGACGGGCCTTCTACGCCATTCAGGCTTAAATAAAATCCTTTGAGCTCCACCATTCGAGCTTAAATAAATACAAACAAGAGTAAATGCAGCGCAAAAAGTTGAAAGAGAGTGACATTCATTCTGTGTCAACATTGGAAACATACCGGAGCACATCGTACATCTCGTTTAGAATCCCTCTTGTAGGTGTACTGCGACTACAGACACATATAACGAATAGTGTAACCTTTGGTGAAAAGTATGAGAACCATCAAAAAGCTGAGACCCCTAGAGCAGGATTTCACAAAACTATAAATAATCAAGAGTAAACAGAAAGTTGCCCACAGCGAATAAGTATTTGAAAAAGTAAGAAGCGTCCCACGAAAAGTTGCAATACGACTTTATTTATTCATAGTGGCTTACTAGGACGCTCATCGTGTACCATCCAGCGTTAAACACTAGGAAATGTCTACGAAACCGAATGACTGGAGGCATATGAGAGTTAGTACCAGTCTGACTGTCTGTGGTTCAGGAGGTTGTGACTAGTCCTTATCATATTGCAGCTCATTTTTAAAATTGAAATTAAAAGCATTGTTTGATAATTTTTTACGAATTTCCTGGACGAGATATGAGAACGAGTACTTGCAAGAGGCCGGTGATTGACCGACTGTTATCTAGTGATAAACTTTGACGTTTAACGTTATAACATTTGGTAGGTAACTATAAATCGAAAATAGAATACACACTGAGGAGCCAATGAAACTGCAATAGGCACGGGTATCGCAGGTTACTGCTGCTACAGTGGCAGGCTATCACTGTTTAAGAGAGTTTGGACGTGGTGTTATATTCGGCGCACGATATATGGAACACAGTATCTCTGAGGTAGCGATGAGTTGGAATTTTCCCGTACGACCATTTCACGAGTTCACCGTGAATATCGGGAATCCGGTAAAACATGAAATCTCCGACATCGCTGCGGCCGGAAAGAGATCCTGCAAGAACGGGACCAACGATGACTGAAGAGAATCTTTCAATGTGTCACAAGTGCAACCCTTCCGTAAACTGCTGCGGATTGCAATGCTGGGCCATCAACAAGTGTCAGCGTCCGCACCATTCAACGGAACATCATCGGTAGCGGCTCTCGGAGACGAAAGCCCACTCGTGAAGCCTTTCTGACTGCAAGACTCAACGCTTTACGCCAAGCCTGCGCCCGTCAACACCGACATTGGACTGTTGATGACTGGAAACACGTTGTCTGGTCTGACGAGTCTTTTTCCAATTGTATCGAGTGGGTGGACGTGTAAGGGTATGGAGACAACCTCACGACCCATGGACTCTTCATGTCATTCGGGGCCTGTTCAAGCTGGTGGAGGCTCTGCAATGGTGTGCGGCGTGTGCAGCTGCAGTGATTTGATGCTACTCCATCCTAGCTGATCATCTGGATCCATTCATGTCCATTGTGCATGTCGACAATTCCAGTAGGATATGCGACTCCCCATACGTCCAGAATTGCTACAGAGTGGCTCCAGGAACAGTCCGTTGGCCACCAAACTCCCCAGACATGAACATTATTGAGCATATCTGGGATGCCTCGCAACGTGCTGTTCTGAGAGATCAAATGTTGAAATGTTTGTAGAGCTTATGGGACTTAACTACGGGGTCATCAGTCCCTAAACTTACAAACTACTTATGAACTACCTAAGACTAAGGACGGTACAAATATCCATGCCCGAGGGGGGATTCGAACCCCCGACCGCAGTGGCCGTGCAGACCGTGACCAGAGCGCCTCAGTCCCCTCGGCCACCGCGGCCGGCTCGGAGAGATCTCCAACCCCCCCCCCCCCATACTCTTAGGGAATTATGGACAGTCGGGACTGGACCCATTCGGATAATCAAAACTTCGGATAATTTGGTGTTTTCTCGCAAAAGAGTGTCTACGTATTTTAACTACAGTAATTACGTACTGTATGATGAAAGTGTAAGGAAAAAAAACAATTTTAATGAAAAAAATTTGAATTAATTAAAAGGTAACTACAACTTTTTTACATACGTGTTATATAGAGTCGTTCGGCACAGGTGCTGAACGTCAGTGTTTGCTGAAAATCTCCTTCAGAGTAAGCTGTCGTACTGTCTTCACTCGCTTTTGGGCAGCCAAGCCGCGCATTCTTGGGACAGCGAGAGTTTGCATGTGGTCACACTCTGCCTGAGGCTCCTTCCACCTCAACGCAGTTTAAAGGTTGGCAAACAATAGCGTGCACAGACAGATCATTATTTTGCGTAATCAGCTATTGGAATAGCCAGAGTGAGGACAGTTGGAATTGCACTGTGTACAGAAGTAATAAATTACATTTGTGAAAACTTCACATCTTTCACAGTGGCAGAAATAAGTCTTTACAAAAGAACTCAATGAATGATGGAAGGCCTCACCTGGCTTATAAAGTATGTAGCTCCGTTTGGTTCCTTTTCCAGAACGCAATTTTTAAACTTTAAAAAGGTAGGTATGAAGACTTCCAGAATGCCTGGAGCCACAGCCGTCTTCTCGATGCTTATCTAGTACCGGGATATTCGGGTACTCTTATTTTATTTTAATTTGTAATAACTGTTCACGTCCAGCGTTAACTAACTACAGCAATATTATCAAACAAATCAGTAGAACATTGCTTAATTTTTGTACTAAGTTGCGATTCTCATCAATATCGAACGATGTCTCTCTTTTAAAGCTCTATAATCATATTTCATGGTGCTTCAAAAGTAACATAGCCAGTGCACCGCGTTCCCTTCCGTTTTCCGGTACAGAATGTTGTCAGGTTAAAGTAAGGGCGACAGTGGAATGCCGAACACCTCATGGACCGCCGGCAGATGGTCAATGCACACCATCCGTGTCAGGTAACTGCATTGCCAATACCGAAGGTCCTGATATCACCCGTCTGCTTTGACCCACGACATCAAGGGCGAGGACATACTGAACGGGAAAAAGCTCGGTAGATGTATGGGGTAACGTAAATTGATCTATCTGAATTGTAAAAAGTAATGGCACATTCGTACAAAAAAAAAACCGTTGAAAATTATCAATGTTTCGAGTTATCATCGTAAAAAGCGATG
This sequence comes from Locusta migratoria, assembly GCA_026315105.1. Lineage (NCBI taxonomy): Eukaryota > Metazoa > Arthropoda > Insecta > Orthoptera > Acrididae > Locusta > Locusta migratoria. The sequence continues at coordinate 1,418,227 of CM048755.1, read as the reverse complement.
AGTAGTATTCCGTGCTTCAACCCACCGCATTGTAGTAGAAAAGTACGGCAGTGATACATCGCGGTGAGGGCGTCATAGAGTTCTATCGACTAGTCCAGGTTGGTTGGCAATATTTCCGTGAGAAGAAATCCGATTAGATTGCTGGGTCGCTTTTACATTGATATAACGTCAACTGCATTAACAACGCCTTGATATTCACAGCGAGGAATCCTAGGCTAACACCCGTCATTGGGAGAGAGAACATCTTGTGCATAGCAACAGTGAAACGTCCTCTATTTCTTTTCATTTTAGACACAAGTGGGAACGTACAGTTTTAAATTATGCACAACTAGATCAGAAAACAAACTGCAGTTATAAGAGCTGAGGACATGATGGAACGTTAGTGAGGGAGACACGCTTATATATTATACCTCATGTTATTCATCCTGTTCTTTTAGAGAGCGAGCACTGATGGAAAATATAAACAAGTTATAGTTCGTCCAGAATATATAAACATTTAAAGGTTTCCAAACGATGCTGTAATTCTGCCTGGGATGGCTAACGACTTGTAAGATTAGTTTTATTAAGCTAGTGATATCATTGCATTCCTTGATAACACAGGAAACGCTCACGTCCCTCAACTTAAAACTACTTTTCTAAACGGTCATACAGTTCAGTGACTAACTAAAAACACGAGTTGAACTACTCATAGCTCCACATTATACCAAATAGGCGGTATAATATGAGCGATAGTCACTTTACTTTACACTTCTGTTTATATTTCTTTCATATGGGCTAGAACCTTCGTGATATTACAGATACAAGGGGGAGCCCATGGTTTCTATACGAAAGGCGGATTTTGCCAGGATGTTGGGTTCCCCAACCGGCCAGCTAAGAGTTTGAACCTAGTGAATGGAGAGATAGTCAGGAAGCGACTGTCTTTGATGAGCGAGGGCAGCTAACCCAGATTGCAACTGAAATACAATACAGCCACACACATTATTCTGAAAGTTCATATAAAATCAGGGAATGATTATCATGCGGCAAATATAATTATATAAACATATTCAGGAGACTTGGGAGAATCAAACACTGTAATTCAAACATTTCACTATGCTTTTTACACAGGTCAGAAATCTGAGTGTGTGTGGTTCTGAAACACTGATTTGTAACACATTGTCTTGTATGCACACGTTCACATACACATAAAATATTTGCACAAAGTTAATAAAAGAAGACATAGTTTGTAATGTGCCAACAGTTGCTCGCCAATAAGACGCTTCCAACACTCGAACATCGTGTGTTGTAAGTAGACAAAACTGAGGCTTCTGCAAACTTTGGACGGTTAAGTATATTTTAATTACTTTTATTTTTAAATTCAACAGAGGCGCCAGTATCCAACTGAAATTTGATTGTCCCTTGAGTTAGCTGCCAGTGAATAATAAGTTCGCTAAAGTATAAGAAATTCACGATGTTAGCTTCAAGTGGGCATTGAACGAAATCAATGTGGAAATCATATTAATTGAATTTACGAGATTACCTGCGAATCGGTGAAGTTGAAAGCGTTTACCCAGCTGGCATTCGAACCCGGGTCTCCTGCTTGCTAGGGAGTTGCGCTCACCCTTACACCACAGGGGACACACGATCATCACAACTGCACGAACTATACTAGCTCGCCTCCGATAAAATACAAATTCTCAGCTTGTCCCTGCCCACTATTACTCAAACTCTGGTTTTGTCAAACTGATTTCCGTAAGAGTAAGGTCTCAGGAGTGCCCCCGAGCTGAAGAAACGATCATTGCCCGTAATCAGCTTATTTTAGAAGTAACATATAAGTGGTGTCTGTTCTTTCGTGCTTTTGATCCTGCAGTTAGTATCTATTCATATTCAACGAATTTACAACGTTAACTGCGAATGGGTGAAGTTGAAAATGTATACCTATCCGGGATTCCCGGGTTTCATGCTTGCAAGGCAGTTGCTCTCACCCCTATACCACTAGGGAGTGCTCTCGCGGTATTCCGTGAATATGAAATGATACTAACTGCATCATCGAAATGGTGTTTGTTCTTTCGGACATTGCGAAAGAACGAAATTCAAAATGTTCAAATGTTTGTAAAGCTTACGGGACTTAACTACGGGGTCATCAGTCCCTAAACTTACAAACTACTTATGAACTACTTACGGACTAGAACGGCACAAATATCCATGCCCGAGGGGGGATTCGAACCCCCGACCGTAGGGGCCGTGCAGACCGTGACTGAAGCGCCTCAGTCTCCTCGGCCACCGCGGCTGGCTGCGAAAGAACGGACACTACATATATATAATACGTAGATGACGGGAAATTATCCTTTCTTCAGTGCGGAGGCACTCCTACGATCTTACTCTTACGGGAATCAGTTTAACAAAACCGCGAGTTTGAGTAATAGTGGGCAGGGAAAAGTTGACAATTTGAATATGACGGGAGACGAGTTAGAGTTGTCCATGCAACTGTGACAATTGCTGTCTGCCCAGTGGTCTTGCAGTCAGCGCAACTGTCTAGTAACCAGGAAACACGGGTTCGAATACCGGCTGGGTGCACATTTTAAACTTTACCCATTCGCATTTAAATCGTAAATTCCGTGAATATGAATTGACACTAACTGCAGGATCAAAAATGGTATCCGAAAGAAATATATATATATATATATATATATATATATATATATATATATATATATATATATATGTGTGTGTGTGTGTGTGTGTGTGTGTGTGTGTGTGTGCTGATCTCCTATTTTTGGCTAAGATTTTTCTTTTTTCAAAATAGAGAGCGCATACAGCCCTCTGATCAAAAGCGCAGACCCACACAGGTAACAGGGGGAACAGGCTTAGGACAGTTTCAAACAGCTTTGTCATTAATCTGAAAAATAGATTTGACCTGTTGCCTCAGTCAGAATCGGATAAGCCTTATGTAGCTAAAGCTGTAGAAAGGACACAACAAACTTTCAAGAAGGACTTGAAAACGGTAGGGAAAACTGTGAAAAGAAAGAAAGTCTTGTTGTTAGGTAGCTCCCATGGTAAAGGCGTTGGCCAACTACTGCAGGAAAAGCTAGGATCAGAGTACCAGGTCACAAACTTTTTCAAACCAAATGCGGGTCTGGGTCAGGTAACAGAGGATATAGGTTCTTTATGTAAAGATTTCACAATGGAGGATACCGTGGTTATAATGGGTGGTCCGGGAAACAGCATTGACAGAAACTGTGAATATTCTATAGACTGGGACCTGGTGAAGATATCATCGGCAAGGAAGCATACTAATGTAGGGTTTGTATCTGTCTTGAGTGGCCATGATCAACCTCGTTTGAACTCTTCTGACAGGAGAGTAAACTTGTAGTTGTAACGGCTACTCATGTCAGATATGTGGTCCCATATTGGTTTGATTCCTGTGATTGATATCTGTAGGTGGGACTACACTAGGCATGGCCTTCATCTCAACAGGAAAGGGAAGGGAAAACTGTCAAGGTTGATTGCAAGTAGCTTACGGAGTGGCACTGTCACAAATGGTAAAATACCAGTGGTTACAGGTGTCAGAGGGAAGCCTTTTTTAGGATAGGAAGGGGGGAAAGGAAACCAGTTTTGAGAGAGATTGGAAGACACCCTCAGTTTGGAAAAGCAGTTAAGCAGGAGATAGATTTTAGCAAACAGTGTTTAACAGAGAGTACTCAGAAACTTCCAGTAAATCTTAGTCTTAGTTAAAAAAAAATCAGATAAACAGGAGACAGTTTTTAGCAAATAATGTTTAACAGAGACTGCCAGTAAATCTTAGTGAAACCATCAGTACGCAATGTCAGTTATCTTTAACACATCAAAATATTCCAGGACTCAGAAATAAACTTGATGAACTACTCATTTGTGTTGGTGAAATAGATTCTTCTAACCCAATTGACATAATTTGCCTAAACATTGTAGGATTTAATTTAGCTTCACACTTCTGTAGAGTAGATGTGGAGGGAGGAGCAGTTGCCACATTCATCAAAAACTGCTATAAATTCAAGAATATTGATATAATTAAATTCTGTCTAGAGCAGCATTTAGAAGCTTGTGCAACAGAAGTAGAGTTCCATAACTGATGCTATTTAATAGTAACTATTTACCGAGCACCAGCAGGAAATTATAATCTATTCCTAAATCATCTACAAGCTCTATTGGGTTATTTAACAGGAAGAAATAAAGAAGTCCTGGTTGCTGGTGACTTTAATAGAGATTTTCTTATGCAGTCCAGCAGTAAAAATTTAGTTCAGTCTTGTCTTTCAACATAACCCATACCGTAAACCTTCCAACTAGGATCACTAAAACCTCTAGGACAGCAATTGATAATATTTTATAGACAAATCAAAGGAACAAAATCATATCATAAAACCAATAACAAGTGGCCTATCAGATCATGATATGCAACTCCTTGTTTTAGGTATAAATTCTAAACTGATTATGAAGTTATGAAGACTACAAAAAGTGCATACAGGAGTGTAGTCAATCCACCAAAAATTGAAATTTTTAGAAAACTCCTCAAAGACACGAACTGGAAAGATGTATATAATGCTCATGGCATGAATGTAAAATATAACATATTCTATAATAATCTTAGCATCGTGTTTTCAAACTGTTTTCTTCTAAAAGTAACTCGAATTAAACAGAAGTCTATAATAAAACCATGGATTACACAAGGAATAAAGATTTCATGTAAGACAAAAATGATGATGATGATTTAGCTAAATATAAGGAATACTGTAAAATATTTTTAAAAACTTTATTCAGGCATCTAAACAAATGCACTGTGAAAAGAAGATAGCAACATCAGGAAACCAAATAAAGATAACATTGGATATAGTGACAGAGGAGACTGGAAGAACCGAAAAGGAACAAGAGCAGGTAGCATTAAGAGTAGATGAGACATTAGTAACTGATGGGCATAGTGTGGCAAATCTATTTAACAAGTACTTTAAATGTCCAAAAGTTTGTAAATCTATCGGACCAAACTGCATGGCCATCAGTCCGTAGCTTACAAACTACTTAAACTAAGATAAACTAACCTAAGGACAACACACACACCCATGCCCCAGGGAGGACTCGAAACTTCGACGGTGAGCAACCGCGGGCTCCGCAGCGAGGCGCCTTAGACCGCTTGGCTGCTCCACCACGGCTAACAAGTACTTCATATCTGTTACTGATAGTATGGGATTGTCTGGGTCAGTAAATAATGCCCTTGAATATTGAAACTAGCATTTACAAATAACTTCAGCTACATGAATATGTCACTAACTTCACCACAAGAAATAACTTCCATAATAAAATCTTTAAAACGAAGTGGTTACGATGAAATATCAACAAAATTAATTAATGCGTGTTCTTGTGTATTTAGCACAATTTTAAGTTACTTGTGTAACCAGTCTATTATAACTGATTGGCTAAAATATGCGGATATTAAACCTCTATTCAAGAAGGGGGATAAAGAGACACCATCAAACTACAGACCGATTTCACTTTTGCCAGCATTCTCAAAAATTCTAGAACAGGTGATCTACAAGCAGCTTCTCATTCACCTGACCATGAATAACATATTGTCCAAAACACATTTTGGATATCTGAAAGGTTCCGATATCGAGGAGGCTATTTACACCTACAGTGAGAATGTACTTAATTCATTAGATAATAAATTGCAAGCAGCAGGTATTTTCTGTGATTTATCAAAGGTATTTGATTATGTGAACCATAACATCCTTTTAAGTAAATTAGAATTCTATGGTGTCACGGGAAATGCTGCAAAATGGTTCAAGTCGTACCTCACTAACAGGAAACAAAGGGTGTCAGTGTAAGTGACCAGTGAATTAAGCCAACAGTCATCATTGGATTGGGAAGAAATTACATGTGGTGTCCCACAAGGATCCATCTTAGGGCCATTGCTTTTACTTGTGTACATTAATGACTTCTCATTAATTACACAACCAGAAGCAGAGCTCGTTTTGTTTGCAGATAATACAAGTATTGCAATAAAAAGTACGTCAAGCATAGTTATAGAAAGGTGTGCTAATGATATTTTCATGAACATTAATAAATGGTTTGAAAGACTCACCACATGCAGTTCAGAACATGTCAGAGATTTCCTGTCAGCATATGCATTAAGTATGAAGAAGAGCAGATAGAAGAGGTTGACAGTATTAAATTCCTGGGATTACAGCTTGATAATGAATTTAGTTGGGAGGAGCACACCACAGAACTGCAGAAACGACTCAACAAATCTGTATTTTCAATACGTCTGTTATCAGACATAGGAGACATAAAAATAAAAAATCTTGCATACTTTGCTTACTTTCATTCCATAATGACATATGGTATAATACTTCGGGGTAACTGTTCAAGTCAGTCAAAAGCCTTCAGAGTCCAAAAGCGTGTAAAACGTATTATTTGTGGAGTAAATTCACGGAAGCCCTGTAGAAGCCTCTTCAAAGAACTGGGTATATTAACTACTGCCTTTCAGTATATTTATTCCTTAATGAAACTTGTCATAAATAAAATATCCCTTTTTGCAACAAACATCTCAGTTCATACATGCAATACTAGGAACAAAAATTATCAACACAAGGACTTAAAACCGCTTACTTTAGTTCAAAAAGGGGACCACTACCCAGGAACACACATTTTAAATAATTTACCATCAAGTATAAAAAAATTAGCTAGAAATAAAGATCATTTTAAGAGGAGCCTAAAAGACAACTCCTTCTACTCCATTAGTGAATTTCTAGATTGTACCAAATAATGCATGTATCGGTATTCATATTATATTAGTATTATTATATTATCAGCTCAAAAGAAAATTGAAAAATGTATGTATCTGTATTTATATTATTAGTATTATCTATTATTCAGATTGGAAATTTTTTTTCTTGACATGTTCCACATCCACGAGGATATCCTCAACATGGATCTAAGGAAGGAAAAACTAATGTTATCTAATCCCAGCGCGCCGGCAACTATGCAGTCTACATCTACATCAGTACTCTGAAAGTTAGATTGAGGTGGATGGTAGAGGGTTCATCGACCCGCTTTTATGATATTTCTCTACAGTTCCATTCTCTAGTAGCTTGCGGGACAAGGAACACCAAAATCTTTCCGTTTTCGATCTGATATCTCCTATTTTTATCTTGATGATCATATCGTCTATTGTAGGTGGGTGTTAACAAAATATGTTCGCATTTGGAAAAGAAAGTTGGTAAAAGAAATTTCGTGTAAAGATCTCTTCGCAAAGAATAACACCTTTCATTTAATGATTTCCAACCCAACTCGTGCATCATTTCCGTGACACTCTCCCCCCAACATTGCGATAATACAAAACGAGCTGTCCTCTGAACTTCCTCTAAATCGTGTGTCAGTCGCATTTGGTGTGGATCACACAATGTGCAGCAATACTCCAAAACAGGACGCAGATGTGTGGAGTAAGCAGTTTCTTTAGCAGGACTGTTGCATCTTATAAGTGTTCTGCCAACGAAACGTAGTCTTTGGTTCGCGTTCCCTACGATATTTTCTATGTGATCAACAAATTTAAGTTGTTTGCACTTGTTACTCCTAGGAAACTAGTTGAATTTACGGCCTGTAGTTTTGACTGATTTATCGCGTAAATGAAGGTCAGGGGCGTAAATAAACCCTTCCTCTAGTGGGGTTCAGAGCCAGAGCGATAGTGAGGTGCCTTCACACAGTTGACACGTGCCAAAGCCGTGACGCCCCCCCCCCCCCCCCCCCATAAAACAAACTTCAATTTTGTGAGTAGTTGATAAAACAATGAGGCGTTATTGAAAAAGATTGTAGACATGAAGAGCAGTATTTTCTGTTATACCTTGAAAATGACGGGCGTTCACCTCTTTAAATACTATCTGTTGTCGAAGACGTTACCCAACTATATTCCCGTAAATTATTTGAACATAACATACAGAATAAGCCCAATTTTCAGAACAAAAGTAATCGCTGTAGGGATTAGTAAATTAGTAATACCTTCCGCACTATCACATCTGGCTCAAGTCATAAGTTGTCAGCAATCGTAAAAAACCTACAGCCTTCAGACAAATAACATATAGGGGAGACCATGGGAATGGCGCCACCTTAAGGGAAACCAGTTTTTTTACCTTATTAAAAGTGTATCTTTTTCGTACCGAATAATACCACAGCTTCGAGAGCTAATACTACTTTATTATAATTTTTTCAGTCATGTATTTTGTTAAGTTTTCTTATTCTTTTACGAATGAGTCACTATGGACTACGATTATTTCAACTGTTTCATCTTTCCTTCTTTAAGCATAAGGACATTCACCGCTATACGTGGGAAGCAAGGGGACCCAGATCTATCACTGACTTAATAATAACAGACCAGGAATTCAGGAAGACAGTCAAGGACACACGTGTTTTCAGGGGGTTCTTTGATGATACTGATCATTATTTAATCTGCAGTGAAATTGGCTCTGTGAGGCCAAAAGAGCAGAAAGTCAGGTCCATGTGTAGAAGGATAAGTGTGGAGAAGCTTCAAGACAAGTAAATTAGGCACAAATACATAACAATGATCTCTAAAAGGTACCAGTTAGTTGCATGTAATGATTTACAGTCACTGGAAGAGGAATGATCAAGGTACAGGGACACACTACTGGAAACAGCTAGAGAATGTCTTGGAACAGTAGTGTGTAAAGGTAGGAAGAAGCAGACAGCCTGGTGGAATGACACAGTCAAGGCAGCCTGTAAAAAGAAAAAGAAGGCATATCAAAAATGGCTCCATACTAGAAATCAAGCAGACAGAGAAAGTTATGTTGAAGAAAGAAACAAAGCCAAAGGGATAATAGCAGAATCCAAGCAGAAATCATGGGAATACTTTGGAAACAAGCTAGAATCTCTGGGCCAAGCCGCGGGAAAACCATTTTGGAGCGTAATTAGCAATCTTTGAAAGGGAGGGAAGAAGGAATTTACAAGTGTTTTGGACAGGTCAGGAAAGCTGCTAATCAATCCTGTGGATGCCTTGGGTAAATTGAGGGAATATTTTGAAGAATTGCTCAATGTAGGTGAAACGTTCAATGATGTATCAGATTTTCAGGCAGATGGGATAGTAACGACGATGAAAACAGGATCTCATTTGACGAAGTGGAGAAAATGGTCAGTAGATTACAGTGCAATAAAGCGGCTGGGGTGGATGAAATTAAGCCGGAACTCGTCACATACAGTGGAATATGAGGTCTCAAATGGTTACACAGGATAATTGAAAAGGCGTGGGACAGGTTCCGTCTGACTGGACGAAATCAGTAATCACGCCAATTTTCAAATTTGGAAACAGAAAAGATTGCAACCACTATCGAGGTGATGATGATATGGTCTTCAGTCCGGAGACTGGTTTGATGCAGCTCTCCACCCTACTCTCTCCTGAGCAAGCCTTTTCATCTCCTCATAAGAACGGCAACCCACATCCACTTGAATCTGCTTACTATACGTGTCTCTTGGTCTCCCTCTGCGATTTTTACCCCACACACTTCCCTCCAATGCTAAATTTACGATTCCCCGATGTCTAAGAATGTGTCCTACCAAGCGATCCCTTCTTTTAGTCAGGGTATGCCAAAATATCCTTTTCTCACCAATTCTGTTCAGTACTTCTTCATTGGTTATGCGATCTACCCACCTAATCTTCAGCATTCTTCGATAACACCACATTTCAAAAGCCTCTATTCTCTTCCTGTCCGCACTGCTTATCGTCCATGTTTCACTCCCGTACAAGGCAACACACCTCACAAATGCCTTCAGAAAAGACTTCCTTACACTTAAATTAATATTCGATGTTAGCAAATTTCTCTTTTTCAAAAATGCTTTTCTTCCCATTGCCATTCTGCATTTTATATCCTCTGTACTGCGACCATCGCATGTTATTTTACTACCCAAGTAACAAAACTCATCTACCACCTTCATTGTTTCGTTACCTAATCTAATTCCTTCAGCATCACCTGATTTTCTAAGACCGCATTCCATTATTTTTGTTTTGCTCTTGTTAATGTTCATTTTATACGCTTTCTTCAACACACTGTCCATTCCATTCAACTGCTCTTCCAGGTCCTTTGCTGTCTCTGACAGAATAACTATGTCATCAGCAAAACGCAATGTTTTTATTTCTTCCCCCTGTACTTTAATCCCTATTCCAAATTTTTCCTTGCTTTCCTTCACCGCCTGCTCGATGTACAAATTGAATAACATTAGAGAAAGGCTACAACCCTGTCTTACTCCCTTCCCAACTGATGCTTCCCTTTCATGCCCTTCGAGTCTAATAACTGCGGTCTGGCTTTTGTACAAGTTATAAATAACTCTCCTTTCCCTATATTTTACCCCTGCTGACTTCAGAATTTGAAAGAGTGTATTCCAGTCAACATTGTCAAATGCTTTCTCCAAATCTACAAAAGCTAAAAATGTAGGTTTGCCTTTCCTTAATCTATCTTCTAAGATAAGACGTAAAGTGAGTATTGCCTCCCGGGTTCCTATGTTCCTCCTGAAGCCAAACTGATCTTCCCCGAGGTCAGCTTCTACCAGCTTTTCCATTCTCCTGTAGATAATTCGTGTTAAAATTTTGCAACCATGACTTATCAAACTGATGGTTCTGTAATTTTCACACCTGTCTGCGCCTGATTTCTTTGGAATGGGGATTATTACGGCGACGACGATAGTAACGGCGCGGCATCGTGGTACAATGCTGTTGCACGTGCTGCTGCCTCTCTCCATCTGAGCCACGATGCCAGGTGCACGGCTATTTTACGCCTGGTGCGCGCCTTATCAACAGGAAGTACCTTATGAACCGCAACTTCCTCTGGCGCTCTCTCTCGCACCTTTGATTTTATCCCGTCCAGCGCTAAGTTAAAACTAGTAGCGCTGGACTTAGCCGCAGCAGCAAAGCGACTGTGGCGCTCCAGGCGGAACAGCTCAGAAGCTGCTTCAAGGTCACGCACTTGGAAAAACACATGCAGTGGCCTTACTTAACATCATATTAAAACATGACACGAAGTGCCCGAAACATATTTTTAGGAAAAGGTATCTTTATTATCTGAGGGTATTTCGCCTGTCTCATAAATCCTACACACCAGTTCAAATAGTCTTGTCATGGCTGGCTCTCCCAGAGACTTTAGTAGCTCTGAGGGTATGTCATCTACTCCTGCGGCCTTGTTCCGACCTAGGTCTTTCAAGGCTCTGTCAAATTCATCTCTATCGAGGTATCTCTTTAATTAGCGTTGTAGGCAAAATATTCTCAGGTATTGTTGAAAGGAAAGTGCGAGTATTAATTGAGGACAAGTTAGATGAAACTCAGTGTGGGTTTAGGCCTCTTAGAGGCTGTCAAGACCAGATCTTTAGCTTAGGGCAGGTAATGGAAACAGCATTTAGAGTAGATGGCAAAAAATGTTCAAATGTTTGTTAAGCTTATGGGACTTAACTACGGGGTCATCAGTCCCTAAACTTACAAACTACTTATCGACTACCTTGTACTAAGGACGGCACAAACATCCATGCCCGAGGGGGGATTCGAACCCCCGACCGTAGTGGCCGTGCAGACCGTGACTGGAGCGCCTCAGTCCCCTCGACCACCGCGGCCGGCAGAGTAGATGGCAAATTAAGCTCATGGTTCAGGGTAGTTTCAGGGGTAAGACAAGGCTGTCTCCTGTCACCACTGTTGTTCATACTATTTATGGATCATATGTTGAAAACAGTAGACTGGCAGGGCGGGATTAAAGTAGGTGAAAACAAAATAAGCAGTCTCGCATATGCGGATGACTTAGTTGTAACAGCTGTCCAGTCATTCGTTGATCATTCCGGAGCAGCAATAGAAGAAAGCAAACGGAAAGCTGAAGTTCTAAATTTAACCTTTAAGAAATCTTTCACGCAGAAGGACCGCACAAATGTACCATCATTTGATCAACGTACAAATTCCGAAATGGGGGACATAGCAATAGGTATTTTCGGTGTAGAGAAGCAGCTGAGAGAGCTAAATACGAAAAAGTCTGCTGGTCCGGATGGAATACCAGTTCGGTTTTACAAAGACTATTCTGCGACTTTGGCCCCCTACTTAGCTTGCATTTATCGCGAATCTTTAATTCAGCGCAAATTTCCACACAATTAAAGTCCAATATCGTTGACATCAGTTTCATGTAGAATTTTGGAGCATATTCTCAGTTCGAATATGGTAAATTTCCTTGAAACGGAAAAGCTTCTTTCCATGAATCAGCACGGGTTTAGGAAACATCGTTCATGTGAAACTCAGCTTGCCCTTTTCTCACATGACATCTTGCGAGCCATGGACGAAGGGCAACAGACGGATTGTGTTTTTCTCGACTTCAAAAAGGCGTTCGACGCGGTGCCACACTGCAGACTGCTAACGAAGATACGAGCTTATGGAATAGGTTCGCAGATTTGTGACTGGCTGGAAGACTTCCTGAGTAATAGAACGCAGTACGTTGTTCTCGACGGCGAGTGTTCTTCAGAGACTAGTGTATCGTCAGGCGTGCCCCAGGGGAGTGTGATAGGACCGCTGTTGTTTTCTATCTGTATAAATGATCTGATGGACAGAGTAAGTTGTAATATGCGGCTGTTTGCTGATGATGATGTGGTGTATGGGAGAGTGTCGTCTGTAACTGAATGTAATAGCATACAGAATGACTTAGACAAAATTTCTAGTTGGTGCGAAGATTGGCAGCTAGCTCTCAATGTGGAAAAATGTAAGGTGATGCGCATGAGTGGAAAAACCAATCCCATAATGTTCGAATACAGCATTAGTAGTGAGCTTCTTGATGATGTCGCGTCGTTCAAATATCTAGGCGTAACATTGCAGAGCGATATGAAATGGAACGAGCATGTAAGGACAGTTGTGAGTCGGGCGGACAGCCGACTTCGGTTGATTGGGAGAATTTTGGGAAGATGTACTTCACCTGTAAGGGAGACCGCGTATAAAACGCTTGTGCGACCACGTCTTGAGTACTGCTAAAGTGTTTGGGACCCGCAACAGATCAGTTTAAAGAAGGACATAGAGGCGGTACAGAGACGAGCAGCTAGATTTGTTACCGGTAGGTTCGACCAATGCGCGAGTGTCACGGAAATGCTCCGGCAACTCAGTTGGGGATCGCTGGGAGAAAGACGACGTTCTTTTCGTGAATTTCTGTTGAGTAAATTTAGAGGGCCGGAATTTGAAGCTGAGTGTAGTACGATCTTGCTGCCGCCTACTTACATTTCGCGTAAAGATCACAAAGACAAGATAAGAGAAATTTGGGCTCATACGGAGGCATATAGGCATTCTTTTTTTCCTCTTTCAGTTTGGGAGTGGAATAGGAAAGGAAATGCCTAGTAGTGGTACAGTGTACCCTCCGCCACGCACCTTACGGTGAATTGCGGAGTATGTATGTAGATGTAGATGTAATGGCCGATTCGATTGAAAGGTTGCGAACTAATATTTCAGAGCTCGATCAGAGGTGCAAGGATTATGATATGAATATCAGCATCTCCAAAACGAAAGTAATGTCTGTGGGAAAGAGATTCAAACAGATTGAGTGCCAAATAGGAGGAACAAAGTTAGAACAGGTAGACAGTTTCAAGTACCTGGGATGTATTTTCTTACACGATGGCAACATAGCGAAAGAACTGGAATCGAGGTGCAGCAAAGCTAATGCAGTGAGTGCTCAGCTAAGATCTACTCTCTTCTGTAAGAAGGAAGTAAGTACCAAGACTAAGTTAGCAGTGCACCGCTCTATCTTTCGACCAACTTTGTTGTATGGGAGTGAAAGTTGGGTAGATAGAGGTTACCTTATTCATAAGGTAGAGGTTACAGATATGAAAGTAGCTAGAATGATTGCAGGTACCAATAGATGGGAATAATGGCAGGAAGGTGTCCATAATGAGGAAATCAAAGAAAAGCTGGGAATGAACACCATAGATGAAGCAGTTAGAGCAAACAGACTGAGATGAGGTGGGGTCATTTTACACGCATGGGAGAAGCAAGGTTACCTAAGAGACTCATGAGCTCGTCAGTGGACGGTAAGAGGAGTCGAGGTAGACCAAGAAGAAAGTACTTAGATTCGGTGCAAAACGATTTTGAAGTAAAAGGCATAACATCAGACGAGGCATCAATGTTAGCATTGAATAGGGGATCATGGAGGAATTTTATTAGAGGTACTATGCTCCAGACTGATCGCTGAAAGGCATAATCAGTCTCTAATGATGATGATGATGATGATTTAATCTTTCTTTTCCTCCATATTTCTTTCATCATTTTCCGATGTTTATCTCTTCTTTCTTCGGTCCACTTGGCTCCAGTCTTTTTCTTCGGTTTTTCCTTGAAACATTTGGCATCCTTTAATTTCTTTCCGAGTGGCAGTCTTTTCTCAATATCTTGTTGGCTAATTTGGAGCTCGTCCATATCCATTCCAACTTCTTTGCACCAGGTATTATCCATTTTTAATTTACTGAAGTAACAGACTTCTTATTATATACGTCCTTAGTGAGGTAGTATGCTATTTTCATCCTGCTAACTCTATTCTCTGAAATATCTTGTTCAATTACTTCTCCTAGATATCTGAACTTACTTCTTCTCTTAATTTTTCCATATTTTGTTACCATTATGTTTGGAGTTGTGTTAATGTTTGTCACAAATTTGGTTTTCTCAAAGGAGATTTGTAAGCCTGCTTTTTCAGCTTGTTCTTTGAGCAATTCAGTTTGTCTCATGGCTGTTTCTATTGAATCCGAAAAAATAGATAAGTCATCTGGAAATGCTAAACAGTCTATTTGTAGGTGGTCCCTTTTGTAAATTAATGTAACTCCCTCATTGATTTGGCTTTCTCTTAATGACACTCCATTCCGTTATAACTTTTTCCAGGACACAAAGAGCAGCGGGGAGAGACCATCTCCCTGTCTCACTCCAGTTTTAATCTCAAAACTTCTGGATATTTCACCTCTGAATTTCACTTTAGAGTTGATATTTGCTAGAGCTTGCGTAATTAGAGCTGTGGTTTTACTGTCTAATGCCAGTTCATTCAGTATTTCAAACAGTGACTTCCTACCAACCGAGTCATAGCCTTTCTTGAAGTAAACAATCAAGATTACAAAGTTTTTGTATCTTCTTTTCAGATACATTAGTACTGCCTGAGTATCTGAGTTGAGAATCTGATCTGCATATGATCTTTCTAAAACCACATTGATATTCTTCAATTTGTGAGTCGAGTTTTTGGTCTGTCCTAACTAGTAATGCTTTTGATAAGATTTTGTACGTAACTGGTAAAGGAATTTTATTGTTAAAAATATATTGTGACAGTATACGCAGTGGCGCCAGTACCTGGGTTCCGGGGTTATGACGCCATAGATTTGAAAATCAAGGATAAACCTACACGATGAATGAGTAAAGGTAAATAAGTAGTACAACTGTTCTAATGTATATTTGTTAATTAAGAGTAAATCTAGCAAACGTAACGTCATCTCAGACGCCGGCACAATCGGTTCCACTGCGCGGCCGCGGCGCGGGGCGCGGATCGCGGGGGACTGAGGCGCTTCAGTCACGGTCTGCACGGCCACTACGGTCGGGGGTTCGAATCCCCCCTCGGGCATGGATATTTGTGCCGTCCTTAGGTGTAGCTAGTTCATAAGTAGTTCGTAAGTTTAGGGACTGATGACCCCGTAGTTAAGTCCCATAGACTCTCCAAAAAACATTTGAATTTTTTTTAGCGGATCGCGGAGGGGTCGCTCCGCGGCCCGAGGGTATTTAAATCGCTCGCTACCGGGCTAGAATCCAGTTCCCTTCGAGCAGGCGTAGCGTGCGGACCTCCGTGCCGGCGCGTTTCTAGGAGCTCAGTCCGTCTGTTCACCTGATGATGGCGACATGAATGATCGCCGAAATATTGTGCCCGTTGGACACTATAGACCGGCAGTACACACGTGGATATTTTGAGTTCATAAGTAGTTTGTAACTTTAGGGATTGATGACCCTGCAGTTAAGTTCCATAAGCTTGACAAGCATTTGAACTTTTTTTTTTTTTTTTTTTTTTTTTTTTTTTTTGTTCCTTCAACTTCAGAAATCAATTCAAAGTCACAAGGACACAAAACCGGGGCGTATGGTGGATGGTACAGTACTTGCCAGTCCCATCGACCCAACAGACCAGCTACAGCTTGCGCTGTATGTGCCCGCGCATTGTTGTGCAAAATGATGGATGGGTTGCGCATAAGTGTTGCCGCTTCTTTCGCAAAGCTGGTCGCAAGTGATGCTCCAAAAAGAACAGTAATACTGTCCATTGACGGTCTGCCGTGACGGAACGTAATGCGCTAGGATAACACCACCACAGTCGTACACGAGAATCACCATTACTTTCACTGTACTGGGGCCCTGACGCACTTTCCACTATCGCGACGACCCATAACGACGCCATTCGTTTGACTGCCGTTTCGGTTTTGGCTCGTACGATGTGGCCCGTGTCTCATCCAGTGTTACGATACAGCGTAAGAAAGTCTCTCCTTCACGCTCACAGCGCTCCAAGTGTTTCTGAGTGCATTTCTGTCAATTCATGCGGAACCCACAGTAATACAATTTTTCGCATGCCTAGGCGTACCGTCAGAATGCGAAGCGTAGTCGCATGCGCTAATCCGTTTTCGTGGGCGAGATCACGAATCAAAAAATGTTCAAATGTTTGTTAAGCTTATGGGATGTTAAGCTTATGGGACTTAACTACGGGGTCATCAGTCCCTAAACTTACAAACTACTTACAAACTACCTTATACTAAGGACGGCACAAATATCCATGCCCGAGGGGGGATTCGAACCCCCGACCGTAGTGGCCGTGCAGACCGTGACTGGAGCGCCTCAGTCCCCGCGGCCACCGCGGCCGGCAGATCACGAACCGTCTGGCGTCAATCACTGTCCACTAACGCGGCAAAAGTATGCTCTTCTAAAACCACCTGCCCGATTCATGTCTCCACAGTTTGACGAGCTTCATTGAAGGCTTTTACCTAACGTGCCACTGTCCTGCACGCCGATTCCCCCAACGCCACTTGAAGACCTTAATGACGCTGTCGTGCTGTACAACCTCTGGCACATTCAATCTTAATCAAACTCCGTTGTTCCTGTTTCGAAAACATAGTGACACCGTTACGCTAGATCGCTTGCTCAAGAGTTACAGTGTTTCCCTCGATTGTATGCACACCGGTGACGTGGGACGGGCGAGTCCATTTGCTCGGAGGTAAGGTAGGTGTGTCAACAACGTGAGCTATCAGCGACAATAGTATATTCCATTGCATAGTGTCTCCACAGCAGTGTTGTAACTATTTACGTTCCAACCCTCAAATTTTACCTTGATATTTCAAAACTACTCAACTGATCCTATGAAAAATTTTGCATCGTGTGTGTGATTTCGTCCAACTTGAAAACAGGTTAGTTTTTATCTCGATTAATAACCTAATATTATTTTTACTGCATACTCATTGCTTTTATCTACAAACTTTAAGTATTCAGTAATTGGTGATATTTAGCAATTTCAAGTCTAGGCTAGACATGTTCCTCGTGAGACGCGACATCCCGCTACTTCCGTGTGTCGTTGTGCCGCAGGCAGTGTTTATACCGCTGTTGTGTGTCTGAACTGCGAATTAACAAGTATTTGTTTGTGTGTTTGTTCGTCCCGTCTTTATAATTATAGAGGTTTCGGCCGCTTATTAAGTTAGTGATGGCTCCTCCAGTTCCACTAAAGAATACTTTGTGATTCGAGTTTGAAAAGGATTACAGAAAAGTTCAACCTAGCTCAATGGAAATTCATAATTGGATCGACGAGAGGTTGGAATAACGTCCGACCAATTACACACAGCTTACTATGACCTGACGCTGTACTGCTTCTACGTAAAATTCTACAACCCGTTTCAAGTGGAAAAAATACTGCATAAAACTGGAGGGAAAGCAGAATTCCGCCACCGCTACCGAGCGCTGAGTACAGGTATCATTACAAATGCCGGCATACAGTATAAACAAGTTAGAAATTTCAATCTACCTCCCGAAATTGACGATTCTTTTCTAAAAGATGTGTTTTCAAAATACAGTGACATCAAATCAATTAGGCATGAGAGATTGTGGAACCAGCACAAGTTGCAGTGTTTTCGTGATGTTCGTTCAGTTGAAATGCATATTAAAAGTAATATTCCATCATATATTGAAGTGTGCGGGTACAAAGCTTATATCATGTACACTTGACAGCAAAAAAAGTGGATCACCCCTGAATTCCTAAGTGGAGACCGCACCTGACGCTATGCAACCACCATTGCACAGCTGCGTCGCGGGTCGTCAAATCAATGCACAGTACAGTTATTACCTACCCACAACAGGTACTAAGTAAATCTCCTATTTCTCCTTATGGCATTCAGGCAAGGTACAAACCAATACTTTCGTACAACAAATATTAGAATAAACGTCATTAGAGATGAGACAATAACATTTGTAAATTAAATTTAGTTGCAATAAGTGAAAAGTCAGATACGTTATCACACTTGTTTAGTGACATGATATGTTTTTGTTCATGATCTGAATCTGAGCGCACTGTTAAGCAAAAAACAGTTGTATGCCTGATCGAGATGCGATTACAGGTCACGCACTTTTTCGTGGCCCCTCTCTAATCGGCGGAAGCCGGCTGAGCTCGTGTGTCAACCTTACCTCGTAACAGCATTGTACACCGTAGACCTCGTCAATGATTGTTGATTTGTACTTCTTATTGAATATTGTCTTCCACTTTATTATTTGCTAAAATAAGTCCATATATCCCGACGACTTCTTTTATAAGAAAGAAGGCTGTCCTTGAAAGTGGTGTGAAGAATGTTAATTTTGATTTTTATTCTGTTACGACAATAAAAAGAGGCAGAGAGCGTTGTTACACCCGCTTAATAAGTCCCTTTCAAATATTAACATTTAGTAGATATGCGTTCCACCTTTCTATTACTCAAATATTAAAGTGATACTGGTACCGCGGAAAGGCAAAGGTCCCAGGTTCGGGTCCCGGTTCCGGCACACAATTTTAATCTGCCAGGAAGTTTCATATCAGCGCACACTCCGCTGCAGAGTGAAAGTTTCATCCTGGAAACATCCCTTAGGCTGTGGCTAAGCCATGTCTCCACCATATCCTTTCTTCCAGGAGTGCTAGTCTTGCATGGTTCGCAGTAGAGCTTCTGTGAAGTTCGGAAAGTAGGAGGCGAGGTACTGGTGGAAGTAAAGTTGTGAGGCGGCATCTTGAGTCGTGTCGGGATAGCACAGTCAGTAGTGCGCTTGCCCGCGAAAGGCAAAGGTCCCCGGTTCCGGCACACAATTTTAATCTGCCAGGAAGTTTCATATCAGAGCACACTCCCCTGCAGAGTGAAAGTTTATGAAGGTATTCGATAACTGGCAAGTGTGTCGAGCAATTATTCTTCACGGTGTGGTTGTCTTCAGTAGTCATACTGAGGTTACAAAACAGCAATGTGGATTCTGATACAATGTCGCATCGAAAATGTGATTACATGCGAAGCTTAATATCCAATTAGGAAGGATGGGGGAGAACTTCAGTCTCTGCCATTTCAAAGCTTGGATACGGTATTGGTCAGGAATATATGTCCATTTTATTGGCGACAATAGTGCTTGCACGGTAAGGTCCAGTTGTCCATTATATCCACGTCCTTTTCGTGAGTCAACGACAGAGAAATAATGAAAGTGATTAAAAAAAGCCTGTCAACACAAAATTGTGAAAAGAAGCACGGAGATGCAGATAAATATTTCAAGGGAGGGGTAGCAGGAGGGAGGGCGGGATCTAGGAATGAACAGGAGAACAGAACTGGAAAATAAAAGAAGCAAATGCTTGGAAAGTACTCCTTACTTCCAGAATGAAACTTTCACTCTGCAGCGGAGTGTGCGCTGATATGAAACTTCCTGGCAGATTAAAATTGTGTGCCGGAACCGGGACTCGAACCTGGGACCTTTGCCTTTCGCGGGCAAGCGCACTACCGACTGTGCTATCCCGACACGACTCACGATGCCGCCTCACAACTTTACTTCCGCCAGTACCTCGCCTCCTACTTTCCAAACTTCACAGAAGTTCTCTTGCAAACACGCAAGACTAGCACTCCTGGAAGAAAGGATATGGTGGAGACATGGCTTAGCCACAGCCTAAGGGATGTTTCCAGAATGAAACTTTCACTCTGCAGCGGAGTGTGCGCTGATATGAAACTTCCTGGCAGATTAAAATTGTGTGCCGGAACCGGGACTCGAACCTGGGACCTTTGCCTTTCGCGGGCAAGCGCACTACCGACTGTGCTATCCCGACACGACTCACGATGCCGCCTCACAACTTTACTTCCGCCAGTACCTCGCCTCCTACTTTCCAAACTTCACAGAAGTTCTCTTGCAAACACGCAAGACTAGCACTCCTGGAAGAAAGGATATGGTGGAGACATGGCTTAGCCACAGCCTAAGGGATGTTTCCAGAATGAAACTTTCACTCTGCAGCGGAGTGTGCGCTGATATGAAACTTCCTGGCAGATTAAAATTGTGTGCCGGAACCGGGACTCGAACCTGGGACCTTTGCCTTTCGCGGGCAAGCGCACTACCGACTGTGCTATCCCGACACGACTCACGATGCCGCCTCACAACTTTACTTCCGCCAGTACCTCGCCTCCTACTTTCCAAACTTCACAGAAGTTCTCTTGCAAACACGCAAGACTAGCACTCCTGGAAGAAAGGATATGGTGGAGACATGGCTTAGCCACAGCCTAAGGGATGTTTCCAGAATGAAACTTTCACTCTGCAGCGGAGTGTGCGCTGATATGAAACTTCCTGGCAGATTAAAATTGTGTGCCGGAACCGGGACTCGAACCTGGGACCTTTGCCTTTCGCGGGCAAGCGCACTACCGACTGTGCTATCCCGACACGACTCACGATGCCGCCTCACAACTTTACTTCCGCCAGTACCTCGCCTCCTACTTTCCAAACTTCACAGAAGTTCTCTTGCAAACACGCAAGACTAGCACTCCTGGAAGAAAGGATATGGTGGAGACATGGCTTAGCCACAGCCTAAGGGATGTTTCCAGAATGAAACTTTCACTCTGCAGCGGAGTGTGCGCTGATATGAAACTTCCTGGCAGATTAAAATTGTGTGCCGGAACCGGGACTCGAACCTGGGACCTTTGCCTTTCGCGGGCAAGCGCACTACCGACTGTGCTATCCCGACACGACTCACGATGCCGCCTCACAACTTTACTTCCGCCAGTACCTCGCCTCCTACTTTCCAAACTTCACAGAAGTTCTCTTGCAAACACGCAAGACTAGCACTCCTGGAAGAAAGGATATGGTGGAGACATGGCTTAGCCACAGCCTAAGGGATGTTTCCAGAATGAAACTTACTCCTTACTCCTTACTTATATATCACAGTTTGTTTTAGGGCCGAGAGAAAAGGAACGAATGTTTTACAGAACGAAGGATGGATTATCGGAGATATAAAAGAACACTGCTTCCTAGAGAGGACCCATGGACGGTAAAGAAAGCAGACATTAAAAGAGACAGTGTTGTTTTAACGGAAACCACAATTTATTTATTTTTTACAGCTTTTTGGGGGAATAGACCAAAAGGGCAACTGAGGTTATAATGTAAGGGAGGTGAAAGAGAGAAAGAGAGAGAGGAAAAATTAACAACGAATAAATACAAGACAAATCCTTTGCATATTTTGTTAAAGACGGAGGGTGTATTATTGGATGAGAGGAGAGAGACGTATTTGAAATAACAAAAATTACTTTAACAGCGTCCATTTGAACTGATTTCTCTGTATGCATGGAGTCTAGGTATAAATGAATAAAAATAGGATATTGAGTGAAATGAGAAGCATTGAATTAATATTTGTGCCATGGGCGGGACTCGAACCCAGACCTCCATACTTACTTAATTCAATGATTTTCCTTTCACTTAATTTCTTTGACATACTGATGCAGAAAACTGTCTCTAGGTACATAAATTTATAAAAATACGATAATAAAGGAACTGTATATTTAAAAAAAAACTCGATTTAAAGGCATCTCAAAGGAAAAAGAAACTCATATTTTATTTCTTTTATAGTCTCACTTAGGAGATTAAAAAAATTAAAGTACTAATAATTTATTCAGAATCCCTCATTATTTGTTTCTTTCATAACACATTCCAGCGTAGAATCTATAACGCCGTCAGACCAGCTTCTCTTCAATAAGAGTGATGACTCTATCCCGAGTAGATTGCTCGCAGTGAGACGGCCTGATTTGTATTTCGGTTGTCTGCTTTTACTATGATGCCAGGAAGTAAACATTCTGTATTTACGTCATAGCTCCACTCTGCGCTGTGCTGGGGGCTGTTGGGCATCACCGCCACCGCCAGCTTGCTGACTTCCACCAAGCCTCGCCTTGGCAAGAGCTGTGGTTGACCGGTCAGCCCACAGCTCTCGAGTCACGGCTAATACAGGCACAGACCGCAAAACCAGGCTCAAACGTTTCTGCCAACCGACCCAAGTGTGTAGTATTAACTACCACAGCTAGAGCTATTTTGCTATAAAATGAGCAGCCACTTTATCTTTTGACATTTCATTCAAATATTTAACGAAGTTAAAGAATAGAATCATGATAAACGCAGCTACCACATAATGTTTCACCTAGATAGCAATCATACGACACAGGAAACTATCTTTTCAGCGCTCTGCATTAGATTTAGACACAAAAAAATATGTATTCAACCTAGAAAACTACGTAAGTTTTAAAATTGAACAATTCTGGTGGGAACAACACAAATATATATATTATATCATTCACGTTTTGTGCACTTAAAAAGTGTTATCATTGTCTCTGAAAGAAATAAGTACTACGAAACAGAAATACCTTCTGCTGAGGCCCTTCATTTACATGATTGTTCTGTTATTTATAGTGAAGTGTTTCGTAATGGGTTCATAAGATCGCTTTAGTTTCCTGACTGTTCCACGCTTATACGAAGATCGAGAAAAACAAGTGCCAAAAAGGATATATGCGAGTTCTAATTACTATGATATTAATCTTAAAATTCAAATCAAATGTTCGAATGTGTGTGGTATGCTAAGTTCAACAGCCCCTAAACTTACACACTACTTAAACTAACTTATTCTAAGGACAACACACACATACCCATGCCCGAGGGAGGACTCGAACCTCCTACGCGAGCAGCAGCCCGATCCATGACATGGCACCTTAGACCGCGCGGGTACTTTGCGCGGCCTTCTTACAATTGTAACATACTTTGTACGGTAATGAGTACAAAAGCTCTTTGCATTTGTAGGAGAACGTTGGTGATTGAAATCTCATAGAAGAAGCATGCTACACTGAAAACTCTTTTGTTTTAATATTTTGCTTCCCCGCTTCAACCCCCTGCCGTCTCCGCCCACTCCCCAACCTAAGTAGTAAAAAAAAACGGAAAACATCCTAGACCTTCTTTCCGCTAATTCACTATACCGCACAATCCGATATCTTTTTCCAACTTTTTCACTGTCCTCCCTCTATAGCGTCAGGTAATAATCGCACATTACTCAGCAATACTGCGAAAGAGATGGGGTTTATAGCCTCCTAGGGAGACGTTTTAATCTTCTAATGGTTGTGTCAATAACAGGCGCTTATTTTATCTTCACCAAAACACGTATATTTCGTAGTTAACGTTGTTTTCAATTGTACCCACCAGAAATTTTGTTAGTTGTATAATCAAAATGTTCAAATGTTTATAGAGTCTATGGGACTTAACTACGGGGTCATCAGTCCCTAAACTTACAAACTACTTATGAACTAGCTACACCTAAGGACGGCACAAATATCCATGCCCGAGGGGGGATTAGAACCCCCGACCGTAGTGCCCGTGCAGACCGCGACTGGAGCGCCTCATTCCCCTCGGCCAACGCGGCCGGCAGTTTTATAATCCTTAAATTTGTTTTGCTTATTGATTTCTCAAGGACTGGCGAAAATTTTCTGGTAATCATGTGGTGAACTATACGAATATTTATGTTTAGGGTCAATTGTCGAATTTGCATCGTGAAAACTTCAATATCATTTTAAAATTGGCTCTACTTTTCTGAGGTGCTTACTAGATAGCAGCATTATCTGCCACAAATATTTCTCAATTCGGTATAGCAGTTTGTAACTCTGTCGGAGAGTGGGTAAAATGTTTCTCTCGCTCCAATTTGTAACTGAGAGCTACTGGCTCTTAATCTTTAAAGAGCGTCGACATTTTGATAAAGGAAGCGAACAGCTGCAGCGTGAATCGCCTCCTCATTGCCCTTGTGAAGGCCGATGCAGATAATTCAGAAAGTAGGGATCGAGAATAGTTGTAGTTGCTATGTGAAATTCATCGCCCTTGTCTGTAATCATATTTGTGATAAGTAAATGACACACCGAAGTTCCCAATAAGTGAATCTTGAAAGGTTCTTCTATATACATATATGTGTGTCGTGACTGTTATTTCGAAAGAACAGACACCACATAAATATACATAATTAAGTAGAAGACGAGAACAACTCCAGCCTTCAGCGCAAATGCACACTACGCTTGAACTCTCGAGGTAATCGGCAAAGTGCCACAAGCAGTGAGTGCGAAATGGAAACAGCACCTACGTGAGCAGTGTGAGGAAGTTTGAGTCTTGTGGGAGACGAGGGGGGAGAGGAGTGGTAACCCGCGCACCTGCGATGATCGTTGTTTTCCCGCTCGTGCAGTGGTTACCGTAACTGCTCAGAGAGCAGTAAGAATGGGCCCGAATTCCTGCTGGCACAACTGTTCAACTTCCCCAATGCGTGCATTCAGTGACCACAAGCAGCTTGTGTCGGATTATTTCTTTTAATCTAGATTCTTCTCTGTCATTCCAGAAAGCAGTACAACTATCATCAGACATGATCCACCGTGTTGTCATTTCACTACTATAGTCGTACCCGGAAGATCATTTGTCTACAGGCAATGTCTTTCTCGAGTAGTCCAACACCTTAGGAGAACATCTTGTGCACACATTATGCATGGCTTAATTACTTCTCCTACGACGTGAGGTCGAGCATTGATGTATTTATAGTGAGGGAGACGAATGGAATGTTGCAAAGATATATAAAGAAAATAAAAGTAATCCACTGAGTTACAGATCCACTGTATTGATATCGACTTGTAGCAGGACGTTTGAAGAAATACTTTTTCCAGCGTTATGAAATATCTAGAAAAATTAACATCAAACCGGCAAAGGTTTCTAAATCTTTACTCTTGTGAGATTTTGGCGATACTATATTTTCATGATCTACTGAGTACTCTCAAACTAATTTCATATTTATAGAGTGCCAAAACGATTTTTGGTTTCTTCAACGCCGCAGTGGAGTGGCCAAGCGCACTGAGGTGCTATGCTCCGATGCGCGAGGCCGCTCCTCGTCGGGGGTTGTAATCCCCCCTCGGGCATGGATGTTTGTGTCGTCTTTAATATAAGGTAGATCATAAGTAGTTCATAAGTTCAGGGACTGATGACCCCGCAGTTAAGTTCCTTAAGTTTAACAAAAACCTATCTTCAGCCATAGTCAACTTCAAAACATATCGCTTTCCTAAGTTGTGCGACTGGACTCTTGATGTCCTATCTGCAAGGTAATAGTTTGCAGTAACAGGCAAGGAGTCATCTAGTGAAAAGGACGTGGCGAGTGTAATTCTTCCAGCAAAGTGAAGTAAACTTCTCCTGATTCGAATATATATTCGAAATATTTAATGAGCAATCAGAATATTGCTCTTAGATTTGAGGCAGTTAATGCTGCCCACTACTAAACTCAGAAAAGCAAAGTGAATTGCGAAATGAATTTGAATATGTATCTTCACGGCGCAAATGGTGACAATTGACCTTAATCCTCAATATGCATTTGTCTCTGAACATAAGTACTCAGAGTTTCGTCAGCATTCTAGATATAGATAAGCAAAACAAATTTGAAGGTTATATATATAACGAAATTCCTGGGGATGCAATTAAAAACAATGTTAACTGTGAATAACGCATGTTTTGGCGAAGGTGAAACAAACGGTCTGGTATTGACATTACCATTAGGAGATTTACACGTCTCCTAAGGAGACTGCCAACCCTACAATTGTTCCCCCTCTTATGCAGTACTGCTGAGTAGTGTGCGATTATTACCTGATGGAACAGAGGGAGGACGTCGAGAAAGTTGAAAGAATATATCAGATTATAACTCGCACATACGCTATTTGGCACTTGTATTTATTATTATTATTATTATTATTATTATTAGTAGTAGTAGTAGTAGTATTTCGAGCTTAGTATAAGCGTGGAACAGTCGAGAAACTGATGCGATTATATGAACCCATTACGAAACACTTCACTGTAAATAACAGAACAATCGTGTAAATGAAGAGCCCCAGCAGAAGGTAATTTCCTTTGTTTAGCACTTATTGTTTACAGACACATTGAAAACACTTTATAAGTACACAAAACGTGAATGATGTACTACATGTATACATTTGTGTTGTTGCCACCAGAACTGTTTAATTTTACAACGTGCTTACATTTCTAAGATAACTACATATTTCATTACGTCTAGATGTAATGCAGAGCGCTGAAAAGACAGAATAATTTTCTGTGTTATATGATTGCTATCTATGTGAAACATTATGTGGTACTACGTTTATCATGATTCTATTCTTTCACTTCGTTAAATATTTGTATGAAGTGTCAAAGCCGCGGTGGAGTAGCCGAACGGTCTAAAGCACCTCGCTGAGGAGCGCGCGGTTGCTCGCCGTGGACGTTCGAGTCCTCCCTGGGGCATGGGTGTGTGTGTTTGTGCGTAGATTAGTTTATCTAGGTTTAAGTAGTTTGTAAGCTACGGACTGATGACCACGCAGTTTGGTCCGATAGATTTACAGACATTTGAACATTTTCGAATTGTCAAAAGATAACGTGGCTGCTCATTTTATAGCAAAATAGCTCTAGGTGTGGCAGTTTATAATACACGTTAGGGTAGGTTTGCAGAAACTTTTCACACTTCAAGGGTTGAGTCTCGCTGTATTAGCCGTGGCTTGCGAGCGACGGGCAGGCCGGTCAACCACAGCTGGTGCCGAGGCGAGGCTTGGCGGAAACCAGCCAGCTGGCGGTCGCGGTAGCGGGGCAACAGCCCCCAGCACGGCACAAAACGGGGCTATGACGTAAATACAGAATGGTTACATCCTGGCTTCATAGTGAGAGCGGAAAGCAGAAATACAAATCTGGCCGTCTCACTGTGAGCAATCATCTCGAGATAGAGTCGTCGCATTTACTGAAGAGAATCTGGTCCGATATCTGTATAGATTATATGCTGAAATGCATAACGGAAGAAACAAATAATGAGGGATTCTGAATAAATCATTAGTCCTTCAAATATTTTTTTAATATACAGTTCCTTTATTATCTTATTTTTATTATAAATTTATATACCTAGTGACAGTTTTCCGTGACCATATGTCAAAGACATTGTTGTTGTTGTGGTCTTCAGTCCGGAGACTGGTTTGATGCAGCACTCCACAATACCCTATCCTGAGCAAGCCTCTTCATCTCCACATAAGAGCGACAACCTACATCTGTCTGAATCTGCTTACTGTATCCATGTCTTGGTCTTCCACTGCGATTTTTACCCCACACACTTCCCTCCAACGCTAAATTCACAACTCCTTGATGTCTAAGAATGTGTCCTATCAATCTATCCCTTCTTTTAGTCAAGGTATGCCAGAAATTTCTTTTCTCCCCAGTTCTGTTCAGTACCTCTTCATTAGTTACGTGATCCACCCACCTAATCTTCAGCATTCTTCTGTAGCACCAAATTTCAAAAGCCTCAATCCTCTTCCTGTCCGCACTGTTTATCATCCATGTTTCACTCCCATACAAGGCAACACTCCATACAAATGCCTTCAGAAAGGACTTCCTTACGCTTAAATCAATATTCGATGTCAACAAATTTCTCATTTTCAAGTACGCTTTTCTACCCATTGCCATTCTGCATTTTATGTCCTCTGTACTGCGACCATCATTTGTTATTTTACTGCCCAAGTAACAAAACTCATCTACCACCTTTATTGCTTCGTTTCCCAATGTAATTCCTTCAGCATCATCTGATTTTCTTACACTGCACTGCATTACCCTAGTTTTGCTCTTGTTAATGTTCATCTTATATGCACCTTTCAGCACACTGTCCATTCCGTTCAATTGCTCTTCCAGGTCCTTCATTGTATCTGACATAATTACTATGTCGTCGGCAAAACGCAATGTTTTTAATTCTTCACCCTGAACTTTAATTCCTTCTCCAAATTTCTCCTTGCTTTCCTTTATAGCTTGCTCGCTGTACAAATTGAATAACATTGGGGAAAGGCTACAACCCTGTCTTACTCCCTTTCCAACCACTGCATCCCTTTCAAGCCCTTCAACTCTGACAACAGATGTCTGGTTTTTGTACAAGTTGTAAATAACCTTACGCTCCCTATATTTTACTCCTGCTTGCTTCAGAGTTTATTCCAATCAACATTGTCAAAAGCCTTCTCCAAATCTAAAAAAGCTAGAAATGTAGGTTTGCCTTTTCTTAATCTATCGTCTATGATAAGCCGTAAAGTGAGTATTGCCTCCCGAGTTCCTACATTTCTCCTGAACCCAAACTGATCTTCCCCGAGGTCGGCTTCTACCAGCTTTTCCATCCTTCTGTATATAATTCGTGTTAATATTTTGCAACCATGACTTATTAAACTGATGGTTCTGTAGTTTTCATACCTGTCTGCACCTGCTTTCTTTGGAATGGGGATTATAACATTTCGCGTGTCTCATACATCTTACACACCAGGTGAAACAGGTTTGTCATGGCTGGTTCTCCCAGAGACTTCAGTAGCTCTGAGGTAATATCATCTATTCCAGGGGCCTTGCTTCGACTTAGGTCTTTCAGGGCTCTGTCAAATTCTTCTCTCAGTACAGTATCTCCTATTTCATCTTCATCTACATCCTCTTCCCTTCCTACAATATTGTCTCGAAGTTCATTTCCTTTGTAGAGCCCCTCTATATACTCTTTCCGCCTTTCAGCTTTCCCTTCTTTGCTGAGAACTGGTTTTCCATCAGTGTCCTTGATATTCATAGATCTGTTTTTCTTATCTCCCAATATTTCTTTTATATTCATGTAGGCTGTATCTATTTTTCCCCTATTTATATATAATTCTACATCCTTGCATTTGCATTCTAGCCACTCCTGCTTAGCCATTTTGCACTTCCTGTCAATGTCATTTCTTAGTCGTCTGTACTCCATTTTGCCTGTTTCATTTACTGCATTTTTATATTTTCTCCTTTCATCGATTAAATTTAGTATCTCCTGTGATATCCAAGGATTTTTTGTAGGTCTTGCCTCCTTACCTATTTTGGCCTCTGCTACCTTTCATCTCTCAATTTTACCCATTCCTCCTCTACTGTTTTATTTTCCCCTGTTTCTGTCAATTGTTGCCTAAAGCTACCTCTGAAATTCTTAAGAACTTCAGGTTCCTTCAATTTATCCAGGTCCTATCTCCTTGTTTTCCTACCTTTTTGTAGTTTCTTCAGTTTCAGCCTACAGTTCATAACCAACAAGTTATGGTCAGAGTCTATATCTGCCCCTGGGTACGTCTTACACTGTAAAACCTGGTTCCTAAATCTATGTCTTACCATTATAAAATCTATCTGGTATCTCCCGGTGTCTCCTGGTCTCTTCCACGTATACAACCTTCTTTTGTGATTCTTAAACAAGGTGTTTGATATAACTAAATTATGTTCTGTGCAAAATTCTACCAGGCGGCTTCCTCTTTCATTCCTTTTGCCCAGTCCATATTCACCTACTATCTTCCCTTCCCTTCCTTGTCCTACTACCGAATTCCAGTCTCCCATCACAATTAAGTTTTCCTCTCCCTTAATTGTCTGAATAATTTCCTTTAGCTCCTCATATATTTCTTCGATTTCCTCATCATCGGCAGAGCTAGTTGGCACATAAACCTGTACTACTGTTGTCGGTGTTGGCTTCGTATCTATCTTGACAATGATAATGCGATCGCTGTGCTGGTCATAGTAGCTTACCCGCATTCCTATTTTCTTATTCATTTTCAGACCTACTCCTGTAACACCCCCAATTGATTTTGTATTTATAATCCTGTACTCACCTGACCAGAAATCCTGT
The DNA here is from genome assembly GCA_026315105.1 of Locusta migratoria. Classification (NCBI taxonomy): domain Eukaryota; kingdom Metazoa; phylum Arthropoda; class Insecta; order Orthoptera; family Acrididae; genus Locusta; species Locusta migratoria. The sequence goes on along the minus strand of CM048755.1, from coordinate 1,388,039 downwards.
TCATCCTGCCACCGGACTTCACTAATCCCCACTATATCTAACTTCAACCTATCCATTTCCCTTTTTAAATTTTCTAATATTCCTACTCTATTAAGGGATCTACCATTCCACGCTCCGACCCGTAGAATGCCAGTATTGTCTTTCCTGATGATCACATCCTCCTGAGAAGTCCTCGCCCGGAGATCCGAATGGGGGACTATTTTACCTCCGGGATATTTTACCCGTGAGGATGCCATCATCCTATGTTCATACAGTAGAGCTGCATGTCCTCGGGAAAATTAACGGCTGTAGTTTCCCCTTGCTTTCAGCCGTTCGCAGTAACTGTGTGGCAAAGCCACATTAGCTGATGTTACAAGGCCAGCTCAGTCAATCATCCAGACTGTTGCCCCTGTAACTACTGAAAAGGCTGCTGCCCCTCTTCAGGAACCACATGTTTGTCTGGCCTCTCCACAGATACCCCTTCGCTGTGGTTGCACCTACGGTACGGCTATCCGTATCGTTGAGGCACGCAAGCCACCCCACCTCGGCAATGTCTGTGGTTCATGGGAGTGGTGAAGGGAAAAGTATTGAATTAAAGTAAGTATGGAAGTCTGGGTTCGATTCCCGCCCACAGCGCAATTTTTATTTCAACAGTTATCCGTATCAATATGTCAAAGACATTGAGTGAATGGAGAAGCATTGAGTTAATGTAAGTATGGAGTTCTGGGTTCGATTCCTCCCTGTGGTACAAATTTTAATTCAATGCTTCTCCTTTCACTCAATATCCTATTTTTTTTTATTACATTTATACTTAGCCTCCATTCAAGCAGAGTAATCCGTTTAGATGGACGCTGTCAAAGTAATTTTTGTTGTATCAGGTACGTCTCTCTTCTCCCCTCCATCCATTAATACACCCTCTTCCTTCACAAAATACGCAAACGGTCTTGCATTTATTAATAGTTAATTTCTCTTCTGTTCTCTCTCTCTCACTCGCTGTCGCCGCTCTTGCAACATAACCTCAGTTACCCTTCTGGTCGGTTCCCTCGCAATACAGTGATAAAATCTATTGGTTTCCGTTGACAGCAAGCACTCTCTTTTAATTTATGCTTTCGTTACTGTATATCAGTCCTCTCTATGAGACCGTGTCCTTTCATACCCCCTTACCTATAATAAATTCTTCGTTCTGTGAAATACAGAGCTCTGGTGCTTCGATTGACCTCCTCTGCTTTCATCCCAACAGACTATATCGTTACACATGGTATCTATTTCCCGTTTTAGAAACCGTTTTCTAATGCGTAAACGACGCTCCTTGTTACTTTTAAGATGCGTAATATTTCATTTATTATGGTAAGAGCTATGTTACATTCTTGAGCGCCGCGCAGAGTAGCTGCGCGGTTTAAGGCATCATGTCTTGAATTGGGCTTCTGCTCGCGTCGGTGGTTCGAGTCCTTCCTCGGTCTTGGGTGCCTGTGTTGTCCTTATGTTAAGGTAGTTTAAGTAGTGTGCAGACTGATGAAGTTAGCAGTTAAGTCCAATAAGATTTCACACACATTTTTGATACAAACTTGAGCGAAACGAGACCTTAGTTAAATAAGCATACAGCAACATGTCATACAAAATCACCACAGAGCATACTAAAACGCAGTATATTATCATGCGCAATGCTACATAATTCTACATACTGTATATAACTTTTTTTTTATACTCCTAATGGACAAATCACCTGAGGTCATTAGTCCCTACCTAGCCTTACATGCTACTTTAATTAATTTACGCTAACGAATACACACACACGCACACACACACGCACACACACACACACACACACAACTACACATGCCCCAGGAAGGAGTTGAACCTCTGGCTGGAGCGACCGCAAATCCGCGACAAGACGCCTCAGACTGCGAGGCCAAGAAATTACTGTTACGTAGACTGATACCGCCGAACTATTTTACTTCTGGTACCATGTGTTCTGCACTCCATTTTGACGAAAAATATTATACTACCACATCTGAAAATCGGTAGTTGATCAGGCTGATGCCATCTTGTAATGGCTAAGATATGGTTTGATTCCTGCTGGGGAAACAGTTTTTAACAATCGCAAACATCACCCTCTCCACCTCCCATAGCGGCAAGTAAGGAATTTAGGACTGTGGCGTCTTTCAAAGCACATTACACATGTCCATTCGCTACTGACAAGATCAAAGTTGAATTAGTTTTCGTTGTTTCTTCAATATGCCAAACCCCTCCAGGTCTCTACGAACGGCGCGATCCTAATTCCTAGTAAACGAGATTGGGAGAGTTGTTACCTAGTCATCTGAGGTCAACGCTGACGATAGGCGCGGGGTTGGAGTCCCAGGCAGCACAACGTTATTTATTGCGCTACTTCAAAATGTTTGTAAATCTATCGGACTCAACTGCTTGGTTATTAGTCCGTAGCTTACAAACTACTTAAACTAAGGTAAACTAACCTAAGGACAACACAAACACCCATGCCCATAGGGGGGACTCGAACCCCCGACGACGAACACCCGCGCGCACCGCAGCACGGCGCTCCAGTGCGCACGGCTAATCCGCCGCGGCTTGCGCTACTTCTAGCCGAACATAATATGCACATCCCGCTAATGGTCAGAACAGTAACTATTTCATCTTTTTGCGTATATATCATAAATAGCGAACAGAACCGGGGTTGGGTCCCTGCCGGGAAAGAAGTCAATTGTATCGTCATTTTAAGTTCAAATATAGCGCTATCTGTGAATTTATTTAATATCTGACGTGTGATCGTGCTTCGTTAACGATTCATATAGGTACTGCGTTCTATTCCACAATTTTATGACGTTTGACGCCTGTGAGTTGCACTTTATTATATACCATTAGTGGTTACCTCTCAGAAACAAATTGAACTTCATGCCATTCCTGGTGCAATGCTAAAGTTAACCGGGTTCGACATTGGCCTTGTAAACCGATACCAATGAAAACGTCGCTGTCTTACGTCTCTCCATGCCTAATCTAGTCTCGATCAGAAACGCAAGCTTTTTTTCTTGGTCAACAGTGCGTTCAAATTCAGAGCACGAACAAAAACTCATTGTGTCATTGATTGAGTTTGATAAGGTACCCGATTTGTCACTTATTGTAATTAAATTGAATTTACGTTGCTCTCTCGACTCTAATAACTTGTATTCTAATGCTTTTTGTATGACGGTATTGAATTACATGTGACCCGACTGCCATAAGGAGCAATGTTCTCTACTGCTTCTTTAGTACCCATTGTGAATAGTCTGACGACAGTACTCTACAGGGGTTTTGAATGTGGAGTACCCGCAACACAGCTACGTTACTTGGGTTTCATTCAGCTATGATCCACTTTTTTTGCTGTCGAGTGTACAAATGACAAGTAGGAACGTGTTTTATATGTAATGAGAGCGGAAACCAACGTGGCGACGGTTCTAGGCGTGACATCTTGCACCAAAGCCAAAAGTTAACTTTAGCTGACCTTGTAGTCTCAAAACAGACAGTAGAGGAAGTCGAACCTTAACCCAGTTGTCCGCAAGCAATGAGAATGACATTAGCAAGGAATCATTCCCGCCATTCGTCTTATCTCCAGCGTTTGCAGTATCGAACTTGCTGAAATTACGACGCATGTAGATCTACACATCTATAACAATACCTCGCCACACACGCTGTCCATTGGCAACAACTAGCGCAGTTTAAGTTACCAAACTATAGGAGTTTTATAAAACACGTTGATTTTCGACAAGAGAATTATGATTTACCACAGCAGATATATACGCTACGTAACATAATGCACACCAGCCGTAGACAACACTAGCATACGATTAAACAGGCGATGCTTCGACGAAAGATCACTGCAAAGTTTATTTTACAACCACAAAGTCAGCTTCTTTAGAGATCTACTGCGAGTGTATTTAGAGTATATCAACACATTTTACTTAAATTCCATCCCGTCTAGCCTACAGCACTCTCTGAAAGCGCCAAACATTATCAACACAGTAACAGAAGTACACCTGCAGTCGGCACTAACCTACAACAAAAAACGGATCTAGCCATTCCAACTCGTTTTTTGACCCAACTAGCATGCTGCAAGCTCTGTATACGTTCGTAACAACCGAGGCAGGGCTATCCTTACATCCGTCACTAACCAAGTACCAACACTAAGTTCCCCCACATAAACAAGTTACCACAGACGGTGTTATAACCGCGATCAGTAACAGACAAGATCTCCCAGACACACAGCACATTTTTTTAATAAAGTGTCGATCTCTACCCACCCAATAACGGTATTGTTTGCTTGACCCGCCCAGAACATCCAACCACAACTTTGTTTCCAATGCATAGCCCAGCAGACAATATTTCTGGGACGCTTTCTATCAGTCAAGAGGCTATATACCTCGAGCATTCGCGCACAAACTACCATCATATTCCACTCCTTCTACCAAATTATTACTCTCGATCAACAAGTGTAACACAGTGTAAAAAATGATCGACGTGCGCACACATAGAACAGCTAACACGAAAAGATCTAGATCAAACCCGATCAAATGTTGAAATGTTTGTAAATCTATCAGACCGTAGCTTACAAACTACTTAAACGTAGGTAAAGTAACCTAAGGACAACACACACACCCATGCCCCAGGGAGGACTCGAACCTCCACGGCGAGCAACCGCACGCTCCGCAGCGAGACGCTTTAGACCGCTCGGCTACTCCACCGCGGAAAATCCTTACAAGCAGCAACGCAAAATAGTCTACACCATTTCGAACTAATGCAACACCAGATTTTTTTAATCGATCTCTAAGAGCAATCCTTTAGAGACTAAACATACGATTAAACGCACCTCCAACTCTTTAAGTTATCTAAATCAATGCTTATCGACCAAAGAACATTAATTTACCACTGCAATCATCTCCGATACGCTACCGGGAGACGTCCATTCGTAAACACAGCTAAAAGAAGATATAAGTGCCCCACATCCATAGCACATAACCATACTACTAAGTATCTATATGTATTTCCACAATTATGGATCACATCTGCGTTGCATCGAATCGCACGACTAAACAATTCGAAATAGGTATTTCGCGCAAGCTAGCACGCATACTCACATTCCATGCTATTTCTGGCTGCAGGCGAGTGCGGACCTGTTGACTCTTTGTGTACGCCGGGTTGGAGCGTGTACGTCCTATACATGTAAACATACCTGTCCACGCTCGCACGTGACCTGGAGAAGTATGCGGTTTAATTTTTCCTGGCCGCACCAGATTCGGAATACAAGAGAGCTATTTTCACGAAGAAAGAATTACATTGATTGAATGCCGCAGCTTTACCATAGCTATTAATACACAAGCAACCCAATAAAGACACCCTTTACAACCCATAATGAGACAACCGCACACATGCGTATTACCGACAAATACAGCAACATTTCCTCGCAGCTGACACAAGCGATGTTTTTACCGTACGAGATGACTACAGCAGTCGTTATAATTTTTATACGCAGATACATACACAGACAGTAGGATGAGTGCTAATTTAGCTATTACAGAAACGAAACATAGTTTTTTTAGAAATTCGATAGGAAGCAGAAGAAGAAGAACGAAATTTATACAAGATGAACCAATGTGCAATAAGTCGAACCCCACTCCATGCAGCAACGTACCGAACAACATCGATTTAAACGGTCGCTTTGCTTAGCTGTAGAATAGAACAATACAGAATTACACCTCCCTAACAGATACTTTACCGAGGGAGTTACTGCTCTCTGGTATCAAGCAACCTGTCTTCTGGTATCTTCTCCTAAGACCCGTAAGAAATGTTCAAATGTTTGTAAATCTATCGGACCAAACTGCGTGGTCATCAGTCCGTAGCTTACAAACTACTTAAACTAAGGTAAACTAACCTAAGGACAACACACACACACACACACACACACACACACACACACACACACACAAACACACGCCCCAGGGAGGACTCGAACCTCCGACGGCAAGCAACCGCGCGGTCCGCAGCGAGGCGCCTTAGACCGCTCGGCTACTCCACCGCGGCAAACCCTGTATGACCAAAACGTTCTACTCGAGAAGCTAGACACAGAATACAACTCGTTCTTTATTATTCTTATTATGTATAACTTTAATTTTCGCCGCTGGAATTTTTTACATCTACATAGATACTCTGCAAATCACATTTAAGTGCCTGGCAGAGGGTTCATTAACCACTTTCATAACTTTTCTCTACCGTTCCATTCTCTAATAGCGCGCGGGAAGAAAGAACACCTAAATCGTTCCGTTTTCGATCTGATTTCTCTTATTTTATTGGGATGGTCATGTCTCCCTAAGTAGGTGGGTGCTAGCAAAATATTTTGACATTCAGAAGTAAAAGTCGGTGATTGAAACTTCGCAAACAGATCACGCCGCAATGAATATCTTCTTTCTTTTAATGATTTCCACCCCAATTCGTGCAACATTTCTGTGACGCTTCCGCTCTCACCCGTAACGTGATAAAACAAAACGAGCTGCCCTTCTCTGAATCTTCTCTCTCTTCCGTCAGTCCCACCTGGTGAGGGCCCCACAAGGAGCAACAGTACTCCAGGAGAGGACGCACAAGTGTGATGTAGCCAGTCTCTTTGGTGGGGCTGGTGCATCTTCGAAGCGTTCTGCCGATGAAACGTAACCTTTGATTCGCCTTCCCCACAATATTTTCTATGTGTTCTCTCCAGACAAAGTTGTTCGTAATTGTGACTCCTAGGTATTTGGTAAAATTTAGGACCTTAAGGTTTGACTGATATATCGCGTAATTGAAGTTCAGCGGATTTCTTTTAGTGGTCATGTGTATTACTTCACACTTTTCTTTATTTAGTGTCAATTGCCAATTTTCGCACCAAGTAGAAATTTTTTCTAAATCGCTTTGCAGTTGCTTTTGATCCTCTGTTGACTTCACTAACCGATAAACGACAGCATCATCCGCGAACAGTCTAAGGGAGCTATTCAGATTGTCTCCTAAATCGCTTATAAACACGAGGAAGAGTAGGGGACCTATAACGCTTCCCTGTGGAAGGCCAGATATCACTTCTGTTTTACTCGATGACTTACCGTCATATACAACGAACTGTGTCCTTTCTGATAGGAAATCGTGAATACAATCGCACAATTGGGAACATATTCCATAAGCACGCAATTTCATTAGAAGCCGCTTGTGGGGTACAGTATCAAAAGCCTTCCGGAAATCCATAAATATGGAATAGATTTGAGATCCCTTGTCGATGGCACTTAACACTTCATGTGAATAAAGGGCAAGCTGTGTTTCGCAAGAGCGATACTTTCTAAATCAGTGTTAACTATTGGTTAATAGGTCGTTCTCTTCGAGGTAGTTCATAATATTCGAACAAAGTATATGTTCCAAAATCCTACTGCAAATCGACGTCAATGAGATTGGCCTGTAATTTTGGGGATCACTCCTATTGCCTTTCTTGAATATTGGAGTAACTTGGGCAACTTTCCAGTCTTTGGGTACGTATCTTTGGCTGAGTGATCGGTTGTAAATTATAGCTATGTACGGAGCTATTGCATCATCATACTCTGAGAGGAATCTAGTTGGTATACAATCTGGCCCGGAAGATTTGTTTTTGTTTAGTGACTTAAGTTGTTTTACTACTCCAGGAACATCTACTTCTAAGTTTCGCATGCTGGCAGCTGTTCTTGGATTGAATACTGGAGTGTTCACTTCATCTTCTTTGGTGAACGAATTTCGGAAAGCTGTGTTTAGTAATTCTGCCTTAGCAGTAATGTCGTCAAAAAATAAATGTCCAAATGTTTGTAAAGTCTATGGGACTTAACTACGGGGTCATCAGTCCCTAAACTTACAAACTACTTACGAACTAGGACGGCACAAATATCCATGCCCGAGGGGGGATTCGAACCCCCGACCGTAGTGGCCGTGCAGACCGTGACTGGAGCGCCTTAGTCTCCTCGGCCACCGCGGCCGGCGTACTGTCGTCGGTAGTATTACCATTGCTATCGCGTAGTGAAGGTATTGTTTGTGGTTTTAGTGTACTTCACATATGACCAGAATTTCTTTGGATTTTTTGCAAGATTACGAGACAGTATTTCGTTGTGGTAGCTACTATAGGCTTCTCGCATTGAAGTCTGCGCTAGATTGCGAGTTTCAGTAAAAGATTGCCAGTCTTGTGGATTCTGTGTCTTTTTAAATTTTGCATGCGTTTTTCTTTGTTTCTGCAACAGTGATCTGACCTGTTTTGTGTACCACGAGGGATCAGCCCCCTCTTTTATTAATTTATTTGGTATAAATCTTTCGATTGCTACTGATATTATGTCTTTGAAAGTCAGCCACAACTTTAACTCTTAGTTTTATATCCACATCGGCGTCTCCTATTTCCGCTCTTGACAGAAGTTCGAAAGGTACAGGGAAGGTATGTTCTCGAACTCCATTACGTATCTTCGTTTCATCCTGCATTCCAACTCCTTAATAGCTCTGCACCCTCTGGCTATGCTTCTATACGAGAAAAATCGGGAATTTTAACGTTTCCCATTATTTCCTGTATAGCATACTGGTTATAGCGTCCCTATGTGTGTACGCTACCAACTCCTGTGGTAATTTCCGTATGGAACACTAGGTTTACGACTATTGCAAACGATTGCTTGTTATTCCATCCGTTTTTAACTCTGCAAATGACTGTCCCCCAGTCCTCCACATTTGGATACAAAGTAGTCCCTTCCCCAAACGAGAATGCCATACATTTTTCATGTGTCCCGCTATTTTTGGTCAGTATACCAACGCGTGACCAATCTTCCTGACTGTTTACTGTAAAAAGCACATATTTTATAAGTCCCAATCGTAACCAGATTTCTCCACACCCTCTGTTTAAGCCTGGCTTGCACATATGCCATAGCTTCGTCTTTCAAAAAATGTTCAAATGTTTGTAAATCTGTCAGACCAAACTGCGTGGTCATCAGTCCGTAGCTTACAAACTACTTAAACCTAGGTAAACTAACCTAAGGACAACACACACACACCCATGCCCCAGTGAGGACTCGAACCTCCACGGCGAGCAACCGCACGCTCCGCAGCGAGACGCTTTAGACCGCTCGGCTACTCCACCGCGGCAGCTTCGTCTTTCTCCAGCCTTAGTTTGTACTCGTCCTTTATGGCAGTTGCTTTAGCCATATATTCTAGCTTCCTTCTCTTGGTCTCGATATCCGCCATTTCCAGTTTTCTATTCGCGCACATAAGACATTAACTGCACGTAGCGATGTATTTTCTTTAATGGGTGATGGCTTAAGTCTGTGTGATACATTTAGTCTTTTCGCTGGAATTGCGGAAGACAGTATTTGTAGATACCAGACCTAATTCGGCGATATCTATATCTGGAGGCAGTGTGGAGTACAATGTTCTGGATGAGTGTACTACTTATATCGTCTTTGCCGGTGTCAGTATTACAAATCTCCATGTAATTTACAGGTAGACAATTGAAACTAAAAGCTGATAGTACGTAATTTATAAGCTTTTATCGATCTGGAAGGTTTTTACATGTACACCGATCAATTTTCGGGTGTTTTTATTACCCCAGTACACAAACTGCAGGACACTATTAAACACTACAAAGTATCTGTTGTCCCTGGTGTTTGTTATTCGCCTCCACATAGTGGAGAAGCACTTCGCAGATACCGTTTGTTCTCTTTTAAAACACTTAAACAGTCTTGCACAAGATCAAAAACACTATCCATCCGATAATCGTATATTGTAACCTCCAGCCTTGTAATACCCCTGTTCTTGACCCAACGACGAAGTAAGTGCCAAATGCAGCAAATAGACCTGTATACTTTTTTTTAGGGTAAATCAGGTCACGGATCACGAAATTCACACCACAACCGGCAGATTATCCCCAGGAGGTTATCCAAAGTATGGTTATGACTGATATTTTCAGGCGAAGTACTAAATAACCTCCATATAGGCGAGATTCTAGATGCATTCTTCTGCACTTGTGGTATAGAAACAGGAGCGTGGATTCGAATCCTGTATATGACAAAACATACGGCTGATACGCGACGGTGGCGAGTCCCGAGGCATAACAGCTGGGAGGACCTCCAGGCTATAGCGAAGACACATATCCGGCGCAACTCCCACCAGGTGTTGTATTGGAATATATATATAAGGGATGGTCGGACAAGCCTTCAGGTCACATCCTCTAAACGCAAAGAATGCAGTTATTCTGCAATTTGATTACTTGGGTATTAAGAGTACCCGAAAATTTACCGCTCTCTCGGACATTACGTTTTAGTTTCAAATGTAAATTACATAGAGAGTTGAACAAGGAGCTATATGTTTTAGCATTCCAGCACTTTATTCTCTGCGGACGTAGTTATCGCCTGCGTTATTCCACAACTCCTAAGAAGAAGGGTAAGCTAAAACTGGGTTATATGGCGAAGACATAGGGACTTCTGTGGTTTGCGATAGTTCGTTCAATTCGTTCGTGGTTGTTCGTTGAGTGGTTGGCTCAGCTTTTTGATTACAGAGGGCTTTTAGCCCCCTGACCGGGCGCGCTGAGCCAGGGCGCCCAGTATTTAAAGGATGCTATTGCATACAGGGTGCTTCACTAAGTGTGTTTGCCTCTGTAACTTATAAAATAATAGATGACGGGAAATTTTAATGCGGCAGGTCAACACAAGAAATGTTACACTTTCTGCGGCGTTATGAACGTAGTTTATTGTATCATTTTCCAAAGAGTTACAGCACAAAGATATAATTTTTTAAATGGAATAATGGTTTTTTTTTTTCTATCGTGCATTGGAATCGTTTAAACCAGCTGCGTCTAAATCAATTTAAGCTACATTCCTATCACTGTTAGTTTGGGAGCTACAACCATTCAACGTTTCAGTGGCAGATACCACATGCTGTACATAATACATGGCTGTGTGTTGGGTGATGGATGTTATGGCAGCGGGAGGTGTTCAAATGTGTGTCCATGTTCCTCAATGCATAATGCAATGCGCCGTCGAAATGATCTGCGGACGAGATGTAACATCGCCGGTGTGACGGAGCGACATGCGTCCTCAATGCGCCGTTTTAGATCATCTGCGGATGTGGGCTCAGTGACATATACACGATCCTTTAGATATCCCCACAAAAAGAAATCTACTGGTGTAAAATCGGGCGACCTTGCGGACCATGAATGAGGACCATGGCGCCCAACCATCTTCCTGCGAACCTGTTGTTTAGTTCTTCCACAACAGCACGCGCAGAATGGGTTGGGTGACCATCGTGCTGCATTCACATATGGACTCTCGTGTGTAGACACACATGTTCAAGGAGACCACCCAAACTGTCGGCTATAAAAGCGCGATGTAACGCACCTGTCAGTGTACCTGAGAAGTAGTGTGGACCGAAGATTTCAACCCCAAGGATTCCACACCACACGTTAATAGACCACCTACGTTGACGGTCGACAGTTTGTACCCACCGGGCCGGCCGCGGTGGCCGCGGGGACTGAGGCGCTTCAGTCACGGTCTGCACGGCCACTACGGTCGGGGGTTCGAATCCCCCCCTCGGGCATGGATATTTGTGCCGTCCTAGTTCGTAAGTAGTTTGTAAGTTTAGGGACTGATGGCCCCGTAGTTAAGTCCGATAGACTATACAAACATTTGAACATTTGTCCCCTCCGAGGATTGTCTGCGGCCCAGTAGTGCATGTGTAAGTTAACCACCCTCCGCTTCCTACCAGTTGCCGCCTTGCTCAGTGATTATTTTCGGTCTTAAATGCAGATGTTATTGCCCTGATAAAATTGCATTGCAACGGATAACGACTTTTTTTTTTTTTTTTTTTTTTTTTTTTTTTTTTTTTTTTTTTTTTTTTTTTTTTTTACACACAAAAGACTGCAGCAACTGATAGCATACCGGTGGCAGTTCCCTTACTAGTTGAAATTCCCCCATTTAATCATTAAGCAAAATTGGGACTCAGAATTTAATAAAAACAACTAGAGACGAAATGTATACTATTTACACAAGTTTATTAAATTCACTGTATATCTCCCTATCATCATTTTAAAGCCAAAATACAAAATATTCATTCACTAAATGTATCACCAATGGATTGAGACAAGGATCGTAACCTTACATTCATACCGTACATTCTTTACTCTCTCATACTGCACCCACGTAGCTATGCACAACATTCCCATTAGACAAAATCATTTCCCCGCTGAAATAGAGACAGAATTAACAACCAACACAGTTCCTCGTACTTTACCACGGAGGCCACCATACTCACATCCTTCCTCTTCGTCACCCGGAAACGTTCTCCCTTCTCGTGGCCGCTCCCCATCCTAACCGATCCTCCCGTTCCAGTTCGCGAGTAGCCGAGCCCTCATTGGCTTGTGATCTAACGGGATCTTCTGCCAACCTCCGAATTCTGAAGGAACTCGCAAGTCGCAGCCACTTTACCATCTCATCCCCAAGGAAACCTCTCTGCCACACCCCAAAACTAAAGTTGGCAAACCTACCGAGTGTTCTGCATCTCTAGCTTCCCAGCCGCGGCTTCATGCACACTTACAGACCCTCACACACACAATCACATAAGGTATAAGATGAGTTGGGTACTGTGGAGCGAAGCTCCTTATGTGAGCGGCGCTCACTTATTTGTCCTGTAATAACAATTTTAATAAATAATAGAGCATTCTTGTCTCCACCTAGTACATCTCCCATTATAGTGGCACTAAAGGCCAAGCACACTTTTACGAAATGATAATGACATGAAAGTAACGTACACTGTAGTATACAAGGATTTAATGGAATGATACTACAGTGTCGTTTCATCACACCCCGCCAATGGAGACAAAAATGGCATAGTGGCTCTCTTCCTAATAGGAAGACAGTCACTGACATTTTTACAAACAAAATTCAAAATAAAAGATAAATTTAGCTCTGAGTTTTCAAAATCTTCTAAACACAACAAAATGCACAACTACATTTCCATAAAACTCTTAATAACAATAAAAATTTGAACTTTTTCCTACTTGACACAATCTGGGTAACTTCAGACGATCCCGATATCATTAAACTTTTATGAGAATCATTAAATAGTAAATTACAGTCCATTTAAAACTCAATCACATAATTATCCAATAGGTCATAAAATCACATATGAGAAAGACTAAGTTTTACGAAAATAACAAAACATTGAACACTTCATATCGACACAACATTCATAATAGACAGTGGTTCATTACCACGAAATTAATCATTCAGACATACAACAAAAACAATCGTCAATATTCCTCTTTCTAAATAATCGTCCCTGAAATGAATATTACACAAAATACACACTAGTTGGAGGTGCTGATACCTCCGATGACTAACAGTGGCAAATAATTAAAAGCATTCCGATCCGACATTACACATTCCCTTTAAACTTCGTAGCACACACTACACAATCACTTTGGGCAACAAAGCAATCACTTTTTTGCACTGGGTTTCCGACAGTCCTACCACACGATTGTTCGAGGACCGAGGTCAGTGGCTGGCAACACTCTTCCATTAACTGCTGGTCCCACTTCATCTAGTGCACTGACATCATCGAGTTATTCATTATAGACTCAGACGACAAAAGTTCAATCACCCCATAAGAGTTGTTTACAATCTCTCAAATTGTCCACCCCCAAAAACATGTCCTTCTACTGCGACAGCAAATTGTTCTAGAAGCTATTGCTTCCGGCTGCACAGTTCGGTGAGTGCTGTAGTACCTTTGACAATGCCGGTCATGGATCTTGGATTAGACAACAAGAGATCATCATGACGCAACGACTATACAACATAATATCTTCTCCCGACTACTCCAACTAAACAACACGGTTCACTAAAAATGTTGATGAGTTCATCATGTCCCCCAAATACACCATGATTCAACAGAACCTGCCATGTCCCCCCAATTTGCAACCACTACTAGGCAATGTTGTGGAAATTGTCCTAGTTTTCCTAGCGCCACAATCGTCTGTCGGTGTCCAACTACAATACCTCGTCAGTATATGGACTAACACAGAGTAGTACTGCTGAATTCTCTCGTGGGCGGTGTGGGCAATGCTTGGTCGCTCATACTACTTGCAGTACCGGCGATGTAAGGCTCCGGGCAGCTCCTCGCTTTTCCGTCAATGGGGGTTTCGTCCTGCCACGCGGCGGCAGCGGCGGTCGGTCAGCGACCTCCCGGCGCTTGACGACGGCCAGACGGTCCCATTCATTCTCAGGTAGCAGGCGTGCGAACCGGGGCAGCGGGGCAGTTCCGTTGGCCGCCCGTCCTTGACCGGCTGGCTGCCGTGGGGTGGGATGGGGTCAGGTGGCGCGCAGCCACCAGCTGGACTGCCTCACCATGTCACTCCGCCTCGTTCGTCATCTCCTTGCCCGTCCGGACACTCACTCCGCCCGTCACCGCGCTCCTCTCGCGTATCTCCAGTGCATCTCGCACCTCGTCGTACTAGTAACAGTTTATGCCCAAACATCAGATTTCATCATACAAGAAATATACAAAATCATATCTACAGTCTCTCTGCGTAAGACAAAATGAAACAGTTATCCACCTTTCAAAAACAATTAACACATAAGACCGTTATGATTCTCAAAAACAAACACCTTAAGGTAAAACTGTGACCTCATACAATTTAAAATTACCTACCATTTACAACAAGTATCCAGTGCAGCATTTATGCACATTATTTAGTCAACTCCTATCTTACAATAAATTATAAATTTATATAAGTGCAGCATTTATGCACTTCATTTTGGCATCACTTAACTTATAGTTACTCTACAATAATTTTTTTTTTTTTTTTTTTTTTTTTTTTTTGTGCAGCAGATATGCATTATCATCAATCAAAATAAATTCAAAATAAATTCATTACCCTATTACAAAACTTCCTCTTTAGGCAAACTGAAAATTCCAAAATAAGCTTTTCCAAGTTAATTGGACTAGTAATGTCCGTTAAAAGGCTGAATTCAACATTTAACAAATCATTCTCAAATAAGTACAAAATAAAAGAAAATCCTGAACTTCGAACCACTTGTTATTTCAATAGCAAACACAATAAATTCAGAAGGATAATTTCATGGGATCAGTAAGGTAAGGGATGGGCATGCCCTTGAAATTCATTCATTCACAGCTCATTATCCCATACAACACCACCTCTCCTCCCCACTATACAACATTGTCAGTATTGCAGATACTCTGCTTCTCTAGCATGCTACATTAAAAATTCTTTTTACTGGTAAGTACACTAACTACTCACAATCTCAACACTACGTTAGTACACAAACAATACTTTCAACTCTAATTGGATTTAACATTCAGATAGACAACCCAAGAATCAATGTAAAATCGAACTGATACAGAACCTTGCTTCTTTCGTCACCTCCATACAATACCATAGCAAATCCTTCCTTCGTTGCCTGATCAGAAACGCCGTACTTTATCGCCAAGTATTACATCTCTTCACAGTATTTATCTCAACTCCAAATTTAAGTATCAAAATGGCATCCACACTCATAGTTCTCTTATGGTTTTCTTCTTCAAATTAATTCCACTGATATCTTTTACCGTTTTCCCATCCGTTCTTCAGTATTCCTTTGGATAGTTGCTGTAAACATCATTAGGTTGACCTGGAACACAAATCTACACCTCTCGAAATGGTTACACCACATTAGCCACGGTTCTCACCTTCCCATGCGGATGACAATCTGATCGGCCTGTGCGCTGTCCTTCCTTTCATCTACACATACGTACGCCCGGTGAAAGGCATGGCACTCTCCCATCTACCAGCCCATAAAATGCTGCGCGGTTCAACACACACCGCCCAGCTGCACGTAATTATTGCGCTGCGCTTCCCCTCGCCCGGCGTCAGTAATTACAAAGGTTGCGCTTCCTCTCCCGAACCTAAATTCACCGCGTACCCTCTCCAAACTTCAGCAACGGGATTTCAGCAGCACAGACGTATCATGATTGAATTCTACTGAGAAGTGACCTCCGTTACCACTGTCTTCCTCAATATCTCCACATCAAACAACATAAAATAATTTCGATGTTGGTTCCTAACAGACACACACGAAAACTAACTTAAAATACCTCCCAAAACAAATTACAATTACAACATAAAGGAATACACAAAATGGACAAAAACAAACCAAAAGTGGGCTGACCAAGAGAAATATAAAATTAACGGTGAAATGTGGCCTACATTAACTCTAACACACAAAATGTTTTAAATTGGACACATGGTGCACTCCCTTTGAGCGACGTGATCGTAATGTCTCGATTTCCACCGCATTGGGGTGGCAAATCCTTTTGACACGGTATGGGCCACGGTACACAGGGTAGAACTTTCTGCTAATAAATCTGCAGTTATTAGACAACCTGTGTGCCTTCACAAGAATTCTCTGCCCCACTTCGAACCGTCTCACTGTGTATTTCTCGAACATCTTTTTCCTTTTCTCCCCTGCACTCTTGATCTTCTCTAACGCTTCTTTAACAAGTTCTTGCCGACGTTCTCTCCTACATGACGGAAATTTGACTACTTCTCTGATTTTGCTGGGGACAACCAGATTTTTCAGGACCTGCACGGGGGCAAGACCAGTGGTCCCGTGTGGCAACTCATTCATAATATCCTGAAAGTCTTTCAGGTGGTTATCCCACTCCCGATGTTCCTTAGAGCAATAGACACGGCACAACTTTCCCATCTCTTTCATGACCCGTTCCGCAGGATTGGAGCTCGGGTGAAACCTCGATATGTAAATAGGCTTAATCTTCTGCTGTGCTAACATGTCCTTCCACTGCCTTGACCTAAATTGCGGACCATTGTCAGACAGAACCTTTCGTACGCGACCCACTTCGCGTAAGAATCCTTTGCGAAATGCCCTCGCCACAGATCTTCCCGTGGCATTGCGCAGCGGAGTGAGTGCCACGTATTTAGAGGTTAGTTCAATACACACAAGGATGTATTGAAAACCCTGCCTCGTCCGTGGGGCGGGACCGTACAGGTCCACAGCTGCCAAATCTTTTAGTTTCTCCGGCAGAATGGGGTAGAGCGGCGCTCGGCGACTCACCGTAGCCGGCTTTGTCTTCTGACAGACCTTGCACATTGCCAACACCCGCCTCACACGCCTCTCCATTTTGTTGAAATACACATCGCGCCTTAACTGTTTCACGCATTTACTCGCTCCATAATGGCCATAGCTGAAATGGGTGTACCAAATCAGCTTGTTAACTAGCTCGTTAGGAACGCATACCACCCATGCATCTAACGTGGGATTTCTGCGGAAAAACAATACATCGTCCTTAACAAGGTAAAACCGCCTAATATTTGTCTCCTGCGGGTCCCTCCACCTTTCCTTAATACTTCTCCACACGTCATCCTTTATTTGCTCCCTAGCAATATTCAGAAACGCCGTCGAGATGAAGTTTTCAAACGGCACTTGCCGCAGGTACATAGCCGTAAAAACGTTGTCATCTTGAGGCGTATTTCCGCTGTGAGTGAGGCCCACAGGCGAACGCGAAAGTGCGTCAGCAACGACATTTAAATGCCCAGGGATGTAAACAATCCGGAACTTGTACTCTTGCAGAAGCAGGGACCACCTAGCTAACCTTCCATGCGTCAGCTGAGCTGTCATGAGGAATTGCAACGCCCGGTGGTCCGTGTATACCTTGGTTTCCCTTCCGTAGAGGAAATACCGGTATTTGGTAAACCCGTACACGACTGCCAGCGCCTCAAGTTCGGTGACGGTATAATTCCTCTCTGCTTTGTTTAACACTCTGCTTGCGAAAGCTATCGGCTTGGGAACAACTTTCCCATCCTCCTCATATTCCTGGAAGAGTGTAACTCCAAGCCCTACCCGCGAACTGTCGGTGGACATGCAAAATTCTTTGCTCAGGTCTGGATGTACCAGTAACGGAGCAGCAAGGAGTGCTTCCTTCAATTCGCTAAACTCTCGCTCAGCATCCTCATCCCAGTCCCATCGGGCATTCTTCCCCGTTAAAGTACACAACCTAGTGGCCGCAATACTCGGCAGCTGCACAAATTTTTTATAAAAATTAATTAAACCGAGATATTGTCGTAATTGTCTTTTATTCAAGGGCGTAGGGAATTCACTGATTGCCGTAAGCTTTTCAGGGTCAGGCTTAATCCCTTCTGCTGACACTAAGTGTCCTAAAAATTTCAGTTCTCTTTTGCCAAACTCTGATTTCGAAAGATTTACCGAGATTCCCTTTTCTCTAAAAACACACAGCAGCTCTGCTAACACAGAATTGTGGTCATCCCACGTGGGTTCAGCAACAAGAATATCGTCTACGTACATTGTGATACGCGCCTTCAGTTCAGCCGGAATTATGGAGTCGAACCCACGGATAAATGCTGATGACGAGACGTTGAGACCAAAAGGCAATTTTTTAAATTGGTAACAACGACCGAAACAGATGAACGCAGTGAATTTTCTGCACTCGGGGTGGAGCTCAATTTGCCAGAAGCTGGATTTCAGATCAACCGATGACAACACTTTAACACCATGAAACTTTTGGAGCAAACAGTCGAGCGTTTTCGGTCGGTCCGTTTCAGGCTCTATAATTGTATTTATTTGACGACTATCTAGCACCAACCGGATCGACCCGTCCTTCTTGATTATACACAACAACGGACTGTTGTAGGTGCTGACTGCCGGCTCTATGACTCCCTGCTCTAACATGTCTTTGATTTCGTCATGTACTTTTCCTCGCAGTGCCCATGGTATACCGAAATGTTTTACAAAGAACGGTTTGTGTTCTTTAACCTTAAACCGGTAAAGAAAATCTTTTATGGTTCCTGTTTTGCATCGGAAGACATCCGCGAATGGCCTAAGAATATGCTGAAGGTCATCGGGGTCACGCGGGTCGGCTATCTGCCGCGTCTTTTCGACAATTAAATTCTGGATCTCCACATCGCTCATGTGTTCTACTTTCGCCACCTCCTTACGATCTACATAGTGACAGTACATCCACATCTCAGGCTGATCATCCAATATGTCGTTCGATAAATTGATCCACTCATTATTCTCACAAAGCACGTCTTCGTCAATAACTTGCATTGTTTCCCCTTCAAATTCGAACAGCGGGTCGAATGGACAGCAGACGTCACTACTACCCTCTGTAGTTACGTCCGTGTGGATGTACATACCTACATTATTGCTTGGCAGTCTCTCTTCTATTAAACATTCATCAAAGTCAAATTCTACTTTACAATCATTCACAAGGAGAGTCATACAATTTCTACCTATATCTAAGATCCCCTTGTGACGTGATATAAAATCTAATCCTAGTATTGCTTCTATCGCTAGTACAGGAGTCACTAAAAAATTTGCCCTCATATAATGCCCTTGGCACAAAAACTCTACCTCGGTCTGAATTTTGATAGGTACACTCTTGCCTGGAATAGCACCACTCAAATTCGTCTTAACTAGTGGCAGCACAGGCCACTCTCTTTTATTACTGCAACGTCTAAATATGCTTTCACTCATAACCGACACCTGACACCCAGTGTCAATAAGGCATGGTATGATAATTCCTTCTACACTTATGTAAAGAACCGGGTACGCCGCACTAGTTGTGTCTTCCCCCTCCTCTAAAACCAACAGTTCCCTAATGCTGGCATAATCAACAAATAGGGAGAGATGGTCCCGGGTAGTAATTTCCGACACACCATTTCGGTCACAACTAGCGGCGCAGGCGTGGCGTCAGTTCTTGCCTGCAGCCGTTCCCGATTCATTTCTTTTATTGTGTCGTGGATCTGGGCCTCTAATTTCTACCCCCTGTGGCGTCGAACTACTACTTGACGTGTTACTACTACCTCCACTATTCTCACTACTTCCCCCATGCCTGCG
This sequence comes from Locusta migratoria, assembly GCA_026315105.1. NCBI lineage: Eukaryota > Metazoa > Arthropoda > Insecta > Orthoptera > Acrididae > Locusta > Locusta migratoria. The sequence goes on along the minus strand of CM048755.1, from coordinate 1,368,144 downwards.
CTTACGGTTCTGGTAGGATTCCCAGCTCCCGTTTCGTCTCCCACTATTCTGTGTCTGCCACTGCCCATTGTTCTTACCATTGTGAGGGGGTGGCCGACCGTTACTCTGATGACCTTTCTGTTCACGTACATACCCGGATTCTGGTTAATCGCACTCAATTTCTTGTAACAGTGCAATAAACGACTTCATGTCCCCGGTTCCTCTGCCCGCAATGTTAATTTCGCGGCGCAGCCGGTCAGGAAGTTTCGATATTGCTATCCCTACTAGCTCACTTGAATTGTACGGGGCATACAAGTACTGGTTTCGCCTCACAAGATCTTTAACAAAAGCAATGGGGTCTCTAAAGCTCGTCTTATTGTAGTGTGGCGACATCAGTATACCCATTTTGACCTTGTCCTGTAGGCTCCGCGGCCGGAACTCTGCGAGAAATGCCTCCTTGAATTCCTCATAACTGTCGCATTCCTCAACATATGTCCGCATTTGTTCTGTCGCTTCCTCTCGCAAATAATTACTAACAAAATTAATTTTTAGCCTCGCGCTCCACGATAGCGGCAGCGCACAATCGAATTGCCTAATGAAAGCGCATGGGTGCTGCTCGTTATTCGGACTTGGATATGTGCTGTAATTTTGCACAGAAACGAAATGCCTACGGCTATCATCTTCATGTTCGTCTAAACGTTGTCTTTGTGTCGGACTCGCACGTGGAAGAGAATCATCTCTTAGCTTACAAAGCCTCGCCTGGAGTTCACAAAGACTGCCTTGGTGGTCGCGGTACCCTTTGTCCTCGCTTTCCGCCAAACACCAGCGCGGCGGCTCTCGCAGATCTGCTACCTGCCCGCCTGTATACAATGGCCCGTCTCGCCCTTCCACCAAGTCCCGGAGCGTTTCGGAATTCTGCTCGTTAACATTTTTATTGGACTCCTCAAGTTTTAAGAGGGGCTCAACTACCCTAGATTCACTGCTTCCAGCTGCCAAAGTATCATTAGAAACGCTTACATTTCTCACCGACAACTGTTCTACCGCCGAGGAGAGGCTGTCAATACGTCTTTCTTGTGCCGCTACACGGTCCTTCACCGACTTTACGGCCTCCCCTACCATTGCGCCTATAGCTTCCGCCTCTGCATTTACACCTTTGGTGTGCTGATCTAAGTTTTTCTCTACCACGCTGAGCCTCCCGTCTAACTTTTCCTGCGCACGAGTATTTACTTCCTTTATATCAGCCACAGTGGATAGTACATTATTCTTCGACTGTGCCACTTCCTTAACTTCCTCGCGAATCTTTTCTACCTCATTCAATACGGCCTCTTCAACCACTTTTATTTCGCGGACTGCCTCATCGATTTTCTTGTCTTGTTCCCCAATTATCAAATCAATCTTTCTTTCATGCTCCCCGAGCATATTCCTAACGGCATCTCGTTGGTGATTAAACAGTTCTTCCGTATGTCTCTTATTCTCTTCTAATCTTTTCTCTGAATCATCGAATCTTTTATTTAAGCTCATAAATATCATGTTTATTTGTGCCGATAAATCAAGTACAGACACAGGATTCGGCGCAACATGTTGTGCACCCGATCCTTCCGTTTGTGCCACGTGCTGTTCCGGCCCTACAGCATTGTCTAACGTGCACGTGGTTCCCGCAGCTCCTAGTTGCCCTGCCGAGGGATTATCTTCGTCAGGCAACCTTTCACTACTCCTACTCTCTACAGTTTCGCCAGAAACCACACTGTTATCGCCCATTGTGAGCCGTGCCTTCGCCTTCGACCGCGTAAACATAAAGGAATACTACAAATACCCAACACACGCGCCTATCTCAATATTTTCGTTACCAAATTACATACGAATCACAAATAAAGAAGACACAATAATATAAAACCACAGAATAGCCCCATAAAATATCGACGACAACCAAAATTCACTTCAACGCCGAAAACAACATCAACAACAAGACAATAAACACAAAAACACTTCCTGAAAACAAACACATATTAATTAATGATTATTAACACCCTAAAAAGCAATCAAACCGCTTCCCAGAAGTCCAAAAATTACAGACATCCTGGCAAGGGTTCGCCATGTGTAAGTTAACCACCCTCCGCTTCCTACCAGTTGCCGCCTTGCTCAGTGATTATTTTCGGTCTTAAATGCAGATGTTATTGCCCTGATAAAATTGCATTGCAACGGATAACGACTTTTTTTTTTTTTTTTTTTTTTACACACAAAAGACTGCAGCAACTGATAGCATACCGGTGGCAGTTCCCTTACTAGTTGAAATTCCCCCATTTAATCATTAAGCAAAATTGGGACTCAGAATTTAATAAAAACAACTAGAGACGAAATGTATACTATTTACACAAGTTTATTAAATTCACTGTATATCTCCCTATCATCATTTTAAAGCCAAAATACAAAATATTCATTCACTAAATGTATCACCAATGGATTGAGACAAGGATCGTAACCTTACATTCATACCGTACATTCTTTACTCTCTCATACTGCACCCACGTAGCTATGCACAACATTCCCATTAGACAAAATCATTTCCCCGCTGAAATAGAGACAGAATTAACAACCAACACAGTTCCTCGTACTTTACCACGGAGGCCACCATACTCACATCCTTCCTCTTCGTCACCCGGAAACGTTCTCCCTTCTCGTGGCCGCTCCCCATCCTAACCGATCCTCCCGTTCCAGTTCGCGAGTAGCCGAGCCCTCATTGGCTTGTGATCTAACGGGATCTTCTGCCAACCTCCGAATTCTGAAGGAACTCGCAAGTCGCAGCCACTTTACCATCTCATCCCCAAGGAAACCTCTCTGCCACACCCCAAAACTAAAGTTGGCAAACCTACCGAGTGTTCTGCATCTCTAGCTTCCCAGCCGCGGCTTCATGCACACTTACAGACCCTCACACACACAATCACATAAGGTATAAGATGAGTTGGGTACTGTGGAGCGAAGCTCCTTATGTGAGCGGCGCTCACTTATTTGTCCTGTAATAACAATTTTAATAAATAATAGAGCATTCTTGTCTCCACCTAGTACATCTCCCATTATAGTGGCACTAAAGGCCAAGCACACTTTTACGAAATGATAATGACATGAAAGTAACGTACACTGTAGTATACAAGGATTTAATGGAATGATACTACAGTATCGTTTCACATGTTATGGCGATTCACTGCAGCATAATTCGTGAACGTGGACTCATAAGAGAACATACACTTTGTAAAGACTCCAGCGTGAAAATACGCATGGCCCACTCACAGAATGTCACTCTTGCACGGAAATCGTTCCCATGCATCTCCTGGGTCAGTGACAAGCGGTACGGGTGAAACCTGTGGCCGTGTACTATACGCCACACAGATGTGAAAATGACACCAGCGACTGCATCAACGGATCGTAAGCTGACATGAGGATCGTGGTGTAGTGCAGCTAAAACAAACACTTCCGTCTCCTCACTTCTTGCAGGTCTTCGTCTGTTACTGCGGCGCATTACCAAGCTGCCTGTTTCCCGAAGTCGTTGTTCAGCACGTAAGAACGTAATGGCTGCCGGGGCTCTTCGCCAGTCCTGTGAAGTTGGCAACCCTTTTTTGGAAAATATAATTTTTTTCAGAGTTCTAGGCAGATATGCAATAGTTCTGGAGTTCTCTGTACAAAATTTAAATAGTTCTGCAGAAATTCGCGAAAAAATTACAAAAAATTATAACAAATTTTAGTTTTTTCCAAATAATTATTTGCCTACAAGCGTAAACATAGTTCTGATCACAACTCTAAATAGCTCTCAAAGAGTTCTGCAGAAAATCCTAATGATATTTTTTTGCCCAGATAATAGTTCATGAGCTAATTGCGTAAATAGGGAGAAAAACTACACAAAATTGCGCCAGAGTCGTGTGAAGTTGGCACCCCTTTTTTCAAAAATGTAAATTTGTTTCAGAGTTCTAGACAGATATGCAATAGTTCTAGAGTTCTCTGTACAAAATTTAAATAGTTCTGTAGAATTTCGCCGAAAAATAGTAAAAATTACCACAAACTTGGTTTTTTTAGTTTTTTAAAAATAATTATTTGCCTATTAGCGCAAACATAGTTCTTATCACAGTTCTAAATAGCTGTCAAAGAGTTCTACAGGAAATCCTAATAGCATTTTTCTGTGCAGTTTATACTTTATCAGATAAATGCAGTAATGTGGAATTCATTTTCACGTTACTGTAAATTGGCACAATTTTTTCGAGAAATACACATTGTTTTTTGGGGTTCTGTGTACATATACTATAGTTGTAGAGTTCATGTGAATATATCTATGTAATTGCCCGAAAAAAAATTCACAGATTTGAATATCTGATAAGCTGTCTTATTTGTGCCCCTTATTCGAGAAATATACGTTTTTCTTAGGCCTTGACAGATATTCTATCGGCTGCACATTCAATTTGTTGTTTTTACGTCTGAGTGATTACTGCTTATCCTAAACAAGAACTATTGCACATGTCCCTAGAACTCTGGAAAAAGTTTAATTTTTTGATAAAAACGGGTGCAAATTCCACAGTTGCATGTAAATGGATACTCCATTATTGTAATTATCTCATAAAGTATAATCTGCACAGAAAAATGCTATTAGGATTTCCTGTAGAACTCTTTGACAGCTATTTAGAACTGTGATCAGAACTATGTTTGCGCTAATAGGCAAATAATTATTTTTAAAAAACTAAAAAAAAACAAGTTTATGGTAATTTTTACTATTTTTCGGCGAAATTCTACAGAACTATTTAAATTTTGTACAGAGAACTCCAGAACTATTGCATATCTGCCTAGAACTCTGAAAAAAATTTACATTTTTGAAAAAAGGGGTGCCAACTTCACAGCTCTCCCACTATTCAGAATTGCGATATTTCACGAAATTCTGCAGAACTATTTAAATTTTGTACAGAGAACTCCAGAACTATTGCATATCTGCCTAGATCTCTGAAAAAATGCACATTTTTGAGAAAAGGGGTGCCAACTTCACAGTAGCGTGTAAATGGATTCCCCATTATTGCAATTATCTCATGAAGTATAATCTGCACAGAAAAATGTCATTAGGATTTCCTGTAGAACTCTTTGAGAACTATTTAGAACTGAGATCAGAACTATGTTTGTACTAATAGGCAAAAAATTATTTTGAAAAAACTAAATTTTGTGGTAATATTTTGTATTTTTTCGGCGAAATTTTGCAGAACTATTTAAATTTTGTACAGAGAACTCCAGAACTATTGCATATCTGTCTAGAACTCTGAAAAAAATTTACATTTTCCAAAAAAGGGGTGCCAACTTCACAGGACTCTCTTCGCCTAGGGTATCTAATGGCATACGCCGTGGCTGCTTTAGTGGCATTGTGTCGGCACTAGCCGACCATCAGCAACATGTCAACGTACTCGTTGTTCATGTATGCCATCATCATCCGATGTCAGTAACTGTGGTATATTGAGCCCCAGTTGTTTGTGTGGCTCCAACTGTCGGGTATACGGCCGTGTGCGGAGACAGTCGGCAGTCTAACAGCGCATCGAGGAAGCTTCGCGCTCAGTGACACCGGCGACGTTACAACTCAGCCGCACCACATTTAGAAGTCGCATTGAATTATGTGCAGCGTTTGTGGTATCTGCCCCAGAAATTTTGAAGGGTTGTAGCTCCCAAACTAACAGTGATAGGAATGTAGTTTAAATTGATTTAGACGCAGCTGGTTTCAACAATACCACTGCACGATAGAAAAAACTATTGTTCCATTTAAAAAATTATATCTTTGTGCTGTAACTCTTTGGAAAATGATACAATAAACTATGCTCATAGCTCCGCAGAAAGTGTAACAAAGTGTAAAATTTCAGGTCACCTATTATTTTATAAGTTACAGAGGCAAACACACTTAGTGAAACACCCTGTATGTGCAAGCCCGGTTTAAACAGAGAGTGTGGAGAAATTTAGCTACGATTACGTCTTTAAAAAAAATTGCTTTTACACTAAACAGGCGAGGGGATTGGTCTCGCATCGTTGTAATGACTGAAATTAGCGGAACACATGACAAACGTGTTTGTACTGTGTGTGACTCCCATCCATTCCTTAGAAAGCAGGTGATGATCGATGTATGCGGGCGTTGGTTGTGATATAAGTGTTTGCGAACATTACGTTGCATGTACTCAGTTGTACTGTAACAAGAAAGTGTAAACACTCCATGTCCTATATAGGATCAGGTGTTGCGGTGTGTACGTTAGCATATTCGTTTGCGGTAGACATCTAATTGTAATTAAAATAATAAATCTTAGTTCGGATTAGTGGAATGCACAAGAAAGGAACTTGGAGTACGAATTTTGTGGGTAAAGGGCGGGTCGAACTTGTTCTCAAAAACGGTGTTGCATTGGGCAGGTAAAGTACTACCTCGGTTCTGTGGTTGCTATATTGTCGAATAAGGGTGTTGTGAAGCCAATACGTTCGAGAATAAAGAAACGTTTTAGTGTAAACGGTCGGAAATCGGTAAATTATTTCACGTATTTTTTTATTTCGACTCTCCGTTGCACAACAGGGTTTAAATGTCTTCTGGGGCGCTGGAATATCGGTGTTTGACCTGCGTCAGATAAATGTAGTTTGCATCGTATCAGGGCATAGAGACTCCTTGGATAGGTATACGCAAGAAGATGTGTACTGCTGTAGCAAGGAAATAAGAGGTAAAATTAAACTACCCGAATTCTCGGAAGGCGCATCTATACCTCGATCTAAGAAGGAAACGTAACTAAGCAAGATCGCTAAAGAGAGTGTGTTAAATTTCGGAACTTTCGACATGGCTCCATTAAATAAATGCAACGGGCGCTATCCTTGTCAGAGTGGTGCGTCTGCGTAGAAGGTTTTGATCTTTTGGAGATGTAATTTAGGTGTTATTAAACATTTAGTATATGTTTCTTTTATGTAGCCTGCCTACAGAGCGCTCTGCGTTCTGGACGATTGTTAACAGTATTTGCAGATGTATATTTAGAGACGTTGTGCTAGATGTCATTGCCCATTTTCGTTATTTGGAATTTTTGTATAAACAATATGCCATCTTCTGTTGTTGTTGTTTTATCGAAAGAGTTCAAAAATGTTTGTAAATCTATCGGACCAAACTATGTGGTCATCAGTCCGTAGCTTACACACTACTTAAACCCAGGTAAAGTAACTTCAGGGCAACACACACCCATGCCCCAGGGAGGACTCGAAACTCCACGGCGAGCAACCGCGCGCTCTGCAGCGAGACGCTTTAGACCGCTCAGCTACTCCACCGCGGCTATTGATTGAGTGGTTGGCATACAAGTTTGTAGCTTTCCATTCCGTTCGATGGCTGTTGCTTGCATCGTCTGAAAGAAGAGATACATTTATAGATCTAAGGTTGTGGTCGAGTTCCGAAACGCACCATTTCTTTTCTTTTGGTTAGTCCCGAATGTTTGGCTCTGGTTAGAATTGTTTTTGGATATCGAATGAGTATATGTTAAGATGGATACATAAGTTTGTGGCGTTCGTTACCGTTAATTATCTAACCTGCGCTATTATTAAACACGTCTGTCGGCCGTAGCCTATGCGAAGAGCATGGAGAGTGATGGGAGTGTTTGCGCATCAATAAATTCTTACTTGCAAATTTTGCATAGGAGTTTTAATATTTTACTAGTAGCTGTAGTATACGATTATTTTTTTTTCCAGAGACCAACTAAACATTTCGGTTCCAATTTTTTTTTTTTTTTTTTTTTTTTTTTTAGCATTACACCGAATTTCTTGTTAGAAATACATACAAAGAACAATATGGTAGATTTATTTTTTCCGAGAATAATAATAATTTTATATACAAATACAAAAACATCGAGATCTGGCGTATGGATCGCTGCGGCGCGCTTAACAAATGTGCAATTTAATTGGCTGCTGACCTGGCGGGGTGCGGTCGCCGTAAAAAGAGTGCTGTACTTCCCTGTCCTGAGTGTAGGGGTTGGCTGTTGGGGGCGGTCTTGTTTAGAGATGTCGATGCGGTCAAGACAATCGTCGCGGTATTGTTTGTTCTGTACTCGCGGGTAGGGCGGATGGCGGCGTCCTTTGAGAAGAGGTCGGGAGCGTGGAGGAGGGGGTGGTCCACTGGCGGCGGTCTGGCAATCGGCCGAGCGAGTAGGGGTTGCGTTGCCGGCCAGGTGTGTGGCAGAGGGTGCGAATACAGACATGTCGAGGGGTCGACAGGTCTGGACATGTCAGAGGTGCTGCCTGTCTGACAGCGCCGCCGGGTGTGAAGGGGGGAGTCGTGTCGGCCAGGTGTGTGGCCGAGGGTGCGAGTACAGACATTTCAGTGTGTCAATCATCCTTAAGTGCGTTATGGCGGCATCCTTTGATTAGTGGTCTGACAAGTAGTGTCGATGACAATCAAAACGACCTAAATGTAAACTGTCAATCACCCTTTCCTTCCAAGAAGACCTGTCAATCAACTTGTGGTGGCATCCTTTGTTCTGTGGTCCGGCAATTGTCCAAGCGTCTGGCGTCGATGACACTATCGTCGACGGACGAATCTCAGTGGCGTGAGAGTGGCGCTATCCTACTACTCTCACTTCACCACAAGAAATAACTTCCACAATAAAATCTTTAAAAACAAAGCATTCTAGTGGTTATGATGAAATATCATCAAAATTAATTAAAGATTGTTCTTGTGAACTTAGCACAATTTTAAGTTATTTGTGTAACCAGTCTATTATAATGGGAACATTTCCTGATTGACTAAAATATGGGGATATTAAACCTCTATTCAAGAAGAGGGATAAAGAGATACCATCAAACTACAGACCAATTTCAGTTTTGCCAATATTATCAAAAATTCTAGAAAAGGAATGTACTAGCTGCTTCTCAACCACTTAACCTCAAATGGCATATTGTCTAGAACAAAGTTTGGATTTCTGAAAGGTTCTGATATCGAGGAGGCTATATACACTTACAATGAGAATGTATGTAATTCATTAGATAATAAATTGCAAGCAGCAGGTATTTTCTGTGATTTGTCAAAGGCATTTGATTGTGTGAACCATAAAGTCCTTTTAAGTAAATTTGAATTCTATGGGGTCACGGGAAATGCTGCAAAACGTTTCAAGTCGTACCTCACTAACAGGGAACAGAGGGTTTCAGTGCAACGGACTAGTGAATTTAGCCAGCAGTTATCATCGGATTGGGAAGAAATTACATGTGGTGTCCCACAAGGATCCATCTTAGGGCCATTGCTTTTTATTGTATACATTAATGACCTCTCATCAGTTACACTACCAGAAGCAGAGTTCGTTTTGTTTGCAGATGATACAAGTATTGCAATAAAAAGTACGTCAAGCATAGTTATAGAAAGGTCTGCTAATGATATTTTCATGAACATTAATAAATGGTTTGAAAGACTCACTACATGCAGTTCAGAACATGTAAGAGATTTGCTGTCAGCATATGCATTAAGTATGAAGAAGAGCAGATAGAATAGGTTGACAGTATTAAATTCCTGGGATTACAGCTAGATAATGAATTTAGTTGGGAGGAGCACACCACAGAACTGCAGAAACGACTCAACAAATCTGTATTTTCAATATGAGTGTTATCAGACATAGGAGACATAAAAATAACAAAGCTAGCATACTTTGCTTACTTTCATTCCCTAATGCCATATGGTATAATATTTTGGGGTAGTTCTTCAAGTCAGTCAAAAGTCTTCAGAGTACAAAAACGTGTAATATGTATTATTTGTAGAGTAAATTCACGGAAGTCCTGTAGAAGCCTCTACAAAGAACTGGGTATATTAACTACTGCCTCTCAGTATATTTATTCCTTAATGAAACTTGTCATAAATAATATATCCCTTTTCCCAACAAACAGCTCAGTTCATACATACAATATTAGGAATAAAAATGATCTACACATGGACTTAAAAGCACTTACTTTAGCTCAAAATGGGGTCCCCTACTCAGGAACACACATTTTAAATAATTTACCATCAAGTTTAAAAAATTTAGCTACAAATTTAGCTACAACCTAAAAGACTTTCTAGTGGCCAACTCCTACTCCATTACTGAATTTCTAAATTGTACCAAATGATGCATGTATCGGTATTCATACTATATTTGTGTTATAATATTAACAGAAAAAAAAGAACTTAAAAATGTATGTTTCTGTATTTATATTATTGGTATTATCTATTGTTCAGCTTGTAAATTTTGTTTCTTGACATGTTCCACTTCCACGAAGATCTCGGTTTGACTAAGATTTACTGGAAGTTTCTGAGTACTCTCTGTTAAACACTGTTTGCTAAAATCTATCTCCTGCTTAACTGCTTTTCCAAACTGAGGGTGTCTTCCAAACTCTCTCAAAACTGGATTTCTTTCCTCCGTCCTTACCCTAAAAAACACATCCTTCTGACACCTGTAACCACTGGTATTTTACCATTTGTGACAGTGCCTCTCTGTAAGTTACTTGCAATTAACCCTGGCAGTTTTCCCTTCCCTTTCCAGTTGAGGTGATGGCCATGCCTAGTGTAGTCCCACCTACATATATCATCTACATCTACATACATACTCCGCAATTCACCGTAAGGTGCGTGGCGGAGGGTACACTGTACCACTACTAGGCATTTCCTTTCCTATTCCACTCCCAAATGGAACGAGGAAAAAAAGAATGCCTATATGCCTCCGTACTAGCCCTAATTTCTCTTATCTTGTCTTGTTGATCTTTACGCGAAATGTAAGTAGTTGGCAACAAGATCGTACTACACTCAGCTTATCAGAAATTCACGAAAAGAACGTCGTCTTTCTTCCAGCGATCCCCAATTGAGTTGCTGGAGCATGTCCGTGACACTCGCGCATTGGTCGAACCTACCGGTAAGAAAGCTAGCTTCTCGCCTCTGAACCGCCTCTATGTCCTCCTTTAAACTGATCTGGCCGCGGCGGAGTAGCCGAGCGGTCTAAAGCACCTCGCTGCGGAGCGCGCGGTTGCTCGCCGTGGAGGTTCGAGTCCTCCCTGGGGCATGGGTGTGTGTGTTTGTCCGTAGGTTAGTTTACCTAGGTTTAACTAGTTTGTAAGCTACGGACTGATGACCACGCAGTTTGGTCAGATACATTCACAGACATTTGAACATTTTAAACTGTCTGCTGCAGATCCCAAACACTTGAGCAATACTCAAGACGTGGTCGTACAAGCGTTTTATACGCGTTTCCCTTACAGGTGAAGTACATCTTCCCAAAATTCTCCCAATAAACCGAAGTCGGCTGTCCGCCTTACTCACAACTGTCCTTACATGTTTGTTCCATTTCATATCACTCTGCAATGTTACGCCTAGATATTTGAACGACGTGACAGCATCAAGAAGTTCAGTACTAATATTGTATTCGAACATTATAGCATTGTTTTTTTCTACTCATGCGCATGACCTTACATTTTTCTAAAGAGCTAGCTGCCATTCTTCGCACCAACTAGAAATTTTGTCTAAGTATGCTATTACTGACGACACCTTCCCATACACCACAGCATCATCAGCAAACAGCCGCAAATTACAACTTACTCTGTCCATCAGATCATTTATATAGATAGAAAATAATAGCGGTCCTATCACACTCCCCTGGGGTACGCCTGACGATACACTTGTCTCTGCTGAACACTCGCCGTCGAGAACAACGTACTGAGTTCTATTACTTAGGAAGTCTTCCAGCCAGCTCATATCTTCGTTTGCAATCTGCAGTGTGGCACCGCGTCGAACGCCTTTTTGAAGTCGAGAAAAACACAATCCGCCTGTTGTCCTTTATCCATGGCTCGCAAGATGTCATGTGAGAAAAGGGCAAGCTGAGTTTCACATGAACGATGTTTCCTAAACACGTGCTGATTCATGGAAAGAAGCTTTTCCGTTTCAAGAAATTTACTATATTCGAACTGAGAATATGCTCTAAAATTCTACATGAAACTGATGTTCACGATATTGGCCTGTAATTGTGTGGGTCAGTTCTCTTTTCTTTCTTATAAAAGGGAGTCACCTGCGCTGTTTTCCAATTACTAGGAACTTTGCGCTGAATTAAAGATTCGCGATAAATGCAAGCTAAGTAGGGGGCCAATGCCGCAGAATAGTCTTTGTAAAATCGAACTGGTATTCCATCCGGACCAGCAGACTTTTTCGTATTTAGCTCTCTCAGCTGCTTCTCTACACCGGAAATACCTATTGCTATGTCCCCCATTTCGGAATTAATACGTTGATCAAATGATGTACATTTGTGCGGTCCTCCTACGTGAAAGATTTCTTAAAGGTTAAATTTAGAACTTCAGCTTTCCGTTTGCTTTTTTCTATTACTGCCCCGGAATGATCAACGAGTGACTGGACAGTGGGCTTTGACCCGCTTATCGATTTTACATAGGACTAGAATTTTTTCGGGTTCTCGGAAAGATCTTTTGCTAAGGTATGGCTGTGATAATTATTGTATGCTTCGCGCATCCATCTTTTTATAGACGCACGAATCTCTACTAACTTTTGCCTATCATCATTTGCGTGTTCTTTTTTGAATCGAGAGTGCAACAGCCTTTGCTTTCTCAGCAGCTTTCTAACATTATTATTATACCACGGTGGATCTTTTCCATCCTTAATCGTCTTTACTGGCACATATTTCTCTAACCCTTTATTAAAAATGCACTTAAATTTAGTCCACAATTCCTCACATCCACAATCCCGGAATTAAACGATGCCCATTTGTTTTCTAAGTGCGATCGTAACATTTGCTTATCGGCTCTTTCCAACAAAAACACGCTCCTAGCCTTCTTGATTGGTTTATGAACTTTGGTCACCATCGACGCTATGACGATATCATGATCACTAATTCCTGTCTCTACACAGAAATCGTTAATAAGGTCAGGCCTGTTTGTGGCTATAAGGTCTAGAATATTTCCATTGCGCGTGGGTTGCCGGTTTAACTGCTCAAAACAGTTTTCGGAGAATGTCCAAAAGTAGCTCGCAAGACTGCTTGTCTGTACCGCCTGAAATGTAACTAGCGAGGTCCCAATCTATGCTCTTAAGGTTGAAGTCTCCTCCGACAAATATTACATGGCCCGGATACCTTTGCACTACCTGGTGTAGACTTTCTTTGAATGATTCTAAAATTGCTACAGCAGCACTGGGGGGCCGGTAAAAACACCCAACTATTATCTTTACTTCTTTTAGACCTGTTATACGTGCCCAGATAACTTCACAGTTACTTTCAACCTCGATCTCAATAGAAACAATATCTTTGTCCACAGCGATGAACACTCCTCTTCCAGTTGTATCAGATCTATCTTTCCGATATACATTCCACGCTTCGCTAAATATTTCTGAACTTGCCACATCATGATTTAGCCAGCTTTCAGTGCCTAAAAGTATCTGAGCGCAATAACTTCCATGCAGTGAAGCAAATTCGGGAACTTTGTTTCTAATGCTTTTTAAGTTTGCGGCTAATCTATCTAGGGGCACCCCACAATTCCCCACCCGATAACGCAGATCCGGAAATCTAGCCATGACTGTCACAGAGTCGGCGAAGCCTCTGGTTCAGACCCTCAACTCGGCTCCAAACCAAAGGACCCCGATCAACCCTGGGAACAATCCTACAAATCGACAGCTCTGTTTGCACCCCGCGTGCGAAGGCAGCAGCCTTTACCAATTCCGCCAGCCGTTCGTAGGACCTGAGAATGTCCTCAGAACCCAAGTGACAAGCGTCATTGGTGCCGACGTGAGCTACGACTTGCAGTCGATTGCACCTCGCACCCTCGATAGCCGCCGGCAAGGCCGCCTCCACATCTCGGATGAGGCCCCCGGCAGACACACCGAGTGCACGTTGGAATTCCTTCCGGATCTCGACGCTATCTGTCTAAGGGGCTCCATCACGCGCCTGACATTGGAGCTCCCAATAACTAATAATCCCCTTCCCCCGTGCACCTGCCACACGTTCACTCACAGGACGAACGGGCGGGGACATTGGCCTTTCGTCTCGAGCGACGCGAACGCCGTACAACCAGCCGCTCCCCTTGCGAAGAAGGCGGCTCGACGACGTCCGGTACACCTGAAGGTGCCTCGGTAGCAGGGACAGAGAGCGAAACATGAGACACCTGAGGTGTCCCACTCGACGCACCAGACTCCCCACCATCGCTGCACCCCGAGACAGCAGCCTGAAGACGGCTGACCGTAGCCAACAGCACGCTCAGCTGTTCGCGAACTGCGGCCAACTCCTCCTGCGTCCGCACACAGCAGGCACACATCCTATCCATCCTATCGATACAATTAACTGCAGAAAGTAGAAAACTAAATAATCAACTTTTAAGTAGCCTAGTACTCTAATAAAGGCGGCTGTCTGCTGACTGAACTGTGGTCAGTGGTAACTACACTGTCAAATCAACAAAACTGAGTACGGCAGTTTTCAAAATAAACAAGAATATCTGTGGAATACACCGTTATCAAACGCGCGGGAATATAAGCTTAGCGCTGTTTACGATGTGGCACTGGTGGCAGCTGGCACTGGACTGACTGATAACGAGCTTTAGTAACGGTCTCTGACTTGTTTTGAAATACACCAGTCAAAGACGAAGACTAAACACAACGGTATTTATCAAATACGATAGAATTGATCCAAAGGAATCAAACCAATATGGGACCCCATATCTGAAATGAGTAGCCGTTCCAACTCCAAGTTTACTCTCCTTACAGAAGAGTTCAAATGAGGCCGATCATGGCGACTCAAGACAGATACAATCCCCACACTAGTATGCTTCGTTGCCGATGATATCTTCACCAAGTCACATTCTATAGAATATTCACATTTCTTGTCAATGCTGCTTCCCGGACCACCCACTATAACCACGGTATCCTCCATTGTGACATCTTTACATAAATAACCTATATCCTCTGTTATCTGACCGAGACCCGCATTTGGTTTGAAATAGTTTCTGACCTGGTACTCTGATCCTAGCTCTTCCTGCAGTAGTTGGCCAACACCTCTACCATGGGAGCTATCTAACAACAAGACTTTCTTTCTTTTCACAGTTTTCCCTACCTTCTTCAAATCCTTCTTGAAAGTTTGTTGTGCCCTTTCCACAGCTTCAGCTACATGAGGACCATCCGATTCTGAGGCAAAAGGTCAAATTTATTTTTCACATTAAGGACAAAGCTGTCTGAAACTGTCCTAAGCCTGTTCCCCCTCTAACCTGTTGCCACTTCCCACCGCTGTTCACCCTTCTCCCTCCTTAACATACTCAGAGTCTCCCTTGCGTTATCTACTTCAGCTTGAAGAGCTGCAATTTCCCCTCCTGTTCCAATATTTTCCTATCTCTATTGCAGGCCCTACAAAACCACTGGTGAGCCACATTTATATTCCCATTTCCCACGCCACTACATTCGCCCCAATGAAAGAAACCACTACAACTATCACACCAAACCCCGGAATTAACGATCCTGCGGCATATCACACTCTTCTCACCCATGGTAAAAATAGAAATCTTAAAAACTTGATTAAGTACTGACTAATACGTGAAAGTTGCACCAAGAGACACTAAAATCTGTTCACGCAAATATAATTAACTCAAAGAGCACTGCATATAAACTCGCTCACGAAAACGAAAAATTAGGCCTAAAACACGCTCACGAAAACAAAATTTAGGCCTATAAACACGGATTACTATACACACTTTTAGTCACTGTTTAAAAACAATTCGCGCGCGTTAAATTAGGCCTACAAATACGAGCTATTTAACAACGCACTAACACTTACACTAATGTAACAACCCTTATATTATATTTATAACAACTGCAAACAATTAAATATAGCTTAAAAGCAACGATTTTTATAATTATTTACTGGAGCAAATTCTCGAAACGTTCGCGCGGGCGCAGTGTTACCAATATTCACTTTCATTACCAAAAATTGCTACGAAGTGACAAAACTGTTGTTTTACCTTATTTTGTAGCTGGACTAGACAATATCAATCAGTACCTAACGCCAGACGACCTCTCTTTACGCACCCAAAGCTGGAGTGTTCGTCTCTGGCCAAATAATGACCACCGCGACACCAGCCAATGATATTATTACAAATCTGTATATCTTTGCCGCGTAGTACCAGACTACTGCCAACTTAATTCAAATTCAAATGTTTGTAGACCCTATGGGACTTAACTACGGGGTCATCAGTCCCTACACTTACAAACTACTTATGAACTAGCTAATATTAAGGACGGCAGAAATATCCATACCCGAGGGGGGGATCCGAAACCCCGACCGTAGTGGACGTGCAGAACGTGACTGGCGCGCCAACTTAATTATTTTAGTACGAAAGGCATACAGACGTATTTCAAGCACATCTTTCCCCTACAGCCAACTCAGACTTCGCATTCGTGGTGTGCCTGTCCTGAATCACGCAACTATATTAAAAAGTAATATTGTAAGAAATTTGTGCCCCACACATTAAAGAATGTAAAAATCAACGTCCACAATACATTTCTGTTGTCTTTAGACGGAATCCTCACATGTCTTGGAAACTTATCATGCGTAAACTGCCCAAATTTTTGGTTTTCAGGTGGGAAGAAAAAAACAACATAGCGTTGTCAGAAATCTCATACAGAATTCATGATGGATACCGGTAGTAATAAAAAGAATGTGGCAGTAATTTCAGATTTCAATACTTGCAATTAGCCTACGTGATCGATTCGTGCAAACTGCTTATCCATTTTTACGGAAAATTCAAGAGATTAAAGCTGAGCCCTGGTTCTCAGCGAGAGAAAATTTTAATTACTTCCAAACAAAAGATAACTGTGTTCTGGCCGTGATTCCGTTACATCAATAGGCCTGACATAAACGAAATCCAGCAAATTCTTGGCTGTGTGTTACAAATGCGTGTGACTTGTGCAGGTACAGCATACAACTCTTTAGGTAATCATTTTTTTCTAGTTAATACTGTCTTGTAACCAAACGGAAATACTGTAATTCGTATAAATATCACCGACATAAAATACAGTCTGCATGGTTTCCAAATCACATCTATATTACTTTTCTCTCTCTCTTTTGTTTATTACCACAGGACCATTGAGTGCAGTGTCATCGTCACTTACAGAGAGAAATCGTTTCGCGTAATGGAAGAATAAAGAATCCTCCACAACAGATGAAATAAATCTACATACTTTAATGCACCCCGGAGATGATATCTTGTTGTGATGGGGAAGACGCGAGAAGGATCTTTCCGGATTGGCTGCAGTTGCAAGTAATATTTGAAGGATGCCGGCGTTTCAGTAAAGCAGGCGTACAGATGACAAATCGCCACAACCAGTGATCTGCTGCTGATTCATAATGATTATAGGCGTTCTAATGTTGCGAACAGATTAAAAGCACAAGCGTTACTCCTATAAATATATAATACTAGCTCAAAAGCTGGTGTCGCCCAGGTACTTATTTGTCCGAGTCATGAGTTAGTCCATCTCTCCTTCCCTATTCTCTATCTGTCTACCGTGTCTCTCCTCCTTTCTCTCTCCATCTCCATCTCCTCCTCCCCCCTCTCCCTCTCACAGAACGAGGTAGGGCATATTGCATTGGTAACACACTGGACTCACATCTTGAGGACAGTGGTTCAAATCCACCTCCGGCTATCCAGATTTAGGTTTTCCGTGACTTACCTAATTCATTCCAGGCAAATGTCGGAATTGTTCCTTTGACAGGGCACAGCCTATTTTCTTCCTCATCTATACCCAACATTCCGAGTGTGAGCTACGTCTCTAATGACCACACTGTGAACGGGGCGTTAAACCCTAAGTTTCCTTTCTCTCTCTCTTAATCTTCTCTTAACTCTCTCTCTCTCTCTCTGTCCATCTCTATCTCCACCTTCACCTTTCCTTGTTTCCTCCACCTCTTAAGTCTTCAAGTGTTCAAATGTTTGTCAATCTATCGGACCAAACTGCGTAGTCATCAGACCGTAGCATACAAACTACTTAAACTAAGGTAAACTAACCTATGGACAACACACACACACCCATGCCCTAGGGAGGACTCGAACCTCCGACGGCGAGCAACCGCGCGCTCCGCAGCGAGGCGCCTTAGACCGCTCGGCTACTCCACCGTGGGCCTCCTCAGTCTATTCATTGTCTTATTCATCTGTAAAACTCTTTTAAGTTTCATGGTGATCAATAAAGTGGTGCCTAAGATTATTGCAAGGTACCCTCGCCATGCACCATATGAAACCTTAGGTAGACGGAGATCTTGCTCTTCTTTTGAAGGTCAAGTGTGCAAAATTTCATCAAGATCAGAATAAAACCGTAGATTTTGTTGAAGTCTTTAGGCAAAGTACCCCCTGTCACGCTCCATACAATATTTTTTCGAATACAGTACGTTTCTCTTGTTTTGAAGATCAACATTGCAAAGTTTCATTGCAATTGAATGAACAATATGGCAGTGCATAAAATACGAACAAACATACAGACTAACATTCATTTTTACATAATGCATTATTTGTATATTTTGTCATATATAAGTCTTTTTCTGGGTTACAGGAATAGTAATCATTACATGTTAGCGTCATTGCAGATTATATCTACCGTTTGGAAATGACTCTTGTTGTCTTTCCGAGGCTGTACAGTCTAAGACAAAAGAAGTGATAACCGGCCGGCCGACTCACAGGCTAAGTCCGAGTCGGTCGCGCAACGTGGACAATAAATTGATCGCCCCCAGAATTCTAAGTTCGGCGATATGCACGATTTGGCAACACTGTAGAATGCGGTACTATCAAGAGAAAGTGTTATTTTCTTCTCAAGACAGTCGTGTAATGTAGTAACGGCTGATCTCGTGGTAAAAGTCGCGTTTACAAGCGCATATGTAAACAGTCGTGCGATCGAATCCACCAACCGTCAATTTTTTTAACCTCATATCGTCTGTCTTTGTTATGAGTGTGGAAGAACCTCAAATGTAACAGCGAAAAGTCCCAGAAATAATTACACAAAAGGGCTCGCAGCTGCAGCAAAACTGAACTGTGAGTAGTGGGCGACGCGCCAACGGCTGCAGCCTGCGGACTCAGTGACAGCAGCGCGCTGATGTGAGTCTATTTACCGGAAGTTATATCCTTACTTCAAATTCTTATATTTCAGTCACGTATTGAATTTGAGATACCATGTAGTCGCACTGTAAGGACAAACGACCTATAAAATTACATCATGTGTCAGTACTACACTATAATTCCTGTTGATTTCACAAACAAAACATCGAATAGTGTGCTTTAGAAGTCACCTATTCCTCATCTTCTCTTTCGATCATATGTCCTCAAATGTTTATCTTTCCTGTTCCTACTCAAATAAGCTTCGACAAAAATTATTTCCCTACGAAAATACACGTCTAACATTCATTGGCGTCATAATTAGCTTGGAATCAGTTTGATTCTACAGGGACAGATTTGGTAAACTACCAGAACGTTGTCAAACTTTCCCATAATCTGAGTGAATATAGCAAGTAACCACAAGGGGTTTCTTGTTGTATTCGATGTGGATTCGTGCAACTCCTGTCACGAAAACAGCTAAAAAATTCTAATCCAATGAGACTCGAACCATTGACCAAAGCCACATCTCCATGGCATAACCTAACCATATAAAGTATACATAAATTCATATATGACACATATTGAAAAAATTGGTATATGAAAACATGCACATATTTTATTAGAACGTCGTGTCAACATTTCAAAGCTTTAGGTCAAGAACTTTCGGAAATATAAGATGATGAACATAACACAAAACATGGCTCTAGGTTAGAAAGAGTTCTAAATGGAAATAGAAGTGAGGAGGAGACGAACAGGGAAAGCGTAATGATGAAATGTAGAGGGAGAGGGAGGAGGTGCAGATGCACAGAAAGAGGAGGGAGGAGGATCGGAAAGACAAAGAGGAAGGGGAGAAGATGGGGAGGAGAAGATGGACTACGAGTGGGGGTAGGAGGATATGGAAAGAGAGAGGCGGGAGGAAGCTATGGACAAAGAGAGGGGAACGAGGAGAGGTGCAGAGAGTGGGGACAGAGAGAAGGGGAGCAGAGAATGTAGGACGAATATCCAATTCACAT
Source organism: Locusta migratoria (assembly GCA_026315105.1). Lineage (NCBI taxonomy): Eukaryota > Metazoa > Arthropoda > Insecta > Orthoptera > Acrididae > Locusta > Locusta migratoria. Next base: position 1,348,075 of record CM048755.1, on the reverse strand, counting down.
CCACAAGGCAGTAGGAAATTACGTATATAAGAAATGTATGGTTTCTCTTATCTTTTCCATTTAATCTGTAACAAGCCACAGCAACACGTGGACGGGTACAGCTAGTGCTATAGTAAGTTAAGTAACACATCATACAGTCACAAGAAAATTTTGATGTCCGCAATTCCACAAATAAAGGGTTGTGAGGAATAGTTATGTAGGAAGGAAAGTCCTGGAGTTTGTGATGTTTACGATCCGGACTACTATTTAGAATATGCATCATAACAGACTTCGCAACCTTAGCATATTGATTTTATCACTTCACACTGACACAAGGGCTGTGATACGAGAGAAGGAAATTTATTGTATGCTTCTCACAAAATGTTATTACTTGTGTACCACTAACGAGTGCAGGAAATCTCCTCACTTATTTTCGTGTGTGTTGCATGAATTTTGGTCTCACGTAGGTTGTCTTCCTGTGCGGAGTAAGAAGAAAGTCATCGGAATAGAGTCTGATTTTAGTTACGAGAAACCTATGCAGATAGTGTCGGCACACTGCGTTCAGAACCAAGACGACGTCTTCCTGTTTGTGTTTTGGCGTGGGCTCGATTGGGGCGCTGTTTACAGATGCCCTTGTTGCGAGTCTCTACACCCGGAACGCACTGCCTTTCCCAACTATTTTAAAAACGTAATACATTCTCCATTATTTCAATTTATGTAATTTACAGGGTAATCTCGAATTTTGTAGCTTTACGAGCCATTAAAACATTCCACATTGGTATTTTATGAATTTTTATTGTTGCTTGTCTTTTACATACTCGCACACACGCACACAAGCGCTCTCTCTCTCTCTCTCTCTCTCTCTCTCTCTCTCTCTCTCTCTCACACACACACACACACACACACACACTGCTTGATTTTTTGAGAAGGGACTATTCCTATAGCCTACCCATCCAGCATCATTTCGTAATATTTTTCTAAGGCGTCTTGGAAGTGACTCTACTAACTGCCTTCATAATGTTTCATAGTGGTTTATTTGCCACCATGTATATTCTATATTTCCCCAACGGTCGCTTGCGTTTCTTGATCCAAGTTACTTCCGCCCACATATTCTCAATAGGATTAAGGTCCGGTGAGCGTGGGACGAACTCAATCAGCTTTATGCGATCTTGGCTGCGAAACAATTCTTGAACGGCGCAATTTTCATGGATGGGGCTGTGGTCCTGTAAATAAATAGGTATCAAGTTATATCATCTATTTATATTTGAAGTACGTATTTGTAATTTACGCACTGTATTAATGTTTTGTATACGGTGTCTAACAAGTCGGGTTCAGATATCGCTAAGAGGCGTTTGTCAGTTAAACATTTCCGTTCCATCATGTCAGATTGAGCATGGCTGGCTGAATCATACCAAACGATGCAGTTTAGTGCTGATAAGAAGACCATTGGACCAGTTACCCAACCAGAAAGAACCTCTACTGAATACCAGGCTTCTAACTGAAGTAAAATGCGTACCATCTATACCACTAACATGATCCCAATATTAAGCAACTAACAGTAGTGCAGCAGCTATAGTCCGCAGTTATCATGCCGACAGTACAAGTCAGTATCTGCATAAATATATAAGTAGCCTCTTATCGTCGTTTGCAAATAATTGAGATAAACGTCATTTTAATTACGAAACATGTATTTCTATGCTGCTTTGGTGATCATTTGCAACCAAGCAACTAACATGCATACGTATTAACTCCACGTTTCGTAATAAAATGGCGTTTATCTCAGTTATTTGCAAACGACAGATGTCCGCTTTTGATAACAAGCTACTCGTATCATCGTACAGCAAGGCCGCAGGGTAGTATACAATTCTTGCAAACGCCGAAGAGCATGAAGGGGACACAGCAGTTGGGAAGGGAGTAACACAGGCGTGTAGCTTGTTCCCCAATGATGTTCAGTCTGTTCATTGAGTAGGCTGTAAAGGAGAGAAAGGAGAAATTTGGAGAAAGGATTAAAGTTCAGGGACAAGAAGTAAAGACTTTGCGATTTGCCGATGACGTAGTAATTCTGTCAGAGTCTGCAAAGGACCTAGAAGAGCAATCGTATGGAATGAACAGTGTCTTTAAAAGAGAGTATGAAATAAACATTAACAACAGCAAAAAAACTAGTAATGAAATTTCGTCTAAGAATATCAGGTAATGTGGAAGGTAATAGATTAGAAAACAAGACATTAAAAGTGGTAGATGAGTTTTGTTGGTTGTGTGTGGGGGGAGAGGGGGGTTGGAGGATAGGGTTGTGGTTTGGTGGCACTAGACTACTCAGGTCATCAATCCCTATTTCGGATAAGGATGGGAAAGTAAATCGGGCGTGCCCTTTGAAAGGAAGCATCCTGACTTTCTCCTGGAGTGATTTAGGGATATCATGGAAAACCTAAATCAGGATGGCCGGAGGTGGATTTGAACCACCATCCGTCAGAATGCGGGTCCAGTGTGCTAACCAATGCGTTACCTCGCTCCGCCGAGTTTTGTTATTTGGGTTGTAAAATAACTTCTGATGCCCGGAGCAGTGAAGACATAAAATGTAGACTGCAATGGGAGGAAATGTATTTCTGAAGAAGAGAAATTAGTAATCTAAGAGATATTAAGTCTTTTATGAAGGCATTTGTCCGAAGTGTGGCCTTGTACGGCAGTGAAACGTGGACGATAAAACAGTTCAGACAAGAAGAGGATAGCTTTCGAACTTTCTTACAACAGGAGAATGCTGAAGAGTAGATGGGTAGATCATGTGAGTAATGAGGACGTACTGAAAACAATTGGGGAGAAAAGAAATTTCTGGCATATCTTGTCTAACAGACGGGATCGATTAGTAGGACACATTCTGAGACACCAACGAATCGTAAATTTAGTATTGGAGGGGAGCGTGTGTGGTAAAAATCGCAGGGGTAGACGACAAGATGGATACAGCAAGGAGATTCAAAGGAATGTGGGCTGTCTTTCTTACTCAAAGACGAAGAGTTTTGCGCAAGATAGGGTAGCGAGGAGGTGGAGAACTGCATCAAACCAGTCTACGGACTGAAGACTACAACCACAACAACAACACACCACATCATTAAGTAGTGTATGTCGTCTAAGATTATTCAAAAATAGTCATTTTACACATAGTAATTTCTTTAATAAAGCTTCATCATTATAGCAGACTTTCTTCAAATGTGTAGTCCGTTTGTTACGGAATGAATTGCAGTATCTTCTTAGGCATTATCGTTTGCTGTACCAGAAAAGAATTTAAAAAAAAATGTTCAAATGTGTGTAAATCTATCGGACCAAACTGCGTGGTCATCGGTCCGTAGCTTACAAACTACTTAAACCTAGGTAAACTAACCTACGGACAAACACACACACCCATGCCCCAGGGAGGACTCGAACCTCCACGGCGAGCAACCGCGCGCGAGGTGCGCGAGGTGCTTTAGACTGCTACTCCACCGCGGCGAAAAGAATTAGGAACAGAATTTGTCGCATAGGTAGATGAAACACCAATTCTTTGAGTACTGTCCATATTTCATGGAATATGCAGGTGATACCCAAAAACACAGTTTCTTTAAATTCCAAAAATTATTATTACTGCGATCAATTTTGGTGTTAACCGCTCATATCTGATCATTAGTGTGAAAGCAGGCACGTTAAACAGATGCAGAACAGAACGTGGTATTTTTATAGAAACTTCCCTCGAAATATTTTCTCTATTAGGCTTATGAAAGTTGCCTCCTTTATACATTTTAGTGAAACTTTCAACCTGCCTGCAAAAAGAAACATCACAGGTTCAGTAAAGTGGAGTACCTGTTCGCGGTATAATTTTACACTGCAAAGGCCCAAGTTTCTTCTCTCTACAAAGCTTTGATGGAAAAGTGCCTGATCAGTCTCGACTCAAGCGAATGTTATCCACACACATGAGACTGTAATTACCTACCAGAAATATAATTCATGTTTGAAGAAAGTTTGTTTATTAATGCAACTATTAAGACGATTATGTGATGCTAATACTAGAACGAATATTAAATATTATTTTTAAGTGTTTCAAATATACACCTTATGAAATGTGCAGACGAGATAAAAAGATTAATAGACGGATTATAAGAAAGGAAATGGGTCCAAGAGAAAGTACAGACGTTTGGAAAATCCGTAGTAATGAGACCTACAAAAATATGGGAAAAAAATATCAGTCAGAGTGGTTAAGTCAGGGTTAACTTTTGTTGGACATATGTATTAAATGAATGATAAATGGCTAAAGAAACAATTATTCTCATACTTCTGGAAGAATAAATCAACAATAGCATGAGTAAAGAATAAAATAAACACTTAGAAAGAAACAACATCAAATAATCTGAACTAACCACAATAAAGAATGTAATAAAGTTAGAAGCTATTGAAAGAAGACGAAAAAGGAAATTGGAAACAACGTGAAAAAAAAAAGAAGTAAAATACAACATGGGAGATTATGACAGATAAATTAATGTATACATTACTGTCCCTAATTCTATGTTTGGTTAACAGAAGCTGTTCTTAGTTTGAACTCCATGTTACAAAGCCTTCCCAGAAATGTTCACATCTTGAAAACAATGCTGTATTGATTTCTCTTCGTTTGTTTGCCTCTCTTCGTTCGTTTGTGCCACTAACAGCGATATCAAGGAAGATATTTTCTGAGTCTATAATTGTAAAGAAAACTGACGCTTACATCTAATGTTCTCAGTATAATCAATGTAAATGCTCGAAGACATGTGAAACAGCACTGGTGAATGACTTTTGTTGTCATTACACTCAATACAGAATACGCAAATAATTGAGACACTTATTACTATGTTAGCGGTCGGTGCATCTGTATTTTTTTATTAGTGACAACGATCGACTCATTTAAGCTAGTTACGGAATTGCGAGCAGGACTCATTGACATATACTTTAGGTGTTCGGACCCCCAGCAGGCGCCCGAGGCACAAGCTAAGTCTTTGTCGGGTTTGCTTGGCAATCACCTCGGCTCTTATTCTTCCTGTTGATAGTATGACTGACGCTTGGCAACATCACAGTGTAAGTCTGTCAACGCTGGCACCGAGGTCTTACTTCCGGGTCGGCACAGAACTATGCTCATAAATTCACTTGATGTTTCCTGTAATTTCCGTTGAAAAATTTGACTGGTTTCTCAGTCGAGAGGCGACAGAAGGCTATTAGTTCATGCTTTTGGGTCCATAAAATTGTTTACATGGCGAAATTCCAACTAATCTTGTCTCTTACGTTGCGAGTTATATGTTCTACTGATGTATATGGCAGTAGGAAAGAAGTGGCGTGCACAGCTTGTTGCTAGCTCTGAAGTAAAGTAGTCGTCTGCCACGGAGCGGTCGCTGTGGTCAATGGTTTGAGTCTCACTGGAGTAGAACTTTTTAGCTGTTTTCGTGACAGGAGTTGCACGATTCTACATCGAATACAAGAAGAAACCCCTTGTGGTTACTTGCTATATTCTCTCAGATTATGGGAAAGTCTGACAACGTTCTGGTAGTTTATTAAATCTGTCCCTGTAGAATCGAACTGATTCCAAGCTAATTATGACGCCAATCGATGTTAGACGTGTATTTTCGTAGGGAAATAATTTTTGTCTAAGGTTATTCGAGTAGGGACAGGAAAGATAAACATTTGAGGACATATGATCGAAAGAGTAGGTGAGGAATGGGTGTCTTCTAAAGTACACTATTCGATTTTTTGTTTGTAAAATCAACGGAAATTATTAAAGTGTAGTAATAATTATGTAATTTTTAGGTCGTTTGTCCTTACAGAGAGACTAAATGGTGTCTCAGTTGATTGCAAGAAATGGGCGCACCCTGGCGTTGTGTTTGCACTTTGTTGATTCCAAAACTCTTTTAGTACTCAGTCATTAATTTCTTCTTAAGATGTCAGCACGAGAGAATCATAACTCGTCACTAGTAACAATCGTGAGTAGGAATCTTGATTGAGCGGCCTAATGACGTTCAAGGAAAGTGTGGTAATATTCATCCCTATGACCCTTTATACCGATTCTACTTTACGACGTTTAGATTATGTTCATATATCAGTCAGAATAATTCAATACCTGACTGTAATACAAGCACTAGAACTTGAAGTAAGGATATAACTGCGGGAAATAGACTCACATCACTGCGCCGCTGTCACTGAGTCCGCAGGCGGCAGCCGCGAAGCGGCCGCTGGCGCGTCGCCATAGCCGGTGCCCACTACTCCCGAGAGTCACCCGTTCAGTTTTGATGCAGCAGCGAGCTCTTTTGAAAATTATTTCTGGGACTTTTCGCTTTTACATTTGAGGTTCTTCCACACTGATAACAAAGACTGCCTATATGCGGTTTAAAAAAATTGAAAGTTGTTGGATTCGATCTCGCGACTGCTTATACATTCGCCTGTAAACGCGACTTTTACCACTTTTTTTAATTTAAGCGGAAACGATCTTCCTGGAAAATGGAGCAGTAGAAAAATGCTGCCACACTGAAAATAATCTGTTCTTGCTGAATCCTCAACAGCAGATTAATAAACGAAAGAATATGTTCTTCTTGTATCCAATGATAGTAAATCTTCTCTATGACTCGAAATGTGAAACATACATTCTTCTGTAAACATGCGTTGGGTAACCTCAGAAATTGAGGCATAATAACGTCGTCATGTAGAGTGCGTACGTGGCACGAATTGTCGAGAAATGACTGAAGAGCTACTTGTAGTTTTTTCTCGTCATAAGCTTCTGGTGCTGTGTATGGAGGTACAAGTGGAAACTATATTTGCTTTTCGCTTCTTCTGTCAGTATGTAGTGTAAAGCGTGCCCTTTTATCCAGTTAACGGCATTTCTTTTCGTGGTTGGGTAAGGCACGTCGCTGGGGTTTAGAAGGTCCTTTGGTGTAACGGTATGTGGGTTCGTTGAGTGATTTGCCAGATTTCATCTACTTCAGCGCAAACCAGCCGATGCTCTTCAGTATCAACTAAATTGCAGGTCGGATAGTTGGGTGATGAGTGAACCTGCGAGGTGGATGTGGTGAACTTACTTAGAGTTGGTCGGTAGTTTCCTGTTGAAGGCTTTATACCACGTAGCTCTGACAGAGGTCAGTAGAAATCGGCTACTGATGTTGCTCCAGATGGCCTTCCAGTCATAAAAAGGGTATTTCTGTTCCACAACGTTTCCGGGTTTCGTTTTCATCAATGTGTCATATATCGTTTTCGCTTTGGCCGTCTGCTGGACGGTGATCATTGTGGGAAGATAACTAAGTTCAACTAGAAATTGTTATAAATGATAAAGTCCTATGGGAACGTGCCGAACGTCAATGGGTGGGGTGAAATCTGTAGGAGCAATTTCCGTTAGTAAGTTGGCTGTGAATGAGTTAGGTGTCATCTTCCAGAGCTTGAGCATATTGCTTATAAATAATGCTTTGGATTTCATGAAGATATCAGTAAGGTTGAGCCCCCCATTTTCAGATGAGAGAGTTAACGTGTCGAATCTGACTTTAAAGAGATTCCCACGATTGATGAAGTGGCTGAAAGCCGACATTATCCTTGCAGCAGTGGCACCTGGCATAGGTAAACCTTGTGCGACATAATTTATCTTGAAAGCTATGTAGATATTGACAAGGGTTGTCTTTTGGATTTCGTCAATGTGTCGCATACTGTGCTGCCTGACTCTGGCCCTCGCGCTGTTAAGAAGGTTCCTGCAGTTAGCTGCTACCGTTTCTTTTATGTGGCGCCGATAATTAATTCCCAAAATTGTCCGCTGGTTGACCGCTGGAAGTTGTACGTTCTGCACCAATAGTCCTTGGCCTAACTTCATTATACTGGATTTAGTTCTGTTTAATGTTGCACCTGATGCCAGTTCGTACTTGTTGATAATCTCCAATGTCCAGTCTATGTCTTCATTGTTGGTGACTATGACACCTACATCATCTGTATAGGCCTTACAGACAATTCTGTGATCGTTTATGCGTAGACCTTGTAGTTGTCAGTACAGCGATGCGAGCAAAGGCTCGACAGCAGTGGCGAACAAGGCCGTTGACATGGGACATCCTTGCCTCACTGAACTCTTGAAGTGAATACTCCTCGTGAACTGGCCATTCACCATCATTTTGGATGAGCTGATCTTTAAAATTCTGGTGACGATGCTTACAAAGCGGTGTGGAAAGCCCATTCTAGACATCGTTTGGAGGAGGTAATCATGACTGACCTTGTCAAACGCCTTTTGAAAATCTTTAAGTCATTAGAGCGCAATTAATGTTGAGAACATCCGCCGTTGCTATTATGTCGCGATATCCGCACACTGTTTGTAAACTTGACCTGTCTTTGCCAACACTAGTCTAGTACGGACCAGATACCTCATTCATTATCAGTTTGAGCCGTCGGGCTAAACTGCGGGTTATTATCTTGTAATCACTGTTAAGCAGTGTTATTGGTCTTACATTCTCAATTTGCGCAGAACGTGGATTTTTCGGGGTAAGTGCAACGAATCCAGCAAGGAAATCCTCTGGGAAGTCACTGTCTGAATTCATGAGTTCTTTGTAGATGAGGAGTAGTAGGGGTTTCAGCTGCCTATAGAAAACCTGGTAGAACTCAGCCGGTAGACCATCGGGTTCCGGTGATTTGTTTTTGGGACTGTGTAGGACGGTAGCGTCCAAGTCTTATTCGTCGATCTCAGCGACCAGGCTGTCAGACGCCTCAGTGCTGAGCCGTGCTCGCAGGTGTCGAAACAAATCTCCCTGCGCCTCAGCGCTAACCGCACCGCCGGACATGAGAGTTGTGAAATATTCATAAATTTCAGTTTTAATTTCATTTTGTGTAGTAAGACTGGTTCCATCGGGTCTTTTGATTTCAGTGATTATTTTTTGTTGACCTCTCTTTTGTTCCCGAATAACATGGAAAATCAACGATTCTTCACCTTTGAGTGCATTCTATATATGTGCCCTAACTTGATAGCCGTTTAATAGCTTTCGTTTCAAAGACAAAATTTTGGATTTAATTCTCTTTATTTTAACATAATTGTCAATGACTGATCCGTCAAGCGTGTGTAATTCCCGCAAACATTGGAAATAAAATTAAGATGTCCTCTTGTACCAATAAGCTTTCTCCTTGGAGTAGTCAATCAGCATTCTCCTCAGTTGAGGTTTGGCACAAGACATCCACCAGGTAAGAGCGGAATTGTACGACAGGAAACGTCGTTCGCATGCCTCCCATGTTTGGTTGAATCTTTCACGATATTCCGCATCGCGCAGGAGGGTGACGTTTAATTTCCAATACCCTCGTGCACGGTAGGTCCCTTGTCATTCTATGTTGATTGTACTTATATAAGCAGCGTGGTCGGTGAAGCTGGTTGGCCATATTTCGGCGTGCAAAATACGGTTGTTCATAGTATTCGATACGCACATCCGATCTAATCTACTTGCTGAAGTTCGCGTAATGAATGTGAAACCTGGTGGATCACTGTGTGTGTATTCCCACTATCGGTCAGGCGAAGTTCTTTAACAAGATTCAGGAGAGGTGTTGAAATTAGGGACCTGGTCCTTTGGGCTCAGGACACAGTCACCCGCTAAAATAATGTTGTCTTGAAGGTGTCCAAACAGAGGTACTATTTGTAAAACACCGCTCTATTGCGTCGATTTGTGCTTCCTGTTGGGGCATACACGTTAATTAGCAAAACTTTATGAAAGGTACAAGATATTCCTCTACCATTGGTCAGTGTTTCCATGCTGTGTACAATTATGCCCTGTTTCTCTAAAATTGCAGTCCCCAAGACGTTGCCGTTACCGGCATTGCTGTGCGCGTTATAACCATGTATATTGCCTAAGGGAATGTCAGGCACTTCTTGGAGCATAGCACTGTCTACATCTGCAGCATATAAAAAGTCTTTTAAACAATCCAACTTTACTGAACTTTTTATACTAGTTATGTTTAAGGTTGCAACTCGATAGGCCTGAAAAGTGTTCATAATTGGGTAGATAACCGATATCGGGAAAAGATGTCACTATCAAACATTTCAGTACGTGTCAGTTTCGTAGCCGCTGACCTTGTCATGATTCGGGAGCTCATCAGTGGCATTCGGCGATGCTTCACCTTGAACGATGGCTGGTTCGCTCATATCGACATCTTCCATTGGATCCTGTGACCAGTCGTTGGACGAAAATCTTGTATTATTATCCACAGCAGTCGTTTGCCGTTTCCCATCACTACCGCGTTTACTGGCTTCCGGTGGGATCTCGGCTTTGGTAGCAGTTGGTACAAGGGCTGGCAGGGAAGCGGTGAAGTGGTTCCCCGCGTTGTCAGGTAACATACTAGCGATTTGTCTGGCCTTTTCTCGCAGTTTGGGGGCAGTTTCTGCTGCACCTTCATTTGCAATCCTTCGCTTTTTATGTGTCCGAGAGGTACGTTTTTTCTTTGGGGATGTAGTAGCTTCTACAGTACTTGTTAGTTCAGTTTCGGTAGTTGTATCATCAGTAGGTGTGTCCTCTACGTCGGTGCTGGTCTGTTCCCGTGGTGGTTGTGTCGGCAAATCGGTTAACTCCAATGTATCAGATACAATCGCCACAGTGTCTGGGATTTCCATCGGAACCTCTTTGTCAACCTGGGGTGTTAGTGGTTGTGCCGGCAAATTGGTTGACTGTGATATAGCAGAGACAACTTCGGCAATGTTCGGGCTTTGCATCGGGAAGTCTTTGTCAATACCGGTGGGTGACTGGTTCAGTTACGTGACGGGAGTGTCAAGGTGTCTGCCGCTGGCAGTGGACACACACGTCACAGGCAGCGACGTCATCACGGCTCGCCGGCCGGCAGCTGAGACACGCGTCGCTGCAGGCACTCGGCGCGCACGAGTCCCCGTTTACCGGAAGCAGCGCAGGTGCGGGGCTGCCCATCGTATGACACTATGGCGCGGTACCCGCAAACATTTTTGTACAATGGAATATGCGTATGAAGGTCGACCAAGTTGGCGGATACCATTCAGTACGGGAAATTTATGAGAGGTTGACCATTTCTCAGCTACATTGCTAAGTACTTTCCCATACTTAGACACCACTGCATTTATTTCCTCGGCCGAAACCTCGAAAGGCAGTTGGAATATTCATACGGTCCTGATTCGAGATCCTGCATGGGTATCTTCGACATCGCCAATGTGTCCATCGCGATGTTTGAACTTTAAAGTTCCTCCACAAGACTGAACTACCTTTTCACATAGTTCCGCACTTTTCAACTTTACAAAAACGTCACTGCGTACGATAGACATAGAGATTCCTATAATGTCATCAAAATTCAACTTCACTGTTTCTTCAAGGAACGTTTCAAATTCAAAAGAATTCGGTCTCGGACAGTGACGATACAACATGAACTTCAATGTATCAATACGAAACGGTTCAGACATCACGGACTCATCTTTCAGAGATGTCAATCCACGAATAAGTTACAGCTACAAGCTGCAATAGGGAAAACACCAAGCGAAAGCGCAATCGGCCGCAGCGCTCAGCACACAACCGCTCACGACCACTGCAACCGGTGAACTGCCACGAGACCACATGCTCATACAGTACACTTCCTCCTGATAGTACTACATTCTACAGTGTTGGCAGATCGTCCATATCGCAGGACTTTGAATTCTGAGAGGCGATCGAATTTATTGTCCACGCTGTGCGACCGACTCGGTCTTAGCCTCTGCGTCCGCCGGCCGGCGATCAATTTTTTTGTCTAAGACTGCACAGAAAAATATTATTTTCAGGAGCTGTGTGACGTTATTTGCGTCACAAAAGTACATTCAATAACGTTAATGTTGTGTTAATAGAGGGCAAGAATAAGAGAAAGAGCAAAGATGGCAAAGAGAGAGAGAGATGTTTGAGTGTCGTGTAGCAAAGCGAAGCGAAACTCAGAGTGACCAGTGATGTTCGCGTGCGCGCAGTCCTGACAACACACATGCGGCGAGTACGTGACAAGGCCGAGTCTCATGGGCCCAGACACAGGCCTTAACCGAGCGTGCCCTAACCGGTCAACCATAGCACACTGCAGCACTACCCTGCACCACCCCCAGGGGTGGGATGGGTCACTTAAAATCTGAAATAGAAACCCCTATTTTTTATTGGAGATTTGGTTGCTCTGAGAGAAATTATGCAACTTTTGTTCGAAACATCTCTTTTCGTTTCGTGATAGCACTGTAATCAGCAAAAATAAAACTTAACTAAAAACTGTTGAAAAACGATAATATCTCGAACAAATAGATATCGGACTCTTTCCCTAGATTTAACACTTTCAGTTTTTGTAAACAGTCGGACAATGATGCGAAAAGTCTTCCTGTCAGGGAACAGATTAGGATACCTTTGATGAGCTCCTTCAACATTTCTATGAGCCCCAGAGTACGAGGAAATCATATCTACCCTCTCTGCATCAGTTAACATCGTACAAGAATTGTTTAGAGATGAGTAGAGTCCGAATCATTAAGTACAATGAACGGTCTGCTTCGTTCGATTGTGGGGGGTGTTACATAGTAGCATTATCAAGAATATCAAAAACTGTACCTTGATTTTTCTAATCTGATGTGTATTTGTTTAAGATATTGCTGCTTTTGAACAATTTTTTTTTTTTTTTTTTTTTTTTTTTTTTTTTTTTTTTTTTTTTGCAGCTTACAGCGCCATCTATCATGAAACGAAAAGAGACGATTCATACAAGAGTTACATATTTTTCCGGGTGAATCCAACTCTGAATTAAAAAACTGGGGTTTCTATGGAAGATTTCAAAGTCACCCCCCATCCGGGCCCCGCGGGTGGTGAAGGGGATGTGGAGCTTTATTATAATGGATGTCCCTTTAGGAATTGCACAGTGTTTATTGCAACTTTTTTTAAAATCCGATGTGTATTTTATCAAATAATCCGAAAAACATTTTTAAGTGACTCACCATGAATATTTAACAAAAACTTTCTAATATAAATTCCAATAAACGACTACGGACTTCAAGTCTGACTAAGAACGTGTACTTGGCTGCCGTGTACAGTAGTTACCGGGTTTCCACCCGGTTGGCAGTGTCATCAAACCTCGACGCTTCGACTAGTGGCATACTCGTCATCTTGTAATGTTCATTTTTTGCGGCTTCTAGATTACTTATACCTTATCACCTGGCCTCTGGCGGCAGGGTCCAGTTGGCTGTTGTGAGGGGAGTAGGGTTGAGGCTGGAATGGTGGGGGAACCCGCACCCGGCATTCTGCATCGATGGTGGTGGGCACACTCATAACGAATTGCGGCTATCACTGGAATCCATATCGTAATCACTTGATATACTCCGTCTCTGTTAACGTGATCCTCGTATACTCGCATTTCGATAGATTTCTCAATGATTCTGTCCCAAAAACCGCCGGCTCGCACAGCAGCTTGACGTTCTCGAAGTCAGAGGTGTGATTTCCTTTGATGCTGTGTTCTGCTATTGGAGATATCTCTGTCTGCCCAAGTAGGACATGCATTATATGATCATCGCAACGTTTGGAAATATATCTCTGTATTTATCGAATTTATTCGCAGGCTATACTGAAAGCCCCTAGTAAGTTGAGTTTAAGTCAAGCAAATACAAAGTTTTTGTTGGTGGTCGGAAGACGGTTTTCAAGTTCCGTTCTTTCAGTAGCCTTCCAGTTTTGGTCGACAGCGAACCCAAATACGAAAAAAGGGCGAGTTTCTTGTCTTCGTCTTCCTCTTCCCGATTACCGCCAACCTGATGCTGCTAATCTGCGTTTCACTGTTCCCATTTTTCTAAATACTTCACTTTGGTGTTGCACTTCATCTGAGAAGCACTCTTTGTCACAGATGACGCACCGGGCGTTGATGACCGCGATGTTGAGCGCCGTAAAGCTCCAATAACAACAACAACAGATGACGCTCACCCTACGTACCAAGGTGGTCAGTACTGTCTCGTCGCAGTGGACGGTGGCAGCTAACTGCATGTTACTACAGGTTTTCTTCCTAAGTACTGAATGACCCAGTGTGCCATCAGCCTTATTCCTTATTAATACATCCAGGAGTGAGAGACAGCTCTGGTCCTCTACTTCCATAGTGAAAGTAATGCTTTTATGAATGGCGTTTAGGTGGTTCATAAACTCACCCAGAGCCTGCCTGTCGTGCCTGCCAAACCACAAAAGCAACGTCGACGTACAGAAAGATATGCTTGAGATTTACGTGAGAAGAAAGAACTGCGATCCGTGGAGGAAATGGGGATGTTCAAACGACTCTCTATTGCACTTGAATTACTTGGTTGCTGCTACATGTTGAAAGAGTTTTATTCCAGAATGAAACTTCACTCTGCAGCGGAGTGTGCGCTGATATGAAACTTCCTGGCAGATTAAAATTGTGTGTCGGAACCGGGACTCGAACCTGGGACCTTTGCCTTTCGCGGGCAAGCGCACTACCGACTGTGCTATCCCGACACGACTCACGATGCTGCCTCACAACTCTACTTCCGCCAGTACCTCGCCTCCTACTTTCCAAACTTCACAAAAGCTCTCCTGCAAACACGCAAGACTAGCACTCCTGGAAGAAAGGATATGGTGGAGACATGGCTTGAGTGTTTGCAGGACAGCTTCTGTGGAGTTTGGAAAGTAGGAGGCGAGGTACTGGCGGAAGTAGAGTTGTGAGGCGGCATCGTGAGTCGTGTCGGGATAGCACAGTCGGTAGTGCGCTTGCCCGCGAAAGGCAAAGGTCCCAGGTTCGAGTCCCGGTTGCGATACACAATTTTAATCTGACAGGAAGTTTCAAGAGTTTTATTGTTTGAGGCCCTAAATGTTGGATCAGAAGCGCCAAGGCGGCTTGCAGTGGTATTTACGTGACTTGCAAAGTCACGAGTAGGTCATTTCTTTGTAGCTGCATGCCATTGAGTATTTTTACGAAATCTGCTAAGTTCTTCTCAGTATTAATACAGGGTCCCACAAGTTCTTTTAGCAGTGGCGCCAAATATTTTCCAGTCCATCATTTTGTGAATTAATAGCGGTCAGTGAAGAGGTGTAGTGGTTTTCAGTCCGCAGACTGGTTTGATGCAGCTCTCCACGCTACCCTGTCATGTGCAAGTCTCTGCATATGAGAATACGTTTGGCAACCTACATCCTTTTGAATCTGCTTACTGTATTCATCCCTCGTTCTTCCTCTACGATTTTTACCCCACACTCTTCCCTCTAATTCTAAGTTGACGATTCCTTCATGTCTCAGAATGTGTCCCTTCTCATAGTCAGGATATGCCAGAAGCTCCTTTTCTCCCCAATTCGGTCAAGCACCTCCTCATTAGTTACGTGATCTACCCATCTAATTTTCATCATTCGTTTGTACCACCACATTTCAAAAGCTTCAATCATCTTTTTGTTTGAACTCCTAATCGTACATGTTTCACTCCCATACAATGCTACACTCCAAACAAATGATTTCAGAAAGGACTTCCTAACATTTAAATTAATATTGGATCTCAACAATTTTCGCTTCTTCAGAAACGCTTTTCTTCCCATAGCATTTCTGTATTTTATAGCTTATTTACTTCGGCCATCAGAAGTTATCTTGCTACCCAAATAACAAAACTCATCTACTACATTTATTGTCTCATTACCTAATCTAATTCCTTAATCATCGCCTGACTTTCTGAAGCTACATTCCATTATCCTTTTTTTTTAAAAAATGTTCAAATGTTTGTTAAGCTTATGGGACTTAACTACGGGGTCATCAGTCCGTAAACTTACAAACTACTTATGAAGTAACTAATACTAAGGACGGCACAAATATTCATGCCCGAGGGGGGATTCGAAACCCCGACCGTAGTGGCCGTGCAGACCGTGACTGGAGCGCCTCAGTCTCCTCGGCCACTGCGGCCGGCCCTTTTTTTTTTTTTTTTTTTTTTTAATCTTGTTGATATTCATCTTATACCCTCTTTTCAAGACACTGCCCATTCCATTCAACTGCTCTTCCAGATCCTTTGCGGTCTCTGACACAATTACTATGGCATTGGCAAACCGCAAAGTTTTTATTTCTTCTCCCTGAACTTTAATTCCTTCTCTAAATTTCTCCTTGAATTCCTTCACTGCTTGCTCAATGTGCAGATTGAAGAACATTGGGGAAAGGCTTCAACCCTGTCTTACTCCCTTCTCAACCTCTGGTCCCTATCCTGCCTTTCGACTCTAATAAACGCTGTCGGGTTTTTGTATGAGTTGAATATAACTCTTCGCTCCCTATGTTTTACCCCTGTTACCTTCATAATTTGAAAGAGTTTATTCCAGTCGACATTGTCAAACGCTTTCTCCAAATCTACAAATGCTAAAAACGTCGGTTTGCCTTTCCTAGGCCTATCTCCTAAGATAAGTTGTCGTGTGAGTCTTTCCTTCCGTGTTCCTAAATTTCTCCTAAATCTAAGTTGATCATGCCGAGGGTCGGATTTCACAAGTTTTTCCATTCGTCTGTAAATAAATCGTGTTAGTATTTTGCAACTATCACTTATTAAACTGATAGTTCTGAAATTTTGACATTTGTCTGCACTTGCTTTCTTTGAAATCGGAATTACTATATTCTTCTTGAAGTCTAAGGGTATTTCCCCTGTCTCTTGCATACGAGGTGGAACAATTTCTTCATGACTGGCTCTCCTAACGATATCAGCAATTCAGACAGAATATCATCTATTCCAGGGGCATTGTTTCGACTCAAATCTTTCAGCTCTCTGTCAAATTCTTCTCGCAGTATCGTATCTCCTATCTCCTCTTCCTCCACTTCGTCCTCAATTTCTAGAAACTTTATTTCCTTTGTACAGGCCCTCTCAAATTAAAACAGTTGAGAACAAGACTTCTCTCCATTCTTTACCGAAGCTAAAGGACGGGTGTATATATCGTTTTAAGCCTCTCCACCCAGCTCGACAAACTGACTTCGATCTCGCAGTCGAAACTACCGGTTGATCAAAAAGTCAGTATAAATTTGAAAACTTAGTAAATCACGGAATAATGTAGATAGAGAGGTAAAAATTGACACACATGCTTGGAATGACATGGGGTTTTATTAGAACAAAAAAAGTTAAAAAAAAGATCTCTTGCTCGCGTCGTTTGGTGATGATCGTGTGCTCAGCCGCCACTTTCTTCATGCTTGGCCTCCCAGGTCCCGAGACAGTCCGTGCGATTATTGGTTTTGGGGTTACCTGAAGTCGCAAGTGTATCGAGGCCAATGCCTCACTATAACTCCGGACATGCTTTACAGTGCTGTTCACAACATTATTCCTCGACTGTAGCTATTGTTGAGGAATGATGGTGAACTTACTGAGCATTTTCTGTAAAGAACTTCATCTTTGCTTTGTCTTAATTTGTTATACTAATTATTACTTTTCTGATCAGATGTAGCGCTATCTGTCGGACACTTTTGAACTTTTTGTTTTGTTTTAATAAAACCCCATTTCATTCCAGGCATGTGTGTAAATTTTTACCTCTCTATCTACATCATTCCCTGAGTTATTAAGTTTTCAAATTTATACTGACTTTTTGATCGCCCAATATTTAGAGATTTATATTATACGCAATAGTTCTTTTGATTTTTTAACATTGTTCTTTGAAAATAGCCTGTTAATAGTGATAAAACTAAACATATGTTGAACAGCTTGTTAATTCAGCTGTCGGTACCAACCAACAACTGAGAATTGTATTCTTTGTCGATAAAATCGTTCCTACTAGACGTATTTTTGGAACACGATCTTGACGTGTATTATTGTAGGAAAGAAATACTTGGACACCGATTTTTCGACAAGTAATTTGTATACGTCCGCTCCTCTAGTGAAGTCATGAGACTACAAAAATAAAAAATGCACTTATTTTCACATTGTACATTTCTATTCCAAAACCATCGAACTGTTGGCAAATTAAGATTACAGTAATATATGCCCAAACATATAAGATTACACCGGGCAGCAAGAAATGCTCGACGGCACGAGAATAATTACCTAGTCAGGGGCTTAATTTGCGTTCAGACATAAAAATTTATGGGAAATACTCAGTATGACTGCAAAGTGGGATTGGGAGAGTAGCAGAATGCAATGCAAAGTGGTAACCAGAAACTCTTACTTATTTCCATTACAAACAGAAGACGGTCTGTTGTGGGAAATATTAAATAGTCTACATAAAAGTGCATGGTGTGGCATTTTAGTTATGATTAACAATCTTACGTCCTAGACGCAATAGAAACTCTTGCAGGATCCTTACGATCGTTATGTGTGTGGTGTGTTGTAGTCTTCAGTACAAAGCTGGTTTGATGCAGTTCTCACGCTATCCTATCCCGTGCAAGCCTCTTCATCTCTGTTTACGAACGGCAACATGAGTCTTTTTGAACCTGCTTACGGTATTCGATTCTCCGTTTCCATCTTCTATCTTTCCCCCTACACAGTTTCCTCCAACAATGCGTTTCTTTGACGACTAGAAAGTGTGCTACTGACCTGACCCTTCTTCTAGGCAAGATATCCGAGAAATTTCTTTTCACCCAAGTTCTGTTCAGTACCTTCTCATCAGTTACGCGATCTACGCGAATCTTAAGCAGTCTCCTGTATGAACCAATTTCAAAAACTTCTATCATTTTGCCTGTTTTCCTTATCGTCCATGTTTCACTCCCGCACAAGGCTACATTCGACACAAATGCATTAAAAAAAGACTTCTTAAAATTAAGTTCAAATTCGATGTCAAGAAATTTTTTTCATCGAAAACGCTTCTTTCCCGTAGCCATTCAGCATTTTATATTTACCCCATTTCGCCCATAATAAGTTATTTTGCTACGAAAATAACAAAACTCATCTACCACTTTCCTTATCTCGTTTTCTGATCTAATTCCCTCAGACTCGCCTGATTTTCTTAGACAACGTTTCATTGCCCATGCTTTCTTCTTGTTATGTACATTTAATACCCACCTCTCAGGACACTGTCCGTTTCGCTAAACCGGACTTGCCGGTCTTTCGCTGGCTTTGACAAATTTACTGTGTTATAGGCAAACCGCAAATTCTTTATTTCTTCTCCCCAACTTTTGATTCCGTTTCCAAATCTTTCCTTGCATACCTTCACAGATTTATCAATGTACATGTGATATTACAGATACAGGGGGAAGCTGATTGTTTCCGTGTGATAGGCGGGTTTGCCAGGGTGTTGGGTTCCCCAGCCGGCCGGCTACCAGTTTACTTAGTAAATGGGAGCCGCGGTGGAGTAACCGAGCGGTCTAAAGCGTCTCGCTGCGGAGCGCGCGGTTGCTCGCCGTGGAGGTTCGAGTCCTCCCTGGGGCATGGGTGTGTGTGTGTTGTCCTTAGATTAGTTTACCTAGGTTTAAGTAGTTTGTAAGCTACGGACTGATGACCACGCAGTTTGGTCCGATAGATTTACAAACATTTTTTAGTAAATGGGATACAGCAGGTAGTCAGGTTTTTCCTAATGTTGTCGGAAACCGGAAGCAACGCTCTTGAATAAACGAGGACGGCTAATCCAGAATGCAATTGAAATACAATATAGCTACACACATTATTCTAAATACCCATATAAAAGCAGGGAATGATCATACGGCAAATTTAATTATATGAAAAGAGTCAGGAGACTTGGGAGAATCAAACGCCGTAATTACAATTTGAACATCCCTTATAGACAAAAAGCCGATAAATTTCAGTACTATAATAATATTATTATAAGACTTATATTTACAATTATCGATACGTAATGTTTATCAGTAACAATTTAAGAAGCAAATGGGCAGCATTGCAGCATTGTATTCTTTCAATAAACTTTGTTTTACTCTCTTGTTCTGCTTTTCGTTGAGTTAGCAATATACTTGTTTCAGAATATAGATTCTACCACAGAAACACAAAATATGAACCCAGCGAAGTGCATTACATTTATATATGTATCTTATTATATTTAATATTCTTAGTAACGTTCAGTTTTATGTTGAAGACTGTCACTTAAATATTTCATGGTCGACAAAAAATAGAAGATATGCAGCAGATAATTCATACATGAACAATTATATGTATTTGTGGACAAGAACTGAATATATTAGCATAAAAAGCCATGATAAATTAAATAATAATTGTGTAACTATATTTCGACGGCGGCAGTATATTTGAACAGTGAGACACCACGCTTAATGGCTATCTGAGGAAAGAGCTACAGTCTCAACCGTTTTTAATTGTGTTAAATACATATTTGTTTGTTAAATGTAAACAATATTTGTAGGGAGGTGATAAAAGCATTTAATTCTGTGATATTCAAATGTATAAATTTTTGGAAGGGAAATGGTAATTTAAAGATGAGGCGTTAGGATGCGCGGAAGGATATAATTTTGCGAGCAGGGAGAGCACGCTTTTCGAACGCTTGGGAAAGGACTCGTAACTTGGACGTCGTGGTGAAAGGTTGTGACGCTGGACGGTCTGAAGCCGTGTTGCGAACATGTGATTTAAAGAGATAGGCATGTGTGGACTTATAAAATTTACGGGACTGTGACTGCAGAACTTAGTCTCTGCTTGAAAAGTGATAAACTATGTACGGTAGTAGAGCTGTGGAACTGTGATAGTTCAGCAATCGTGTACTCGTGTGATTACAGACTGTTTTTTATAACAAATACTTTAATCGCGGAGTAATTAGGAACTGAAATGTTCGATGGACTTCACTAATTTACAAGTGATAATTTCGAACTTTTACTATCGAGTGCGTATGATTATTGTAGTGCCTCTCTTAAACAATAATTGTGAAAATATTCAGTTATTTACCTATGTATAAAGTAGGTTTGATGTCTAATAAGAGTAATAAACAACATTTATAAAGAATTACTTCGTGAGTAAATCACTTCTTTATCTTAGAATCCATTTTGTTGGTTATTCAGAGTTATAATTTATGTTAGTTTAAATATATTTTCAGTCATCATATGCAGATTGATAGACTGGCTAAACTACAGATTAAGTATTGAGCTTGTTTAAACATATTGGGTAGCAGTTTAGGGCATAGAAGCTGACATACGTAACTCACCTTTATGTACAGAGACAACGAGCCATGATCTTTTACTACCCAGAGTTATGTATTGCCGAAGTCTTATTGGTGAGAACCGATAGGAAGGTCGCATACAGGTGAATCACATTGGGGAAAGGCTACAACCCTGTCTTACTACCTTCCCAACCATTACGTCCCTTTCATGCCCTCGAATCTTACAACTTCTGTTTGGTTTCTGTAGAAGTTGTGTTTAATTTTCCGTTCCCCCCTTTTGAACCCTGCTACATTCAAAATTTTAAATAATTTATTCCAGTCAATAATATCAAAAGCTTTCACCAAAACTACAAAAGCTATAGACGTACGTTTACCTTTCTTTAACCTATCTTCTCAAATCAGTATTAATGTGAGGATTCCCTCGCGTGTTTCTACAAATCTCCTAAATCCAAACTGGTCTTCCCCGAGATCGGATTCTACCAGTTTCCCCATTATTCTTTAAATAATTCGTGTTAGTATTTTGGAACCACGTCTTAGTAAACTAATAGTTCTGTGATTTTCGCACTTGTCAGCACTTGCTTTCTTTTGAAGTAGAATTATTACGTTTCTCTTGAAATATGAGAATATTTGCGCTATCTCATATACCTTACATTCTTGTAACATGTTTATTGTTGACAATAGTTTTTTTTTGTACATCATGTTTACAACTTGACAATATTTTTATGTATTGATTTTATTATACACTTATTGTTTAATAGTACTGTAACTGTTGTACTAGTCTTTTTTGGTTATGGCCTGAAGATGGTGAGAACATAGCGCCGAAACCAGTCACTTAATTAATTTAATAAAAAACTTAGCACAGCTACTGGTACTTTCTTCCAGTATTCACATATATCAGCTGTATTCACAGCCAATTAATTATGGAGAGAATTAAACCCGAACCTGTATGCTCCAGCACTGTGGCCGGATTTGAGACTGGCGACACCGTGTTTCGATACCATGCTGAGAGACTGTTGAACTACCGCCTTATGGATTTGCATACTGGTCCTCCAGCCGATATTACAGTTTTTTTGTATGGATTGCCGGCGGCGGTGGCCGAGGGGACTGAGGCGTTCCAGTCACGGTCTGCACGGCCACTACGGTCGACGGTTCGAATCCCCCCTCGGGCATGGATATTTGTGCCGTCCTTAGTCTTAGTTCATAAATAGTTTGTAAGTTTAGGGACTGATGACCCCGTACTTAAGTCCCAAAATTTCTACAAACAATTGACCATTGTGTATGGATTGTGCACTTAATTACGTAGGTAAGTCACGGAAATTAATCGACTCGAATACTAACGAGCCGAGAGGGAATGGACGCTCGATCTGAGGCGCCATATCACGGATTGTGCGGCCGCTCCCGTCGGAGGTTCGAGTCCACCTTCGGACGTGACCGTGTGTGTTGACCTTAAAATATGTTATTTAAAGTAGTTTTTAAGGCTAGGGAGCGATGAACTCAGCAGTTCTGTACAAAAGGTTTGCAAAAATTTGAACATTTTAATACGAGATTGGTAACATTTTATAAATGTCACTTATTGTAATAAATTTGTGTTTACTATAATTAAGGACATTTTTATATCTAACGAGGTGTTCTCTGATAACTGTTATATCATAGCATTGTGTTGTATCTTCGGCTATTACCATACAGAGCAGCGTTCTTTGGGGGTAAAGTGTGGTATCCATTTTGTATACACGAACGGGTGCGCCGAAAAGTCATTAGAAGACCTGCAAGACAATTATGTTACATGGGTCGTATTGATATCAGGCGGGAGGCAATTAAGGTGTCTGATAATTCTGGGCACGACATCTCCACTGACAAGGCCCTTTACGCGTCCTAAGTCTTTCTGGTCCTCCATGTTTACGCAAAAAGGTTAAGTGAGAATAATAATTTTGAATCCCTTTTACATTCCCAAAACTTCTCTGTAGAACTCTTGTATTCGTTTTGTGAATTATAGTAACACGTCTCTGACTTCTTCTACTGGACAGAGTACAGTATATACAAGCGTCTGTACATGTCCCTAAATTTTCCTAATGACCTTAGACTTCCATTCTTCTTTCCTGTTATTCATTTTACATGTTCGTCCTATTTCATGTGGATTCATAGTTCTAGCTTTAATTATATAATCGATATGATTGTCTTAATATGAATGTCAGTAATATTATAAATAGATAATGCAAAGTTCTTTTACCTCGCATTGATTCATATTTCAAGATAGCTGCCATTCGCAAAAATATTGTCTTCCTGTATGTAACAATTTTGTAAACTAGAACACTGCTAAAGCAGCTAATCATGACTGAAAACTTTTAAGTGTATTATCAAGATCAAAAGTCTTGTAAAACTTCTTGGGGTATACGAGATATAATTTATCGTTCTGTATACGTACTGCTTTCTGCCGAACAAATTGTTTTCTAAACTGGAGTATATCCTCTATACGATGCTAATTTTCTTGTTATTTGAGGATGTTGTATAATGTTGGACATCCTTTGGAAATCTTTCAAGGTGATATCTGCCTGTTCAGTCAAATTCTCGCGTGCGAATAAAGTAAGCGATCTTCCTCACGCCTGAACCTTTGCTGATTATTTGAGGGATGTATTTCGTCAGTATCAGAGCTGATAATATGCTTTGCAAAAGACGGACGTGAGCGAAAATTGTGTGTCAATCCTTTGTGACAGAGTGGCCGGCTATTTAAGAGGCGAAGTGCCCAAGAAAGAGACCGATAAGTGCTTGACGAGCCCATTAAAGAACGAGCTTGATCAAAATGAAACCCCATATGAAGGCGAAAATGTAATACCAAAAGCACACAAAAATTGAGGGCATACAGAAAGTTCCATTGAGATATTTGCTCTATAGCGTAAAAACTTTCAATTATCCCGACAATGATCGATTGTGGATGAATGGTATAACTTATGAAATAACGGTTTTGGAGTAGTGTAAGTGCAAGGAAGGAAAGAATAAATTATGAAGTCATCAGTTTCTAAATAAAGAATCTAACATCAACATTTTCATGAAGATTACGAAGCGAAGTGGCGCAGTGGTAACACACTGGACTCGCATTCAGGAGGACGGCAGTTCAAACCCGCTTCCGGCCATTCTGGTTTAGGTTTTCCGTAATTTCTCTAAATCACTCCAGGCAAATTTAGGGATGGTTCCTTTCCAAGGGCACCGCCAATTTCCTTCCCCATCACTGACAAAGTATCCGAGCGCGTGCGGATTAGGTGGTCGCTCCTGCCGGAGGTTCGAGTCTTCCCTCGGACATGGGTGTGTGTGTGTGTGTGTGTGTGTGTGTGTGTGTGTGTGTGTGTGTGTGTGTGTGTGTATACGTGTGTCTGTTGTCCTTAGTTTAAGTAGTTTTAAGTCTAGGGACTGATGACCATAGCAGTTTGGTCCAATAGGTTTACAAACATTTTTCATCTAATGAGCAGGATGTCTACGGGATGTTAAGCCCTAATCTTCTTTCCTTCCTACAATATTTTTACACTATTGATTGGCGTAATTTTCCTTAACTATGGTGCTATACACTACCGTCTCTACCATAGGGGCACAGGCCCAGGGCCCCCAGCCTGATGGGGGCCCCGGGAAACTCGTTCCTTTGTTCTAGGTAATGACTTTTTTTAAGTGAATTTTTGTCGCACTTAGTCATTATAAAGACCCACAAATTGTCTCGAAATGTGTCATTTATGCCTTTATGGTGTGGCAAGTGACTAGGTTTGTTGTCTGCATGCAAAGTCTTAGCTACAGAACGCAAGGTGACACTGAGTAGTAGACCTTGTGGCAGTCTGTTTCAGGTATAACTTGGCGGAAAATTGTATCCAATAGCGGCTTTCACAAACGCCACACGGGTGTACTGTGACTGGCCAAGCAGCGGGTAGGCAGGCGCTTACGCCACGAGACGTCAGCGCAGACAGCCCCAGTAGCGGCGGCATTAAAGTTGCCCACAACAATACAGCAATGGACCGTTCTCATGTGGCGCCGCGCCGTCGGAATAGATGAGCGCCGCAGAGTATAATGGAGGGGAAGTCCAGAAATCACACAGTTCTGTACACTAGAGACGGGCAAACCAGTTCATTTTTGGAACCTAGTTCACTGATGATCTTTTTTTTTTTTTAACCGTTCCTTTCGACTCGTTCACTGTTTCTTTTTTATCTAGTCTACAGTTTTCATAATAGTCGGAATTGCAAACAAGTAGCATTGGCTCTGTACTAACAAATTCCGCGTTTTACATAAGTTAAATCCCAACAGTCGATGGAGCACCAGTATAAATCGCTGTTTCTTCCATAACAGTGAGCACGCTGCTTCACCGTGGTCAAAAGAAAAAAAAAAAATCTATCGGCAGCTCGATACTGAGTTGCAACTGCTACATTCGACCAAAAAGGGAACGGCCGCGCAGCCAGCCTGGAACTGGAACGGGAACGGCCACGCGAACGGGACCGCTGAAGTGAACGTTCCCTGTAACCAGTTCCTCGGTCCTTCCGTTCACTCTTCTCAACCGTTCCTTTTGACCCGCTTGTTCGTAAACGACCCATCTCTACGGTGTGCAGACCAGTGGCATTTGATGGTACAACCAGCTATTGGAGTCTTTTCGTAACGGCTGATCTTGGCCGGCCGCAGTGACCGAGCCGTCTGTGGCGCGCCAATCACAGTCTGCACGGTCGCTACGGTCGGGGGTTCGAATCCCCCCTCGGGCATAGATGTTTGAGTATCTTTAGTATAAGGTAGTACAAAAGTAGTATGTAAGTTTAGGTCCTTAAGCTTGACAAACATCTAAAAAATAACGGGTGAACTCAATATTTTATAGTACAGTAGTTTCCAATATTCAAACACGCGAAAATGAATTCATAAAAAAATGAAAGATGATTCTTTCCATGCAAATGAAGTGCAAAAGAAATCCTAGTGAGCAACGCAAAGAGCCTCATAATCTCATACTCTACCGTAGCTACTATCTTTGCCAATGAAACACACATAAGATCCAATGCTTTGAAAACAGGGGCAAAGGATGAGAAAGGAAGGATTTCAGATGTGGAATAATGCCTACAGACTTGCTTTCGACAAAAGCATGCAGCAAACAAACCTATTTAGAGTGCAGTACTAAAAGTTTCATTTTAGCAGTAATTTCACTTGTACATTTATTTTAGCATTCCCTACAAAAACGTATAAACGAGGTTTCACTGCATATCATTGTGATTTCCAGGTCACATTAAAAATTATGAGCATTTACCTAAAATAGCATTTCATATTTCCCTTTATGTATTATTACTGTTTTTCACGCCGAACGTCAACAACAACGGAGTCTCTCGGCAAGTTTTGCGTCAGTTTCTGTTTTAGGCACCTGGATTACCATGAAGAAACGAATACTGCAAATTTTTAAAGTGAATTGTTTTATCTTTTACTACCTGATTGAGATACACTCATATAACTGTTACACATCGAAGTAATATATATATATATATATATATATATATATATATATATATATATATATATATATATATATATATATATATATATACAGAGTGATTCTCTAAGTGTGTTTGCCTCTGTAACTTATAAACGGGAAATTTTAATGCGGTAGGTCAACACAAGAAGTGTTACACTTTCTGCGGAGCTATGAACATACTTTATTCTATCATTTTCCAAAGAGTTACAGCACAAAGATATAATTTTTAAATGGTACCATAGTTTTTTTCTATCGTGCATTGGATTCGTTGAAACCAGCTGCGTCCAAATCAATTTAAACTACATTCCTATCACTGTTAGTTTGGGAGCTACAACCCTTCAAAGTTTAGGGGGTGGAGGCTACGACAGCGTAGCTCACTGGCTGGTGGTCATGAGACAGTGGGCCGTACCTCAGGGGATAGCCACTCGGCCAGTCAGCTACGCTATCGCAGCCTCCGCCCCCGGAACTTTGAAGGGTTGTAGCTCCCAAACTAACAGTGATAGGAATGTAGTTTGAACTGATTAGGACGCAGCTGGTTTAAACGAATCCAATACACGATAGAAAGAACTATTGTTCCATTTAAAAAATTATATCTTTTTGGTGTAACTCTTTGGAAAATGATACAATAAGCTATGTTCATAGCCCCACAGAAAGTGTAACATTTCTTGTGTTGACGTACCGCATTAAAATTTCCCGTCACCTATTATTTTATAATATATATATATATATAATTGACTTTAAAAATTTGCAGCATTCGTTTCTTCATGGTAAACTTCCCTTTTATACTGAGTTATGTGTGATAGTTTCTATTTTTTATTTTTTTATTTTTTTTATTTGGCTTCAGATAGAGCCCATTTAATCAGATACAAAGCTGTAACATTTGGAAGCAGCAACACATGAACTTTGTAAACTAGATGGGTCTGAAGCAGACTAATGCGGCTTCCTCTTAGAACAAAGTAATGGACTCCCCCGGCACTTAGGACGACAACACGCAACGGCCTCCCCTATGAAGAAACCAATGGACTCGCCAGGTGCTTAGCACAGCACTGCCCATCGGCCAATGCATCCAGTCCTGGTGAATTCGGCATTGTTGGAGTTTCTACCTTACGAAGCGATAGTTCGTTATCAGGGTGCTTCAAAAAAATGTTCAAATGTTTGTACAGTTTATGGGACTTAACTACGGGGTCATCAGTCCCTAAACTTACAAACTACTTATCAACTAGCTTATCCTAAGAACGGCACAAATACCCATGCCCGAGGGGGGATTCGAACCCCCGACCGTAGTGGCCGTGCAGACCGTGACTGAAGCGCCTCAGTCCCCTCGGCCACCGCGGCCGGCCAGGGTGCTTCGAAGTGCCATTTGATTGTATGTGATTTACTCGATTCACTCTGTTTACTTGGAAGTAGTGTTTTTCAACAATGTCAAAAAGAACATTCTTATATGGTTAAGAAAAAAGAAAATACTTCCAATTAAAAAAGAAACCATTATCAGACTACCTAAACTTACTTCATTTTTTCACTGTTGAAGAAACTAAGTGGCAGAGTGATTTATCTACCTCATCATCTCAGGATATCTCTAAATCTCAAAGCTTAGAAAAGGTGCCCATGTTTAACATAGAGGATAACATTTGTGTTTCGAGTTCATCACTTCCAGTTATGAAGACAGCTACACATACACATCATAACATGCTTCTTCCATCTCAAGCCAATTGGATTCACCAGACAGAAGTATGTTAGAAACCATCTCACGACCCTCGTAAGTACTGTGATGCAATTTTAACGGAAGAAGTCCGTAATATTTGGATTCACAAGGGCCCAGAGTTTTTCCAAAACAAAAATAGCGGCTTCTCAGAAACCACTACACATTTTGCTGATGTAAGTGGTAAAACAAAAACCAGAAAATTAACAAGGACTATTTTCACTCGCAAACTGACGAATGGTGAGTGTGTGGAAAGAAAATGGCTTCTGTATTCACCATCCATGAAATCTGTGTAATAGGACAGAAAGTGTTAACGACGATTGTCAACGAATTAAAAGCAGCTAAGTACTATTCAATTCCTCGCCAATTTCTCCCATGTTGACCAGCTAACTTTCATCGTTCGGTACGTAAAACATGGCCAGCCTGTTAGAGATTTTTGCAACTTTTGCCTGTGGAGGAGAATAGGACTCAAAGTATAGAAAATACTGTTATGAAGTTTTTTAATAGCTTTGACATTTCAATAAAAGATTGCTGCGAACAGAGCTATGATAAAGCAGCAAATATAGCTGGAAAGTATTCAGGTCTTCAGGCAAGAATAAAAGACAAATATGAATTTGATATTTTTGTACCATGTGCAACACATTCACTAAATTTAGTAGGTGTTCAGGCGGCTACATGTGTGCATGTGTTTCTAAAGCAGTAGCATACTTCCAGTCTGTCCAAAAATTGTTCCCTTTTTTTCTGCTTGAAACAATCGATGGAAATACAAACGTAGGCTTCCGCGGCAGTTGTCACTATCAATAAAATTCTTCGTGGTATGACACCGCGTCGTCACTTTATAAACTGTACCGACGTTTCGGCCACTGTTGCAGGTGGCCTTCATCAGGGGTCTGCTGGCCAGCTAGACCTTGATGAAGGGTGGCCGAAACGTCGGTACAGTTTATAAAATGACGACGCGTTGTCATACCCCGAAGAATTTTATTGATAATCGATGGAAAGTTCTGAAAGAATGTTTAGGTGCTAATACAGTTCTGACATCCCTCTCTGAAACCGAATGGTCTGCTCGTGCTGACGCTCTTGACGCTTTGCATAATAGCTACAATGATATTTTTGAAGCTTTAATGTCAACGGAGATATGGGATGACCTTTTGAGAACTATCAACAATACAAATGTAACTTTACAAAGTAGTACCGTCATAATAGACGTTGCAACAAAACTTTTTGCATCTATTTCCGATTTCATCAGTTCTGCACGCAGTAGATTCGATCAGTATGAATCTTCAGCCAAAGATAAAACTCCAGGTGCTGACAATAAGGGTAATAGCCAAAGGACGAGAATTTGCAGCTAGCATATCACTTTTTCCGAAGATTCGTCAGAGACTGTCCAGCTGACTGCCAAAGAAAAATTTCGCGTAGATGTTTTTCTAGCCTATAATTGACACATTGGATTCTAATTTGAAGCGACGTTTAGAAGCATACGAGAAAGTTAGCAAACATTTAGTTTCCTTTCTCGGTTAAAACAAATTGATTCTTAACGGTTGAGAAACAGGTGCAAAGAATTTGCAGAATTTTATCATGCAGACGTTAATGCTGATGAGCTCATATCAGAATGTTTTCATTTAAAACAATGTTTGAAAACCTTCCAGATGAACTAAGTATATTATCCTTCCATTCTTTAATAAAAGTAGATAAAATAAATGAAACTTTACCGAATGTAGAAGTTGCTACCCGGATATTTCTTTGTCTAATGGTAACCAATTGCAGTGAAGAGCGTTCATTTTCCCAGTTAAAGAGAATCAAAAATGAATTAGGAACGACTATGCTACAGGAACGACTAACTAACTTGTCAGTCATGTGTATAGAAAGTGACGTCCTTCAACAGTTGGAATTTGAAGACATAATAGAAGATTTTGCATTTCAGAAATCCCGAAAGAAACCTTTAACAGCAACGTAGGCCTAAGTCCAATTTGCAAAACAGTAACCACAACTATTTTATTTGCGTATTTCTATCCATAACAATTAATAAATTCGCTAAACAAATGTACAACATTCTGATGAGTTCATTCAAAGGAAAATTCTGTTTTGTTGTGGGGTCCCCTAATCTGGGCACCAGTTATTTGCATAGAAAGAGACATACTTCAAAAATTGTGCATATTGTATTCTGGAAATCTTTAAAGAAATCATTAATTTTAATGAAAGACTTATTTTTGGAACGAATCATTTGTATTTGGTCTGTAAAATTTTAACCAATTAAGTCACTAAATGAATGTACAGCTATCTGATGCATTCATTTGGTTTTTTTAAGGGCCCCAAAACACTGAGTGCCCAGGGGCCCCTGCGTGGCTTAAGACGGCCCTGGTGCTATACTAGTCTCTCATTACTAGCTGATTACAAACCTTACGTTTAGTATAGTTTGAAGGAGTTGAAATCAGCTGATCTATGTACATTAAAAAAGAAACCTAATGAAGGAAAATGACGTGATTTGAACGTGCCAATAAATCAAAGGAAAACACATCACGACTCTCACAAAATAGTCATGCTTCATGTTGACTGAGAAAGGCATATCACTTAAAATCGAGCCGCAACAATTAAATGAAATCCATCATAATATACGACGCAAGTAGAATAAAAGAGAATGTAGCTCTCAATAATTACCAAGAGAAAATGCTGCCTTTGAGCGAGATATGTGAAATAAATCTTTCAGTTTTAAGGACATAGTCAAATGGATGCAGGCCTCCTGGCTAAAGACGTAACAGATTTTCTTCGCTCCTTTAAATATATAACGGAGATTGGCGTACAAGAATCTCTAGTGAGCAGTAGTATGTTTCAGAAATAGTGTCAATCGTTTTAAAACATCGCTCTTTTTGCCACGAAAAGGATTGAAAATATACCTATAACTTTCAAACATCCTGTAATATCTACCTTGAGTAATTTATTAAGCTATAACTGTGATACAAATAAGAATGATTAACGAACACTTTGAATTCAATATGTTGGGTTCGTCTACGTTGTTACCACTTATTTTCATCCATCTTAGTAATTGTTTCAAAGAAAAGCTGCAAATATTGTTTAAATTACAAAAGAAGAGATGAGAATCTTATTCTGTCTGATTTCTGAATTTAACATTCGCTGAAAAAATCCAGTAGTGATGAAGGAGAGCAACCTACCGAACAACGAAGCACAAGGCCTGTCGCACGTCGCTCAGTGTTTTGGCTCTCCCTCTTGTCTCTGCTTTCTTAAATAAAATAAGTGATGCAGAGATTGTTTGAAGCCGGCCAAGTGGACGAGGGGTTTATTTATGATGCAGATGGTGGTGCCCGGTGCCGCGAGTGTACTGAGGCACGGGCGCATTAAGATGGAATGTATTGATCCATTTAATAGGTTTGCAAGCCGCTTTATCAGACTGTGTTCCTGCTAATCCAACACAGGCAGAGGGAAATGCTGTTTGCTGGCGCCGCCACCAGTTGAGAAGAGTTATCCATGCAAAGACATGTTCCGTTAATACCCCGCCTCGGCCAGCTCCGAGAAGGCGTGGATAAACCGCCTCTATTTAATAATAGGATTGGTAGCAAAGCAAGCAAGCAACGGAGTAAACAGCACAGACCACTGCCTTCTTGTTTGTCTCTCCAATAAAGTCCGGCATATATTTGAGCACGGGATTGTCCGGTGCTCGAGATGCGGAATACATGATTGGGACGGAACGTTTGAGAAGGCGAAATGCGGATTCCAGGCGAATGTGACGAAAACCCACAACGCCAGTATGTATCACAGTTTCAATTTAACTGCGAAATAGATACTGTAAATACGACCACTGCTGCGAATACCTTTACAAATGCGCACATAGTCTACTCTGAAGAGCAAAACAGGAGCTTGGCAAGTTTTTTCATTTAACTGCTGGATAAGGATTCAAATTGATGCAACGAAAAATATGTCCTGTGCAAAAAATATTTCTTTCTCTCCAACTAAAAACAAAAGATAACATCTCAATTTCGATGACCAGTGTATAAATTTCTCTTTTGTTCAAGTAGCAATACTTTATTGGGAAACAGTGCATTCGATTTACTTTTTACTAAATTTGAGTGATTTACATAGGTCAAACACATTCCAATTTAACAACATCTCTCCCAGAGATGTCATTACTAAGCAAGAAAAGTATAAAAATAACCTCGGATCACTGGCTAAAATTTTATTGAGGGCTTAGAGAGTTGTAAACGATTCATAAACGATAATTTGCACTGTCCTAAAAGGAGTGGTTCATCAGAATATTATCAGGCCAGCTATAACCAGCTGAAAAAATTCTCTTGTCGGAGTACAAAAAAAGCAAATATGTTCCTATTTAAAAGACGCCCATAGAAAAATGGGGAAACCTGCCTCGCTCCTTATCCTGCCTTCCAAATTTTAGCATATGAACATATTCGCAGCTCTTTCAACACAGAATATTATAAATCGTCTTACCCAGTCTCTCATCGCAATGAAGTTTACAAACACATATATGCTTCTCACGGCCATTATCTACATGTGTCTCTCCCACTTTCTCCTCCTCATTCCATTGGCACTCTTGCTGGTAACAACCACCTACGTACGGTATTGCAAACCACAAAAAATAGCTAACGCGCTGGAGCCCCTGCAAATCAGCAATCGCATCTCCAAATGTTAAAATGTTTGTAAATCTATGGGACTCAACTTCTTTGGTTATTAGTACCTAGGTTTACAAACTGCTTAAACCAAGTTAAACTATCCTAAGGAAAACACACCCACCCATCCCCGAGGGAGGATTCGGACCTCCGACGGCGAGCAGCGGCGCGCTCCACAGCAAGGCGCCTTAGACCCCTTGGCCAATCCACCGCCGCGGTGGAGTAGCCGAGCGGTCTAAAGCATCTCGCTGCGGAGCGCGCGGTTGCTCGCCGTGGAGGTTCGAGTCCTCCCTGGGGCAAGTGTGTGTGTGTGTTTGTCCGTAGGTTAGTTTACCTAGGTTTAAGTAGTTTGTAAGCTACGGACTGATGACCACGCAGTTTGGTCAGATAGATTTACAGACATTTGAACATTTTTGAGCCAATCCACCGTGATTACCGCATCTCCAGCTGAATGCAGTCTCCACCCACCTGGCATCGCAGGGAAGCCGTATAACACACGAAACACAGACATAACCAAACAAACCCACACCGTGAGCTCGTTTCTATGACGAATCAAAAAATATTTGTATAGCTTATGGGACTTAACTACGGGGTCATCAGTCACTAAACTTACAAACTAAGGACTGCACAAATATCCATGCCCGAGGGGGGATTCGAACCCCCGACCGTAGTGGCCGTGCAGACCATGACTGGAGCGCCTCAGTCCTCTGGGCCACCGCGGACGGCTATGACGAATGGACCACACTTATGACGACCTTGGCTGTTACAGATACCTAGACACTCAGAAGACATTGTCGGCGCGCTGTTACAGCAGTAACTCTCACTCTTACGAAAAACATTGCTCTGTCTACCGGTACCGAACTTGAGCTATACATCAGAGTTTTTTTTTTCCCCTTCGCACTTTTTCCCTCTGACCATACAACCGCTGCCCACTGTTCACTTTCGTCGACTGCTAAAAGTTGGCCACTGTATGTAATAAAAGCTTAATTCTGGTAGAAGGTACCCAGATAAGAGTTTACTTTTATAAAAGAAAAACTTGAATTTAGCAGTAAAATTAGCAAAAGGTCCGTGTGAACTACCGGCTACTCCCTGCTGCAAAACCTTGTCCCCTGGCCCAAATTGAGAACTAACTTGGTTCAATTTACTCTAATAACAGGAAGTTGACGATACAGTGGCCAATATACGTAGCAGCTCACACGAAATTAGACACAGGCATTAATAAACAAGCCACCACAATTAAAGTTATTTCGTCAAGGTGGCTAACAAAAACATTTATGGTGCAACGGAACTTAAACATAAAAAAATGCATCTGAGCTTTATCTCAGCACTGGTGAAAACAATATTAAATAAAAGGGGGAAGGTGCTAGAAAACTACAATTTATAGGCAAGTCAAAATTATGCTGAACTTAAGTTGTTTATTCAGGTCTAACGCAAGCAAAATGGGGAACCAATTTAGTTAATACAATAAAAATGTGTCCCATTTACATTATCTAATAATGACGATGCCCAGCATTGAACTTAACATAAATTCCACAGAACTTAACGCTACTGGAAGGAGGATTTACAAACAACACTCACTCGCTCACACACACGCAATGCAACACAGAAACTCATAAAAATCAGCGTGTTGAAACGAGGCAGGGGCAGGCGCCGCTATCGCAGGCGAAATTCAGCAAACCCAGAGGTACATCACAACACAATATACAATAAAATTGCGAAGATGGGTCTGGTCTGTCGTGCCTGATTTGAGATGGTGCGTGGGTATAGCAAAGTTAAGTTGCATTTAGATAAGATCGCGAGCAAACACGGTAACGGCGACAAACGGCTACGTTACATGATCGCACTCCACTGAAGGTGAAGTGGTTAAAAATCGGATTCATTACACAAAATCACGGCGGACTCATAAGTTGCAATCTGAGAGTAAACTATCCAGGCACTGGTTTTATGAGAAGTGGCGTGAATTCAGGTAACTAGCTGCAAACCCCTGAAGTCAGAGTTCGGAACGACGTGGTTCCGAAAACCGATAAAAATGTATAAATTCAATTTCCGAAAAAATAAAGAAAATTAACTTAGAACGGCGTAGAATTTCATAAGGAAGCTACTGAAATGCAGCAACATGCGATTGGGAGCGTTCACAGAGACGGAAAAAGTCCAGGCCCAAAACCCGGAAAAGTGAATTAATTACAAAGTCGGAAAAAAATAAAAACTAAGGCTTGCAACCCATAGAAATGTTTAGAATTACATAAGGAAGCGAATGTTCAAATGTTTGTAGAGCTTATGGGACTTAACTACGGGGTCATCAGACCCTAAACTTACAAACTACTTATAAACAAGCTAATACTAAAGACGGCACAAATATCCATGCCCGAGTGGGGATTCGAACCCTCGACCGTAGTGGCCGTGCAGACTATGACTGACGCGCCGCAGAACGCTCGGCCATCGCGGCCAGCGGAAGCGAATGAAATGCAGCTACATGCGATAGGGAGCGACTACTGAGACGGATGAAGTCCAGTCTCAAAAAACCAGGGAAGTGAATTAATTACAAAGACGGAAAAATGATAATAAAAACTACGGCATGCAACTCTTAGAAATACATAGAATTTCATAAGCAAGCTATTGAAGGAGGTTGTACAAGGCTCGGAGAGAATTACTGACAAAGACTGAGAGCATACTACAAGTTCGGAGAAGAAACAGCAAAATTAAAATAGGCGGGGAGAGAAGATCGTGAAATGTTAGTGGAAACCAGAAGGATACACGCATAGTTACTTGTCTGATGAGCATGGAACAAACAATAGTGGAAGCTAAAGGCTTTGTTCTAAGAACCAACCACGTGGAACACATATCACTCACGGAAGGGAACGATAAGAAAGATTTTACATGCACTGTACAAAATTGAACGAACGTATCGTCTGTTAGAAATCGGGCCCCACAAAGCTAGAAGGAATTTACCCAGAGTTCGTAAAATGGCACATAATCACAAAAGGTTTGAATATACCATGCCGTTATCAAACTGCAACTAGTAACACATACCTCGCGTTTATCTGTTGGAAATCACTGGATTGAAAAACTAGAACACATTTCCCCGCACGACCGGAAAAAAATATTCCGAAAAATGAATCTAAGTTCAAGAGTCTAAGTTAAACACGCTAGACAACGAATCGCCGACAAAAGAGCAGAACCAACCTTACCTCACCACGAGCAGAGCATAAAGTGAAGACCGAGCGGCCAGGAGGTGCGAAACAAAGCTACCAGAAACTGGCAAAACCCACTCAAAACGAGGTGGTGGGGGAGAGACTCGCCCTGGAGAGGGATCGTCGACTGGCTTGTAACTAAAACGTGTAGAAACCTATTTGGTAGCACCAGCAGCAGGGGTGGGTTACGACTAACTATCGACTCTAGGCCAGAGAGAACCATGCAAAGCGAGCTATTACAACCCATATTCAGACAGCCATTAGATTCTCGCACATCCACTTAAAAGTAAAACAAGTACACATTCTCACAGGGACAGTGGCGTATCGGAGAAGTCGTACTTATTGCCACATTTATAAATACAATAACAAATTATTAAAATAACAAAATCCTAGCAATATTAACTAACATTTCAGAAACTAATATTTTAAAACATGAAATAAAAATGCTATTCCTCATGCCTTGAAAAAAGTGGTGTTCTAGTTTTAACAAAATGCT
Source organism: Locusta migratoria (assembly GCA_026315105.1). Taxonomy (NCBI): domain Eukaryota; kingdom Metazoa; phylum Arthropoda; class Insecta; order Orthoptera; family Acrididae; genus Locusta; species Locusta migratoria. The sequence goes on along the minus strand of CM048755.1, from coordinate 1,311,646 downwards.
AATCTAGCGACATCAAATAAATTACAATTTTATTTTAAAAAAATATGGAAGACGACAGACGGTCGTCTTTCACTACCTATCTCTCGATGGACGGTATTGATGGGTAACATCACAGTCCTTTCAACTCCTCAACTAATATACTAACAAATTCAAAGGTGAGATTGTAACTTTTGTGATTGTCACCATGCTAGTGAGAGCGTGGGGCGGCTATACTCTTCTGCCGCTGCTTTTTTCCCTGGCAGTTTCTCCCTCTATCTCTGGTTTCATTCCTTATTCTCCAGTCTCTTCTTCTCTGACACTTTTATATGTTTGTAAATCTATGGGACTTAACTTATGTGGGCATCAGTCCGTAGGCTTACAAACTACTTAAACTAGAAAACTAAGCTAAGGATAACGCACACACCCAGGCCCGAGGGAGGACTCAACCCTCCGAAAGCGATCAACCGTGCCGTCTGCAAGGCCCCTTAGAGAGCTCGGCGGCTCTAGCGCGGAAGTGGCATTTTCACTGCCCTTCTGCCATTGTCTTGATCCGATTATTTTTCTCTCTCATTTCCATTCTTTCTTTCGCGCAGTCTGCTATATGTCTCTCCAGTCACCATCATCTCGCCTGTACACATGTCCTTGTAGATCATATGGTTGGGCCTATAACCCCTACACCTTTAACATATAACCAGTAAGTGTAGTAGATGGGAGGAGGGAGGAATAGACAAGACTTTTGTTGTTCAATTTCCCGTGTAGGGGAATCCAGGCCACCAAAGCATGTCTGGTCTCCACTCGTTTCCCTTTTTCATTTTCGTTATCTGCTCTGTATTTACCTCCCACTGCTATTGACACACTCCATTTAACTTTTTCACTGTTACTGTCTCTCTCGTCTGCCGGCACTCTCTTTTTTCTTTTTCTTTTTTTGTTTTTTTTTGTTTGTGTTTTTTTTTGGTTTTTTGGTTTTTGGTTTTTTATGTTTTGTTACTGACATTGTCTCTTCTCTCTTCCACCACCACGCACAAAAAAGCGGGAATATGTTCCCCTGTCACACGTTTTGGTGAGGAAGGTGGAATAAGGGCTGAAGCAGCTCGTTCCCCACAATTCTATGAGAGTCTTTTACAGAAGAACATGTTTGCCTGTTTTGTAATTTTCCTTGCTGCAGCATATTGTGTTTCTTATATAAGACATATTCGGCCTCTGCTACAACTCGGGTAGTTCCCAGTCCGGCACGCAGCCCTTGACTGAGAAGAAGAAACCATGCACCTCCACACCGCATAAGTCGACGCTTCCAGGCTGAGTATGACACGGCGCCCGGTCGGTACCGATGGGCCTGTGACACCATAATTTAAAAGCTTTAAATCTCAAATAGTAATACTGTTGTTGTTGTTGTGGTCTTCAGTCCGGAGACTGGTTTGATGTAGCTCCCCACAATATCCTATCTTGAGCAAGCCTCTTCATCTCCACAAAAGAACGGCAACCTACATCTGTCTTAATCTGCTTACTCTATCCATCTCTTGGTCTTCCTCTGCGGTTTTTATCCCACACACTTCCCTCCAACGCTAAATACACAATTCCTTCATGTCTAAGAATGTGCCCTAACAATCTATCCCTTCTTTTAGTCAAGGTATGCCAGAAATTCCTTTTCTCCCCAATTCTGTTCAGTACTTCCTCATTACTTACGCGATCCACCCACCTAATCAAAAAAATGTTCAAATATTTGTTAAGCTTAACTTAACTACGGGGTCATCAGTCCCTAAACTTACAAACTACTTACGAACTACCTTATACTAAGGACGGCACAAATATCCATGCCCGAGGGGGGTTCGAACCCCCGACCGTAGTGGCCGTGCAGACCGTGACTGGAGCGCCTCAGTCCCCGCGGGCACCGCGGCCGGTCCCATCTAATCTTCAGCATTCTTCTGTAGCACCATATTTCAAAAGCCTCAATCCTCTTCCTGTCCGCACTGTTTATCATCCATGTTTCACTCCCATACAAGGCAACACTCCATACAAATGCCTTTAGAAAGGACTTCCTTAGGCTTAAATCAATATTCGATGTTAACAAATTTCTCTTTTTCAAGAACGCTTTTCTACCCATTGCCATTCTGCATTTCATATCCTCTGTACTGCGACCATCATTTGTTATTTTAACAAAACTCATCTTCCTCCTTTATTGCTTCGTTACCTAATCTAATTCCTTCAGCATCACCTGATTTTCTTAGAGTGCACTCCATTACCCTAGTTTTGCTCTTGTTAATGTTCATCTTATATGCACCTTTCAGCACACTGTCCATTCCGTTCAATTGCTCTTCCAGGTCCTTTGCGGTATTCTGACAGAATTACTATGTCGTCGGCAAAACGCAATGGTTTTAATTCTTCCCCCTGAACTTTAATTCCTTCACCAAATTTCTCATTGCTTTCCTTTATAGCTTGCTCAATGTACAAACTGAATAACATTGGAGAAAGCCTACAGCCCCGTCTTACTCCCTTTCCAACCACTGCATCCCTTTCATGCCCTTCAACTGTGGCAACTGCTGTCTGGTTTTTGTACAAGTTGTAAATAACCTTACGCTCCCTATATTTTACTCCTGCTTGCTTCAGAGTTTATTCCAATCAACATTGTCAAAAGCCTTCTCCAAATCTACAAAAGCTAGAAATGTAGGTTTGCCTTTTCTTAATCTATCTTCAAGGATAAGCCGTAAAGTGAGTATTCCCTCCCGTGTTCCTACATTTCTTCTGAATCCAAACTGATCTTCCCAGAGGTCGTCTTCTACCAGATTTTCCATCCTTCTGTAAGTAATTCGTGTTAATATTTTGCAACCATGACTTATTAAACTGATGGTTCTGTAGTTTTCATACCTGTCTGCACCTGCTTTCTTTGGAATGGGGATTATAACATTTTTCTTAAAGTCTGAGGGTACTTCGCGTGTCTCATACATCTTACACACCAGGTGAAACAGGTTTGTCATGGCTGGTTCTCCCAGAGAAATCAGTAGCTCTGAGGGAATATCATCTACTCCAGGGGCCTTGTTTCGACTTAGGTCTTTCAGTGCTCTGTCAAATTCTTCTCTCAGTATAGTATCTCCTAGTTCATCCTCATCTACTTCCTCTCCCCTTTCTACAATATTGCCGCTAAGTTCATTTCCTTCATAGAGCCTCTCTATATACTCTTTCCACCTTTCAGCTTTCCCTTCTTTGCTGAGAACTGGTTTTCCATCAGAGTCCTTGATATTCATAGAGCTGTTTTTCTTATCTCCAAATGTTTCTTTTACATTCCTGTAGGCTGTATCTATTTTTCCCCTATTTATATATTCTTCTACATCCGTGCATTTGCCTTCTAGCCACTCCTGCTTAGCCATTTTGCACTTCCTGACAATCTCATTTCTTAGTCGTCTGTACTCCATTTTGCCTGTTTCATTTACTGCATTTTTATATTTTCTCCTTTCATCGATTAAATTTATTATCTCCTGTGATATCCAAGGATTTTTTGTAGGTCTTGCCTTCCTACCTATTTTGTCCCCTGCTGCCTTCACTATTTCATCTCTCAATGCTACCCATTCCTCCTCTACTGTTTTATTTTCCCCCGTTTCTGTCAATTGTTTCCTAAAGCTCCCTCAAATGTTCAAATGTTTGTATACTTTATGGGACTTAACTACGGGGTCATCAGTCCCTAAACTTACAAACTACTTATGAACTACTTACGAACTAGGACGGCACAAATATCCATGCCCGAGGGGGGATTCGAACCCCCGACCGTAGTGGCCGTGCAGACCGTGACTGGAGCGCCTCAGTCTCCTCGGCCACCGCGGCCAGCTAAAGCTCCCTCTGAAATTCTTAAGAACTTCAGGTTCCTTCAATTTATCCAGGTCCCATCTCCTTATTTTCCTACCTTTTTGTAGTTTCTTCAATTTCAGCCTACAGTTCATAACCAACAAGTTATGGTCAGAGTCTATATCTGCCTCTGGGTATGTCTTACAGTTTAAAACCTGGTTCCGAAATCTATGTCTTACCATTATAAAATCTATCTGGTATCTCCCTGTGTCTCCTGGTCTCTTCCACGTATACAACCTTCTTTTGTGATTCTTAAACCAGGTGTTTGTTGTAACTAAATTATGTTCCGTGCAAAATTCTACCAAGTGGCTTCCTCTTTCATTCCTTTTACCCAGACCATATTCACCTACTATTTTCCCTTTCCTTTCTTGTCCTACTACAGAATTCCAGTCTCCCATAACAATTAAGTATACTAATAATAAAAATAAAAAAGTAATTCTGTAATTTTTTTCCAAAGTTCCATTTATCGATAGGTAACTGTGCTGAAATTCGTTGTGTTGTAATGTAATATGAAACTATATTATGTATCAATATTATTGAATGTAATTTTTATTTGAATTTTGTGAAAGATATGAATATTTTGTATTAACATATTGTAATTGTGGAATGTAGCGAGGTTCTGGCTTAGGAAAGTTCTAGAAATGTCGAAATGTAAAAGGTGTGTGACAGTACTATAAAGACGGAAGAAGAGGTGGTGCGATGTAAAAGGTGGAAAAGCGCGCCAAGTGGTGCGTTGCTGTAGTACAAAGGCTAGAGGGAGGGGAGAGTGCGAGTTTGAGAGGACATAGTGAGCTGAGGCTGGCTTTGTGTTTCCAAACTTGGCTAAAGAGGCAACTTTCATCTCCAAGAAGGCTTTTAAAATGCCTTGGAGGAAATATGTATGTTACAGCCACCCCATTGGTTGTAATTTTGTGGCAGTCGTCTGTTCTTTAGCGACGCCAAGAAGATTGTATTTTGCCACTAGTAGCCAAAATCAACATTTCTGCATTGTGGAAGCCACGTGGAAGCTCATCTCTCACTTCACGGTTTTGTAGGAAACAGTTGTTATTATTTGTACAGCCACGAACCTCGTAAGTGTGTGTGTTGCATAATTTTAATAATGACCAGAATGAATTTTACCTGATGTTAACCTAGTCATTTTTCAAAATCACAACCTGGAGCAGGGTCCTACTCCTTAAACAGCGAAGTTTCCGAGAATCACCTGAACATTTTTAATAGTGTGGTTTCATAAATTTTGCAATGACGGAACTAGTTACATTTTTGCTGCTCAGTGACAGACTTTTGCGTAGTAATTAAATATTGTAAATCAAGTAAATTTTAAAGTGCATTCAAATTACAAGTAAGAACTTAACTAGTTTTGCTAATTTAGTTCTTGCCTTATTGCCTACAAGTTTAAATAAAAAGAAAAAAGGTATTTTGATTGCAATATGCTTTATGACATTAACATTCAGAGCAGTTTGTTTCTTTTCATGAACAGTAACTTAAAGATTAGCTGCAATTAATTAAAATTCAGAGTTTTGCTTACTGAAAAAGACAGACAACTACACTAAAGAGAATCTAATGAAAATCAGTTAATAAGTTCTCATGTAAGTCCAATACTTATCTTTTCAGTATATATTTTGTGTAAACATTTGGAAATAGAAGGTGAAATCATTGTGCATGGTAGGATCATTTTCAGAACTTACAGATTGAATAAGATTTAGTGCCCTATTAAATTTTCTCTGTTTAAAAGAAAAAGATAGTAGATGTTGGCAACAGACCATTTTCACTCATCTATTGTTTCAGTTATTTTATTAATTACAAATAAAGGCAGTGTAGGCCTAATAATTTATGATCTTATCTGCATTATATAATTGTTATAGAAACTTTTGAGCAGTGGTTTTGTGTCAGTTTAGCAATAATTTTTTCTGAGAGCACTGACACTGTAGTAAATTTTCACTAAGATTGACAGTTGATTTATATCAAATATAAATAATTAGTCATTATAATCTCTTCAAAGTTAAACAATACTGAGTGCTATTTGTTGTGAACTTTGTGTGCGTATAGTTAGATGCCAGTTGTGTTTCATATGTGTGTTGCTCAGTTTAATGACCACTAGTGAGTGCCGCTATAGCTGCTTCCGTTTGAATTGAGGATTGCATTTTACTCTTTCTTTTGCTTGACTGGTTTTTTACATTCATTGTAATCAACAACTATTTTTTTTATGTCCTATTGGGCTGGCGACCACCAAAATTTCATAGTAGTACAATTGACTTTTAGTTTAAACAGTGTTAAATCCAAGTCCTTTGACTTTAAGGTGTTTATTTACCGAATATTAAATATCTGAGGAAACGAAGAAGAACATCTTATGCCATATGTGTTGGGTATACACACGGTCATTTTAAATACTCGCAGAGGGGCACACTACAACTATGTCAGTTTTGTGAAGTAGTATTTTGATGTGGTCGGAACTGCACGGTAGACGTAATTTTCCGTTACCTTCATTGTATTATTGACCTGCACTAACATGAGTAGGAGTGTTGCAGGCCTTCCGAGGCCTGTAGGGCAGAGTTTGGTTTAGTTTCAAAAATGACATTTGTTACCTGCTATTAAATCTGTCCATTGCTCAGAAATGAGTACAATATGCAGCAACATTTTTTTTATAAACTACGCAATAATATAGTAAGTTTTAAATCTAACCGAAAATCTTCTCTTAAGGTCAACTGCTACAATTCCATGGCTGATTTTTGTTTTTAAAAGTGGTAATCTGTCAAAAATAGGAAAAAATCTTGGTTTTAAGTAGCCGCAACCTTTAAATTGACTGGTTAAAGAATGGTAAATTGACTGGTAATATGAATGTTCGAATGCTGTGTTGATCATATGACTAATTATAAAGTAATGACGCGCAAAATGTTGTCCCAAATAAGATTTCCTCGCGTAGATACAATAAAGGAATTCAAACTGATGCTCACGAAATGCACAACAGAAACACTACAGAAAAATAAAAAAGTTAAAAGCAAGGCTTCTAAAACGATATATACTAACTCTAAGTAAACTTCCCGCCACAGGAAAATCCAAATGGTAAGTAGTGAAATCGGAAAAGATTTTCGCTTTTGCGTGCTCCGCTCTCTTTCATATTTCGTTTGTAACTGGCGCGAAGATATTTTTTCCAGCTAATTATAGGGAAAGCAGCGAACTGCGGAACGGTATCGTAAAAAGTCGATCCCTATTTGGCGAGGTTCCATAAGCTTGTACGGCGGGCATTTAAAATAATAAGTAATTATCGGCCTCAATTAGCGGGTAAATAAACGTCAGCGGCAGGAGCCTCCCACTGCCAGCCGTCCAAATAACAACCGCTCTCACCTACACCACAAATCACTTTCAACTTCCGACACAAGCCCGTTGAATTCCGTGTTGCAGCACAATTTATAATTACACTACTAGGCCTACTATCTGAAGTGTTGGCAGAAAGGTAACGTGGGTAATTTCGGGAGCAGTCAAGAAAATGATTAGTACACAATGCACTGCTCCACTGCCTGGTAGCCGTTACACAGTAAGTATTAAGACTATCTATTCCTGTAACTAGTAATGTCTTTGGTGTAGACCAGCCTCGTAAATAATTCCTTCTCTGGGGTAGATGTGGGTGGTTTAAATCTCTTTCACACTGCATTACTTTCGTTTTGGAGATGGTGATCTTCATACCATAACCCTTATGTCTGTGATCTAGCTCTGAAATATTAAATTGCCCCCTTTCCATCGAATCAACTAAGTCGACCGAATAAGTCAATTACATACGCTCCTGGTGTATGTAGTATTAGGAGCAGGCACCAGCACTACACTCTACTTCACGTAGCTGCTGCGCGGACATTGAAAATGCACTCCTGGCTATCACTCGACAGCTATCGGCGAATTCCGTTGTTCGTGCGCTGCCAGCACCTATCCACGGAACGTTTCTCCGGAGGCGGCTTGCCGCTGGAAGACACGTTCGCGGCTGACGAACTCATGGGGAGCGTAGAGAAGTTGTTAATGCTAACTGCGCAAGGAGGTGATTTTACCTCCGGCTACAGATGTGCCATGCTACAGATGAGCCAAACCAGGGCACGACGTTAAAGCTGACTGTCAGAATGACGAAGTCGCATGCATTCCATGCATGTACTGTAAACGAACATGTAGCAACAAAGGGGGACCAGACTGTGTAACACATAAGCACCTCTTGGACAAGATAATAAATAACACTGATTATGGTTTTTAACCAAGAAAAAGAGTTACCAGGAAGCCACCACACCCCACAACCTCAACACCAGCACCCCCCTCAACAGAGGAAGAAGTCACCGTCGACCAGGCCACGCTCATGGCAGCGGCAGATAGGCTTCATTCCACAGCCGGTCGGTGAACTGGACCTCGACTACATCCCGTCCCTGGTCGCCTCAGACGTCGCACAACGGCAGTTCCTGTACGCTGCAGAATACGTCGAGGACCTGTGTAGACGCGGTGCCATAAACCATGAAGACGCCAGAATAATCAAAAGATGCTTTCCTGACAGTATGATTGCACAAATTAACCTAATGTATAGAATAGAAGAATTAGAAATAGATCTAACTCTTACTAACAACAACACTGTAGATATAGGTTTTGTTAATAATGAACTAGATATAGATTTAGGTAGTAATGAACTAACACCACGTGAGGATAAACAAACAGCCGACATGGAAACTCAAACAAATATAACTTACAACTCCCAAAGTCACAATACACGTAAGGATAGAATCACTGCCAATCTAAAAGACCTAGTTCAGAAAGTAGAAGAAATAGAAAATGGTATCTAGATCCTTTAAGTAGACATTAAGGAGGATGAAAAATCTAAAAGCCTCAACACCAAAAAACCAGAACCAACACTACACACAGACAGTAACATAGATTACAAAAAATCAAAGGATCTCTTCTCAGTCAACCTAAACAAAGTAGCCAAACGAGTAGTGGAAATAAAGGAAGGCCTAGAAAAAAGGTTTCAAATGTTTGTATAGCTTATGGGACTTAACTACGGGGTCATCAGTCCCTAAACTTACAAACTACTTATCAATTAGCTTATCCTAAGGACAGCACAAATATCCATGCCCGAGGGGGGATTTGAACCCCCGACCGTAGTGGCCGTGCAGACCGTGACTGAAGCGCCTCAGTTCCCTCGGCCACCGCGGCCGTCGAAGGCCTAGAAATAACAGATGAGAACATACAGGAGGATGAAATAAATAGTACCACTAAAGAAATAACACTCACTAAAAAAACTTCACTCTAAACGCTTCCACACCAAAAATATATAACGTAGATAAATGTAAACACAAAATAAGGCCGATCGCCTTTGTGTCGGGGTGTGTCATTGACTCAAGTGGTAAATACACACCTACACAAAACAACACAAATACACACCAATACACCAACACACAACCAAACCTGGAGGCACCAACAACAACAACTAATACAGAAATTACTCACAACGACATAACCCATACTGACAAGGTTGACACAACTGTATCTGACACAGACTAATACCACACAACCTACAAACTTAGTAATAGAATTAGACCTTGACAAACGACGACGAGCTAAATATGAACTTGACTAGCGGACAATGGAGGAAACTGCAAAACTATCAAGAGTGGAAAATCCACATACCTTTCAGGCAGCCCTAAGACAAGTGACAAGACAAATGCACTCTAAAGGAGCCAATGTCTGCTACCCAATAGCAGAACAAACAGACAGACTAGTCCTGAAGGCACTCAGTCTCCCCACAGGCGGACTTGGACTCTGTGACATCCTTAGAAAGGCTTGCTCCAGGAGAGGCGAAAGCTTCAACCTGGAGGAAGCCTACCGAGACATGGCTAAGGCATACGGGAGGGTGTACCTAGATGCTTCACTTGAGGGTCCCAGATGCATGGTTTGAACCCACTACCCATGAAAATTCTACAACTAAATGCACAAGGTAGTACACTCGCCTGTATGGAACTAGCCAGGTTAATAGAGGAACAGGAAGTGGACATTGTGTGCGTCCAGGAACCACACCTAAGAAACGGCAAATTACAGGAATGCCTCACAAATACACAACCATTCACCATACGGACGCTATGGCAGCCATAATCGTCACTAATCCGCAATACACCATTACACAGATATCTCACCTCTGTGCCACGCACCTTGTCACTGTGGAAAGCCGCGGTGGAGTAGCCGAGCGGTCTAAAGCGTCTCGCTGCGGAGCGCGGGGTTACTTGCCGTGGAGGTTCGAGTCCTCCCTGGGGCATGGGTGTGTGTGATGTCCTTAGGTTAGTTCACCTAGGTTTAAGTAGTTTGTAAGCTACGGACTGATGACCACGCAGTTTGGTCCGATAGATTTACAAACATTTGAACTTTCAAACACTGTGGAAATAATCATAGGAAGGACTAAGTGGGTAGTTGCCTCAATGTATGCGCAATATTCGCACGACATTGAGCCCTACCTAGACTACATAGACAGCCTAGCCAATATTACTAATAACAGGCACTTAATCATTGCCACGGACATAAACGCCAGGTCCACTCGTTGGTTCTCTAACACAACTAATGTCAAAGGGGAAATTGTCAACTAACACCTTGACCTCAATAACCTATTCGTGGCTAACTCACCCAACCAACCGCCTACTTACAGAGGACCAGGTGGAACTAGTAGTCGTATAGACATTACAATTGTCAACTCCAAAACCCTTCCAATAGTGACGGGGTGGCGGGTACTTGATGGTGCCATCCATAGCGACCACAATCCCATCATAATACACCTAACATCTACACGTACACACATCGACGAGACACAACGACGACTGTGTTTTAACAAAGCGGATAGAAGCAAATTACAACATATAATAGAGGACGCTCATATAAATGAACTAAGGGGATCGGTGGACCTAAGAGCTCATGCTCTGACGACCATATTACAGATAGCGCAAAATTCCTCCGTGCCGACTGCAAAACTAAACAAAAATAGATCCCCTTGGAACAACAGACTAACTGCACTAAGACAGAACTCAAGACGTAAGAGAACATGGTACCAAAGGGCTAAAACCGAGCAAGAAAAACGATACTGGCAACAACTCTATTTGACAGCCAAAAAGACTTACAAAGACGCACTCTTGCAGACAAGACAACAACACTGGAACACACACATAGAACAACAGATAGAAACAAACATATGGGGAGAACCTTTCAAAATTTGCACGGAGCGCATGAAAACACCTTTTGTCCTATCGACACTGAAACGTTAAGACGGCACAAACACCGAGGGATGGAGAAGTTCAGCAGAATATCTGCTAAACAAACTACCTGGCGACACCAACACAGATGATGATGCGTTCCACACAACACTCAGACACAACACCAACACTGAATATGACAACGATGCCGTCACCATTCCTTTTGCACAGGAAGAGGTTGCCATTGAAATCTCCAAACTAAAAATAGGAAAGCACCAGGCCCTGATGGAGTTTACTCGGAAACCATCAAAATGGCCGCACCACAGATCATACCCTTCATGACCAACTTTTTAAATGACGCCTTACGGCTGGGACGGGTACCTGCTCCCTGGAAACTGGCAAATGCAGTGATCATTAAAAAAGCACTTGACAAGGAATCACTAAATCCTATAGGCCAATTTGCCTAATTAACAACCTGGCTAAGATCCAGGAAAGTCTCTTGTGCGAACGTTTACAGTCGCACAGGGAGCTACTAGGACTTAATCCTACGCAGTATGGTTTCAGACGAGGCAAGTCAATTGATGACGCCCTACATGCGGCAACTGATATGGTCCACTCAACAACAGTCAAATACGCTTTGGCCATTCTTGTGGATATTGCTGGCGCTATTCACAAGACTACAGGAGCTAAGGGTACTTAAGGCCCTTTATAACAGTCTTTTAGACTACTACAAAAATAGGGCAGTTGAATGGCGTAAGGACACTCATAAGGTAGTAAGGTTAGGCGATATTTCTGATGAACACTCGTCAATCGATATACAGACAATGAAAACAGACCACATTCAGGACTTTTCGACTGTTAAAATGTTAGCAGTAAATTTTCAGAGTATTAGAAACAAAGTTTCCAAATTTATTGCAATACAGGAAATTTGTCACGCTCAAATAATCCTCCAGACTGAAAGTTCGATGAATCCCAACATAGGAAGCTCCGAAATATTTAGCGAAGAGTGGAATGTACATCGCAAAGATAGATCAGGACAATTAATTAAAACTATATTAAAACTAAAGAAAGTGCAAAAAGGTAGGAAAGAAAGAGACTGAACCTGAATAAATATAAGGAACATTAGGTTACTGCGAGGTTCAAAGGTAGTCAGGTGACGATTCATTGAAACGCAGGAAAGTAACACAGAAGACAAATGATTAAATTTGAGGGATAAAATAGCAATGACCTCAGAGGAGCAAGATGCAGAAAGACGAGGCCAAGTAGAAATCCTTCATTATCATAGGAGATGCTGAATTTAACTGAGGAAAGGAGATGATAATAAAATGAAGTATATGCAACAGGCAAAATTGAATTCAGGAGGCTAAAAAATAAGGTTGACTGCAAGTGTAAAATAGCTGTGAAAGAGTAGCTAGAGGACGAATGTAAGGATATAGAAGCATGTATATGGCGAAAGATAGATACCGCCTATAAAAAGAACAGCAATTGTATGAATATCAAAAGCTCAAATGAAAACAGTACTTAGCAAAGAAGGAAGAGCTGTAAAGTGCAAAGAGTATAGAGAGAAGCTATAGATGTGAAATGAATCTGAAAGTAATAGTAGAAAGGTAAGAGTATGTGGATGAAAGTGAGATGGCAGATCTGCAACTGCGAGAAGAATTTCACAGAGCACTGCAGAACGTAAGTCACAATGAGACCCCTGGAGTAGACGAGATTCCCTCAGAGCTACTGATACCATGATGAGAGTCAGAGAGAGAACTATTCCAAGTGTTAAGGATGTATGAGAAAGACGAAACACTATCAGTCTTCTATAAGAATGCAATAATTCAATTTCCAAAGAAATTAGGTGCAGATACGTTTTAATATTACTGTACTGTCAGTTAATACGTCATGGTCGCAAAACACAAACACAAATTAATTACAGGAGAAGGGAAAAAAGTGGTACAATCCGACTTTGGAAATCAATATCGATTTAGGAGAAATGTAGCAACACGCGATGCAAAACATGTGCATCTAAATCTACATACATACTCCGCGATACACCCAAAGGTGCGTGGCGGAGGGTACTCGGTACCACTACTAGTTACTCACTTTCCTGTTCCACTCCCACATTGAACGAGGGAAAAACGAATGCTTGTATGCATCCGCGCGAGCCCTAATCTCTCTGATCTTATCTTTGTGGTCTTTACGCGAAATGTAGGTTGGCGGCAGTAGAATCGCTCTGCAGTCAGCCTTAAATTCCTGCCCCCTATATTTCTTGGACAGTGTTTCTCGATAAGAACGTGCTTTCTCTCCAGCGACTCCCATTTGAGTTTCCGAAGCATTTTAGTAACGCTCGCGCATTGATCGAATCTACCGCCTCTGAACTGTCTCTAAGTCCTTCTTAAAAGGATCTTGTGGGGATCCTAAACGCTTCAGCAATACTCAGGATGGGGTCGTACAAGCGTTTCATATGCGGTCTCCATTACAGACGAATCACGCCTTCCTAAAATTCTCCCAATAAACCTAAGTCGACCATTCGCCTTCCTGACGACTGTCCTTATATGCTCTTTACATTTCATATCGCTGTGCCTAGATATATAATTGGCGCGGCTGTGTCAAGCAACACACTAATCATGTTGTGCTCTAACATCACGGGATTGTTTCTCCTACTCATCTGCATCGCCTTACATTTTTGTACATTAACCCTAATTACCATTCCTCACGCCACCTAGAAATTTGGTTCACGTCATCCTGCATCCTTCTACAGGATGACGACACCTTTCTGTACACCACAGCATCATCAGCAAACAGCCGCAAATTGCAACTCACTCTGTCCGTAAGATCATTTATATAGATAAAAATTAATAGCGGTCCTATCACTCTTTCCTGGGGCACTCCAGACGCTACTCCAGTTTCTAATGAACACTCGCCAACGAGGACAACGTACTGGGTTTTATTACTTAAGTACTCTTCGAGCCTCCCACAATAGTGACTTTACGACTTATTTTAGAAGACAGATTAGTGAAAGCAGCCTTATATTTATAGAATTTATAGATAGCTTTTGACAGTGTTGACTGGAATAGTCTTTGAAATTCTGGAAATACCGGGCGTAAAATATAGGGAACAAAATGTTTCAAACAACTGAACAGAAACAATTCGACTGTTCTCTATACAATGAGCAAGCTGTGAAGGAAAGAAAGGAGGAATTTGGAATGAGAAATAATACTCAGAGAGAGAAATAAGAACTTCGGTAATTGCCGATGACATTGTAATTCTGTCGGGGACAGCTACCGACCTGGAAGAGCAATTGAACGGAATGGATAATGTCTTGAAAGTAGGGTATAATAATGAAGTTTAGATGGAAGTGTGTGGGGTAAAAATCGCGAGGGACACCACGAGACTAGTAGAATAAACAGGTCCAAATGGAACTGAGTTCCCTTTCTTGCGCTAGACAGAATAGTGTGGGGAGCTGCATCAGGCCAGTCGTCGAACTGAAGAGCTCAACAAAAATATCCTGTCCGTACACAAGAGGTCTTGCCAATTTTGCTAACATTATGTTGGCAACAGCCGTCTCATGCCTCCCAGGTTACTAGTTTCATTAATTGTTACTCCAAGCAAAAATCAAACTACAATAGACCAAAATGGAAACGAGCGACTCCACCAGCTGGTGTAGTTCCCTGGCCATTACATCGGCGTGTCTTCCCTGACGAGCTGTGAGCACGTTGACGCCAGCGGCCTTTTTAAGTGCGCGGCGCAGGGGCCCAGTAAACGCATTAACACAACGAGCCGCCGCCGCCGACACTGCCCCCTGGGGGCGCCACAAGACACAGCGCCGTTCGCTCTTTCCTCCGCGTCGATCCAACCCAACAATCAACTGGCAAATCACACTCTCTTGCACTATTATCGGAGTACGATTAGACGAAATCCACAAAACTATAAGGTGTTACGGATTATTTTTTTCTTTTCTCCGGTTCTGTCATTCGGAACAGTGGTTCTTGTAAACCGCGGACGCAACGAACTACACCCATTTCCGCGTTGTCGTCCGGCTGCAGGGTTGGCCCTGGCGTCTGTCCTCGACCTCCTATACAGGGTGGTCCATTGATAGTGACCGGGCCAAATATCTCACGAAATAACCAACAAACGAAAAAACTACACGGAACAAAACTTTTCTAGCTTGAAGGGGGAAAACAGATGGCACTATGGATGGCCTGCTAGATGGCGCTGCCATAGGTCAAATGGCTATTAACTGCATTTTTTAAAACAGATACCCCCATTTTATTACATATTCGTCTAGTACGTAAATAAATATGAACGTTTTATTTGGAACATTTTCTTCGCTTTGCGATAGATGGCGCTGTAATAGTCACAAATATATTGTTCAAAATTTTAGACGAACAGTGAGTAACAGGTAGGGTTCGTTATTACCTCATTACTTCAATAAATGCTCAAAATGATGTCCTTCAATGCATTTGGCAATACGCGTAACGAAATTCCTCTCAACAGCGAATAGGTCACCCTCAGTAATGTTCTCACATGCATTGACAATGTGCTGACGCATGTTTTCAGGCGTTATCGGTGAATCACGATAGCAAATATCCTTCAATTTTCCCAGGGATGTCTTACCCAGGGATGTACGATCCAGTGAACGGTACTTCTACGACCAATTAGCCTGTCATTAAATATTGCATTCAAGACCGCTTCAACTGCACGCGAGCCATGTACCGGACATCAATCATGATGAAAGTACATCGCCATTCTGTCATCCAGTGAAACATCTTGTAGTAAAACTGGTAGAACATTACGTAAGAAATCAGCATACAATGCACCATTTAAATTGCCATCGATAAAATAGGGGCCAATTATCCTTCCTCCCATAATACCGCACCATACGAGTAAACCGCCAAGGTCACTGATGTTCCACTTGTCGCAGCCATCGTGGATTTTCCGTTGCCCATTAGTTCATATTATGCCGGTTTACGTTACCTCTGTTTGTGAATTATGCTTCAGCGCTAAACAGTACGCGTGAAAAAAATCTGATATCGTTCCGTAATTTACTTTGTGACAAGTGGAAAAACTGTACACGACGTTAAAAATCTTCGCCATGCAAATACTGGTGCATATAAATATGCCACGGGTGAAATTTATGTTGATGTTTTTGAGATTGCCGATTCTCGCTCAATTTGTCTGCTACTGATGTATGGATTAGCCGCAACTGCAGCTAAAACACTTACTTTGTTGCAGGTCGTGGTTGACGTTTCTCTTGTGGCTGAACACTTCCTGTCTTTTTAAATAACGTAACTATCCGACGAAATGTCCGGACACTTAGATCATGTCTTCCAGGATAACGATCAACGTACATAGCACAGGTCCGTTGGGCATTTTGATCACAATTGCTATACATAAATACCATATCGACCATTTCTGCAATTAGTAAACGGTCCATTTTAACACGAGTGATGTATCACAAAGCAAATACCGTCCGCACTGGCGAAATGTTACGTGATACCACGTAGGTACTTATACGTTTGTGAATATTACAGCGCCATATATCACAAAGCGAAAAAAGTGTTCGAAATAAAACGTTTATATTTATTTACGTACTAAACGAATATGTAATAAAATGGAGGTACCTATTTTAAAAAATGCAGTTGATATCCGTTTGACCTGTGGTAGCGCCATCTAGCGGGTCAACCATAGCGCCATCTGTTTTCCCCCTTCAAGTTCTGTTCTTTGTAGTTTTTTCGTTTGTTGCTTATTTCGTGAGATATTTGACCCGATCACTATCAATGGACCACCCTGTACACATGGACGGCCCTTTTACCTCCGGTGAAGCTACTTTAGTGTGATGACGACAATACTTGCATTGCTTTTTACATCACCTCCGTTCGTCCCCCCCCCCCCCCCCCCATCCCTTCAACTCCGCCTCGTATATTTCATTACATATCCGACATTTTCCTGGGACGATATAGAGAAATCACGAAGAACCTTAATCAGGTGGCCGGAAGCAAGTTTAAACTGCCGTCCTTCCGAATGCGATTCTATTGCGTTACCACTGGGCCACCTCGCTAGGTCAAAATGTCGCAAGTCTTGTTTGGGCTTACATCGACGTGCATTGTCCAATACACAAGAAAGGCAATAGGAGTGATCCGGAAAATTACAGGCCTATATCATTGAAGTCGGATTGCAGCATGATTTTAAAACATATACTTTCCTCAAATATTATGAACTACCTCGAAGAGAACGACCTATTGGCCAATATTCAACTCGGAATCAGTAAGTATCGTTCTTGTGAAACACAGCTAGCTATGTACTCACATGAGTAATAAATGCTATCGAAAAGGGATGTCGAGCAGATTCCGTATTTCTAAAATTCCGGAAGGCTTTTGACACTGTACCTCACAAGCGTCTGCTAATCATATTGCATGCTTATAGAATATCGCCAAAGTTGTGCGACTGGATTCGTGATTTACTGCCAGAAAGGTCACAATACGTTGTAATTGACGAAAAGTCGAGTAGAACAGAAGTGATAGCTGACGTTCCCCAGAGAAGTGTCATAGGGCCCCTAAGCTTCCTTAATTTTATATACGACGTAGGAGACAGTCTGAATAGCTCTCATAGACTGTATTTATGTAGATATAACCAATGCTAACGTCGTTCAAACAAGGGTGCATAAATCTTCGTTCCACACGTTTCCAGGTGACCAAGACACCCGACCTCATTTCTGGCTAGCGGTATTTATCGCCTGTGTGGCTCATTTGCCCATTCCGTTGTTACTGCCACCAAACGCTTGGTAGCCTGTAGTCCCCAGGTTCTCTTCAGCCCACCTGACCTTAAATCAAACCATCATCCGCCCCTGAGACGTTAAATATTTACCCACATTTTTATTATAGCTTCGGATTCCTCGTCAAAAAAATACCTAGGGTTTGTTCGACACCGAGGGGACTGAGGCGCTCCAGTCACGGTCTGCACGGCCACTACGGTCGGGGGTTCGAATCCCCCCTCGGGCATGGATATTTGTGCCGTCTTTAGGATTAACTAGTTCATAATTAGTTTGTAAGTTTAGGGACTGATGACCCCGTAGTTAAGTCCCATAGACTCTACAAACATTTGAACATTTTGTTTGTTCGACACATCACTTTCCAGTCGACGTATATGGCGTTGTATTCACAACAAATAAGGTTTCCGGTTATTTTCGGGAAATTCTCTTTAGATTGAATGTTAAAGAAATAGCTGTTTAATGAATGTTAAGAAACGTACCTAACGATTCCAGTGAAGCCCCTACAGCAAAGAACCTGAAGGAGCAACTTAATGGAATGGACATTGCATTGAAATGAGGGTAAAAGGTTAACAGCCGCAGCGGAGTGGCCGAGTGCGTTGAGACGCTATGCTACGATGCGCGAGGCCGCTCCCCGTCGGGGTTCGAATCCCCCTTGGGGGAAGGATGTTTGTGCTGTCTTTAGTATAAGTTAGTTTATAAACAGTTTGTAAGTTTAGGAACTGACGAACCCGCAGATAAGTACCATAATTAAGAAAAATCGACGGGTGGGGGGGCATTAGCAAGAGAAAAACAATGGTAATAGAATTTAGTCGAATTAAATCAGGGTTGCTGAGAGAATTTGATTAGGAAACGAGACAATAATGATGGCAGATGAGGTTTGTTGTTTAGACAGGAAAATAACTTACGGTGGTTGGAGTGCAGAAGATGTAACATGCAGATTGGTTATGCGAAGAAAAGCATTCTGAAGAAGAAACATTTTTTAACATCTAATACTAATTTAATTTGTAAGAAGTCTTTTTTCGAGGAATTTGTCTGGTTTGTAGCCTTGTACGTGAGTGAAACGTGAATGATAAATCGTCCAGACAAGAAGAGGCTAGAAGGTTTTGAAACGTGGTGCGGCAGACGAATGCTAAAGATTAGGTGGATAGATCGCGTAATAAATGTGAATAGGTTGATCAGGCGTGGAATAATGTATCCTAAGACATTCGTCACATGTATGATCGAATCGGTGACAGAATCAGCGCTAGCGTACTAATATGGATGTTTCACTACGGATCGACAACTGATAACTCAGTACCTCTTAAGCTATTGATCTGTATCATTTCATGTAATCCATAGGCGCTATTTAAGGAATAAATTTTTAGTGAATTGTAAAACTCTAAGAGGGTATATTAATCATTATTTACGGCAGTGTATGAAGTGACAGATTTTATAGAAATTATGTCGGATATGACGGTTTACGGACATGTGCACAGAACGTAGTGTGTCTACGTGCTAGCCATGCCGGCCGTGGTGGCCGAGGTGACTGAGGCGCTCCAGTCACGGTCAGCACGGCCACTACGGTCGGGGGTTCGAATCCCCCCTCGGGCATGGCTATTTGTGCCGTCCTAGTTCGTAAGTAGTTCATAAGTAGTTTGAAAGTTTAGGGACTGATGACCCCGTAGTTAAGTCCCATAAGCTTAACAAACATTTGAACATTTGCTAGCCATATAACGTTTATAGAAAGCACACTAGCTTAAATTTAATAATAGACACGATGATAAATTTCAAATGTGTTGGTAGCACGTCATTCTTGCAAAACTTTCTTATCAGACGCGTCGGACTTCTTCCAGGGATCTTGTTCCAGGAGTTGGCTGGACATAGCACCAAAAAATACCGAACATTATCGACAACGGTATCAAAAACCTACGTTGCTATAAGACTGAACATTTTAATATATGGCGCTATTTGTGTAAGTAGTTACACATTCCGAATCAGTTTTTTGTTATATGTACTAATAATATTAATGAAAAATTTTGCCGGCCGCAGTGGCAGATGGGACTGAGGCGCTTCAGTCACGGTCTACACGGCCACTACGGTCGGGGGTTCAAATCCCCCCTCGGTCATGGATATTTGTGCCGTCCTTAGTATTAACTAGTTCGTAAGTAGTTTGTAAGTTTAGGGACTGATGACCCCGTAGTCATGTCCCATAAGCTATTACAAACATTTTGAATGAAAAATTTGTTTACGTAATAAATGAATGTCAATAAAAGATGGTTTTCGGCAGAATTAGATTTTTTAAATTTGTATTCTTTCTCCTGATAGCTGTCAGGTATTTTATATTGTTGGGGTACATAATTAAAGACTTTTGTAGTTAAATACTGCACACCTTTCTAACGCACTAATTGGTTTTTTAAAGAGTAAACAAAGGTTGAAATGCTTGAAGAGCCATCTGTGGATGAACACCCTATCTTATTCTTACTGCTCTCTCCTGTGCAGTCAGTACATAAAACGGACACGCAGCCGGGAGGACCAGGGTTCGTAAACCTGTGGACCTCGAAGGCGTGTGCTTTTTGTGGGTGCCGGGATGTTGAGCTCTGTGAGAAGCGGCTGCTGCCCGGTGCCAGCTGATTCTCGCCTTCCTCATCCCGCTATAATTAACTATGCCAATCAAATTAAGTCCCGATTACAAGTAAGTGAGCGCTTCCTCGTTGCGCCGAACGGCTCGTTGACTGGGCATATCCTCTGTGGCCCGCGCAGCCACAATACGTAGGCTAGACACACACTCACGCGCCATTGTTGTTTTGTTTGTTTTAAATGGAACACACAGTCAAGTTCTGAGTTAAGAATACGGCAGTCAGGTTGAAACATTGAATTCTAATTACTTCTTCAAATGTTTATAAAGCTGTTGGTCCAAACTGCTATGGTCATCAGCCCCTATACTTACAAACTACTTAAATTAACTTACCCTAAGGACAAAACACACACACACACCCATACCCGTGGGAGGACTCGAACCTCTCGCGGCAACGGCCACTCACTACGTAACATAGACCACTCGGCCTTTCCGCGCTGCAATTATTTCTTCTATATGACATGAGCACAACAATTTATTCTCTTTGTTCTAATGAATATAAAGACAATGGTTACTGTGAAAGTTTAGTTAATTTTTTATTGGAAACTAATTGCATTTAAGTACCAACCAAGTAAGAAGTTAAGCTTATGAACCTGAAACGTGGTGCTCCGCAGGTTTTAAACATTAATTACATGACACCAAGAGATGTACTTACAATATTTATTAGCCAGACCGGTTTTCAGGAATTAAAACCCGTAGTCAGTGGCGTCTGGTACAAAGGAACAAACAATTATATGAATAGCTAAGAAAAGAAAACTTTCCGCAAAGTAAATCGCCGAGTCCCAAAGAGTGCATTCTTGTCATGTACAGCCACGCCGCAATTTATATCAACACTTACGCGTCATCAGTGCCCATGTTACGTTATAACGGAATCATATTATTATTATTAACGTACACTACTTTGAATTTTAATACCAGTTAAACATCATGCGGGGAAATACAGAACAGCGACAACGATCGCGGAAAACATAATGATTTGACCGGCAGCGCTAGACATGTCGAAAGGAACTATCAGAAACAATATGTAAGTACCATGCTAAGCGATAATTCTTTTTGCTTTTTTATTCTGGAACACTAAAATTCAGGGTCACTCTCAATTTCGAAAACTGTCAGCTCTGAATTAAGTTGACAAAGAGAAAATTAGGTTATATAGATAAAAGTATTCTTAGAAGTAGCAAACACAACTACAAAGGATTAAGATGAAATTTAGTAAGAAATATTTATCGACAATCTCCAAAATTTTTGTCTTTAAGTGAAATTACAAATACGCTGGGAGAATCGTAATACATCTGACTAGGGCACTTAAATTCTCTAGGAAAATATTTATTGAAATCCGGTTTGTAAAAATAGACATTCAAAATATAAGTTTATGTTTTTTGCAGTTTGTCCTGAACGTGATCAGGAAGTTGAGGTTTTAATAGTTTGATTATGTCTTTCCCTGGCATTGTCTTGTTAATGTATTAATCAAAATAGGTTCTCAAAGATCCTGGACTCGGAATATAGGGATCAGGTTTATAGACTTGTTTTCGTAATCGCTCTTGTATACTTGCTGATCAGTATTTAGCAAGAATGTGTTGTGATCTTCAGTGCGGAGACTGGTTTGATGCAGCTCTCCACCCTACTCTATCCTGAGTAAGCCTCTTCATCTCCTCATAAGAACTGCAACCTACAACCATTTCAATTTGCTTACTTATATTCATCTCATCTGCGATTTTTACCCCACACACTTCCAGCGCTAAATTCACAATTCCTTTATGTCTAAGAATGTGTCTTACAAATCGATCCATTCATTTAGTCAACGTATACCAGAAATTCCTTTTCTCCCCAATTCTGTTTAGTACCTCCTCGCCGCGGCGGATTAGCCGCGCGTGCTGGAGTGTTGTGTTGCGGTTCGCGCGGCCGTCCGCCGTCGGGGTTCGATTCCCCCCTCGGGCATGGGTGTTTGTGTTGTCCTTAGTTTAGTTTACCTTAGGTTAAGTAGTTTGTAAGCGAGGGACTAATAACCAAGCAGTTGAGTCCCATAGATGTACAAACATTTGAACACTTGAGTACCTCCTCATTAGTTACGCGATCCACCCACCTAATCTTCAGCATTCTTCTGTAGCACCAAATTTCAAAAGTCTCTTCCTGTTCGCACTGTTTATCGTCGATGTTTCACTCCCATTCAAGGCAACACTCCCCACAAACGCCTTCAGAAAAGATTTCCTTACGCGTAAATTAATATTCGATGTTAACAAACATTCTTTTTTTCAAAAACGCCGTTCTTTCCATTGCCATACAGCATTTTATATCCTCTGTACTGCGACCATGATATGTTATTTTACTGCCCAAGTAACAAAACTCATTTACCACCTTTATTGATTCGTTATCTAATTCAATGCCTTCAGCATCGCCTGATTTTCTAAGACTGCATTCCATTACCCTTGTTTTGCTCTTGTTAATGTTCTTCTTATATGCGCCTTTCAATACACTGTCCATTCCGTTAAATTGCTCCTCCAGGTCCTTTGCTGTCTCTAACAGAATTGCAGTGTCATCAGCAAAACGCAAGGCTTTTGTATCTTCACCCTGAACTTTAATTCCTTCTCCAAATGTCAACTTGCTTTCCTTTATAGCTTGCTCAATGTACAAATTGAATAAAACTGGGGAAAGGCTACAACCCTGTCTTACACCCTTCCCAACCTCTGCATCCTTTTCATGCCCTTTAACTCTGATAACTGCTGTCTGGGTTTTGTGCAAGTTGTCCGAGTGGACGTAGTCCAGTGCACACCTGCCTATCGACAGCACATTTTCGGTTGTAAGTGTAACCGGCTTCTCTCTAGAAGCTACATATTCTGACTTTTCAGTTCATTAAATTTATCGTGTGCTCGTGTTTTTATTTGATTCATATTCAGGTTAAATATCTGGTTAGTGTATTATTCCGCCGTGTGAATCGGGTCGCGACAGTCTTCTGTCTTTGTTTTCTGATTAGAAGCGACATATAGTATTTTGATTTTTGTCTGCGCGTTTTTGTTTCAGTTTGTAAATTTATACTGTGCTCTCCTGCATATTGGATTCAAATCCGCGTTTGAACAAACAGTGTAGTCTTCCTTTGAGCGCATCGCGACTGTAGTTTTTGTTTTCTCGGTACTGTAATAATGAATAGGGACTGTGACTGCTGTGTGCGGATGCAGTCTGAACTGGTGACACTTCGCTCCCAGCTTCAAGCTGTGTTAACCTCGGTTGCAGAGCTGTAGGCTGCGATCGAGGGGTGTCGTTGTTGTTGGCCGGTAGTGGGGACCGAACGGACTCCCGTCGTCTCCACCGATCGGCCAGCGCCATCGACATGCCCTGATACTGCTAGCAGTGAGGCAGACACCCCACCCGTGGTTGCATGGGAGGTTGCTCCAGTGCGTGGCAGGAGGCGCAAGACAATCCGGGGGACCGATCGTGAGGCCGCTCCGGTTTGTCTTGCAAACAGGTTTGAGGCGCTATCTGTTCAGGACAATGTTCCTGAGTCGGATGGAGCCTCTCATCCTGAGGTCATCACCCAGCCTGCAAGATCCGGGCTTTCACAGAGGGTGGGTTTGCTTGTAGTTGGGAGCTCCAACGTGTGCATACTGGGTGGAGTCATTCCAGATGTGGAACGCGTCCTTCCGGATGCCATGGAGGGTATGGGGTGCAGCCAACTGCAGGCGGTGGCTCACGTCGGTACCAATGATGTGTGTCGCTTCGGATCTGAAGCGATTCTTTCAGGTTTTGAGCGGCTATCTGAAGTGGTAAAGACTGCCAGTCTTGCTCGCAAGATGAAAGCAGAGCTCACCATCTGCAGCATAGTTGACAGGACCGATTGTGGACCTCGGGAGGGTCTGAATCAGAGGCTCAGACGGTTCTGCGACCGTGTAGGCTGCAGATTCCTTGACTTGCGCTATCGGGTGGTGGGTTTCCGGGTCCGGAGTCCACAATAGCGCAGGAAGCGGCTACACGGGTAGCGGGGGCTGTGTGGCGTGGCTGGGCGTTTCTCTAGGATAAAGGGCAATCTCAAAGGGTGCAGGTGGATCACAGGAGAAATGTAGCTCTGGGAACTATCGGTATAACAGTTGTAAAGTGTCGTAGCTGTGTCGGGAAAGTACCAGAACTCCAAGGGTTAATAGAAAGAACCGAAACACACATCATTGTAGGCAGTGAAAGTTGGCTCAAGACGGAAATAAGTTCAGCAGAAGTATTTGAAAAGATCTGTGTTCAGAAAGGATAGATTAAAGAAAATAGGTGGAGGCGTGTTTGTCGCCGTCAAAAGTAGTATTTCGTGTAGCGACGTTGAAGTTGATAGTTCCTGTGAGCTATTATGGGTAGAGGTTGTACCTGAAAATCGTAAGAAGTTAATAATTGGTTTCTTTTACCGGCCTCCCGACTCTGACGATGCAATAGCAGAAAGGTTCCAAGAAAACCTGAGTCTAATTAAAAAAACGTTCCCGACTCACATGATAATAGTAAGCAGTGATTTTAATTTACCCTCAATCTGTTGGCGAAATTATATTTTCAAATCAGGAGGTACGCATAAAACATCGTGCGAAATTGTACTCAACGCATTCTCTGATAATTACTTCGTACAATTAGTTCATGAGCCAACTAGAATTGTAAATGGATGTGGAAACACACTTGATCTATTAGCGACAAATAATCCTGAGCTCATAACGAGCATCAAAACGGATACAGGTATTAGTGAACACAGAGCTGTCGTAGCGACACTGAATAGCGAAAGTCCCAAAGTTACCAAAACTAAACGAAAAGAATATTTGTTCAGGAAAGCACGAAATATTCCACTCGTTTCTAACACTAAACGTAGGTGTAGATCGGATGTGGCTCAAATTCAAAGAAGTGGTGTCGACAGCAATTGACAGTTTTATACTAAACAAATTAATAAAAGAAGGAGGTGATCCCCTTGGTACACAAAACAGGTCAGGACACTGATGCAAAAGCAAAGGAAAAGGCATACTAAATTTAAACGAACACAAAATCCCCAGGATTGGCGATCCTACACAGAAGCTCAAAATTTAGCGAGGACTTCAATGCGAGATGCCTACAATACTTATCACAAAGAAAATCTTTCTCGAAATATGACTGAAAACCCAAAGAGATTTTGATCATATGTTAAATATACTAGGGGCAAAACACAAACAATACCCTCACTACGTGATAGTAATGGCGATCATGCCGATGAAAGCGCTACTAAAGCAGAGTAATTAAACATAGCTTTTAGAAACTCATTCACCAAAGAAGCCGAAACCAATATTCCAGATTTCGAATTACGAACAGAGGCCGTAATGAGTAACGAAGAAGTAGATATGATCGCAGTAGTGCAGCAACTAAAATCACTTAACAAGAACAAGTCTTCTGGTCCGGACTGTATACCCATTAGTTTTCTATCTGAATATGCTGAAGCGATAGCTCCTTACTTAACAACCATTTGCAACCGCTCTCTCAAAGAAGGATCTGTACCAAAAGATTGCAAAGTTGCACAGGTTACGCCTATATTGAAGAAAGGTAGTAGGAGTAACCCACTAAACTACAGGCCTATTTCATTGACGTCAATTTGCAGCAGGGTTTTGGAACTTATCTTGTTTTCAAATATTATGAATTATCTCGAACAAGGTCAACACGGATTTAGAAAATATCGTTCATGCGAAACACAACTAGCTCTTTATTCAGATGAAGTGATGGGTGCTATCGACAAGGGTTCGCGAATCGATTCCGTATTTCTTGATTTCCAGAAAGCTTTTGACACCGTACCTCACAAACAGCTTTTAATCAAATTGTGTGGTTATGGTATATCGTCCCTAATTCGCGATTGGATAGGGGATTTCCTCTCAGAGAGGACACAGTTCGTAGTAATGGATGGGAAGGCATCGACTAAAACACAGAGAATATCGGGCGTTCCACAGGGTAGTGTTATTGGTCCTCTGCTGTTCCTTATTTACATAAACGATTTAGGGGAAAATCTAAGTAGCTGTCTAGATTGTTTGCAGATGACGCCGTCATTTACCGTCTAGTAAACTCATCTGAGGATTAAAACCAACTGCAGAACGATCTGAATAAGATATCACTATGGTGTAAAATTGGCAATTGACTCTAAATAATGAGAAGTGTGATGTCGACCACATGAGTACGAAAATAAATCCGTTAAACTTTGTTTACAAGACCTAGGAATTACTATTACTTCAGACTTAAACTGGAAAGAACACATAATGTCGTGGGAAAGGCGAACCAGAGACTGCGTTTTATTGGCAGAACCCTTAAAAGATGCAACAGAACTATAAAAGAAACTGCATACACTACGCTTGTCCTTCCATTTTTGGTGTTTTGCTGCCCAGTGTGGGATAATTATTAGGTGAGTATGATGGTGGTCATCGAAAGAGTCGAAAGAAGGGCAGCTCGTTTCGTATTGTCACGATACAGGGGAGACAGCGTTACGGAAATAATACAGGATCTGGGATGGGAATCATTACAACAACGACCCTTATCGCTGCAGCGTGGGCTACTTACGAAACTCCAATCGCCAACATTCTCCTCCGAATGGAAAATATATTGTTTACTCCCACTTAGGTAGAAATAATCATCAGAATAAAATACGGGAAATCAGAGCTCGAACACAGAGATTCTGGTGTTCTTTTTCCCGCGCGATATTCGAGAATGGAATGGGAGACAAATAGTATAACGGTGGTTTGATGAACCCTCTGCAGGCACTTAAATGTGATTTGCAGAGTACCGAATGTAGATGTAGATGTAGATGTAGAACCTCCCGTTTCCTATATTTTACTCCTGCCCATTGCAGAATCTGAAAGAGTGTATTCCAATCAACATAAAGCTTTCTCCAAATCTACAAAACCTAGAAAGGTAGGTTTGCCTTTCCTAGATCTATCTTCTAAGATAAGCCGTAAAGTGAGGATTGCCTCGCCGGCCGCGGTGGCCGAGGGTACTGAGGCGCTCCAGTCACGGTCTGCACGGCCACTACGGTCGGGGGTTCGAATCCCCCCTCGGGCATGGATATTTGTGCCGTCCTTAGTCTTAGCTAGTTCATAAGTAGTTTGTAAGCTTAGGGACTGATGACCCCGTAGTTAAGTCCCATAAGTTCTACAAACATTTGAACATTTTCTTGAGGATTGCCTCCTGTATGCACCTGCTTTCTTTGGAATGGAGATTATTACATTTTTCTTATATTCTGAGGGTATTTCTCATGTCTCATATATCTGACGCACCAGGTGAAATAGTTCTGTCATGGCTGGCTCTCCCAGAGACTTCAGTAGTTCTGAGGGAATGTCGTCCACTCCAGAGGCCTTGTTTCGACTTAGGTCTTTCAGTGCTCTGTCAAATTCTTCTCTCAGTATAGTATCTCCTATTTCATCTTCATCTACATTCTCTTCCCTTCCTAAAATATTGTCTCTAAGTTTATTTCCTTTGTGGAGCCCTCTATATACTTTTCCCACCTTTCAGCTTTCCCTTCTTTGCTGAGAACTGGTTTTCCATCTGAGTTCTTTATATTCATACAGCTGCTATTCTTGTCTGCAAATGTTTCTTTTATTTTCCTGTAGGCGGTATCTATTTCCCCCCTATTTATACATTCGTCTACAGACTTGGATTTGCCTTATAGCCACTCCTGCTTAGCTATTTTACACTTCCTGTCAATGTCTTTTCTTAGTCGTCTGTACTCCATTTTGCCTGTTTCATTTAGTGCATTTTTATATTTTCTCCTTTCATCAATTAAATTTATCATTTCGTGTCATATCCAAGGATTTCTTGTAGGCCTTGAATTCTACCTGTTTTGTCCTTTGCTGCCTTCACTATTTCATTTCTCAATGCTACCCATTCTTCTTCTACAGTTTTATTTTCCCCCGTTTCTGTCAATTGTTGCCTAACGCTCCCTGTGAAATTCTCAAGAACTTCAGGTTCCTTCATTTTATCGAGGTCCCATCTCCTTATTTTCCTACCTTTTTGCAGTTTTTTTTTCAGTTTCAGCCTACAAGTCATGACCAACAAGTTATCGTTAAAGTCTATACCTGCCCCTGGACAAAAATAACTTGTTCAAATTTTTCACAGGAAGAGCATTCCCGAGAGGCCTGATTTGCCCATATGTGTGAGACTATTAACTTAATTTTTTGGTCGTTCTTTACATACAGATGGTAAAAGGTCTTAACTTCGGATAAAAATAACTGGATATACTGTTTTCTTTGCATTACTGAACACCTGAAATTATTGATTCTTTATTAGACTTCCTTCAGTCTCAATACTTGATATTGATTGAGTAGCTTGGGCTAGATGGTTATTGGAACTATTATCATTTGCTTTAACTATTTGGTTTTTCGTACTATCATTGTGATTGGCTGAATTGTTATTAATACACAAAAAACATGGTAATAGGCTCTTTGAGTTACGGTAGTGGTCTCAAGTGCGCGAGGCGCTATGGAATAAAATTTTATTATACACGTCAGCCTGAGCGCCTGTTGAAGTTGGCAACACTGGTTGGTTTTTAGTTAACTTCGACTGCAGGCAAGAAATGAATTTCATTATGTCTGTATCAACATGGTCTGATATTTCCATATCCTTTTGATCTATCCAATTTTCAAAGTCAGATTATATGTGTTTGGTTTTGTGATATTAAAGATACAGGGGGAAGCTGATTGTTTCCATGTGAAAGGCGTGTTCCCTAGCCGGCCGGCTACCAGTTTGGACATAGTGAATGGGATACAGCAGGTAGTCAGAGATTCCCTAATGTGCTCGGAAACAGGAAATGACTGTCTTTGATGAGTGAGGGCGCCTAACGCAGATTCCAACTGAAATACAATATAGCCACACACACACATTATTCTAAATATCCATATAAAAGCAGGGAATGATCATACGGCAAATACAATTATATGAATGGATTCAGGAGACTTGGGAGAATCAAACGCCGTAATTACAATTTAAATATCCCGTACAGATAAAAAGCCGATTAATTTCAGTACTATAATAATAATATTATAAGACTTATATATACAATTATTGATACGAAGTGTTTATCAGTAACAATTTAAGAAGCAAATGGGCAGCATTGTACCATGGTACCTCTCTTAAAAGACGTACCATGTTATTTCCGTATTCTTTCAATAAACTTTATTTTACTCTCTTGTTCTGCTTTTTGTTGAGGTAGTAATATTCTTGTGTCAGAACATAGATTCCACCACAGTAACACAAAACATGAACCCAGCAAAGCGCATTACATTTATATATGTATTTTATTATATTTAATATTATTATTAGTAACGTTTGTTTTTTTATGTTATAAACTGCCACTTAAATATTTCATGGCCGACTAAAAATAGTAGATATGCAGCAGATAATTTATATATAAATAATTATAAGTATTTGTGGACAAAAACTGAATATATTTGTATAAAACGCCATGATTAATTGTAACTATATTTAGAAGGCGGCAGTATATTTGAACAGTGAGATCCCATACTTAATGGCTATCTGAGCAAAGAGCTTCAGTTCAACCCTTTTTTAGTATTGTTAAACATATATTTGTTTGTTAATGTTCTACATCTTTCTTATGTTTACTTGTAAATTCTACTTGTTTCTTATGTTAACAGTTCTTCTAACTTCTGGTACATTCTGTGTGTATATAAATAGCACAGCACTCTGCGCGCGAGCAGTCAGTGCTGCGTGTATGTTAAGTTCGTAATAAATGTGCTTTCAGTATAAGTGCTGTGTTCAGTTGCCTTCGAAGTCAAGCCTGCTTCCATTTGATGGAGGCGCCGGGTATCCTGTACAACAGCTGCATCACCGTGGCTCCGATTAGGCAACGTAAAAGCCGTCGCTTACACGGACTGGAACCGGAATACAAGGGATTAACTGAGTACATCCTTCCAAAAGTCCGTATCATCAGAAGAACCATGGAAACGAAACCAGCGGTAACCCAGCTGCACATCAGACACCCGTCGGTGTTCTCTGGAGACGCTGGACAAGACCCCAACAAATGGCTAAAAGGGTTTGAAGGAGTCGCCAAGTACAACAGGTGGGATCATATGATGTGATTGGCCACGTTTATTTCTACCTGGACGGAACAGCCCAGCAATGGTTTGAAAACAACGAAGACAAGTTGAATGACTGGGAGACGTTCCAGGAGGAACTTAAGAAGGCGTTTGGAGACCGCTAGCGACAAATCCGTTCAGCGGAAGAACAACTGAAGAACGGGGCCCAACGACATGGTGAGCCGACACAGTCGTATATACAGAATGATATGGCCCTGTGTAACATAGTGAATGCGAATATGACTGAGGCCGACAGAATCACGCACCTGATGAAGGGTATTTCAGAAGACATATATCAAGCACTTCTGATAAAAGACGTTGCTACGACGGAAGAGTTCATTAAGTGGTGCCAGTGTATTGAAGAGCTGCAACAAGGGAGGGTTGGACGAAAGAAGTATGACAGACTCCCCAATGTAGTCCCTATGGCCGTTGTGGAAGACCAGCAGGACTTAGCTTCTCTCATACAACAAATTGTGAGGGAAGAATTACAACAATTTATGGCAACCAGGACTGTTATACCGAGCGAGCATCAGATTTTGGTCATGGATGTAAGCCCTGTAAGTCACGAGGGAGCCGACGCCGCTGAGGAAGAGGTATTTCAGACATTAGCTCCTGTCTGCTCCGTCAATCGCATCCGACGTGAAGAATGGCGCCGCCCTGCTATGACGTACGCTGCAGCCGCCAAATGGCAGCCCATGAACCGGCCGACGCGACCACAACCAACTTCCCCGGCAACTATGACGCCCCGCAAGAGAACAGACGTCTGGAGGACAGCACACCACTGTGTTTCCACTGTAGGCACCCTGGACATGTCGTCCGCTACTACAGAGAGAGAAGGCGAGTATTTGACGATTATTTTGCCACAAGACGTCAGCCATCTTAGCAGTTATATCCCAGGCAATCACCTGCTGATGAGTTCAGTCGACCTATGGGAAGAAGCCCATCGCCATACCCAACACCAAATCCCTCCCCGACGCGCCGCAACCGTTCACCGTCGCCGTACAGAGGTACCAGCCGCTCCCTTAGCCGTCGAGCCCAGGAAAACTAAGCGAAGCGACTATCTACGGAGGTGAGGCCACCACAGATGAAAATAATCCTTCATGGACGACAGTCGCTAAGATGTCGGGAAATCTCATCGACGTCATAATCGCCGGCCAACCTATCCGGGCACTTGTTGATTCGGGAGGGTCTTTTTCTGTATTGTCGGATAATTACCGCCGCACACTAAAGGAGACAATGTTCTGTGATACAGGGGCAACTGTGCTGAAGGTCGTGAATGGAAAGTACGTCCAGCCAGCAGGAACTTGTGTCGCAAGAATAACCATCAACAACAGGACCTAGTCGTTTGAATTTGTCGTCTTTACAGAATGTAGTCACAATGTCATCCTCGGATGGGACTTCCTTCAGACATCCCAAGCTATCATTGACTGTGGAAGATCTGAGCTGCAAATTGAAGAAGTTGTTCCGACGGTTACACGTAACATAGAATTATCTGGGAAGTTATTTGCCGCTGACAATGTGACGATCGCGGCGTTGACGATGAGAAGAGTTGCAGTCACAAACACAAACTGTGAAGTGCTTGTTGATAGCAAAACGTTTATCAGGCTCACAAAAGAAATTTACATACCAGCGGCTATCATAAGCATTACCGGAGGTCAAGAAGAGATTTGGATCACTAACTGTCACGAGCAGTCGCAACATATCCCCAAAGGAATGTGTATCGGGACAGCTGAACCAATCCAGGACGGTGAGCTAAACGTCATCAACGAAGACCCATGCTCTGAAGTTAGTACAGACAAGACGCTGCAGGAAACAAACGTGGAACTGTCAATAGGGCCTGGACTGACCAAGGAACAACGCCAGCGAGTGTTAGGTATACTACGCCAATTTTCGGGGGCATTCACACATCAGCAAGGGAAACGTCAGACAAAACGGCCCACGATAAAGCACCGTATCAAAACTGGGGATCATCCGCCAATTAGCCAGCGTTCGTAAGAGTGTCGTCAGCTGAAAGACGGATAATTCGGGAGTAAGTAGAGAATATGTTGCACGATGACATTATTCAACCTTCGGAGAGTCGTGGTCGTCTCCGGTGGTCCTTGTAAAGAAGAAGGATGGCACGTGGCGATTCTGTGTCGACTAGCGGCGGCTGAACAAAATCACAAAGAAAGATGTCTAGCGACTGCCGCGCATTGACGACACCTTAGACTGCTTGAAAGGAGCTACATACTTCTCAACTATGGACATGCAGACAGGTTACTGGTAAATCGAGGTTGACGACGCTGATAGGGAGAAGAAGGCTTTTATTACACCTGACGGCAAATATGAATTCAAAGTCATACCATTTGGATTATGTAATGCTCCAGCCACATTCGAACGCATGATGGACAACTTGCTTCGACAACTTAAGTGGACGACGTGTCTTTGCTATCTAGATGACATTGTCGTTTTCTCGAAAACATTTGAAGAACATCTAAGTCGTCTGCCAACTGTGTTGAACTGTGTTCAGGCTGCGGGACTCCGCCTCAATCCAAAGAAGTGCCTCTTCGTTGCCAAAGAGATAAAAATCCTAGGGCACCTAGTCAACGGAGATGGTGTCCGTCCTGATCCAGATCAAGTAAGGGCAGTCACATAATTTCCAACTCCTCAGCACATTCGTGACGTGAGAAGTTTTCTCAGGGTGTGCTCATACTACCGACGTTTCATAAAAGGATTTTGTATCCAGGCACGTCCATTACAATAACTTCTGCAGGGTGACACCAAGTTTTACTGGGATGAGGTAAAAGAAAGAGCTTTCCTGGCACTTAAGGAGGCTATAACTTCCGCACCAGTGCTAGCCTTGTACGACGAGAATGCGGAAACGGAACTTCACACAGACGCCAGTGGTTATGGGATAGGTGCAGTGCTTGTACACTTTCAGGAAGGTGCTGAAAAGGTAATAGCCTATGCATCAAGAGTACTCTCAAAGTCCGAGATAAACTACTCTACAACTGAGAAAGAATGTCTCGCAGTTATCTGGGTTATCAACAAGTTCCGGCCGTATTTATTCGGCAAATCATTCACCGTCGTGACAGACCACCATTCTTTATGTTGTCTGACTAGCTTGAAGGATCCATCAAGTCGACTAGCAAAATGGGCACTAAGACTCCAAGAGTACGATGTCACAGTGGTATTCAAGAACGGCCGCAAACACAAGGATGCCGACTGCCTTTCTACATCTACATCTACATCTACATCGATACTCTGCAAATCACATTTAAGTGCCTGGCGGAGGGTTCATTAACCACCTTCATAACTTTTCTCTACCGTTCCATTCTCTAATAGCGCGCGGGAAGAAAGAACACCTAAATCGTTCCGTTTTCGATCTGATTTCTCTTATTTTATTGGGATGGTCATGTCTCCCTAAGTAGGTGGGTGCTAGCAAAATATTTTCACATTCAGAACTAAAAGTCGGTGATTGAAACTTCGCAAACAGATCACGCCGCAATGAATAACGTCTTTCTTTTAATGATTTCCACCCCAATTCGTGCAACATTTCCGTGACGCTTTCCCCCCCGTAACGTGATAAAACAAAACGAGCTGCCCTTCTCTGAACCTTCTCAATATCTTCCGTCAGTCCCACCTGGTGAGGGTCCCACAAGGGGCAACAGTACTCCAAGAGAGGACGCACAAGTGTGATGTAGGCAGTCTCTTTGGTGGAGCTGGTGCATCGTCTAAGCGTTCTGCCAATGAAACGTAACCTTTGGTTCGCCTTCCCCACAATATTTTCTATGTGTTCTCTCCAGTCAAAGTTGTTCGTAATTGTAACTCCTAGGTATTTGGTAGAATTTACGACCTTAAGGTTTGACTGATTTATCGCGTAATTGAAGTTCAGCGGATTTCTTTTAGTGGTCATGTGTATTACTTCACACTTTTCTTTATTTAGTGTCAATTGCCAATTTTCGCACCAAGTAGAAATTTTGTCTAAATCGCTTTGCAGTAGCTTTTGATCCTTTGTCGACTTCACCAACCGATAAACGACAGCATCATCCGCGAACAGTCTAAGGGAGCTATTCAGATTATCTCCTAAATCGTTTATAAACACGAGGAAGAGTAGGGGACCAATAACGCTTCCCTGTGGAACGCCAGATATCACTTCTGTTTTACTCGATGACTTACCGTCAATTACAACGAACTGTGTCCTTTCTGATAGGAAATCGTGAATCCAATCGCACAATTGGGGAGATATTCCATAAGCACGCAATTTCATTAGAAGCCGCTTGTGGGGTACAGTATCAAAAGCCTTCCGGAAATCCAGAAATATGGAATCGATTTGAGATCCCTTGTCGATGGCACTTAACACTTCATGTGAATAAAGGGCAAGCTGTGTTTCGCAAGAGCGATACTTTCTGAATCCGTGCTGACTATTGGTTAATAGGTCGTTCTCTTCGAGGTAGTACATAATATTCGAACAAAGTATATGTTCCAAAATCCTACTGCAAATCGACGTCAATGAGATAGGCCTGTAATTTTGGGGATCACTCCTATTGCCTTTCTTGAATATTGGAGTAATTTGGGCAACTTTCCAGTCTTTGGGTACGGATCTTTCGCTGAGTGATCGGTTGTAAATTATAGCTAAGTACGGAGCTATTTCATCAGCATACTCTGAGAGGAATCTAGTTGGTATACAATCTGGCCCGGAAGATTTATTTTTGTTTAGTGACTTAAGTTGTTTTACTACTCCAGGAACATCTACTTCTAAGTTTCGCATGCTGGCAGCTGTTCTTGGATTGAATACTGGAGTGTTCACTTCGTCTTCTTTGGTGAAAGAATTTCGGAAAGCTGTGTTTAGTAGTTCTGCCTTAGCAGTACTGTCGTCGGTAGTATTACCATTGCTATCGCGTAGTGAAGGTATTGTTTGTGTTTTGCCGCTAGTGTACTTCACATATGACCAGAATTTCTTTGGATTTTCTGCAAGATTACGAGACAGTATTTCGTTGTGGAAACAACTATAAGATTCTCGCATTGAAGTCCGCGCTAGGTTGCGAGTTTCAGTAAAAGATTGCCAGTCTTGCGGATTCTGTGTCTTTTTAAATTTTGCATGCGTTTTTCTTTATTTCTGCAACAGTGATCTGACCTGTTTTGTGTACCACGGGGGGTCAGCCCCCTCTTTTATTAATTTATTTGGTATAAATCTCTCGATTGCTACTGATATTATGTCTTTGAAAGTAAGCCACAACTGATCTACACTCGCATTTTTAGTTTTGAAGGACTGGAGACTATCACTCAGGAAAGCGTGAAGCGAATTTTTATCTGCTTTATTGAATAGATATATTTTTCGTTTATTTTTGGTGCATTTGGGAATTTCGATATTCAGTCTCGCTACTACAACTCGATGTTCGCTAATCCCTGTATCTGTTTTGATGCTCTTTACTATCTCGGGATTATTTGTTGCTAGGAGATCAAGAGTATTTTCGCAACCACGTACTATTCTAGTGGGTTCATGAACTAACTGTTCGAAGTAGTTCTCAGAAAAAGCATTCAGAACTAGTTCGGACGATGTTTTATATTTGCCTCCGGTTTTGAATACGTAATTATGCCAACATATCGAGGGTAAATTAAAGTCGCCACCGATTATAACAGTATGCTTCGGATACCTATTTGAAATATGATTCAAGCTTTCTTTGAACATTTCTGCAACCGCATCGTCTGAGTCAGGGGGCCGATAAAAAGATCCAATTATTAATTTATTTCGGTGGTGAGGTATAACCTCTACCCAGACCAATTCACAGGAAGTATCTGCCTCAATTTCGTTGCAGGATAAACCATTTGTAACAGCAATAAACACGCCACCCCCTGTTTTATTTATTCTATCCTTTCTGAAGACCATTTGGCCCTTTGAAAAAATTTCGGCCGAATTTATCTCAGGCGTCAGCCAGCTTTCAGAACCTATAACGATTTGTGCCTCAGTACTTTCTATCAGCGCTTGGAGCTCTGGAATTTTCCCAACACAGCTACGACAATTTACAACTGTTACACCAATGGTTTTTATGTCTACTTTCTTCCCGTGTCTGACCTGCCCCCTTTGAGATTGAAACCCATTTTGTGTATTCCCGAGGCCATCTAACCTAAAAAACCGCCCAGTCCACGCCACACAGCCCCCGCTACCCGTGTAGCCGCTTCCTGAGTGTAGTGGACTCCTGACCTATTTAGCGGAACCCGAAAACCCACCACCCTTTGGCGCAAGTCGAGGAATCTGCAGCCGACACGGTCGCAGAACCGTCTGAGCCTCTGATTCAGACCCTCCACTCGGCTCTGAACCAAAGGTCCGCAGTCAGTCCTTTCGAGGAATCCATTAGTGGAACACAACAGCATGAATGAAATTTCAGCCCTCACTGAATTAGATGACGTTATAGCTGAACAGAGGGAAGATCCAGCACTATTAAAACAATAGAGACCTTGGAGAAAGGAGAACCGACCAATGGAGAGTTCCAACTTATAAACTGAACATTGTATAAGAGCACCTACGATCCACTGGGCCCCATATGGCTACTGGTCGTTCCAGCTCATCTCCAGCCAGCTATTCTCAAATATTTCCACGATGCTCCAATATCCGGTCATCTGGTATTCGTGAAGACCCTAGACAGAATCAGAAGCAGGTATTACTGGAAAGGTCTCTACCAATCTGTGAAGCACTATGTGAGTCACTGTAAAGAGCGCCATTGACGGAAGCATGTGTCGCAATTACCTCCAGGGCATCTCGTACCGCCGGCAGCAGCTCCATTCCACCGAGTTGCGATCGTACTTTTAGGGAGGTTTCCGAAGTCGACAACCGCTAACCGATGGATAACAGTCTGCACTGACTACCTCATACGCTACGCTGTCACCAAACCTGTGCCGACTGCAGAAGCTCCAGAGATCGCAAAATTCCTTGTAGAAGACATTATTTTGAAGCATGGAGCACCACATGTCATGATATCTGATCGTGGAAAAGTATTCCAGTCAAAACTAGTATCAGAGGTAATGTCACGGTGCAACATTGTCCACAGCATGACAACTGCATACCATCCTCAGACAAATGGTCTTACGAAACAAGACGTTAGCCGATATGCTGTCGATGTACGTCGATGTTGAGCAGAAGGATTGGGATACAATTCTGCCAGTCGTGACATTTGCTTACAACACCGCAAGACAAGACACCACAGGCTTCACGCCGTTTTTCCTGCTCCATAGCCGTGAAGCTGAGACGACAATGGATACGCTGTTCCCGTTCCAACCGGACGACACTCAGGATTACTATGTTAAACAGCTCGTCACCAGGGTCGAAAATGCAAGACAGCTAGCTCGCATACGGACATTGGACGCGCAGAAGAAGGACCGTCAGCGGTATAACGACAAGCACCGACCTGTTGTGTACAGCCCAGTAGATTTGGTATGGATTTTAACCCCTGTACGGAAGGTTGGACTGTCAGAAAAGTTATTGAAGCGATACTTTGGTCCGTATCGTGTCATACGCCGCCTATCAGACGTCACATACAAAGTTGAGGATTATGAGCCGTCGTCGAAACGAAAAAAACGAAGAGGACTTCAAGGACGGTAATGTCACTGATGAAGCCACGACAGGAATGTCTGTCGTCGATAATCGTGGAGAAGGGAAAGATTCTCTTGAACTGCCATACAGAGGACCCATGACAAGGTCAATATCCAAGACATTGCAGCTGGCTCCACAGGGAACATAACAGCGGGTCGCTGTTTTTCCAGGAGAGGGAGCTATGCCGTGAGACACCACGTAAACCGGCTGCCGGCGTGGCGCAGGGGATAGCGTCACCGACTGCGTTGCTGCTGGTCGCCGGTTCAATCCCGCCCACCAGCCAAAATTTATTTCTTTGTAACTAACAATTCCAGAATGTTCTACATCTGTCTTATGTTCACATGTAAATTCTACCTGTTTCCTATGTTAACTGTTCTTCTAATTTCTGGTACATTCTGTCTGTGTATAAATAGCAGAGCACTCTGCCCGAGAGTCAGTCAGTGCTGCGTGTATGTTAAGTTCGTAATAAACGTGCTTTCAGTATAAGTGCTGTGTTCAGTTGCCTTCGAAGTCAATCCTGCTTCCATTGCAACGCGACAATATTTGTAGGGAGGTGGTCAAAGCATGTAATTCTGTGATATTCAAATGTATAAACTTTTGGAAGGAAAATTGTATGTTGTTGTAGGCATTAGGATACAATTTTGGGAGCAGGGAGAGCACGCTTTTTCGAACGCTTGGCAAGGGACTCGTAACTTGGACGTGGTGGTGGAAGGTTGTGACGCAGGGCGGTCTGAAGCCACGTTACAAACCTGTGATTTGAAGAGATAGGCATGTGTGGACTTAGAGAATTTACGGGACTGTGACTGCTGATCATAGTCTCTGCTTGAAAAGAGATAAACTATGCACGGCAGTCAAATAATATTCAAATCAAAGTCCATCTGAAAAGTAAGGCAAATACAAACAATGTACAGGATGATACAAGTGTCACACACACAATTCTTGTGACAGAAGTCAATGATTTTACACAACAAGAAATTGACATTTATACATTGTGCATAGCACAGTCTATGTGAATTTTAGTGGATTTCGTGGTTACTTGATGTTATACACTTGAAAAGAGATCAGTCATGACTGTGAG
Source organism: Locusta migratoria (assembly GCA_026315105.1). Taxonomy (NCBI): domain Eukaryota; kingdom Metazoa; phylum Arthropoda; class Insecta; order Orthoptera; family Acrididae; genus Locusta; species Locusta migratoria. The sequence continues at coordinate 1,272,572 of CM048755.1, read as the reverse complement.
GTCAAACACACTAAGAATTTTTATCTACATGGGTTTCTGAACACAGATGAAGATAACATTAAACATTAATCAAAGTCCTATCTTTGCATATGGCAGAGCTTAATCAAGTAACCTTTATCAGGACACAATGTCAGTTTCAGATTAAAGGGTATGGAGCCATTATATTTCTGAAAGTATACATAGTAAGGAAACACAAGATCTGACTCGGGACAGAGGGGTGTCAAAGAACCACAAAATACACATATCGAAACTACTTATTAACCTGTGGACAACGTTTGCAATGGGAGGCACTGAATACTATCGACACACGAATAACACATTAAAGCCTAACATTCATTTTCGGTCTGCACACGAGCACACAAATAACCTTGACACCACGTCACACTGAAGGCAGGCTAACTGGTTGCATTGAAGTTGTGGTCATGGGACAATGACGAAGTGTGCTCCAGCCATAAGCAGACTGCAACAGCTCAGTCGAAATTGAAGCGAATAGTGGTAGTTGGCCAAGACTGAGATAAGTAGTAGTATGTGGCCAAGCATCATCCAACCAATATCTCCATTAGGAAGCTCAATTAAGTGGTGTATAACATCATGTCCATTGCTCAATGTGCATTCTGGAATCTTGTGTGCCAAATGGCCAGTTCCTATGCGTGTCCAAGATACATGAAACAAAACATTGTACAAACAAATTAGTCACATAATTATGATATTTCAGTTTTAACTGAAAGAAAAGCCATTTGAATCTGCACACCTCTGAATATTAACAAGTAATTTATCCTTAATTATAAACTGTGTATGCCTTGCCATAGAAGCTCAGGGCTTAAAAATAAAAATCTACTGAAAATTACTGTCATGCAAGAATATTTCTTACATTTTTATGCCCTGCCATAGAGGCACAGGACTACAAGCAAAGTATGTATCTATTACCCCACTTCAGTATGCTGTACATTTTCCTTATTAAAAGCACAAGTGAGTACAATTTCATAGTATGCAATCAGGTTTGCCTGGTCAAATAGGTTTGCTATAAATTACCATATACTGTGATAATGGGTATCAAACTAATCAAGTCATACAAAGTGACATAACATTCATTGGTATCAAACTGACATCAAGTCATATCAACTAATATGTACTGTCATGGCCATGCCTTTTTATTTAGTTGAGGTACCTTCCTATTTCTTTCCAATATAACTCATTGGCAGGGATTGGTAATAACAACGAGAGTATTGCAAGACATCAAGTCATGTCTGTATCTGTCTGAGTCAGAAGTAGGGTCAGACGAACTAATTGACATTACAATTTTTCGAAAAGGAATTGTGGCTTAATAATAGTTGTTCAAATGTTTGTAAATCTATCGGACCAAACTGCGTGGTCATCAGTCCGTAGCTTACAAACTACTTAAACCTAGGTAAACTAACCTAAGGACAACACACACACCCATGCCCCAGGGAAGACTCGAACCTCCACGGCGAGCAACCGCGCGCTCCGCAGCGAGACGCTTTAGACAGCTCGGCTACTCCACCGCGGCTTAATAATAGTTGTGCATAGCTATAAATCTCCATATAATGTAAACATAATCATCACAAATTAAAAGGCATAGCTGCAGATTTTCATAAGACAAGGTTGTTAACAATTTTCAAAACATAGCATCTCTGCGTAGTGTTATTAAGTAAGGCTGCTAATTTCTCTTACATTTTTAGCTAGGAGCAATTTACAGGCATAGCTGCATACAATTGGTAAGCATAGCTGCAAGCATTCATAAGATATTTCTGTGTGCAATGTATAACCATAATCATAGATATTCATTAGTCTTAATTATGAAGTTGATGAACATGGTTGCAAGCTTTCACAGAACAGAGATGTGAGCACTTTGTAAGTATAACTAATGAATATTCCTTAAGCACAGCTGCACGTAATTAATAGGCATGGCTGGCATTCACAAGCATCAGATTCACGTCAATAATACATATACATGAACGAGAAATGCATCAACATATGAAGCAATGCGCATAAGCACAAGAAAACATGTACGAAACAGTGCATCTAAGTACAAGAGAGAAAATATACGAGGCAATGCGTGTAAGCACAGCAAGAAACTCTCATTATCATTAGCATAATCATTTCCTACTCTCCAACACGTAAAAAACACTCCCTTAGTCATCTTTGACCATAATACAATTATCTCTCTTGCCATTACCTTGTTCATGAGCAACAGTGTATATTCATTCCATCATCTTATCCTACATATTACCTTTCATTTAATTATGAACCTTCGTGAAAATTCTTTGCATCCAGTAATTACTTGTAAATTGCTTACATAAAAGCACTAGTTACTTTGCTAGCTCATGGTCTGTTATGCAATTAGCAACACAGAAGAAAAATGGAAAATGTCTGAAACATAGAAACTTGATTAATTCATTTAATTAAAAATTTTAATAATAAGGATTTACATTGCACAGGCATAAATGTTAGCTAGACAAAATGTTGGTCACATCATTTTATATGTTTTGTAGCACGCTACACGCTTCACTTGTGGTAGCTTAGCACAGGAAATAAGTAATCATAGGTAAAGGAAAGTAGCTGCGAGAGAAAGAAGTAGCCGCGGTGGAGTAGCCGAGCGGTCTAAAGCGTTTCGCTGCGGAGCGCGCGGTTGCTCGCCGTGGAGGTTCGAGTCCTCCCTGGGGCATGGGTGTGTGTGTTGTCCTTAGGTTAGTTTACCTTAGTTTAAGTAGTTTGTAAGCTACGGACTGATGACCACGCAGTTTGGTCCGATAGATCTACAAACATTTGAACATTTGAGAAAGAAGTAAGAAGAGTGCACTAGGAAAAGCGGAAGAATAGTGTCATCCAGCTCGAGAAAACGGGACACCAGTCGCCACGTGGTGTGTCCAATACAGATTATTGGAGTCTCTACCCCAAATTTATGCCTCGAAAATTTTAACGTTGGAAATGTGGTGTATGCCTTTAAATTTATGTGTTCTCAAAGTTTCTACTTCAACGACGTTCTCATGAATGATACGCCTAATGCGATATGGACCATTGTAAAGTAAGAAGAATTTGTGAATAAGAGATTTTCCTTTATGAGACAAATAATGGGCTCTAATTAGTACTTTCTGACCTACTTGCAGTTGTTTAGAAATACAATTACGCTGAGCGCGTTTTCTTCTGTCGGCAGCTTTTTTAATATTGGCAATCGCCAATTCAACAATCTCATTATGACATAGAGCTCTTTGCTTGGGAAAAGGTATGAACTCTTTGACACGATCAGTTGGTTGCTTGTTTTTGAACACCAATATTGGCGAAAGCACGTATAATCGTTAGGAAGCTCATTTATAATATTTTGAAAAGAATGAAGATATCTATCCCAAGTGTTGTGTCGACGGTGGCAATATAGCCTACAACGTTTTCTTAGTTCTTTCATGACACGTTCACAAGGGTTGGAAGCAGCATGATAAAGAGATTAAGTACCGGTTTAATATTTTTACGCTGAAACATGGATACCCAATCTTTAGAACGGAACTGTGGCCCATTATCGGAAATAACCTTATCAACATGGCGAAGTGGTGTGAAGGATAAAAAATTTTATTTAAGTTCAACTGCTACAAATACAAAAGAAAAACCATTGTTTGTCCTGGAAAGTGGGCCAAATAGGTCAACTGCTGCTAATTGCTTTAATTTAGAAGGGATAATAGGAAAGAGTGGAGTAGAATGTGATACAGTAGGTGGTTTTGCCTTTTGGCAAAGTTTACATCGGGACAAGACATTACGTATGCGTTTTTCCATATTACTGAAGCAGCATGCGTCACGTAATTTCGTGAAGCATTTCTTAGCACCGTAGTGACGCTAAGATGAATGTACCAAATCAACTTGTTAACAGACTCGTCCGGGACACACACTAACCAAAATTGACTGTCTGGAGATCTGCGCCTGAAAAGAATTTCGTTGTGAATAGTATAAAATTGCATAATAAAGACATTAAATTTATTGTACCATTTTGTTTTAATGTCACGGGTCCTTGTCTTGTTCCTTGGCAATGTCAGAAAATGTGGCAGATATGCATTTTTCAAAAGCAATTTGCTGCATATAGAGGACACTAAAGTTGTTTTCTAAATAAGCTTCTTCTGTTACCTTAATGAGCCCAACAGGCGAGCGAGATAGCGTGTCCGCTACAACGTTCTGTTTGCCCGGGATATAAATTACAGTGAAATCAAACTCTTGAAGAAACAGAGCCCAACGTCTAAGACGATCATGGTCAAGTTTAGCTGTCATAAGAAATTGCAGTGCACGGTGGTCCGTGTACACTTTAGTGTGCTTGCCAAACAGAAAGCAACGGAACTTTTCAGATGCCCATGCTACTGCCAGAGCCCCAAGTTCAGTCATGGAATAATTCCGCTCTGACTTTGATAATATGCGGCTGGCAAATGCTATAGTTCTTTGCGTCTTAACGCCTTTCTCTTCGCATTCCTGGAATACGTGCACCCCAAGTCCAAATTTTGAGCTACCAGTCGAAATACAAAAATTCTTTGTCGGAATCGGATGTTGTAAGATGGGTGCGTTAAGGAGTGCGTCCTTTAAGCAAAGAAATTCTCGTTGGCCACCATCATCCCAACACCAAACGGTATTTTTTCCAGTGAGCTCATACAATCTGGGAGTGGTTAAGTCCTTTAAATTAATAAAGCGACCGTAAAAATTAATTAGGCCTAAGAAACCTCTTAATTGGCGTTTTGTAGTATGTACAGGCATTTTTACAATAGCCTGTAACTTCTCAGGATCGAGTTGGATTCCTTCCTTGGAAATGATATGCCCTAGAAATTTGATTTGTGAACGGCCAAACTAAGACTTTTCTAAATTAACCGTTATTCCAGATTGGGCAAATACTTCCAGCAAAGACTTCAAAATGTCATTGTGTTTCTCCCAAGAAGTTTCAGCAATAAGAATGTCATCAACGTAGATTGTGATTTGTTGTTTTTGATGATCAGGAAGTGTGGCATTCATTGTGCGAATGAAAGCAGATGAAGAAATATTTAGACCGGAAGGCAATTTGCGGAACTGATAACAGTTTCCAAAGCAAAGAAATGCTGTGTATTTCCTACAATTCGGATGTAATTTCACTTGCCGGAAGCTGGATCTGAGATCTAATGTGGACAGGAATTTGACACCGTAAAATTTCTTCCAGAGTTTGTGGGCGGTCGGTTTCAGGTAAGATGATAGTGTTAATCTTTCTGGAATCAAGCACCAGTCGGATCGATTTATGTCTTTTCTCAACAACATGAAGGGGGCTATTATATGAACTCACAGCCGGTTCTATCACACCTTGTTCAAGCATAGACTGAATTTCAGCTTTCACCCTTTCTCTGTATACTAAGTGGATAATATATGGTGGGACAAAGAATTTATTATGTTCCTTAACCTTAAACTCGCAGAGGAAGTTCTTTGTGGTACCAGGTTTGTTAACAAATACCCGAGAATATTTGCGTAAAATAAGGAACAGCTCTTCCTTATCGTATTCTGAGGCACCTTCTACTTCTTCCATTTTATTGTGAATGATATCGGAAATAAGGGATATTTGTTCTGTGTCTAAATATTTGTCTGTTATATCATCAACAGGGTTGACATCCCACACCAGGTAATGTTGATAGAAATTTCACGCAGTTAGCGCCTTCCTCCTGTCTGGTAATCCAGTCTTCGAATCTTATCCATACAAAATTTTCCTGAACCAAGGCAGTGGCTTTTGCCAAATTGAAATCTAAGATAACCTTGTATTTAGACAGGAAGTCAACACCTAGCATTAATTGGGTAGTTAGCAGGGGAACAATTAATAGGTTAGCAGAAAAAAGATGACCTTGGCATAAAAATTCTACATGCGTTTGGCGCGGAACTTCGACAGCTTTACCAGAAATGACACAACGAATTTTTCTACAATGCAAAGGTAAAGTAGGACTGTTAAACAAATTCTTGTACTTCTTGAAAGTAACTTCACTAATTACTGAAACTGGGTTACCGGAATCCAAGACAGAAGAAAGACTGATTTGACCAATTTGAACAGATACCACAGGGTGAATGGCAATTTTAAGGCAATCTATTTTCTCATCTAACAAAACGTCTTTTACGTCATCAAACTGCACAAAATTTAACTCTTGTTCAGGGGAAAAATTATGAGGAGTCTCACTGGTAGCCGTGGTGGAGTAGCCGAGCGCTCTAAAGCGTCTCGCTGCGGAGCGCGCGGTTGCTCGCCGTGGAGGTTCGACTCCTCCCTGGGGCATGGGTGTGCGTGTGGTCCTTAGGTTAGTTTACCTAGGTTTAAGTAGTTTGTAAGCTACGGACTGATGACCACGCAGTTTGGTCGGATAAGATTTACAAACATTTGAACATTTTCTCACTGGTAACACAGGTATTGTCAAGATTAATGAGGCTTTCACAAGATGAATTCTTTTCATTTTTAGATTGTGTGTCGGTTACGTCATCACTAGAAGGCATATAATTATCCACCCACTCAGTTACCGAAATCTGTTGTAAGTGTAAGTGTTCGAAATTGTTTTTCTGTGAGTCAGAGTTATTATTATTACAATTGTGTGGCTGTGCCGTGTCTTGCATGTCAAGGTGCATTAACGGCCTATTCTATACGACTGTAGGTTCTTACTGTATCAATTTAATTTCGCAAGTAGTGTCTTCCTCAGAGTCTGTGTTTTAAGCTTCAGTTTCCCATTCAGAGCTATTATCGTTATATTCCTGATGAACAGTTATCTGATTAAATTGTTGAGCAGTGTAATGTTTACATGTTGCTTGATTATTATTCGTCTTACTAAATGTTACTTTACGCTTTTCATTGCTGGCTTTTAAGTCAGGCGTTGAAGCGTTAGTTTTTGAAATGTGTCGTTTTGCTTTGTCGCCTTGTGAAGTGCTACCAAAACCAGTATTGTGCACTTCCGCGCACACGATTATTTTGTTTCGTTCGGGAGAATGTGTATCATGACTGCTTTTCTCGTTAAAACTTTCACAATGAACAAGTTTCATGATGCGCGGCCACCTTGTTTGCCGCTAGTCATTTCTGACGCGGAGCGTTCTGTGATGTGATGTGTGGATTTGGTGGTCTGATTTGATCTTGTCTATCCGGGGTGCGAGGCCTATTCTGGCGCCAACTTTGGTTTGTGCGTTTCTGTCGTGGGTGACGCTCACGGGAACTATCGCGCGTACTCTCCTGCATTATTGTTGTCGTTTTCGCCGCCCCGTTCACTATCTGAATTGCGTCTTTCACGCCAATTAGTGTTTTTAGAACCATTATTGTTACGATACTGGTTATTGTAACGGCCTCCGCGACCAAAGTCACCACCTCGATTGCGGCCAAGGAAGTTCCCACGATCATTTTAACGTTCCTGAGAATCTCTGCTATTATTAGTATTACGGTGTCGTATATAGACTTTATCGGTGTGCCGATTTTTTTCTTGCCCGTTCTCTTGTTCTGTGTAACGGCTATTACGCGATGGGCTTTGTTGTGAACGGCGGTCATGTCTGTTTTTCTCAGAGTACAGATTACGAGGGGAATGTTCCTCATCTTCCTCCTAGAGATCTTGTAATCAATTCCTAAAAACTAAAATCGTTTTTGCATCGTGCCGCAATGGCAACTCGACGCAAGTATGATGGCAGTTTGTTCAAACATATCCTAATTAGTTCGGCCGGACAGTAAGGCGACGAGTTTTATACACCATATGTTGGAAATATTCCACAGGGCTTGAGAAATTTGATCGTTCGAAGCTTATAAGCATCGCGATACTGTCTTTTACGTGGTCTTGTGCCGCTTCATTCCAATACGCGGATACGTCGAAATTCATATTCATTACGACACTCCTGGGCAACTGATATCATTCTGGTGGCTGGCTCGCCTTCCAGATAACCACCCATGAATTCTAATCTATTGCCAAGTGGCCAATTTGGGGGAAGACAATATTCAAATTGTTGCAGCCACTCCTTTAGATGCATGTCGCTCGGCGAATTTCTGAAAACTTTGGTTCGGTTTGTTTGTATTGCTTATAGGACTTAACTACGGGGTCATCAGTCCCTAAACTTACAAACTACTTACGAACTAACTTACACTAAGGACGGCACAAATATCCATGCCCGAGGGGGGATTCGAACCCCCGACTGTAGTGGCCGTGCATACCGTGACTGGCGCGCCTCAGTCCCCTCGGCCACCGCGGCCGGTCTGGAAACTTTAAATTTGCGCACAGTAAGGAAATGTTTATAGTCGAATGCCTCCTTTCGTCTGTGCGGTGTGAGCGATTGTGAACTACATACCGTATCCTCATTTTAGAGCTGCTCAGTACACTCCGTTCACGAAACAGAGTGCCTACTTAATTGGAGTCCTCAGTGTCTGTATCATTCAAATTTTCTGTCACGTCATCTTGTGGATTTTCGCGTGCGCAATCAATTTTTTTCTCTATGCGCGCCAAGCGATCGTCCAATTTCTTGACCTCAGCTTTATGTTGCTGATTAATGGTCATTTGACCTTGTTTAAATCGGTCAAGGGCAAGATACTCGTTTGTTTCATTAAAGGGAGTAGGCTGCGTTCTATAAGAAATTTTATCGGCATTCTCTGTGGTTTGACTTATTGCAATGCTGATTTCCTCAACCTGATTGTCGATTTTATTAAACCGTTCACCGGTGATTGATTAGTAATTCTGCAGTTTTGCATCAAACTGACTGTTTTGTTGTTTCAATTGGGCGAGTTCGGTTACTCCAATGTTTTCGACACGCGACGCGAGGTTTTCCACAACTGGATTAATTTCATCGCGAATGTTCTGTCTAATCTGTTGCGATTCACGTTTAAGACTACTTTTAATACTTTCAAACCTCGAGCTGCACGTCTGTTCTATTTTCTTATTACTTTCTCGTAATTCAGAAAACTGTGAATGTAAAAATTGCATAAGATCATTCATTGGTGGGTTTTCATGGTAAGGCAATAATTTTCACACTTTACAACAAACAATACTACACAATACAAAAAAGAGTAAGTAACAAAACTTTAGAAACAATTACTACACTACTATTGTTACAACATCAAACAATACTACAAAAATCCAAACAAGACCTAAGTAAAGCAAAATGATTTAAATGGAATATTGCATCTAACTGGGTCACCTTCCTGTTTATGAACTATCCTGGCAGAAAGGTCGCCAGGTAAAACTGGTATGTTGTTTGTGGAATAAAGGCAAGGCTGTTCTATTAATTGGGAAAAGATGGTCGCTACAGTGATTTGGCAATTGAGAGCCAACTAAAGGTGGTCTGCTTTAAAGCTAGTCATTCAAGGCTGATCTGATGTTAAATGCAGCACTAATAATTATCATCATCTGGTAGTTAACACTCACGATAACTAACTTTCCAATCAAGCTGATTAAAGATTAGTTGAACACTTTTTTTTCATTAACAATATAATTCTGTTTAGTTGTGGCCCTAATATTAATACCTGCACAGTTAATTAGGAAACAGTGGGTTTAAACTGATTGCAAGCACAACGGATATTTTTAACACAGTAAGAACAATACGTAGTCTGCATAAGGCTCGTTGACTACAGTATAAATTTGACTGCGAGAGAAAAAAATGTTTGTTAAGCTTATGGGACTTAACTACGGGGTCATCAGTCCCTAAACTTACAAACTACTTATTTACTACCTTATACTAAGGACGGCACAAATGTCCCTGCCCGAGGGGGGATTCGAACCCCCGACCGTAGTGGCCGTGCAGACCGTGACTGGAGCGCCTCAGTCCCCTCGGCCACCGCGGCCGGCTGCGAGAGAAATCTGGAAAAACACAAACCACTCTCTAATTATGCAACTGCAAGAATTTATTTCGCTGACTGATTGCAGAAACTTAGTATCTTGTTAATCTGTGCAGTATTGCACAACAATCACTATTATGATTAAATGTCACACCAATCAAAAATCTGTTAATCAAACTCAGCTTAGTCAATACTATGCTTTGATTTTAATAGTCAATAACTTTCAATGAAAGGAAGAGGGTTAGGTTTCTAACTGCAAAAGTGAAACAGGTAAAGAATTTTAACTTTCTCAATTATTGTTAACAATAATGATTACATTGCCGTATGTTTGGAGAACAACAAAAATCTTCGCAGACTGATACATATATGATTGATACAAAATCTTATGAAGATAGAACTGTGTCATTTGAAAATCAGATTTCAAAATTATTCCATCAGCTCGTACAAGACTTGCTGTCTCAGCAGCCAACTAAAGCACGTCCGGTCAATACCAGAGCTACACACTGACTCTCCCTTTCTGTTCAGCTACTACTCACATACATAGTCCTTGACAGAGATGTTACACAACAGAGTAACCCATACTCAAAGAAGTTCATATAACCTTTCACATACAAATATCGAAACAAGACAGGTGGAACAATATTACTGAATTTGTACAGACATGTTTCACCCTGAGTTATGTATTGCCCAAGTCTTATTGATGAGAACTGATAGGAAGGTTGCCAACGGTTTTCTCGTCCGGGATGAGAAATAAAGCAACAGTTTTTTCGTCCGGTTTTAGTAAGACTCTGTTCGAATAGTTACTGTAAATTTTGCAGTACACTCATTTAGAAGCCAAGTCTAATGCATATTGAGTGATGTGTGGGGGCTCAGAGCTTTATAGTGCAGCCCCAGTTTCTTCCCTGTTATAATGCGAAGATAGAAGTATAGGACTCAGTATTCGGACCGGAGAAGAACGTGGTTCGCGAGGTACATATACGGCGGCGCAGTACTCCACGTAGCCAACAGCGTCCAGCGGCTTGGAGTATTACACGACGCGGGCATCACAGTAACCAACGGCTACAAGAGTTCCAGAGGGCAGTCAACATACATCGGCAGAGTCACCATGGCAGAAAAGCTAAGTACCAACGTCGATGATGTATCTGTGTGTGATTTTGGGGTTGGATCTTACGTTAACAAAATGCTGGTAATTAAGCAGTCACCAAGCGTGGGTGGTTCCGAAAATATTAGCGGATGTGCTAGCCCAAGTTCTGAGGGAGAAAATGTAAATGGGGAGGGCTATAGTGGGGCTAGTAGTCCAGTTGCCGCAAAGAAAGATGTTACGCCAGGAAGTTCATTAGAAAGCAAACTTTACATGTGGATAATGGGGTTAAAAATAGATTTGGGTGGTATAAAATCAGAATTAAAAGCAGATTTGTGTAATATAAAAGCAGAAGTGGATAATGTAAAAGCAGAAGTGGGTAATGTAAAGAAGGAACTGGGCTTGGGTTTGAACAAAGTTCAAGCAAACATGGAAAGTATGAGGGCAGAACTAAGTAGTAATGTTGAAAATATAAAATTTGAGTTGGAAAAATATCAATCAGAAAAGGATGGAATGGTAGAATCAAAATTAAACGATGTGAAGACAGAAGTGGGTAAAATATGGGAGGAAGTTGATTCCGTTAATAATAAATTCAGTACATTTGAGATAGATTTGGGTAATAAAATGGGAAAGGTACAGCACGAATTGAACAGCCGTGTAATGAAGACTGTGCAACGACAAGATAATTTTGAAAAGGCAACTACAGCTGAAGTAAATGACTTAACGGGTAGGATGCCGGGTTGTGCATTGGAGATAAAAGAATGTAGTGGGAGAATTGATCAGGAAAAGGTGCGGCTACAGCAAAAAATTGAGGAAGTGCGAGCTGAAATAGGTAATGCAAATGTTGGTCCACTTGTAAATAATCTGTGGTTTACAGCTTGAAATAATAAGAATTTTTCTAACGATGGCAGTTAGCACCCAGTAGATTTTCTTGCCGCATGTAAGGATGGATTTGTTAGGGGGATGAGTGACCAAGATAAAATTAAATTAGTAAAAAGACAGTGCGCAGTCGTGGGCTAATTTAAATAATCCTTTGTTCGAGACCTATGACAAGTTTGAGATTTGTTTCCCGAATAAGTACTGGAGTGAAGCAAACCAAACGCGACTTCAAAACGAATTTCTTAACAGTCCAAATGTCAAGTATGGCAATGCTTCAATGCGCGAATTTTGTGTGCGCGAACTGAATAAGTTAATGCATTCAAATCGGCCGCTGGGACTTCTGACGGAAATCACGACGTTAAAGAGGCGATTACCAGATGATTTGCAATTCGATTTGGCGCATAGTCCGAAGCAATCGATTGATGAGTTATTAGATTTTGTGGGAAACTTGGAACGAGCATTAAAGTTTAAACCAAATCACGGTAACGGAAGAGGAAATGGTAGTCAGAAGTGGAACCATAATAGTAATAATGGTAATTCTGGGAACCATAGTAATAACGATAACTTCTGGAATCAACAAAATAACAATGCTAATCAGGGGAATAAGTTTTATAAACGTCAAGGCAGTGGGAATTAACAGGAGAGAAATCACGGAAGGAAACATAGACTGAGTGATGGAGTGAATTAATGTATGCTAAATAGTTCTAAGTCCAAGAAAGGGTATGAGGAAAATTTGAATTTCGTGGAGATGAAGTGTGCAGAAAATTCCCAGAAGTTATTGACCAGTAGCGATATATGCAACTATGTGTGTACTAAATTTTGTGAATTTGAGGCGGCGGATGTAAGTGGTGAATTTTGTGCTGGCATCGTAGCTAAGGGCTCGCTAGCTGGTAACAATTTAAGTGGTAAATCGGCGGTTGTGAGTATAGTTGATAGGGAAAGCGGCGTAGCATTGGTCTCGTCGGCTGATGAATTATATTTTGTATGTGGCATGATAGGTGATTTATTGTTGAAGGGAAATGAAATAAGTGAGACGTGGTAAATTTGAAGCTACTGAGATAGATGCTTCTGAGGAAGGAATTTGCGCGTTTATTTCTGTTGATGAGGATGATCCAATATATCTTGATGGGATTATGAATTTTGAATGGAAGGTGATGGATGAAAGTGTTGATGCTACATTAAAGGAACCATTGTCTGTAGTGAAGGAAGAAAGTTTAATATTGGTGAAACAGATAACATTTTTAGGGAAAATTTTATGTGAAACTCAAATTGTCAAATAACGAGTGTACTAAAGATCTGAATGAAGACCGATGCAGTAACGAAGTAATACATGGTGATTGTTTGGAAATAAATTTTAATAACTCTGTGTTCAATGATAAATCGGCGTAAGTAAATGATATACGTAGTAAGGTTTTAAATGAATCGGCTGAAGTCAGTAATGTTATTTGTGATTGTGAAATATTTGGAAAAAACGATATGTATGTGAGGAATATATTGAACTTGAAACGAAAAAGGGTGAAAAGCAGCATACGGGGTATTTAAGGAAATATTTTATGGAGACGACGAAATTGAAGGGTGGACTAAAGCTTTGTGTACTATTGATACAGAAGAAAATTGGAGAGAAATTGAGAATGACGTGTTACGCGAAGATCTTTTTGAAACGGAAGAACGCATTGTTGTACAGCCAATAGTTGAGATAGATGTTGGAAAAGCAAGAGTTAATGCACTTCCGGATTCGGGAAGTAACATTTCAATTGTGTCAGAAAGTTTTCTTACCAGAATAAAGAATAAACAGATAGCTATATTCCCAGTAAGTAGTGTAACAATTAAGACAGCTACAGGGGAGAAGAGTAAGCCCATCAGGCAGGAAATGAGTTTAGAATTTAAATGTTGTGGATACGAATTTAATATCAGATGATTTTTGATAAGTGGTTTGGTGATAGGTGTTATATTAGGTACAGATTTTCTTTGTAAATATAAAACATCTCTCAACTGTGTAGAAAGGTATCTCGAGTTTGAAGTTGAAGGAATTAGACGAAAGGTGAAATTCAAAACCTTGTTGCCCATATTGTAATGACTGGGGCAGAGGAGGAAAGTTTTCCTAAAAGCGAACAGATCAATAAGTGAAATCTTTGCTATGGATGCTTATTTCAGTGTATTTATGTTTACTATATAAGAATTTTGGGGGATATTTGTGTGTTTATTGTATGTTGTCTAAAATAATTTGCTATGCCGAGGAGAACAAAAAAGGAATTCTGTGGGCGCATTTTGTGCATGTTGATGAAAATGATTTATTACATGTTTCTATAATTTGTGGTTTACAATTATGACGATAGTTGCAAGAACTGTGGTATTATTTTAAAGAGTGATGTCACGCAAATTTTGGTGTGAGGAGGTCGAATTAATCTATCAGTAAAAGAGATGTAATAATTTGAGAATTGCAGCCTATTGAAAATTATAAGAAGGATCTTAGTGACATGAGTGGTTTATATATGGGTTGATATGGAAATTGAAGTCGTGTTTAATATTTGGGGATTGAAATGTGTTCTAATTAGGGTATAATTTAACAGGGAAAGCTATTCAAGGGAAGCAATGGTTTGTTGCTTTGAGTTTCCTTTTAAATTTCATCAGTTGGCAATGGGGGAGACTAGTGTTGCAGATACAAAAATTACTATAGTGTGGACATGTTTTCTTGTGGGAACATGGACAGACTGATGGTAAAAGCAAGAATGTTTTGTATGTTGATATTTTATTGCATTGCTGTTGAAAGGTGTGTATCGATTCCACTGGGGGAAGGCGTACAAAGCTGGAACCTTGGGAGAGTGGCATCTATACCGTAGTCGAACTTTGACATGTCGTTTCATTTCGTCCGGGTGAATCGGCTACAGAGTCACACACATTCCGACAAGGTATGACGCTGGCGGAGAGTTCGTGACGGTGCAGCGGACGGTGGAACCAGATCGTCGGAACGAGGAGGCGCAAGGACCCGTTAAAGCAACATTCGCCGAGTGAAAATACTGTGCTTCGCACCATATGAACATATACTTCTCTGGGCATTTGATTAATATGTCATAAAAATTATAATTTATGTTACTTTAGATTTAAATCTTATATACGACGCGCAAATGGTACGCAGGTTCATACGCCACTACAGTTTCATACACTTTGTTCTGGCACAGTAGTTGGTAATAATTTTAATGTTTTTATTAATTTACGAGAAAATGACCAAATAATTTTGGTGCTGCTTGACAGTAATTTGGCATTCAAATGTATCATATCAAGTGGAGGTGTGTGATATTACAGATACAGGTGGAAGCTGATTGTTTCCATGTGAAAGGATGTTGGCTTCGCCAGCCGGCCGTCTACCAGTTTGGCCTAGTGAATGAGATACGACAGGTAGTCAGAGTTTCCCTAATGTGCTCGGAAACAGAAAATGACTGTCTTTGATGAGCGAGGGCGGCTAACCCAGATTACAATACAATATAGCCACACACATTATTCTAAAAATCCATATAAAAGTAGGGAATGATCATATGGCAAAAATATAATTATACGAATGGATTCGGGAGATGTGGGAGAATCAAACGCCATAATTACAATTTAAATATCCCTTACAGATAAAAAGCTGATAAATTTCAGTATTATAATAATGACATTATAAGACTTATAATTACAATTATTGATACAAATTGTTTATCAGTAACAATTTAAGAAGCAAATGGACAGAATTGTACCATGCTACATGTCTTAAAAGTCGTACCACGTTATTTCTGTATTCTTTCAATAAACTTTATTTTACTCTCTTGTTCTGCTTTTTGTTGAGGTAGTAATATTCTTGTGTCAGAACATAGATTCCACCACAGAAACAAAAACCATGAACCCAGCAAAGCGCATTACATATATGTATTTTATTATATTTAATATTATTCTTAGTAACGATCATTTTTATAATGTAGAGTGTCACTTAAACATTTCAAGGGCGACTAAAATAGTAAATATGCAGCAGATAAATTATGTATGAACAATTATAAGTATTTA
Source organism: Locusta migratoria (assembly GCA_026315105.1). NCBI lineage: Eukaryota > Metazoa > Arthropoda > Insecta > Orthoptera > Acrididae > Locusta > Locusta migratoria. The sequence goes on along the minus strand of CM048755.1, from coordinate 1,256,802 downwards.
TGGACAACAACTCAATATGTTTGTATAAAAATCCATGAAAAATTAAATATTAATTGTGTAACTATACTTAGACGGCGGCAGTATAATTGAACGTTGTTATGTACAACTAGACCAAGCGCCAAAATGTCATAAGCGAGATAATGGCGTGCAAAGTAACCATTCCCTTAAAATGTATGTATTGTTGAAGTTTCTCAATTTTTTGTACAGACGAAGGGTTATTATTGTTTCACTTATTAGTGGAAGATCACCGTAATTAAAAACTAAATAACAAGAAAAAATAACGCAAAAGGTCGTTAGACTACTAATGCTTAATTGCTGCTTGTGCAGTTCTGTTATGCATCAGTGGACTAAACGTCTCATTATGCGTAACTGAACTGTGGATTAGGCCTATTATCAAAATAAAGCCTTAGGAAGCCATATGCCTTTGATATCCTGAAACAACTCAATGAGGTCACGTTACTGAAAACGAAGCTTAGTTTGTAAGTTTAGGGACTGATGACTCCGCAGTTAAGTCACATAATCTTAACCAAGCTTCTTTTATTATTATTATTATTATTATTATTATTTAATACAGCATTTTTCCTGGTGTCTCTGTCTTGATTTTCATAGTTACGTTTTCTGCCAATTTTTGGTCTGCCTTTCAATAACTGATCTCTATATGATTCATGAATGTTATTTTGTACATCGTTAGTACACACATTCTTCTGGGAGATCTTTCCACTTACGTATATTGGCCTCTCGTCATTGTCTAAGCGGCAACTTCCAGATCTGTCTTCATTGCAAATTACAGACCCATCATCGATTTGATTACCCACTATTGCATTTGATGTTACATCATTGTTACGGTAACTTGCATTCAGTGAAGAATCCCTGGTTGGAATGTTCGTGCTGGAAGATGCATATTCATCCAATAAAAGAAGAAGAACGGGATGCGTAAAGTATACGACAACGTGTTTAGGTCCTTATGAAGTAGTTTTCAAGTTAACCTCGAAAGGTAACTTACGATGTCCTACCTTTAAAGTTCCAGATCCATTCCACATACTCGATTTGAATGCGTCAATTATCACACCTGTTAACCATAATATTCCCGACATTACAACACAAAACCTAGTATTACGTCCGTAAAAACTACACAGTTCGCAGAGCAAGGTAACAAGGCGTTCTGCTAGATCGGTGCACACAGACGATTTTGTAAGCCAGCGCTGCCTCAAGTTCCGTTTAGCGTCACTAGACTATAGTCGAGGAAAGTGCCGCTTGTCTACTGTTGCAGAACTACAGTTTGGTTTGTCGCATGTGGACTTGTGATGCAAAATTGAAAATCAACGATAGGCGAAGTGGCACTTGGTATTTTTGAGTAAATCATAGGAACCATTGCTACGACGAGAACGGTGATTTTTATGCACACAGATTATGATGTTTCTCAATAGAAATATGCTCAAATCATAAGATATCAATAAATGGCTTGGTATAGTGATGCATAACACCGTCTAATTGAACAGTGAGATGCCATGCTTAATGGCTATCTGAGCAAAGAGCTTCAGTCTCAACCGTTTTTTAGAATTGTTAAATATATATTTGTTTGTTAAATATAAACAATATTTGTAGGGAGGTGGTCAAAGCATTTAATTCTGTGATATTCAAATGTATAATATTTTGCAAGGGAAATTATATTTTAAAGATGAGGCGTTAGGATGCGCGGAAGGATACAGTTTTGAGAGCAGGGAGAGCATGCTTTTCGAACAATTGGCAAGGGACTCGTAACTTGGACGTGGTGGTGGAAGGTTGTGACGCTGGACGGTCTGAAGCCGCGTTACGAACTTGTGATTTGAAGAGATAGGCATGTGTGGACTTAGAAAATTTACGGGACTGTGACTGCAGAACTTAGTCTCTGCTTGAAAAGTGATAAACTATGCACGGTAGTAGGGCTGTGGAACTGTAATCGTTCAGCAATCGTGTACTCGTGTGATTACAAACTGTGTTTTATAACAAATACTTTAATCGCGGAGTAATTAGGAACTGAAATGTTCGGTGGACTTCACTAATTTACGAGTGATAATTTCGAACTTTTGCTATCGAGTGCATGTAATACTTATAGTGTCTCTCATGAACAATAATTGGGGAAATAATCAGTTATTTACCGACGTATAAAGTAGGACCACCTCCGCATTTTCATGTCCAGAAAGAAAAATAAACTCTATTTATAAAGAATTACTTCGTGAGTGAACCACTTCTTTATCTTAGAATCCATTTTGTTGGTCATTCAGAGGTTTAATTTATGTTTGTTAAATATATTTTCACGTCATCATATGCAAATTGATAGACTGCCTAACTATAGATTAATTATTTATCTTCTTTAAACAGATTTGGTAGCTGTTTAGGGCATAGAAACTGACATACATAATCACCCCTATGAACAGAGACAACGAGCCATAAACTTTTACTACCCTGAGTTATGTTTTGCCCAAGTCGTATTGGTGACAACCGATAGGAAGGTCGGAGTTTGTTCTGAGAACTTGTTTTCTATGGTTTGTTCGACACGTTCTACTCTTTCTGTTAATCTTCGAACATTTTCTTTAATCGGGGTATTTTCTATTTGCATGTTCTGTAATTGCGTAGCAAGGTTCTGTAACAAATCTGGTTGATCTTTGTATTTCGAAAATCAACCAGTGCGGGATTTCATTTTTCGTTTTGTTTTTTTATCATGTTCTTTTTTAGTACACAGAGAGTGGTTTTGTAGTAGCTGGGAGCTCCAACGTCAGGCGGGTGATGGAGCCCCTTAGGAAAATCGCTGCTAGGGAGGGGAAGAAGTCCAATGTGCACTCCGTGTGCATACAGGGAGGAGTCATTCCAGATGTGGAACCGGTCCTTCCGGATGCCGTGAAGAGCACAGGGTGCAGCAAGCTGCAGGTGGTGGCTCATGTCGGAACCAATGATGTGTGTCGCTTTGGATCGGAAGAGATCCTCTCAGGTTTTGAGCGGCTATCAGAAGTGGTAAAGACTGCCAGTCTTGCTTGCAAGATGAAAGCGGAGCTCACCATCTGCAACATTGTCGACAGTACTGACTGCGGACCTTTGGTTCAGAGCCGAGTGGAGGGTCTGAATCAGAGGCTCAGACGGTTCTGCGACCGTGTGGGCTGAAGATTCCTCGACTTGCTCCAGATGGTGGTGGGTTTTCGGATTCCGCTAAATAGGTCAGCAGTCAGGGAGCGGCTACACGTGTAGCGGGGGCTGTGTGGCGTGGACTGGGCGGTTTTTTAGGTTAGAGGGCCTCGGGAATACACAAAATGGGTTTCAGTCTCAAAGGGGGCAGGTCAGAAACAGGAAGAAAGCAAATCTAAGTACCATTGGTATAACAGTTGAAAATTGTCGTAGCTGTATTGGGAAAGTTGCAAGGCTCCAAGCGCTGATAGAAAGTAAGGTAAAGCAGTCAACAATCCGAAGATTGGTTTGAACAAGACAGTGCTTTACTAGCCATGGTCCTGTTTGTAGGTGGTATGCCGTTGCCTTCCTCCGACCTTCGAGAACTGTAGGGGGACCTACAGTTTAACGTGGGTTCCGAACCACGGTGCTACTCGGTATTTTTCACATGAGCAATACAGCCAGAGGTAAAAGAAGTGGAAAGTGACAGATAAAAATCCTAGGACCTGGCGGGAATCGAACCCGCGACCTCTGGATTTGTAGTCTGGCACTCTACCACTGAGCAACCTTTTTTTTATTTTTTTTATTTTTTTTATTTATTTATTTATTTATTTATTTTTTTTAATTGTGGGCCTCCCATCTCCTCTTCTAGCCCATCCTTGCGCTCTCCAGATATGCCTTCAAAACGGCGAGCTTCGTTTGCTGTAAGCTTGTTTTTGTTTTAAGTGAAGTTTCTGGAACGGAAATGAAACTTGTGTTCAGATTAACTCAGACGTTCTCCTAACGATCGTTAAACAAAATTAAATTTCTTCTCCAAAACTTAAGAACTTGTTGTTAAAATTATTCTTTGATGAACCGATTCCTATGTAAGTAATGTCGACAAAAATAATATTCTCTTTCTGTAAATTCATCAGTAATGAACTGATTGGCCGTTTAGTTCTTTAATGTGAAATTATTTCCACATTTAAACTAAAATGTCTTCATGTATACATTATATGTAAATTCTTTCAAAGTAAGAAACTAAAGCGTTAGTACAATGATTGAATATATAGACATAAAATTGACGTTGATATGTGTCTCATTGCACCCAAATGATGGTGTGTGAGCAGCCGACGAGCAACGGTCGCAGAATTGCATCTTCTTTCAGAGCAGAAGTTCTAGCCTATCCCTGTCTTTTTAAAGATTATCTTAAGTGCGTTCTCAAACTTCTTCTTATGGTCCCCGTAATTCCATGTTCTCGCATACTCCGTTTCCATATATGTCATAAACTCTATAAGGTTGTCACTACCGATTTTATTAACGACGTAACTGGTATAATGCCCAAGTAGCCACATCACAGTATTGTTTTTCCATTGCGGATAGTATTTTTTGTCTGGTCTATACAATAGTTTTGTTTCTATACATTCCGGTGAGGTCCTGGTTACAAGCGCTATCTGTCGCCTAATCCACTTCCAGTGATGGTCGCGGTTTCCGCACGTGAATCTGTGTGGAATAGTGTCCACTAGATTACAGGTGAGGCATCGTTCTGTGTCACTCAGTCCAATTGCATAAAGCCTCTCATTGGTGCTTACGATGTTGTTTATCGTTTTGTATAGCGCTGACTTAACGTTCGAAGGAAGTACGCAGCTGTTAATATTCTGCCACACTGCTTCCCAGTTGACTCCAATGTACTTCGATTCTATTTTATTCCTTCCTTCGTGTTTTCTTCTGTATTCCAAAATGTCTCTTGCAGTTAAGTTCTTGTAATTTTTTAGTCGTTCGCTCAGATAACTTCTCTCAAGATAGTACTCCCGGATATGTTTTAACTGAAAACTTATTGTTTGGACATTTATCGGTGAATCTGTACTTTCTGGTTTTACTGCTTCGAACAGCTACGTAGTAAGGCTGTCAGGGTTGCTGTGTATGTGGTTGGTCATTCGTTTAATATATAGCGCAGTTGCTTTATTTCTTATATTAGTCAAACCCAGTCCGCCGTGTGTGGGGTCTAGCGTTACAGTTGTAGAGTCTACTCTGAATAGTTCACCCTTCCATATAAATGATGTCGTCTTTGACGTTATTGTCTTCGCTACCAGTTTAGGGATTGTAAATAACTGTGCTATGTAATATGCTTTTGACAGGATGTACGTATTTACATACTTAACCCTCTGGTACTGATCCAAACTTCGGTAGTTATTTTCAAGCAGTGCTCCCTTGATTTTTTGCGCTACATCCCTCCAATTTTTTGCCATCATCTGTAAGGGGACGGTTGTCAGAATAGTTCCAAGAGCTTTATGTTCCACGACGTTTTTAGCCCAGTCGAGCCTGATGTCTTGCAATCCTCGTATACTTAAAAATTTACTTTTAATTTCGTTCATTTTTGCTCCTGATGCTAGACAATATTTATTTAGTTGTCTCTCTAGAGCCATCACGTCTTCTCTGTTCCTTACTATTATCCCTACATCATCAGCGTAGGCGCCAACCACTATTTTCCTTTCATAGATAGTAAGACCTGTCAGTTTAGCTTGCAGTTGGCTTAATAATGGTTCCAATGATATTACAAAAAGTAACATCGATAGAGGACTTCCCTGAGGTACTCCTCGTTTAATTTGTGTCTGTTTCGTCAGTTGACCGTTAACAGAAACTTTAGCCGAGATCCCCAGTGCGGCATTTTTGACGATGTTTATAGTTCCTGGAAGAAATCCCATTCGTTTCTTGCTTTCTAGAAGATACTTGTGTTCGACCTGGTCGAAAGCTTTATAAAAATCGACGAAGAGGAGACTGCAGTGAATATTGCTAACAGAAGTTAAAGCAATAATGTCCCTATATTGCGCAGCAGTTTGGAGTATCGTCCTTCCATAGGCACAAGTCTGATAATGACAGATAATTTCCTCAGTTAGTGGTACGATACGTTTATTTACTGCCCTTGCAATAATCTTGTAGTCAGAATTCAGTAGGGAAATTGGTCGAAGATTGTTGATTTTCTTGCATCCTTTGTTTGTTGGGATCAGAACAATTTTACATTCTTTCAATTCTGAGGGGACACATTTACACTGAAACACTTCATTCACAATTTCTGTCATCTTATCTCCTATCAAATCCCAGTACCTTTTATAAAACTCGATGGGTAAACCATCGGGTCCTGGTGACTTCTTAGTGGGAGAACTGCGTATAATTTCCAGTACTTCTTGATTAGTAAAGGCTGAAGACAACTGTTGATTGTCTTCTCTAGTTATTTTAGAAGTCACGTTTTCAAACAGTTCATCGTAATAGTCTTCATTAGAGTCACATGATTCATATATATATCTCTGTAGTACCGATGTATTTCACGAATTATTTCATTTTGTTTGGTGAGGACAGTACCATCTACCAGCTTGAGTTCATCCATGAAAGTCCTTCGGCGGTTTTTGTTGTGTTTTATTAAGTGATACAAAGCCGCAGATTCGTCCTCACTGACTGATTTTGCTTTAGATTTAAGCTTAAGTCCTTCTAATTGTTGTCTCTTCAATGCTATTAACTTTGCTTTTATCTTTTTAATATCTTGCAGTCGAGTCGTAATTCCGTCTACCTGATCATATAACCCTCTTAATACACTGTAATAGAATTCCATTGACTGTTTGATTTCCCGAGAGCGCTCTATGCTATAACAAATAATTACTTTACGTAACTTTGGCTTCGCTCTAGTGGTCCACCACTCTAAAACACTATTATAGCTGTTAACTGAGCGTAGACACAGTTCCCATGCACGATTAAGTTCTTCTCCTAATTCCTTGCCCATTAAAACAGCAGCGTTCAAACACCATTGGCCCCTGTACCAACGTGTTGGTTGTTGATCTAAATTGATACAGGTAGAAATGCTCCTGTGATCTGAAAAGCTTGCAGGAATTGTTTCCGCTTTAAGTACATTGGTCGCTAGGTTGTCCGACACATAGATCCTATCAATTCTACTGGAGGATGTACTGGTAATATAGGTGAACTGGACCAGTGTCGGATACTTAATTTCCCAAACGTCCCTCAGTTTCAGTTCTCTGACAAGACGGTTCAGCTCGTTTGAATAATTAAAATTGGGGAACTGGTCTTTTCGGTTCAGAACACAATTAAAATCACCCGATAGTATGAGTTTTTGAGGGTCCTTCCGAAGTAGATAAATTATTTCTTCTTTAAAAAACTTTGCTCTTTCGGAACTATGCGTATTGCCAAAGGGTGCGTAAAGGTTAATAATTGTCACACCCATTATGCTCACCCCTATTCCTCTTCCAGATTCAAGCATTTCTACATCATTTACAGGAATACCGTCTTTTATTAAAATTGCCGTGCCAACATTCATTTCAGGTGCAGAATTAATTAGAACAACATATCCGGGTATTGTAATATCTGTCATTAGCACCTCTTGCAAGAGAGCAATGTCTGTTGCTGATTCGTACAAAAATTGTTTTAAAGCTTCGGTTTTAACTTTAGACGTAATCTTATTTATATTTATTGACGTTATTGTATAGGCCTGTAGCATTTTTTGAGACTATATAATGAATTAATTGAAAAAGTTGGGAGGTTATCCGAATAAAGCATGCCATGGCCAACAGCAGCAATAAAATACTTACGAAAATATAAAAAGAAAAAAAAACATCATATTGCTATGATACTTCATGAACGTCTTTTAGATGCAGCAAATATTTGTTAAAAAAACTGATTGAATCCCTCTTTTTTTCCGCTAAGTGTTGCGCCTTCAATGTCAAACCCTGGGATATATCTGTACGTTCATTACAGGGGGAAGTTCCTTGTAAGACATTTTTGGAATTTCCCTTCAAGGAACCTTCAGTGACTATTTCATATTTGATATTTGGCGGCTTTTTATTGCCCCTGGCGGGCTGTTGTCTGCTTTGCTTCCGAGTAACTCTCAGATTTTGTTGCGGTTTGACTCGGCGGCGCAGCAAGTCCTGAGTCGCCGTGGTTTCCTGTTCACTTTCCTTGTTTTCGTCTGCCGTGTTACAACTTCGATCAGGCGAAGTCTGTTGTCCGCTTCCGCGTTGCTGTTGACGGTCTTGCGCGACCTGCATCGGTGTGTCTAACGCGGCGTGTTGCTCGTCGACTGCTGCCTCGGTCTGCTTGTGTTGAGACACGTCCGGCTCCTCAGAGAGCAGCAACTTGTTCGCCGACGTGTCAGGCACTATTTTATCAGATTCCGTCTCTTGCATTACTTCTTGTTCTTTGTCTGACTGAGATTGTAGCGTGGTTTCGTCCTCCGAAGGCAGTTCTTTCATGTCTACGTTCCCTGTTCCCTCTAGCTCTTCCGCTTCGCACGGCTTCTGCTTGCGGGCGGAATGTACAGGAGAGGAATCTTCATCAGATTGATCTTCCGTTTTTTCTAGGGGTCTTTTCTTGGGTTGCTGCTCACTTTCACGCACAGCATAACCGCTATTTGTAACTGGATTCAAGGGTGGGAACTCCTTTTCGGGTATGGTGACCACATCAGAAGTACCTTCCATGGCGACCTTAACAGGAGGGGGTTGCTCAGTAGAGGCCATAATGTTACTGAGTGTGAGTCGTTGCCGCTGTATTAAATTGGTTCTCAAAACAACGGCACGACGTGGGCAGTCCTGTCGGAAGTGTCCAGATTCGTTACAAATTTGACAAGTTTGGTCTTGTCCAGAATACACAATGTGAGCTTTATAACCTTCTACGGTAATACAAGAGGGAATATTGGTTTTAACTTCCATTTCTACAGATCGTATACCATTATAACATTGCAGTTTGTACTGCTTGGACCACCGTTCATTCACAATTGAAATAACGTCCCCATATTTTGAAAGTGCTTCCTTAATCAACAGATTATCAATTTCAATAGGGATATTTAAAAACCTCACAGTTTTATACGTGATATCAGCTTTCCGTACTGAGACTATACTTTTAGATCCATCTCTATGTTCAAATTCTACAGCATTACCCCACTTTGTCAGAAATTTGTCGACCGTCACCGGACTAAAAAACTTTACAAACACACAGTATTGATCAGCGTCTAATTGAGTGGTATGTACAGAATCAGAATTAATGCCCATTACCTCAAACAGCCAGTCGTGTACTTCCAGAGCAGACGGTTGAACAGGACGAGTTTCCCTCTTGAAAGAGAAAACCAGATTATTTTTTCGTGCAGAATCAGCCATTTTCGCCAGCGGCGTAGAAATCCCAGTGAACACCGAAATCCCGCCAAATGACGAGACGTTCATAAACGAAACACGTAAACACCACTATACAGCACTTCAAGTACGTGTACGAACACAGAAAGAACAGGAACACTGAACGTAAACAAATACACCGGCGCGAGCGCTAACGTATACGGAGCAGCAGCGGGCAGGTCCGTTCGCAAATGTTCAAATGTTTGTTAAGCTTAAGGGACTTAACTACGGGGTTATCAGTCCCTAAACTTACAAACTACTTATGAACTACCTACAACTAAGGACGGCACAAACATCCATGCCCGAGGGGGGATTCGAACCCCCGACCGTAGGTCCGTTCGTGTTGGCAGCTGAAGCCGAACGCAACCGAGTCGCACTGATAGAAAGTACTGAGGCACAAATCGTTATAGGTTCTCAAAGCTGGCTGACGCCTGAGATAAGTTCGGCCGAAATTATTTGAAAGGGTCAAGTGGTCTTCAGAAAGGATAGAATAAATAAAAGAGGGGGTGGCGTATTTATTGCTATTACAAGCGGTTTATCCTGCAGCGAAATTGAAGCAGATACTTCCTGTAAGTTTGTATGGGTAGAGGTTATACCTGACAAACGGAATAAATTAATAATTGGATCTTTTTATCGGCACCCTGACTTAGACGATGCAGTTGCCGAAATGTTCAAGGAAAGCTTGAATCACATTTCAAATAGGTATCCGAAGCATACTGTTATAACCTCGCTAGTTACATTTCAGGCGGTACAGACAAGCAGTCTTGCGAGCTACTTTTGGACACATTCTCCGAAAACTGTCTTGAGCAGTTAAACCGGCAACCCACGCGCAATGGAAATATTCTAGACCTTATAGCCACAAACAGGCCTGACCTTATAAACGATGTCTGTGTAGAGACAGGAATTAGTGATCATGATATCATCATAGCGTCGATGGTGACCAAAGTTCATAAACCAGTCAGGAAGGCTAGGAGCGTGTTTTTGTTGGGAAAAGCCGACAAGCAAATGTTACGATCGCACTTAGAAAATGAATGGGCATCGTTTAATTCTGGGACTATGGATGTAGAGGACTTGTGGACTAAATTTAAATGCATTGTTAATGAAGGGTTAGAGAAATATGTGCCAGTAAAGACGATTAAGGATGGAAAAGATCCACCGTGGTATAATAATAATGTTAGAAAGCTGCTGAGAAAGCAAAGGCTGTTGCACTCTCGATTCAAAAAAGAACACGCAAATGATGACAGGCAAAAGTTAGTAGAGATTCGTGCGTCTATAAAAAGATCGATGCGTGAAGCATACAATAATTATCACAAGCCATATCTTAGCAAAAGATCTTTCCGAGAACCCGAAAAAATTCTGGTCCTATGTAAAATCGATAAGCGGGTCAAAGCCCACTGTCCAGTCACTAGTTGATCATTCCGGGGCAGTAATAGAAGAAAGCAAACGGAAAGCTGAAGTTCTAAATTTAACCTTTAAGAAATCTTTCACGCAGGGGGACCGCACAAATATACCATCATTTGATCAACGTACTAATTCCGAAATGGGGGACATAGCAATAGGTATTTCCGGTGTAGAGAAGCAGCTGAGAGAGCTAAATACGAAAAAGTCTGCTGGTCCGGATGGAATACCAGTTCGGTTTTACAAAGACTATTCTGCGGCATTGGCCCCCTACTTAGCTTGCATTTATAGCGAGTCTTTAATTCAGCGCAAAGTTCCTAGTGATTGGAAAAAAGCGCAGGTGACTCCCGTGTATAAGAAAGGAAAGAGAACTGACCCATACAATTACAGGCCAATATCGTTGACATCAGTTTCATGTAGAATTTTGGAGCATATTCTCAGTTCGAATATAGTAAATTTCCTTGAAACGGAAAAGCTTCTTTCCATGAATCAGCACGGGTTTAGGAAACATCGTTCATGTGAAACTCAGCTTGCCCTTTTCTCACATGACATCTTGCGAGTCATGGACGAAGGGCAACAGGCGGATTGTGTTTTTCTCGACTTCAAAAAGGCGTTCGACACGGTGCCACACTGCAGACTGCTAACGAAGATACGAGCTTATGGAATAGGTTCACAGATTTGTGACTGGCTGGAAGACTTCCTAAGTAATAGAACGCAGTACGTTGTTCTCGACGGCGAGTGTTCATCAGAGACGAGTGTATCGTCAGGCGTGCCCCAGGGGAGTGTGATAGGACCGCTATTATTTTCTATCTATATAAATGATCTGATGGACAGAGTAAGTTGTAATTTGCGGCTGTTTGCTGATGATGCTGTGGTGTATGGGAGGGTGTCGTCTGTAACTGACTGTAATAGCATACAGGTTGACTTAGACAAAATTTCTAGTTGGTGCGAAGAATGGCAGCTAGCTCCCAATGTAGAAAAATGTAAGGTGATGCGCATGAGTAGAAAAAACAATCCTATAATGTTCGAATACAGCATCAGTAGTGAGCTTCTTGATGCGGTCGCGTCGTTCAAATATCTAGGCGTAACATTGCAGAGCGATATGAAATGGAACGAGCATGTAAGGACAGTTGTGAGTAAGGCGGACAGCAGACTTCGGTTTATTGGGAGAATTTTGGGAAGATGTACTTCACCTGTAAAGGAGACCGCGTATAAAACGCTTGTACGACCACGTCTTGAGTATTGCTCAAGTATTTGGGACCCGCAGCAGATCGGTTTGAAGGAAGACATAGAGGCGGTTCAGAGGCGAGCAGCTAGATTTGTTACCGGTAGGTTCGACCAATGCGCGAGTGTCACGGAAATGCTCCGGCAACTAAATTGGGGATCGCTGGAAGAAAGACGACGTTCTTTTCGTGAATTTCTGTTAAGTAAATTTAGAGGGGCGGAATTTGAAGCTGAGTGTAGTACGATCTTGCTGCCGCCTACTTACATTTCGCGTAAAGATCACAAAGACAAGATAAGAGAAATTAGGGCTCGTACGGAGGCATATAGGCATTCTTTTTTTCCTCGTTCAATTTGGGAGTGGAATAGGAAAGGAAATGCCTAGTAGTGGTACAGTGTACCCTCCGCCACGCACCTTACGGTGAATTGCGGAGTATGTATGTAGATGTAGATGTAGATGTAGATGTAATCGGTGGCGACTTTAATTTACCCTCGATATGTTGGCATCATTGCGTATTCAAAACCGGCGGCAAATATAAAACATCGTCCGAACTAGTTCTGAAAGCTTTTTCTGAAAACTACTTCGAACAGTTAGTTAATGAACCCACTAGAATAGTAAGTGGTTGCGAAAATACCCTTGATCTCCTAGCAACAAATAATCCTTAGCTAGTAAAGAGCATCAAAACAGATACAGCATGCGAAACTTTGAAGTAGATGTTCCTGGAGTAGTAAAACAACTTAAGTCACTAAACAAAAACAAATCTTCCGGGCAAGATTGTATACCAACTAGATTCCTCTCAGAGTATGCTGATGCAATAGCTCCGTACTTAGCTATAATTTACAACCGATCACTCAGTGAAAGATTCGTACCCAAAGACTGGAAAGTTGCCCAAGTTACTCCAGTATTCAAGAAAGGCAATAGGATTGATCCCCAAAATTACAGGCCAATCTCATTGACGTCGATTTGCCTTAGGATTTTGGAACATATAATTTGTTCGAATATTATGAATTACCTCGAAGAGAACGACGTATTAACCAATTGTCAACACGGATTCAGAAAGTATCGCTCTTGCGAAACACAGCTTGCCCTTTATTCACATGAAGTGTTAAGTGCCATCGACAAGGGAGCTCAAATCGATTCCATATTTCTGGATTCCCGGAAGGCTTTTGACACTGTACCCCACAAGCGGTTTCTAATGAAATTGCGTGCTTATTGAATATCTCCCCAATTGTGCGATTGGATTCACAATTTCATATCAGAAAGGACACAGGTCGTTGTAATTGACGGTAAATCATCGAATAAAAAAGAAATGATATCTGGCGTTCCACAGGGAAGCGTTATAAGTCCCCTACTCTTCCTCGTGTTTATAAACGATTTAGGAGACAATCTGAATAGCTCCCTTAGACTGTTCGCGGATGATGCTGTCGTTTATCGGTTAGTGAAGTCAACAGAGGATCAAAAGCAACTGCAAAGTGATTTGGACAAAATTTCTACATGGTGCGAAAATTGGCAATTGACACTAAATAAAGAAAAGTGTGAAGTAATACACATGACCACTAAAAGAAATACGCTGAACGTCAATTACGCGATAAATCAGTCAAACATAAGGTCGTAAATTGTACCAAATACCTAGGGGTTAAAATTACGACCAACTTAGATTGGAAAGAACACATAGAAAATATTGTGGGGAAGGCGAACCAAAGGTTCCGTTTCATTGGCAGAACGCTTCGAAGATGCACCAGCTCCACCAAAGAGACTGCCTACATCACACTTGTGCGTCCTCTCCTGGAGTACTGTTGCCCCTTGTGGGACCCTTACCAGGTGGGACTCACGGAAGACATTGAGAAGGTTCAGAGAAGGGCAGCTCGTTTTTTTTTTTTTCTCACGTTACGAGGGTGAAAGCGTCACGGAAATGTTGCACGAATTGGGGTGGAAATCATTAAAAGAAAGACGTTATTCATTGCGGCGTGATCTGTTTGCGAAGTTTCAATCACAGACTTTTACTTCTGAATGTGAAAATATTTTGCTAGCACCCATCTACTTAGGGAGATATGACCATCCCAATAAAATAAGAGAAATCAGATGGAAAACGGAACGATTTATGTGTTCTTTCTTCCCGCGCGATATTAGAGATCGGAACGGTAGAAAAAAGTTATGAAAGTGGTTAATGAACCCTCTGACAGGCACTTAAATGTGATTTGCAGAGTATCTATGTAGATGTCGATGGTGCAGATTCTCTTTTAATGTTTTCGTCTCTCTGCCTATCGCGTTCTTCGAGATGTTTCAGTAGTTATGCAAACGAATCAGGCACTGGTGAACATCTATTCATAGGGTTTCCATTACTCGTGGAAGGCTGAGTTGGCGTAGTCAAATGCTCATCAACACTTTTGTGCACTTCCGTAGTTTGAGTGGTTTTTTCGTGATTCCAGCTCCATAATTGGTGACATTGGAATAATTGCTTCTACCTTATCCTCTTTAAGCTCTGACTCAAAATTATTTTCAGTTGTGTGCAAAACTGAATTTACATTGTCAACTAACTTTCTCTTTGGACGACCCATATTGTAATCCCAGTACCATGTATCTGAATAAGAGACTTGTAACACTGCCTACCCAGAATGTACTATACATACAATAACTTGAATGCTGGTTCCAGAAATCATGGATACAGATAAAACAACAGGTATTAATTGTGTACTACTGCACTTTCTGTTTGTGATCGATCGCGGGAACCAGACAATAATGTAATGCAGTGCCTACCTTGATCATAAAGGTGTGTAGGGCTGAACAAATTCACTGGAAACTGTTATTCTGTACGTCTGGTCATCACTCAGTTGTCGTGATAAGAGGGTAATGTCTCGTTTGGGTATATGAATCTGAAGTACATACGCAAATATTAGCTATAAATAATTATACTAACCAATACATATAAACATATTAAAGAAAATTAAATTACTATTGTATTTTACTCAAAAACATAAAATTTTAGAACGAGTGAGCCTGTTGCCCTTAAGGTTAAGCTGTAAAAATAGTCGACTTCAAAAATATTTTTTTGTTTTTTGTAGTTTTCATTTGCATGTGGGATTATATAATCTATAATGACTTTAGCTTCGTCCCTTGTCATGATTCAAATGTTCAAATGTTTGAACATTATGGGACTTAACCGTGGGATCACCAGTCCCTAAACTTACAAACTACTTGTAAACTAACTTATACTAAAGACAGCACAAACATCCATGCCCGAGAGAAGATTCGAACCCCCGACGGGGAACGGAATCTGAGCTTAGCGCCTCAACGCGCTCGGCTACTCCGCCGCGGCTTTGTCATGACTGATCGGTAAACGTGATCTGATGGATTTTAAATATTCATTTGTATGTATTATTATGATTGGATGGATTGTCATTATTACACGAGAAACATGGTAACAGGTTTATATAATTAAATATTTTTCTTGACTACTGTAGCAGAAAAAATGTGACGCTTGGTGGAATATTTATGCTGATGCCCCGGCTGTTCGCGAGAACGAAGACATCCAGAGGACTCAGAAAAATGTGGCGGCGGCGAAGCACGTCGAAAACTGTTGGTGTGAAAGCGTTTGTATTTAATGTTTGGGCGGCTGCTGATTTCTTATTGCGCCGGGTTGCCATTTTAAAAAATATTTATTTGTCAAGTATTTTACTACACTGTTCCACTTTTTAACTGTGAAAATAATTCTGAACCAAAAGACTTTTCTACATTGTTCGGAAATTAATTGCAAAAATGATTCTGTCAATATCTGAACTTAAAAAGAAAAACAGTTATCTCAAGTAAATGAGACGCTCATGACAAAATAACTGATTAATTGTCCCTTAGTAATTACTAATTACTCGCTGAATTTCAATAAAGTCGCAACTGCCCATTCGTTGCACTTATTTGCGTCGTAACGCTACTTACGTAGTAAAAATAATGTCACAATATACCACCCATGTTCACAGCGGCAGCTAGGGAGAGGTAAAATAAAATTGTTAACTCCTCTCAAAACGGATTTGAGACCAACCCTGATTTCATTGAACTTTAATTTTAAATTTGCAGCTAAATGGTGGCGGAATACTGCGATCCCGGGCGCCGGCTGCTCGCTGCGACAGTTGTTGCGCTTTGCTGAAATATTTTTCACGTATATAAAGTCTTTGGTGGAATGACGCTTTTACTACAGTGGCACAATGTAAACAGTACTAACGCACACATTTTACGTGATGTTATTGCAGTTTATCAGTGAAAAGGCCAAATAAAATGGCAAGACATCACAAGTTGTGCATTTACATTGACTCAGAAGATATATGCAGTTACTAAACTTCGTGATACGGCAAGCTTTACAGTTTTCCAACGTGAAAGGAAAATATAACTCAATAACGGGAAAGGCCTCGCGCATCGTAGCATAGCGCGTCTATGCGCTCGGACGCTCCGCCGCGGCAATGCACTTTTCATTTCTTATAATGACTTCGCCTTCAAACCGAGAAGCTTAACTATGATGCCGGCTTACTAGCGTAATTAATGTGATTACAGGTCACAGAATGCTAACCTTGGGCTCCCGAAGAATATTAAGCTGACACTGTATTTTCAACGGCCCGACAGCACTTTTTTTGCCCAATAAAGGCGGAAAAACGGTAGATAAGCAGTAAGGAACGTAGTTTTATTTTGCGCTTTACCTGGTCTTACAAATGTCGCTATTGTTTCTTCTGGCGGCCTCATATTAGAACACTCTTTTTCTTTCTTTACAGTATTGACTGTTCAAATTCTTTTGAAATTTACATGTATTAAACGAAGAACAGAACGTGTTTTTTTTTTTTTTTTTTTTTTTTTTTTTTTTTTTTTTTTTTTTTTTTTTTTTTTAACCTAAGGGACCAAAATGCTAAGATCATAGGTCCCTAGACTTACAAACTACTTAAACTAACTTGTACTGAGGACAACACGCATCCATTCCCAAGGGAGGACTCGAAGCTCCGACGCGAGAGGCCGCGCGATTTGTAACGTGGCTCCCCATACCGCATGGCCATTCCCGCGCGGCAGAACGTATGCAATTAATGAAATGTGAAGTGCAATGATTTCACGTAATTTTCCAAATAACAAACATACAGTTGTATCAGATCCTGTAATGTAAAGTGGGGTAATCGAGATGAAGAAAGTTTCACATCAGGGCTAGTAGGAGGTGCGCACACCACTGGCATCAATTGCCTGATAGGCGGCCTATGTAAATAGGTCCCATGTATCCAAAAGTAAGTCCGGGCCGGTGTCGGCCATAGCAGCTTCACGTGACTCTCCGGTTTAGCCCTCTAGTTTTCAGTAGTTACGAAATCTGGCGCTCGAACAGGCCAGTCGATAAAATCGGCGTCCGTCTGTTACGAAAATCATTGGCAAACCATTCGACTCGTGTTTACTTGTGAGTGGTCCTGCTGGGATTGGATTCCTTCATTAGAACAGAGCACTGAAACCATCATAGCGGGCGAGTGCCAGGCTGCTAAAACACCCTGGTAGTAAATAACTCTTAACAGACACTCGTCTGTGGCGTAGTCTGCTATCATTCTCCGTATAAATCGTGAATATTCGTTTTATGTTTGTATATATAAGAGTATAGGTGGTATTATGCGCAGTCACCGACAACCAAAAACGTCTGTAAGTAATCTCGTTACAATCAAAAAGAAACAAATACTCTATCTAAAGTGTGTTACTTGTAGCGTTGCCAGTGTGTGTTGCGTTCTTAATACTCATAAAAATTTCCATACCAAATACATCATGTCTTAAGATCTGCTGCGCTAGATATTTCGCAGTATTTTCCTAAACTGATCTCTTTATACACAACAGAGCACTCACTTAAATTGATAAATGTCACGAATCTGTCGGCTTGCAACTCTCCTACATCACCTATAAGGCAGCAAATATATAAACTTTTAGCAAATGTTGAAATGTTTGTTAAAATTTTGGGACTTAACTGCAGGGTCATTAGTCCCTAAACTTACAAGCTACTTATGAACTAACTTATACTAAAGACAACACAAACATCATGCCCGAGGGAGGATTCAAACCTCCGACGCGGGAGGCCGCGCGATCCGTAACGTGCCGATCCAGACCGCTCAGCTACTCCCGCGCGGCCGGCCTTTAGCATCGGCATTTCTATTGATACCAAGACGCATCGTCAATGTTCGAGCACATCATCAAAGAATGAAAATAATTAGTAACCAGATTTAAATTTTCACTCTGTAGTAGAGTGTATGCTGTTACGCACCGTTATTAGGTGGCGTCAGGACCTTAACAACAACACTGTTTCTTTAAATTTAAGCCACATCTTATCTACACTTCCATAGTTAATATGGAAGGAATGGAGTCTTTATCTTAGAAAGAAGTTAATCGTATGTTTGATATATTGTGTCTATTTTCGTGGTATCTATCACAAAGCGATAAAAGTGTTCCAAATAAAGCATTCATATTTATTTACGTACTAGACGAATATGTAATAAAATGGGGGTACCTATTTTTTTTAAATACTGTTGTTATCCGTTTGACCTATGGCAGCGCCATCTAGCGAACCAACCATAGCGTCATCTGTTTTCCCCCTTCAAGCTAGAAAAGTTTTGTTCTTTCTAGTTTTTTCGTTTGATGCTTATTTCGTGAGTTATTTGGCCCCGTCACTATCAATGGACCACCCTGTATATTATGTGGACTATTCAAGCCGTCATCTCTAGTTTTATGTTTCCCGTATACGTGAGTTGTCCAGACGTAAACGCGGCCCCCTGTGAGCTGCGCCGCCACCTTCCTCCTGGTTTTGCTCTGATGAGGTAACATGGTCCTCTGTCTGTAACAACTGAAATGCACTCCAGCGAAGATCACACCGATGGGATACTGATCTATGGAGAGACGCAGCGCAACTCAGCTGAGACTCGAAGGCTGTATTCGCAACGTTTTCCAACGCTACGTCTACCTTCTGCACATGCTTTTAGACATGCGTTTTAGAACCGAGGAAGCTTCCCAGGTATAATGTGTCGTGTAAAGACTAATCTGTGATGCACCTAATGTTACCCCGAAACTTACTGGAAATTTTGCAGCACATCCCACGCACGGCAAGCATAGCTTAAAAGAAAACAATGCGTACAAAGCAGTATAAACAAATATATTATCCTGCTATTTAAATTAGGTTGAGATATTATTTGTACCTTTAATAATAACAAAAATAATAATAATATTGCTGTTGTTATTAACATTACGTAAGTCATCTGATCTTACCCGTTAGTACCTATTTCCTATCGTAATTTTGACGAAGAACAGCAGTATCGAGGTCTTCGGAAAAAGGATTCTAGAGGAATGAAAATAGCATCGCTTTAAGCTATACCTACACCAGAAGTTCTATGGAAACGATTTCCAAAATTGGGTATCGTTCTGCAGATTCTCTTAAACAAAGTAGACATAAATCTGGATTTCATTAGGCAGATTTTATGCGGAAAGGAAAGTTCGAAGTTTGTGTAACTAAGGAAGCAATCTTCTAAGGTCACCAGACGCTATACTTACAAACTACTTAAACTTACTTATTCTAAGGACAGCACACACACTTGTGCCCGAGAGAGGACAAAGCTCTGGCGGGAGCGGCCATGCAATCCATGATATGGCGCCCTCAGATAACGCAGCCATCCTTCACTGTCGAAGACATAATCAAATCCTCATACTTTCGCCCACATCACATGCAAGCGCACTGAGATGTTACCGTGTGGTGCCGCTTTAGAGGAAATCACATCATTGGACCACTTTACTTGTCTGCCAGACTAATTGGTCGGCTGTATTTTCAATTCCTACAGAGTGAGATGAACCACGGGAATTTCCTAGAAGACATCCCACTTCAGTTAACTGTGAGGCACTGGGCTGAGCACGATGGTGCACCACCCTGAGGGGTTTGGAAATATCTTAACAACGTGTACCCCGAGCAGTGATGCTTGGATTTTTTCTTGTGGAGACATATCAAAGCACGGGTCTACGAAACGAAACCGGAAAATCCATATGTAGCAAAAGAACGAATACTTTCAGCACGCGCAGAAACGTTAAGAGGTGTCCATGCGAATACCAAGAGACGTGTACATCAATGCATCCAACAAAGCGGACATGCATGTCAACATTTGTGTCATGTATAATTAAGATATCCATCTATAAAATAGGTCTAAAGGAGCATCATTTATTATATTCATTATTCTTTTTCGTAATCAATTACATAATAGCAATCATTTAATATTTCCAATAGTGGAGTACGAATTGCTGCATTATGTGTACTTTATAAATTAGTTATCATATGTCGATATTGCTTGAACGTATAGTTAATATTCTTTGTCCCTTGGGCGTTCATTTTTTGTCAGGCACAATCATTCTTCTACACTGAAACCATGCTCGAGCCGAGGAATCGAACCCAGAACTCCTACAGCAAGCACGTTTTCTATCGGCGAGTTATAGGACCACTTACAGTTGTAAACAGTTTTTTTTTTCGAGCGCCGGTCTTAAGTTTAGGAAGGTCTCCCTTCTGTTGGTGAGGAGACCTCTCTACTGTTCTGCTTAGGCAAACTTTTAGGCATCTGTGGTATTCAGGATTAACTACCGTCAACGGAGGACGGTATATGTGGGCTATCTGGTATGTCTGCCACTGTGCAACCTGAAGAGATGTATGGTTCTGCATTATTTCGTGGGGAATAAATGTGCCATCGCTCTTCTTCTAAAGCAAGTCTTGCTCGGGTTGTCTTTTGCAGCAATGTGTCACGGTCGTTTTTTAAGATATTGTATATCTATCGCGCTATTGTATTTTAGTTTCTATTGGTGAACATTATTTCCGTGTCAGCATAGTGATAACTGGTACACCCAGTCAGTCACATACTTGCCATCTCCCAAACATTAATTGGAATTATAACTAAAAATCCTGCTTTGACAACAAGCAAAGCGAATGACGAGACTTCTTTGTTTTTGTGGATGATCAACGTCGAAGTCCATAGGCAACTCTCGCGTGAAACAATGGGAGAAATAGGAGTACTACCGAAAACAGGCGACTGTATCGTCACTTGTATTCAGGGACCACTAGCTACTTTTTCGTGTAGATCACTTCTGCTGGTATTTGATATGTTCAGGGCACCGCTTAGGGCCTTATTTCAACCGAAATGTTTACCATGGCCGTGTGGTACGCAGGGCGTCTTGTAGTTGTAACTGTTGGATCAGGCCTAGCGAGAGACGGAATATTCGTACACAAACTCTACCGATATTTTGGAAGATGTCTCTATGATTACGTCATTCATCGTTTTCCCTGGACAGAAGACAATGCCGGAAGGGTAATGTAGCCTTTAGGCGCTGACGTCTGTTTAACGCTAAAATGGTCCCGTAGGATCTCTCAAATACACATTCCCAGAATAGGCAACCCGCGCGTCAGCGGACCTAAACATGCTATTGTTAATTTTCATAAAATAAATGTTCAGTTGCTACTATTGTAATACCTACATAATATCCCCCTCGTTTTGTTTACTTATTCACTACAACGTCTGAAGTTAATTAAAGCTAACGGTGTTATGTTGACCCTGTATCTCCAAGATACTAAGCGACGACCAGTCATCCTAAAACTGACATGACCATTCCAATGTTAAACTGCCGTGCTTGCCTCATCGGTATGAGGGATGGGATGACACAGCAGCCGAGATATGTTTATATTTCGTGATCTTCCGTCTCCAGTTCCGTTCCTTAGAAGTGAAAACGACAGCCAACACTCGTACACCATGCACACCATATGATGGCTTGTATGCCGATACCAAAAGGGGAACACATTTCTGCGTGGAGACGATATTGGAATACCTCGGTTCACATCACTTGTTATGAACATGTCTGGCCACTTGTCACAGTACGGGCTACTGCCAAATAGGTTTCTAGAAGAGTCACTCCGACATGTGATAAGCATAATATTCTTTCCACAATTGTGGAACATACTGCACCCTCAGCAACACATAGATATTTCGTGACCAAAAAGGGAATGCGGTTGTTTTTCTAAAGCAAATGATTATCGCGCTGCTGTATTGTACGTGTCTGGAAGAATGTAAATTGTTTATTTAGAACTCAGGTTGACATTTTGATTTACTTACATGCCTGCCTGGTGTGGTCTCTACCGATGCCATTTGTGTAATAATAAGTCACTCTTATGCCTGTAGTAGTGTGGTTTATGTCATTAGTTATTTACAAGTGAGTCTAATCACCGCTGTCTTGATCTTGTGCGCAGTTTTGGGAGACTCGTGTAAATGGAATTATACCTATAACCTCCCCTTGCCCCAATACATCACACAGAACTCGATGGTGACACGTAACGTAAGGTTTCTTGCGGAGTATAAATATTCCATGACCAATACGGTAACGTAGTCGCGATCTGGTCATTTGTTTGTATCGTTACATTTCTGTGTGGTGATGAAACTCGAATACCTCATTGCACTTGACAATTAGCCTAATTGTCACTGTCCTTGCCTCTTCAGCCACTACGGGAAACTCGCGTAATTGCGCCTACAACTCACCTATAATCCCAATACATCGCACAGGTCCCGAATGAAGAATTATTATTATTTTTTTATTTTTTACATTTACGCAATTCTACGTCTAATGATCCCGTAATAAATTTCCTTAATCACGAAGGGCATAATTATAACAAAACCTATCCTGTTCTCTTTTCCCTACAAGACACCCAGATCGTGAGCATAAAGCGAAAACTCCATTAATTATTATTAACAATTAACCACCTCGTAACCATCAATTGCACATCTTCTCATCCCAACAAATCGTACAAATATTTGTGACCCAACAGTCATTTCAACACTGTGGCCTGACGTAATTCCAGTTGTTATTAACTACCAGCACACGAGAAAGTCTGTGGATCTTAAACGTGGGTCACTGTACGAAATGAAAGCTTAGCTTTGGTAGGAGGTACCCAGATAAGAGTTTACTGTTATAAAAAAAAGCTTAATTTTAGCATTAACATTAGCAAAAGGTCTGTGTGAACTACTGGCTACTCCCTGCTGCAAAACCTTGTTCCCTGGCCCAAATTGAGTTGGTTCAAATTACTCTAATAACAGGAAGTTAACGATACAGTGGTCAATATACGTAGCGGCTCACACAAATTTACACACAGGCATTAATAAACAAGCCACCACAATTGAAGTTGTATCATTAACGTGGCTAAGAACAACATTTATGGCGCAACGGAACTTAAACATAACAAATTTGCATCTGAGATTGTTCTCGGCACTGGTGAAAAACAATATAAAATTAAGGGGAAAGGTGCTAAAAAACTACAATTTATAGGCAAGTCAAAATTATACTGCACTTAACTTGCTTATTCAGGTCGAACGTAAGCAAAATGGGGAACCAATTTTGTTAATAGAATAAAAATGCACCCTACTTACATTAACTAATACTGACGATGCCTAGCATTGAATTTAACATAAATTACACAGAACGTAACGCTACTGGAGAGTAGGGGATAGTATTTACAAACAACACTCACTCGCTCACACACACGCAATGCAACAGCGAAAATCACCACAATCAGCATGCTGAAGCGAGGCAGAAGCAGGCGCCGATATCGTAAGCGAAATTCAGCAAACCCGAAGGTACCACAATTCACAATATACAATAAAACTGCGAAGATGGATCTGGTCAATCGTGCCTGATTTGAGATGGTGCGTGAGTATAGCAAAGTTAAGTTGTATCTAAATTAGACCGCGAGCAAACACGCTAACGGCGACACACGGCTACGTTACATGATCGCACTCCACTGAAGGGGAAGTGATTAAAAATCGGATTCATTACACAAAATCACGGCGGACTTTTGAGTTGCAATATGAGAGTAAACTATCTAGGCACTGGTTTTATGAGAAGTGGGGTGAATTCAGGTGACTAACGGCAAACCCCTGAAGTCGAAGTTCGGTCCCACGTGGTTCCGAAAACCGATAAAAATGTATAAATTCAAATTCAATTTCCGAAAATTAAAGAAAATTAACTACGGCATGCAACCCTTAGAACTGCGTAGAATTTCAGAAAGAAGCGAAGCTACTGAAATGCAGCAACATGCGATTGAGAGCGTTCACAGAGACGGAAGAAGTCCAGTCTCAAAACCCGGAAAAGTGAGGTGATTACAAAGTCGGAAAAATTAAAATAAAAACTACGACATGCAACCCTTAGATATGTTTAGAATAACATAATAAAGCGAATTAAATGGAGCTACACGCGATAGGAAGCGATTTCAGAGACGGATGAAGTCCAGACAGAAATGTGAAGTAATTACAAAGACATAAAATGAGAATTAAACCTACAGCGTGCAACCCTTAGAAATACATAGAATTTCATAAGCAAGCTATTGAAGAAGGTTGTACAAGGCTCAGAGAGAATTACTGACAAAGACTGAGTGCATACTACAAGTTCGGAGTAGAAACAGCAAAATTAAAATAGACGGGGAGAGAAGATCGCGAAATGTTTGTGGAAATCAGAAGGATACACGCATAGTTACTTGCCTGATAGGCATGGAACAAACAATAGTGGAAGCTGAAGGCTTTGTTCTAAGAACCAACCACATGGAACACATATCACTCACGGAAGGAAACGGTAAGAAATATTTTACATGCACTGTACAAAACTGAACACATCGTCTGTTAGAAGTCGGGCCCCACAAAGCTAGAAAGAATTTACACCACCACATAATCACAAAGAGTTTGAATATACCAGGCCGTTATCAAACTGCAACTAGTAAAACATACTCCGCATTTATCTTTTGGATATCACTGTATTGAAAAATCAGAACACATTTCCGCGCACGATCAGAAAAATATTCCGAAAAAAGAATCTAAGTTCAAGACTCTAATTAAAATATGCTAGACAATGAATCGCTACCATCTCCACAGACACAAGAGCAAAACCAACCTTACCTCCCCATGATCCGAACACAAAGTGAAGACCAAGCGGAAAGGAGGCGCGAAAACTACCGGAAACTGGCAAAACCCACTCAAAATGAGGTGGTGGGGGAGAGACTCGCCCTGGAGAGGGCTCGTCGTCTGGCTTGTAACCAGAGGGTGTAGAAACCTCTTTGGTACCACCAACAGCAGTGGTTGGTAACGACTAGCTATGGACTCTGAGCCAGAGAGAAGCATGCAAAGCGAGCTATTAGTACCCACATTCAGACAGCCGTTAGATTCTCGCACATTTTCACAGGGACAGTGGCCTACCGGAGAAGCCGTGCTTATTGCTACATTCATCAACACAATAATAAATTATTAAAATAACAAATTCCTAGCAATATTAACTACCATTTAAGAAACTAATATTTTAAAACATGAAATAAAAATGCTATGCCTCATGCCTCGAAATGAGCAGGGTTCTAGTTTTAACAAAATGCTAATCTAGTGACATCAAAAAAATTACAATTTTATAAAAAATATATGGAAGACGACAGAGGGTCGTCTTTCATCACGCCCTGTTAATTGAAAATTTTGATGTCAGCTGAGGTATATATTACATCATAGACAGTAAACTTTTCTAAGCTAACATGTGGTTGCCTTATGTGCAACATAGACAGCTGGGGCACATCACTCAAAAACAGTAAATACAAACAACAACAAAAAAACACATTGTAAAATACTGTCACGTTGAAAGGGAAGCAGGCTTGACTTCAAAGGCAACTAAACACAGCACTTATACTGAAAGCTGGTTTATTACGAACTCGCCATACACGCAGCACTAACTGCCTCTCTGGCAGAGTGCTCTGCTATTTATACACAGACAGAATTTAACAGAAATTAGAAGAACAGTTAACATAAGATACAGGTAGAATTTACAAATGAACATGAGAAAGATGTAGAACATTCTGGAATTGTTAATTACGAATAAATAAAATTTTTCTGGTGGATGGGATTCAACCGGCGACCTTCAGCGCCCAGCTATGCCCTGCGCCACGCCTGTCGTGGATGCATCAGGAACATTACCGTCCTTAGGGTCCTTGAACAAGAAGCCATTGTCGTCTACCTGATCTTCAGGATCGTAGTAAAGGCTTCATGTGCAGGACGTGAAGAATGTCTCTTCGTTTTCGACTTTTCGACGACGCCTCATAATCCTCAACTTCGTATGTGACGTCTGACAGGCGGCGTATGACACGATACGGACCAAAGTATCGCTTCAATAACTTTTCTGACAGTCCAACCTTCCGTACAGGGGTACAAATCCATACCAGATCTCCTGGGCTGTACACAACATGTCGGTGCTTGTCGTTATACCGCTGACGGTCCTTCTCCTGGGCGTCCAGTGTCCGTATGTGAGCCAGCTGTCTTGCTTCTTCGACCCTGGTGATGAGCTGTTTAACATAGTCATGCAGAGTGTCGTCCGGTTGGAACGGGAACAGCGTATTCATTGTCGTCTCAGCTTCACGGCCATGGAGCAGGAAAAACGGAGTGAAGCCAGTGGTGTCTTGTGTTGCGGTATTGTAAGCAAATGTCATGACTGGCAGAATTGTATCCCAATCCTTCTGCTCAACATCGACGTATATCGACATCATATCGGCTAACGTCTTGGTAAAACGTTCCGTAAGACTATTTGTTTGAGGATGGTATGCAGTTGTCATTCTGTGGACAATGTCGCATCGTGACATTACCTCTGATACTAGTTTTGACTGGAATACTTTTCCACGATCAGATATCATGACACGTGGTGCTCCATGCTTCAAAATAATGTCTTCTACAAGGAATTTTGCGATCTCTGGAGCTTCTGGAGTCGGCACAGGTTTGGTGACAGCATAGAGTCGCTTACCGGTTGTCGACATCGGGAACCTCCCTAAAAGATCGATCCCAACTCGGTGGAATGGAGATGCTGCCGGCGGAGTCGGTACGAGATGCCCTGGATGTAATTGCGGCACATGCTTCCGTCGCTGGCACTCTTTACAGTAACTCACATAGTGTGTGACACCATAATTAAAATTTTTATTTATTTATTTTATTGTGCTTCGATTTATTATTGGAAAAAAACTGTGTACAAGATATTGATGTATGCAATGAGTAACGTATCTTTGAAACTTATGTTCATTGAAAATGCCTTTTATATTGAAGAAGGTTAGAAAATTCGTTTTGTTAAATATGTAAGTAATATTGTTAATGCAATATGTTTGTGTTAATATTTGTGTATGCTGAAAAACTTGTTGACTGAGGGCTTTTGTAAATTGTACTGGAGTAGAAAAGACGGGGGGCATCCCCGCTGTAACGGATACTGACTGTGTGGGAACGAAAAGGTAGGAAAAACGCGGGAAGTTGTTGGTTGGCGCAGTGGCTAGTGTGTGGCAATGGATTACGGTTTGAGACGTGATAGCGTGCAGTTGCAGTGGTGGTAGGCACAGTGTAATGTACTGAGGTGCCTTTGTTCCTTGGTGGCTATGTTCTGGAGGCCTTTACCTACAAGAAGATTGTAATATGGCCTCGGATGAAATATTCATGCTTTTGTAAGTTCTGGCATCAATTGGTGGCTTAATATTCCAACGCTAAGAAGATTGGTTTTTGGCCACATACTTCAAGAGCCAGTAAAGCAACATATTTCACCACATGGAGCCACACTGCAGCGCCAAAGTTCCACAGTCAGGTAGGAAAGTTTTTATTATATATAACAGTCCGAACCTCATTTTTGTTAAGAATTTTGAATAATTACTTCTTTTAACGAGAATTGACTTTGAACCCATTATTGTCCTATGTCGTTTATCCAAGTAGGGTCCTATCCTTTGGTACAGTGATTATTCCGAGAGACCCACTGAAATAACTATAAACGATTCTAATAACATTTGCTTTGCTGAAATATATAGTGGAGTTTGCATTGAAAGTGAACAGTACAGTAAATCTTATCTCCACTAAGCAAATGCAGTTTCAGTTAGTTCAATAATCAAGTTTTCTGAAGTAGTAAATTTAAAAAAATGTTCAAATGCTTGTAGAACTTAACTACGGGGTCATGAGTCCCTTAGCTTACAAACTACTTATGAACTAGCTAAGACTAAGGACGGCACAAATATCCATGCCCGAGGGGGCATTCGAACCCCCGACCGTAGTGGCCGTGCACACCGTGACTGGAGCGCCTCAGTCCCCTCGGCCACAGCGGCCGGCTGGTAAATTTAAATCTGATTATTAAAAATGTATGTTGAGCCGTGATATAGACTTTGGAGTTACGTAAATTCAATGCATAGTAATTTGTGCGCAAACGAGAGTAGCATATCAGATTCAGGGACCACACTCTTGAATACTGTGTTGGTTTTCCAAATTGTTGAACTGAAGACAATTAATTACTTCGAGGAAATTAATTTATTACGCAACAATTTTACATGTAGTAGTTAATGAAAATATAAGCTTGCTAGTGTTATAAATAAGTCTTGAACAATGCATTACTAAGAGATCGCTATTTGGAAGTGCTTACACTATGGTAACACAGAATAACATTTTTTCTTAATTGTGAATATTGTGAAGTAGGCCTGTACTGAAAGTTGGCTAGGTTAGTGTCTGAAGTTTAATAATTACCTACAGAGTAGTAGATTTTTCCATTCAGCACATTGTTGGTTCTAGCAAGAAGTTTAATTGAATTTTTCCATTTCCATATAATGCTTACTTACAAGTATAGATTATGGTGAGGATGTCTGCTACCTTAGAAAGCGACCACACTACATAAGTGTTCCATTTAAATTACGTTTGTTAATGTTCTGTAAAAATTTTAGGAAATATTTTAGTTATTCAGTAATTATCGAGTCATTGAGATACTTGGTAATTGTTGTCCCTAAAGGACTGGCGACCGTAAATTGAATTTCTTGTAGTGGTAATTTTGTTTGATAATATTGCTCTTTCTGACTCCTGGTAACTTTATAACTGTTTTGTTCCGCAATTCAACTGAATGTTATCACCGATGCCCTTGTTCATTAGGATAACACACGGTTAAAGGAAAATTCTCTCGGATGTGCATCTTGTTGTAAGCGTAAGCTTGTAGCAACTAATGAGTTTTGTTATCGATATCTCAATATATGTAGCAACTCTGCCACGTTATATTGGATATCAATACCTGAACTATAGGTACCTGCAAAGCTTATCAACCCACAAAGAGTGTTGCATATGGTAACCGTGACAGGACTATAGTTTAATTTTCGTGTCACAGTGAAGTAAAATTTCCATAATAAACCTAATATTGGGCAAATCCAACCTGTCACGTATTATATAGTTCTGATGCCCGAATTAGCCATAATATTTGGGAGTAGACACTATCTTTAGTTTGTTTGAACATATTACATTGGATTTATCACGTTATTGTTTTACAATATTGTAAAATTATGGAGCGAAACGATCACGATTTAAATAACTACGAGATTAGCAGCACAAATGGAGACGTTGATAGCGGTTACACGGAGCAAACGCCAGGTGTCGTTGGCGGACAGCCACATTGTCAGTTAACAGCGAGCCCTGATTTATTTGCAGAGGGAAAGTTTGCAGTACTGACAACGTCGCACATTAAGAAGGAATCAGGGTTTGGTGACAGTCTAAGTCAAACAGTAGAAAAGCCTGTAGGCATGGAAAGTTGGTTTAAAATTTTATTAGAAAACATAAATAGTCAGAATGAAAAGATTTGTGAACGAATTGGCGCCCAGAGGGAAAATATAAATCAAATAAAAATACAAACGACCGAAATTAACAAAAAGGTAGAAAACGTAACAAAGGAAGTAACGACATTACACAACGGGTTGACAGTTTACAAACAAATGTGACTACAGAGAACACTAGGATAGAAAAGGTGCAAGATCAGGTCGTAAATATTAGTAACAGGTTCGACACAGAAGTCGAAAGAATACAACAGCAGATAGGTTGTTGATGAAAACAATGTTCAAATTGAACAGTTGCGCAAAACTATTGATGATTCTGAACAAATATTAATAGCCCAGGTAACTGACTCTAAACAAAAGTGTGAATATAACACTTCAAACAGCTAGGGCAAAGTAACCGAGTTAGAAATACAGATACATAGCGGGCCTTCTTATGTTGTCGACAGGGTAAACATTAACAAATTACTCGAAGGAGTGGAAAAATTTGACCCATCCAAGGAGTATGATGGATGGCATCCTCTCGAGTTTTTGAAGAATTGTGAACGAATATTTCCTGAACATTTGACTAGTCAGGAAAAGATAAATCTTACAATTGGTGCGTTGGCAGGAGAAGCCAAACGCTGGGGATTGAATTTAGATACTAATAATATGTCTTTTACCGAGTTTAAAAACAAATTTAAAAATGAGTATTGGTCAGAAGCTAAACAACAGCTTTTGTGGCGTGAATTTGAACGTGCAAAAATATTTGATGGTAGACACAAGGGTACCATGAAAGAATTTTTCGAAACATGGTACAGAAAACTGGCTCACTTGAGAGACAATAGATCTGAATCAGACTTTATTTGGAAATGCTGGTTAAAACTGCCGGAGGATTCGCAAAGATTTGTGGGCAGTGCCCACTGGAACTTTGATTCGTTTTTAGAAAGAGTAGAAGACGAAGATAAGTGGCGTGAGGCGAGAGGTCCATGTCCACATTACAATGGGTCACAAAACCAGCAAAACGGTGAACAGCGACAAGAAAACGGATATCGTGTTAATGTGGTTCAGAGAGGCAGGGGCTCAAACAGAGGCAGATCATCTGGACGTGGTAGAGGTAGAGGACAAGGGTGGCATTCAGATGATAATGAAAATCAGCAGGAAAACTAACTACCGCAAAGGTTGAGGGCCGAACGTGCGCGGGTAGTTTAAACAGGACCAATTTTAGGAAACGCTTGTGTGAACGATTCAGTGCGGATCGGCGGCAGACCAAGGTTACCGCTGAAGCGACGGATGGTACCGAGGTCAGCGCGCTGCAACAGCTGCGCCGAGGTTATTCGCAAAACAAATGCAGTGCGCCCTGAACGAAAGGAAGCAGATATAAATACTGAAACATCTGCTCACGTTACGGTCTCGGGCGTTGATACCGTGCCGGCGTCAGCAACTTTTGCTGGACCCACAGCATTAGGCATTAATGAAAAGAAGTCATCAAGCTCAGATATAAATGGGTGGAGTAATGAGGGGAAGGTTTCGTGCGGAAACGAAAAATGCGGCTGGAAGCATATTTCCCCGCAATATGGAATAGCTCCCGCAGTTATAGGAAATGAGTCTATTGCCCAGAATTTTGATGAAGAGAATATTTCTCTAATTAGTGAAGTGGAAGTCAGTACAGTGAAGGAGACACAGTTAGCTGAAAAAAGTAATGGTAGGGAAGGAGGGGCACAGGGTAGACATAGATTAGAGGAAGATGAGATAGTGAGCATTCCACAAAGTTATATTCCGATTGACGAATCCTCCTCAGATAGCGCCACAGATTATTCAGATAGTGAGAAGGGTGATGACTATCTTTTTTAAAGTATAGGCGAATTCAATGACGCTACCATATTTCAAGTGGGTATAGATGTTCAGAGGGCTAATCCTAACATTGGTATCGATTGTCACCTGTCAGAAAGTTCATATGAGAAAGATGATGACGTAAGGGTTGCCCAAAGTTTAAAAACATCCACAAAAGTTGTAGGCCACAATAATAAAGATATACCGTTGGAGAAAGATTTTAGTAACAATTCATTTAGTAGGCAACTTTATACTGTAGAAGATAGCTGTGATGATGAAAGTAGGAATAATAATAATAATGATGTCAGGATGGTAGATTCATATTTTTAGCAGTATTGGGTAGAACCAGGGTATAGCAGTATACCTATGCAGGAGTTAGACATTTTGCTTAAAGAAAAAATTAGTGTAACAGAACATGTCAAAGCTAATGGGAATATTAATGAGTTTCAGTCATTTGATCAAGGGGCCAAAATAGAAGAAAGTACAGGCGAAAATATAATTAATAGGGATGCTTTAAATTTGAGGGAACAAACGCAAACAGGAAGCCAGTTTGCATTAACAAAATCTAAGGAAACACCCGATGGAATAATTCATTGGCGAGATCTAGCCAAGTACTCGGCTAGCAGAGACAAGACAAGAAATAAAGGTATTCCATCACGAGAGGAAAAAGATCCACCCAGTCAAACTAATTTTAAAGAGAATAGTTTAACGTGGGATAGACTTCCACAAAATAGGGATTTATTAGAGGAGGATAAAGGACAAATTCCCCATCTGAAAATAGTAGAAACCGTTATACCTGTAGAGGTTTATGGAATAAAATTAATAGCCCTTTGGGCACTGTGGCACAAATTAGTGCCGTGTCTAAAGCGTTTTATGAAAATATTAGTGACAAACGGGTCTGGCGGTTATGTCAGTCACTGGCGTGAAAATAATAGGTGCCACAGGAAAAATTAGCAAACCTATCACCAATAAAATTTTACTGGAATTCAAGATAGGATGACGAAGTTTTGAGCAAGAGTGCTTACTCATACCTCATCTCAGTCTGGATCTTATATTAGGTGTTGACTGGTTGATCAAACAAAACGCAACGATAGACTGTAACGAAAAACTTGTTAAAGTTGATCATGATTCTGGAATTTTAACAGTGAAGTTGGAAGGGATGGAAATGGAAAGTGACAATAGGTCATTGCTTTCAAATTTACAGATTAATTTTTCTGATTACCATTGTTTACAACCTTTTGAAAGTTATGGAATTAGACAGTTAGGAATGGAAGATGAAGAAAATTATGATTTCAGGTCTATGGTTGAAAGTATTGCAGAAATATCGAAAGAACGAAAGGCAGAATTGTGTAAGGTGTTAGAATTAAACCGAAAGGTGTTCTCAAGTAAACCAGGCAGTGTAAAAGATTTTGAATATCATATGAAAGTTACCAGTCAGGAGCTATTTTCTTCTAAACCTTATTCGATCCCAAATGCAAATTGTTGTAAGGGAAATTGATCGTCCAGATTTGATTTGACTGCTGATTATTGGCAAATCAGTCTTAGTAAGGAATCGCGAAAATACACCGCGTTTTTGCACGATGGCAAATGCTACCAGTACACGGTAGTTCCATTCGGCTTAAATACATCAGTATCTGTGTTTATACGAGCTCTTGATGAAGTATCAGGACGAGAACTATGTGCAAAATTAACGATATACGTGGACGACATATTAGTAGCCAATCAGACTTGGTATGAGCATTGCTGTTTATTGGATAAGGTATTTGAAGCTTTGCAGAAAAGAGGAATGACACTTAAATTTAAAAAGTGTGATTTCGTGAAGAGAGAGATCAAATTGTTAGGCCATATTGTCTCAGCTACTGGGATAAGAAAAGATCCGTCTACGTTAGACGCATTCAAAAATTGTCCACATCCGAAAAACAAGAAATAACTTAAAGCCTCTTTAGGTATTTGCGGATTTTATAGAAAATATGTAAAGGGACAAGCTTTTAATAATCCTAATTTGTGTAAATTGCTTAAAAAGAGTCAGGCTTTTATATGGACCAAAGAATGCCAAGATGACTTTGACGTTTTAAAGGAAGAGTTATTAAAGAACAACATTTTGCATCATCCGGATTTAAATAAACCGTTCCACATAAACTCTGACAGTAGTGATTATGGGCTTGGAATCGAAATTTTTCAAATTGAGGAAACTCCCGGGGGAAAAGTCCACAAAACAATAGGTTTTGCAAGTCGCATCCTATCGAAATGCAAAATGAATTACCCTGTATCTGAAAAATAGGCACTAGCAATAATATGGGGGTTGCAGAAATTTTACAATTACTTATGGGGTCACAAAATCATTATTCATACAGATCACAAAGCTCTTACCTTTCTAAAGTAATGTAGATTATTACAGACGCGGTTGACCCGCTGGGCCCTGTTTTTACAACAATTTGATTACGATATCCATTACATAAAGGGCACCGAAAATTGTGTAGCGAACGCTTTGTCCAGGCTGCCGGAAAATATGGAAAACGTACCAGAAAATGGTACTGACAATGAGAAGTTTCATGTCCGGTTCATAGACAACGCTGTAGGGAAGCAAAAGATAAAGAAAATTTGAAAAGACCTAAGACGGCTTCAAACAGAGGATGCTGTTTGGAATACAGTCAAAGTAAACTATGATAGCCCAAGACATCCCCAAATTGCTAAGAACTACAAAATTTTCAGGGGTATTTTATTTAGAAAAAAGGAAGGTGAAGACAACTGGAAAGTTTGTTGTTCAAGTAAGTATGAGATAGAATTAATATGCTATTTTCATCTGGAGTTAGGTCATTGTGGAGCAAAGAAGTGTAAAGAAAAGTTAGAGAAAGTGGTAGTCATTCTGAATAATATAACAAAGAAAGTTAGTGAGCGCTTAAAATCATGTGAGATTTGTCAGAAGGTAAAAGTGTCCGATAATATCAGCAGAGGACCAATGGAAAGTATTAGACCAAATGACTGTCTTGAGTTGCTAGCAGTGGACTTATATGGGCTTCTCCCTAAGTCGACAGGAAATTTTACCAGCATTTTTGTAATCTTGGATGTATTCTCAAAATTTGTGAAACTGTACCCACTTAGGAAAGCCACAGCGAAAACAGTCTTCGCCAAAATGTTAGACTATTTTTCAGTAGTAGGTAAACCAAAATCTGTCTTATCCGATAATGGCCCACAATTCATTTCAAAGATTTGGAAAGAAGGAATGAGTCAAAATGGGGTTGAAATTAAATACATTTCTTCATACCATCCATCCAGCAACCCCGTTGAACGCTATATGCGTGAGATTGGTAGGTTTTTTAGGACTTACTGTCATTAAAATCATAGGACTTGGGTTAAGTTTCTGAATCAGTTAGAAATAGCAACAAATTCATTGCCCAGTGAATCCACTGGATTCGCTCCTGAAGAAATACTAGAAATTCCACCCAGTAATGAGATGAGTTTAGCTCAGAATAAAATAAAGATTAAAGAAAGGATGAAGAAGAAAGCAGAAGAAAGAGCAAAGTGCCATGACAAATAAAGACACATGAAATTTCCAAATTCAAATTTATATTTAAAGGTCCTTTTGAGGTGAAAGACATACCTCACAATAATGTGTACTTTCTTGTTTATCAGAAGTCTGGAAAACATTTCGGTATACAAAATGTAGAAAACTTAAACTTGTACATCCCAAGAAATGACTAAAAAGATGTGTAATATATTTATATGTTTGATTTTTTTAAATAATTTTGAGTAGAAAAATTTGTATAGGTAGTAAAAATATGAAGTGTATGTTTGTAATTTGGTACGACAAAATACTCATACAGTATATATGTATACAAAATTATTGAGACATAACTGAAGGACGTTAAAATAAAGTAACGAATAAAATGGCGAAACATGGACTGCCTATATATGTAAAGAGGGATTGGGCAGATGTGCTGAGAAACATCAGTACCAAGTGATGTAAAATTGATGGACTGTCCTGGGACAAGGGGCAGTGAAAAATTTGAGTGAATATGTGTTATTTACAGGTGTTTAAGAATAGGACTGCCAAACATAGCAGCCTATTAATTTTAAACATGAATTTGTTTAAAAAATGTTGTTTTAAAAGTTCATAATTTTGGAAATGTTGTAATACATGTTGTTCAAAGGAAATAATGAACTGAAAACCCTGTGGTGTCTTATAGTTGTAAGATGAAAAAAGGCTGATGTATTATGTGTAATGTTGTGTTGGTAGAAATAGATTTTTTCAGTATTGGTAATTTTTATGTGTCAAGTGTTGTGTCTAAATTTCATGCTACAAACAAGGTGTCACTTAAATATTTTGCAATTTAAAGTGATTGCACCCCAGTAAAGTTAGTGGCAGTGTGATGTTATATTTAATCTGGTCCCAAAAGGAAAATGTTAATTAAAACAGGGGACATATGTGACACCATAATTAAATTTTTGATTTATTTATTTTATTATGCTTCGATTTATTATTGGAAAAAAACTGTGTAAAAGATATTGATGTATGCAATGAGTAACGTATCTTTGAAACTTATGTTCATTGAAAATGCCTTTTATATTGAAGAAGGTTAGAAAATTCGTTTTGTTAAATATGTAAGTAATATTGTTAATGCAATATGTTTGTGTTAATATTTGTGAATGCTGAAAAACGTGTTGACTGAGGGCTTTTGTAAATTGTACTGAAGTAGAAAAGACTGGGGGCATCCCCGCTGTAACGGATACTGACTGTGTGGGAACGAAAAGGTAGGAAAAACGCGGGAAGTTGTTGGTTGGCGCAGTGGCTAGTGTGTGGCAATGGATTACGGTTTGAGACGTGATAGCGTGCAGTTGCAGTGGTGGTAGGCACAGTGTAATGTACTGAGGTGCCTTTGTTCCTTGGTGGCTATGTTCTGGAGGCCTTTACCTATAAGAAGATCGTAATATGGCCTCGGATGAAATATTCTTGCTTTTGTAAGTTCTGGCATCAATTGGTGGCTTAATATTCCAACGCTAAGAAGATTGGTTTTTGGCCACATACTTCAAGAGCCAGTAAAGCAACATATTTCACCACATGGAGCCACACTGCAGCGCCAAAGTTCCACAGTCAGGTAGGAAAGTTTTTATTATATATTACAGTCCAAACCTCATTTTTGTTAAGAATTTTGAATAATTACTTGTTTAACGAGAATTGACTTTGAACCCATTATTGTCCTATGTCGTTTACCCAAGTAGGGTCCTATCCTTTGGTACAGTGATTATTCCGAGAGACCCACTGAAATAACTATAAACGATTCTAATAACATTTGCTTTGCTGAAATATATAGTGGAGTTTGCATTGAAAGTGAACAGTAGAGTAAATCTTATCTCCACTAAGCAAATGCAGTTTCAGTTAGTTCAATAATGAAGTTTTCTGAAGTGGTAAATTTAAATCTGATTATTAAAAATATATGTTGAGCCGTGATATAGACTTTGGTGTTACGTAAATTCAATGCATAGTAATTTGTGCGCAAACGAGAGTAGCATATCAGATTCAGGGACCACACTCTTGAATACTGTGTTGGTTTTCCAAATTGTTGAAGTGAAGACAATTAATTAATTAGAGGAAAGTAATTTATTACGCAACAATTTTACATGTAGTAGTTAATGAAAATATAAGCTTGCTAGTGTTATAAATAAGTCTTGAACAATGCATTACTAAGAGATCGCTATTTGGAAGTGCTTACACTATGGTAACACAGAATAACATTTTTTCTTAATTGTGAATATTGTGAAGTAGGCCTGTACTGAAAGTTGGCTAGGTTAGTGTCTGAAGTTTAATAATTACCTACAGAGTAGTAGATTTTTCCATTCAGCACATTGTTGGTTCTAGCAAGAAGTTTAATTGAATTTTTCCATTTCCATATAATGCTTACTTACAAGTATAGATTATGGTGAGGATGTCTGCTACCTTAGAAAGCGACCACACTACATAAGTGTTCCATTTAAATTACGTTTGTTAATGTTCTGTAAAAATTTTAGGAAATATTTTAGTTATTCAGTAATTATCGAGTCATTGAGATACTTGGTAATTGTTGTCCCTAAAGGACTGGCGACCGTAAATTGAATTTCTTGTAGTGGTAATTTTGTTTGATAATATTGCTCTTTCTGACTCCTGGTAACTTTATAACTGTTTTGTTTCGCAATGCAACCGATGTCCACCGCACTTAATGTTATCACCGATGCCCTTGTTCTTTAGAATAACACACGGTTAAAGAAAAGTCCTCTCGGAGATGCATTTTGTTGTAGCTTGTAGCAACTAATGAGTTTTGTTATCGATATCTCAATATATGTAGCAACCCTGCCACGTTATATTGGATATCAATACCTGAACTATTGGTATCTGCAAAGCTTATCAATCCACAAAGAGTGTTGCAAGTGCTTGACAGATCGGTAGAGACCTTTCCAGTAATACCTGCGTCTAATACTGTCTAGGGTCTTCACGAATCCCAGATAACCGGATATTGGAGCATCGTGGAAATATTTGAGAATAGCTGGCTGGAGATGAGCTGGAACGTCCAGTGGCCATTTAGGTCCTCTTGGATCGTAGTTGCTCTTATACAATGTTCCGTTTATAAGTTGGAACTCCCATTGGTCGGTTCTCCTTTCTCCACGGCCTCTATCGTTTTTAATAGTGCCTGGATCTTCCCTCTGTTCAGCTGTAACGTCATATAATTCAGTGAGGGCAGAAATATCATTAATGCTGTGGTGTTCCACTAATGGATACCTCGAAAGGCAGTCGGCATCCTTGTGTTTGCGCCCGTTCTTGAATACCACTGTGACATCGTACTCTTGGAGTCTTAGTGCTCATCTTGCTAGTCGACCTGATGGATCCTTCAAGCTAGTCAGCCAACACAAAGAATACTGGTCTGTCACGATGGTGAATGGTGTGCCGAATAAATACGGCCGGAACTTGTTGATAGCCCAGATAACTGCAAGACATTCTTTTTCAGTTGTAGAGTAATTTATCTCGGACTTTGAGAGTACTCTTGATGCATAGGCTATCACTTTTTCAGCAACTTCCTGAACTTGTACAAGCACTGCACCAATCCCATAACCACTGGTGTCTGTGTGAAGTTCCGTTTCTGCATTCTCGTCTTACAAGGCTAGCACTGGTGCGGAAGTTAGAGCCTCCTTAAGTGCCCGGAAAGCTCTTTCTTTTGCCTCATCCCAGTAACACTTGGTGTCTTCCTGCAGAAGTTACTGTAATGGACGTGCCTTGTTACAAAATCCTTTTATGAAACGTCGGTAGTATGAGCACAGCCCGAGAAAACTTCTCACATCAAGAATGTGCTGAGGAGTTGGAAATTCTGTAACTGCCCTTACTTAATCTGGATCAGGACGAACACCATCTCCGTTGACTAGGTGCCCCAGGATTTTTATCTCTTTGGCGACGAAGAGGCACTTCTTTATATTGAGGCGGAGGCCTGCAGTCTGAACACACTTCAACACAGTTGACAGGCGACTCAGATGTCCTCAAATGTTTTCGAGAAAACGACAATGTCATCTAAATAGCAGAGACACGGCGTCCAATTAATGTGTCGAAACAAGTTGTCCATCATGCGTTCGAATGTGGCTGGATCATTACATAATCCAAATGGCATTACTTTAAATTCATAGAGACCGTCAGGTGTAATAAAAGCCGTCTTCTCCCTGTCAGCTTTGTCAACCTCGATTTGCCAGTAACCTGTCTGCATGTCCATAGTTGAGAAGTATGTAGCTCCTTTCAAACAGTCTAAGGTATCGTCAATCCGCAGCAATGAGTAGACATCTTTCTTTGTGATTCTGTTCAGCTGCCGATAGTCGACACAGAATCGTCACGTACCATCCTTCTTCTTTACGAGGACCACCGGAGACGACCAAGGACTCTCCGAAGGTTGAATAATGTTATCTCGCTACATCTTCTCCACTTCCTCCCGAATTATCCGTCTTTTAGCTGGCGACACTATACGAACGCTGGCTAATTGGCGGATGATCCCCAGTATTGATACGGTGCTTTATCGTGGGCCGTTTCGTCTGACCTTTCCCGTGCTGAGGTGTGAATGCAGCCGAAAATTGGCATAGTATACCTAACACTCACTGGCGTTGTTCCTTGGTCAGTCCAGGCCCTATTGGCAGTTCCACGTTTGTTTCCTCCAGCGTGTTGTTAAATGTTCAAATGTTTGTGAAGCTTATGGGACTTAACTATGTGGTCATCAGTCCCTAAACTTACAAACTACTTATGAACAAAGGATGGCACAAATATCCATGCCCGAGGGGGGATTCGAACCCCCGACCCTAGTAGCCGTGCAGACCGTGACTGGAGCGCCTCAGTCCCCTCGGCCACCGCGGCCGGCGCGTGTTGTCTGTACTAACAGCAGAGCATGGGTATTCATTGATGACGTTGAGCTCACCATCCTGGATTGGTTCAGCTGTCCCGATACACATTCCTTTGGAGATAAGTTGCCACTGCTCGTGACAGTTAGTGATCCAAATCTCTCCTTGTCACCAGTAATGCTTATGATGGCTGCTGGTATGTAAATTTCTTTTCTGAGCCTGATAAACTTTTTACTACCAACAAGAACTTCACAGTTTAACCAGTCATCTGTGTTTGTGACTGCAACTCTTCTCATTGTCAACTGCGGTATCGTCACATTGTCAACGACGAATAACTTCCCAGAAAGTTATGTATTACGTGTATCTGACGGAACAACTTCTTCAATTTGCAGCTCAGATCTTCCGCAGTCAATGATAGCTTGGGATGCCTGAAGGATGTCCCATCCGAGGATGACATTGTGACTACATTCTGTTAATACGACAAATTCAAACGGCTGCGTCCTGTTGTTGATGGTTATTCTTGCGACACAAGTTCCTGCTGGATGGACGTACTTTCCATTCGCGACCTTCAGCACAGTTGCTCCCGTATCACAGAACATTGTCTTCTTTAGTGTGCGGCGGTAATTATCTGACAATACAGAAAAAGACGCTCCTGAATCATCAAGTGCCCGGACAGGTTGGCCGTCGATTATGACGTCGATGAGATTTCCCGACATCTTAGCGACTGTCGTCCATGGAGGACTTTCATCTGTGGCGGCCTCACCTCCGTAGATGGTCGCCTCGCTTAGTTTTCCTGGGCGCGGGGGCTAGGGGAGCGGCTGGTACCTCTGTACGGCGACGGTGAATGGCGCGCCAAGGAGCGACCTCGTCCAGGGTAGGGCGATGGACTTCTTCCGATAGGTCGACTGAATTCATCAGCAGGTGACTGCCTGGGATAGAACTGCTCCAACGGATGACGTCTTGCGGCAAAATAATCGTCGAATACTCGCCTCCTCTCTCTGCAGTAGCGGACGTCATGTCCAGGGTGCCCACAGTGTAAACACAGTGGTGTGTTGTCTTTTGTCCTCCAGACGTCTGTTCTGCGGGGCACCATAGTTACTGGGGGAGTTGGTTGTGGTCACGTCGGCCGGTTCATGGGCTGCCGTTTGGCGGCTGCAGCGTAAGTCATAGCAGGGCGACGCCAATCTTCACGTCGGATGCGATTGACGGAGCAGACAGGAGCTAATGTCTGAAATACCTCTTCCTCAGCGGCGTCGGCTCCCTCGTGACTTACAGGGCTAACATCCATGGCCAAAATCTGATGCTCGCTCGGTCTAACAGTCCTGGTTGCCATAAATTGTTGTAATTCTTCCCTCACAATTTGTTGTATGAGAGAAGCTAAGTCATGCTGGTCTTCCACAACGGCCATAGGGACTACATTGGGGAGTCTGTCATACTTTTTGCGTACAACCCTCCTTTGTTGTATCTCTTCAATACGCTGGCACCATTTGATGAACGTTTCTGTGGTAGCAACGTCTTTTATCAGGAGAACTTGGTACATGTTGAGAGGTAGTAATACTATTTATATTCATCTTTTCATTTCATTTAGTCTGTCGATTTAATTGGATGTTGGGTTCTTTGTATTCTAATTTCTCCAAATTCTTAATGCCAGATGATAGAAATGATCATTCCATGATTTTGGTACATTGGGCATAAGCCACCTGGGTAATTGTTTTTAGGCGCTTGCCGCCACCAGCGAAAAACGTGGGAGAGAATGCTGCCCTTGTTTCGCGGCCAGCGGTGTATAAAGATACGGGACAGGATGTCGCCCCAGCCGCGGGTGTTGCGGAGAGAAAGGGGGGTTGGAACACTTGCGCGGAGTGACACTTGCCCGGAACCCGGGGCCCTTGGGGCGGCTGATGGCTTTTCCTGGGTACAGGCACACCAAGAAGTCTAGCACTGCTGTGGTCAAGTTTCCACACTGTCAACATAACACGAAAATCAGTGAAATTGCACAACCCTTTCAAAGCTGAAGAGCAATATAGTAACTTGTTCTAACTACATATTAATCCGTTGAGTGTTCCTCCTGTGAACAAAAAGGTATTTTAATAGTGATAATGTTTGGAGAGTTATTAAGACAGTCTCTGCTACTACAAGACGATGACTTTCCACAGTCATACCTCCTAAAAGTATATTATTCAGAACACTAAGCATATCAAGACACCTGCGCAAGCAATAAATATATTAGGCATCCTGCACAGATACGTTGATGTAATTGACCGCTATGTACTTAACCCCACAATCACGCAACTTCCATCTCTTTAAAAATAGCTACTATGCTTTTTAATAGGAGACGCAACCTTAAACCTTCAATTAAAAAACGTTAATAATAAGATAATGAGTATTTTACATACCTGAAGCGTTTATTCGTAGACCCCAAAACGATTTGGCTGTATTCGAATTACAAATACTTCTGGGAATGTCACACACCGAAAAATGCTGAAAAATTCTACTTTCCATCACCGTCATATAGAACCATTTTTACTCCGAACTCGGCATAAACCAACAGGGAGAAACAACAGGGAGAAACAGGGAGAAACAAGTTGCAAGACTGCCAGGAAAAATGAAGCGAAATTGGCAGCCAATAGTTATAAATTACATTGCCTGTTAACTGTATAAATATAAATTAAGGAATACGCGGAATTACTGTTCAGTACAGTCAAAAAGGTCTAAGGTAATAGGCAGTGGTTTACAATCAGATATCCGTATCACTCTCCTCCTCAAGAAGTCTGTGTGAAGATTTATATTCAGAACATTCAAGAAGCAGCTCATTTATTCAGGAAGGGAAAACGTTCTGGTGGCCGTAAATTTGAATGGCTGTATCTCTTGTAGTAAAAAAAAAAAAAAAAAAAAAAAAAAAAAAAAGTAACATTCATTTTTTGATAAAATGTTAAAATCTAGTATACCAGAATTTTGTTTTTCTATACTCAGTGCCAACTTTTTTTGTCAAAAATTTTGCAGGAAGTAGCCTTGACGTGATTTCATACTTCTATGCATTAATATTATCAAACATGTAATTTGTGTCACAAATTGCGCGGCCGGTCCGGTCGGAGATTCGAGTCCTTCCTCGGACATGGGTATGTTTGTTTGTACTTTGCCTAAGTCATTTTAAGTAAGATTAAGTAGTGTGTAACTCTAGCGACCAATGACCTAAGTAGTTTGGCCGCATAAGACTACACATATACACGTAATTTATTTATTTCATAACCACATTTAAGTACTAATAATTAAAGAAACTTAAATGTAGAAATTTGAAATAAACACTGAAAACAAATGATTGATATTTCTCATAAGATGAATGCACACAACCGTTGAATTATGTCTTGTGAATGTACCTACAAAATCTGCCATATGAAAATTTTAGTGTGAGTCCCAAATTTGTTTTTTCTATAATAACATTAAAAACATATTAAAAACTGAGAACTCGAAAACCAGTGAAGTTATGGACTTGAAGCGTTTTGTGTTGCTAAATCTTTACATAGTAGACACGATTCTAAAATTTGGTTGCTATCGCCAAAGTAGACGAAAAGTAAAATTTTTTGGTTTAATCTTCGCCGTATAGACTGTATGTTGTAGAAGTCTACGCCGAACCCAATTATAATCATACCTCTGAGGAGAGAACGTTGTTTGCACTTCTCCTGCGTTTCTAGTCGGCTGTGCTGTGGTACTTAACGACATCATACCGTTCCATTTCACCGAGAGCTATATATGTATTGGTGTGATGTCTGTTCTTTCGAAATAAGACATCACACCAATATATGTATGATTTAGACGCAAAGATTCTGGGTTCTCTTTTCATCGCCAACGCGATTAACAACGTTAGACCTTGTGTGTAAACAGTTAATGGTTATGAGTGCCACTGGAAAAATGCATAAGTAACACCTGTTGTTTGAGACTTGAAGATGACCTCAGATTAGCCGAAATCGATATCTCATAATAAACATAACGTGTAGCTGTCTATATTTCATAATGCAATTTCTAACATATTTAAAAGCTGCTCAAAACCACCTACAAAAAACCTTTATAATGAGATTGTATATAATTTCACGATCAAATTGTGTTTTAGTTATTTGTAGAAATACACCTAAAGATCTGCCCTTGCTTTTAGTGCCTTGATCAGCTGTTTATTTTTAGAGGTAATTCTACGGACAGGAAAAATTCGTATTTGCGATAAATCCGAAATTGTCATAAATGGTATTTTGGTGTGAAACACTATTTAATCAGAAATATTGGGAGATAACTTTATTTTTCGCCCTTAAATACGTACAAAGTAAACAGCAGGTACCGGAAAAATTCGCATTTTCAATGAATGCGAAATTTTGGGCCGAAATGCGAGAGACGTGAATCTTGTAATATACCCTATTTTTAGCGAACGTCCCGTTACTACTGCTCCACCTCGCTCGGTGGGCCTTTCCCTGAATACGGCACAGGTAGCGGCTGGAGGGCGTGGA
Organism: Locusta migratoria; assembly: GCA_026315105.1. Taxonomy (NCBI): domain Eukaryota; kingdom Metazoa; phylum Arthropoda; class Insecta; order Orthoptera; family Acrididae; genus Locusta; species Locusta migratoria. The sequence goes on along the minus strand of CM048755.1, from coordinate 1,212,645 downwards.
GTAAGGGGTGGTGTATCGCTACTTCTGGAACACCCTGTTCACTACCTGCAGCGTCCAGGTCTCCGCGCAAGTGTCTACACATTCCCTTTCCGCGCAAGTGTCACTCCCCGCAAGTGTCACAAACTCGAGAAAGGCACCTCGGGCTCGCTCGGTCGCTCCGGGGAGTCGAAGGGAAAGCCGGGCCTGCAGCATTGTGTACGTTGCCTAGACCCTCGCGGTCGGCTGGCGCCAAACTTTACGACCTTTTCCGGCGCCACGTTGGCGAGGCGTAGGTTGCTGAGGGCTTTCACGACAGGAGAGGGGGCCCATGCGATAATAAAATAATCTAGCCGTCTGGAGATGCCTATCGTGAAACACAAAATTTCACGCTGTTTCTGGGAACTGTGGCATACATGAGTCTCAGGCCTGGGAAAGTTTTCGAGTGGGAGAAGCTTAGTAGCGCCTCTGCCAGGCACTTAAATGTGATTTGCAGAGTATCCCATGTAGATGTAGATGTAGATAGCAAATTGATTTGATTGGCGAGACAATGAGGTCCTCTCTCTTACTGGCTTGACGTCACATGTGGGTGGAGTCTGGCAGCCAAAGAAAGTTTTTTCTTGAGGAGAGTGTGGGGTGAGTGAGAGAAAAGGAGAGAAGCGTGGAGGACACCGGATGGTTCGGACCTCTTGGTAGCAGTGGCAAGGACTCTGAAGTTTTCGGACCTTGCAAGTCGGTGGACTTAGAATTTTTGTGCCCATTGCACAGTATTAGATGGCATCTGTGTGATTGCCGTTCGCATTCACAGTTATACTAAGAAACTTGTAAATATTCTGAAGTGGGTGTTGTTTTAGAACAAGCTCACTCGTAATCAGGATAATTTACTGTTCTTGAATAACAGCATACACCACTGGTTTGGAAAATTGCTGTATTTTTTCGTAGCTCGAATACTTTAGTAATTGCCGCGCCGATCGGGTAGATAATTTCCCATCCGCGATCACATTCATCAGCCTGCTCTTCCATCAGCAGCCCATCTACATCAGTGACACTGTTCAACTGTATATGGTAAAGTAGCGCCAACGCATAAATAGTGGAAAGGATTATTGAATGGTGGTTGATAGGTGGGACTTAGGTGTGAGTTTGCGTGGTCGTCATAGTCGATTTTTAATCGAGCGTGTCTGTTTCAGAACTTAACCTTCTACTGACTTTTTTAAATACATTTTTGATAGGTTAACACACCAAATTTATGACTATAGCCAGTCGAACTTGTACCTTTTCTTTTGGTGCTAAGATTTTGTCCTTTATTCTGTAAAAAGTATTCCAATAATTAGATAATTTTGTTTGTGCTATTTCAAGTCATTATTTTTGTATGATTTTTGTAAAGGAATTGACACTTTTTCATGCATGTCGTGTTTTTGATAAATGGGCACATACATTTTTTGTTAAATACAGTAACTATTTATGAACATTGTGTACCTGATTTCAACCACCTTTCATATATTTTGGAGGGGTTATCTCTTGTCTATGTTAGGTAGGTCAGGGGATTTGTGTACTTCCAACAACAGTGTATGGAAACACGCACTTTCGCAAAATAAATAAATATAAGTGAGATTAGACTACTGGTCGCCACTACTTTCAGTTAGGCACAGTAAATTCTCAGTTTCATATTTTTAATATTTTTTTCTATTTTTTTTAAATAATAATGAAAAAAATAGTGGCGACCCTTGGATAACTTGATTATTTAGTGATGATTGTTAATATAATACAATTTATTCATTTGCATATTAATGAGCTATCTGCAAGGTTGGCAGAAAAGGTAATAGAACTCAAATGACAGACAACATTCCGCTGACATTCAAAATAATAAGTTTTGAAAAGAGCAACAACATTTCAATGTCTTCCACAATATCCTTCATCATGTGCCTGATTTTGTCCGCTTAAGTCATGTTTGGATCGACTATGTTACACAGGACCAATACATTCTGTATGTACGATTCTGTCGGCTCACCATGCCGTTGGGCCCGGTTCTTCAGTTGTTCTTCCTCCGAACGGATTTGTCGCTGGCGGTCACCAAACGTCTTCTTAAGTTCCGCCTGGAACGTTTCCCATTCATTCAGTTGTCTTCGTTGTTCTCGAACCATTGCTGGGCTGCTCCGTCCAGATAGAAATAAACATTGGCCAAGCACATTGTATGATCCCATCTGTTATACATGGGGACTCGGTCGAACCCTTTAAGCCATTTGTTGGGATCCTGTCCAGCGTCTCCAGAGAACACCGACGGGTGTCTGATGTGCAGCTGGCTTACCGATGGTTTCGTGTCCATTGTTCTTCTGATGATATGGACTTTCGGAAGGACGTACTCTTTATATCCCTTGTATTCCATTTCAAGTCCTTGTAAGCGACGGCTTTTACGTTGCTTAATCGGAGCCACGGTGACGCAGCTTTTGCACAGTATACCCGGCGCCTCCACCAAACAATGTGGGCGGAATTGAACCAGCGACCTTCAGTCCATGACACTATCCCCTGCGCCACGCCGGCAGTCGGTGTTCGTGGTCTCTCACGGCAATAATAATTCCTATAAAAAACTAAATCAATGGAGTTGCAAATTTGGCTGGTGAGACCACAGGATTGGAACAATATGTATAACAATCCAAAATTTACAAAGAAACATAGATAGACAAATCATAAATATAGAACATGCATGACATGGAAACACAAAGAAAAAAAATCACATGGTTGAACGTGTCCTGCTGTGTTGTATCACATGATTAGTAAGAAATCTTGTGAAAACACAAAATACTACATAAACAAGCAAAAACAAGCGGATGAAATGTCTCCATAAGTAATCAAGATTAAGAAAAAGTGCAATAAAAGCATTAGCTCTTGCTGTAGCAACATGGTCAGTACAGTCATATTTTAAAATTGCTGAGGGCGACTAGGGTGGCTACAGGGAAAGGTCCTCTTAGCAAGTAACTCGTATTTCGCACTCTCAGAGCGTTCACTGTTTTGACTGCTCACACCACTTTCCCACCTGATGCTGTCCTTCAGATTGTCGTGCACTCAACACTGGTTTTTAAGTCACAAACATTGTTCTCCTTGGTTCGAACCATAGACTAGGGCCTTCAAAACGGGAGGGAGACAATCTTCTAGTGCCGGCCGCGGGGACTGAGGCGCTTCAGTCACGGTCTGCACGGCCACTACGGTCGGGGGTTCGAATCCCCCCTCGGGCATGGATATTTGTGCCGTCCTCGTTCGTAAGTAGTTCATAAGTAGTTTGTAAGTTTAGGGACTGGTAACCCCGTAGTTAAGTCCCATAAGCTATACAAACATTTGAACATTTGAACAATCTTCTAGAAGATACTGGGAGGAAACTAAGACCCACACACATAAGAAGATACTTTTAACTTTTTGTGTCACTTCCTCAGCTATTCAACTGCATCCGACGTGAGTAGGAAGGGATGGTTAGTGCACCTGTCTGCAGGCCTGGCAGCCGCTGTTCCTGTGGCAGGTGGCTGGACGAGTGCTGAGTGGCTGCGAAGGTTGACCACCGGGAGAGTTTAGCGGCGGCGACTCAGACCAGTGCGCCCGCGTCTTTTGTGTGCGCTGATAGCCGGTAGCGCTGTACTCGGCATAGTGTAGCCCGTGGGCCGCGCAGTTTTATGTGGCTGCTAATCATCTAAACTAGCCGGCTGGGACCGCTTCACCAGGTACCTGTTATGGGGGTATGACAGGTCGGCCGCTCTTCTTCCGGCTTCCCACCGAACCCCTGATAACTCTGATGTCGTTTTCGTACCGCTCCCGCACGTGAGGCTGGCCTGGGGTACAACTGATGCAGACACCTTCACATTTCTGTCAACACTTTGGTACACATTGTTACCACAAGACACCCTAAACTTACAAGGAACTCAATCGTGTCACAGTCGTGGAGAGCCCTCGATTTCTTTTTCAAAAAAACATTTTTAGAAAAATACAATTGACATCAACAGATGTTTTCCCATAAAATTTTAAAATTATAACACTTATTAAGATATACAAATGAACACTTAAATTAGCCAAATACCGAATAAAATTCCTAGGGTCTTAGTTCTTCTGCTGCATATTACATAAAACATTTAAACATTAAGGATACAATATTCACAGATATAAAAATCCTGTTTAAAATCAAATTGAAGTGCAAAACTCAAAAATTGACATACTACATTGAAATCACACTGAGTTACATATCAATAATAAAATAGGTTATCCTAATAACTTAAAATAACATCGAGAATAATATTTTTAATAAATTAAACTTGGGCAGGTACAAGCAACTGTACTGTAGCTACTATAATTCAGGGCTATTCGTCACGTCAGGTCATACATAGTCTGTGTTAGTTTTAGAGAGGCTAAGCTACCTTCATCCATGCAGCATGCAGCACTATGCCAAAACTAACTACCAAGCCACTATGCAGCGCTACGCAAACACTGACTACTATACCACTACCTACAGTTATTTTAACTACCGCGCGAGGCAGGGAGGGAGGTTTCTTGAGCCCGCCGGTCTGGTTCCACACGCTGCTAATTCGAGGTTAGTGCCTGTAAAGAGACTTCACCAATCGCTCATGCAGAAGAGAGAAAACACAGTTAGACATATTGACTAAAAAACGAGATAATACATCTTGAAAGTAGAGCAAAAAGAAAACACATGATCAAATGTACAAACACATAAAATAAACACTACAAATCCACACATGTTAAACAATACTAACTTAATAAAGAGATATCTAAGGTATTAGTGACTTACAATGTAACCTCATCTTACCACAACCATGCTGCAAAATTAAGAATGAGAATTAGTGGTTGCAGGAAAATCAGGATTTGCCGTCCAATCAATGTTAGACAGTCACGTGTCCTTGTTGTACACATTAGGCGGACAGTTCCTTGACAGTGGGCTTGCCCAGCTTCAACTCCTTTTTTTTTTTTTTTTTTTTTTTCCTCGCATATTTTTCTGCTTCTGAATGTGATTCTGGCCTCTTCTAAAGATCACGCTCCGTCCTTTAATTTACAAAATTGCCCTGCAAATCGTATCCGAAAAAAATGCACAACAACAACAAAAATTCAATTTGGATCTATTAATAAGCCAGGGTGTATATTGTCAATGAAATTTAGATGAACCCGTTCGTTCATGCTCTGCCGCAACCGTCTAGCCGGCCGCGGTGGCCAAGGAGACAGGCGCTTCAGTCACGGTCTGCACGGCCACTACGGTCGGGGGTTCGAATCCCCCCTCGGGCATGGATATTTGTGCCGTAGGTAGTTCATAAGTAGTTTGTAAGTTTAGGGACTGATGACCCCGTAGTTAAGTCCCATAAGCTTAACAAACGTTTGAAAATTTCGCAACCGTCTACCGGTCGAATCGCACACATCCTGTTATTCAAACAGACAATCCCTAGACAAAATTATCTAGACCCCTAAGCATCAACACCACAGTGCATCAAAGTGCAACTAAACATCCTATGAATTATGGTGTTGGTGCCTACCATGGCGTCTTACTAAGATGCTACATAACGGGGAGTTGCTGATACAAAATCAACAGTAAAGGTGACAACTCAAGCTCTCAATAAACAAGGCTAGCTTCACGCACAGTGAAGAAGAGCACACACACTTAAAACGACAAACTGGGGCACAAATTACATAAACAAGATATACACAATAAAATACTTAACATGGGCTAAACAACTTAGGTTATGCACCATCAATCCCTACGATGGAAACAAAAGATAAGAACACGGACAAAAAAGGGACTATGTGAGGTGGGCAGCCTTATAGCTAACAGAGACTCTTGTATATGTGACACTAATAATTCTTTAAGAACAAAAAAGGAACTTCAAGGTAACGTAAGTCGAACAGCTGACCAGGTGGAACTGGCAAGTTGCTGTTAACCACGCCAATAGCGGCGTGCACCATATAGTACACAAAACTCACATACAACATAAAGACACGCATGGTGAAATGAAATCACACAACAAACACATACATATACAAACTACACATATAATAAAATACACTATTAAAAGAAACTACTTAAAGAAATGCTGTAAAAGGCATACAAAATGCAGCAAAAATTTACAAACACAAATCACATAGTTGGTAAGATTAGCACTAAATTTACCCTAGAAAACAGAAAATTAAACAAAACTTAGAATGTATGTGCTTCTTTCCGAGCAAGTTGATCGTGTGATGATCAACCACAGGAGATTACTGGCTCATGCTAGGTCCGGGGTCTTTCGGTTGGTTATGGAGCGAATCAGCGGACCTGATGGCGGGTCACGTGGTTTTTTCTGGCCTTTATCAGGTCGGTAGCCCTAATTTCCGTTCCAGAATCTTCGTCGTTTGTCTGCTCGCTCATCACGCCAATAACCTTGCTCGTTCCTCCGCTGCGGCTGATTCTCAGCATTGCAGCATTGGAAGGACCGGCCTCCCTGCTGCTAGTACTTTTCGCCTGGCGGATCTTCCGAGCACTGTTGTCACTCCGATTACTTCTCCTAGAAGAGCTGTTTCCGTCTCTGCTAGGTCCGTAATCGTCATCAAATCCCAAGTCCTCCAGGTAAGCCTGGAAGGACTCAATGTCCTCCTTTCAGCTTCCCGCAAGGACGGCATTGCGCACATTTCATGGGAGCTTCGACGCACAAATTCCAATTAATTTGCACGGAGGGTTTGTGTAGTCTAGGAACTGATTTCTCAGCATCATTCCTTGAACGAATTCGCCGAGACTCCTGAAATTGCTGTTTGCAAAGTGGGGCATCACTAAAATGCTAGTTTTTACTCCTTCCTGCTGCCTCGCCGACCAGTAGGCAGACAGGAAATGCTCTCTAAAATCTTCATAGTAGCGGAAATAACTCAAGAGAGGTCAAATCCACGGGGCGGGCTCTGCCTCGAGATATCCGTACACATAGTCGATTTTCTGCCCTTCTTGCCAGTTCAGAGGCAGAGACTAATCGAATTGCTCTAGCCACACACAGGGGTGCATCCCGCTTGCAGAGTTTCGGAAGACCTGGTACTTTTTTACTGTCAGAAAGTGGTTATAATCAAATGCCAGCACTGGCTCTCGCACAGGCATTCGACTCGGTCTTTTCTTATGGGAGGACAGGCACGCATAGGTTCGACACATTCCTCCTCGAAACGCAAATCATCTCCGCGGTCTGAACAACAGGGCCGACCTCCACACAAACTGCAAGAGGCGTTTTCTACTTGCGGTGGAGGCGGGAGTGCAACGGATACTTTCTCCAGACGCGCGACGCGTTCATCTAGCTTGGCCGCTATATCGTGAGACCTACGGTTAATTTCCCACTGTTGTTCCTTGAATCGGAGTAAGTTGCAAACTTCCTCCGATTCCAGAATGAAACTTTTCACTCTGCAGCGGAGTGTGCGCTGATATGAAACTTCCTGGCAGATTAAAATTGTGTGCGCTTGCCCGCGAAAGGCAAGGTCCCAGGTTCGAGTCCCGGTTCCGGCACACAATTTTAATCTGCCAGGAAGTTCCTCCGATTCATTTACAACAGTGGGAACTGCCCTTTCTGCCGCCGTCTCCCTGGTCTGTAGAAGCTGTGTCACCAAGGTCGCCAGCTCTTCAACGCACGCGCCTAGTTCATCGGTGCGCGTTTTCAGCCGACCATCTACCAAATCGACTCTCTCGTTGAGAGAGTGGACATCAGTTTTAACTAATTCGACTCTCTCCTCAAGAGAGTGGATATTAGTATCTACACGTTCGGAGAGGGCAGGTATAGCTTCTGCATTCCCTGAAAATTTCGTCGTGTTTTCTAAGATACCATGCATTGCTACCTCATGCTGTTCCTGAACTAGCCGCACTATATAGGTGCACAACCCATCCAGATTATGGTTAATAACCTGAACGGTGTTACTTTGAGCCTCCCTGCACTGCGCAGAAACCTTGATAAGTTCGGACTGTACTGAAGAATTTTGTGCTTCCATCCCTGCTTTTAATTCCATAACTGAAGAATTCTGCGTTTCCATTATGGAACCCACTTCTGCTTTCATTTCTGCTTTTAATTCCTGAACTGAAGCATTCTGCGCGTCTATTCCTGTTTTTATTTCTCTCATGAAAGCCATGATGTCGCTTAGAGTCGTATCAGAAACGTATAGGGGCCTAGTAACAGTCATTGAACTTGTTTGCGAAGTAGCAGAAACTGGCATATTGGTATGCGGTTCTCTTTGTTCGCCCCTGCCATCACTTCCAGTCGCGTCAACGTTTAAACTAGTCGCGTTTACAATGGGAACGCAGCCATCTGTATTCGCTACTTCTTCCCTTTCGGTCGAAAGATCTAAGATCTAGCCTACAGGACTTTTCACGGTCCTCACATTGGTTTAATCGCCTAGAGCGAGTGGAAACGGACACCGCAGAACTATTCTCCATCATCACAAGTAGTTTATAACAACAAAAGTAATAAACACAAGATCAGCCTAACAAAACCGCGGTACGAAATACCAACTAAATCCTTCACATGCAATGCACTGTGGCTGTGCTCTATTTACAAAAACAATTAAATAAAATAACCCATCCAAAATGACATAAAAAATACACTGAAACACACGAGTGCTGACAACATAAATTGAAATAGATTAATGCGTGCTGCTAATATCACACATTCACACACTGGGAGGGGACAGAAAATTTTTTTTTATGAATATTCTTGCACGCATTTAATGCAAAAAACTATTTCATTGAACAGATGATCCACTAGAAGAGCGAATCATGGGCCCGGTAACCCAGATAAAAGTGGGTCATTGTACGAAATAAAAGCTTTAATGTGCTAGGAGGTACCGAGAAAAGAGTTTATTGTTATAAAAAAGCTTAAATGTATAAATTCAATTTCCGAAAAATAAATAAAATTAACTATGGCATGCAACCCTTAGAACTGCGTTTCAAAAGGAAGCGAAGCTACTGAAATACAGCAACATGTGATTGGGATCGTTCACAGAGACGGATGAAGTCCAGTCTCAAAACCCAGAAAAGTGAAGTAATTACAAAGTCGGAAAAATAAAAATAAAAGCTACAGCATGCAACCCATATAAATGTTTAGAATTACATAAGGAGTGAATGAAATGCAGCTACATACGATAGAGAGCGAATACAGAGACAGATGGAAGTCCAGTCTCAAAAAACCAGAAAAGTGAAGTAATTACAATGACAAAAAAATGAGAATAAAAACTATGGCGTGCAACCCTTAGAAAAACATAGAATTTCATAAGCAAGCTATTGAAGGAGATTGTACAAGGCTCAGAGAGATTTACTGACAAAGACTGAGTGCATACTACAAGTTTGGGGAAGAAACAGCAAAATTAACATAGTTATTTGCCTGACGGGCATGGAACAAACAATAGTGGAAGCTGAAGGCTTTGTTGTAAGAACCAACCATGTGGAACACACATTACTCACGGAAGGAGACGGTAAAAAATATATTACATGCACTGTACAAAAATGAACATATCGTCTGTTAGAAATTGAGCCCCACAAAGCTAGAAAGAATTTACACAGAGTTCGTACACCACCACATAATCATAAAGCGTTTGAATATATCAGGTCGTTATCATACTGCAACAAGTAACATATATTCCGCGTTTATCTGTTGGAAATCACTGGATTGAAAAACTAGAACACATTTCTGCGCACGATCGGAAAAATATTCCGAAAAATGAATCTAAGTTCAAGAGTCTACGTTAAACATGCTAGACAACGAATCACTACCATCTCCACGAACACAAGAGTAGAACCAACCTTACCTCCCCATGATCCGAGCACAAAGTGAAGACCGAGCTGCCAGGAGGTGCGAAACAAAGCTACCAGAAACTGGCAAACCCCACTCAAAATGAGGTGGTGGGGGAGAGACTCGCCCTGGAGAAGGCTCGTCGTCTGGTTTGTAACCAAAGGGTGTAGAAACATCTTTGGTACCACCAACAGCAGAGGTTGGTAACGACTAACTATGGACTCTTGAGCCAGAGAGAACCATGCAAAGTGAACTATTAGTACCCACATTCAGACAGCCGTTTGATTGTCGCACGTCCACTTAAAAGTAAAACAAGTACACATTCTCACAGGGACAGTGGCCTAACGGAGAAGCCGTGCTTATTGCTACATTCATCAACACAATAATAAATTATTAAAATAACAAAATCTTAGCAATATTAACTAACATTTCAGAAACTAATATTTTAAAACATGAAATAAAAATGCTATTCCACACGCCTCGAAAAGAGTGAGGTTCTAGTTTTAATAAAATGCTCATCTAACGACTTCAAATAAATTAAAATTTTATAAAAAAATATATGGAAGACGACAGACGGTCGTCTTTTAACCTCTCTCTATAGTGTACGGCACTCCACTGATCTCGATTTAAAAGATTGGATTTGGAGAGGGAGCGGAGGTAGGCCATTCTGTCCATGGGCGGGCAGGGACAGGGCTGGGGGAGATGACGTCACATGACATGTGATGCCCAGAAAGTACATCGGTAGAAGGGGGAGGGGATGACCCGATATATATTGTGCTGTGTATCCTGGTGCCCCTTATCAGTTTTAAATTTTTGAAGAGTGCTGCCATTTTATATCGTTTTTAATGCCAAGTGCAACCCTAGAACTTTTACGTCCAATACAGGGTGTTTCAGGAGGAACAGTCAATATTTTAGGAGGTTGTAGTGTAACAAATTTTAATAAAATGTACCATTTAACAGATATCCAATTTTGTTGAGTACCGAGATAACACTGTTAGTTTGTAACCCATAAAAACTTAAACGAAAGGCAAATGAGGACGTTCAAATTTAATTTTCAAAAATTCCTCCACGAACTTTTGACTTCTCTTGATAACCCAGTGTTTAGCTCTTCTGAGGTCGCCTTTGCGTTCATTTATGAGGCTGCGCTATTCTAAATCTGAACGATAAATCGACTCTAGTGTTTACTTTTTTCTTGTACACGTCGCATTTGAACCATCCACACAGTCAAAAATACAAAATAGTATGGTCGGGATACCATGGTGGCCAAGAAACGTGGCCATTCCTAACGATGAATCTTCTGGAATTTAGGTTTAAATTATGGTCATCTGATGACTAGAATGTGCAGGGATCCTGTCATGCGGGAAGAACATACACATTCTTGTAGCCAAAGGAATCTCTTCCAATAAGGCTGGAAACTCATTTTCATCTCCTGGTCGAAGGTGCTGGATCTCATCATCATCATCATCATCATCACCATTAGAGACTGATTATGCCTTTCAGCGTTCAGTCTGGAGCATAGTACCTCTAATAAAATTCCTCCATGATCCCCAATTCAGTGCTGACATTGATGCCTCTTTTGATCTTATGCCTTTTTCTTAGAAATCATTCTGCACCGAATCTAAGTACTTTCTTCTTGGTCTACCTCGTCTCCTCTTACCCTCCGCTGCCGAACTCATGAGTCTCTTAGATAACCATGCTTCTCCCATGCGTGTAACATGACCCCCGCATCTCAGTCTGTTCGCTCTAACTGCTCCATTTATGGTGTTCATTCCCAGTTCTTCTTTGATTTCCTCATTACGGACACCCTCCTGCCATTGTTCCCATCTATTAGTACCTGCAATCATTCTTGCTACTTTCATATCTGCAACCTCTACCTTAAGACTAAGGTAACCTGTATCCACCCAACTTTCACTCCCATACAACAAAGTTGGTCGAAAGATAGAGCGGTGCACTGCTAACTTAGTCTTGGTACTTACTTCCTTCTTGCAGAAGAGTGTAGATGTTATCTGAGCATTCACTGCATTTTCTTTGCTGCACCTCGATTCCACTTCTTTCACTGTGTTGCCATCCTGTGAGAAAATACGTCCCAGGTACTTGAAACTGTCTACCTGTTCTAACTTTGTTCCTCCTATTTGGCACCCATTCTGTTTAAAACTCCTTCTCACAGACATTACTTTCGTTTTGAGATGATGATCTCCATATCATAATCCTTGCACCTCTGATCGAGCTCTGAAATATTAGTTTGCAACCTTTCATTCGAATCGGCCATTACAACTAAGCCATCTGCATATGCGAGCTGCTTATTTTGTTTTGACCTATTTTAATCCCGCCCCGCCAGTCCACTGTTTTCAACATATGATCCATGAATAGTATGAACAACTGTGGTGACAGGTTACAGCCTTGTCTTACCCTTGAAACTACCCTGAACCATGTACTTAATTTGCCATCTACTCTAACTGCTGCCTGACAGTCTACGTAAAGCCCTTTAATTGCCTGCAGACGTTTGCCTCCTATATCATACTATTGTAGAACTGACAGTAGCTTCCTCCTAGGAACACGGTCATAAGCCTTTTGTAGATCTATGAAACATAGATACAATTCCCTGTTCCACTCATAGCATTTTTCCATTACCTGCCGTAAGCTAAAAAAATGTTTGTAAATCTATCAGACCAAACTGCGTGGTCATCAGTCCGTAGCTTACAGACTATTTAAACCTAGGTAAACTAACGTAAGGACAAACACACACACCCATGCCCCAGGAAGGACTCGAACCTCCACGGCGAGCAACCGCGCGCTCCGCAACGAGACGCTTTAGACCGCTCGGCTACTCCACCGCGGCCGTAAGCTAAAGATCTGGTCCTGACAGCCTCTAAGAGGCCTAACCCCACACCGATTTTCATCTAACTTGTCCTCAATTAATACTCGCACTCTCCTTTCAATCGATAGTTGTTACAATCTTTTCTGTTTCCATGTTTGAAAATTGACGTGATTACCGCTTTCGTCCAGTCAGACGGAACCTGTCCCGATTTCCACGCCTTCTCAATTATCCTGTGTAACCATTTGAGACCTGATATTCCACTGTATTTGACGAGTTCCGGATTAATTTCATCCACCCCAGCCGCTTTATTGCACTGTAATCTACTGACCATTTTCTCCACTTCCTCAAATGAGATCCTGTTTCCATCGTCGTTCGTATCCCGTTCTACCTGATTATCTGACACATCATTGAACGTTTCACCTACATTGAGCAATTCATCAAAATATTCCCTTAATCTGCTCAAGGCATCCACAGGATCGACTAGCAGCTTTCTTGACCTGTCCAAAAGACTTGTTAATTCCTTCTTCCCTCCCTTTCGAAGATTGCTAATTACGCTCCAAAATGGTTTTCCCGCGGCTTGATACAGGGTTTCTAGCTTATTTCCAAATTCCCATGATTTCTGCTTTAAGTCTGCAATTATACGTTTGGCTTTCTTTCTTTCTTCAACATAACTTTCTCTGTCTGCTTGATTTCTAGTATGGAGCCATTTTTGAAATGCCTTCTTTTTCTTTTTACAGGCTGCCTTGACTTTGTCATTTCACCAAGCTGTCTGCTTCTTCCTGCCTTTACACACTACTGTTCCAAGACATTCTCTAGCTGCTTCCAGTAGTGTGTCCCTGTACCTTGACCATTCCTCTTCCAGTGACTGTAAATCATTATATTCAACTAACTGGTACCTTTCCGAGATCACTGTTATGTATTCGTGCCTAATTTGCTTGTCTTGAAGCAACCCACATGCTCTTTGGTCTCACAAAACCAATTTCACTGCAGATTAAATAATGATTAGTATCATCAAAGAACCCCCTGAAGACACGCGTGTCCTTGACTGTCTTCCTGAATTCCTGGTCTGTTACTATATAGTCAATGACAGATCTGGTTCCGCTTCCTTCCCAAGTATAGCGGTGAATGCCCTTATGCTTAAAGAAGGAGCTTGTGATAACGAAGCTCATACTGGAACAGAAATCCAAGAGCCGTTTTTCGTTCCTGTTGGCCTCCATATCCTCTCCAAACTTACCCATAACCTTCCGTTAGATTTCCTATCCTGCCGTTGTTCTTTGTATGATTAATTTGTTTACGTGATGCTTTATTGTTGTATGTATCGTTTATGTAGTTCTTCTCTAGTTAACAAAAACAATTGAATGTAGAAGTTCTATCACATTTGTGGTACGCGGGTCCAGCACTGCAGAGTTGCAGCACAGACGGCTCAGCTATGACAATCGAGCTCTTAAAATAGTCTGTCAGGCAGTTCAAACTTTTATATTTTTCAACTATTAGAATTCAAGTGTACTAGCATCACGGACATTATTACATATACCGCTTGTAGTTTCTCGACATATAAATAAATATTATGAAACAACTGACATTCCTTCTTATTTGAAAAGTAGCCACAGTTTTAAAAGTTCCACAGCACTTCACTGCAAGATACAAGGATCAATGACCAGTGCGCTGCTTCTGCGTGGGGACAACAAAGGAAAAGTGGAAGCCAGGATAGTGATCAAAAACTTCAACTGAGGATGCATGTAGTTCTACGGCTCTCACGTGCAGTGCTACGTAATCAAATCTTGCGACATTGGCACGAGTGTGGTGGTAAAACCTCCGAGGGAAAATGTTAGAGTAAGTGTTAGAGAAACAGATAACTCACAAAAAGACTTTCCAATTACTTTTATCAGACTCTCTATCCACCTTTTATCTCTGCCCCCGACGTACACCATGTCGTAAAATATTCACTATTTCTCCTGAAACACCCAATATAATTCCATACAACATAAAATAATAGTAACAATATCATCAGATATCTGCGCAACTGCTTTTGCATTTTAAAAGCGTTCTCTATAGTATTTTCGTGTGCACCAGCCTAAAATGCGTTGCTTCCGAAGGAATCGATCGACATATCCATTCCCGTTAACAATTCATATTACAGAGTCCACCATTCGTTGCAAATAACACTGTCATGGGCAATAAAATCTGTCTGCTCATTTACGAACAACTTCTCTCTGCGAAGTAAAATTATCTTTTAACAAAGGACATTTGATGAAGGCGAAAGTAAGGAGGAAAATAAAAAGCGAATTTTGCGTGTCAGTAAAGTGCGAAAGTAAGAATGCCATCGGCAAAGGCATCGTTGCTCACCTCTTCCTTCGCAGAAAGGGCGATTGTAATGAACTCGCTGATTGACGGCATCGCCAATTAAGCCAATTAACAGGTAGACAGTAGGAACTGTTTGAGCAAATTAGCGCACACTTTAAAAAAACTGCATAATACAACAGTAGGCTCGAAATAAGCTATACTCAGCACATGTTACGTGTATGGCTTAATTAAGTGGTTATATACAAAACCTAACACTGCAAATATTTAAGCAAATGCAGCAGAGAAAGCGGAATTTAGCGTGAACCTTGCCACAATTAGACTGGACGCCTGCAGTTTATCACCATGCCGTGAAACGGTTTCCAGTTTTGATGCTTATGAATACTCAGTTTCCAGACAATTATTCTCCATAAAACTTTCGGACCTCTGTAATCTAGTGTGGCCTGCTTAGTATCGATTATGAATGTTCGAACTCTATCTGTATTGCTGTCAACAGGACACCAGAAACATAGCTGAAGAAAACATGAGCCGGACAAAGTGGCCGAGCGGTCTGCGGTGCACCAGTCACAGTCTGCACGGCTGCTACGGTCGGAGGCTCGAATCCCCTCTCGGGCATGGAAATTTGTGTCGTCTTTAGTGTAAGGTAGTTCATAAGTAGTTTGTAAGTTTAGGGACTGATGGCCCCATAGTTACGTTCAAATGTTTGTAATTCTATCGGACCAAACTGCGTGGTCATCAGTCCGTAGCTTACAAACTACTTAAACCTAGGTAAGCTAACCTACGGACAACACACACACCCATGCCCCAGGGAGGACTCGAACCTCCACGGCGAGCAACAGCGCGCTCCGCAGATAGACGCTTTAGACCGCTCGGCTACTCCACCGCGGCCCATAGTTAAGTCCCTTAAGCTTAACACACATTTGATTTTTGAAAACATCAGAGCAAGCACCTATACACACACACACACACACACACACACACACACACACACAGACACACACACCAATTATAAAAACAGAGCACAACATGATCAACGCATTCAGAGGCAAAAAATGCGTAATATTTAGCATACATTCACATTAATAAATACAACATAAAGTGCAATATTTTAAGATACATATACAAACAGCAAACTTGTGTTATTTCTTTCGTTTTGTTTATAGATGAACTTTTTATTGTTATAATTTCGGCAGCATGAACAGGAAGGGTATTTTCGCCAGGCTCTGGGCTAAATTCTATACCTCTCCTCAGTGTCCCATTTAGTACAATAGCCGCAACAAAATTCAAATGTTTGTAAATCTAAGGGATTTAACTACATTGGTCATCAGTCCCTAGGCTTACAAACTACTTATATTAACTTAAAGTAACTTACATTAAGGACGCACAAAAACCCATGTCCGAGGGACGACTCGAACCTCCCACGGTGAACGACTTCGCGTTCCGCAGCAAGCCGCCTTAGAACGCTCGGCCCTTTCACCGCGGCTGGCCGCAACAGCTTTATATAATTTCCTGGGGACATTTCGTTTAACTTTTATTTAATTTATTAATTCGTAAGTTTTTTATTTCAATTTGTTCTGTAAAACAATCTAGATTCACGAAACACTTCAGTATATCCTACATATAGGGTGCCAATTATTGAACTGTATGAAATAAAATCGCCATAACTTCTGAACGGTTTTGCGTTACAACGTTCAGACTGCAGGGCTGACCGGGGGGCATGGTGGGAATTAGGATGTGTATGCGCATGTGAATAAGGTTTCATTTAGCGTAAGGCCCACTTTCGTTTGGATGGGTTCGTCATTATGTAAAATTGGCGCGTTTGGAGGACAAAGAACAAGTTTCGTCGCCTTATCTTCAACCTAAAGTGTTTCTGCACCATTAACGTTATCTATCTGTGTGTTAATTATTTTATTATTTTATCAATGATCAATGCCCCGTGTTTATGTATGTTTGCCCCATATTTATACATGTTTCCACCCGTGTGATTGAACTTGTATGTTCATGTGAATGAGGAAGGTTGCTTTCAGTATTGAGTGACTGCCGCACAATGGCTTGCAGTCGCCGCCTCGCGCTTTTGGCCTCGTTTTTCTTAACTTAAGAAAGCTTCGTTTGCCGTCTGCGCTGGCGTCTGCTGGATGGCCAGAGACAAGCTTACTTGGCAACACGGCGAAGTGGCCGTATTCTTAGTGTCGTACCAACGTAATCTTGGACGAAAGAGGTGACAGGAGACCTCTCTGGGAGCGGATGTAGAGGGACTTGTCTTGGCCAGGGAGCAAGGGTCGGTAAACACTAGTCTCTGAACGCACTCTGCGTCGCCTTCAGCGCGCTCTATATCGGGTGTATGGGCGTGGAAGATTTTTTCCCGTGGCCCTAGAGCTTCACTCTGGACTCTTCATTCTGGATCCGACGACTGTAGAAAAAAAGAAGGAAGGAAACTTAGGGTTTAACGTCCCATTGACAGCGTGGTCATTAGAGACTGAGCTTACACTGGGATTTTCGGGGAAGGATGGGGGAGGAAATCGGTCGTGCCCTTTGAAAGGAACCATCCCGGCATTTGCTTGGAGCGATTTAGGGAAATCACAGAAAACCAAAATCTGAATGGCTGGAAGTGGATTTGAACCACCATCCTTTCGAATGCGAGTACCACTGCGCCACGTGGCTCAGTGACGACTGTGGAAGTAAGTACTCCATCGAATCATGCTGATGTGAAGGCATGCTGTTACGACTTTGTTTTCTTTGTGATCCTGAAGTCTTGGTTATCAGTAATACTTTTCTTGAGTAATTCTTTCGCTATGTGAGGCGGGGTGTTTCCTAATTTACAGAATTTGTGTAATTCAGTGTAAATTTATTATCTGCATTTTCATTCTGGTGATGATTTTGTGTCTGGTTTTGCTCAAGTTAGAATACACATGTGTTGCCTTCAGCCTTTGTGTAAATTTTGTGTGTTTGAAGTTCCTTGCTGTTTTTAACTAACATCACGTCTGTATCCGCAAGTATGCTGAATATTTCTTAGATTTCTTAGATTCCGTCTTTCCTGTCTTTTATGACTGATTACACCACGTGCTTTCGTAACGGTCATTGCTTCGGCCTTCAGCCATGGTTTTAGTAATACTATCTTTCTTCTATGCGAATTCTTTTGTGTGCTCTTTTCACTTATTCTGAATTAATTTCCTTTGGAAACTCTATGTAATTCACCATGGTCTAAGACCATGTGGTACTTAAGAATAGTGAGCAGCTGCCTCTCTGAACATGAGTTCGTTTAGTATACAGTATAATTAAATTTGTGATCAAGACACCCACCATCTCATCAAGACACTGCCGATGCTTCCTTTCGCCGCAGTTCTCATATGTTCTAGCATTGTAATGTACTGCCAAGCATTATGTCCATCTATGTGAATGAATGAATGTGCTTTCAGCTACCCATTGTGTATTTGAAAATTTCCTCCCGTGTTACCTCCATATTCATCAATGTCAGAAACAATTTTAATATGGGCAGTAATTATATGATTTAACTCGCTTTTGTACAAGGTGTGTGCTTAATTTGGTCTCCCCACATTTATTTGCTTGTTATTTTACTGAATAGATTATGATTCAAAGTATCAAACCTCTGCTTTATAAGTTCTTGCTCCCTGGCCCATGTTTAATTATCTATTCATTTATTTTTAACATTGATTTTGTGTTTGTTAAAACGTTGGCAGCTCCCTTAAGGAGTGAGCAGTTAGATAAATTTCGGTTGCGCATGTACTGTGGCCACTCATAAAGTAATTCACAGCAGCAGTGAGCATTTTAACTGACATTTGCAGATCTTAACTGCCCGAGATATTGCTATTTTTAATAACAGGCTACTATCACTTGGCTTACCACTGCCAGTATTCGTCCTTCTGGCGTCTCCTGATTTTATTTTTATTTTTTGCTTCTTTATCTAGTGCCCTCTCGTCCTTTGAATGTGTGTGTGTGAGTGTGAATGAGTAGAAATCGCAAGCGCTAGTGTACTTCAATTGTGTTTTCAGCACGCATTGCCAGTGCATTTCTTTTCTCTTTCAGCAGTGATCATTTTACTATGTGCATTTTTGGGGGAAAATAATTGTCGAGTTTACGCATTGTGAAACGTGGGTGCAATTACGACTGCGTTGCGTGCGAAAACAATTTTTGTGTGTGTGTGTGTGAAACTCTTACAGAGGCACCACGTGTTCTGACCACGCGGGTGGCTAGGAACCTGTTGATTTGGTATTTCATTGTGAATATTTTAACGTGTATGTGAATATTTAATGTGATTTCAAAATTGGATAGCTTTTCAGTTTCAGCAATTGAAACACGTTGGCAAACCGCTCTGAAGGGACAGGAAAAAAGTGATAGGTCGCAGGAATTAGATTCGGTGGCGAATGAAAATCAGCACGTTGCCTTAAATGACGCTGCAAACTCGGGAGATGGTTCTCATACAGAAAATAATCTTTCCTTTGAAAACAGCGTACAAAGCGTTGGCGATGTGTTGGTTAGAGGCGAGCAGCCCGCCGGAAGCCGCCAGGCCCCTCTTGTGTTACGGATTATGGGGATATCCCAGCGGGCAGTAGCCACGTTACCTGATCCGTTCACCCCCCCCCCCCCCTCCCATTCAAACAAATGACTATGCAGGTAT
Organism: Locusta migratoria; assembly: GCA_026315105.1. Lineage (NCBI taxonomy): Eukaryota > Metazoa > Arthropoda > Insecta > Orthoptera > Acrididae > Locusta > Locusta migratoria. The sequence continues at coordinate 1,193,153 of CM048755.1, read as the reverse complement.
CCGAACAAATGAGAGAGTAGTCTAAAGAGGTTGCAAACGTTTTGCTAAGATAGACCAACGTACTAGCGATCAATTTCGCGATATAAAAGAGCAGTTGTGGAACACTGATGAGCGACTTGACTACATGAAAGAACAGGTCGCGAATCAAGAGGTGCGGGTATTGTAAGAGATGACTAGCCTCCGCAAGCAACTGGCTGAGGGAATTAGTCGGAACAGTGCAGAGATAGAAACCATAAAATCACACATTGAGACTTTAAGAGACGCGAGTCGATGGACTTGCCGAACACGTTGGCCGCTAATTCGCGCGTTGACGATGTGATCATGTAGGTGAACACATTGCGTGTACACGTGGAAAAACCTGTAGAAACGATTCAAACCAGTCTCTGTGCGGTTTCTGGCCACATCGATGTTGTGACCGCTGCAGTTACTAGTGTGCAGAGCACGCTGGACGATGTTTTGCAGAAGATTGCATGGGTAGAATTAAACCCCGAGCAGCCCTTAAATGAGAAATGCGACCACACTGTGTATGCGTGGCTCGGCAGCAAGAGGTGCCCATGTGCAATAACACTTGCGCGGCCCGCGGCACTTGCACCAGCCGCAACGGGAGTGCAAGCCCTGATTCAGATTCTGCTTTTGAGACGAGGGTGAGCCTCCCGGGGCAAGCCCGAGCCATGATCAAAACAGGACCACGCGCTCTAATCAGGACCCGACACCGGGCTTTGATTACAACCACTTTTGAATGGTGCACAAATTTGAAGTATTCTGGAACGTGCCCAGTGGAATACATCTACAGGCGTGGGTAGACCAATTTGATTTCTTGCTTCTGCTCAACTGGCCCGAAGGGCATAAAATCGAGTTTGTGTGTTTACATCTGGAAGGCGAACCCACAACGCGAATGAGGTCGTTCCCACGATATGGTGAAAGCTATGACAGCTTCTGCCAATACTTTTAACTTCATACTGGTCAGAGAATCAGCAGAACCACATGTACCACAACATACAAATCTACATCTACATCTACATGGGATACTCTGCAAATCACATTTAAGTGCCTGGCAGAGGGTTCATCGAACCACAATTATACTATTTATCTCCCATTCCATTCTCGAATAGCGCGCGGGAAGAAAGAACAGCTGAATCTCTCTGTACGAGCTCTGATTTCTCGTATTTTATTCTGATGATCCTTTCTACCTATGTAAGTGGGAGTCAACAATGTATTTTCGCATTCGGAGGAGAATGTTGGTGATTGGAGTTTCGCAAGTAGCCCACGCCGCAGCGATAAGCGCAGTTGTTGTACTGATTCCCATCCCAGATCCTGTATCATTTCCGTAACGCTGTCTCCCCTATATCGTGACAATACGAAACGAGCTGCCCTTCTTTGGACTCTTTCGATGTCCTCCGTCAAACCCACCTAATAAGGATCCCACACTGTGCTGCAATACTCCAAAAATGGACGGACAAGCGCAGTGTATGCAGTTTCTTTAGTAGTGATGCCGCCCTTCTGACAGTCGAACTTTCCCAGTCCGGCCGAGTTTTTTCAGGACATGTTAAATAAGAACTATTATTTGACCAACCTCTATCAAATGCCTAAACTCATTAGAATTTGTTTGGGTAAGCTGCCGCGACATCTGTGCAATGCTCTGTTGACGGGGAGATGCAAAGACAACATGGAGCAGCTTCAATCCCTCCTAGAAGATCTAGATTTTGATTATGACCCCCCGCAGAATAAGTTTCCAGTCAAACAGGAAAAGGGGAATAATAATAAGCAAAATCAGGCACCAGAGAAGGAGCAAGATAATGGTTCTGATCAGCAGTCTTGGAGAAACGGCCAGCGAACCCAGCAAAAGGCGGAATGGCGTAATCAAAATTAGAGCGGGTTCAAAAGTGACTTCCGCAGAAAGAAAAATCGCAACTGGGGGAACGGCAATAACTGGCACGCCAATAATAAAGAACCGTGAGAGGAAAATTCCAAGTACATTCACTGGGAATGGCCAAACAGGCCTCCGCATGGTGTCGAAATGTGTTCGCCCGAACCGAAGCAAAACAAAAAAGATGCACAACCCGGACCATAAACGTCAAAACAATGACGTTCTTGCTCTGTTACTTCCTGCTCGGAGTCTGACGACGAACAGGGGACGGAACAATTCAAACTGACAGGGTTTGATGATTTAAGGAAAGTCCTCTTAGAGGAGGAGCCCGAGCCTAGCGATAATCTAATACAACCCGTCCTGACGTTTTCAGTCAGAGATGTGGAGATACGATGCATTCTTGACAAAGGCAATGTCGTCTCCGTAATAAGCGAGGTGGCATACGAGCGCTGCCAAGCAGTGGCGTCATGGCAGGAACTCCCCCTGCAACACATCAAGGTTAAGGGCGCCTTGATTGGGCGTAGTATAGAGGTACGGAGGCAGGCCGAGTTTGAATTCTCGTCTCAAGGACATGTTTTTGTGGCCAACTTTATCGCTGTGCCGTCACTAGTTGTAGATATGTTGCTCGGTGTGGATTTTTGGGGGAACACCATACTACTATGCACCTTGGCGAAGGCGAAGCGCGCCTTTGGCTGAATCAACAAGAAATTAGGTTAAAATTCAGCGAGTATACCAGGAGGCTGAGTTCTGCAGGTCTGTGTTGCCACTTTTTATCAGATTATAGGGCGATACACTCGCCAAATGCGGTGCTCTCGGAGTATGATGACCCGTATGTAGTTTTTATTGATTGTGAGAAAGTAGACGTCCTGCTCGAGATCGACCGAAAAATGAGTTCGTTAGAGCGTGCCCCAACTCAAGCGAAAATTGATTTAGATTCTATTTTGCGGAAACACGCGACGGTTTTCTCCAATACCCCGGGCACAACCAAAGGCTTTCAATATAAGTTTAAAGTGTGGCCACACAACAAGTCCTTTGTGAAGCCATAGCAAATTCCATGGGTATACAAGCGGGAAGTCGAGACAGTGTCATAGAACGCACTGCAAGTTCATATAAGAGTCCATTGTTGCTCATCCCCAAGAAGGATAAAACGATCAGGCTTGTCCTGCATTCGAGGCAAATAAACACCATAATTGAGCCGAAGACCGATCGACGGCAGATGTTAGATGAGCTCTTGCAGAAATTCCACAATGTCCGTGTGCTCTCCTCGATCAACTTGCAAGCCAGCGACTGGTGAATAGAACAGGAACCCGCTTGTTGGCCTTACACAGCTTTTCTTTGCTTTGGAACCTGTTATCAGTTCCGAAAGATTCCTTTCGGCCTTAACATCAGTTCTGTCACCTTTATTCATACCTCTCACTCTATTTTACCGGAGGAATTGAGGCGGCACATCACCACTTACGTGGATGATGTGCTGATCACGGAAAATTCATGCGAAAGCCACATCCAAGTTTTACATTAACTATTGCATGTTTTCCAGCAATCAGGGGTAACGGTTAATCTAAGGAAATCACAATGCGGTTAGCCACAAGTCAACTTTCTCGGGCACATTATTACGAGATAGGGTATTCTTTCGAACGCTAGTAGACTAGACGCAATCCGAGACTTTCCAGTTCCGACAACAAAGAAGCCAGTGCGTGCTTTCTTAGGTCTCGTAAATTTTTACAAAAAGTTTCTACCTCTTCAAATCATGGGTACACCTTCCCTCTGTGCACTCACAAGTAAATACAGGCCGTGGAATTCGGACGCAGACGCGCAATCTGAATTTGAAATTGTTAAGCAAGCCCTTCTGGCTGTGCCTCTGTTAGCACACCCTAATCTTTGCAATGATTTGTGCCTTGGAACGGATAGTTCGAAAACCGGAATTGTTGTCGAGCTGTTCCAAGAGTTTGAAGAATATGGGGTCGTGCACAGGAAGACAATTGCGTACACGAGTCATGTTCTCACTCAATGCGAGAGGAATTACTCAGTGACAGAGCTGGAAACCCTAGCGGTCGTTCTCGGATTTACCAAGTTCCGTGGATTTCTTTTCGGCCGAAATTGACGCATGGACGGTTGGCCAGGTGGGCGCTCTATCTCCAGGAATTTCGTTTCTCGGTTGTGTACATACCCGGGAAAGAGAATGTGGTGGCTAACGCCCTTTCTCGTTCCCCGGTGGGTTCGAGTCAGGGATCCAATGATGAGCCTAATGAAAATAATTACAGCCTGTTCTGTTTGCGTGGCATAGTTTTTGAAAATTTCATTTCTGCTTCCCTCCACGACGTACTGTGGGAACAAGACAAGGACCTAGTTCTGAATGACGGCTTCATGGCGTGACAACAACAATCCTTCGATTAGGAACTATTAACTAATTATGAATAACGTCTTGTTCCACCGTAGCAATCCCGGGAAGTCCAACTGTGTTGTGTGTATACCGGATGAGTTGGTGAACAAACTCATATGGAAATAAACACCTTAGCTACGTGCACTATGGGCCCCGTAAATGTTTTATTAAGCTCCGTGATATATGCTACTTTCCAAACATGGAAAAGAGGATCCGGAAAGTTCTTGCTGTTTGTAAATGTTCAAATGTTTGTTAAGCTTATGGGACTTAACTACGGGGTCATCAGTCCCTAAACTTACAAACTACTTAACAACTACCTTATACTAAAGACGGCACAAATATCCATGCCCGAGGGGGGATTCGAACCCCCGACCGTAGTGGACGCGCAGAGCGTGACTGGAGCGCCTCAGTCTCCTCGGCCACCGCGGCCGGCTGCTGTTTGTAAAGCATGTCAGAAGTCCAAAGCTCCCACAGTGTCTCACCTTGCTCCTTTGTTCCCCATTATCCCTTCTCATTGACGAGAAATGGATTTACGTGGATCTTTTTGCTCCCCTACCACAAACAGCTGGTGGACACATATTCGTTGCTGTTGAGTTGACCTCTAAATATGTAACACTAGCTTAAACCCGCGGCTCCGCTCGCGTGTTGGTTGATTATGATAGATAAGCTATCTTTCAGTAGTGTGCTATGAGACTGGTTTTGAAAGATGAAATGAAATACAATACCTTCTTTAGAAACAAACATTTTTAATCAACATTCAAATATAAAATAAAATTATGTGAAGTGCTTAATGATTTACAATAAATAATGCCTACATTATCCCTTATAGCCTGTGTTGCAATATCTTAACACGTATGGTGAGAGTAATGTCCAAATTCATTTTAATTACATTTTAGGGCATTCTGGTAAACTACGTAATTTGTATTAAAAGAAATTTCTTTTTTTACTGATTTATTTCTTTATTCTTATATTTCCTTATTCGTATGCTTATCCTTACAGTGAAAGAGCTGAAGACATTGTAGCACGCATAGACCAAAGATATGGTCTGTGGCATAACGTTTCGCTGTATGTAACCTCGTTGCTATAGAGTCCCAAACGTCATCGCTGGCCTTCTGTCCGAATTTTTTTTTATAATTTGACGACTTTAAATCACCATATCTTCCACCCCCTTATAGCTATCGGCATGGAACTGCGATGGTGTACAACGGGAGACTTCGGACAATAATTACACACAGACCATTCCTTTGCGTTCTGTAGTTTTTGCTGCAGAGCGAAATATTAACACACAGACACGTAGAATTTTATATACACCGATAACTTTCCATCCCAACATACTCCACCCTTATCATTATCAACTCTCAAGCAACAATGCAACCAATAAAACCATTTTCAAAGAGTAAATATAATTTTTAAAGAATAATTATTGTTTCGCATTTCGCGTTATATTCTTCAAATTACTAAATATCTATCAGATCGTTATAAAACCGTGCCTAAAACATTCCTCAGGTATAAATTAGTAACTGTACAAATATTTAAGTCTCTGCGTCTTGTCGTTCGGACGTGATAAGCGTACACCGAACAGACATTCACATTAATATATATAGATAAATAGCTATCCGATCGCCATAAAACCGTGCCTAAAGCCTTCTCCAGATAGACATTAGTAACTGTACAAAATTTTAGCTTTTTTATATCTTGTGGTTCAGTCGTGATAAACGTACACCGAACAGACATTCACATTTATAGATACAGATTAATCCCTTTAAAATTGACATTCTAATCCTATAATCAGAGAAACACTGAAACAAAACATAAAAATACATCAACACTTGGAACAATAAAGAAAACAAAACACATTTGATTAAGTCATACATATAAATTACGAACTTCCTGAAAAACACAAAACACACACTAGTTATTAGATGCGCTAGTTCAAGGCTCATCATACAAAAAAAAAGGCATGATAAAATTTAAACATGTTACCTAGGTTCCAGATAAAATTTACTAAATTAAGTGATTATGGAGTGCATATTCATGATATGTACTGCTCATAGTTTTTCAAATTCGGGCATTCATCTCGCACTGTGGTCGTTGAGAAAAAGGCGTCAGTATGGCAAGAAGCATAGTGTAGTACGCTACTTTGAAGTGGGTGGGGGGGAGTCTTGGTTCGTTCCCGTCGTCTGCTCAACAAGAGTCTTGCTCTGACGCGGAAGTTCTTTCCACTTTTTGTTGGTCCCTTCCGCCTAAGACAGATTGTTCATGAAAACGCGGTCGAACTGAAAACAATACGGACCCAAAAGTCTCGTGGTGTGCACCATGTTTCTAGTCTTAGACATTTTAGAGATTGATTTTGTATTTTCTATAGGTTACAGGTTCCATGTTTTATAGTGTATTTTTGTATGTGTTTTTTCCGCTGTGTTACGGCGTTAAAGAACGTGCTGAGAACATGTCACATAGAAGTTGCGTTTACAGTTGTGTATTTTGTATCTGGTGCTGTTTTACAGCGTCAAAGAACAAGCCGAAAAGGTGTCGCGTAGAAGACGCATTTGCAATATTTTTTATCATGCATATGAGTGTATGCAGTGCTGGGTGAGATACGTTTTGTCTGTACAATCAGCTGACGCGTGAGGCATGCTGATTCAGTGCGCACACTTAAATGTTGTGGGACCATCAGTAATGTCAGCTCAACAGAAGTTTCATTGCTACTTTACCGTGGAGCGCCTGTCTAGTGGGTAAATTTAGTTTAAATTTTCAGTCGTTCCTGCTGGTTGTTCAACTACTGCACCAGATATGTGCCAGATGGCCAGATGGCGTTGGACAACACCCCCTGACGCAGCTGGCAAATTCTGGAAGCGAGATCGCTGCTGGTCCGGCTGTCAACGTGCACCCTGCTGCGTGGCACTCAATGAGAGCGGCAGGGGCACAAATACAGATGTCTGGCGTCTGTCACGACCAGACCAGTTGCTACGTGTAGCACAACACCGAAAGACCTATGAACATTCTTGCTTATCACACTTCTGTGCTTCGACACTTAGGCATTCCACATCCTCGGTTCCTGCTCGGATGCCGGAACCTCACAAATACTATGCCCGAAGGCATGGCAATGCCTCTTGTGATCGCTCGCCATTGAGAGTGCTCACAAAGTCCCTCTTCCTCTGTGCCTAATGCAAGATAAAGACTGATCCAAACATTGGCGCTGAGACAGAGAGGGAGAGATGTCGGCGAGGCGAGGTACTCTTCGGGATAACTGGATGGAAACTATCCTATCCATCGATGCCCCTAAGTTTTTACCCATGTGTGGCGAAACGTCAAACATAAACTTTGTTGTATAGAAGAGCGAACACTCACCATAGTGAAGCGAATTTGACTTTTTCTTTACGTACACTCCCAGGAGAGAAAAACATCATTTGTATGTCATTTCTTTTCTGTTAATTTGTAAAATTTTTGTTTATGCATGTATTGTTGCCCTCCTATATGAGTGACCTATCTTTTTCCTTTTTTTGCGCACCATCTTCTTTACCATTTCAAATGTTTTTTAAATAATTTAAAATCTTTACTTATGTTATGTGTAATGTGCCTTAATTTATCATTTGTTTTGAAATGCTCATGATGAGCCCACAATGCCCAGAGTAGGTACATTAAAAAAAATTCTGTTCTCATTGTATCTGTGTGTCACTAATTTTAATCTGGATCCAATACAGTAAGACAGGATTGGTTCCAGACTATTTACCGCCCCTAAGCGGAGGGTGATGAAACACGTCCACTGATTGTGTGGTTGTATTGCATCTTGATATATTCTTTAACCTAAAGAGTTTCTTCGCCATTAATGTTATCTATCTGAGTGTTAACTATCTAATTATTTTTATCAATGATCAATGCCCCATATTTATGTATGTTTGCCCTATATTTATATATGTCTCCACCCCTGTGATTGAACTTGTATGTTCATGTGAATGAGAAAGGTTGCTTTTAATATTGAGTGACTGCCGCGCTATAGCTTATAGTCGCTGCCTCGCGCTTTAGTCCTCGTTTTGCTGAAGTTAAGAACGCATGGCTTTGTGTGTCGTCTGTGCTGGCGTCTGCTGGATGGCCAGAGACAAGCTTACTTGGCAAGATGGCGAGGTGGCCGTGTTCTTAGTGTTGTAACAACTTAATCTTCGATGAAAGAGGTGACAGGAGACCTCTCTGCGAGCGGATGTAGAGAGAATTGTCTTGGCCGGGTAGCAAGGATTGGAAAACACTAGTCTCTGAACGCACTCTGCATCGCCTTCAGCGTGCTCTTTATCAGATGTATGGGGGTGGAAGATTTTTTCCCGTGGCCCTAGAGCTTCACTCTGGACTCTTCATTCTGGCTCCCACGACTATGGAAGTAAGTACTCTGCCAAATCATGCTGAGGGAAAGGCATCCTTTTAGGACTTATCTTTCTTTGTGATCCGGCAGTCTAGGTTTTCAGTGATAATTTTCTTGATTAATTCTTTCGCTTTGTGAGGCGAAGTGTTTCCTAATTTACAGAAGTCATGTAATTCAGTGTAAATTTATTATCTGCATTTTCATTCTGATGATGATTTTGTGTCTGGTTTTGCTCAATTTAGAATACACGTGTGTGGCCTTCAGCCTTTGTGTAAATTTAGTGTGTTTGAAGTTCCTTGCTGTTTTTAACTAACGATGTCATGTATCCGCCAGTATCCTAAATATTTCTAGATTTTCTTGTTTGATTCTGTCTTTCCTGTCTTGTATGACTACGTGCTTTCTTAACGTTCGTTACTTCAGCCTTCAGCCATCGTTTTATTAATACTAGCTACCTGCTATACGAATTCTCGCATGTGCTCTGTTCACTTATTCTGCATTAATTTCCTTTGTAAATTCCATGTAATTCACCGTGGTCGCACACCACGTGGCAATTAGGAATAATGAACCGCTGCCTCCCCAAACATTTGTTCGTTTAGTGCGCAGTATAATTTGTGATAAAGACACCTACCATCTTGTCAAAAAGGCGCCAATGCTTCCTTTCACCACTGCTTTCTTGTGTTCCAGCATTGTAATGTACTGCCAAGCATTATGTGCATCTCTGTGAATAAATGAATGTGCTTTCGGCTACCCATTGTGTATTTGAAAATTTTCTCCCACGTTATCTCCATATTCATAAACGGCAGAAACAATTGTAATATGGGCATTAATTATATGATTTAATTCACTTTTGTACAAGATGTGTGCTTAATTTGTCTCCCCACATTTATTTGCTTGTTATTTTACTGAATAGATTATGATTCAAAGTATCAATCCTCTGCTTTATAATTTCATGCTTCTCGTTCCATGTTTAATTATCTATTCACTTATTTTTTAACATTGATTTTGTGTTTGTTAAAACGTTGGCTGCTCCCTTAAGGAGTGAGCAGTCAGATAAATTTCCATTGTGCATGTACTGTGGCCACTCATAATGTAATTTAGAGCAGCAGTGAGCATTTTAACTTACATCTGCAGATCTCAACTGCCTGAGATCTTGCTTATTTTAATAACAGGCTACTTTCATAGTGTCACGGTTACGTTAGAGCGCTCGCTCACAAGTGACAGTGTTTCCCTCAATTGTGCACAGGCCAGTGACTTGGTATGGGCGAGTCCATTTGCTCAGAGGTGAGGTAGGTCTGTCAACAACTTGTGCTACCAGCAACAATAGTAGATTTCATTGCATAGTGTCTTCACAACAGTGTTGCCACTGTTCTCTAAGTTTAGCGTCGTAGTTATTACATATATTGTATATAGGAGAAAATAGTACGTTACTTGACTAATTTTTGAACGTTGTTTCATATAATTTTTTGATCGCAGACACTCCCATGCTGACTGGTCACTTTTCTTCTATGTTGCTATCTCTCATACAACTTGGTAAGCCGGCCGCGGTGGCCGAGGAGACTGAGGCGCTCCAGTCACGGTCTGCACGGCCACTACGGTCGGGGATTCGAATCCCCCCTCGGGCATGGATATTTGTACCGTCCATAGTCTTAGCTAGTTGATAAGTAGTTTGTAAGCTTAGGGACTGATGACCCCGTAGTTAAGTCCCATAAGTTCTACAAACATTTAAACATTTGACCAACTTGGTAAGGATCCTTAGCTGACGAACAGTTGTAAAGAACTCATCTAACAATAATCTTGTAAGCGCCCGCTTCGTATGTGAATACAGTTACTGTGGCCTCTTCAAATAAATGTATTTAAAAAACGTTCAAATGTTTGTAAATCTAAAGAACTTAACTACGTTAGTCATCAGTCCCTAGTCTTACCAAGTACTTACACTAACATAAAGTAACATATGCTAAGGACAACACAAACACACATGCCCGAGGGAGGACCTCAACCCCCGACAGCGAACGGCCCCGCGCACCGCAGCAGGGCGCCTTAGTGCACACGGCTATTCTGCCACGGCATAAATCAATTACGACGTCTTCCCCGTGAATATATTTATGTGGTCGTTCCTCTGTAAATCACTACGGAAAGAAGGCAAATTTCGATGAAGAATTGAGGAGATCGATTTGAGTTGGTTATATGACCACAGCGTTAAAAAGAAGAAAATTCGAGAAGGAGGCACCCCGGTGTTGCGTTCCCGCTCTCCCTCGGCAGCGAGCAGACAATAGACCCATTCGCTTGCGCTTGCTTTAAAAGAGCAAATGGCGTTAAATTATGTTTACATGCAGGGCGCGATAGATACGGCCGCCACAATTCACCTCTCCTCTGCTTGCCTACACTTACGGCTCGTGTAAGTAAATTACTCGTGTTTTTCTTCTGATAAGCAAGTTCACGGGAATAAAGAGTTTAATTTAATTTAGAAAAAGCTTTCTACCGAATTGGAAAAAGAAATAATAAAAAATCTCGTCATACATTGCACTGCGCAGTTCTTTCTTAGTTAATTAAATACATATAAAAGTATAAACGCGCCTGAATCAAAAAGTTTCAGCTAAACTGAGGGAACCCTTGAATACGTTTTCGTAATTAACGCAGGTGTTCTCGACACTGGCAGAATCGACCACTGGCATTATCTTCCGCAGCGTTGCTGCCGTTTCGTCCGCACCTGGGAGCCATAAATGTTTTGCCTGAACTCCAAACAATCGTCAATATAACTTCTCGCTACTAAGTATCCTTATAGTATCGCATATTATTTATCAAGTCTTTCCATAGGTCATATTCAGTATAAATGTTGGGTACATAATTTGAATTTTGTAAAAAGCGTGTATAAGGGCTAAAAGCACGGATGCAGGCAACTGCTTGTGACGTAGGCCTGGTGTCCCCCATATGACGAGTGTTGTCTTGCTCCGCTCAAAATGTTCAATTGTTTGTAATTCTATTCGACCAAACTACTTTGGTCGTCAGTCCCTAGACATATAAACTACTTAAACTAAGGTAAACTAACCTAAGGACAATACACACATCCATGCCCGAGGGAGGATTCGAACCTCCGACGTGGGAGGCCGCGCGATCCGTAACGTGGCGTTCCAGACCGCTCGGCTACTTGCTCCGCTCAACGTAGTGGCTGGCGTACTTAATGTTCTGACATTGTCTAACAACTACGCTACGGGGTATAAAAATTAGTACTCCCTCTTACTGTTTTCAAAAATATTCAAATGTCTGTAAATCTATGGGACTTCTATGGTTATTAGTCCCAAGGCTCAGAAACTACTTAAACTAAGTTAAACTAACTTAAGGACAACACACATACCCAGTGTTACAAACTCTATCACATGGATGTCGGCTAAATCTACTTTCAATATCTGCCTGAATCGGCCAGAAAAAAGTCTTTTATGGAAAGATGGAAAATGTTAAATACCGTATGTACTTGCACAAAAACATGAATTTTGAACGGAACATTTCACTCCATGTGGAAAACAGGTATCTGAAGGTCATATACCTCTTCTGCCTCAACCTGGTTTAATGTTAAAGGTCCTGAAGTCTCACTTCTAACGCCACTACTCTTTCCGTAGGCTTGGATAGTACCTATAAAACGAACAATATTTATTTTGTAAAGCATGATAATGTAGAAAACCTGTAACATTTATAAAATCATGTAGGTATTCAATTATTTTGCATCTGATTTATGTTTTTAAGGACTGAATCTTCAAATTAAAAGTTGTGACACCATTTTTGAGGCTCCGAAGGCCGGCAAGAATCATTAAAATGGAAGTGAGCATGGCGTTTCCCAACCTCTTCCTATGAGAACTGAAGCAACTCCCTAATTCTGCATTTGGCGAAGGCAGCACTAAAAGTATCTTAGTCAAGTTGCACAATTCACTAGAAGACTTCTGTTTACTTACATCTTCATATTTTGAAACTTTAAACCAAAACTACCGTGTCTGTCACATTCTCCCATAAAGTTGATTTTGTGCCTCTGCAGGGTTTTCCCCAATCCCCAGTGCTTTTGTGTCTGATTGTAAATCAAAGTTAAATATATGATCCAGCAACTAGGAATTACAGTAGTAATTTAATGCCGATGATGTATACGCCTCGCACATTGTCAGAAATCATAGACTGCGAAAAGAAGAGAGTTCAAAAGCAGGGAACGTTCAGTTATCTCTAATGTTATTACGACCTGTTTTAGAGAAGGGGAGCAAAAAGAACTGTTGTGCAGTATAGCTGGTCCTGATCAGTTCTGCAGTCTATATAAATTGTAGCCTTTCAGAAATCATTGTTTTTTATTTTTTTTTTTTATTAAAATACAGCAATACCAGAAATTTGCCAGATTTTCGGCTGTCGGCTGACAAGAATATTTTCCGGCTTTAAAGAACACAAATATTTCAGAATCAGCCGAAAATCGACTGACAAAGAAAGTACATGGGCTCGAACAAACATATCTGTATGAACGTTTGGTTACAGGATCTCTACGTACACTTCAATGTGCTGGTGGGTGTCGTTTTTCTGCAAATCTCTGCAACCATGCTCTAGATAACACTGTAGATGTAATTGTAGACGCCATACGTAATGCAGATATCTTAACTATAACTTATGTAATAATCATCGTACATGCTCTCTAGCGAATTGTCATCAAAAGCCGTGATAATAGTTGCAACTTTAACCTTCTTCCCGAAAGACTGTTGGTATTCACTGCCACTGCTTCCATCGCCTCTTCCCGCACTAACCGTAGCACTACCGCTTGCAATGAGTTGTTCGTCAATATCATCCCTATTATCATTATTATGAGTTTGTAACAACAGTATCTAACTTATGCTCATATTTCTGTACTATAACAGATACGAGAAAGCATGCTAATGATTCATCTTCTACACTAATACCATCTTCATGAAGAAGGGTTCTTCGTAATTTCATCTCAACTAATCGTAATACATTAGCAGGATTGATTAGCAATCGCTGCCCCATCTGACGTTTCACCACACAAATAACATCACAAAACGCAACTTCGGAGGCACACTGCACCGTCCCTACTGGCGAACCGACAGGTCAAAGTGCAATGCGGCATGGCACACGCAGAGGCCTCTAACGGACGACTGCAGAGTTTTGCAGATGCGGCAGTATCACTAGTGCAATAAGGGATCTTTACATTATCTCTCATACGATTTTGGTGTATATGTGTTTGTTCGAACCCAAGTACTTTCCTTGTGAGTTGGCAACACTGCACATACCCTCAGGGAGAGCTCTAACCTCCGACGGCGAGCAACTCACGATTTATTGCTGAAATACTGCATATGGCGTACATTAAATGATTACATTTTCAGATTTTTATGCAAGCTCCAGGATAGCGCCTATGACCCGACAGACCACTGAAAGTGTTCCTGGCAGCGTACACCGAAGGCGTACTTCAAGGAGCAGACATCCATCTACCAACCAGACAATAGCTGTTTCCGGCCACGCTAAGGATGACATACCTAACGTGCAGTACTCCTTGCAGGTAGAGCTAGAGGGAAGCAGAGAGCGTGCAAGATAGCGCTGCAGGAAGTACCACTAGTCTCACAGCCAGCTATACCTAGGCATGCAGATGGCCACATAGTGTCAATTGACCTCCGGATGCCAACTACCGGAAGACACGCCTCCAGACGTACGGAGACTATCCTCGCTACGCCTCAGGAGTCTCTTGGACTTATACTCTGGATCTTCGCTAGACTTCTCGTGGACTCTATTGCTACTACGGCCTTTCTCTCCGGTATTTCATTTGGTGAAGTTCAAATACATGGAGTACATAAAATCCGGCAACACTGTCAGTTACTTATTGATGTTTGTAAATCTATCGGACTTAACTGCGTGGTCATCAGTCCCTTACAAACTACTTGCCGGCCGCGGTGGCCGAGGGGACTGAGGCGCTCCAGTCACGGTCTGCACGGCCACTACGGTCAGGGGTTCGAATGCCCCCTCGGGCATGGATATTTTTGCCGTCCTTAGAATTACTTGGTTCATAAGTAGTTTGTAAGTTTAGGGACGGATGACCCCGTAGTTAAGTCCCATAAGCTATGCAAACATTTGAACATTTGAACGAACTACTTAAACTAAGGTAAACTAATCTAAGGACAACACACCCACCCATGCCCGAGGGAGGATTCGAACCCCCGACGGCGGACGGCAGCTCGCACCGCAGCACGGCGCTCCAATGCGCATCGCTAACCTGCCGCGGCAATTACTTATTGCACAAGAACCAAACAATTTACAGACATCATACGTATGTCATTTTGTAGAGAAACCCTGAAAGTTTTTAATTTTATTTATTTATTTGTTCATGTATACCGCTACAACATAGTTTGGTAATTTGCCGATAAGTAAGCGCTAGTCGCAAACATGGCGAGTTCAGGTCCGGAGAGAACTTTCTGTGTGTTGGAGTTCGACGAAAGTACTGTGCTACAGCTGTTCAACGGATGTTTAGAACGAAGTACGATAAGAAGCCACCAACTACGAAGTCCATTTACCACTGGTACAATAAATTCGTTACGACGGGTTGCTTGTGCCTGGCAAAGAGAAGCGGACGTCCCAGTGCGAGTGAAGTGAATGTGGAGCGCGTACGAGAGACATTCATAAGGAATCCGTAGAAGCCGGTTCATCGTGCATCCCGTGAACTCTAAATGCCTCCAATGACAGTGTGGAAAGTCCTGAGCCGCGGCGGAATAGCCGCGTGCACAAAGGCGGCCGATCTACGTCGGAGGTTCGAGTCCTCCCTCGGGCATGGGCGTCTGATGTTCTGAGTATAAGTTAGTTTAAGTTGTTTGTAAGTTTTGGGACCGATGACCACTGCCGTTAGGTCCAATAACTTTACAAACATTTGAAAGACGTGCGAGGAAACCATTCAAAATTAAGCTATTTCAGAAACTCACTGACGTCGACAAAGACAAATGTTTTGAGTTTTGTTCACAGTTGCAACAACTGAATGAGGATGGGACTGGCATTGTTGATCGCTTAATTTTTAACGACGAAGCCCTTTTGACTCTAATGGGAAAGTGAACAGTCATAATTGTCGAATATGGGGTACAAAGCATCCACACGAATGCACTGAATTTGAGCATTATTTCCCAAAGGTAAATATTTTTTGCGCCTTGTCACTGTATGGGCCATTCTTCTTCCGCCGGCCGCGGTGGCCGAGGGGACTGAGGCGCTCCAGTCACGGTCTGCACGGCCACTACGGTCGGGGCTTCAAATCCCCCCTCGGGTTTGGATATTTGTGCCGTCCTTAGTATTAGCTAGTTTGTACGTAGTTTGTAAGTTTAGGGACTGATGACCCCGTAGTTAAGTCCCATAAGCTATACAAAAAAATCTTCTTCCTGTCATTGGATATTGCTACTTGGACATTTTTCCGGGCCGGCCGCGGTGGCCGAGGGGACTGAGGCGCTTCAGTCACGGTCTGCACGGCCACTATGGTCGGGGGTTCGAATCCCCCCTCGGGCATGGATATTTGTGCCGTCCTAGTTCGTAAGTAGTTCATAAGTGGTTTGTAAGTTTAGGGACTGATGACCCCGTAGTTAAGTCCCATAAGCTGTACAAACATTTGAACATTTTTCCGGCACACCACTGTCTGTCGACAGGGGCCGCTCTACGGTCGGTGTAGCACCACGTTTGGGACTAGCGATGACTATCGGCAAATTACCAAACTATGCGGTGGCGGTATGCATGGAAACAAAACTTTCAGGCTTTATCTTCAAAATGAAATATCTAGGACATCTGTACAATGTATAGTTCTTGTGCAATAAATAATTGAAAGTGATCGCGGACTTAGTGTACACCCTGTATTTCTCTGATGCCTAAAGTAGACATGTGACCCCTAACTACTCGTGTGCCGTTCCACGATGCTACTGTGCCATGACAGAAGAGAACTTCTATATTGTAAAGGCCAGTAGGAACTTGGTTTATCTTTTCTTCTGCCCCTAAGTCAACTCGTCAAAATAATACTCCGCGACGACGTATACTTGTATCTGAACTTTTAAGAGGAACTTGTGTAACTACTCTTGTGTTATACTAACTTGGGTGTTCTTCAGTCAGAACACAGATCAATACCTCAAGCGGGATTGACGTACAAAGTGTCGAACCACACTGAAATATCCATTTTAGTACGAGTTGTAGCTTCAGTAGGGGACAATTCAGTCGCTGATTCTGACATGGATTCCACTATGGCAAATACTGTCTTTGGATACATTATTCCTCTCGTAGTTTTGACGATTCGCACGTGGTGTCGTCCCATCATATCACACACGTGCTCGATTGGAGACAAGTGCTGGCTAGGGATGTTACCACACGTCTAGCAGAGCACGTCGAATTTCACACGCAGTGTGTGGGCGAGCATTATCCTGCTGGAACTACAAATCACCTTCCTGTTGCAAGAATGGCAAAAGAACGAGTCGGCACGTACCGCGCGATCGTCAGTATTGCAGCTTACCGCAGCCCAGACGATAAGGCCTGGAGCGGGGCAGTGGCGCTCTGACGAATGCGCTCTACCTAGTCATGACTACGTCGTACTCGCAGTCGACTACCACCTGCGTACGGAACTTCAGTGAACGCTGAAAACTTTGGCCCACCATTCCATTTTTCAACTGATACTTTGACGACACCACTCGAGCCGTGCACGTCTATGCTGTGGCGTGAGTGGAAGACGGGCTAGAAGTATGCATTGTGGTAGTTCTGGCTTTTGCTGCCACAATTTTAGTTTTCTGTTAGGCGCGCTATAACTGTAGAGTTCTTCCGGTTTCCCATGACGTCATCAGCAGTGTGAGAAAGCTGATGCTGGTAAGAGGTCGCATCAGATTCCTTCCATGGGAAAGTGCGCCGGCTTGGTAAGAGATGATATCTGATTGGTGATAGCAAACGTTCTTTATTAATATTTTAATGACGAGGTGTAGCAAAGCTAATGCACTGAGTGTTCAGATAAAATCTACTCTCTTCTGCAAGAAGGAAGGAAGTACCAAGACTAAGTTAGCAGTGCACCGCTCTATCTTTCGACCAACTTTGTTGTATGGGAGTGAAAATTGGGTGCATACAGCTTACCTTATTCATAAGGTAGAGGTTACGGATATGAAAGAAGGAAGAATGATTGCAGGTACTAATAGATGGTAACAATGGCAGGAGGGTGTCCATAATTTGGAAATCAAAGAAAAACTGGCGATGAACACCATAGATGAAGCAGTTAGAGCGAACAGACTGAGATGGTGGGGGTCATGTTACACTCATGGGAGAGCAAGGTTACCAAAGAGACTCATAAGTTCGGCAGCGGAGGGTCAGAGGAGTCGAGGTAGACCAAGAAGAAAGTACTTAGATTCGGTGCAGAATGGTTTTGAAATAAAAAGCATAATATCAGACGAGGCATCAATGTTAGCATTGAATAGGGGATTGTGGAGGAATTTGTTTAGAGATACTATGCTCCAGACCGAACACTGAAAGGCATAATCAGCCTCTAATGGTGATGATGATGTTATTTATGTCCAGATAGTTTCGATATACCAAAAAATCTCTTAGTAATATCTTATCTTCCGACATTTTTTAATTTTATAATTTAATAATTTTTACAAACAAAAGACTAATGAAATGGGCGAGCGCGTTTCGAGAACTTTCTTTCCCGCCAAAAGTGCGCATAGAAGCCTGTTGCTTCTGGCGAATTAGTTCACTCCTGTCTCGGCTACCGCGACGGTACTATCGTGCCGAAGCATGGAATACCTTCATACATCGTCAGAGTAAAGACTGCCGGTCTTGCTTGCAAGATGAAAGCAAAGCTCACCATCTGTAGCATAGTTGACAGAACCGACTGTGCACCTCTGGTACAGAGCTGAGTAGAGGGTCTGAATCAGAGGCTCAGACGGTTCTGCCACCGTGTGGGCTGCAGATTCCTCGACTTGAGACATCGGGTTGTGGGGTTCCCGATTCCGCTGAATAGGTCAGGAGTCTACTATACGCAGAAAACAGCTACATGGGTAGCGGGGGCTGTGTGTCGTGGACTGGGCGGTTTTTTTAGGTTAGAGGGCCTCGGGAACACACAGGAAGGTTTTCAACCTCAGAGTGTTCAGCTCAAAGACAGGACGAACGCAGATCTAAAAACCACTGGTCTAACAATTATAAATTGTCGTAGCTGTGTTGGGAAAGTACCAGTGCTCCAAGCGCTAATAGAAAGCACTCAATCTCAAATAATTATAGGTACCGAAAGCTGGCGAAAGCCGGAGATAAGTTCAGCTGAAATTTTTACTAAGGGTCAAATGGAGTTCAGAAAGGATAGATTGAATAAAACATGTAGCGGCGTATTTACTGCTGTCACAAGTGGTTTATCTTGTAGCATAGTTGAAGTAGATAGTCCCTATGAGTTGGTATGGGTAGTTGCTATACCTGACAACAAGAATAAATTAATATTTTTTTTCTTTTTACTGACCCCCCCACTCAGATGATTTGTTTGCAGAAATGTTCAAAGAAAGCTTGGGCCAAATTTCAGAAACGTTCCACAAGCATACAATTTTAATTTGTGGCGACTTTAATTTACCCTCGATATGTTGGGAAAATTAAATGTTTAAAACCGGAGGCAAGCATAAAACATCGTCCGAAATCGTACTGGAGGCATTCTTCAAAAATTATCCCGCGCAGCTAGTTCATAAACCCATTAAAATATGAAATGGGTGTGAAACTATTCTTGACCTCTTAGCAACAAATAATCCGGAGCTAATAAAGAGTATCAAAACAGACACAGGGATTAGTTAACACAGAGGTGTTACAGCGAAAATGAATATCGGATGTCCCAAATCAATCAAAGATAAACGACACATATGTTGTTGTTATGGTCTTCAGTCCGGAGACTGGTTCGATGCAGCTCTCCAACCTAATCTATCCTGAGCAAGCCTCTATATCTCCTCACAAGAACGGCAACCTACATCCATTTGAATTTGCTTACTATATTCATCTCTTGGTCTCCCTCTGCGATTTTTACCCCACTCACTTTCCTTCAACGCTAATTTCACAATTCCTTAATGTCTAAGTTAGTTACGCAATCCATCCACCTAATGTTCAGCATTCTTCTGTAATACCACACTTCAAAAGCCTCTATCCTCTTCCTGTCCGCACTGTTTATCGTCAATGTTTCACTCCCATACAAAGCAACACTCCACACAAATGCCTTCATAAAGGACTTCCTTATGCTTAACTTAGTGTTCGATGTTAACAAATTTCTCTTTTTCAAAAATGCTTTTCTTCCCATTGCCATTCTGTATTTTATATCCTCTGTACTGCGACCATCATTTGTTATTTTACTGCCCATGTGACAAAACTCATCTACCACCTTTACTGTTTCGTTACCTAATCTAATTCCTTCAGTATCATCTGATTTTCTTACACTGCACTGCATTACCCTAGTTTTGCTCTTGTTAATGTTCATCTTATATGCTCCTTTCAACACACTGTCTATTCCGTTCAATTGCTCCTCCAGGTCCTTTGCTGTCTCTGACAGAATTACAATGTCATCGGCAAAACGCAATGTTTTTATTTCTTCACCCTGAACTTTAATTCCTTCTCCAAATTTCTCTTGCTTTCCTTTATAGCTTGCTCAATGTACAAATTGAACAACACTGGAGAAAGGCTACAACCCTGTCTTACACACTTCCCAACCTCTGCATCTCTTTCGTGCCCTTCAACTCTGATAACTGCTGTCTGGTTTTTGTACAAGTTGTAGATAACCTTCCGTTCCCTATATTTTACTCCTGCTGATTTCAAGATCTGAAAGATTGTATTCCAATCAACATTATCAAAAGCCTTCTCCAAATCTACAAAAGCTAGAAATGTAGGTTTGCCTTTCCTTAATCTATCTTCTAAGATAAGCCGTAAAGTCAGGATTGCCTCCCGAGTTCCTACATTTCTCCTGAATCTAAATTAATCTTCCCCAAGGTCGGCTTCTACCAACTTTTCCATCCTTCTGTAAATAATTCGTGTTAAAATTTTGCAAGCATGACTTATTAAACTGATGGTTCTGTAATTTTCACACCTGACTGCACAAGCTTTCTTTGGAATGGGGATTATTACATTTTTCTTAAAGTCTGAGGGTATTTCCTCTGTCTCATACATCTTACGGACCAGGTGAAATAGATTTGTCATGGCTGGCTCTCCCAGAGACTTCAGTAGTTCTGCGGGAATGTCGTACACTCCAGGGGCCTAGTTTCGACTTAGGTCTTTCAGTGCTCTGTCAAATTCTTCTCTCAGTATAATATCTCCTATTTCATCTTCATCTACATCCTCTTCCCTTCCTACAATATTGTCTCTAAGTTCCTTTCCTTTGTATAGTCCCTCTATATATTCATTCCACCTTTCAGCTTTCCCTTCTTTGCTGAGAACTGGTTTTCCATCCGCGTTCTTTATATTCATACAGCTGCTTTTCTTGTCTCCAAATGTTTCTTTTATTTTCCTGTAGGCGGTATCTATTCTCACCCTATTCATACATTATTCTGGTGACTTGCATTTGTCTTCTAGCCACTTCTGCTTAGCTATTTTACACTTACTGTGAATCTCATTTCTTAGTCGTCTGTACTCCATTTTGCCTGTTTCATTTACTGCATTTTTATGTTTTCTCCTTTCATCAGTTAAATTTAGTATTTCCTGTGATATCCAAGGATTTTTTGAAGGTCTTGCCTTTCTACGTATTTTGTCCTCTGCTGCCTTCACTATTTCGTTTCTCAATGCTACCCATTCTTCTTCTACTGTTTTATTTTCCCCCGTTTCTGTCAATTGTTGCCTAAAGCACCCTCTGAAATTCTCTAAAACTTCAGGTTCCTTTAATTTATCCAGGTCCCATCTCCTTATTTTCCTACCTACGAAACATATATATATATATATATATATATATATATATATATATATATATATATATATATATATATATTCAATAAAAGCAGATAAAAATTCGATTAACGCTTTCCTTAGTGAAAATCTCCATTCTTTCGAAACTAACAATGTTCGTGTTGATCAGATGTGGCTTACGTTCAAAGAAATCATATCAACTATTGAAAGATTTATAATAAACAAATTAACAAAAGAGGGGTCTGAACCGCCGTGGTACACAAAACACGTTAGATCACTCTTGCAAAAGCAAAGAAAATATATATTTAAAAAAATTATTTAAACTGACACAAAGTCCTCATGACTGGCAGTGTTTTACAGAAACTCGAAATTTAACTCGAACTTCAATGCGAGAAACTTATAATAAATTCCGCAACGAAACCCTGTCACGTAATTTGGTAGAGAATACTAAGACATTCTGGTCGTACGTAAAGTATACTAGCGGTAAAACACAATACCTTCAGCACGCGATAGTTACGGTGATGCTACTGATGACAGATCTGCTCAAGCAGAATTGCATAACACAATCTTCCGAAATTCCTTCACGAGAGAAGACGAAGCAAATTCTCGAATTCGTATCAAGAACACCTGCCAGCAAACGTAATTTAGAAGTTAATACCCCTGGTGTATTGAAGCAACTTAAATCACTTAACAAAAGTAAGTCTCCCGGTTCCGATTGTATACCAATTGGTTTCCCTTCATGCTGACGCAGTAGTCCCATACCTAGTTATCATATACAACCACTCGCTCAGTGCACGTTCCCTAGCCAAAGCCTGGAAAGATTCACAGGTTGCGCCAACTTTAAGAAAAGGCAGTAGGAGTGATCGGCCAAATTACAGGCCTATATCACTGACGTCGGTTTGCAGCAGGAGTTTAGAACATATACACTAATGACCATTAAAATTGCTACACCAAGAAGAACTGCAGACAATAAACGGTTATTCATTGGATAAATATATTATACTACAACTGACATGTGATTACATTTTCACGCAATTTGGGTGCATAGATCCTGAGAAATCAGTACCCAGAACAACCATCTCTGGCCGTAATAATGGCCTTGATACGCCTGGGCATTGAGTCAAACAGAGATTGGATGGCGTGTACAGGTACAGATGCCCATGCAGCTTCAATGCGATACCACACTTCATCAAGAGTAGTGACTGGCGTATTGTGACGCGCCAGTTGCTCGGCCACCATTGACCAGACGTTTACATTTGGTGAGAGATCTGGAGAATGTGCTGGCCAGGGCAACAGTCGAACATTTTCCGTACCCAGAAAGGCCCGTACAGGAATTTCAACATGCGGTCGTGCATTATCACGCTGAAATGTAGGGTTCCGCAGGGATCGAATGTAGGGTTGAGCCACGGGTCGTAACACATCTGAAATGTAACGGCCATTTTTCAAAGTGCCGTCGATGTGAACAAGAGGTGACAGATACGTGTAACCAATGGCACGTCGGGTGATACGCCAGTATAGCGATGACGAATACACGCTTCCAATGTGCGTTCACCGCGATGTCACCAAACACGGATGCGACGATCATGATGTTGTAAACAGAACCTGGATTCATCCCAAACAATGACGTTTTGCCGATCGTGCACCCAGGTTCGCAGGTGCTCCGGTCTGTGAAGCAGCTTCAAGGGTAACCGCAGCCATGGTCTCCGAGCTGATAGTCCATGCTGCTGCAAATGTCGTCGAACTGTTCGTGCAGATGGTTGTTGTCTTGCAAGCGTCCCCATGTGTTGACTCAGGGATCGAGACGTGGCTGCACGATCTGTTACAGCCATGCGGATAAGATGCCTGTCATCTCGACTGCTAGTGATACGAGTCCGTTCGGATCCAGCAGGGCGTTCCGTATTACCCTCCTGAACCCACCGATTCCATATTCTGTTAACAGTCATTGGATCGCGACCAACGCGAGCAGCAAAGTCGTGATACGATAAACCGCAATAGCGATTGGCTACAATCCGACCTTTATCAAAGTCGGAAACGTGATGGTATGCATTTATCCTTCTTGCACGATGCATCACAACAACGTTTCACCAGGCAGCGCCGGTCAACTACTGTTTGTGTATGAGAAATCGGTTGGCAACTTTCCTCATGTCAGCACGTTGTAGATGTCGCCACCGGCGCCAACCTTGTGTGAATGCTCTGAAAAGCTAATCATTTGCACATCACAGCATCTTCTTCCTGTCGGTTAAATTTCGCGTCTGTAGCACGTCATCATCGTGGCGTAGCAATTTTAATGGCCAGGAGTGTATTTTCCTGAAATATTATGAACTACCTCGAAGAACGACCTATTGGCCAATAGTCAACGCGGATTTAGAAAGTATCATTCTTGTGAAATACAGCTAGCTCTTTACTCACATGGAGATGAGTGCTATCTACAATGCATGTCAAATAGATTTCCGGACCGTACCTTACAAGCCTCTTCCAATCAAACTGCGTGCTTATGGAATATCGCTACAATTGTACAATTGGATTTGTTATTTTCTGACAGAAAGGACACAGTACGTTGTAATAGACGGAAAGTCATCGAGTAGAACTGAAGTGATATCTGGCGTTCCCCAGGGAAGTGTTATATGGCCCCCACTGTTCCGCATTTTTATAAATAATTTAGGAGACAATCTGAATAGCTCTCTTAGGGTTTTCGTAGATTATGCTGTTACTTATCGGGTAATAAAGTCACCAGAAGATGAAAAGCAATTGTAATATGTTTTAGATAAGATATCTGCATCGTGCATAAAATGGCAATTGGCCCTTAATATCGAGAAGTGTAAAGTCATCCATATGACCACTAAAACAAGCCCGTTAACTTCATTTATATAATAAATCAGTCAAAACTACAGGCCGCAAATTCAACTAAATACCTAGGAGTAATAACTACAAACAAATTGGAAAGATCACATGGAAAATATTGTAGGGAAAGTGAACCAAAGACTACTTTTCGTTGGCAGAACACTGAGGAGATGAAACAGTTGTACTAAAGAAACTTTTTACACCACACTTGTCCGTCTTATTTTGGAGTATTGCTGCGCATTGTGGGATCCCCACCAAGTGGGACTGACAGACCATTTAGAGAAAGTTCAGAGAAGGGCAGCTCGTTTTGTATTATCGCGATATAGGGGAGAGAGTGTCCCGGGAATGATGCACGAGTTGGGATGGAAATCATTAAAACAAAGACGTTACTCGTTACGATGAGATATATTTGCGACATTTCTTTCACCAACTTTGTCTTCCAAATGCGAACATGTTTTGTTAGCACCCACCTACATAGGAAGACATGATCATCAAAATAAAATAAGAGAAATCAGATCGAAAACGGGAAGATTTAAATATTCCTTTTACCCGCGAGCTATTAGAGAATGAAACTCTAGAGAAACATTATAAAAGTGGTTCAATAAACCCTCCGCCATGCACTTCAATGTGACTTGCAGAGTATTTATGTAGATATAGAAGTAGAGTAGCGTGCCTCAATTGTTCTATCAGTCATTTTTACGTGACTAAATTTTTATTATATCTTGTGTAATTTTGTGAGTAATACATGTGTTTTGAATATGTGTGCAGTGATTTGTAGTTTGCTACTTTACTACGACAGAATTAAAATAGCTGGTATTCCTAAAATATATTTCAATATCAGTTTACATCAGAGCCCACAAAACCTCGCCTTAGATTTACAGTCTCACTTCAACTCAACGGATCTGCGATCTGAGCGTCAACCATCTGCTCTGGGACAACACCTTAGAAGACATCAGGTTAATTTATTTTGTCTTCTATACTGACGCGTCAGAAGACAACAAAGACCTCACGTGTACTGCATTGCTAGTACAAATAGCGACTGGTGCACTTAGGTCGTGGTAACGCGATTAAGGGAAATGGCACAGAAAATGGAAGTGTTGTTCAAGGTGGCAACTATACGATTTTAAAAGTGGCGACGTTACATAACATCATTGACTTACTAGGTGACATGAAAGTTGTCTCTCCAAACACCCCACTTCTGATTCTACTACCCCCGTAAAATCGTAGCGTGCTCGTAGCCTCACTGCTAGTAACCGGTCCGGAACAGTTCATGTCAATACTTTTATGCTCAAAAATCCTCTTAGCTACACTGTACGGTCTGCCACTACGCCTTACGATACGACGAACCTGGCGGATGCCCAGACGTCCAAAACCACGTCTACTGGTGTGGGAATGTTCACGTGATCATTCGAACCAGTATCGTTGCACAACTTGTTCCTCAGTTCTCTGAAAGGACCATCCGCCGGGCGGAAGGCCACAATTTGACCGACCCCTTTCAAACTCGTTGTAGGAAGAACGAGTGTGTCTCTGTAGCATGGCGCATTTTTGTTGATATCACACTGAACCTGATGGCTGTAGACATCCCGTTTTAAAGCGGATACACAGGTATTGCTCTGGCAGTTATGTAATTACTCTACCTGTTGGCGGACGAAATTAAAACCATTATCTCCACATCTTTTATCCCCCAAGTGGCATCTGCTGTCATTGGATCAAAATTGATCTCGTCCTTCCAAGTGAATTTTTTTCCGGTAGTGTATTCTTAGCTACAAAATTAATGGTAAACTTTTTTCGAAACCCTGTAATTGTCTCCCAATCTAAGGTATAAAATTATAGTTGGGCTCAAGGATGCCTCCAACCTTCCTCTGTAAGAACTTGTCGCCCTGCGACCTCACTTTTGGGCTATGCGATGCTTCACATGGCTGTATGTCGATGTGTGAGGAAGAAAAAGGCCAGAGCTGACAATTAGACGTGACGTGCAATGATGTCAGCTTGACAAGAAATTGTTCTCCAACGCCACCGTTGATCATTTTGTATAGGTTATGTAACGTCTTATGCAACTTAAATTAGTCTTATTGAGACCAGACGAGTTTCGCTTTACTTTAAAGCATCTTCCGTGGTCAACTGTACAAGAAATGTTTTGTTTTACATTATTTGTTTTGTTAAATTCGATCGATAACAGTTCTCATGCAATAGCACTATTTTGATTCTGAATAAAATTGACTACTAATATTACTCACGTATTTTTATGTTGTCTTCTTCTTGTGTGTTTTGTAGCACATTGCCACTTGCTGTCATTGTTTATATTTGCACTATTTACAATTACACTTTCTTGATGTGTCTCTCGATGGAAAGAGCCTCATACCACTCTCACCACACTCACCCTCTAGATAAAATTCACACATTTCCTTATGTTTGGTAGAGGAAAACGTTACAGACACACTGTAGCTCGGATCTGGCATAGACGGGAGTCGTAAAGAGTGGTTAATGAGAGCACCCCTTCTCTTAGGGCCGTCTCTAATGACCACGAAGACGACGGGACGTTAAACCCTAATCTGCCTTTCCCCGTCCTTCCCTTAGGGCATGATTCCCACACATTTCGCGTTCGTAAATTGCAGTCCATGGTGCAATGAGCAATAGGAGGACATTCTTGGCAACCTTTGACACTACAGACATCCACCTAATGAATCAACCCTTCTCGAAGGACATCGTGGGGCTGCAACCCTATTACATGTGATATGACTCCTTTCGAGTACATGGCAGTCGTGACAGTGCAATTTTTCCTATTAGCTTCTTGTGCCTGATGTCTTCTAAGTTGCACATTATGACGTATGGTGTATGACATCGTACTCTTCTGAGTGCCATATATTTAATAGGGAGAAAAACAATAAATCCCTTACTTATCTTTAGTAGACTGCATTTACGGCGCATGAAGTCCTCTTTTGACGTTGAACCGTAATTCAGCGCACAAACATGTTGTTTATATAGTAGGTTATTCAGAAATGAAATCAGAATTACGTACTTTGCCTTTTAATGTATTTAGTTGTACTCTCCTTCAGACATGATTAACTATTAGAGAAACAACGTCTTTGACTTCTGTCTACTACAAAGGACTAATCATACACAAGTTTCTTCCTACATGGCTGACATCCCACTACCTTTCCTTAGTTTCATTTTCAATATCCTCCCACTAACGTTGATTAGTATGAAGTATTTACAAAAATAAAATTCAAAGTATGTCTTTAAAGATTTTAGATATAAAAACAAAATAGTTCTATTTAAATTTATAAAATTGATACTAACAGATATTGTAAGTTACCTGCGTGTTTTAATAATGTATTTAAATATACAGTTGACAATATGTCATATAGCCGCAGCGGATTAGCCGCGCATACTGGAGCGCCGTGTTGCGGTGCGCACGGCCATCCGCCGTCGGGCGTTCGAATCCCCCCTAGAGCATGGATATTTGTGTCGTCTTTAGTATAAGGTAGTTCATACGTAGTTTGTAAGTTTAGGGACTGATGACCCCGCAGTTAAGTTGTAAGATGTATCGTAGCCCCAACGTGACTTGAGCCATTTGCAACAAATTTCAAATTTCAAATGTTTGTTAAGCTTATGGGACTTAACTACGGGGTTATCAGTCCCTAAACTTACAAACTACTTATCAGCTACCTTATACTAAAGACGGCACAAATATTCATGACCGAGGGGGGATTCGAACCCCCGACCGTAGTGGCCGTGCAGACCGTGACTGGAGCGCCTCAGTCTCCTCGGCCACCGCGGCCGGCCCATTTGTAACATTCATATATATATATATATATATATATATATATATATATATATATATATATATATATATATATATATGAGATACAATATCAATAATGATAGAATTTTATTATTATTATTATTTCTTGGCCATGCTCTGGTACGCAACTGTTCAGTTATGTCAGGAATATATCTTCTTTGTTTTGTAAAACATAGTGGCTACCCAAATTTATCAGATCTATAAATATATAGTTGATTCTATCTCATATCATTTGCATATTTA
This sequence comes from Locusta migratoria, assembly GCA_026315105.1. Lineage (NCBI taxonomy): Eukaryota > Metazoa > Arthropoda > Insecta > Orthoptera > Acrididae > Locusta > Locusta migratoria. The sequence continues at coordinate 1,164,793 of CM048755.1, read as the reverse complement.
ATTAATTAGGTACATCGCGATCAAGCGTGCTTGGCCATTAAATTCATATATATACAGGGTGTTTCACTAAGTGTTTGCCTCTGTAACTTATAAAATAATAGGTGACGGGAGATTTTAATGTGGTAGGTCAACACAAGAAATGTTACACTTTCTTCGGAGCTACGAACATAGTTTATTGTATCATTTTCCAAAGAGTTACACCACAGACATAATTTTTTAAATAGAACAATAGATTTTCTATCATGCATTGGAATCGTTGAAACCAGCTGCGTCCAAATCAATTTAAACTACATTCCTATCCCTGTTAGTTTGGGAGCTACAACCCTTCAAAGTTTCAGGGGTAGATACCACAAACGCTGCGCATAATGCAATGCGCCTTCTAAATGTGGTGCGGCCGAGTCCCAGCTATCTTGTCCACCCAAAATATCTCTGGAAGAATAACAGCTATTGGAAAACGACTTTCACCGGTATCAATGTACGGCTGGGATCCATGAATGTACTTATTTGGAAACATTCTAAAACGAAAGGAAATGTGTTTTTTAACACAAACTTATGTTTTTTTTTAAATAGTCACCCTATATTTTTTCTTCAGCAATCCATAGCTTCACAAATCACACAAACAATGGCGTTGATTGCATCGCAATATTCCAGTTACATCCCTAGATATTGCGACGCGAAGTTGACGCTTGAAAAACCCGAAATGCGCTGCTAGCGCACGTCCTGAGGCTCAGGCGTGAACCCCATGCTGCTCGTAATCGCGATGTGATTGACATTCGTAATCGCACTTCCATACTTACCAAGAGGTTCGAAACGAATGATACGGTCTGCTGCCATCCTGCGTTAAAGTCGTACATTCCAGCAGGTATTTATCCCATAGACTAGGGGTGAAGCGGTTCTGTAACATATCTGTGTACCGGAACGTTAGTCACAAAGTTAACTTCGCTTATCGTTAATCCGTTACTAAAAAGGTAATTCCGTTCAACGTTAAAACTTTACTGTAGATCTAGCGCAAGTGACAGTGAATCATTCACTCATAATAGTAAAATTCATGTTGATGGTTTTAGTGAAACGAGCAAGTGGACTAAAGGTTTTACCGTTGTTTAGGTAAAAATGTTTTGATTTGGGAAGTTCAGGTAAGACATAGAAGATGAATGTAAACATATTTAACCAATTACTTTTATTATCACATAATTATCAATGTTATGTTTATCTAACGTGTTACATGACAAATTGTTTCAAACAAATGTTTCTGAACATCACTGGGTAAAATGGCCATTTGTAGAAACTTGCACTGTGATACCAGCACTACATACTAAAGATAGCGTTCACATATACTCAAAGTGCTAACCATTGGCTTACATACATAGGGTCACTCTGCAGATGAAGGATGCCCTACTTCGTGCTACTGTTTCCTCTTTGATGGCTGTACAAGCATCAATAATGCGTTGCTCCATGTCCTCTGGTGTTGTTGGTGCATGTTGGTAAACAGCATCCTTCAATGCTCCCCAAAGAAAAAAATCCAGCGGTGTAAGGTCCGGAGATCGGGCAGGCCACCTAACTGGCCCCTCCACGTCCTATCCACCTACCAGGGAACTTACGGTTCAGAAGTCGTCGTGCTCTTAAGTCGTTATGTCCAGGGCATCCGTCATGCTGATACCACATGACCATTCTCCTGTTCAGAGGTACGGTGTCCAAGAGAACGGGAAGATTGTGTCAAATCTGGAGTACTGTCTGCCATTTTGGGCGCCGTTTACAAAGAAAGGTCCGATAATGGTATTTCCAATAATCCCACACCAAACATTCACTTTCCACGGACGTTGATACTCTACTTGACGGAGCCATTTTGGATTGTCTGCGTACTAATAATGCATATTCTTCATATTGACAATTCCTTTGTTGGAGAATGATGCCTCGTCGGTAAAGAGAACATCTGCGAAAAAAATTGGATTAGTCAGAAGTTTTTGCTGAGCCCACCGACAAAATGTTACCCTTTTGCTGAAGTTATTTCCATGAAGATCCTAGTGTAAATGAACCTGGTAAGGGTGAAATTTATGACGTTGAAGAATACGCTGTGCACTTGATTTCGACACACCAATTTCACGTTCAATTTGACGTGTGCTGATGTGAGGATTCACAGCTACGGTAGCGAGCACAGCAACTTCAGCACGTTCATCTGTGCTTGTTCTAGGACGATGTCTAGGTCTTGGATTTAAGCTTCCCATTTCACGTAGACGAGATGTGAGACGACCAAACATCCGGCGCGAAGGCGATGGCTTGTCAGGGCGAGACGCTTTAGACCGCTCGGCTACTCCACCGCGACGAATCGTCTTCTGTACAATCGTTCTGCCTCAACAGAATTTCGCCCACCTACAACAGTGTACAGTACAGGTATGTGGAGTGGGGTAGAAAACAGACATATTAACGTAATAATCATAATTTTCTCCAACAGTACTATAAACAAACAAGCAATCTAATAATGTATTTCCCGTCAACATACATTCTCCATAGATCAGCAGCATTTGTACCATATCTTCATGTGTGTACATAATACAGTATAAGTCCCACAACACAACATTTATTCACAATGTGTACTACCTCCGTGCCGTCACTAGATTACTCTGATGCACGACTACACTGGCAAGCGGTGTACTGCAGGTCAAAGCAACAACAAATGGGATGCTCGGAGGGTGCGGGAGTACAGGAGTTTGCATGGGTCGCAAATCACAAACAAGGCGAAGTGGTAGCTGTGGCTGTAGTGGGAACTACGTTGGACACGTGTCTAGGTAGAGCTAGGCCCTGAATGAACGAGTGCACGAAAGGCACAATGGGTCATTTAACGCATTCGATAAACCTTATTTTGTGTGCAGGATAACTAAGACAACCTGACTGGTGTATACCGATCGGTACTGGTTTATATTGTGTACGTAGACACATAAAACGTGCAAGAGGCAAAAATGTTCAAATGTTTGTTAAGCTTATGGGACTTAACTACAGTGTCATCAGTCCCTAAACTTACAAACTACTTATCAACTACCTTATACTAAGGACGGCACAAATACCCATGCTCGAGGGGGGATTCGAACCCCCGACCGTAGTGGCCGTGCAGACCGTGACTGGAGCGCCTCAGTCCCCTCGGCCACCGCGGCTGGCCGTGCAAGAGGGAAACCATTATGTGCTTATAAGAGTTGATGGCAGCATACCATATTATTCGTTTCGAACCTCTTGATAAGTATGGAAGTGCGATTACACATGTCAATCAAATCGCGATTACGGGCAGCATGGGGTTCACGCCTGAGCCTCAGGACGTGCGCTAGCGGCGTATTTCGGGTTTTTCAAGCGTCAACTTCTCGTCGCAATATCTCGGGGTTTAATTGGAATATTGTGATGCAATCAACGCCATTGTTTATGTGATTTGTCATGCTATGAATTCCAAAAAAAAAAAAAAATAAATAAATAAAAAAAATAAAATAAAATAAAAAAATAAATAAAAAAAATTAGGGTGTTCATTTAAAAAAACATAAGTTTGTGTTAAAAAAACACATTTCCTTTCGTTTTAGAATGTTTCCAAATAAGTACATTCATGGGCCTCAGCCGTACATTGGTACTGGTGAAAGTAGTTTTCCAATAGCTGTTATTGTTCCAGAGATATTTTGGGTGGACAAGATAGCTGGGACACCCTATATATATAATGGCCAAGTACACTTGATCGCGATGTATCTAATTAATTATATATGCAAATGATATAAGATAGAATCATCCATATATATATAGATCTGATAAATTTGGGTCGCCACTATGTTTTACAAAACATAGAAAATATATTCCTGACCTAACTGAACAGTGGCGTACCACAGCAAGGCCAAGAAATAATAATAATACAATTCTATCATTATTCAATTTATGAAAAGATAATCAGATCATTCCCCATACTGCCAATAGAAACAAACTATTTTCCCTCCAAAAGGTGACTGGGGTTAGAGAAATAAGGTTATACAAAATTGGTAAAAATTACATATATTGGCAAAAATGTACAACCTAACCAAATACAATTGTATGTCACTAAGTGTGACACTCTGATTACAAAAATTTAATAAAAAGAGTTCTCCAAATACTGCTAAAAATGAAATATACACTCGTACAAATAAAATTGAAAATTAATTCAAATGACTGGCTATATCGTTTAGGAGTCTATCATTGAAAGTCAATATAGAAATAGACCGCGTTATCTCATCCCACTCTGAGTGAAAAGAAAGAAGGTAGCTACAGCAAATGATCCCATTAGGAACGAAGAGCTGAATCCTAACCAAGACTGGAGCAGCGCAAGAAAATACTATACCAAACACTGGATGACGGTCGTGCAGCAGCAGCGTCGATGTCAGAAATCTGGTGTATCAGCTGTGGATTCTATCCGCGAAAATACTATAATAATAAAGCAACAACAAATGGCGGAAGTGTGATTGCACCCAGAAAAACAATACCCTGAAAACACAGATACACGCAAACCGCAACTGCGGTGTCTAACTTGACAACGATACGATGCACAAGAGTGGAGGCTACCGTTCTCGGCGGCTAAGCCTCACCGAGTTCCCCCCAAAACTAAAAACCTCATCTCCACAGCCCATACCCACCCGAGCATGCGGCCACGTCTTACTCGTCAAAGAGCCAATCTCATCGACCCGCTAATGGCCTTCCCAATCAGAATGCACGGCCGGGAGTTGCATGCAACAAAATTGAGAAAAAGTAGCAACGACAGCCAATCGCGGAGTTTGCCGCCAATGGTCCTTTAACCTCCTCCCAACACACACAGCTTTCTCGCGCGCCGGCCGCGGTGGCCGAGGGGACTGAGGCGCTTCAGTCACGGTCTGCACGGCCACTGCGGTCGGGGGTTCGAATCCCCCCTTGGGCATGGATATTTGTGTCGTTCTTAGTCTTAGTTAGTTCATAAGTAGTTTGTAGGTTTAGGGACTGATAACCCCGTAGTTAAGTCCCATAGACTTTACAAACATTTGAACATTTTTTTTCTTTCTCGCGCCAAGTCACGTACGCCCGTGCAATACTAGGAAATTCTTTGCGAATTATCACTAGTCGGCATCTTGGCGCCTATTTTTACTACTGCAGGCGACACTGTCCTGCTGTGCCAGACAGATTTCACTTCGCAAGGACGCGAACTTGAAGCGTCTTGCCATTTGTTAAATCGTAAACTATGCTACCTGCTACAGACAGTTACGGACGGAAAGAAAACAGGGCGTCCGGCAACCATAAAACGTTTTTTCGTTTCCTGCTCGCACAAACAAACACCGCGGCGCCAGACAGGCGCCTATCGCACTAAACAGCTAACGCATTGTGCGAGCTCACACCGGAAACCGCAGGTACCAGATGGCCAGTCGTGTCGCTGTGCGAAACCAGCTGGTCCACCCCAATGCAGTATAGGGACCCCTCAGGTGGCCAGATTTCTCCGAAACCCTGAAAGGAGCTGGCACCACACCGGATTCCTTCTGACTTGAGGTTTCCAATAAACTGTCATATCAAACCATATAGTCCTAATTATATCCCGATTGTGATATTTGTACTCTTCTGGGTGTTATAATCTCTCTCTTTCACTAAGCATATCAATTACTCACTGTCCATATCTAGCATGTGAGAACGTCGGTCGATTTGACCGAAGAAAACAAACTGATTTGAATTTCATCGACTGTCGCCCGATGTCTGTACGTTCGGGCGATGAGAACGGCTACACTGTGACCGTGCACATAGTGGAGTACTGATTTGAAACGAACGGCCGTTTTCCGCGGACGTCTGTCGTCGGTAAAACCCCCGATATCGGAGCCACTGTGACCACAGCCTTAGCGTGATCTGATTGTTAAATGTTGCAGGGCTTCGGATGCCAAGTCAAGCAGCGGTGGAAGCAGTTTTAGCAATTTTATAAAAGTCATCGTTAAGGTCCCCATATCTGATTGAAAAGATGGTGCCACTGTAGGTTGTAGCAGCCCTGATCGGAGACTAGTATCGATTATCGGGTGATTAAGTTTACTATCAGAGGCCCTCTTTCCCCTGTATCAAAATTATACTTGATGTAGCCCACAAGGACAAGGACACATTGGGATTTCTCTACCGTCTCCAAAAATAAATATTCTTTATTACTAGCAGATACATTGACAAATATATAGCATGTCGTTGTAAGACCCTGTTGGTTTTTTTAATATCCTCTGTGGTACTAATCTCTGAACTACTACAAATATCTCTGTTCCACTGAAACAATCGAAAGAAAATGTTACTATTCACAAATGCCGGATGGCCACACCATCCGTACTCCTTGTCAGAATGGGTAAAATTTTACTCAAGTTATCAACCGGTTTAATTGAAGAAGTTGTCAGCCCTGCGTTGCCACTCCCGATATTGTATATCGTCAGTGATCACAGAGATATAATTTACTACGACAACCCAAATAAAAAACAACAACGCATCTGACATTAAAGAAAATCAATGGTTCAGAAGAACTCAGTTCGAAGGATTTCAGTCGTAGTGTGTGTCCAAGAAAAAATCACGACTAATCGCTCGAATATAGTTCATTTAGTTGTTATTTTCAAAGAGTAATATATACTAATTAAGTAGACAAATTCTGCAATTCGACACTCTTTATTGTTGCTGTGGTCGGCCAGTAATAGTGCTCGTTCGCACTAACAAATAATAATAAATTTTTAATATAAACAAGGAATATTTCTCTTACAATTACGCTCGCTAATGTACTCCAAGGTAACATGAGCGATCGTAGGTCAACTATTTGCAACTACTACAATGAGTTACACCGCAAGTTTACTTTAAATTCGACCACAGGAATCGATTTATTGAAAAGAAAATGTCTTATATTTTTCAATACAAATCCTGGCAAGACTCTAAATTTGCAAATACTTATCCTCACTGGTTATGCTATCTTTTTACAACAAAAACAGAAAATAACCTACAGTGCCACCACCACTTTCCGGCCATCTCTCATGACTAAAATTACAAAATAAAGGCGAGGGGCGTTTTTCAGGTGTGGGCAAAATTAATCATTCAAAAGGCCTGGTTTCCCACAACCCATAAGAGTCTGCCTGTTGATCTTTAATAACAGCCTAGGAAAGAAAAATGAATGTAGTCGTCAGTAGGTAAGGTTTGACTTCAGCCACTACCCAAATGCAATACCGTAATCACTTCAAATAAAATAATTATTAAATTGTTATTTTGTTCAGTAGACTTTATGCGGCATCTAATAAACAAAAACAACTTTTCACTTTAAAAAGAAAATCTTTGCATCTGTCATGAAAGTAACTTTATATTTAATTACTCTTCCTGCTCTTAGTCGGTGAATCATACTATTTCCACGCCTTCTTTTCAAATATGGAACATAAGCAGTATAGATCCAACTTCTCAATAATAAATATGAGTGGAACTCCGTCACACTCACGATACTTCGGAAAACACGCAGCCTCCGACAGTATCTACCATCCACACTGACTCCAAACTTAAAAAAATGGAACTATCTGCTATGTCCAAATATTTTAATAAAATCAACTTACCACTGTATTATACAGGGTAACTATAAAATTCCATTACGAATAGATCGTAATTATACACCTGGTAAGAGAAGTTATTAATCACTCTGTGGACCATCAAACAGATAACAAAAGAAATTTAACCATATGCATGAAATATAACTTTCATGACCTGATACTCCCTTGATTTACGAGTAAATTCTCGTAAAGTAAGACCAAGAATTATGATCGATTACTGATTAATTACTCTGGGAATAAAACCACATAAGATACCGCATAAACTACTAACTAGAGCACCTCATTATGCAACAAGAATTCCATAAACATTAAATTACGGCACTTTACCCTTGATACATCATCTTAAGGTGGCTGCCTTTTCCGTTAATTCGCCGTTCGGCTCTCCAGAATGCATCAATTCATCATGTAAATCATATTAGATGGCTGATTTACTTTTTCTTTATAATAATATAATTACTTTGGTAGGAAACCTTGACCTACCGACACATTCATTTTTTTTTCCTTAACATAAAGTTTCTTTTAAGTATCGCGCTGATATACTCTGCGGGAGACTCGTTTATTGTCTGCTTCCGCATTGTTAGTATGTCCAGGGAAGCGTACGCCATCTTACTGTGGTCATGTCCTGCTGCTCTAGTGCGTTTACATGAAAACATGCAACAATAAAAAAAATCACTAGGTATAAATATACCTTTCACATAAACAAAACAATTTCGTCAACTTAAGTTGTACGCGATATACTCTCGTTTTCCTGTCGTCCAGAAGTCATGACGTACTCCAAAAAATTCTGTACCGCTACAAGGTCCAACGTGAAGTTTGTAATGACTTCACTGAACATTCATGACTGATGTAAGTCGTGAACAAATGTTCCTTTTAAGTTACATTTACAAACCGGAGATGTAGTGTGCCTGTAGCTTTATGAGAAATGTATTTTTGCAAAAATGTTTTAATGGTAATATATTCTGAATAGTAAATACAACTGCTGCATTTCAGATATATTTGTGAAAAGTGTGATCACTTCACGACTAAAAAAATAAAAAAAAAAATAAATGAAATAAAATAGAAAAAAAAAATAATAAAAAATTGGAATTGAAGTAACGAGATTCTGGCTTAACTAAAAATTATATTCCTAATAACTCACCTTTCACATTTCCTCTCAACCAAGTTGACATTAACGCTAATAGTTGATACTTCAGAGTTACTTCAGTCAGAACTCTGTCTAGAAAATTCAAATGCATCCGTCAAAAGTAGAACATAGAAAGGACAACAAAGAGAACATTGACACGATTACAACAAAGAAAGCCGCAGTTCATCTTTCTGCCACTGCGGTGCGGGTGACGGAAAACTACTGAATAAGCGTAGTGAATGGTCCGTGGTCAGCACATTCGGGATAATTTGGGTAATACTTCTGTAATCGAAATAGCACGGGTACAGGGGCAGCCGAGACATTACGTGTTTAATAGCTGCAAACGGCCAAAAATGCAAATAAAAGTACTTATAATTAGCGATTGCTAATGTAACGAAATTCATACTATAGTTTACAGTAAAATTGAATTAATTCATGTAATTATAGTAAAACTTTTGCCCATTTTAGCGCCCCCTGAACTCTGCGCCCGGGGCAACTTGCCCCCTTTGCCCCCCCCCCCCCTTACATCCGTCACAGTGCATGCAGTAGTTAATGTTCTTGATATTTCAGAAACTGAATTTATTCAATTTTATCGGTTTTCGGAATCACGTGGGTTCGAGTTCCGACTTCTGGGGTTTGCAGCAAGTTGCCTGAGGTCACGCCACTTCTCTTATAAAACCAGTACCTAGCTCGATTTCTAACACACTGCAACTTAAGAATCCATCGTGAATTTGTATAATGAATACGATTGCCAACCACTTGACCCTCAGTGGATTGCGCTCATGTAACGTAGCCGTGTGTCGCCGTTAGTGTGTTTGCTCGCGGTCCAATTCAGATGTAATTTAACTTTGCTATACACACGCACCATCTCGAAATAGGCACGACAGACCAGAGCCAGCTTCAAAGTGTTTTTGTATATTCTGTATTGTGCTACCTCCGACTTACTGAATTTCGTCTACGATAGCGGCGCATGCTTCCGCCTCGTCTCAGCACGCTGTTTTTGGTGAGTTTCGCTCTGGCATTGCGTGTGTGTGAGAGAATGAGTGTTGTTTGTGAATCCTTCCCCCAAGTAGAGTTACATCATGTATAATTTAGGCTGTGCACCGTCCGCATTAATCCATGTAAGAGATGCATTTTATTGTATTAACAAAGTTGGTTCCCCATTTTGCTTGTTTTCTATCTGAATAAACAAGTTTAAGTTCAGCATAATCCGTAAGTTGCTTATAAATTGTAGTTTTAGAGCACCTTCCTCTTTTATTTAATATTGTTTTTCTTATATCTAAATTCCGTTGCCCCATAAATGTTTTCTTAGGCACTTTTCTAAAATAACTTCAATTGTGATGGCTTGCTTATTGATGACTGTATGTAATAACGTGTGAGCTGCTACGTATATTGACCACTTCAGTATTAACTTCCTGTTATTGAAGTTATTTGAAACGAGTCAGTTCTCAGTTTGGGCCAAGGAACAAGGATTTGTATCAGGGGGTAACCAGTAGTTCACACGGACGTCATTTGCTAATTCTAGTGATAAAGCAAGGCTCTTGTTACGTACAGTGGTCGACTTTTATGCTGCGCAGAACAGAATTTGTGTTCTCAACATTAAGGTGGAAATGTCCCATGATATTAGAAAAAAATCTACTAAACGCTGACTTTATCTTGGTCCCTTTCGGTTTGGTTAAGACGCTATGTGTAAATGGCCCTTTTAGCGACGCTTCCTCAACTTTCTTGTTGCTTCTGTGACACATTTATTTCAAATGTTCAAATGTTTGTAAATCTATCGGACCAAACTGCGTGGTCATCAGTCCGTAGCTTACAAACTACTTAAACTAAGATAAACTAACCTAAGGACACATTTATTTAGATATTATTTCATGTTATGCAGTGGCTCTGCGAAAAGGAGGTGGAGCTTCTTTGCAGGCAATGCGGTACAAACCAAACGTAATAGCAGGTAAATGTGTGTAAAGAGTGGATTTGTCTCAATATCACGTGATAATTCCAGCTTAATGTTGAGAAGATGCACAGAACGCAATGCTCACTCCATATACTCCACTCCATATACTCTATATACAATTTAGTGGTTATACCCATCAAAAGATGCACTTCTTTTCTTTCCATGACATTGCAAAGCATATGGGATACAGCTAGGAAGAAGAAAAAATTGTGTCCTACCTGGATTAAAGTTTACTTGAAGTGGCATCGGTTTAGTTTGTATCGTTGACGACGACCTATTCGCTTCACGAGGATGATTGATTTACTGACCAGAATAGCATAAATTATTTATTTCATCGTGAACATAAAGAATTATTCCCCTCATTCTGCGTGACTGATTTTTCAAGTAGGATTCAACGGCCGTTGCCAACATCAATACACTACATAGCTGCCGTAAGGAAAATCGTAAATCGTAGCCCTTGTTTCAATGTATTACACCTTTGTTATGAGCATCGTCATCTATAAGTTATTTGGTACACTATGTAAGTAACAGTGCCTCTATCGGATCTTTGCTATACTACGTTGCAATTCAAGCTTAGCATACACCAGAAACTACAAATTACGATATCTTTTCTTCCCCCGATCCGATTTTGATGAAATGAAGCCTATATGTTGCCCAAGGTATTCTCAGTTGACCTATGAGTCCCCATGAAAGTGCGTATAGTACTCTTGGAGATTACTCATAAGCACGATATACACAAAAACTTCAAATTACCTTTCCCTTTCCCATCCTTACCCAAACTGTCCGAGCGTAAGCTCCGCCTCTAATGACCACGTTGTCGTCGGGGTGTTAAATTCTAATATTCATTCCTTTCTAGACAATAACCAAAATTTTTTGTGTCTTGTCCAGGATACAATATGAATATTTTCTGTGGAGAGCCCATGCCATAGCAAGAGATATAAAGCTGTCCATGTGAGAAACATGGAGATTTGAAATACACTTCACAGTATTGAGTCGATTGCCCTGTGATAGATTGCCCTGTGATTTATTAATCATAATAGAAAATGCTAGCCCCACTGCAAAGCGCAGTCTCTTAAAGGTAAAGGCCAGATCTGTCGGAAATAATGGGTATCCGTCGGATGTACTCTGTTTCATTCTCTTCCTTTCCTTGTAGCTCTATAGATATGTATTGCTTATTCCTACGGCGGTGTGCGCTTCACAGTTCAAAGTTGTTTCAAGGTTTCCAACAGCACTCTCATCTTTCAGGAATTTTCTTAAGCTCACTGGAATACAGTAGTGTCTTAGCAGTAAATAAGAAATGTGATAAGACGTGATGCCTGATGTGAAAAGCTTTTACCCATCGCAGTATATATGATCTCATATTTACTGAGTTATATGTTGTATAATGGTATAATTTTTCAGCTATATATTCATTTGTATAAGTGCTGCATGTCTGAAAAATCTGTTGCGAATGTAATTAGTAGTAAAGGAGTTATAGATTAAAAGTTAGTGCGTGATGGGGCGGTTTTCCATGAACGTGACTGTTTATGTGCTTGTATCTCATGAACTACGTGTCGTACTATGATGCAATTTAGAAGGTACATTGAACTATACGTGTGTACACTGTTTGTAAAATTTCTTGCAGGTACAATATGTAGTATCGAAATTATAAATTTCAACGTTGTACCGAATGCCGTAGTTTTACGGCGTGAACAGCGAAAAAGTAGTAAGCGATAAACTTTTTTCCTTTCATCATTTTGCTATGGTTGTCAGCGAGAAAAAGTTTCCCAAAGGTTTGAAATTATGTTTAAAGATTGTTGCTAGTCGCCAAGTGCTCTCCTTCTCAAATAGTGGACTGATGGAGTCGTAGTATCACGTGCCGCAAGACGGGGAAGTTTTTATTGTTTATGACGTCATATCTCCTGAATATCGGTCCTATCGCAAAATCGTTTCTTAGTTGACGTCTACTACCTATAAACTAGATTTCTGCCAAATTTCAGTTTCATAGGTGAAGTAGTTTTCGAGATTTCGTGTTTAGTCAGTGAGTGAGTGAGTGTATGAATGAGTTTCCTTTCGCTTCTATATAAATAGAGATTATAAATATTGTGAGACCTCATTTTTTCCCTGTTACCAACGGAAACCGCTGAAAGCCCTTCTACGCAATTTATACGTGATCCAGAACCCTTCGCGGTCTCTTGTGTGGTGATAATCGGAAGATGGGGAGAGGGGGGAGGGAGGGGCGGAAGGAGACACATCGACACGTGCAGAAACAGATTAGCAAACGTCCCCTCTTAAGTCAGCAACAACCTTGGTGTCACCAGCATGCTTTTGTCGAACTCTTTACAAACGCTTCTCCACTGCTGTAATAGTGCATGAGGTTAGGCAACATCCCTTACATATTGCTTTCCTTTCCTAGTACAGTCGATTAGAGGTACGTATGAAAACTTAAACATCTCGCCTGTTTCAGGGTGTTGAATTAAACTGAATAGTGTAGTTGTAAAGCTGTACCGGTCGGGAACTCGATCCCGGATTTCTCCCTTTGGACAAGCGGTCGCCTTGACTTTTAGGTTTAGCCTGTCCGGACAAGCTTCTTGTTCTGCCTAAATTCTCAACTTGTTGCACACTGAGATTGTAGCGCCACTACCGAGCGAGGTGGCGCAGTGGTAACACACTGGACTCGCATTCGGGAGGACGGTGCGTCAAATCCACCTCCGGCCATCCAGATATAGGTTTTCCGTGTTTTCCCTAAATCACTCCAGGCAAATGTCGGAATGGTTCCTTTCAAAGGCCACGGCAGATTTTCTTCCCCAGCGTGAGTTCCGTCTCTAATGACCACACTGTCGACGGGACGTTAAACCCACAGCTTCTTTCTTTTTGTAGTGCCCCCGTCCATTAATCCACTTGCCTGCAGCTTTACCTAAATTCCCACAACGTATCGGGCTTTATTTTGCTTCCGTATTGAAATTGTCACTTGTCTGGTTTGGGCATAATATAATTATTGTTCATTCGGACGAGTCCGAAAGAACAGATTCCTTATCTATATGCGTTTGTAGACAGTGTGACAAATATCTACATGGCACAGTCCCGTAGATTAATTATCTTCTCGTAACTTTACAGAGCGATATAAAATGGAACGAGCATGTAAGGACAGTTATGGGGATGTTCGATGGAAGACTTCAGCTTATGGGGAAGATGTGGTTTATCTACATAATGACCTGGAATAGAATACTAGTGCGTCCCATTCTTGAGTACGCCAGGAGTGTTTGGGACACCCAGCAGATCGGATTAATGGAAGACGTCGCAGACTTGAGTGGCGGGCTGCGAGATTTGTAACAGCTGTGGCTGGGTGCCACAGATGTAGAGTGCCGAGTATGAATTCGAAGGTCGCAGTTCGATGTCCGCTCAGCACTAGGGGTGTATGCTACTTTCCACTTCTTTCATATCTGGCTATGTGAAAAATGCCAAGTTGCGCCTAGGTTCGGAATCCGCGTTAAACTTTAGGTCCTACTATAACTGGCTGGGTAAGTCATTTCAGAGTTCGAAGGAATGTAACGGCATAGGACTACTTCCTCTAAACATGGTGTTCAAACCACTCTTGGGTATGTTGACTAGTTTACCTCTAGGTTCATTCAACAAGGAGATAATTCGGGATGTAAGGCAACATGGTAGGGACTGCATAACCAAATCAAAATGTTCAAATGTTTGTATAGTCTATGCGACTTAACTACGGGGTCATCAGTCCCTAAACTTACAAACTACCTATGAACTACTTACGAACTAGGACGGCACAAATATCCATGCCCGAGGGGGGATTCGAACCCCCGACCATAGTGGCCGTGCAGAACGTGACTCAAGCGCCTCAGTCCCCTAGGCCACCGCGGCCGGCCCGGAAAAATGTCCAAGTAGCAATATCCAATGACAGGAAGAAGATTTTTTTGTATAGTTTATGGGACTTAACTACTAAACTTACAAACTACGTACAAACTAGCTAATACTAAGGACGGCACAAATATCCAAACCCGAGGGGGGATTCGAACCCCCGACCGTAGTGGCCGTGCAGACCGTGACTGAAGCGCCTTAGTCCCCTCGGCCACCGCGGCCGGCACTGCATAACCGCTCCCCTTTGGAGTTTAGAGTCATCCCTCGGCCATGGGCGCGTGTGTGTCACCGTTAGCGTAAGTTAGTTTCAGTACTTTGTGAGTCTTGGCACTGATGACCTCAGCAGTATGGTCCTTATTCTTACAAACATTTCATTTTGAACTTCGGGAAATGAAATGGAAAGGCAGCGTTCTTTTCGAGGAACACTGTTGAGGATATTTAAAGACGCAGCATTTAAATATGACTGCGAAACGATTCTACTGGTAACAAACCATGTTACACGTAAGAGAAATTACGGCTCCTATGGAAGCATACAGACAACCGTTATTCCTTCACTCTATTTTAGAATGGAACAGGAAAGGAAATGACATTTAGTGGTACGAGGTACCCTCCGCCACGCACTTGCAGAGTATGTATGTTGAAGCAGAGCCCTGGCATGTAGATGGGACGGCCCCCGTAGCTGAGTGGTCAGCGCAGCTGGCAGCCTTGCGGAGGACTCGGCTTCCATTCCTGGAACTGCCAAGGATTTTTCATTGGTGGAAGGAATGGAACAGGGTGCACTCGGCCTCATGAGGGCAACTGACGATCTACTTGACCGAGTAGTAGCGGTTCCAACGTGAAGAAACACGACAATGATTGGAGGAACGTTGTGCTGGCTACGCCCCCCCCCCCCTCCGGCCCCCATACAACACTGTCTGAAGACAAAGCCTGCGCGCTGCCGTGCCACGTAACGCGGAGTAGGTCGCGATCGCGTAGTTGACTGGCCGGCCGATGGGGCGCAGACCAATGCCTCACGAGCTACACGAGTGAGCTACACGATCGCGACCTACTCTGCGTTACGTGGCACGGCAGAGCACAGGCCTTTCTTACAGACGGTGTTGCTGCATAGTGCATCCAATGACCTCATCGGCAATCGATCTGTCAGGTCCGGTTGGTCTAACTAAGACCAGAATGTGTAAACTTACTTACTTACCTTTGACTGTAAACGGGAATTCCTATTATAGGATCAGTGTCTACCTGTTTCACGCCTCTGTAATATTTGTCATTACAATAATGTTCATCCTTAGTAAGATATCTTAATTGCCATGTAAAATATCTTTCTATTTCGCATATTCTTCTTTCATTTTACCCTTTTTTATCGTTGTAATATCTTCACGATAAAACAATACATCATTTCTCACGCAGCACTCCAATGTGATTGTAATGACGTTTCATATAAACCGACAGTTACATCCAAACTTTTACTTCCTATACATCTCACTTTCATAATAAAAATAAATAAATAAATAAATAAAATAAAAAATAAATAAAAATACTATCTGAAACTAGGGACAAAACACATATGCATCCCCGAAGGAGGACTCGAACCTAGGAAGCGAACGGCCGTTCCAGACCTCATGGCCATTCCCGCGCGGCTAAATATATGTCATTTCCTTTCATCTAATATATAAAAATGAATGTTTGTGTGTTCGTATTTTATGCGCTTCAAATGTTTGTAAAGCTTATGGGACTAAACTTACAAAATACTTATGAACAAACATTCATGCCCGAAGGGAGATTCGAGCCCCCCGACCTTTGCGGCCGCGCAGACTGTGACTTGCGCGCCGCAGACCGTTCGGCCACTGCGGCCGGCATTTTATGCACTGTCGTACCTTTCAACCGCTTGTGATGAAACTTTGTCAGTATATTGCTTGCACTTACGCGGTGTTCATAGGCACCATTTAATGACTGTACGGCAAATAGTTCAGGAGATATGACGTAATAAACAATGAAATGCGCTGAAAAGTGCTGCATCATGCGACGTCTGCTTCTAAACCACTGTACCAATTTCAACCAAATTTAGTACACATATTCTTTCCATGAAGTAACAATTGACGTAGGGGTAAGAACTGATTACGACACAGAGTTCATAAGATATAACGTCATAAACAATTATGTGGTTGAAAACCTGTGGCATCATGTGACATGCGAATAAGGACACTTTATTCATTTTAAAATCTTCATGACATTTTGGACACTTGACCTTCATAACAAGAGGAGTATCACGGTCACATAAAATTTTGGATGGTACAATTGACAGCAAAAATAGTGGATCACTGCTGAATGCAACCCAACTAACGTAGCTGTGTTGCGGGTACTCCACATTCAAAACCCCTGTAGAGTACAGACGTTCGACTATTCACAATGGGTACCCAAGAAGCAGTAGAGAACATTGCTCCTTATGACAGTCGGTCCACATGTAATTCAATACCATCATACAAAAAACATTACAATACAAGTTCTTAGAGTCGAGAGAGCAACGTAAAATGTGGTGTCGCACAAGTACAAAGTGCACGCCACCTACTTTCGCCGCACGCCGCCATGCACGCACGGCGCGGCGTTCTTACGACGACAGCCACGAGCGCCCTCTGCTGCAACTCCGCTCGTGGCCACCACTGAACGACATCGTTCACTTGGGACTGAGATAGGAACCAGTTTACACTTCAGAATCAGATAGGCAAGAGTGAAGACTTGGCTATCGGATAGGCACTAGGCAGGCCTCAACTATGTATCAGCATTACTCCGTACTGAACTATGTAAAAGTTAAGTATTGTATAAATTCTGTGCAATACATATCTCGTTCTAATTTACTCTAGTGTTTCTAGTTTCTGGCTGCTCCCCTCCGTACCTGCACAAGCGTGCTACTTTTATTCCTGTGTCGGTCTTCCAACTCGGCCACCGACACCTACGACGGAAACGAGACACAAAAGCGGCGACGAGGCTGGGACACGAAAGTGGCGACGAGGAGTGATAGAACCGTGAACCAGCCAGGTTGCAGCAGCCAGACAGCAGCAGTCGGAGCACGCAGAAATTGCTCCCGCCCACCCACCCTTATTATAAGAATTTTTGGGGAACATTTTCAGTTGCGTGTTTTGTGGACTTTTTTGTTGCAGAGCGTCCTTTTTCATATTGCATTTGTGGTTTGTTATAAGTTACTTGTATGCGCGGAGCCTAATCGGTCAGCATGGCCACTACCCTGAACCCAAACTTAATGGAAATTATTCAGTTACAGACGGCGCAAATCACACAACTCCTGCAAGCGGTGGCCCAGCTGACAGCGCAAGCGGCTAACCAACAACAGCCGCCGCTTCAGCAGCCCACACCTGCCGCCGCAACGCTTTCTACGTTTCGCCAGTACAACCAACGTGAGGAAGAATGGAGTGACTATTTCGCTCAATTTCAAGAACTCGTCGCGGCTCATCAACTTACAGGTCAGACGGTTAAGCATCTGTTATTAGCAGTGGTGGGCACCAACACCTTCGTGTAACTGCAAAAACTCTTCCCCCACGCATCTCCTCGTGATGTAGACTTTGAACAAATAGTAGAGGCACTAAATGCTCATTATGAGAAAAAAGTTCTTGTAGCCGCTGCACGGTACCGATTTTTCAGACTTAAAAAATTACCTGAGCAGTCACACGAAGAGTGGATTACGGAACTGAAAGGCTTAACCCGCCAATGTAAATTTACTTGCTCTTGTGGACTTTCTTATAGTGACGTTATGTTAAGAGATGCGATTACGCAGAACATTCAGGACCCCAGAATTAGGGCAGCAATTCTGAAACAGTCTGACCTCTCATTAGACAGTGTACTGCAGCTTATTGAAGCGCATGATACTTTTGACTTAGCAGATGTAGAAATGCAAAGCCACAGTGTTAATTCAGGGCACCGCAACGGACGCTTTCCTAGCCGTAGTTCTCAGTTTAGCCCTAGTGATTCTTATTTTTCTACCAGCCGTGCTAAACAGACAGTGAACAGTAGTCAGTGTGAAAGTGCGACACAAAGGTCGCCCCGTCGTGTTAGAAACAGTAATTTGAATAACGGGCGCCAACGCTCATTTCAGAAAAATGTTCGTAAGTCTTGCCCTCAGTGTGTATCTCGCCACAAACGTGCGCATTGCCCTAGTCGCAACGCAACATGTTATCAATGTGGCAAAACAGGACATGTGCAGACAGTGTGTATGCAAAGTAAAAATTCTAAGAACGGTGCTGTTAGGAAGAGTGCTTCGCGGAGTGCGAGAACAGTTCATGCGGTCAATGTCATACACGCTGAGGACTTGAACAGTGCTTCTGTTGGTTTTCAAATGCAAGAACAATTTTCTCCGCCTACGGCAAAACTATGTGGTGAGCCACGTAGCAAGCGCCGACGAGCGCGTAAAACAGTGCAACGGAAAAGAGTTCGGGAAAAGCAACATGACTATGTACAGTGCAATCCTGTAGTGAACCTAGTGCCTTCTGCAACATCTCCTTGTAATAGTGCCCAGTACTGTGTAGCTAATGACAGTAGACTTGAGGTAGCTACTCAAAAGTTTAGTGCAGTAGTTAGTGACTCTGTAGTAGCCTCGCATTGCGCGGACGCCGATCCGGCGGTAGTGCCATCTAGTGACAGTGTTGTTAATCCGCTGCTTGCCGAGTCTCCGCCGCTTACTTCACTGCGCGGCCCGCGCATGCGCAGCAAACAAGGTATATTAGACGTTGCCCACATTCGCGCACCTGTAGAGCGCCGCAAGCAAAAACTTTTTGTGACTCTTTACATAGACAATAAGACTGTGCAATTTCAGCTTGATACTGGTTCCGCTGTTACTTTAATGAATAAAGACACTTATGAACTTCTGGGTTCGCCAAAATTGTAGCCGTCTCAACATGTGCTAACGGCTTATACAGGTCAAAATATTCCCGTGCTAGGTACATGTAGCCTGCCCGCCTCCTTTCAAGGTGTAACGAAAACAGTTTCTTTTGTAGTTCTTCAGGCCAAATCTACACAGAACATTTTTGGATTAGATGCTTTTCACTTTGGTTTATCAATTCAAAGAGATGTGCTTCAAATTTCGTCAGTAGTGCCTCAGGACAAAATAAATGTATTGTGTGAAAAATATAGTGACTTGTTTTTGCCGGAATTAGGTTGTGCAAAAGACTTCGTGGCAACATGTAACTTTAAAATAAACTGCAGTACCAAAATTTCGTAAAGCTAGACCAGTGCCTATCGCAATGCGTGATACAGTTGCCGAAAAACTTAACCGTTGGCAAGATAGTGGGGTGATTTCTCCTGTTTCTGCGAGTCAGTGGGCCTCGCCTGTAGTAATTATATCTAAGCCGTCGGGAAAACTTCGTCTCTGTGCTGACTTCAAATCAACAGTGAACAGTCAAACAATTGTAGACACTTATCCCCTGCCCAGACCTGACGAACTAATGGACAAATTAGGACAGTCTCGCTTCTTTTCCAAGATTGATTTAGCAGAGGCATACTTACAAATTCCGCTTGATGACGAGTCAACAAAATTTTTCGTCATTAATACTCACATGGGCCTTTTTCAATTTCAACGCCTACCCATAGGCAGTTCTTCCGCCCTCGCTATTTTTCAGCGCTTTTTGGAACAGCTGACAGTTTCTGTGCCGTGTTGCTCGAACTATTTAGATGATATTGTGGTATCCGGACGTACAGTTGAAGAACATTTAGCACACCTGGAGTGTCTTTTCAAAGTGTTGACTACAGCAGGTCTACGTTGTAATAAAGCAAAGTGTTCGTTTTTTCAAACTGAAATAGAGTACCTAGGCCATGTGATTAATGCCCAAGGAATTCATCCCTTACAGTCACATCTTAGAGCAATCAAAGACTTGCCTCCTCCTAAGAATGTGCATGAATTGCAAGCAGTAATGGGAAAGCTTAACTATTATTTCAGATTTATTCCCAATGCCTCTCAGATTGCAACTCCACTGCATCGCTTACGTAGGAAAAATGTGCCTTTTGTTTGGTCCAAAGATTGCCAGGTTGCCTTTGACAACTTAAAGTCTGCACTACTCAGTGATGCATGTTTGATTCCCTTTGACCCACAGAAGCCTGTCGTGCTAGCAGGTGATGCCTCGTCGTACGGTGTGGGTGCAGTTTTGTCGCATCGTATTGGATGTCACGATCGTCCTATTGCCTTTGCATCCATGCTACTGACGCCGACGCAACAGAATTACAGTCAGATAGAAAAGGAGGCCTTAGCAATCATCTACGGCGTCACAAATTTTCACCATTATCTCTATGGCAGCAAATTCTATTTGTTGACTGACCACAAGCCTCTCACGTCGTTGTTCTCACCCACAAAGCTAATTCCGCCACGAACGGCACAAAAGCTTCAGAGATGGTCCTTAATACTGTCTAATTATCAGTATGAGATTTTGTACCGACCTACCACTAAACACGCCAACGCGGACACACTTTCGCGACTTCCGGTTGGCCAGGATGTGTCGTTTGATTCTTCAGAAATGGCATGTTGTCAGATAGACTCCAGAGATGCTTCCGCTGTCACAGACTTTCCTTTAAACTCCTGTCGGGTTGCACAGGAAACAGCTGCGGATGCAGACCTAAGTGTGGTAGCACGTTTTGTTCGCTCAGGGTGGCCTGCCAGAGCCAAAGACATTGATCGGCCTCTGGTTCGACGTTATTTTGCACAACGTCATGCATTATCTTTAAGTCAGGGTGTTCTGTTGTTACATACGGACAACGACCATACAAGAGTGATTGTTCCTCGTTCCCTGCAACGTGAAGTGTTACGCCTCCTGCATCAAGGACATTGGGGTATTGTTAGGACAAAGCAACTGGCCAGACGTCATTGTACTTGGGTTGGTATGGACGCTCAGATAGAGAGCATGACGTCACAGTGTACTGTTTGTGCGGAGCATCAGGCGGCTCCTCCGCAACGTTTCTCAGACTGGCCACGCCCCAAGGGACCATGGCAACGTTTACACATTGACTTTGCCGGACCTTTCTGGAATACGCGCTGGTTAATTGTTGTAGACGCTTTCAGCAAGTTTCCTTTTGTGATTGCCATGAACTCAACGACAGCGTCTAGTACAATCAGTGCCTTAACATCAGTGTTTTGCATCGAAGGTTTGCCTGAAACTATCGTCAGTGACAATGGACCTCAGTTTGTTAGTGCGGAATTTCAACAGTTTTGTCGTGTGAATGGCATTCAGCATATCACCACCGCACCTTTTCACCCTCAGTCCAATGGTGAAGCAGAACGTTTCGTTCGAACATTCAAGTCTCACATGGAAAAGATGAAAGGTCAGCACTCCAGGCAGCAAGCTCTTCAAATTTTCCTGTCTACGTATCGGTGCATACCACGTGACGGCCCGTCTCCTGCCGAGCTGCTACACGGCCGCCGTCACCGCACTCTCCTTCACCTGCTGCAGCCTCCCACGCAACGAGTCGGTTCGTATGGCGCTACGCGTTTTCAGGTTACTACGCCGGTGCTGTACAGGGTGTCTGCTGGAAACAAGAAGAAACTGTGGATGCCGGGCACCATTCAACGCGTGCTCGGACGCGTTCTTACGACGACAGTCACGAGCGCCCTCTGCTGCAACTCCGCTCGTGGCCACCACTGAACGACATCGTTCACTTGGGACTAAGATAGGAACCAGTTAACACTTCAGAATCAGATAGGCACCAGTGAAGACTTGGCTATCGGATAGGCACTAGGCAGGCCTCAACTATGTATCAGTATTCTTCTGTACTGAACTATGTAAAAGTTAAGTATTGTATAAATTCTGTGCAATATATATCTCGTTCTAATTTACTCTAGTGTTTCTAGTTTCTGGCTGCTCCCCTCCGTACCTGCACAAGTGTGCTACCTTTATTCCTGTGTCGGTCTTCCAACTCGGCCACCGACACCTACGACGGAAACGAGACACAAAAGTGGCGACGAGGCTGGGACACAAAATAAAATCAATTTAATTACAATAAGTGACAAATCGGGTACTTTATAAAACTCATTCAATGACACAATGAGTTTTTGTTCGTGCTCTGAATTTGAACGCACTGTTGACTAAAAAAGCTTGCGTTTCTGATCGAGACTAGATTAGGCATGAAGAGACGTAAGACATTGAAGTTTTCATGGCATCGGTTTACAAGACCAATGTCCGAAACCGGTTAAGCATTGCACCAGGAATGGCATGAAGTTCAAATTGTTTCTGAGAGGTAACCGCTAAAGGTATATAATACAGTGCAACTCACAGGTGTCAAACGTTATAAAACTGTGGAATAGAACGCAGTACCTATATGAATCGTTAAGAAAGCACGATCACACGTCAGATACTAAATAAATTCACAGATAGCGCTATATTTGAACTTGAAATGACGATAGAACTGACTTCTTTCATGGCAGGGACCCAACCCCGGCTCTATTCGCTATTTATTATATATACACAAAGAGATGAAATAGTTACTGTTCTCACCATTAGCGGGATTTGCATATGTTCGGCTAGAAGTAGCGCAAGCCGCGGCGGATTAGCCGTGCACACTGGAGCGCCATGCTGCGGTGCGCGCAGCTGTTCGCCGTCGGGGGTTCGAGTCCCCCCTACGGGCATGGGTGTTTGTGTTGTCCTTAGGTTAGTTTACCTTAGTTTAAGTAGTTAGTAACTACGGACTAATAACCAAGCGGTTGTGTGTGATAGATTTACAAACATTTACAAACATTTTGAAGTAGCACAATAAATAACGTTGTGCTGCCTGGGACTCCAACCCCGCGCATATCGTCAGTGTTGACCTCAGATGACTAAGTAACAACTCTCCCAATCTCGTTTATTAGTAATTAGGATCGCGCCGTTCGTAGAGACCTGGAGGGGTTTGGCATTTTGAAGAAACAACGAAAACTAATCCAACTTTGTTCTAGTCAGTAGCGAATGGACATGTGTAACGTTATTTGAAAGACGCCATAGTCCTAAATTCCTTACTTGTCGTTATTGGAGGTGGAGAGGGGAATGTTTGCGTTTGTTAAAAACTGTTTCCCCAGCAGGAATCAAACCATATCGTTGCCATTACAAGATGGCATCAGCCCGATCAACTACCGATTTTCAGATGTGGTAGTATAATGTTTTTCGTAAAAATGTAGTGCAGAACACACGGTAGGAGAAGTAAAATAGTTCGGCGGTATCTGTCTACGTAACAGTAATTTCTTGGCCTCGCGGTCAGAGGCGTCTTGTCGCGGAGTTGCGGTCGCTCCAGCAAGAGGTTCGACTCCTTCCTCGGGCATGTGTAGTTGTGTCTGTCTGTCTGTGTGTGTGTGTGTGTGTGTGTGTGTGTGTGTGTGTGTGTGTGTGTGTGTATGCGTGTGTTCCTTAACGTAAATTAATTAAAGTAGCATGTAAGGCTAGGTAGGGACTAATGACCTCAGGTGATTTGTCCATTAGGACTATAACAAAAAGTTATATACAGTATGTAAAATTATGTAGCATTGCGTATGATAATATACTACTTTTTAGCATGCTCTGTGGTGATTTTGTATGACATGTTGCTGTATGCTTATTTAACTATAGTCTCGTTTCGCTCAAGTTTGTATGAAAAATGTGTGTGAAATCTTATTGGACTTAAATGCTAACGTCATCAGTCTACACACTACTTAAACTATCTTAACATAAGGACAAGACAGACACCCAAGACCGAGGAAGGACTCGAACCACCAATGCGAGCAGAAGCCCAATTCAAGACATGATGCCTTAAACCGCACAGCTACTCTGCGCGGCGCTCAAGAATGTAACATAGCTCTTACCATAATAAATGAAATATTACGCATCTTAAAAGTAGCAAGGAGCATCGTTTACGCATTAGAAAACGGTTTCTAAAACGGGAAATATATACCATGTGTAACAATATAGTCTGTTGGGATGAAAGCAGAGGAGGTCAACCGAAACACCAAAGCTCTGTATTTCACAGAACGAAGAATTTATTATAGGTAAGGGGGTATGAAAAGACAAGACCTCATAGAGAGGACTGATATACAGTAACGAAAGCATAAATTAAAAGAGAGTGCACGCTGCCAACGGAAACCAATAGATTTTATCACTGTATTGTGAGGGAACCGACCAGAAGGGTAACTGAGGTTATGATGCAACAGCGGCGACAGCGAGTAAGAGAGAGAGGACGGAAGAGAAATTAACTATTAATAAATGCAAAACCGTTTGCGTATTTTGTGAAGGACAGATGGTGTATTAATGGATGGAAGGGAGGAGAGAGACGTATCTGAAATTGTGGTGTCGCACAAGTCCAAAGTGCGCGCCACCTACTTTCGCCGCGCGCCGCCATGCACGCACGGCGCGGCGTTCTTACGACGTCAGCCACGAGCGCCCTCTGTTACAACTCCGCTCGTGGCCACCACTGAACGACATCGTTCACTTGGGACTGAGACAGGAACCAGTAAAGACTTCGGAATCAGATAGGCACCAGTGAAGACTTGGCTATCGGATAGGCACTAGGCAGGCCTCTAACTCAACTATGTATCAGCACTCTGCATTACTAAATTGTGTAAAAGTTAAGTATTGTATAAATTCTGTGCAATATATATCTCGTTCTAATTTACTCTAGTGTTTCTAGTTTCTGGCTGCTCCCTCCGTACCTGCATCAGCGTGCTATCTTTATTCCTGTGTTGGTCTCATTCCACTCGGCCACCGACACCTACGACGGAAACGAGACACAAAAGCGGCGACGAGGCTGGGACACGAAAGTGGCGACGAGGAGTGATAGAACCGTGAACCAGCCAGGTTGCAGCAGCCAGACAGCAGCAGTCGGAGCACGCAGAAATTGCTCCCGCCCACCCACCCTTATTATAAGAATTTTTGGGGAACCTTTTCATTTGCGTGTTTTGTGGACTTTTTTGTTGCAGAGCGTCCTTTTTCATATTGCATTTGTGGTTTGTTATAAGTTACTTGTATGCGCGGCGCCTAATCGGTCAGCATGGCCGCTAACCCGAATCCAAACTTAATGGATATTATTCAGTTACAGACGGCGCAAATCACACAACTCCTGCAAGCGGTGGCCCAGCTGACAGCGCAAGCAGCTAACCAACAACAGCCGCCGCTTCAGCAGCCCACACCTGCCGCCGCAACGTTTCCTACGTTTCGCCAGTACAACGAACGTGAGGAAGAATTGAGCGACTATTTCGCGTAGTTTCAAGAACTCGTCGCGGCTCATCAAATTACAGGTCAGAGAGTGAAGAGCCTTTTCTTATCGATTGTGGGCCCCCAGACCTTCGTATTACTGCAGAAACTATTCCCTCACGCATCTCCTCGTGATGTAGACTTTGAACAAATAGTAGAGGCACTAAATGCTCATTACGAGAGAAAAGTTCTCGTAGCTGCGGCACGGTACCGATTTTTCAGACTTAAAAAATTACCTGAGCAGTCACACCAGGAATGGATCACGGAACTGAAGGGCTTGACCCGCCAATGTAAATTTACTTGCTCTTGTGGACTTTCTTATAGTGACGTTATGTTAAGAGATGCGATTACGCAGAACATTCAGGACCCCAGAATTAGGGCAGCAATTCTGAAACAGTCTGACCTCTCATTAGACAGTGTACTGCAGCTTATTGAAGCGCATGATACTTTTGACTTAGCAGATGTAGAAATGCAAAGCCACAGTGTTAATTCAGGGCACCGCAACGGACGCTTTCCTAGCCGTAGTTCTCAGTTTAGCCCTAGTGATTCTTATTTTTCTACCAGCCGTGCTAAACAGACAGTGAACAGTAGTCAGTGTGAAAGTGCGACACAAAGGTCGCCCCGTCGTGTTAGAAACAGTAATTTGAATAACGGGCGCCAACGCTCATTTCAGAAAAATTTTCGTAAATCTTGCCCTCAGTGTGTGTCGCGCCATAAGCGTACACAGTGCCCTAGTCGCAATGCGACCTGTTATCAATGTGGAAAATCAGGACACGTACAAACAGTGTGTATGCAAAATAAAAATTGCAAGAACGGTGCCTTTCGAAACATTGGTTCGCAGAGTGCGAGAACAAGTCATTCTGTAAATGTTATACATGCTGTGAACTTGGACAGTGCTTCTATTGATTCTCACAAGAAAGTTCTGCGCCTAAAGCAAAACTAAGTAGTGTGCCACGTAGCCAACGCCGACGAGCGCGTCATTCTGTGCAACGGAAAAGGGTTCGGGACAAGCAAAGTGACAATGTACAGTGCAATCCTGTAGTGAACCTAGTGCCTTCTGCAACTTCTTATTCTAAAAGTGCCCAGTACTGTATAGCTAGTGACAGTAGACATCAAGTAGCTGCTCAAGAGTGTAGTGCAGTAGTTAGTGACTCTGTAGTAGCCTCGCATTGCGCGGACGCCGATCCGGCGGTAGTGCCATCTAGTGACAGTGATATTAATCTGTGTGCCGAGTCTGCTCCGCTTACTTCACTACGCAGCCCACGCGTGCGCAAGCGTAGTAAACAAGTTCAATCAGACGTTGCCCACATTCGCGCACCTGTCGAGCGCCATTAGCAAAAACTTTTTGTAAATCTCTCCATAGAAAATAAGACTGTGAAATTTCAGCTTGATACCGGTTCCGCTGTTGCCATAATGAATAAAGACACTTATGAACTTCTGGGTTCGCCAAAATTGTTGCCATGTCAACAAGTGCTCACAGCTTATACAGGACAAAATATTCCAGTGCTAGGAACGTGTAGCCTGCCTGCCTCTTTTTCAAGGTGTAACAAAAACAGTTGCTTTTGTAGTTCTTCAGGCCAAATCTATGCAGAACATTTTTGGACTAGATGATTTTGACTTGTTTGGTTTATCAATTCAAAGAGATGTGCTTCATATTTCGTCAGTAGTGCCTCAGGACAAAATCAATGCATTGTGTGAAAAATATAGTGACTTGTTTTCGCCGGAACTCGGTTGTGCAAAAGACTTCGTGGCACATGTAACCTTAAAAGAATCTGCAGTACCGAAATTTCGTAAAGCTAGACCAGTGCCTATCGCAATGCGTGATACGGTTGCCGATGAACTTAAACGTTGGCAAGATAGTGGGGTGATTTCTCCTGTTTTTGCGAGTCAGTGGGCCTCGCCTATAGTAATTATACCCAAGCCGTCAGGAAAACTTCGTCTCTGTGCTGACTTCAAATCAACAGTGAACAGTCAAACAATTGTAGACACTTATCCCCTGCCCAGACCTGAGGACCTTATGGACAAATTAGGACAGTCTCGCTTCTTTTCCAAGATTGATTTAGCAGAGGCATACTTACATATTCCACCTGATGACGAGTCAAAAAAGTTTTTCGTCATTAATACTCACATGGGCCTTTTTCAATTTCAACGCCTGCCCTTTGGCAGTTCTTCCGCCCCCGCTATTTTTCACCGTTTTTTGGAACATCTGACAGTTTTTGTACATTGTTGCTCGAACTATTTAGATGATATTGTGGTATCCGGACGTACGGTTGAAGAACATTTAGCAAACCTGGAGTGCCTTTTCAAAGTTTTGACTGCAGCAGGTCTACGTTGCAATAAAGCAAAGTGTTCGTTTTTTCAAACTGAAATAGAGTACCTAGGTCATGTGATTAATGCCCAAGGAATTCATCCCTTACAGTCACATCTTAGAGCAATCAAAGACTTGCCGCCTCCTAAGAATGTGCAGGAATTGCAAGCAGTAATGGGGAAGCTTAACTATTATTTCAGATTTATTCCCAATGCCTCTCAGATTGCAACTCCACTGCATCGCTTACGTAGGAAGAATGTTCCTTTTGTATGGTCTAAAGATTGTCAGGTTGCCTTTGACAAACTAAAGTCTGCACTACTCAGTGATGCATGTTTGATTCCCTTTGACCCACAGAAGCCTGTAGTGTTAGCAGTTGATGCCTCGTCATACGGTCTGGGTGCAATTTTGTCACTT
This sequence comes from Locusta migratoria, assembly GCA_026315105.1. Classification (NCBI taxonomy): domain Eukaryota; kingdom Metazoa; phylum Arthropoda; class Insecta; order Orthoptera; family Acrididae; genus Locusta; species Locusta migratoria. The sequence continues at coordinate 1,136,415 of CM048755.1, read as the reverse complement.
CGTATTGGTTCTCACGATCGTCCTATTGCCTTTGCGTCCAAGCTACTGACGCCAACGCAACAGAATTACAGTCAGCCTGAAAAGGAGGCCTTAGCAATCATTTACGGCGTCACAAAGTTTCATCATTATCTCTATGACAGAAAATTCTATTTGTTGACAGACCACAAGCCTCTCACGTCGTTGTTCTCACCCACAAAGACAATTCCGCCACGAACGGCACAAAAGCTTCAGAGATGGTCCTTAATACTGTCTAATTATCAGTATGAGATTTTGTACCGACCTACCACTAAACACGCCAACGCGGACACACTTTCCCGACTTCCGGTTGGCCAGGATGTGTCGTTTGATTCTTCGGAAATGGCATGTTGTCAGATAGACTCCAGAGATGCTACCGCTGTCGCAGATTTCCCTTTGAATTCTCGTCGGGTTGCACAGGAAACAGCTGCGGATGCAGACTTAAGTGTGGTAGCACGTTTTGTTCGCTCAGGGTGGCCTGCCAGAGCCAAAGACATTGATCGGCCTCTGGTTCGACGTTATTTTGCACAACGTCATGCATTGTCTTTAAGTCAGGGTGTTCTGTTGTTACATACGGGCAACGACCATACAAGAGTGATAGTTCCTCGTTCCCTGCAACGAGAGGTGTTACGCCTCCTGCATCAAGGACATTGGGGTATTGTTAGGACAAAGCAACTGGCCAGACGTCATTGTACTTGGGTTGGTATGGACGCTCAGATAGAGAGCATGACGTCACAGTGTACTGTTTGTGCGGAGCATCAGGCGGCTCCTCCGCAACGTTTCTCAGACTGGCCACGCCCCAAGGGACCATGGCAACGTTTACACATTGACTTTGCCGGACCTTTCTGGAATACGCGCTGGTTAATTGTTGTAGACGCTTTCAGCAAGTTTCCTTTTGTGATTGCCATGAACTCAACGACGGCGTCTAGTACAATCAGTGCCTTAACATCAGTGTTTTGCATCGAAGGTTTGCCTGAAACTATAGTCAGTGACAATAGACCTCAGTTTGTTAGTGCGGAATTGCAACAGTATTGTCGTGTGAATGGCATTCAGCATATAACCACCGCAGCTTTTCACCCTCAGTCCAATGGTGAAGCAGAACGTTTCGTTCGAACATTCAAGTCTCACATGGAAAAAGATGAAAGGTCAGCACTCCAGGCAGCAAGCTCTTCAAATTTTCCTGTCTACGTATCGGTGCATGCCACGTGACGGCCCTTCTCCTGCCGAGCTGCTACACGGCCGCCGTCACCGCACTCTCCTTCACCTGCTGCAGCCTCCCACGCACCGAGTCGGTTCGTATGGCGCTACGCGTTTTCAGGTTTCTACGCCGGTGCTGTACAGGGTGTTTGCTGGCAACAAGAAGTCATGGTTGCCAGGCATCATTCAGCGCGTGCTCGGTCGTAATATGTATGTTGTACGTTCTTCCACAGGGTCGGAGCTGCGGCGCCACGCAAACCAATTGCGCTTGCACAGGCCGAGCGATCCTGTCTCCGGTTTCTTGTTTCCAGACCCAGTTCACCGCCAGGGAGCACAGCCACATCGCTCGCTGCCGGGCCCAGCTTCCCCGGGCTACGAGATCCCGATGGATGTCGACGCGCCTCCTACGCAGTCGGCCCCTCCGCCTCCGTCGCCGCCTCAGCTGACAGCGTCACCGAGAGGGACTCCGGGACCGTGCGGGCCCCCCCAGCTTGGGCCACGCACCTCAGAAGAAGATGACCTGCTCAATCTGGGCGGAAGCGTGCGCCCTTCCCCTCGTTTTGGCGGTTTTTCCGGGGGATCGCAAGGCGGATGCCGGGGCGCGGACGGCGTCTCGATCCCAGCCTCAGCTACGACGCCCGTCCCACCAGTAACGCCCCCGCCCAGGCCCTCCTCCCAGTGCCGTCGCCGTGGCCCTCAGCCCTACGCCACGACGGCGCGGCGGTTTGGGGGGGAGGGGTGTGGTGTCGCACAAGTCCAAAGTGCGCGCCACCTACTTTCGCCGCTCGCCGCCATGCACGCGCGGCGCGGCGTTCTTACGACGTCAGCCACGAGCGCCGTCTGTTACAACTCCGCTCGTGGCCACCACTGAACGACATCGTTCACTTGGGACTGAGACAGGAACCAGTAAAGACTTCGGAATCAGATAGGCACCAGTGAAGACTTGGCTATCGGATAGGCACTAGGCAGGCCTCTAACTCAACTATGTATCAGCACTCTGCAGTACTGAATTGTGTAAAAGTTAAGTATTGTATAAATTCTGTGCAATATATATCTCGTTCTAATTTACTCTAGTGTTTCTAGTTTCTGGCTGCTCCCCTCCGTACCTGCACCAGCGTGCTATCTTTATTCCTGTGTCGGTCTCATTCCACTCGGCCACCGACACCTACGACGGACACGAGACACAAAAGCGGCGACGAGGCTGGGACACAAAAGAAATAACAAAAATTACTTTGACAGCGTCCATCTAAACGGATTACTCTGTTTGTATGGAGGCTGGGTATAAATGTAATAAAAAAAAGGATATTGAGTGAAAGGAGAAGCATTGAATTACAATTTGTACCACAGGGTGGAATCGAACCCAGAACTCCATACTTACTTTAATTCAATAATTTTCCCTTCACTCAATGTCTTTGACATATTGAAACCGAAAAGTTTCACTAGATATATAAATTTACAATAAAAATAGGATAATAAAGGAACTGTATATTAAAAAAAACTTCAATTTACAGGTAGCTCAAAGGAAAAAGAAACACATGTTTTATTTCTGTTGCCAAGAGATCTCCCACAACCTCTCACTTACGAAATATGAAAATAGAGATGACATTAATAAACATTTGAAGGACTAATAATTTATTCAGAATCCCTCATTCGTTGTTTCTTCCATTATGCATCTCAGCATATAATCTATAACGCTATCGGACCAGCTTCTCTTCAGTAAATGCGACGACTCTATCTCGAATGGATTGCTCAGAGTGAGATGGCCTGATTTGTATTTCTCCTTTCCGCTCTCACTATGAAGCCATTATGTAAACATTGTGTATTTACGTCAGAGCCCCGTTTTGTGCCGTGCTGGGGGTTGTTGCCCGCCACCGCGACCGCCAGCTCGCTGGTTTCCGCCAAGCCTCGCCTCGGCTCCAGCTGTGGTTGACCGGCCTGCCCGTAGCTCGCAAGCCACGGCTAATACAGCGAGACTCAACCCTTGAAGTATGAAAAGTTTCTGCAAACCCTACCCTAACGTATATTATAAACTACCACACCTAGAGCTATTTAGCTATATCTTTTGTCACTTCATTCAAATATTTAACGAAGTGAACGAATAGAATCATGATAAACGTAGTACCACATAATGTTTCACATAGAGAGCAATCATATAACACAGAAAATTATTCTCTCATTTCAGCGCCCTGCATTAAATCTAGACACAATGAAATATGTAGTTATCTTAGAAATGTAAGCATGTTGTAAAATTAAACAGTTCTGGTGGCAACAACACAAATGTATACATGTAGTATATCATTCACGTTTTGTGTACTTATAAAGTGTTTTCAAAAAAAAAATGTTCAAATATTTGTAGAACTTATGGGATTTAACCACGGGGTCATCAGTCCTTAAGCTTACAAACTATTATGAACTAGCTACGACTAAGGACGGCACAAATATCCATGCCCGAGAGGGGATTCGAACCCCCGACCGTAGTGGCAGTGCAGACCGTGACTGGAGCGCCTCAGACCACTCGGCCACCGCGGCCGGCAAAAGTGTTTTCAATGTGTCTGTAAACAATAAGTGCTAAACAACGGAAATTGCCTTCTGCTGGGGCTCTTCATTTACACGATTGTTCTGTTATTCACAGTGAAGTGTTTCGTAATGGGTTCATATAATCGCTTCAGTTTCTCGAATGTTCCACGCTTATACTAAGCTCTAAATACTACTACTTCTACTACTACTACTAATAATAATAATAAATATAAATGCAAAATATCGTATGTGCGCGTTATAATCTGATATATTCTTTCAGCTTTCTCGACGTCTTCCCCTCTATTCCATCAGGTAATAATCGCACAGTACTCAGCAGTACTGCATAAGAGGGGGAACAATTGTAGGGTTGGCAGTCTCCTTAGACGTGTAAATCTCCTAATGGTAGTGTCAATAAGAGACCGTTTGTTGCACCTTCACCAAAATATCTGTTATTCACAGTTAACATTGTTTTTAATTGCACCCCCAGGTATTTCGTTATATGTACAACCTTCAAATTTGTTTTGCTTATCGATATCTAGAATGCTGACGAAACTCTGAGTACTTATGTTCAGAGACAAAATATTGATGTTTAAGGTCAATTGTCGCCATTTGCGCCGTGAAGATAAAAAATCAAATTCATTTTGCAATTGACTTTACTTTTCTGAGTTTAGTAGTGGGCAGCATTAACTGCCTCAATTCTAAGAGCAATATTCCGATTGCTCATTAAATACTTCGAATATATATTCGAATCAGGAGAAGTCTACTTCACTTTGCTGGTAGAATTACACTCGCCACGTCCTTTTCACTAGATGACTCCGCGTCTGTTACTGCAAACTATTACCTTGCAGATAAGACATCATGAGCCCAGTCGCAGAACTTAGGAACTTGATTATGGCTGAAGTTAGTTTTTTTTTTTTTTTTTTTTTTTTTTTTTTTTTTTTTTTTTTTTTTTTTTTTGTTAAGCTTAAGGGAACTAACTGCGGGTTCATCAGTCCCTAAACTTACAAACTACTTATGAACTACCTTATACTAAAGACGACACAAACATCCATGCCCGTGGGGGGAGGGGGGGATTAGAACCCCCGACGAGGAGCGGCCCCGCGCATCGGAGCTTAGCACTTCAATGCGCTTGGCCCTCCATTGCGGCGTTGAAGATACCAAAAATCGTTTTGGCACTCTATAAATATGAAATTAGTTTGAGAGTACTCAGTAGATCATGAAAATATAGTATCGCCAAAATCTCACAAGAGTAAAGATTTAGAAACCTTTGCCAGTTTGAGGTTAATTTTTCTAGATATTTCATAACGCTGGAAAAAGTATTTGTTCAAACGTCCTGCTACATGTCGACATCAATACAATGGATCTATAACTCAGTGGATTACTTTTATTTTCTTTATATATCTGTGCAACATTCCATTCGTCTCCATCAGTATAAATACAGCAATGCTCGACCTCACGTCGTAGGAGAAGTAATTAAGCCACGCATAATGTGTGCACAAGAAGTTCTCCTAAGGTGTTGGACTTCTCGAGAAAGACATTGCCTGTAGACAAATGTTCTTCCTGGTACGACTATGGTAGTGAAATGACAACACGGTGGATCATGTCTGGTGATAGTTGTACTGCTTCCTGGAATGACAGAGAAGAATCTATATTAAAAGAAATAATCCGACACAAGCTGCTTGTGGCCAATGAGTGCACGCATTGGGGAAGTTGAACAGTTGTGCCTAGCCGGAATTCGGGTCCAGTTCCTACTGCTCTCTGAGCAGTTACGGTAACCACTGCACGAGCGGGAAAACAACGATCATCGCACGTGCGCGGGCTACCACTCCTCTCCTCCCTCGCCACCCACAAGACTCAAACTTCCTCACACTGCTCACGTAGTTGCCGTTTCCAATTTCCACTCACTGCTCGTGGCACTTTGCCGAGTTCAGGCGTAGTGTGCATTTGCGCTGAAGGCTGGAGTTGTTCTGGTCTTCTCCTTAATTATGTATATTTATGTGGTGTCTGTTCTTTCGAAAGAACAGTCAGGACACATATATGTATTTAGAAGATCCTCTTGGTGGTATTCCAATTAAAATTTCTGAAAATTGAACTTCGGTGTGTCATTTACTTATCACATATATGATTACAGACAAGGGTGATGAATTTCACGTAGCAAATACAACTATTCTCGATCCCTACTTTCTGAATTCACGCTGCAGCTGTTCGCTTCCTTCATGAAAATGTCGACGCTCTTTATAAAGATTAAGAGGCAGTAGCTCTCAGTTACAAATTGGAGAGAGAGTAACATTTTACCCACTTTCTGACAGAGCTACAAACTGCTATATCGAATTGAGAAATATTTTTGTGGGAGATTATGCTGCTGTCTAGTAAGCACCTCAGAAAAGCAGAGCCAATTTTAAAATGATATTGAAGTTATATATTCACGATGCAAATTCGACGATTGACCATAAACATAAATATCCGTATAGTTCACCACATGATTACCAGAAAATTTTCGTCAGTCATTGAGAAATCGATAAACAAAACAAATTTAAGGATTATATACCTAACAAAATTTCTGGTGGGTACAATTTAAAACAACGTTAACTACGAAATATACATGTTTTGGCGAAGATAAAACAAGCGCATGTTATTGACACAACCATTAGAAGATTAAAACGTCTCCCTAGGAGGCTATAAACCATACAATTGCTCCACCTCTTCCCCTGTATTGCTGAGCAATGTGCTATTATTACCTGACGGTATAGAGGGAAGACACTGAAAAAGTTGGAAAAAGATATCAGATTGTGCGGTATAGTGAATTAGCGGAAAGAAGGTCTCGGATGTTTTCCATTTTTTGTTTTACTACTTAGGTTGTGGAGGGGGCGGAGACGAACATTTGATTTGAATTTTAAGATTAATATCATAGTAATTAGAACTCGCATATATCCTTTTTGGCACTTGTTTTTCTCGATCTTCGTATAAGCGTGGAACAGTCGAGAAACTAAAGCGATCCTATGAACCCATTACGTAACACTTCACTATGAATAACAGAACAATCGTGTAAATGAAGGGTCTCAGCAGAAGGTATTTCTGTTTCGTAGCTCTTATTGTTTCAGAGACAATTAGAACATTTTATAAGTGCTCAAAACGTGAATGATATACTACATATATATATTTGTGTTGTTCCCACCAGAATAGTTTAATTTTAAAACATACGTAGTTTTCAAGGTTGAATACATATTTTCTTGTGTCTGAATCTAATGCAGAGCGCTGAAAAGATAGTTTCCTGTGTCGTATGATTGCTATCTAGGTGAGACATTATGTGGTAGCTGCGTTTATCATGATTCTATTCTTTAACTTCGTTAAATATTTGAATGAAATGCCAAAAGATAAAGTGGCTGCTCATTTTATAGCAAAATAGCTCTAGCTATGGTAGTTAATACTACACACTTGGGTAGGTTGGCAGAAACGTTTGAGCCTGGTTTTTTTGCGGTCTGTGCCTGTATTAGCCGTGGCTCGAGAGCTATGGGCTGACCGGTCAAGCACAGCTCGTGCGAAGGCGAGGCTTGGTGGAAGCCAGCAAGCTGGCGGTCGCGGTGGTGCCCAACAGCCCCAGCACAGCGCAGAGTGGAGCTATGACGTAAACACAGAATGTTTATTTCCTGGCATCATAGTAAAAGCAGACAGCCGAAATACAAATCAGGCCGTCTCACTGCGAGCAATCAACTCGAGATAGAGTTGTCGCTCTTACTGAAGAGAAGCTGGTCTGACGGCGTTATAGATTCTACGCTGTGATATATTATGAAAGAAACAAATAATGAGGGATTCTGAATAAATTATTAGTACTTTAAATATATATATTTTCTTTTTTTAAATCTCCTAAGTGAGACTATAGAAGAAATGAAATATGATCTTTTTTTTTTTCCTTAGAGCTGCCTTTAAATTGATTTTTTTTATAGACAGTTCCTTTATTATCCTATTTTATCATAAATTTATATACGTAGAGACAGTTTTCCGCGTCAGTATGTCAAAGAAATTAAGTGAAAGGAAAAGCATTGAATTAAAGAAAGTATGGAGGTCTGGGTTCGATTCCCGCCCGTGGCACAAATTTTAATTCAATGCTTCTCATTTCACTCAATATCCTATTTTTATTCATTTATACCTAGACTTCATACATACAGAGTAATCAGTTTAGATGGACGCTGTTAAAGTAATTTTTGCTATTTCAAATACGTCTCTCTCCTCCCCTCCATTCATTAATACACTACGGTCGGGGGTTCGAATCCCCCCTCGGGCATGGATATTTGTGCCGTCCTTAGGATTATCTAGTTCATAAGTAGTTTTTAAGTTTAGGGACTGATGTCCCCGTAGTTAAGTCCCATAAGCTATACAAACATTTGAACATTCATTAATACACCCTCCTTCCTTAACAAAATACGTAGACGATTTGTCTTGTATTTACATGTTGTTAATTTTTCCTCCTTTCTCTCTTTCTCTCTGTCACCTCCCTTGCATTATAACCTCAGTTGCCCTTTTGGTCTATTTCCCCAAAAAGCTGTAAAAAAATTGTGGTTTCCTTTAAAACAATACTGTCTCTTTTAATTTTTGCTTTCTTTACTGTCCATGGGTCCTCTCTATGAAGCAGTGTTCTTTTATATCTCCGATAATCCATCCTTCGTTCTGTAAAACATTCGTTCCTTTTTTCTCGGCCCTAAAGCAAACTCTGATGTATAAGTAAGGAGTACTTTGCAAGCATTTCACTCTTTTATTTTCCAGTTCTGCACTCCTGTTCATTCCTAGATCCCGCCCTCCCTCCTGATACCCCTCCCTTGAAATATTTATCTGCATCTCCGTGCTTCTTTTCACAATTTTGTGCTTGGCAGATTTTTTTTAATCACTTTCATTATTGCTCTGTCGTTGACTCTCGAAAAGCACGTGGATATAATGGACAACTGAACCTTACCGTGCAAACACTATTGTCGCCATTAAAATGGACATCTATTCCGACAAATACCAGTATCCAAGCTTGACTGACGTTCTCCCCCAACCTTCCCAGTTGAATATTATGCTTCGCATGTAATCGCATTTTCGATGCGACATTGGATCAGAATCCACATTGCTGTTTTGTAACCCCAGTATGACTACTGAAGGCAACCACACCGTGAAGAATAATTGCTCGACACACTTGCCAGTTATCGGATACCTTGTCACTAACCATACTAGCAAATCACAGAAACCTCGTTCATCGAAGTCTGTTTGTGTTCCTGAACGTGGTGAATAAATGTCAAAACGAAATTACTTTCCGAATTTCTATTTTTAACGCATAATCCACGTTGCTCATAACTATAAAGATGCCTAATCTTCAACTTATCGTGGCAACAGCTACCCAACAATCTTTATTTTAATGAGCTCATAGTTAAATAAGCTTATTACAGAATGCCATACCAAATCGTAATGTAGAATACTAAAACGTAGTATAATATCATGCAAAATCCGCGATAAGGCGCCTCACACTACGTGGCCATCCCGTGCGGTCAAGAATGTCTTACCTAGCCAGACACCTCTGAGCTCTTTGACTGGTCGTACTGTCTAATGAGTACTCCATTATGACGAAACATTATGCCAACGCATCTGTAATTCGCTGGAGGCGGGGATGAGGTTAATTTGTAATAGCAAAGGTGTGGGTCCGATTCCCGCTAGGGGTAACAGTTTTTAACGGCCACAAAAATACCATCTACACCTCCAGGAACTCCAATAAACAACTCTGCCTTGTTTCAAATCAAAATTGCACATGTCCATGCGCTACTAAATTAAACAAAGTTTTCGCAAAATACCAAACCCCTTCCACGTCTCTACGAACGGTGTGACCCTAACTACTGGTGAACGACAATGTGATAGCTGACACCTCATGGTGTCAGGTCAAGACTGACGGTATATGCAGGGTTGGAGTGCCCGGAAGAAACAATAAATATATCAGCAGTATTCCTTCCTACTATACAATAGCATATGGTACTGGGTTAGAGTACCTGCCGGGGAAAAATTAATTTTATCGTCGTTTCAGACACCAGTATAACGCTATTTGTGCACATATTTGATATGTGACATCTCATTGCGCTTAGTTAACAAATCATCAATACTCTGTATTCTATTCCACAACTTTATTATGTATAACATCTGTGAATTGCATTATATTACGTATCTTCAGCGGTTACCTCTCAGCAACAATAGGAGCTTCATGCAACTCCTGGTGCAGTGCTAAGATTATCATTTTTTTTCGGTTCAGACATCGGTCTAAGAAACTAATGAAAACGTCAGTGTTTTATCTCTATTTATGCCTAGAGATCACGCGCACTTAAACGTGGCACTTAAATGTTGGGAGCTGAAGCTTGCATTCAGCTTATAGCGGATTGGCTGTTAGAACAAGCCCCGCCTATTTCCCCCAGTGCCGGCAGCTTACCGCGTATAGATTACAGGTTTTAAAAGAAAGAACATGTAAGGGGTTAAGGCGTTACACATGGAACACGAAATTAAGTATCACTTTAATGTTTGAGTAATAGAAAAGTGGAACGCATATCTACGAAATGTTGAAAGGGACTTATTAAGCGGGTGTAACAACGCTCTCTGCCTCTTTTTATTGTCGTAACAGAATAAAAATCAGAATTAACATACTTCACACCACTTTCAAGGTCATCCTTCTTTCTTATAAAAGAAGTCGTCGGGGTATGGGGACTTATTGTAGCAAATAACAAAGTGGAAGACAATAATCAATACGAAGCACAAATCTAGAATACATTGACGAGGTCTACGGTGTAGAATGCTATTACGAGGTAAGGTTGGTAGAGAGCATAAACATTCCGTTGACACACGAGTTGAGCCGACTTCCGCCGATCAGAGAGGGGCCACGAAAAAGTGCGTGACCTGTAATCGCATCTCGATCAGGCATACAATTGTTTTTTGCTTAACAATGCGTTCAGATTCAGATCATGAACAAAATCATATCATGTCACTAAACAAGTGTGATAACATATCTGACTTTTCACTTATTGCAACTAAATTTAATTTACATGTGTTACTGTCTCATCTCTAATGACGTTTATTCTAATATTTGTTGTACGAAAGTATTGGTTTGTACCTTGCCTGAATGCCATAAGGAGAAATAGGAGACTTAGTACCTATTGTGGGTAGGTAATAACTGTACTATGAAATGATTTGACGACCCGCAACGCAGCTGTGCAATGGTGGTTGCATAGCGTCAGGTGCGGTTTCCACTTAGGAATTCAGGGGTGATCCACTTTTTTTGCTGTCAAGTGTACGTGACGGAGAATACTTTACATATGGACTTCGTCAGATTCTACAATTGTATTCCAATCCTGATGAAATTTTTAAATACGATTGAGCAATCCAGTTTATCAGTGGAGTATTAATATATTCAGATTACCTACAATCATTTCAATTAATTAACGTGAGCGAACAGTTTTCAGATTTCGGCGAAGTGTCGAATGAAATGAAATTTCTGAAAATTCTATCTAGCAGCTCTCTCCGGAAGTTAGGTTTCATTTTTCAGGGTGATAATCATCAAAGATACATTTAAAACATAAATATTGTTCCACCATGTGAGTTTTATGTATGCAATTTATAGAAAGAATTTTTTAAAATATGCTTCAGTGGAAAGATACTTCATTCAGATTTTTAAATGACGTGTTTTTTGCTGCCAGCTTTGATGCATATCAAGCGTATCGAATCACTGGGGTGAAATCCACCAGCAGAAGGAATTTGTTGTTACCAACGTACGATTTAATGCAATTTTGAAAATAAATCTAATATATAAAAATACTGTTTGTTTGTTTGTCTTTTTGTTCGTATTTTATACCCGGCCATACCGTACATCTGATTGTGTTAAAACTTTGTCAACTCATCGGCTGCACTCGCGCGCAGGTTATAGGCACACTAAAATTAAATCCGCATGGTGCATGGCGGGGGGGGGGGGGGGGAAGGGGGTGCTTTACAATTAGTTAATTCGTTTCTTACTACGTCACGCTGTAGTGGCTGGACGGATATAAATGAAATTTGAAACAGAGGAATACACGGGTGGTAACCCGTAAGCCACCGTACGGTTGCGTGGCTGAGGGACCGTTACAGTGGCTGAACACGTTTGTTACTCTTCACGCTGAAGCGGCTGGACGGAATTGAATGAAATGTGTAAAGAAGATGGTTTATACCCAGAATTAATACACGGACTTCCTTCCGTAAGCCTCCGTAGGAGCATGGTAGAGGGTGCGTTACTGTAAATAAATTGATTGGTCAACATGAAAGTGAGCACATAAATGTATGTTTTCATGATAAGATTTTTATAATCTGCAGGCCAGTGAATTTAGCATGGTGGAGGGGACCTTGCGACTTCGACACCACTTGACCAGCCACCATGAAACTTGGCGCATATATGTATGGTTTTAAACCTATGTGCGGCTCCGTAGCGCATTGGTAGCGTGTTAGACTATGAATCCAAAGAGCGCGGATTCGTTCCCCACCACGTTCTAGGATTTTTATCTGCCACTTTCAACTTCTTTCACCTCTGGCAGTGTTGCTAATGTGAAAAATGCCGAGTAGCACCATGGTTCGGAATCCACATTAAGCTGCAGGTCTCCTATAAACTGGCTGGGTAACGGAGGAAGGCAACGGCGTACCACCTCCAAACAGGACCATGCCTAATAAAGCACTGTGGTGTTCAAACCAATCTTTGGATTGTTGAATGCCCTTATTTTTAGGATGGAGGAGGAGAGGGACAGATAGAGGGTAGAGGGAGAATGAGAGAGGTGAGATGGTGACAGGCAGAGTGAGGGGACAGAGAAAGAGACAGGAGGAAACTGGGGGAAGAGATGAAAAAGTGAGATTGTAGGAGAGGAGACGAACAGAATGAGATCAAAATAGAAGGGCAGAAAGTGTTCAGAGATCGAAAAGGGAAGAAGATTGGAATAAATAACTATAGAGATAATAACTAATAACTAATAAAATAACTATAGAGATAATAATTATTAATCGATTCTATTATAACTAAGTAGTTTTCAAGTGTCAGATCCCTCCTGTCAGTACACTATCTGATCAATAGTATCCTGATACCCCCCAAAACATACGTTTTTCACATTAGTGCTTTGTTCTGGCGCCTACTGCCAGGTACTTCATATCAGCGACGTCAATAGTCATCAGACATCGTGAGAGAGCAGAATGGGGCCCTTCGCGGAATTCGAGGACTTCGAACGTGGTCGTGTGATTGGGTGTCACTTGTGTCAGAAGTCTGTACGTGAGATTTACACACTCTTAAACATCCCTAGGTCCACTGATTCTGATGTGATAGTGAAGTGGAAACGTGAAGCGACACGTACAAAACGAAAGCGTACAGGCCGACCTCGTCTGCTGACTGACACAGACCGCAGACAGTTGAAGAGGGTCCTATAGTGTAACAGGCAGGTACCTATTTAGACCATCACACAGGAATTCCAAAATGCATCAGGATCCATTTCAAGTACTATGACATTTAGGCGGTGAGTGTGAAAACTTGGATTTCATGGTCGAGCGGCTACTAATAAGCCACACACGCAGACCAATACCAGACGACGCCTCGTGAACGTCATCTGCCAGCGTATGTAGTGCCAACAGTAAAATTCGGAGGCGATGTTGTTATGGTGTGGACGTGGTTTTTATGGAGGGGACTTGCACCCCTTATTATTTAACGTCGGACTATAACAGTACAGACCTAAACTGATGTTTTAAACACCTTCTTGCTTCCCACGGTTGAAGAGCAATTCGGAGAGGCCGTTTGCAACTTTCAACGAGATCGAGCACCTATTCAAAATACACGGCCTATGGCTGAGTGGTAACACGACAGTATCATCCCTGTAATGGACTGGCATGCACAGAGACCTGATCTTTCTATAGAACACCTTTGCGATGTTTCGGAACGCCGACTACATGCCAGACCCCACCGACCTACATCGAGACCTCTCCTCATTGCAGCACTCCGCGAAGAATGAGCTGACATTTCCCAAGAAACCTTCCAGAAACTGTTGGAACGAGAGTGAAAACTGCCATCAAGGCTAACGGTGGGCCAACACCATAATGAATTCGAGCATTACCGCTAGAGGGCTCCGGGAACTTGTAAGTCATTTTCAGTCAGGTGTCCACATATTTTGAACACAGAGTGTAGCTTACGCTGAAATCATTCTTTTAAGTACCAGAATGGGTAATAAAAGAGAGTGAATTTCCGCTCACAGTGTTATCACTATAGCTTAATCTAACTATACGTAACAATATTAACTGCTTCCTCGCCTTATATTTAATTGCAGGTGCCACAAGTGTGTATTTAATGTTCTTCCCTGTCTGTTTACCAGTGCTAATGTGGTTTAATTCAGTTTTCCAATAATACGCAATATAACTTTATTCTTAAAAAAACAAGGCGTTACTAAGTACAAACATACATTACATGCCAATTTTATGGTCAGTTACATGTTATTCACCCGCCATTCATTACCACTGGAATATTAACCCACTTATATTGCGCAGTTACCTATGAGTCTCTTCAAAAATATCTTTAAATTGACGCTTAAGTTCCTTCCCCAGCAACTGACAACTTAACAACATCCTGTACATAATGTAAATACTTAGATTATTTCAACATCATCATTTTTCTTGAACAATAAACAAATAAGTGAATTAATAATATCATAATAAATAAACAACTATAATTTTAAAAATATTAACCAGTAACTTTGAAATAAATTAAAAGTCTTTGCTAATTTTGTCACGGGTCATTGTGAGGAACGCCGCAGCTGCAGTGATTCTGTATGCCCTTGCGACCTTACTATTGGTTCACACCAATAGGACTTGGGCAATACATAAATCGCGATAGTAAAAGTTTATGGCTCGTTGTCTCTAATCTTAGGGGTGAGTTATGTATTTCAGCTTCTATGCCCTAAACAGCTACCGAACCTGTTTAAACAAGATCAATAATTAATCTGTAGTTTATCCAGTCTATCAATCTGCATACGATGGCGTGAAAATATATTTAAACAAACATAAACTAAACTTCTGAATAACCAACAAAATGGATTCTAAGATAAAGTAGAGATTCACTCACGAGGTAATTCTTTATAAATAGAGTTTATTACTCTTATTATACATGAAAAGCGGAGGTGGTCCAACTTTATACATCGGTAGATAACTAAATATTTCCCGAACTATTGTTCATGAGAGGCACAATTTTTGTATCCCGACTTCGTCGTCGCTTTTGTGTCCCAGCCTCGTCGTAGGTGTCGGTGGCCGAGTGGAATGAGACCGACACAGGAACAAAAATAGCACGCTGGTGCAGGTACGGAGGGGAGCAGCCAGAAACTATAAACACTAGAGTAAATTAGAAAGAGATATATATTGCACAGAATGTAACAATACTTAACTTTTACATAGTACTGCAGAATGTTGATACATAGTTGTTAGAGGCCTGCCTAGTGCCTGTACAATAGCAAAGTCTTCACTGGTGCCTATCTGATTACGAAGGTCCTAACTCGTTGCTAACTCAGTCCGAAGTGACCGATGTCTTCCCGTGGTGGCCACGAGCGGGCTTGCAGCAGAGGGCGCTCGTGGCTGTCGTGAGAACGCCGCACCGTGTGTGCATGGCGGCGCGCGGCGAAAGTAGGTGGCGCGCACTTTGTACTTGTGCGACACCACAACAATAAGTATCTCACGCACTCGAGAGTAATAGTTCCAAATTATCACTCGTAAGTTAGAGAGTCCATCGAACTTTGTAGTTCCAAGTTAATCCGCGATAAAAGGATTTGTTGTAAAACACAGTTTTTCATCACACGACTACACGATTGCTAAATTATAACAGTTCCACAGCCCTACTACTGTGCACAGTTTATCACATTTCAAACAGAGACTAAGTTCAGCAATCACAGTCCCATAAAGTCTATAAGTCCACACATGCCTATCTCTTCAAATCACAAGTTCGTAACGCGGCTTCAGACCGCCCATCGTCACAACCTCCCTGCTCCCAAAACTGTATCCTTCTGCGCATCCTAACGCCTCATCTTTAAAATACAGTTTCCCTTCCAAAATATTATACAATTCAATATCACAGAATTAAATACTTTGACCACCTCCCTACAAATGTTGTTTACATTTAACAAAGAAATAAATATTTAACAATACTAAAAAAGGTTGAGACTGAAGTTCTTTGCTCAGAAACCCATTAAGCGTGGCGTCTCACTGCTCAAATATACTGCCGCCGCCGGAATATAGTTACACAATTAATATTTAATTTATCATGGCTTGTTAATCAAATATATTCACTTTGCGAGAGTGAAGGTCGGGGTGAGAGTTTAAAATTGGGAAGGTTTAATTTTTAAAACTCACAAACACCAACTGCGAACCAAATTCCTACACATGCATAAACACTGGAACTGTGATTGCTGCTGTTTGACTCGTTTCCAAGGGGATGATATCACACGTTCGCAGCTTTCCTTCCCTGCATATGATTAACAAAAAAATTCATAATAAAGTCAAATTCATGAGAGAAAAGGGTGTACTAACTACTATTTTTGAAAACACGTGAAAGTTCACTTTATGTTGTTTATTTCACAATATTAGAACCCTATGGCTGATACGTCTGTACGTCGACACATTTATCAAAAGAATTATAGCTTGTAAGCCCCCAGACAAAATAAATATTTGTCGCAAATTGTTTTCACACCATGTGGCTGTCTCAAACACCGTTTATGTTCATGCCTGTGCGACGACACGTGTTACATTAACAAATCACAGTCACTTTAATTCAATGCGATGCACACCTTGTTCCACCGGCTAAATATTCACCAACACACAGTAGCACTCGATTCAACTTGGTGCAGTCTACGACGAGCAACCACACGTGGCGATTGCCACACACCAAAAAAAAATCTAAAGTCTCCACCTGGAGATACACATGCCGACTGATACAGAGCGACGCCGCCCGGCCAGCTACCACACGTGCTCCCGACTCGGCACTTCCTGCCCTCACGCACGCGCCAAAAGCTCAACTGCCGGGCTTTTTCCCCTACGTCATCAACTTCCCCATGTGAGCTGTTCTAACCGATTTGCCAACGTACAGCGCTCAGCCAATACATTTCTAAAACTTTACTTAAAATCAAAATAATTACACTACACATTAAACAAATATCTTCTTACGTTTTTATATTAGTATAAACATCCTTTGTACTCAGAATGAAACTTCACTCTGAAGCGGAGTGTGCGCTGATATGAAACTTCCTAGCAGATTAAAATTGTGTGCCAGAACCGGGACTCGAACCTGGGACCTTTGCCTTTCGCCGGCAAGCGCACTACCGACTGTGCTATCCCGACACGACTCACGATGCCGCCTCATAACTTTACTTCCGCCAGTACCTCACCTCCTACTTTCCAAACTTCACAGAAGCTCTTCTGCAAACACGCAAGACTAGAACTCCTGGAAGAAAGGATATGGTGGAGACATGGCTTAGCCACAGCCTAAGGGATGTTTCCAGAATGAAACTTCACTCTGCAGCGGAGTGTGCGCTGATATGAAACTTCCTGGCAGATGAAAATTGTGTGCCGGAACCGGGACTCGAAACATCCCTTAGGCTGTGGCTAAGCCATGTCTCCACCATATCCTTTCTTCCAGGAGTGCTAGTCTTGCGTGTTTGCAGGAGAGCTTCTGTGAAGTTTGGAAAGTAGGAGGCGAGGTACTGGCGAAAGTAAAGTTGTGAGGCGGCATCGTGAGTCGTGTTGGGATAGCACAGTCGGTAGTGCGCTTGCCCGAAAAAGGCAAGGGTCCCAGGTTCGAGTCCCGGTTCCGGCACACAATTTTAATCTGCCAGGAAGTTTCATATCAGCGCACACTCCGCTGCAGAGTAAGTTTCATTCTGGAAACATCCCTTAGGCTGTGGCTAAGCCATGTCTCCACCATATCCTTTCTTCCAGGAGTGCTAGTCTTGCGTGTTTGCAGGAGAGCTTCTGTGAAGTTTGGAGAGTAGGAGGCGACGTACTGGTGGAAGTAAAGTTGTGAGGCGGCATCGTGAGTCGTGTCGGGATAGCACAGTCGGTAGTGCGCTTGCCTGCGAAAGGCAAAGGTCCCAGGTTCGAGTCCCAGTTCCGGCACACAATTTTCATCTGCTAGGAAGTTTCATCCTTTGTACTATTTATTATAATCGTGCAATTTCTTTTATCACAGATAAGTGATTTAACTGAATATTTCAAGGTAAAATACACAAGATTAATTGAAAATAAAATGAGAAATAGTTAATATATTATTTTTATAAACAAACATTGCCATGCTAGTTTTGTAACTATCTTGTCTTCGTTGGTAATTTATTACTTTTCATTATCAATTAAACATATTACGCCAGATGTGACTATATTAGCTAATGTATTGTTTATTTAGCAACAGGCTATTTTGTAATGACGGCCTTAAAGGTTCCTAACTGCATCGTATTACTTCAAATGCCAGTAGTATTAGAATATTTTATTTCACGCTGTGCACTGCACTGTGCCTGGCACTCGCCATTGTCCCTCTCTCCCCTCACCGGAAACGAAACTCGAAATCCTAAGCTGGAACAAGCCACCAACGTCGGCCTGCTCGCTGGCCTCCCGTCAGCTACAAGCACACAGCAAATCTCAACGTGGATAATTTCTACCTTTGGCCTAATTATAAATGTTGTCACCCAACTGCGTACATACATTGCTACCATAATTAATAAGATTAAAATTGTGTAACATTTAGTGCATTGGCATGGTCAATGTTTGCAGTGAACTTCATACTGTTTAATTATCAAATGCTATTAATTACCAGTATTTGTATTGGGCGGTAATCTTACAATACCCCCACTTACGGCATCAAAACCATGTGCAGGATGGTGCAAGTAGCACCAAAAGTAATACATTCAAATGAGCCAAATTTAAAATTACAAAAGTATTGAATCGGATTGACTCAAACACTATACCAATTATGACCTCAACTAATGCAAAAATAAAATAAAATAAATAAAAATAATAAAAGTAAACAGGGCAGTGAGAAAATTTCCCAATATTTGTACCATTAAGACCACTTATAGTGTGTGCATATTTTTAAGAAAAGAATCCTTATAACTAATTACATCCATGAAATTTAAGTGTGCTTGTTGTTTATATACAGAATTGGCACCAAATTTATTATAGTATTAACCTTTAGTCTTTAGAGGACCTTGTCCTACATGGAAAAACTAGAATTATCACTATAAAAACTTTTGACGGTGTACACTCCACTTGTTTAAAGGAAATCTCTCACCACTTTGACACTGAGAACCCCAGAGTCATCGATGCAGCAACTCTGGTCCATTCTGTATCGTCCTATGTCTCCGTCATTTCAACCAACATGCTGTTGCAGCTTAGATTCATGGCACTGGATCAAGCGTTCTTGTTCACACACGTCATATGCACCCTACATTGAACAGGAAGAGCAGAAGGCACTCATGAGTCAACATAGGCAAAAGTTTGTCTGGACACCAGGATTTGGTTGGATTTGCATCCCACACCTCAGCCTTCCAGACTTGGTGCAATTGAAACTAAGCATTGAGACATGTACAGTAACATGCAAATCAACAGAATTAAGAACTCAAAGTGGCTTGTGTTAGTCATTGTCAGATCAACCCAAACCACCATGCCTGCACTCTCATCAGCCATAGCTTCAGATGAAACAGACAAGAGAATATGTGGCCTACTTGGAGTATTACTCCATCAAATAAAAAAACAACCTGCCTATGTCAAAAATATATCTTAAAGCTCAAATAATACTACCAAAAGAATGTTATCTAGAGAATTTTCTCTTCTATCATAATGACACCTACAAGCGTAAATACAAATCCTACCCCCTCGCACCAAAAAAAATTATTTTTGCTGGTGTGAGATTTAAATCTGGAGCCCTGTCATCAGCCTCATGTGCTTTCCACAAGTATTCCCCACAATAAAATATCTAAGGTTAAAGTCTACTTTCAAAATTAGATTATCACAAAACATCTACATTTTTAAATAAAATATCACCAAACCCTATTGATACTCAGGCTAGACAGCAAAATAGTTCTCGTCAACTGTTGTTGCAGAAATTGTTCAGTCAACAGTTGAGCACCATTAAAGAAACCAAAATGTGTTATCAGAATCAGTTTAATATAACAATACAGAGCATTCCCTATTAGACACGTTACCTACCAAAGACTCAAAGAGACAGACATTAAAGAGCAAACACTTTCTCTCATTGAAACATTTCTCAATCCAACCCACCTTTAGCCAAAAGAGCCACAACAAACATACATTCCTCACTTCTGACCCATATGGCAGTCACACCCACATATGCAACACTGTCAGCTGACATTTTCATCACAATTTATCTAAGCCACAGACCCCACTGCCTGCATCAATGTCCACCACCTTCTCATTCTCCGAGTCACCCCACAACTCACACTACATATCCAGCTCTGCTCACATATACACACACATAAACAGTACACTCCCACTTCCTCTATCTTTTAGTGTTGGCATACATACATACATATTTACCTCATGTACCACTGTTGAACTGCAAATCTGATACAAGCACATGTTTTAACACAAACAACAAAAGAAAAACATGTACACAGAACACTTGTAAACTTGACCCCAATGCTTAAATCTAAACACACAAGTATATACTAACACAGACCACAGAATAAATATACACAAATTCTTAACCTACTATTTACAATGCATTGAATCTCATACTTCATGACAGTTACTTGTGTAAACATGCCATTAAATCATTATCACTTATAAAATTTTTGAATTTCACCCTCTTCATGCATCCCTCCAGACTTAATTCTAGCACTTTATCCTTATATTCCAACTGAGCTTCATATTTGCACAGAAAATCACTTCCTAACACTAGATTTAAACATAGACCTTTCATAACCAATAAATCGTGAATAAACAGCTCCTCCTCAATGATTACTTCAAATTCTGAGTTCCCTGCATTTAACACCCCTATTTTTCTTGCAAAAGCATAATTTTCTTTTTCCCATGCCACTGGCTCTACTGTTTTTAAATGTTTGAGAAACTGGATCCAATCATCTTGCCCATACTCATGTACTTCTTTATTAACCCAACCTGACTTTAACCCATCAATATCCATTTCATGACGCTGTTCATTATTATGAATCATAAAAACTTGTATTTTCTCCTCATCATCACCTAAACCCTGCAGTACAACTCTCTGTCCCTCACTTATCTCATCATGATCTAGGGTACACATGCCTAATCCCGTTAATTGATCACGCTCATTGTCCCCAAACTCTTTCAACACATTGTAATAAGTCTGGTCTCTATTATACTGCCGCGAGAGACTACGAACACCAACTGCCGGCGTCGCGCAGGGGATAGCGTCACGAACTGCGGAGCAGAAGGTCGCCGGTTCAATCCCGCCCACTGGCAAATATTTATTTCTTTGTAATTTACAATTCCAGAAGGTTCTACATCTTTCTTATGTTCACCTGTAAATTCTACTTGTTTCTTATGTTAACTGTTCTTCTAATTTCTGGTAAATTCTGTCTGTGTACAAATAGCAGAGCACTCTGCCCGAGAGGCAGTCAGTGCTGCGTGTATGTTGAGTTCGTAATAAACGTGCTTTCAGTATAAGTGCTGTGTTTAGTTGCCTTCGAAGTCAAGCCTACTTCCATCGCAACGTGACATTGTTTGGTGGAGGCGCCGGGTACACTGTGCAACAGCTGCATCACCGTGGCTCCGATTAGACAACATAAAAGCCGTCGCTTACACGGACTGGAACCGGAATACAAGGGGTACACCGAGTACATCCTTCCAAAAGTCCGTATTATCAGAAGAACGATGGAGACGAAACCAGCAATAAGCCAGCTGCACATCAGACACCCGTCGGTGTTCTCTGGAGATGCTGGACAGGACCCCAACAAATGGCTAAAAGGGTTCGACCGAGTCGCCAAGTACAACACGTGGGATCATACGATGTGCTTGGCCAACGTTTATTTCTACCTGGACGGAACAGCCCAGCAATGGTTAGAGAACAACGAAGACAAGTTGAATGACTGGGAGACGTTCCAGGAGGAACTTAAGAAGACGTTTGGAGACCGCCAGCGACAAATCCGCTCGGCGGAAGAACAACTGAAGAACCGAGCCCAACGACATGATGAGCCGACACAGTCGTACATACAGAGTGTTTTGGCCCTGTGTAACGTAGTCAATCCGAACATGACTGAAGCGGACAAAATCACGCACCTGATGAAAGGAATTGCAGAAGATATGTACCAAGCTCTTCTGATAAAAGACGTCGCTACGACAGAAGAGTTCATCAAGTGGTGCCAGCGTATTGAAGAGATGCAACAAAGGAGGGTTGGACGCAAGAAGTATGACAGACTCCCAAATGAAGTCCCTATGGCCATTGTGGAAGACCAGCAGGACTTGGCTTCTCTCATACGACAAATCGTGAGAGAAGAATTACAGCAGTGCATGGCAGCCGGGACTATTAGACCGAGCGAGCATCAGATTATGGCCATGGATATGAGCCCTGTAAGACACGAGGTAGCCGACGCCGCTGAGAATGAGGTATTTCAAATATTAGCTCCTGTCTGCCCCGTCAATCGCACCCGACGCGAAGAATGGCGTCGCCCTGCTACGACTTACGCTGCAGCCGCCAAACGGCAGCCCATGAATCGACCGACGCGACCACAGCCAACTCCCGCGGTAACTATGACGCCCCGCAGAAGAACAGACGTCTGGAGGACAGACGACAACACACCACTGTGTTTCCACTGTGGACGCCCTGGACCTGTCGTACGCTACTGCAGAGAGAGGAGGCGAGTATTCGATGATTATTTTGCCGCAAGACGTCATCCGTCGAAGCAGTTCTATCCAAGGCAGTCACCTGCTGATGAGTTCAGTCGACCTATGGGAAGAAGCCCATCGCCGTACCCTAGACGAGGTCGCTCCCCGACGCGCCTCAGCCGTTCACCGTCGCCGTACAGAGGTACCAGCCGCTCCCCTAGCCGCCGCGCCCAGGAAAACTAAGCGAGGCGACCATCTACGGAGGTGAGGCCGCCGCAGATGAAAATCCTCCATGGACGACTGTCGCCAAGATGTCAGGAAATCTCATCGACGTCATAATCGACGGACAACCTGTCCGGGCACTTGTTGATTCAGGAGGCTCTTTTTCTGTATTATCGGATAATTATCGCCACACACTAAAGAAGACAATGTTCTGTGATACGGGAGCAACTGTGCTGAAGGTCGCGAATGGAAAGTACGTCCATCCAGCAGGAACTTGTGTCGCAAGAATAACCATCAACAACAGGACGCAGCCGTTTGAATTTGTCGTGTTAACAGAATGTAGTCACAATGTCATCCTCGGATGGGACATCCTTCAGGCATCCCAAGCTGTCATTGACTGCGGAAGATCTGAGCTGCAAATTGAAGAAGTTGTTCCGTCAGATACACGTAATACATAACTTTCTGGGAAGTTATTCGTCGTTGACAATGTGACGATACCGCAGTTTACAATGAGAAGAGTTGCAGTCACAAACACAGATGACTGGTTAAACTGTGAAGTTCTAGTTGATAGTAAAAAGTTTCTCAGGCTCACAAAAGAAGTTTACATACCAGCGGCTATCATAAGCATTACCGGTGGTCAAGGAGAGATTTAGATCACAAATTGTCACGAGCAGTCACAACTTATCCCCAAAGCAATGTGTATCGCGACAGCTGAAACAATCCCGGACGGTGAGCTCAACGTCATCAATGAAGACCCATGCCCTGCTATTAGTACAGACAACACACTGAAGGAAACAAACGTGGAACTGCAAATAGGACCTGGACTGACCAAGGAACAACGCCAGCGGGTGTTGGGTATACTACGCCAATTTTCGGGTGCATTCACACCTCAGCAGGGGAAAAGTCAGACGAAACGGCCCACGATAAAGCACCGTATCAATACTGGGGACCATCCGCCAATTAGCCAGCGTTCGTATAGAGTGTCGCCATCTGAAAGACGGATAATTCGGGAGGAAGTGGAGAAGATGTTGCGAAATGACATTATTCAACCTTCGGAGAGTCGTTGGTCGTCTCCGGTGGTCCTCGTAAAGAAGAAGAATGGCACGTGGCGATACTGTGACGACTATCGGTGGCTGAACAGTATCACAAAGAAAGATGTCTACCCATTGCCGCGTAATGATGACACCTTAGACTGCTTGAAAGGAGCTACATACTTCTCAACTATGGACATGCAGACAGGTTACTGGCAAATCGAGGTTGACGAAGCTGACAGGGAGAAGACGGCTTTTATTACACCTGATGGTCTCTATGAATTTAAAGTAATGCCATTTGGAATATGTAATGCTCCAGCCACATTCGAACGCATGATGGACAACTTGCTTCGACACCTTAGGTGGACGACGTGTCTCTGCTATTTAGATGACATTGTCGTTTTCTCGAAAACATTTGAAGAACATCTGAGTCGCCTGTCAACTGTGTTGAAGTGTGTTCACGCTACAGGTTTCCTCCTCAATCCAAAGAAGTGCCTCTTCGTCGCCAAAGAGATAAAAATCCTGGGGCACCTAGTCAACGGAGATGGTGTCCGTCCTGATCCAGATAAAGTAAGGGCAGTTACAGAATTTCCAACTCCTCAGCACATTCGTGATGTGAGAAGTTTTCTCGGGCTGTGCTCATACTACCGACGTTTCATAAAAGGATTTTGTAACAAGGCACGTCCATTACAATAACGTCTGCAGGGAGACGCCAAATTTTACTGGAATGAGACAAAAGAAAGAGCTTTCCAGGCACTTAAGGATGCTCTAACTTCCGCACCAGTGCTAGCCTTGTACGACGAGAACGCAGAAACGGAACTTCACACAGACGCCAGTGGTTATGGGATTGGTGCAGTGCTTGTACAAGTTCAGGAAGGTGCTGAAAAAGTGATAGCCTATGCGTCAAGAGTACTCTGAAAAATCGAGATAAACTACTCTACAACTGAAAAAGAATGTCTCGCGGTTATCTGGGCTATCAACAAGTTCCGGCCGTATTTATTCGGCAAACCATTCACCGTCGTGACAGACCACCATTCTTTGTGTTGGCTGACTAGCTTGAAGGATCCATCAGGTCGACTAGCAAGATGGGCACTAAGACTCCAAGAGTACGATGTCACAGTGGTATTCAAGAACGGGCGCAAACACAAGGATGCCGACTGCCTTTCGAGGAATCCATTAGTGGAACACAACAGCATTAATGAAATTTCAGCTCTCACTGAATTAGATGACGTTACAGCTGAACAGAGGGAAGATACAGCACTATTAAAAATGATAGAGGCCTTGGAGGAAGGAGAACCGACCAATGGAGAGTTCCAACTTATAAACGGAACATTGTACAAGAGCAACTACGATCCACTGGGCCCCAAATGGCTACTTGTTGTTACAGCTCATCTCCAGCCAGCTATTCTCAAATATTTCCATGATGCTCCAATATCCGGTCATCTGGGATTCGTGAAGACCCTAGACAGAATCAGACGCAGGTATTACTGGAAAGGTCTCTACCGATCTGTCAAGCACTATGTGAGTCACTGTAAAGAGTGCCAGCGACGGAAGCATGTGCCGCATTTACCTCTAGGACACCTCGTACCGAGTCCGCCGGCAGCAGCTCTATTCCACCGAGTTGGGATCGATCTTTTAGGGAGGTTCCCGAAGTCGACAACCGGTAACCGATGGATAATAGTCTGCACTGACTACCTCACACGCTACGCTGTCACCAAACCTGTGCCGACTGCAGAAGCTCCAGAGATCGCAAAATTCCTTGTAGAAGACATTATTTTGAAGCATGGAGCACCACGTGTCATGATATCTGATCGTGGAAAAGTATTCCAGTCAAAACTAGTATCAGAGGTAATGTCACGGTGCGACATTGTCCACAGAATGACGACTGCATACCATCCTCAGACAAATGGTCTTACGGAACGTTTTAACAAGACGTTAGGCGACATGCTGTCGATGTACGTCGATGTTGAGCAGAAGGATTTGGATACAATTCTGCCAGTCGTGACATTTTCTTACAATACCGCAAGACAAGACACCACAGGCTTCACTCCATTTTTCCTGCTCCATGGCCGTGAAGCTGAGACGACAATGGATACACTGTTCCCGTTCCAACCGGACGACGTTCAGGATGACTATGTTAAACAGCTCATCACCAGGGTCGAAGAAGCAAGACAGCTGGCTCGCATACGGACACTGGACGCCCAGGAGAAGGACCGTCAGCGGTATAACGACAAGCACCGACCTGTTGTGTACAGCCCAGGAGATCTGGTATGGATTTGTACCCCTGTACGGAAGGTTGGACTGTCAGAAAAGTTATTGAAGCGATACTTTGGTCCGTATAGTGTCATACGCCGCCTGTCAGACGTCACATGCGAAGTTGAGGAATATGAGCCGTCGTCGAAACGTCAAAAACGAAGAGACATTGTTCACGTCCTGCGCATGAAGCCTTACTACGAGCCTGAAGAGCAGGTAGACGACAATGGCTTCTTGTACAAGGACTTTAAGGACGGTAATGTTCCTGATGAAGCCACGACAGGAACGTCTGTCGTCGATAATCGCGGAGAAGGGAAGGATTCTCTTGAACTGTCATACAGAGGACCCATGACAAGGTCAAGATCCAGGACATTGCAGCTGGCTCCACAGGGATAATAACAGCGGGTCGCTGTTTCTCCAGGAGAGGGAGCAATGCCGCGAGAGACTACGAACACCAACTGCCGGCGTCGCGCAGGGGATAGCGTCATGGACTGCGGAGCAGAAGGTCGCCGGTTCAATCCCGCCCACCGGCAAATATTTATTTCTTTGTAATTTACAATTCCAGAAGGTTCTACATCTTTCTTATGTTCACTTGTAAATTCTACTTGTTTGTTATGTTAACTGTTCTTCTAATTTCTGGTAAATTCTGTCTGTGTATCAATAGCAGAGCACTCTGCCTGAGAGGCAGTCAGTGCTGCGTGTATGTTGAGTTCGTAATAAACGTGCTTTCAGTATAAGTGCTGTGTTTAGTTGCCTTCGAAGTCAAGCCTACTTCCATCGCAACGTGACAATATGGTTTGCCTAGTCTGTCCAAGTAATCATATTTCTGCAATAGCCAATCATCTGGTGCCCATTTCCTAATCCAGTTTATTTTCCCAATTAAATTTCTGGTTTGTGCATCTACACTGTCAACTTGCCCTTCATTTACAGTAGATCCGTTGTCATTTATTGTCTCTACTGGACCACATTAATTACATTTAATTTAGAAAAACATTCACACTCATTCATACATTCCACAACATCTATGCTGGCTAGAGTATCATCAATATTTACATTCATACTTTCATATTCAGTCAACACTTGTGCCTCTGACCTATCCAAAATTATGGCTAACCCAACACTGTTTTTATCCTCTTTAATGTTGTTATCAAATAAACTTCCCACATCATACTCTCTTTTATTGTCCTTGTTTGTATCATTACTCCTCCTGTTTGCATTTCTCTTGTCATGTTGCAAAAGCCAATCCCCAAAAATTTCCTCACTACCTATAACAGCATCCATCTGACACATACTTTCCTCTCTTTTCTCCCTTTCCTTGTTTACTCTATTTATGTTTTCGTCCCTCTTTTCTTTATCCTTGCCATTGTGAACTACTACTTCCTCTTTCCTATCATCATCTTTGTCCATGTGACATACTTTTTCCTCCTTTCTCTCCCCATCTCTATTCCTACTGTAATTATGGTCATTAGATCCCCTGTTATCCCATCTTCTGGTCCTATTATTAGAATAATTCCTTGTCCCAAAACGGACCTCATTTGGAACAAATCTTAGTTTCCCTGATTCTGTCTTTGATTTTCTCTCCCACTGTTATCCCCATTCATATTTCCACCTTCCTGCCTTTGATTTCTCCTATCATTTTCCCATGTTTCCCTTTGGCTTGTATTCTCCCAGTTGTCTCCTGTGTTATTGTTACCTCTCCAATTTTCATTTAAATTCCTCTCTCTATTGTGGTTTCCCTGGTTGTGACCCCCATTTCTACTGCCTCTATTTTCATTGTGGTTCACATGCTGTGTCCCCCTGAGCTGTCGTTCCATAACTAAACCCTGGTCTATCTTTTCTACAAATTCAATGAAATTCTCAGCTGAATCTGTGGGATGATGAATTAACTACCAATGCAAATCTGCAGGTAACCTCCTACACAAAGTGGAAATTACTGCTAAAAGATTCAAATGTGTATCCAAATGCACTAGTTTCTCAAGTTCCTCCTGACAAAATTCCTTCATGCTCTGTTTCCCTTTCATATAGTTTAGCCCGTTCAAGGATTCATTTTGTATCTTAGCTTGCTTGGCCTCCCCCAATACTTATTTAAAAACAATTTTTCAAACGCCTCAAAAGTAACAAATTTATCAGCACACTGATTTGCCCAAGTTTGAGCAGAACAGTCAAGCATTCTCTTGGCTAACTTCACTTTACACTGGTCTGACATACCAGGCACAAATTGGTCCTTGCATACAGCCAAAAAATCTACTGGATGATAATTACCCACTCCTGAAAACTTTTTGCCATTAGGTGTCTGCACCATGGACCAATTAGTGTTTCCTGATGCAGTACACAATTATAGATTATTTATTCTAGTGTTCACCTTCTCAATCTCAGTAATGTTTACTGTCACTACTTGTTCTATCTTTTTCCTAAAGTTACATTCTGTATTCTCTAATCTTCCTGACAACAAAGTTTTTGTTTCCTCAATACCTGCCACCATCCTCTTGTCAACCTCAGCCAACGCCTGCATAGTGCCCTCATTCCTGTGATCACATATTTGTTTCACAGCATCTAACTGGCCTCCTACCTCAGTCTCAATAGTATCAATTCTGACATGTATCTCCTTTTCCCTATTTTCAAACTGTTCTGTTAGACTTCCTATCTTTTTGTCAATGTCTGTGATTATTTCTGCCTTTAATCCAAGCATTGAATTTTGTAGTGCCCCAATGTCTGCCTTAAAGTCTGCTTTCAATTCTGATTTTACAGTTTCTATTTTTGATTCTAAATTTGAGTTTGAATTTTCTATTTTTGATTCTAAATTTGAGCTAAAACTCGCTAACATGGCTGCGATCATCTCAGGTGGCAACAACATTCCCCCAGTATTTACCCTCTCTGGACTTTCTGGTATGCTACTCTTTGAATCTACGTCGCTTGTCGACTTTTTAAAAACGTGCTCCATTTTTTTAATTTTTTTTTTTTTTTTTTTTTTTTTTTTTTTTTTTTTTTTTTTTTTTTTGTGCCACAAAAAAGCTTGATTAACACACAGGAATTTATAGCGCCTGCTGCTTTACTTATCTTTTAATCCAGAAGTTGCTGCAACGAGCTGCGAAGTCCCCAACGCTCGCTGCCGTCTGTTGTAGAAGCTGTGGCAGGAATATGTCCTCACTGCATCCCTTATCCTTTGTAGAATCGACGCTGCTGGGCCCCGACGCTCCGTTGGCGACTTGCGAAGTCCCCACGATCACTGCCGACCGTTGCAGAAGATGAAATTTGAGTGCGTGGATCCCGCGAGCCGAACTCTGCCAGTCACCAACCGTCGTTAACCGCGCGACGTGTTTACGTATCGTCCGATTATGCTAACTGCTTTGTCCACTATCACTGTCCTAAGCACACCCTACCTCTCTGTCCGAGCAAGACCAGTGTGAATCTATCCCGCTCTCTGCTTCCAGCAGCCACACACACTTGAAATTGTCCATCGCGTCCGCGCACTTGTTTGCAACTGTTCGTAACTGTTCACTGTCCTATACACACCCTAATCTCCGTCCGAGCAAGTCCAACATGAACTTATGCCGTAACGAGCCTCCAAATGCGAGAGTTAAGGTCGGGGTGAGAGTTTAAAATTGGGAAGGTTTAATTTTTAAAACTCACAAACACCAACTGCGAACCAAATTCCTACACGTGCATAAACACTGGAACTGTGATTGCTGCTGTTTGACTCGTTTCCAAGGGGATGATATCACACGTTCGCAGCTTTCCTTCCCTGCATATGATTAACAAAAAAATTCATAATAAAGTCAAATTCATGAGAGAAAAGGGTGTACTAACTACTATTTTTGAAAACACGTGAAAGTTCACTTTATGTTGTTTATTTCACAATATTAGAACCCTATGGCTGATACGTCTGTACGTCGACACATTTATCAAAAGAATTATAGCTCGTGAGCCCCCAGACAAAATGAATATTTGTCGCAAATTGTTTTCACACCATGTGGCTGTCTCAAACACCGTTTATGTTCATGCCTGTGCGACGACACGTGTTACATTAACAAATCACAGTCACTTTAATTCAATGCGATGCACACCTTGTTCCACCGGCTAAATATTCACCAACACACAGTAGCACTCGATTCAACTTGGTGCAGTCTATGACGAGCAACCACACGTGGCGATTGCCACACACCACAAAAAAATCTAAAGTCTCCACCTGGAGATACACATGCCGACTGATACAGAGCGACGCCGCCCGGCCAGCTACCCCACGTGCTCCCGACTCGTCACTTCCTGCCCTCACGCGTGCGCGCCGAAAGCTCAACTGCCGGGTTTTTTTCCCCTACGTCATCAACTTCCCCATGTGAGCTGTTCTAACCGATTTGCCAACGTACAGCGCTCAGCCAATACATTTCTAAAACTTTACTTAAAATCAAAATAATTACACTACACATTAAACAAATATCTTCTTACGTTTTTATATTCGTATAAACATCCTTTGTACTATTTATTATAATCGTGCAATTTCTTATATCACAGATAAGTGATGTAACTGAATATTTCAAGGTAAAATACACAAGATTAATTGAAAATAAAATGAGAAATAGTTAATATATTATTTTTATAAACAAACATTGCCATGCTAGTTTTGTAACTATCTTGTCTTCGTTGGTAATTTATTACTTTTCATTATCAATTAAACATATTACGCCAGATGTGACTATATCAGCTAATGTATTGTTTATTTAGCAACAGGCTATTTTGTAATGACGGCCTTAAAGGTTCCTAACTGCATCGTATTACTTCAAATGCCAGTAGTATTAGAATATTTTATTTCACACTGTGCCTGGCACTCGCCATTGTCCCTCTCTCCCCTCACCGGAAACGAAACTGGAAATCCTAAGCTGGAACAAGCCACCAACGTCGGCCTGCTCGCTGGCCTCCCGTCAGCTACAAGCACACAGCAAATCTCAACGTGGAGAATTTCTACCTTTGGCCTAACTATAAATGTTGTCACCCAACTGCGTACATACATTGCTACCATAATTAATAAGATTAAAATTGTGTAACATTTAGTGTGTTGGCATGGTCAATGTTTGCAGTGAACTTCATACTGTTTAATTATCAAATGCTATTAATTACCAGTATTTTTATTGGGCGGTAATCTTACAACTTCTTGT
Source organism: Locusta migratoria (assembly GCA_026315105.1). Classification (NCBI taxonomy): domain Eukaryota; kingdom Metazoa; phylum Arthropoda; class Insecta; order Orthoptera; family Acrididae; genus Locusta; species Locusta migratoria. The sequence continues at coordinate 1,105,184 of CM048755.1, read as the reverse complement.
CCACAAATGCTGATAATTGTTTATATATAAATTATCTGCTGCATATCTACTATTTTTAGTTGGCCATGAAATATTTAATTGGCATTCTACATAAAACGAATGTTACTAAGAATAATATTAAATATAATAAAATACACATATAAATGAAAGGCGCTTTACTGGGTTCATGTTTTGTGTTTCTGTGGTGGAATCTATGTTATGACAGAAGACTATTACTACCTCAACGAAAAGCAGAACAATAGAGTAAAACAAAGTTTATTGAAAGAATACGGAAATAACGTGGTACAATGCTGCCCATTTGCTTCTTAAATTGTTACTGATAAACACTACATATCAATAACTGTAAATATAAGTCTCATTATAGTATTGAAATTTACCGCCTTTTTATCTGTAAGGGACATTGAAATTGTAATTACGGCGTTTGATTCTCTCAAGTCTCCTGAATCCATTCATATTATTATAGTTGCCGTATGATCATTCCCTGATTTTATATGGATTTTTATAATAATGTGTGTGGCTATATTGTCTTTCAGTTGCAATCTGGAGTAGCCGCCCTCGCTGAGCCAAGCATTTCCCGTTTCCGACCATATTAGGGAAACCCTAACCACCTGTTCATTCACAAGGTTCAAACTGTTAACCGGCCGGCTGGGGAACCCAACAGCGTGGCAAAAGCATGATATCTAGACACTAATAACAATCCACTAGTAATCTGTTTTGCTTCTTCTACAGAGATTTGGTTACATAATAAAGTTACTTACTATGTATGCATCGCTTAATGCGCTACTCTCACTTTCATTCATGTGTATGAAGTTATTGTTGTGCTGTCACACTCGTGGCCGCCACTGAACTGCATCGTTCACTTGGCAATCAGACAGGCACCAGTTAGGTCTCTCATCAGTAGGCAGGGTTCTACGTAGTTAAACTATGTATCTGCATTCCACTTGTCTTCAGTTAACAAAGTTAAGTATTGTAGCATATTTCTACGAAATATATATCTTGTTCCAATCTAGCTTAGTGTTTCTAGTTTCTGCTGTTCCACTAGCTGGTCACTTCAGATTCTGTACCTGCACACGCGCGCATCCTATTTCCCTGTGTCGGTCTCTCTCTACTCAGCCATCGACACCTAGGACAACCGGCGGTAACGAGACACAAAAGTGGCGACGAGGATGGGATAGAAAAAGTGGCGACGAGGAGCGATAGAAGAACCGTGGACCAGCCCACTTGCAGCAGCCAGATAGTAGCAGTCGGAGCACATAGAAATTGCTCCAACCCACCCGCTCTTATTATAAGAATTTTGGGGTAACAGTTACGTGTTTTGTGGACTTTTTTGTTGCAGCGAGTTTTCTTTCATATTGCATTTGTGTTTTGTTATAAGTTACTTGTATGCGCAGCGCCTAATCGGTCAGCATGGCCACTACCCCAAACCCAAACTTAATGGAAATTATTCAGTTACAGACGGCGCAAATCACGCAACTACTCCAAGCGGTGTCCCAGTTGACAGCACAGGCAGCTCACCAACAACAGCCGCCAAAAACCTGCCGCCACACCACTTCCTATGTTTCGACAGTACGATGCATGTGAGGGAGAATGGAGCGATTACTTGGCGCAATTTCAAGAACTCATCGCGGCTCATCAAATTACAGGTCAGACTATCAAGCATATGTTCCTCTCAGTGGTGGGCACTAAGACCTTCGTGTTACTGCAGAAACTTTTCCCCCACGCATCTAGTTGCGAGCTCCAATTTGGTGCACTAGTAGATGCACTGAATTCTCATTATGAGAGAAAAGTTCTCGTAGCTCTGGTGCGGTACCGATTTTTCAGACTAAAGAAATCACCTGACCAGACCCACCAGCAATGGATCACTGAGTTGAAGGGCTTAACCCGCAAATGTAAATTTACTTGCTCTTGTGGACTTTCTTATAGTGACGTTATGTTGAGAGATGCCATTATGCAGAACATTCAGAAGCCCATAATTTGGGCAGTGATTCTAAAACAGTCTGACCCTTCATTAGACAGTGTACTGTAGCTTATTTAAGCGCATGATACCTTTGACTTAGCAGATGTAGAAATGCAAAGCCACAGTGTTAACTCAGTGCACCGCAACGGACGCTTTCCTAGTCACAGTTCCCAATCTAGCCCTAGTGATTCTCCCAATTTTATCGGTCGTGCTGAACAGTCAGTGAACAGTAGCCAGTGTGAAAGTGCGACACAAAGGTCGCTCCATCGTATTAGAAACAGTACTGTGAATAACAGGCGCCAACGCTCATTTCAGAAAAATGTTCGTAAATCTTGCCCCCAGTGTGTATCTTGCCAGAAACGTGGGCAATGCCCTAGGCGTAACGCCATCTGTTATCAATGTGGCAAATCAGGACATGTACAGTGTGTATGCAGAATAAAAACTCAAAGAACAGCACCGTTAGAAAAAGTGCTTCGCAGAGTGCGAGAACAGTTCATGCTGTCAATGTCATACACGCTGTGAACTTGAACAGTGCTTTCCTATGTCAGAAAGTTCTTCAGCGCCTATGACAAAACTATGTAGTGAGCCATGTCGCAAGTGCCGCCTAGCGCGTAAAACTGTACTATGGAAAAGGGTTCGGGACAAGCAAAATGATTATGTACAGTGCAATCCTGTAGTGAACCTAGTGCCTTCTGCAACTACTCATTGTAATAGTGCCCAGTACTGTGTAGCTAGTGTCAGTAGACTTGATGCAGCTACTCAAAATTTAATGCAGTAGTTAGTGAACTTGGTGTAGCTTCGCATGCTTGCGCAGAAGCCGATCTGGCGCAAGTGCCACCTAGGGACAGTGTTATTAATCTGTTGTGTGCCGATTCTGCGCCGCCTCCTTCCGTACGCAGCCCGCGCATGCGCAAGTGTAGCAAACAAACTGTAGCAGACGTTTCCCACAGTCGCGCACGTGTAAGGGCCACAAGCAAAAACCTTTTGTGACTATCCATCGAAAATAATACTGTGCGATTTCAGCTCGACACTGGTTCCGCTGTCACATTAATGAATAATGACATTATGAACTTCTGGGTTCGCCAAAATTGTCGCCGTCTCAACAAGTGCTAACGGCGTATACAGGACAAAATATTCCCGTGTTTGGAACGTGAGGCCTGCCCGTCTATTTTCAAAGAGTAACAAAAACGGTTGCTTTTGTAGTTCTTCAGACCAAATCTACACAGAACATTTTTGCCGCACTGCATAGAAGTTATTGCGCTCAGATAGTTTTAGGCACCGAAAGCTGGCTAAATCATAATGTGGCAAGTTCAGAAATACTTAGCGAAGCGTGGAATGTATATCGGAAAGATAGATCGGATACAACTGGAGGAGAAGTGTTCATCGCCGTGGACAAAGATATTGTTTCTACTGATATCGAAGTTGAAAGTAACTGTGAAGTTATCTGGGCACGTATAAAAGGTCTAAAAGAAGTAAAGTTAATAGTTGAGTGTTTTTACCGCCCCTCCCCCCCCCCCCCCCCCGTGCTGCTGTAGCAGTTTTAGAATCATTCAAAGAAAGTCTACACCAGGTAGTGCATAGGTATCCGGGCCATGTAATATTAGTCGAAGGAGATTACAACCTTAAGACTATTGATTGGGACCTCGCTAGTTACATTTCAGGCGGTACAGACAAGCAGTCTTGCGAGCTACTTTTGGACACATTCTCCGAAAACTGTCTTGAGCAGTTAAACCGGCAACCCACGCGCAATGGAAATATTCTAGACCTTATAGCCACAAACAGGCCTGACCTTATTAACGATGTCTGTGTAGAGACAGGAATTAGTGATCATGATATCGTCATAGCGTCGATGGTGACCAAAGTTCGTAAACCAATCAAGAAGGCTAGGAGCGTGTTTTTGTTGGGATGAGCCCATAAGAAAATGTTACGATCGCACTTAGAAAATGAATGGGCATCGTTTAATTCTGGGAATATGGATGTAGAGGAATTGTGGACTAAATTTAAGTGCATTGTTAATAAAGGGTTAGAGAAATATGTGCCAGTAAAGACGATTGAGGATGGAAAAGATCCACCGTGGTATAATAATAATGTTAGAAAGCTGCTGAGAAAGCAAAGGCTGTTGCACTCTCGATTCAAAAAAGAACACGCAAATGATGACAGGCAAAAGATAGTAGAGGTTCGTGCGTCTATAAAAAGATCGATGTGCGAAGCCTACAATAATTATCACAGCCATTCCTTAGCAAAACATCTTTCTGAGAACCCGAAAAAATTCTGGTCTTATGTAAAATCGATAAGCAGGTCAAAGCCCACTGTCCAGTCACTCGTTGATCATTCCGGGGTAGTAATAGAAGAAAGCAAACGGAAAGCTGAAGTTCTAAATTTAATCTTTAAGAAATCTTTCACGCAGGAGGACCGCACAAATATACCATCATTTGATCAACGTACTAATTCCGAAATGGGGGACATAGCAATAGGTATTTCCGGTGTAGAGAAGCAGCTGAGAGAGCTAAATACGAAAAAGTCTGCTGGTCCGGATGGAATACCAGTTGGGTTTTACAAAGACTACTCTGTGGCGTTGGCCCCCTACTTAGCTTGCATTTATCGCGAATCTTTAATTCAGCGCAAAGTTCCTAGTGATTGGAAAAAAACGCAGGTGACTCCCGTTTATAAGAAAGGAAAGAGAACTGACCCACACAATTACAGGCCAATATCGTTGACATCTGTTTCATGTAGAATTTTAGAGCATATTCTCAGTTCGAATATAGTAAATTCCCTTGAAACGGAAAAGCTTCTTTCCATGAATCAGCATGAGTTTAGGAAACATCGTTCATGTGAAACTCAGCTTGCCCTTTTCTCACATGACATCTTGCGAGCCATGGATGAAGGGCAACAGGCGGACTGTGTTTTTCTCGACTTCAAAAAGGCGTTCGACGCGGTGCCACACTGCAGACTGCTAACGAAGATACGAACTTATGGAATAGGTTCACAAATTTGTGACTGGCTGGAAGACTTCCTAAGTAATAGAACGCAGTACGTTGTTCTCGACGGCAAGTGTTCATCAGAGACGAGTGTATCGTCAAGCGTGCCCCAGACGAGTGTGATAGGACCGCTATTAATTTCTATCTATATAAATGATCTGATGGACAGAGTAAGTTGTAATTTGCGGCTGTTTGCTGATGATGCTGTGGTGTATGGGAGGGTGTCGTCTGTAACTGACTGTAATAGCATACAGGATGACTTACACAAAATTTCTAGTTGGTGCGAAGAATGGCAGCTGGCTCTCAATGTAGAAAAATGTAAGGTGATGTGCATGAGTGGTAAAAGCAATCCCATAATGTTCGAATACAGCATTAGTAGTCAATTGGGGATCGCTGGAAGAAAGACGAAGTTCTTTTCGTGAATTTCTGTTAAGTAAATTTAGAGGGCCGGAATTTGAAGCCGAGTGTAGTACGATCTTGCTGCCGCCTACTTACATTTCGCGTAAAGATCACAAAGACAAGATAAGAGAAATTAGGCCTCGTACAGAGGCATATAGGCATTCCTTTTTTCCTCGTTCAATTTGGGAGTGGAATAGGAAAGGAAATGCCTAGTAGTGGTACAGTGTACCCTCTGCCACAGACCTTACGGTGAAATGCGGAGTATGTATGTAGATGTAGATGGACTAGATGCATTAGACTTGTTTCGATTATCAATTCAAAGAGATGTGCTTCAAATTTCGTCAGTAGTGCCTCAGGACAAAATCAATGCATTGTGTGAAAAATACAGTGACTTGTTTTCGCCAGAACTAGGTTGTGCAAAAGACTTCGTGGCACATGTAACTTTAAAAGAATCTGCAGTACCAAAATTTCGTAAAGTTAGACCAGTGCCTATCGCCCTTTGGGATACAGTTGCTGAAGAACTTAAACGTTGGCAGGATAGTGGGGTGGTTTCTCCTGTTTCTGCGAGTCAGTGGGCCTCGCCTTTAGTAATTATAATCCAGCCAACAGTTAAACTTCGTCTCTGTGCTGACTTCAAATCAACAGTGATCAGTCAAACAATTGTAGACACTTACCCCCTGCCCCGACCTGAGGAACTTATGGACAAATTAGGACAGTCTCGCTTCTTTTCTAAGATTGATTTAGCAGAAGCATACTTACAGATTCCGCTTGATGACGAGTCAAAACAGTTTTTCGTCATTAACACTCACATGGGCCTTTTTCAGTTTCAACGCCTACCCTTTGGCAGTTCTTCCGCACCCGCTATTTTTCAGCGTTTTTTGGAACAGCTGACAGTTTCTGTACCATACTGCTCGAACTATTTAGATGATATTGTGGTCTCAGGGCGCACAGTTGAAGAACATTTATCAAACCTGGAGTGCCTTTTCAAAGTGTTGACTGCAGCAGGTCTACGTTGCAATAAAGCAAAGTGTTCGTTTTTTCAAACTGAAATAGGGTACCTAGGCTAAGTGATTAATGCCCAAGGAATCCATCCCTTACAGTCACATCTTCAAGCAATCAAAGACTTGCCTCCTCCTAAGGATGTGCACGAGTTGCAAGCAGTAATGGGAAATCTTAACTATTACTTCGGATTTCTTCCAAATGCCTCTCAGATTGCAGCTCCACTGCATCGCTTACGTAGGAAGAATGTTCCTTTTGTATGGTCTAAAGATTGCCTGGTTGCCTTTGACAAATTAAAGTCTGCACTACTCAGTGATGCATGTTTGATTCCCTTTGAGCCACAGAAGCCTGTAGTGCTAGCAGTGGATGCCTCGTCTTACGGTCTGGGCGCAGTTTTGTCACATCGTATTGGATCTCACGATCGTCCTATTGCCTTTGCGTCCAAGCTACTGACGCCAACGCAACAGAATTACAGTCAGACAGAAAAGGAGGCCTTAGCAATCATTTACGGCGTCACAAAGTTTCATCATTATCTCTATGGCAGAAAATTCTATTTGTTGACAGACCACAAGCCTCTCACGTCGTTGTTCTCACCCACAAAGCCAATTCGGTCACGAACGGCATAAAAGCTTCAGAGATGGTCCTTGATATTGTCAAATTATCTGTATGAGATTTTGTACCGACCTGCCACTAAACATGCCAACGCGGACACACTTTCCCGACTTCTGGTTGGCCAGGATGTGTCGTTTGATTCTTCAGAAATGGCATGTTGTCAGATAGACTCCAGAGATGCTTCTGCTGTCGCAGACTTCCTTTTGATCTCTCGTCAGGATGCACAAAAAACAGCTGCGGATGCGGACCTAAGTATGGTAGCACGTTTTGTTCCCTGTGGGTGGCCTGCTAGAGCCAAAGACATTGAGCGGCCTCTGGTTCGACGTTATTTTGCACAACATCATGCATTGTCTTTAAGTCAGGGTGTTCTCTTGTTGCATACCGACAACGACCAAAGAAGAGTGATTGTTCCTCGTTTCCTTGTGACACAACCGCGACTAATCGAACAGTCATGGACCACTAAATGTGGCACCCGTGCTAGCCCAAGGACAAGACTTGGACTGAAACTCCCCAAAGACTTAGCCAAACACGAAATAAATTTTGGAAAGCGATAACTATGCTTGAAATAGGTGTAGCTTATAGGAGTAAACGAAGTCTGATTACTATGAAACAAAAATTAACTTAGGTAATCTCGCAATGCTATTGTGTTTATTAAAGATTATTAACAAAATGTTTTATTAATAAAAATTTATACACGGTCGCCAGCCTAATGAGGCATAAGAATACCAAGCAGTGATAAATTAAGAATGCAGTTAAATTTAGAAGCTTGGTGCAGAATAAATAAAGGGTGGAAGAAACTTTGTCACCAGTCTCATAAGAGATACCAAATACCAATCACAAAAATAATAAAGATTTCAATGAAAGTAGTAATTATTTAAATTATTGTAACGGTAAGACTCACCTCATTAGTTACTTTCTGTTACTATAGAACATAGCGTGGAATGTAGTATTGCAATGCAAATGGCACTCAGAAACAAAGTTACTAAAGGCTTATAATTAGTGTTAAGAATAATAATAATCTACTGATGTTATGATCAGTGCTGTTCTTAATGTTCTTTGCAAATAAGTGAGAAATTGGTTATGATTATGGCCTCTGTTCAAAAATCTATTTAAAGAACACTAACTAGTATGTATCACTTTGTTGAAAATAATGAAGTCTTTCTCCCTACCATGAAACTAATGATTCTGTTACAGTTAACTATTTTTTTTAACTAACACTTTGCTGAATAGATTCATCGATTAAATATGCTAGCCTGGAATCTAGAATTGGGTCACTCAAACTGTACTGACAAATTATAGGAACACTATAAATTTTGATTAATACCACAAATACAATTTTTTTGTCTGATCTACTTCAATTATATGAATTGATTAAAATTAGTTATGTGGCAAAACTTATTCCTACCAATACTATTGTGCAAGAGCAATGAAATTTATAGTTGCAGCACTGTACATTGTACTAAGAAGATTCTCCAAAAAATTTACATTATAAAAATTGATTGCTGCTTTTAGGGAAAAAAAATAGGATGACTCGGTTAATAATTCTTTACAGGAGAGGATCCCTATTAGGTTATGTGACTTGGGATAAATTAGGGTTATGTACACACTACTTTTAACAGAAATGTAACCTCTATTGAAAAACATTCAAAACACAAGTTAAATCTCTCAACGACCAGTTTATAAACTGTAACAATAAATATTGTGACCTGATATTAATGCGGAGTAGTGGCCAGGTGGCGGAGCAGCGTATACAGCTCAGATTTCATCTTTATGCATTTTGTGAGCCGACATTGTAACAGCGGTTTCCAGTAGCTTCTATCTAGCTCCATATACAGACAGTATAAGTGTTACCATTGCATCAGCACGTTCACCGAGGTCATTGTACGTAGATTGGTCTTCTGCCTCAAGTGAAACAAATATTTGGCCAGAATACAGTAGAACAAGTCTGCCACTACGTCTTGATGCTGTGAGCTCCCACCACAGACTGACTGCTGTGAATGCCAACCTACGACTGACTACTCTGTTTCCGTTTCCGTTCACATTGGAATCACTACACCTTTTACTAATCATGCTGGTCGTGAGATATTACAAATGTACATAATATTGACATACATAAAACGATACAAAAATAAAATTGACATTACCGAAATAATTAAAATGACAAAAATAATATACAAAAATAAACATGATATAGATATTCATAAAACATACAAAGCACATGAAGTACAGACATCACATACCATACAATAGTGGAATCGATTGTAACATGAATGAGATTTACTATCTTACGTACCATAAAAATGAAATATTACTATCAAAAAATGGTCAAAATTGGGCAATGGCGTTATACCATACATTTGAATATCTCTAACTGTAAGCGCCTCCCACTAACACACACTACAATTCAATGTATAAAGCCTCAACTACATGCCTATTATGGCTTAAATAATGCCCGAGGTCAGGCTTCCAATTGTTAGATATCCTGGCAGTATTACCAGCGCACACAAGTCTCGTAAAGTTGTCTATGTATTTAGACACCGAGGGAGGTGACCAGTGACCAAGATCAGGACGGCTGCGCACCAGCGGCGGCCGCGCAGCTTGTGTGTTGCTGCTAATCACCCAACTCTTTTGTGCGCACCGAGCGTCGGTTGCATCGTGTGGCCGGTCGGTCGCATAGTTTGTGTAGCCGGCTGGAATAGCTCGATCACACACCTGCTATGGAGGTAATGGCAGATCGGCCGCTCGTCTTCTGGCTTTCCACCTAACTCTGGTAACTCCCAGGTCTGGCTGGCATGAAGTGCAATGGACGCATGCCTCCCTCTTGGCCTCATATACCTTTAGATATCTGTCAACACTTCGGTGCACCATGTTACCACAGGACATATTAAACTTATGAGGAACTCTATCGCGTCACAAACTTGGAGTGCCTTTTTATTTAAACAAAACATTTAACAACAATACAAATAACATCGACTGAGGTTCATCCAAAAACTTTTTACAAAAAATTAACTTAAATTATCATTATGGCGAACAGAACTCCTAGGCCTTTAGTACTTAATAAATATTTTAACATTAAGGATACAATGTTCATATAAACATCTACTTCCCAACAATTGAAGGGAAAAACACAAAAATTGAGACATTACATTGAAGTAACACATAATAATAGAAGAATAATAGTTTATTCTCTAACTTAATATCACATTAATCATAGTATATTTACAATAAATAACTTAAACTTTAAGTCAGTACTATCAGGATTAGTGTTAGTGAAGCAAAGCTACTTTTACTCACGCAGCATACAGCGCTATGCAAAAAAAAACGAACCACCAAGCTCTATGCAACGCTACGCATACTAACTACTGCATAGCTACCTACTGCCCGGGAGCAACCTAACTAACTAACTACAGTACGAAGGGGGGAGGGAGTTTTCTTGTGCCCGTTGGTCTGGTTCCAACACCGCAAATTCGTGGTTAGGGCCTGAAAACAGTCTTACGCAAATCGCCCAGGAAGAGGCAAGATAAGACGATGACACATATTGCCGCGAGAGAGCAAGTACACCGACTGCCGGCGTGGCGCAGAGGATAGCGTCATGAAGTGCGGTGCTGAAGGTCGCCGGTTCAATCCCGCCGACCGGCAAAAATTTATTTCTTTGTAATTAACAATTCCAGAATGTTCTACATCTTTCTTATGTTCACTTGTAAATTCTACTTGTTTGTTATGTTAACTGTTCTTCTAATTTCTGGTTAATTCTGTCTGTGTATAAATAGCAGAGCACACTGCCTGAGAGGCAGTCAGTACTGCGTGTCTGTTAAGTTCGTAATAAACGTGCTTTCAGTATAACTGCTGTGTTCAGTTGCCTTCGAAGTCAAGTTTGTTTCCATTGCAACGCGACATAGTTTGGTGGAGGCGCCGGGTATCCTGTGCAACAGCTGCATCACCGTGGCTCCGATTAGGCAACGTAAAATCCGTCGCTTACACGGACTAGAACCGGAATTCAAGGGATATACCGAGTACATCCTTCCGAAAGTCCGTATCATCAGACAAACGATGGACACGAAACCAGCGGTAAGCCAGCTACACATCAGACACCCGTCGGTGTTCTCTGGAGACGCTGGACAGGACCCCAACAAATGGCTAAAAGGGTTCGACCGAGTCGCCAAGTACAACAGGTGGGATCGTACAATGTGCTCTACCTGGACGGAACAGCCCAGCAATGGTTCGAGAACAACGAAGACAAACTGAATTATGTTCCAGGCGGAACTTAAGAAGATGTTTGGAGACCGCCAGCGACAAATCCGCTCGGCGGAAGAACAGCTGAAGTATGGGGCCCAACGACATGGTGAGCCGACACAGTGGTACATACAGAATGTTTTGGCACTGTGTAACATAGTCAATACGAACATGACTGAGGCGGACAAAATCACGCACCTGATGAAGGGTATTGCAGACCAAGCTCTCCTGATAAAAGACGTTGCTACGACAGAAGAGTTCATCAAGTGGTGCCAGCGTATTGAAGAGATGCAACAAAGGAGGGTTGGACGCAAGAAGTATGTTTCAAAATGTTCAAATGTTTGTATAGCTTATGGGACTTAACTACGGGGTTATCAGTCCCTAAACTTACAAACTACTTATGAACTACTTACGAACTAGGACGGCACAAATATCCATGTCCGAGGTGGGATCCGAAACCCCGACCGTAGTGGCCGTGCAGACCGTGACTGAAGCGCCTCAGTCTCCTCGGCCACCGCGGCCGGCCAGAAGACAACACACCACTGTGTTTCCACTGTGGGCGCCCGGGACATGTACGCTACTCTAGAGAGAGGAGGCGCAAGACGTCAGCCATCAGACCCGTTCTATCCCAGACAGCAATCTCATCGACGTCATAACCGACGGCCAACCTGTCCGGGCACTTGTTGATTGAGGAGCTTCTTTCACTGTATTGTCAGATAATTACCGCCGCACACTAAAGAAGACAATGTTCTGTAATACGGGGGCAACTGTGCTGAAGGTCGCGAATGAAAAGTAAGTCCAGCCAGCAGGAACTTGTGTCGCAAGAATAACCATCAACAACAGGACACAGCCATTTGAATTTGTCGTGTTAACAGAACGTAGTCACAATGTCATCCTCGGATTGGACTTCCTTCAGGCATCCCAAGCTATCATTGACTGTGGAAGATCTGAGCTGCAAATTGAAGAAGTTGTTCCGACAGGTACACGTAATATAGAATTTTGTGGGAAGTTATTTGCAGTTGACAATGTAACGGTACCGACGTTAACAATGAGAAGAGTTGCAGTCACCAACACAGATGACCGGTTAAACTGTGAAGTGATGGTTGATAGTAAAAGGTTCATCAGGCTCACAAAGAAATTTACATACCAGAGTATATAATAAGCATTACCGGTGGTCAAGGAGATATTTGGATCATAAATTGTCACGAGCAGTCACAATTTATCCCGAAGGGAATGTGTATCGGGATAGCTGAACGAATCCGGAACGGTGAGCTCTACGTCATCAATGAAGACCCATGCTCTGCTGTTAGTAGAGACAACACGGTGGAGGAAACAAACGTGGCACTGCCAATAGGGCCTGGGCTGACCATGAGCGGGTGTTAGGTATACTAGGCAAATTTTCGGGTTCATTCACACCTTAACTGGTGAAATGTCAGATGAAACGGCCCACGATAAAGCACCGTATCAAAACTGGGGATCATCCGCCAATTAGCCAGCGTTCGTATACAGTGTCGCCAGCTGAAAGACGAATAATTCGGGAGAAAAAGGAGAAGATGTTGCGAGATGACATTATTCAACCTTCGGAGAGTCCTTGATCGACTCGTAAAGAAGAAGGATGGCACATGGCGATTCTGTGTCAACTATCGGCGGCTGAACAGAATCACAAAGAAAGATGTCTACCCACTGCCGCGCATTGACGACACCTTAGACTGCTTGAACGGATCTACATACTTCTCAATTTTGGACTTGCAGACAGGTTACTGGCAAATCGAGGTTGACGAAGCTGACAGGGAGAAGACGGCTTTTATTACACCTGAAGGCCACTATGAATTCAAAGTCATACCATTTGGATTATGTAATGCTCCAGCAACATTCGAACTCATGATGGACAACTTGCTTCGACACCTTAAGTGTACGACGTGTCTTTGCTATTTAGATGACATTGTCGTTTTCTCGAAAACCTTTGAAGAACAGCTGAGTCGCCTGTCAACTGTGTTGAAGTGTGTTCAGGCTGCAGGACTCCGCCTCAATCCAAAGAAGTGCCTCTTCGTCACCAAAGAGATAAAAATCCTGGGGCACCTAGTCAACGGAGATGGTGTCCGTCCTGATCCAGATCAAGTAAGGGAATTCCCAACTCCTCAGCACATTCGTGACGTGAGAAGTTTTCTCAGGGTGTGCTCATACTACCGACGTTTCATAAAAGGATTTTGTATCCAGGCACGTCCATTAGAATAACTTCTGCAGGGAGATACCAAGTTTTACTGGAATGAGACAAAAGAAAGAGCTTTCCGGGCACTTAAGGAGGCTCTAACTTCCGCACCAGTGCTAGCATTGTACGACGAGAATGCAGAAACGGAACTTCACACAGACTCCAAGAGTACTCTCAAAGTCCGAGATAAACTACTCTACAACTGAAAAAGAATGTCTTGCAGTTATCTGGGATATCAACAAGTCCGGCCGTATTTATTCGGCAAACCATTCACTGTCGTGACAGACCACCATTCTTTGTGTTGGCTGACTAGCTTGAAGGATCCATCAGGTCGACTAGCAAGATGGGCACTAAGACTCCAAGAGTACGATGTCACAGTGGTATTCAAGAACGGGCGCAAACACAAGGATGCCGACTGCCTTTCGAGGAATCCATTACTGCAACACAACAGCATGAATGAAATTTCATCTCTCACTGAATTAGATGACGTTACAGCTGAACAGAGGGAAGATCCAGCACTATTAAAAACGATAGATGCCTTGTAGAAAGGAGAACCGACCAATGGAGAGTTCCAACTTATAAACGGAACATTGTATAAGAGCAACTACAATACACTGGGCCCCAAATGGCTATTGGTCCTTCCACCTCATCTCCAGCCAGGTATTACTGGAAAGGTCTCTACCGATCTGTCAAGCACTATGTGAGTCACTGTAAAGAGTGCCAGCGACGGAAGCATGTGCCTCAATTACCGCCAGGGCATCTCGTACCGATTCCGCCGGCAGCAGCTCTATTCCACCGAGTTGGGATCGATCTTTTAGGGAGGTCCCCGAAGTCGACAACCGGTAACCGATGGATAATAGTCTGCACTGACTACCTCACACGTTACGCTGTCACCAAACCTGTGCCGACTGCAGATGCTTCAGAGATCGCAAAATTTCTTGTAGAAGACATTATTTTGAAGCATGGAGCACCACATGTCATGATATCCGATCGTGGAAAAGTATTCCTGTCAAAACTAGTGTCAGAGGTAATGTCACGGTGCGACATTGTCCACAGAATGACAACTGCATACCATCTTCAGACAAATGGTCTTACGGAACGTTTTAATAAGACGTTAGCCGATATGCTGTCGATGTTGAGCAGAAGGATTTGGATACAATTCTGCCAGTCGTGACATTTGCTTACAATACCGCAAGACAAGACACCACAGGCTTCGCGCCGTTTTTCCTGCTCCATGGCCGTGAAGCTGAGACGACAATGGATACGCTGTTCCCTTTCCACTCAGGATGACTATGTTAAACAGCTCATCACCAGGTTTGAAGAAGCAAGACAGCTGGCTCGCATACGGACACTGGACGCCCAGATGACGGACCGTCGGCGGTATAACGACAAGCACCGACCTGTTGTGTACAGCCCAGGAGATCTGGTATGGATGTTTACCTCTGTATGGAAGGTTGGACTGTCAGAAAAGTTATTGAAGCGATACTCTGGTCCGTATCGTGTCATATGCCGCCTGTCAGACGTCACATACGAAGTTGAGGATTATGAGCCGTCGTCGAAACGATATTGTTCACGTCCTGCGCATGAAGCCTTACTATGATCCTGAAGAGTAGGTAGGCGACAATGGCTTCTTGTTCAAGGACTCTAAGGACGGTTTTGTTACTGATGAAGCCACGACAGGAACGTCTGTCGTCGATAATCGTGGAAAAGGGAAAGATTCTTTTGAACTGCCATACAGAGGACCCATGACAAGGTCAAGAACTAGGACATTGCAGCTGGCTCCACAGGGAACATAACAGCCGGTCGCTGTTTTTCCAGGAGTGGGACCAAGCCGCGAGACACGACGTACACCGACTGCCGGCGTGGCGCAGGGGATAGCTTCATGGACTGCGTTGCTGAAGGTCACCGGTTCAATCCCGCCTAGCGGCAAAAATTTATTTCTTTGTAATTAACAATTCCAGAATGTTCTACATCTTTCTTATGTTCACTTGTAAATTCTACATGTTTCTTATGTTAACTGTACTTCTAATTTCTGGTAAATTATGTCTGTGTATAAATAGCAAAGCACTCTGCCCGAGAGACAGTCAGTGCTGCGTGTATGTTAAGTTCGTAATAAACGTCCTTTCAGGATAAGTGCTGTGTTCAGTTGCCTTCGAGGTCAAGTCTGTTTCCATTGCAACGCGACTATATTAATAAAAAAATAATACATCTTGGAAATTTAAAAAATGATCAATTGTCCAAGCATATAAAATAAACACTATAAATTTACACATTTCAAGCAATCCTAGACAAAAGGAAACAGGTGATCAAATGTATAAACAGATAAAATAAACACTAGAAATCCACAAGTTAAACAATCCTAAGTTATAAAATATTCTAAGGGTAAACTGACTTAAAAAGTAACCCATTCCTCCCACAATGCTGCAAAACAAAAAAAGGAGACTAGAGTTTTACCGTCCTATCGATGTTAGAAATTCAGGTGTCCTCATGGTACATGTAGGGCGGACAGTTCCTTGACGTGGAGCTTGCCTTTGTTCAGCTCCTTTATTTTTGTTTGTATTTCTTCACATCTGTGGTTCTGCACTCTTCTGAATGTAAGTCTGGCCTCTTCTACAGATCACGCTCCTTCCTTTAATTTAAACAATTGCCCTGCAAAACGTATGTGAAAAATATAAGTTCGTTCTATTAATAAGCCAGGGTGTATATTGTCAATGAAATTTTGATGAACCCCTTCGTTAATGCTCTGCCGCGACCGTCTTCTGGACGAATAGCACACCTCCTGATATTCAAATGGACAATCACTAGACAAAATTATCTAGACCCATGAGCATCAACACCATAGTGCATTTACGTGCAACTAAAAATCCTATGAATTATGACATTGGCACCTACCACGGCGTCTTATAAACTTGCTATCTAATGGGGAGATTGCCGATATTAAACTTACAGTAAAGGTGGCAACTAAAGCACTTGCTAAACAAGGCTATTTTCACGCACAGTGAAGTAGACCACACACACTTAAAACGATATACAGGGACACAAATTACCATAAACAAGACATACACAAAATATACACAATAAAATACTTAACATGGCCTAAAGAACTTAGATTATGCACCATCATACGATGGAAACAAAAACATATAAGCATGGCAAAAAAGGACTATGTGAGGCAGGCAGCCTTATAGCTAACAGAGACACTTGAACGTGTCATACTAATAATTTTTTATGCACAAAACAGAGCGTCAAACAGCCGACCAGATGGAACTGGCAAGTTGCTGTTATCCACCCCAATAGTGGCGTGTACCTTATAGTACATAAAACATGCATACAATATGAAGATGCGTTATGGTGAAATGAAATGGCACAACAAACACATACATATACAAAGCACACATATAACAAAATACACAATTTAAAGAAAACACTAAAAAAGAGATACAACATACAACATAAATCTACAAACACAAATGACATGGGTGGTAAGAATCTCACTTAAATTTACCTTGGCAAACGGAAAATTACTCAAAACTTATGACACAATTAGGCCGTATATGCTCCATTCCAAGCAGGTTGATCAACTACTGCAAATTATTACTGGTTTGTGCTAGGACCGCAGTCTTTCGGTTTGTTATGGCGCGGATCAGAGGACATGGTTTCCACGTCTTCTGTTGGCTGATCATGTGGTTTTCGCGGGCCTTTATCGGGTTGGTAGCCCTTATATTACCGTTCCCGAACTTTCGCCGTTTGTCTTCTCGCTTACCACGCCAATGACCGTGGCCGTTCCTCCGCTGTTGCTGATTCTCAGCGTTGGAAGGCCGGGACTCCGCGCTGCTGTTACTTTCCGCGCGTTTGTTCCTAGCGCTATAGTCGCTCCACTATTGCCATCTCTTCTAGGTCCGTAATCTTCGTCATAATCTAAGTCCTCCAGGTAAGCCTGTAAGGACTCAATGTCCTCCTTGCAACTTCCTGCAAGGACGGCATTGCGCACATTTCCTGGGAACTTCGATGCGCAAGTTCTTATCAATTCACGCGGAGGTTATGGGTAGTCGAGGAATTGATTTCTCTGCATCATTCCTTGAAAGAATTCTCTAAAACTCCTGCAATTGCTGTTAGCAAAGTGGGCATCACTAGAATGCTGCTTTTTACTCGTTCCTGTTGCCTCTCCGACCAGTAGGCAGACAGGAAATGTTACCTAACATCATCGTAGTAGTGGCAATATCTTAAGAGATGTCGCATCCGTGTGTCGGGCTCCCCCTCGAGATATCCACACACACACTTGAGTTTCTGTCCTTCTGGCCTGTTCGGAAGCAGAGAGTAATCGAACTGATCTAGCCACACACACACAGGTGTATCCTGCTTGTAGAGTTTCGGAAGACCTGGTACTTCTTTACACTGAGAAAATGGTTATAATCAAATTCCTGCACTGTCTCTCGCACAGGCACTCGACTCGGTCCTTCTCTTATAGGAGGACGGGCAAGCAGAGGTACAACCTCCTCCTCCTCTAAAGCTGAATCATCTCCGCGGTCGGAACGACAGGGCCGACCTCCACACAAACTGCGACAGGCGTTTTCTACTTGCGGGGGAGGCGGGGGTGGAATGGAGACTTGCTCCAGACTAGCGACGCGTTCTTCTAACTCAGCCGCTACATCGCGACGCCTACGGTTAATTTCCCACTGTTGTTCCTTGAATCGGAGTAAGTCGTGAACTTCCTCCGATTCATTTACAACAGCGGGAACAGCTCTTTCAGCCGCCGTCTCCCCAGTCTGTAGAAGCTACGCCACCGAGTTGGCCAGTTCTTCAAAGTATGCGCCTAGTTCATCTGTGCGTGCGCTTAGTTCATTTGTGCATGTGCCTAGTTCATCGGTGAGTGCTTTTGCCCAACCGTCTACCAAATCGACTCTCTTGTCAAATCGATCCTCCAGAGAGTGGATATTCGTGTCTACATGGTCAGAGAGGGCCCATATAGCTTCTGCATTACCTGCAATTTTTGTCGCGTTTTCTGCGATACCATTCATTGCTACCTCATACCGTTCCTGAACTAGCCGCACTTTATTGGTGTGCAAAGCATCCAAATTATTGTAATAACCTGAACGGTGTTACTTTGCACCTCCCTGCACTGCACAGAAACCTTGGCAAGTTCGGCCTGGACTGATTCATTTTGCGCTTCTATCCCGGCTTTTAATTCCAGAACTGAAGCATTTTGCGCTTCCATCCTGGCTTTTATTTCTAGAACTGAAGCATTTTGCGCTTCCATTATGGAACCTACCTCTGCTTTCAATTCTGCTTTTAGTTTCAGAACAGAAGCATTTTGTGCTTCCTTTATGGAACCTACCTCTGTTTTTATTTCTCTCATGAAAGCCATGAGGTCGCTTAGTGCAGTATCAGAAACGCACACGAGCCTAATAACACTGACTGAACTAGTTTGTGCAGTAGCAGAAACCGGCTTATTGGTATGCGGTTCGCTTCGTTCGCCGCTGCCCTCACTTCCGGTCGCGTCCACGTTTAAACAAGTCGCGCTTTCAACGGGAACGCGGCTGTCTGTACTCGCAACTTCTTCCCTTTCAGTTGAAAGATCTGACCTAGCCGACTTTTCACGGCCCTGACTTTGATTTAAACGCCTAGAGCGATTGGAAACGGACAAGGCAGAACTATTCTCCATCGTCACAAGTAATTTTGAACAGAAGTAACAACCACAAAATTAGCCTAACAAAAACTGCGTAACAAAATAACCCTTCCAAAAAACACACAAAAAATACACTGAGACAGATGTGCTAAAAATATAAAATGAAATAGATTAATGCGCGCTCCTAATCTCACATATTCATTCACTGGGAGGGGACAGAAAAAATTTTTTTTATTAATATTCCCGTACTCATTGAAAGCAAAAGACTATTTCATTAAACAGATGACCTGCTAGATTTGCGAATCCTGGCAGCGGTAAGCCAGACAGAAGTCGAACACTGTACAAAACAAGAGCCTTGTTTTATCACTAAAATTAGCAAATAAGGTCTGTGTGAACTACCGGTTACTCCCTGCTATAAAGCCTTGTTCCCTGGCCCAAACGGAGAACTGACCCGTTTCAAATTACTTCAATGACAGGAAGTTAATACTTCTATCAATCTACATAGCAGCTCACACGTTATTACACACAGACATTAATAAGCAAGCCACCACAATTAAAGTTATCTTAGAAAGGTGGCTAAGAAAACATTTATGGCACAATGGAATTTATACATAAGAAAAATTGCATCTGTTGTTGTTCTCAGCACTTGTGAAGAACAATATTAAATAAAAGAGGGAAGGTGCACTAAAACTACAATTCATAGGCAACTTACGGATTATGCTGAACTTAAACTTGTTTATTCAGATAGAAAACAAGCAAAATGGGGAACCAATTTTGTTAATACAATAAAAATGCATCTCTTACATGGATTAATGCGGACAGTGCCCAGCCTAAATTATACTTGATGTAACGCTACTGGGGGGAAGGATTCACAGACAAAACTCATTCGCTCACACACACGCAATGCCACAGGGAAAGTCACTAAAATCAGAGTGCTGAGACGAGGCGGAAGCAGGCGCCGCTATCGTAGGCGAAATTCAGCAAGTCGGAGGTAGCACAGAACACAATATGCAAAAACACTTTGAAGCTGGTTCTGGTCTGTCGTGCTTGTTTTGAGATGGTGCCTGTGTATAGCCAAGTTAAATTACATCTGAATTGGACTGCGAGCAAACACGCTAACGACGACACACAGAGTTCATACACCGCCACATGATCACAAAAGGTTTTAACATACGAGGCCGTTATCAAATTGAAACTAGAATCACATACACCGCATTAGACTATTGGAAATCACTAAATTGAAAAACGAGAACACATTTCTGCACAAGGTCGGAAAAAATATTCTCAAAACATGGTTCTAAGTTCACGAATCTAAGGTAAACATGCTAGTCAATGAAACACTACCATTTCCAGAAATAAAAGCAGAACCAACCTTACCTCACCAGACGACCAGCCCAGAATGACCAGACCGAGCGGCCACAAGACGCGGGAAGCCACTGGAAGCCGGAAAACCCAAGAAACAGCGGTGGTTCGGACAGACAGCGAGACTCCCGCTGGAGGGAAGACTCACCAACTAGCTCGCAACCAAAGGGTGTAGAAACCTCTTTGGTAGTATCAGCAGCTACCGACACTGAGCCAGAGAGAACGATGCAAAGCGAGCTATCACTCCCCTCATTCAGACAGCCATAGACTCTCGCACACACTTAAAAGTAAAACAACTGCACATTCTCACAGGGAGAGCAGAGACGCCGTACTTATGCCACATTAATTAATATAATAATAAATTATTAACATAACAAAATAAGAAACACATAGAAATATTAACTAATATTTTAACACATGGAATAAAAATGCTATTCTTCAAGTCTTGAAAAGAGTGGGGTTCAAGTTTTAACAAAATGATAATCTAGCGACATTAAGCATACAATATTGTAAATGGTGGTAACTTTAATTTACCCTCTATATGTTTACAAAAATACATATTTAAGACCAGAGGCAAGCATAAAATATCGTGATAAATTGCACTGAACGCATCCTCAGAAAACTATCTCAAACAGTTAATGCACAAAACTATAGAATAGTACATGGTAATGAAAACATACTTTACCTCTTGCCAACAAATAATCCCAACCTTATAAAGAACATCAAAACAGATACAGAGATTAGTGAATACAGAGGCGTCGTAGCGAGACTGAATATCGAAATTCCCAAATCCAATGAAATTAAACGAACAATATATCCAGCCCATAAAGCAGATAAAAATTCGTTTAAAACTTTCTTGAGTGAGAGTTTGCGTCTTTCGAAACTAACGATTTGAGTGTATATCAGATGTGTTTAAATTCAAGGAAATAGTATCGACAGCAATTAGAGTTAGAGGGGAGAAAATGATAGGAAGTTATGGGGACGAGCAGATGGGCAGAAAAGAAAGAAGAAAGAGGAGAGAAGACAAAGAGAAGGAGGAAATGCGAGGAGAGCATAGACGAGGAGGAGATGGGCAGAAAGAGTCGGGAAGAAGATGAACAGTAGAGAAGGATGAGGAAGAAATAGGAGAGGATGCAAGAGGAGATGAACAAAGACAGGGGAGGAGGAGATGGAGAGAAAAAAGATACAATGGGAGACAGGTGCAGAGGGAGAGGTGGAAGAGATGCTCAGAAATAGAATGGGAGGATGAAATGGACATGGAGAGAAGACAGGAGGAGATGGACAGAGAGCGCAGGATATGGATTGAATTAAAGTGGAAAGAGGATTAGATGGACAAAGAGAGAGAGAGAGAAGAATATAGGCAGACAAAGGGAGAAATATATGGACAGAGCGAGGGGCGTGGAGATGGACACAGAGGGGTAGGATGAGATGAAAAAGGCAGACAAAGCAGGTGGAGGAGGTAGACAGAGAGAGGTAGAAGGATAAGGTGGCAGACAGAGTAGGGAGGAGTGGATACACAAATATAAGTGGGAGATGAGGGTACCAGAGGCACAGGGGACGAAAATGTGGATAAAGAGGGAGAGGAGGTAAGACGTGTGCAGCTTGTCTGTCGAACGCATACAAGTTTTCACGAAGACACTAGTTAATTATACACTGCTAGCCAACAACAAGAACCTGAGGTATCCAGAGAAATTTATTTGGCAGATAGCAGGTTCTGTAAAGATCAGATGACTTAAAATAAAGTCCCACGTGAAGATGATGAAATCAGTATTGAGTGTTGCCGCCGTTTCTGGCTATAGCCACTTGTACACGCCTCAGCATTGAATGAAAGAGGCTCTGGGTGCGTTACTGGGAATAGCAGTCCACGCTGCTTCCACATATTGCCAAATTAGATCTGGTGCAGCAGCAGATGGTGCGTCCCAGACCAGTCGTTATGCAGTCATCGACCACACGTTTTCGATAGGCGGGAGATCCGCAAAACGGGGAGGCAAATGCAGCAATGCCATCTGATAGGCGACAAATTTGTGTCCAACACTGCGAGCCATGTGTGGTCGCGCATTATCCTACTGCAGTAAATACGAAAGTGAACAAACGGGGCCCAGTTCGCTCCGCAAACTCACCAGCCACACCCCCATGAAGACTGAATCTCAGACCCACGCCAACACCACGTCATGCAGTCATGGCTCGGCGATTGCTTCGTCAGATGTGTCACTAGTGACGTCGGGTCCAGTGTCAGGTTACTTAACTACACTTACTCTATTCAAGTCCACACTCGCCTGTCCCCCTTTCCCCACTCTCCCCTTCTCCCCCTCTGCCCCTCTCCCAATCCTATAAGGACTTCTAGGTAACACATTAGACATGAGCACTACGTATATTCAAAGTCACCTCGTTGTTCCCCTTCCCTTCACCCTATTACCAACGACTCCGATATCGACTTCATTCGATATACCTATATGTATGTGGTACATGGATACTGGTTACGTGATCTCTGTTCAAATGTCTGTAAATCTATCGGACCAAACTGCGTGGTCATCAGTCCGTATCTTACAAACTACTTAAACCTAGGTAAACTAACTTACGGACAAACACACTCACACCCATGCCCCAGGGAGGACTCGACCCTCCACAGCGAGCAACCGCGCGCTCCTACTCATATCTCTGGACGGGAAAATGAATGGACAATTGGGATTCAAGCCCCTCTCCAGCCCCTCCCTTCTCAGTTTTTGTAACTAGGACAGTCGACAGCTGTGCACCATAGATCTATTGGTAATTACCATCAACAAATTTCAATATTATTATAATTACGTCATTCGTGCTATGTACACTGTACTGAGAGGATATCTCCGGTGATTTATATTTATTATAAATTAATTTTATAATAACTTTCATGAAATAAGTTTTGTAACTAAACTGATAATATACAAACCTAAATTCCATATGAACATATAACTGCAATACGTTTTACGAACAATTTACATTCCTCCACAGACGTTAGTTGTTATGAAGTACCATAGTTTGTGGACAAACAGGTGTCATAATAATTATCAACAAAGTTTTTTTAACATTAGACAAGTATTAAATTAATAAAATCTTCTCGGGCCTCCAGCCACATCAGGTAGTTTAAAATCAACGAGCGTTTGGCAAGTTCTCCTTGGACATGTGGTAAATGAAGGCTGCATCGTCTTTTCCTTGCCGTTAAATAGCCGTGGTGACGTCACTGGAGCTTTCTGCTTCGCCACATAAGGCCTCCAAATACCTGGAAAGGACTTTTTTTTTTTTTTTTTTTTTTTTTGAGAGCGCTTGGCATGTCGTTATCTCGTTCTCTTAGGGCCTCCAAATCTCGAAAGCTATTTTTATTCTGAAGCACGTGCTGATACTGGTAGTTCCGTATATAAAAGAAGTCCTAGATTTCTGTGGAAAGTGCAGTTCCTTAATGAAACGGAAAGGAAGTGTATACATTGCAAGAAATTGCCTTATTTCTTTTCTTTTCTATGCAATTATTAATTATTTTTGGAATATATTGAAAGTCATTAACTATAATCATTGCATCTACGAAAATGTTTGTCTTTGACATGGCTGCAACGGACGCTTTTAACGTAAGGTATTACTTTTCCTGTAGTTCAGATATGACTTCATTCATGTTACTTTGTTCCGCGCTAAAATAAAGAGCAAATATTCTACTTCAAACCGTGATTACGTTATCTTTTACAGCTAAAATCACAAACGGAATAAGTGTGGTAACACTGAATTTCACATAAATCTCTTACTTAATATATATGCAAAGTTAGTACTATCATTCCCGCGGCGGATTAGCAGTGCGCACTGGGGTGCCGTGCTGCGGTGCGCGCGGTCGTTCGCCGTCGGGGGTTCGAGTCCCCCCTCGGGCATGGGTGTTTGTGTTGTCCTCAGGTGAATTTACCTTAGATTGAGTAGTTTGTAAGCTACGGACTGATGACCTAACAGTTAAGTACGATAGCTTTACAAACAATTAAACATTTAGTACTATCATTACGTCATTTACAACAGTCACTGTAACAGTATCTCTCCAATTTATGTACATGTAATATAGAAGTCTATATTTTCAATACGTTGGTATGTATTTCATGGCATGTTCTCCAAACAGAACAAATGCAGTTTTCAGAGAAAGCGCTGTTACCTTTGAACAACCCGGATTCTTGCAGAATATACTTGTGTTCAGGAAGCAAGAGGAAAAAAATTGTCAGTGGTGGTTACATTTTTTTAAATATATTTTTTGTCTTCATGGAGATCGATGCTTTTCGGTCGTTTTTTCATGTTCGTTCTGGGTTGTTCGTAGAGAATTTTTCTTTGTTTTTTATTGCAGATGACGGTGAACAATTTTTCTTTTTCTCTCTTGCATTGGTTCTTCGCTTTGATCGGCACTTTGTGAACATTGGTTTGTTTTGTTCTATTTTGATCGTTTCGTCGTTGACTCAGTTTTTTCGTTACAGAGGACGTTGAGCTACCATGCCGGCAACCCTCTGACTGAGCGCGCTGTCAAATGTATGCTACGTTCCTTTCAGGCTATAGTCATTCGTAACCAGTAAAGGCAAAGAAAATAAACTTTGAACAAACTACCAAGACAAGACAGATGATAATATTTTAACGGAAAAAAGAATGAAAATGTAGAAGATATATTAAAATAATAGTTTAAAGAGGTAAAAATTCAAACAAAGAGTATGTTTGTCAAAGCTAAACTGAGATATCAAATAATTTTGCCGTTTGTTAAAATACGACCAGAAAGAATATTACGTGTTGGGTGCATAGATATTAGCACAATAATAGAGTCGTAATCATATCGCCCATAAGTTTTATTATTAAGTTTTTATTATTTTTGTCCGAAATGTTTGCGCCGCGGCGGAGCGGCCGAGCGCATTGAGTCGCTATGCTACGATGCGCGACGTCGTTCCCCGTCGGGGGTTCGAATGCCCCCTCGGGCACGGATGTTTGGGCTGTCTTTAGTATAAGTTAGTTCATAAGTAATTTGTAAGTTTATGGACTGATGACCCCACAGTTAGGTGCCTTTAATGTGATTATTCAGTTTCTCCTGGCGTATTTGATAATCAAAATATCCACGGGTGCACTGCCGGTCTATAGTGTCCAAGGGGCACAATATTTCGGCGATCAGACATGTCGCCATCATCAGGTGAACTGACGGACTGATCTCCTGGAAACGCGCCGGCACGGAGATCCGCACGCTACGGCGGCTCGAAGGGAACTGGGTTCTAGCCACGCTTCACTTTCTTGACGGACCTCGACCTTGGTCCGATGGTTGTGCAGGCTAAGCATTTGCTGCTGTACCTGAAACATAGGAAAAAGTATTAGAACCGGCTGTTTGCGTGGACGTAGACTGTCAGATTACTGACGATGTATTATTTATTTTTCCTGGTTTCCTACGAGATTTTTATTAATCTTGCAGCAGGTCAGGCCAACGGGTTGTCGGCCTGAAGTGTTGTTGTGTCGCCAATTACCGGATGAACCGATTGTGGAACTGCCCTGTCTTCTCGTAGAAGGTCCTGGCGGTGACGCAGAATCTCTCCCAGAGCGGTAGAATGCCGGCTTCTTCGTGAAGCAGGTCGGTTGGATAGCGCGTTGGATGATACAGGGCAGTCTTCAGGGTGCGGTTATGGATGGTCTGCAGCAGCTGGATGTGGACGTCAGCGGCGTTTCCAAAGACTGGGGACGCGTACTCGAGCACTGGACGGACCAGTGACAGGTACAGCGTGATCCCGTGTTGCGACGGTAGCGTCGACTGCGGGTAAATACCGCGTAAGCGTCCTGTGGCCCTCTGACTTACATAACTGACGTGATGTTTCCACGTGAGCCTTTGGTCAAAGGTTACCCCTAGGTATTTCGCCGTTGTGCTCCAAGGGATGGGAGTCCCCAGGATCTCGATCGGCGGTAGCGCATCGGGAAATTTACGTCTAGTAAAGACGACTGCCTGGCTTTTCGCGGCGTTGAATTTCAACCGCCACATGGTGGCCCATGCACCCAGGGCGTCGCAGCCGACTTGGAGTCGGCGTCGCATTGTAAGCGCGTTCATGCTGCGGGTGAAAAGCGCCGTGTCGTTGGCGTATAGCGCCAATTCGACGCTTGCGACTCGCGGTGCATCAGCAGTGTACAGGGAGTACAGGAGGGGGCCGATGATCGACCCCTGCGGCACTCCCACACATATCCGCCTTTCCGTAGATGTACCGTCTTCTGCCCTTACGTGGAAGGTCCGTTCGGACAGGTACGACTGCAGCAGTCTCCCATGAGACGTCGGAAGCCCGTGAACAAAGAGTTTGTACACTAGGCCGTCGTGCCAGACGGAGTCGAAGGCACGGGAGACATCGAGAAACACTGCACCAAGGAATTCCCTTGTTTCCATTGCCCGCATTGCCGGCTCGATCAGCCTTAGTAGCTGGTGCGTGGTGGAATGACCGGCTCAGAATTCGAACTGCTCGTCCGGTATGATGTTCTTTCGCGTGACGTGTTCCAGCAATCTCGTCACGTACAATTTCTCGAACACTTTCGAGAGGGAT
The DNA here is from genome assembly GCA_026315105.1 of Locusta migratoria. Taxonomy (NCBI): domain Eukaryota; kingdom Metazoa; phylum Arthropoda; class Insecta; order Orthoptera; family Acrididae; genus Locusta; species Locusta migratoria. Next base: position 1,078,267 of record CM048755.1, on the reverse strand, counting down.
GGCAGCAGGCTTATGGGCCGATAGCTGGTCACTTCACGTGGGTATTTGCCTGTTTTCGGGATTGCCACCACCTCTGCATGTTTCCATACGTTCCATGACACCCGAGCGGAGGACCTCATTAAAGACGTCCGCTAGTAGCCGTTGTGTTCCCTGAGGGAGGTTCGTCAGTAGGCGGTTAATGATACCGTCGCTACCTCCCGCCTTCCTTTGGTTTAACAAGCGAAGCTGCGTTGCAACCTCGTTTTCTGTTATTGGGTCAATAATGTCATCATCTTTTCTGGCGGCGAGGAATATTGGCATTTGCTCATCGACTCTGCGAATATGCTCCTCGTCAACGACGTCTTCCACTGTCGTGAAATTTGCAGCGAACGCGTCAGCCAGCGCGCTGGCCTTCGCATCTGGGTCACTGGCGTATTCGTTCCCGACCAAGAGGGGCGGTATGCGTTGACGGCGGCGAAGGAAAGCTTTCACGAACCTCCAGGTACTGCCGTCGTCAGGGTTGAGCGTTGACACGAGGTCTGCCCAGTTCTGATTCCGGTGGTGTTTAACTGCGGCCTTGATTTCCCGCCTCATGCGGTTCAGTCGACGCTTCGTGTCCGGTTGGCGAGTAAGCCTCCATTCGTGAAACAGTCGATTTTTCTTGGTGATGGCTCCATGATATGGCGTGGGAGCTGTCGCGAAAAGTCTCGCGGTTGACGCGGCGGTCTCGGAGTTGCTGCTTCTGCTGCTTGCAGGATCGTCCTGGAAAGAAACAACAAGGTCGGGTCGCGGGGTTCGGCGCTTCATCAAGTGCGGCAAGCACTTCCTCTTGGCTGGGTTCTAGCCCGGGAGCGGGCCATTTAAATAACCTCAGCCCATGGAGCGACCCCTCCGTGGTCCGCGCCGCGGTCGCGCAGTGGAACCGATTGCGACGGCGTCTGAGATGACGTCGATGTGGGGGCTCAGTCCGCCGTGGTCGTCACTACGTTACGTTTGCTAGATTTATTCTTAATTAATCCAATCGCTGGTTCCCAAGCTTTGCTAAGATTATAGCCACAGTCACGGTTTATGAGGTCGTCACTTGTGCGAATTTCAATGGCCTCTCTAACGAAGTAGTCCCAGTATCTCGACGTCTGTACCAGAATAGAGTGCGTTCATACTCCATCGCGTGATTCTCCGACAAAAAATGTTCAGCGAGCGCCGACTTGCTCTGATACATCAATCGTGTGTGCCTCTGGTGTTAAACGCATCGATCCTCGACGGTACGCATCGTCTGTCAGATACATGACTTACCACACTCACACGGAATCTGATACACGCCGGCCTTCCTCAAACCGAGATCATCTTTGGCGCTCTCCACCAGAGCACAAATTTTATTTGGCGGACAAAAGACAGTTCCAACCTGGTGTTTCTTCAAAATTCGGGCGACCTTCCCCGAGAGTGCGCCGGTATATGGAATGAAAGCAGTGCCTACATCCTCCCTCGTGTTTTCATCCGTTTCCACAGGTTGAGCTTTAGTGGTAGGGCGGAGAGCCCGCTGAATATGCCACTCTGAGTACCCATGTGACGTAATATTATTTTACATACAGCATGGTAAGAAAATTACTCTTTATAATAAAATGGAAAGTCTGTATCACATTTATAAAAATGAGATAAAAACAAAAAATAAAAGGTATCCGTCCTGATATAGCACCGCACAATTTTGGTACCACACAAAAGGAACACCTTTCTAGCAGAGCAGGTTCATTGGAATAGCGAACTGTGCATTGTTAGCGATTAACATAATTTGTTCAAATGTTTGTATAGCTTATGGGACTTAACTACGGGGTCATCAGTCCCTAAACTTACAAACTACTTATGAACTAGCTAACACTAAGGACGGTACAAATATCCATGCCCGAGGGGGAATTCGAACCCACGACCGTAGTGGCCGTGCAGACCGTGACTGGCGCGCCGCAGTCCCCTCGGCCACCGCGGCCGGCCATAATTTGTTAGCTTTCCATTTATAAATGCTTAACGTTACGGAGCGCAGGTTATTCGTTAATGACAGAAAAATGTGAACCAACAACATTAACACCCTCTGCATTATTACAGAAGGTAACTACTGTATTCTGCCAACGGCCGTGCCACGGTGGATACACCGGTTTCCGTTAGATCGCCAAAGTACTGTCGGGCTTGGCTATCACTTGGGTGGGTAACCGTCCGGGTCTGCTAGGCGCTGTTGGCAAGAGTGGTACACCTAGCTCATGTGAGGCTAAACTGAGGAGCTACGTGATTGAGAAGTAGCGGCTCCGACACAACGGCGGGGCGCTGACCACGTCCCCCTCCATACCGCATCCTGTGACGCCTTCGGACGGAGGATGACGCGTTGGCCGGTCGGACCCGATGGGCCTTTCGAGGCCAGAGTTTCTTTTTTGTTTTAATACCGTATTCCAGCTCTCCTTTTTATATGTTCAAATGTTTGTAAATCTATCGGACCAAACTGCGCGGTCATCAGTCCGTAGCTTACAAACTACTTAAACCTAGGTAAACTAACCTAAGGACAAAACACACACCCATGCCCCAAGGGAGGACTCGAACCTCCACGGTGAGCAACCGCGCGCTCCGCAGCGAGACGCTTTAGACCGCTCGGCTACTCCACTGCGGCTCCTTTTTATATCTTAAATCAGTTTCGGTGAAAACATTAACTAGATACTCTAAATTTGCCAGACGTTAGTGATGGTGGAATTTGCGAGCACTATATCATCCAGATAGTGATGGGACTTCTGTCATTAACTGTTGCAAGAAACGCTGAAAAACAGCAGCAGATGAAACACTTTACAAGATTAGTCTTTAAAGTCGTAACATTCTCAGCTGAGTATTTACCTTTTAAACAGTCGCTTGGACTCCTCGTCCAACGGCAGCTATAAACACGTCACCGGTGACCCGAACCTGTAAATCTGCGCTGGCCCAAATTTGTTGACAAAACGCAGCTCAATCTCACCCGCTTTGCATGCACACGCGAATATGGTGGGGATGGCTGACTTAAGAGTATTAGACCGTTACTGACTGCTGGTACAAAGGAAGAAGAAATGGAACTTTTATTATCCTGGAGCAAAAGTTCATTGATCTACGACGCAGGAATTTGAGGTGACAAGAAATCTTAAATCCAAAATCGTCTCTAATCAACACGCTGTCGACAGGACGTTAAAACCAAATCTTCCTTCCTTCCATAAACCTAAATGAAAGAAGTTAGCGAATAACCAAACAAATCCGGCAAGCATTTTACGGTTTTGTTTGTGCATTGGGCACACACACACACATACACACAAGATCATGCTGACACATCGTATTTTCCGGTCTGGAAGATAATAAGAATATTATGCATTAGAGACGTTTGGCACAAGATTTTAGAGTGAGCTGCAGTGTTCAAATGTTTGTATAGCTTATGGGACTTAACTACGGGGTCATCAGTCCCTAAACTTACAAACTACTTATGAACTAGCTAACACTGAGGACGGCACAAATATTCATGCCCGAGGGGGGATTCGAACCCCCGACCGTAGTGGCCGTGCAGACCGTGACTGGAGCGCCTCAGTCCCCTCGGCCACCGCGGCCGGCGAGCTGCAGTGTACTTGGGATGTATTGACGAAGGTATCGGTTATTAATTTATGTAATTTGTTACCAATCATTACTCTACGTTCTCTAAATAATTATTGACTGTGTATCACTTATTGTTTTATTAGATATGCTTCACGGAACTTTTTAGATATTAACATTTTAGTTGTCTCTTTGATTTATTATATAATTTTACTCTGCAACACGAAATTGTATTTGTGATTTGCTGCACACCTAACCAATCTTCGCAATCGAGGATATACACCCGCGTGAAGCTTCAACTTAGCACTTCGGTGAACAACTCACAGAAAAATAAAAGTGAATAATAGGTCAGGACGGTACGTCTCATCTCATTATTTGTACTGTCTTGCCACGGACGACCGCGGTACACTTCACGAAAATCAATTTTCATTCCAGCCTGCAGATGGAATTAGAAGGAAATGTCTTCTGAAGCATTTCCATTAGTCGCGCAAGGGAGGGGGGGGGGGGCGGAACGTCCGGCAGCCAAGGAGAAGCGTATATAAATGAATTTACATAACGAACGCTGCAGAGAAAGGGAGTTACAACAATTGTGATACGTACACAGATGTCGTTCGCTGTTATTCAGAAAAAAGACTTGTCTGCAAGAAGATGTGACGTTCCAGTCGGACAGCAGCGAAGGAATCGCATCGTTGTGCTTCCACCTAGCGTCAAAAATGAATATTCGGACGAGAAAAGCAAATTGTGACATACACGAATAGTGATACACTTCACAAACGGAGTTGGATAACTTCACGACTAGTTCAATAGTGCAATGCAGTATTCATAAACTGATAAAAATGGCCATATTATTTCTAATAAATAATTGTATGCAACACCAAATGATAAAGAACAAAAGAAATGCTGATTTTTTTAATCAGTAAAATCAGATAAATTATCAAAACGGTGAGACAACTAATATGTGTATAAATGCGAAATGAGATAACAGTAACAATAAATTGCAATAAACATTGCTTACTTAACTATGCAGGTGGTAATAGATTCCACAAATATTAACTAAATATCAGTGCTTTGCGAAATACCGAGTCCTGTTTCGCTAAGCTATACGCAAAATAACTGCCAGCTCACAAATAAATAAAGATCAATGAAACGATCAACATATCTAAATCAGTACAATATTGAGTAAATTACAACAAGTTAGCGATAATAATTACACAATATCAGCCGAAATAATCAATAGTTCAATGTTGCCATCGTCTAAAAATAGCGAAATATTTTATCTATAGGGGCTCTCGTCTCTGAATTCTACAAACAACAGTTTAAGTATTCGTACGGCCACTTGCGACCCAAAATTTATCAATCTTTAAGATTCAAAACCACTGACAAGTATCCGACAGGCAAGTTACCTCAGAATGTACGGGCAGCCGATCGCATGCCCTTATAAGCCTCAGATAGCCGTCAAATTTCACAACTATCACAAAAATACATAAAATGGGATGTTTAAAATACATTCATCAGCCAGAACATTATGAACACCTACCTTAATATCGATATGTCCAACACTGGCGCCGGCCGCGGTGGCCGAGGGGACTAAGGCGCTCCAGTCACGGTCTGCACGGCCACTATGGTCGGGGGTCGTCCTAGTTCGTCGTCCTAGTTCGTAAGTAGTTCATAAGTAGTTTGTAAGTTTAGAGACTGATGACCCCATAGTTAAGTCCCATAGACTATAGAAACATTTGAAACATTTTTTCCAACGCTGGCACGGATGACAACGGCGACACGTCTGGACAAGGAAGCAATGAGAGCCCGGCAGGTCAGTGAAGAGAGTCGGGACAACGTCTGCACACACACTCCCACACACACACACACACACACACACACACACACACAAATCACCTGATTTCTGTAAATTCCGGGGAGCGACGATCAGCTCTGACGCAACATTCAGTCATATCCCAGGTGTGTTCGATCGGGTTCAGATCTGTCGAGTTGTGGAGCCAGCACATCAATTGCAACTCGCCACTGTGTTCCTAAAACTACTCCATCACACTCATAGTTTTGTGACATGGCGAATTGTCTTGTTGAAAACTTGCACCTACATTGACTAATTTGACTAATATGATCGTCAAAGAGAAGAGCACGTGATCTGCAAGCAGTTCACGATACGTCTTGGCTGCCATGGTGCCTCCACTGGACCCATGGATGCTCCCGTGAATGTTAGTGGATGTTCCCCACTGCATAACTGAGTCGCCGTCAGCTGGTCTCCGGCCCACAGTTCAGGTGTCAAGGGGCTGTTCTCCTGGAAGAAGACCAATTCCCACCCACCCATCGCCATGATGGAATACATCATACCATGCAACGCACTGATAACGTCCAGCGACGATGATCACGAGACCATTTCAGTCGTTGGTTGGTAGGTTTATTGGTTTAGGTGGACAAAACCCATTCCATACGTAGTTGCCGATATCGTAGTATTAACATTGGTACAAGAATTGATCGTCGGTAGCGGAAGCCCATCGTTAGGCGTGTTCGGTGCGCTAAGTACTCTCTCCAGCATCTCTTTTTAACTTCCCCATAGTTCGCTGTCTGCCCTATTTGACCGGTCTGCCCAACCTACGACGTCCGACAGCACTCGTAAGGAGTGACCGCTCAACCCATCGACATCTGAGTGTGATTTCACTTGGTTTCGACACTTGTTGGAAACACTCATAACAGCACCCCTCGAACACGCGTCAAGTCGTCATTTGCCAAATCCTGTTTGTTTTGCAAAATGTGTTCAAGGGACAGAAAAATAGTTTAATAGGAAGGGAAGATTAGAGCCCTTCAGGCTGAACAGGATAGTGCTAGGGAGGAACTTATGAGGTTAAGGGGGAGAAAGGTGAGCAGGGGTGCGAAGTGGGAGCAGGGAACAGGGGTCACAGAGAGAGTATAGTTCCTGACAGCTTTACAATTGGCACAACCAACAGATGTGCCTTGCTACCACAGTTAAGTGAGGAAGAGGCTCCTTTAGAAGTAGGTGTAGTTAAGAAACAACAGACTTTCACTAGGAAACCAACGGTTTCAAAAGAAGTAGATAGTAGGAGGAAAGTTCTGTTGTTAGGAAGTAGCCATGGAAGAGGTGTGGACCAGATTTTTCATGAAAAACTAGGTGACAGGTACCAGGTCACAAACTTTTTCAAGCCTAGTGCGGGTCTTAGCTAGGTGGTAGAGGATATAGGTTCCTTGTGTAAGGGTTTTACAAAACAGGATCATGTTGCTATGGTGGGTGGGGTGGGAAACAGCATTGACAGGGATCGGGGCTACAGTATTGAGTATGACCTGATTAAAATAGCTTCTGCAACGACGCTGACAAATGTTGGACTGTTGCCTGCGGTATGATCGACCCCAACTGAACCCCGCTCTGTCAGGAGGGTCAAAACGGAGATTGAACCATTGCTTAGAGCGGCTACTCTGTCAGACATAGGTTTGGTTCCTGTTGATGCTATTGATAGGTGGGATTTCACTAGGCATGGCCTGCATCTCAATAGGAAAGGATAGGGGAAAGTGTCTGGGTTGATAGCAAAATCCTTAAGGGGGGAAACTGCAGTTCATGGAAGTACTTCTTTTTTAGGCTAAGAACAGTGTCCAGTGAGAAGCTCAGGCAGTGAAGTGCTAAAAAATGATGAAAAATCAAATGTTTCTCACAAAAGTAAAGTTAAAAATAATGTTACCATTTTTCACCAGAATATGGGGGGGACTAAAGAATAAAACAGATGAGCTTTTGGTTTGTTTAGATGATATAGAAACTGATAATGGAATAGATATACTATGCCTGTCTGAGCATCACACTGTCACTGGTATGGGAATCGTGAATGTCGGTGGGTATAAATTAGCTTCTACTGTAAGTAGAGATAATAAGGTAAGAGGAGGAGTTGCCATATATGTCAAAAGCTATCACAGTGTAAAAAAAAAATTAGAAACAAAAAAAGTTTTGTGTAGAGCAACATATTGAAGCATGTCCCTGCCAGCTTAAACTCAATGATGATTATCTTATAATTGTAACAGTATGTAGATCCCCTTCAGGGAACTTTCAGTTATTTACGGAAAACTTGGATGCCTTGTTGTGCTATCTGTCAGATAGGGGGAAGCAAATTATTATTTGTGGTGATTTCAATGTAGATTCACTAAAAGAGTGTAATAGGAAGAAAGCTCTGGAAGTCTTATTTGGCTCATTCAATCTGACATCCGTTATTGATTTTCCTACTCGAGTAGTAAAGGACAGCAGTACATTGATAGATAACTTTTTTATAGACCAAGACAAGTTTAACAACGTAAATGCTTGTCCCGTTGAGAATGGTCTTTCCGATCATGGTGCACAGCTAGTAATAGTATATGACATAGTTCCGTACAGTAATTCGAAACAGTCCTCCAGAGTTGTGCGTTCGATTAATGACTTAACAACTAGAAATTTCAAACAAAGTCTACAGTAGTTAGACTGGCATGAGGTTTATAACGAACATGATGTTAATTTAAAATACAACTTATTTCACAATACATTTGTAAGGGTATTTGATAACTGTTTCCCCAAGAAATTAGTTAAATATAATTGTAAAAAACCATGCAAAAAACCATGGCTTACCAAAGGAGTAAAAATATCTTGTAACCGAAAGAGGGAACTATATCTGTCCGCAAAAAAGAGTAATAAGCCAGAAACAATAATATATTATAAAAACTACTGTGCTACATTAAGAAAAGTTATAAAAAAATCACGAATCATGTGTATCATGTCTGAGATTAAAACAATTAAAACAATTTGGAATATTATTAAAAGGGAGACAGGGCAACCAAGAACAGAAGAATAGGGTATTACCATCAAAGCAAATGAAAACCTTATAACAAAAAGTCAGAAGTTGAAAACATTTTTAATGATTAGTTTTTAAACGTTGTATAGAAAATAGGATCTAAATGTTCATCAGAAGGAGCAAGGCAGTTAATGGAAGAGGCCATACCCATACAATTTGACACAATTGAAAATCCACCCACCTCTACTTCAGAAATTAGGAAAATAATAAACTCTCTCAAGATTAAAAGGTCACATGAAATTGATGGCATTTCCAGCAGGGTATGAAAAGCTTGTTCCCAAGAGATAAGTTAGGATTCTTAGTCATATTTGTAATACCTGTTTAAACTAGGGTATATTCCCAGATAGACTGAAATATGCTGTCGTTATACCTTTGCATAAAAAAGGGGATACATCTGATGTAAACAACTACCGTCCCATCTCCCTTCTGATAGCTTTATCCAAAATTTTTGAATAATTTATGTATTCTTGAGCTGCTTCACATATTCGTAAAAATAAATTTCTAACAAAATGTCAGTTTGTTTTCAAAAAAGGTTTTCAACTGAAAATACTATATATACCTTCACTGATGAAATATTAAATGCTTTGAATAACCGGACATCACCAGTTGGGATTTTTTGCAATCTCTCAAACGCCTTTGATTGTGTAAATCATTGGATTCTTCTAGATAAGCTTAAGTATTGTGGTATGAGGGGGACAGGCACAAATGGTTAAAATCATACTTAACTGGAAGTGTGCAGAAAGTTTAAATAAGCAGTTCACATGGCATAGATGAAACAATTAATTCCTCTAACTGGGGAGTTATCAAAAATGGGGTCCCACAAGGTTCAGTCTTGGGTCCTTTGCTGTTCTTAATATATATTAATGACTTACCATTCTACATTCACGAACATGCTAAGCTAGTTCTTTTTGCTGATGATAGAAGTATACCTATCACACCTGACAAACAGGAATTAATTGATGAAATTGTAAATGATATATTTCCAGAAAGTCTCTACAAATGGACTCTCATTAAACTTTGATAAAACCTAGTACATACAGTTTCATACAGTAAATGGCATGACACCATTAATAAATTTAGGTTTTGAATATAAATCTGTAGCTAAGGTAGAATATTCAAAAATTTTAGGTGCTTTCATTGATGAGGGCTTGAATTGGAAGAAACATATTGAAGATCTCTTGAAACGTTTGAGTTCAGCTACGTATGCTATCAGGGTCATTGCAAAATTTGGTGATATCTACATCTACATAGATACTCTGCAAATCACATTCAAGTGCCTGGCAGAGGGTTCATTAACCACTTTCATAACTTTTCTCTACCGTTCCATTCTCTAATAGCGCGCGGGAAGAAAGAACACCTAAATCGTTCCGTTTTCGATCTGATTTCTCTTATTTTATTGGGATGGTCATGTCTCCCTAAGTAGGTGGGTGCTAGCAAAATATTTTCACATTCAGAATTAAAAGTCGGTGATTGAAACTTCGCAAACAGATCACGCCGCAATGAATAACGTCTTTCTTTTAATGATTTCCACCCCAATTCGTGCAAAATTTCCGTGACGCTTTCCCCCCCGTAACGTGATAAAACAAAACGAGCTGCCCTTCTCTGAACCTTCTCAATATCTTCCGTCAGTCCCACCTGGTGAGGGTCCCACAAGGGGCAACAGTACTCCAGGAGAGGGCGCACAAGTGTGATGTAGGCAGTCTCTTTGGTGGATCTGGTGCATCTCAATAAATTAGCTTATTATGCCTATTTTCATTCACTGCTAACACATGGGATGATATTCAGGGGGAATTCAACATTAAGTAAAAAAGTATTCATTGCACAAAAGTGTGTAATCAGAATAATTGCTGGAGCCCACCCAACATCATCCTGCAGACATTTGTTTAGGGATCTAGGGACCTTCACAGTAGCTTCACATTAAAAACGCTGTTTCTTCGAAGTCAACGATCCATTTTTAACTGGATATCCATCACTGCCGTTAAATTATTTAAGAGCACTCTCAACGTCACAAAACGATATAGAAAATTTACACTGGTCTTGTAATAATTGCGTTTCGCATTTATCTTCTGTTTCTATATCGGAATCTGTCTTATTTTCGAGTAAACCCTGTCTTTTATCGCTAGCCATTTGCACAGCATCCTTTTATTCATCATGAGCGTCATGACCATCCTCTTCATATTCTACGTCGTCGCAAATTTTCATGCAAGTTTGTCAATGTTAGATAAATAATAACCAATTTCGGTAATCATTTCACTTTTCGTCCCACTATCTATGCTCAATATATTGCAGATAACACCTAACTCCGCTTCAGTAAATGATGTTTCGATTACGGACTTCTTAGCTTCATGTTCAACATTCCCTGTTTGAAAAGTAAAACCAGGAAATTCTCTCATGCGTTTTCGATTTCTTCTGTCGTCTGGAACTGTTTCGTAAATTAACTTGTGAAGGGATCTGATGGTTTTAACCGGCGCAGAAGTTATATTTTTATTTACTTTTTCAATAGCACCTAACGTTGCCATTTCAAGATTTTTTGTTTTCGTCTACTATTTCTCCGTTCTTCAAAACGATTAGAATTTCTTCTTGCGTCGTTCTGTTTTCCGTAAATCGTCGCTAAAATGTGAATCCTCGTCGTAGATTCAAAGTCAACAGTATTGCACGTCAAATACAGTACGTCGTCACAGGCAAAACGACACTCGGAAAAATTCGTCGTAATTACGCGGCAAAACTACGTCGTCACTCGTTCAGTTCATCCCGGACGAGCCCCCATATTTTGTAGGAATCAGGACTCGTCTTTCCAACATAAGCATTTTATTGAATCAAAGTTAGTTAAATTAAAAGAAAAAAAAAAACAGAGATAAATATATATATATTCACTCATGAAATTTGTTATTAACAATCCGATGCAATTCAAAAGTAATAGCAGTGTGCATAGTTACAACACTAGGAGAAAGAGTGATATTCACTTTTCAAGGTTAAATCTAACTTTGGCACAGAAAGGGGTGAATTATTATGCTGCCAGAAAAGTCTTCAGTCACTTACCAAGTAGCATCAGAAGTCTGACAGATAGCCAACTAGTATTTAAAAAGAAATTAAAGGTATTTTTGAATGGCAACTCCTTCTACAATGTAGATGAATTTTTAGATAAAACTTTTTAAAAAATAAAAATAAATGTAAATAAATTTTTTTAACATATTGATTGTCAAGTATAGACAACATTTACTAAACTGTCACGTTCCACATCATTACGAAATGTCGTATATAAGATCTATGGAACAAGTATTAATCTAATCTAATCTAATCTCTAATCTGTTTCCTCCTCCACCTACTCCACCCCTCCAACTGTTTGGCCACGATAACTTGACGATTCGCGCGGTGGCTGCTGGGAGCCGAAGGAGGCGTGTCTTGCAGGAACATTAAGGTTGCTACGGGGAGTGGGAGCTGCTTGCTGCAGAGCTGGAAACGTGACCCTAACAATGTGTACAGTAAAACTTCGCATCTAAATCTACATGGGATACTCTGCAAATCACATTTAAGTGCCTGGCAGAGGGTTCATCGAACTGAGGCGCTCCAGTCACGGTCTTCACAGCCACTACGGTCGGGGGTTCGAATCCCCCCTCGGGCATGGATATTTGTGCCGTCTTTAGTATTAGTTAGTTCATAAGTAGTTTGTAAGTTTAGGGACTGATGGCCCCGTAGTTAAGTCCCATAAGCTATACAAACATTTGAACATTTTGAACATTTGGGTCATCGAACCACCATTATATTATTTATCTCCCATTCCATTCTCGAATAGCGCGCGGGAAGAAAGAACACCTGAATCTCTCCGTTCGAGCTCTGATTTCCAGTATTTTATTCTGATATATGAAAATTAATTAATTAGTTAATTGAAATGATTGTAGGTAATCTGGATATATTAATACTGCACTGATAAACTGATTTGTTCAATTATATTGAATAATTTCATTATGATTGAAATACAATTGTAGTCGACAGAGGGGCAGCGGTTTCAAAGGAGAGGAACCCGACAAAGACCGGCGGAGCGATGTTCCGGCTACATTGCCCCCCATACTGCAGCCAATGATGCAGTTGCCAGAGGACGACACGACAGTTCGTCCAGTTAGGCCCAGAAGTCGGAACATTGCTTTTAATGTTCTGGCTTCACTACAGACCAATAGGCGAGACGGAATCATAATTACTTCTTTATTAAATTATTTTTATCTTATAAAAAGGAAGAAAGGAATATCAAGGTTTGACATCCCGTCAAAAGGGTGATCATTATAGACGCAGCACAATCTCAGATTCTTTTTGGTTAAGAATGGAGAAGGCAATCGGCCGTGCCTTTGAAAGAAATCGTCCCGGCATTTGCCTGTAGCGATTTAGGAAAATCAAGGAAAATCTAAATCAGGATGACCGGAGGTGGGTTTGGACCGCCGTCCTCTCGAATGAGAGTCCAATGCATTGCCATTGCGACTCCCCCCCCCCCCTCCCGTTGTTATCGTATAATCCAAAGACAAAACTTCTACGAGGGCGCGGCGTAAGGGAGAACATAAGAGACATCGCAATGAACTGCAATACACACACGGCGGCTCATCATGAATTCAAAATGAATGCGAGGTTAAACACTGCTTATCTCTTCACCAAGAAAAATCCGATCAACTACGATATTCGCCTTATATTACATGACGAGTTTAGACGGGTAGATTTTCAGAGAGACTATTTAGAATTACATAATTACATAAAACACGAGAATGGAATAAAAACAAGAAAAAAAAATTATGTTGCTCAACAGTGAAAGCACACATATTTGAATTCGTTTACACATTTATAATAATTTGTGTGAATATTTTTACAAATATTGTATTTAATATAAGTGTATTATTTTGTGTTTCTTTTTCACGTACATTCAACGGAGATGAACTGATTTCAAAACCATATTCAATTTGATTTCTCTATTGGAAAATTATTGTCGGGAATCTAATCTGTAGAACAAGCAACTGTCTACGAAAAATGAAATGTACATTTCCATTTCTACCTCTGCTGGCTCTTCTGTTGGAACAGGAGAGGTGGCGCGTAAGTAACGTACTGGACTCTCATTCGGATGACTATGGCAGTTTGGTCCAAAAGGTTTACAAACACGACTGTTCAAAACTGATTTAGGTTTTCTTTTATTTCCTTAAATCACTCCAGGCAAATCCCAAGATGACTCCTTTCAAACGGGCACGGCCGATTTCATTCGCCATCCCTGAAAAAATTTCTCTAATGACCACGACGTCGACGGAAGGTAAACCCTAATATTCTTTCTTTCCTTTTCTTCTGTTGATGTTAATAGTATTTATTAGCAGTAGAGGGGCATTTTATTTTCTGTTATCGTAGTGAATTTTATGTACACGATCGATAGCAGTCTGGAATCGTTGTTAGATTGTTTATCTTGGATGTTAGTTTAAAGCAGGCCTGGCCAAACAGCGAGCGCGGAGTCGAGGAGGGACAGGAAGTTGCTGCTAGAGCTAGGCAGTCAAGCAGGTCACCAGCAACACAAGCTGTGTTAGGTTAGCGTTCCATTTGTCCAAAACTGGGAAAATGGGGAAACCATATCATTCAGCGAGGAATTCGAATTACGTTACTTTTACATAGCGTTTGATGGCTATGTAAAGGGTTTTTTATTCCCCTACAATGAAACAACCTACAACGGACCATGTCTTCATTTGTCTTTGAAGGAAAGAAGCATGTAAGTACATAAACGAAGTAAGAGCAGAAAGCTATTAATACACATGCATTATAATCACCATTTTGTGTATATTTTCAAGTTCCAAGAGATTAAAACTATGTAATTCATTTCTTCAGGAGGAAGTTTACATCAAGGGACAAACTAAAAACTATCTTTAAAAATTGTAGGGAATAAAACACCACTTTGTAATGTAAAGTACGTAAAGTTTAAAACTATATAACGTGTCAGGATGAGGAGAGAGATCTATAAATTTTGTTGTTTAAAAAAAAACACCCAGAGGAAGTTTTCAGCCAAGATCGAAAATTTATTTTAAATTCTTTATTTTCCTATCAATGAGTCTTAGTCATCTTTTTCAGATCAGTTCAGATATAAAAGTACTAAATGTTCAACTTTGTGGTCAACCACTTATACAACGTTGTACCATACATATATCATTAAAAATATGTACAAGCAAACAGTTCAAGTGTTTATTAAGATTTAGGGACTTAACTGCGGGGTCATCTGTCCCTAAATTTACAAACTACATATGAACTACTTTATACTAAAGACGATACAAACATCCATAACCGAGAGAGGATTCGAATCCCCGACGGGGAACGGCCTCGCGCATCGGAGCATAGCACCCTAATGCGCTTGGCCACTCCGCCGCAGCCATCAAACAGTGAACGATGATTACAACTTCTGTGGAGTTTTTTTTTTTTTTCTTTTTTTTTCAATCTGGTACATATTGCCATGCCTGACTGACCTGTGACTGGTCACTCAGGCAATGTACCACATTGAGAGAACACCACAGAAGTTGGAAACTTAGGAAAGAAAATTCAACATTTGCAGAACACCTGTTAAAAGAAGGCCACAGCTACAAGGAAACAGATGAAGTCCTACAACATATCCAGAATGGGAGGAAAATGAACTACTTTGAGGTATTGGAAATTAATAAACATATGTCAAATTCCCTAAACCTTGTACAAAATGACCAGACACAATTTCCATTCTCGATACTTCTTAAGTCAGTAACTTTAGTTTAATTTTACCCCGTATATTCACAGATGTTTCACAAAGTTTATTATCACCCTTCAATGTTCCAAATGTTTGACATGTTAAACATAAGATAATCTGTTCAGCCAATTTCTATTGCCCAGTTTATTTTCTTAAGACAAATGTTATTCTTTATATGTTACCAATATACAATAATTGTTACACTAGTCTGTAAAAAACAATAAATTTCCAGAATATTGCTACGAGAGACCACGTACACCGACTGCCGACGTGGCGCAGGGGATAGCGTCGCAGACCGCGGTGCTGAAGGTCGCCGGTTCAATACCGCCAACCGGCTAAAATTTATTTCTTTGTAATTAACAATTCCAGATGTTCTACATCTTTCTTATGTTCACTTGTAAATTCTCCTTGTTTCTTATGTTAACTGTTCTTCTAATTTCTATTACATTCTGTCTGTGTATAAATAGGAGACTCTCTGCCCGAGAGGCAGTCAGTGCTGCGTGTATGTTAAGTTCGTAATAAACGTGATTTCAGTATAAGTGTTGTGTTTAGTTGCCTTCGAAGTCAAGCCTGCTCGCATTTCAACGTGACATTGTTTGGTGGAGGCGCCGGGTATCCTGTGCAACAGCTGCATCACCGTGACTCCGATTAGGCAACGTAAGAGGCGTCGTTTACACGAACTGGAACCGGAATACAAGGGATTTACGGAGTACATCCTTCCAAAAGTACGTATCATCATAAGAACCATGGAAACGAAACCACCGGTAAGCCAGCTGCACATCAGACACTCGTCGGTGTTCTCTGGAGACGCTGGACAGAACCCCAACAAATGACTAAAAGGGTTCGACCGAGTCGCCAAGTACAACAGGTGGGATCATACGATGTGTTTGGCCAACGTTTACTTCTATCTGGACGGAACAGCCCAGCAATGGTTCGAGAACAACGAAGACAAGTTGAATGACTGGGAGACGTTCCAGGAGGAACTTAAGAAGACGTTTGGAGACCGCCAGCGACAAATCCGTTAGGCGGAAGAACTGAAGAAACGGGCCCAACGACATGGTGAGCCGAAACAATCGTACATACAGAATGTTTTGGTCCTGTGTAACATAGTCAATACGAACATGACTGAGGCCGACAAAATCATTCACCTGATGAAGGATATTGCAGAAGACATGTACCAAGCTCTCCTGATAAAAGACGTTGCTACGACAGAAGAGTTCATCAAGTGGTGCCAGCGTATTGAAGAGATGCAACAAAAGAGGGTTGGACGCAAGAAGTATGACCGACTCCCCAATGTAGCCCCTATGGCCGTTGTGGAAAACCAGCATGACTTCGCTTCTCTCATACGACAAATTTATGTCAACCGGGACTGTTAGACCGAGCGAGGATCAGATTATGGCCATGGATGTAAGCCCTGTAAGTCACGAGGGAGCCGACGTCGCTGAGGAAGAGTTATTTCAGACATTAGCTCCTGTCTGCCCCGTCAATCGCACCCGACGTGAAGAATGGCGTCACCCTGCTATGACTTACGCTGCAGCTGCCAAACGTCAGCCCATGAACCGGCCGACGCGACCATAACCACATCCTACGGTAACTATGACGCCCCGCAGAAGAACAGACGTCTGGATGACAGAAGGCAACACACCACTGTGTTTCCACTGTGGGCGCCCAGGACATGTCGTACGCTACTGTAGAGAGAGGAGACGCAAGACGTCAGCCATCAGACCAGTTCTATCCCAGGCAGTCACCTGCTGATGAATTCAGCCGACCTATCGGAAGACGCCCATCGCCGTACCCTAGACGAGGTCGCTCCCCGACGCACCGCAGCTGTTCACCGTCGCCGTACAGAGGTAGCAGCTCTCCCCTAGCCTCCGCGCCCAGAAAAACTAAGCAAGGCGACCATCTAAGGAGGTGAGGCCGCCGCAGATGAAAATCCTCCATGGACGACAGTCGCTAAAATGTCGGGAAATCTAATCGACGTCATAATCGGCGGCCAACCTGTCCGGGAACGTATTGATTCAGGAGCGTCTTTCTCTATATTGTCAGATAATTACCGCCGCACACTAAAGAAGACAATGTTCTGTGATACGGGGGCTTGTGTGCTGAAGGTCGCGAATGAAAAGTAAGTCCATCCAGCAGGAACTTGTGTCGCAAGAATAACCATCAACAACAGGACCCAGCCGTTTGAATTTGTCGTGTTAACAGAATGTAGTCACAATGTCATCCTTGGATGGGACTTCCTTCAGGCATCCCAAGCTATCATTCACTGTGGAAGATCTGAGCTGCAAATTGAAGAAGTTGTTCCGACAGGTACACGTAATATAGAATTTTCTGGGAAGTTATTTGCAGTTGACAATGTGACGATCCCGCCGTTGACGATGAGAAGAGTTGCAGTCACAAATACAGATGGGCGATTAAACTGTGAAGTGATGGTTGATAGTAAAAGGTTTATCAGGCTCACAAAAGAAATTTACATACCAGTGGCTATCATAAGCATTACCGGAGGTCAAGGACAGATTTGGATCACAAATTGTCGCGAGCAGTCACAACTTATCCCCAAGGGAATGTGTATCGGGACAGCTGAACCAATCCAGGACGGTCGGTGAGCTCAACGTCATCAATGAAGACCCATGCCCTGCTGTTAGTACAGACAACACAGTGGAGGAAACAAACGTGGCACAGCCAATAGGGCCTGGACTGACCAAGGAAAAACGCCAGCGGGTGTTAGCTATACTACGCCAATTTTCGGGTGCATTCACACCTCAGCACGGGAAAGGTCAGACGAAACGGCCCACGATAAAGCACCGTATCAATACTGGTGATCATCCGCCAATTAGCCAGCTGAAAGACGGATAATTCGGGAGGAAGTGGAGAAGATGTTGCGAGATGACAGTATTCAACCTTCTTGGTCGTCTCCGATGGTCCTCGTAAATAAGAAGGATGGCACGTGGCGATTCTGTGTCGACTATCGGCGGCTGAACAGAATCACAAAGAACGATGTTTACCCATTGCCGCGCATTGATCACACCTTAGACTGCTTGAAAGGAGCAACATACTTGTCAACTATGGACATGCAGACAGGTTACTGGCAAATCGAGGTTGACGAAGCTGACAGGGAGAAGACGGCTTTTATTACACCTGACGGCCTCTATCTACATCTACATGGGATACTCTGCAAATCACATTTAAGTGCCTGGCAGAGGGTTCATCGAACCACAATTATACTATTTATCTCCCATTCCATTCTCGAATAGCGCGCGGGAAGAAAGAACACCTGAATCTCTCTGTTCGAGCTCTGATTTCTCTTATTTTATTCTGATTATCATTTTTACCTATGTAAGTGGGAGTCAACAATATATTTTCGCATTCGGAGGAGAATGTTGGCGATTGGAGTTTCGCAAGTAACCCACGCCTCAGCGATAAGCGCCGTTGTTGTAATGATTCCCATCCCAGATCCTGTATCATTTCCGTAACGCTGTCTCCCCTGTATCGCGACAATACGAAACGAGCTGCCCTTCTTTGGACTCTTTCGATGTCCTCCGTCAAACCCACCTGATAAGGATCCCACACTGGGCTGCAATACTCCAAAAATGGACGGACAAGCGCAGTGTAGGCAGTTTCTTTAGTAGTTCTGTTGCATCTTTTAAGGGTTCTGCCAATAAAACGCAGTCTCTGGTTCGCCTTTCCCACGATATTATCTACGTGTTCTTTCCAGTTTAAGTCTGAAGTAATAGTGATTCCTAGGTATTTTGTGGAGTTTACGGCCTTCACATTTGATTGATTTATGTTGTAAACAAAGTTTAACGGATTTCTTTTCGTACTCATGTGGACGACTTCACACTTCTCATTATTTAGAGTCAATTGCCAAGTTTTACACCATACTGATATCTTATTCAGATCGTTCTGCAGTTGGTTTTGATCTTCAGATGATTTTACTAGACGGTAAATGACGGCGTCATCTGCAAACAACCTAAGAGAGCTACTTAGATTTTCCCCTAAATCGTTTATGTAAATAAGGAATAGCAGAGGACCATAACACTACCCTGCGGAACGCCCGATATCACCTCTGTTTTAGTCGATACCTTACCATCGATTACTACCAACTGTGTCCTCTCTGACAAGAAATCCCCTATCCAATCGCAAATTTGGGGCGATATACCATAACCACGCAATTTGATTAAAAGCCGTTTGTGAGGTACGGTGTCAAAAGCTTTCTGGAAATCAAGAAATACGGAATCGATTTGCGAACCTTTGTCGATAGCACCCATCACTTCGTGTGAATATAGAGCTAGTTGTGTTTCGCATGAACGATATTTTCTAAATCCGTGTTGACCTTGGGTCAATAGATCGTTCTGTTCGAGATAATTCATAATATTTGAATACAGGATATGTTCCAAAACCCTGCTGCAAATTGACGTCAATGAAATAGGTCTGTAGTTCAGTGGGTTACTCCTACTGCCTTTCTTGAATATAGGTGTGACCTGTGCAACTTTCCAATCTTTTGGTACAGATCCTTCTATGAGAGAGCGGTTGTAAATGACTGTTAAGTAAGGAGCTATCGCTTCAGCATAATCAGATAGAAATCTAATGGGTATACAATCCGAACCAGAAGACTTGTTCTTATTAAGTGATTTTAGTTGCTGCACTACTCCGATGATATCTACTTCTATGTTACTCATTACGGCATCTGTTCGTAATTCGAAATCTGGAATATTGGTTTCGTCTTCTTTGGTGAATGAGTTTCTAAAAGCTAAGTTTAGTAACTCTGCTTTAGTAGCGCTGTCATCGGCAGAATCGCCATTACTATCACGTAGTGAAGGTATTGTTTGTGACTTTCCCCGAGTATATTTAACATATGACCAAAATCTCTTTGGGTTTTCAGTCAAATTACGAGAAAGAGTTTCGTTGTGATAAATGTTGTAGGCATCTCGCATTGAAATCCTCGCTAAATTTCGAGCTTCTGAGTACGATCGCAAATTCTGGGGATTTCGTGTTCGTTTAAATTTAGTATGCCTTTTCCTTTGCTTTTGCAACAGTGTCCTAACCTGTTTTGTGTACCAAGGGGGATCGCCTCCTTCTTTTATTAATTTATTAGGTATAAAACTTTCAATTGCTGTCGATACTACTTCTTTGAAATTGAGACACATCTGGTCTACACCTACGTTTAGTGTTAGAAACGAGTGGAAGCTGTCTTTCAAGAAGCAATGTATTTTGTTTCTATCTGCTTTCCTGAACAAATATACTTTGCGTTTATTTTTGGTAACTTTGGGACTTTCGATATTCAATTTCGCTACTACAGCTCTGTGTTCACTAATACCTGTATCCGTTTTGATGCTCGTTATGAGCTCAGGATTATTTGTTGCTAAGAGATCAAGTGTGTTTTCACATCCATTTACAATTCTAGTTGGCTCATGAACTAACTGTTCGAAGTAATGCTCAGAGAATGCGTTGAGTACAATTTCACACGATGCTTTATGCGTACCTCCTGATTTGAAAATATAATTTCGCCAACAGATCGAGGGTAAATTAAAATCACCACCTACTATTATCGTGTGAGTCGGGTACGTTTTTGTAATTAGACTCAGGTTTTCTTTGAACCTTTCTGCTATTGTATCGTCAGAGTCGGGAGGCCGGTAAAAGGAACCGATTAAGAGCTTCTTACGATTTTCGGGTACAACCTCTACCCATAATAGCTCGCACGAACTATCAACTTCAACTTCGCTACATGAAATACTACTTTTGACAGCGACAAACACGCCCCCACCTATTTTGTTTAATCTATCCTTTCTGAACACCGATAGATCTTTTGAAAATACTTCTTCTGAACTTATTTCCGGCTTGAGCCAACTTTCGCTGCCTATAATGATGTGTGTTTCGGTGCTTTCTTCTTTACGTGGAAAAGTATTCCTGTCAAAACTAGTATCAGAGGTAATGCCACAGTGCGACATTGTCCACAGAATGACAACTGCATACCATCCTCAGACAAATGGTCTTACGGAACGTTTTAACAAGACGTTAGCCGATATGCTGTCGATGTACATCGATGTTGAGCAGAATGATTTGGATACAATTCTGCCAGTCGTGACATTTGCTTACAATACCGCAAGACAAGACACCACAGGCTTCACACCGTTTTTCCTGCTACGTGGCTGCGAAGCTGAGACGACAATGGATACACTGTTCCCGTTCCAACCGGACGACACTCAGGATGACTGTGTTAAACAGCTCATCACCAGAGTCGAAGAAACAAGACAGCTGGCTCGCATACGGACACTGGACGCCCAGGAGAAGGACCGTCAGCGGTATAACGACAAGCACCGACCTGTTGTGTAGAGCCCAGGAGATCTGGTATGGATTTTTACCCCTGTACGGAAGGTTGGACTGTCAGAAAAGGTATTGAAGCGATACTTTGGTCCGTATCGTGTGATACGCCGCCTGACAGACGTCACATACGAAGTTGAGGATTATGAACCATCGTCGAAACGACAAAAACGAAGAGACATTGTTCACGTCATGCGCATTAAGCCTTACTACGATCCTGAAGAGTAGGTAGACGACAAGGGCTTCTGTTCAAGGATTCTAAGGACGGTAATGTTACTGAAGAAGCCGCGACACGAATGTCTGTCGTCGATAATCGTGGAGAAGTGAAGGATTCTCTTGAACTGCCATACAGAGGACCCACGACAAGGTCAAGATCCAGGAAATTGCAACTGGCTCCACAGGGAACATAACGGCGGGTCGCTGTTTTTCCAGGAGAGGGAGCAATGCCGCGAGAGACCACGTACACCGACTGCAAGCGTGGCGCAGGGGATAGCAAAAATTTATTTCTTTTTAATTAACAATTCCAGAATGTTCTACATCTTTCTTATGTTCACTTGTAAATTCTACTTGTTTCTTATGTTAACTGTTCTTCTAATTTCTGGTACATTCTGTCTGTGTATAAATAGCAGATCACTCTGCCCGAGAGGCAGTCAGTGCTGCGTGTATGTTAAGTTCGTAATAAACGTGATTTCAGTATAAGTGCTGTATTTAGTTGCCTTCTAGGTCAAGCCTGCTCCCATTTCAACGTGACAATATTACACATTTATCTCTTGTGTTTCATTAAAAATATTCATTATAATAAGCGTTTTGTCCGTTAAACCGATATGTAATTACGTTAATCTTATTAATAATGTACAACTTACTTATTTCATTAAGTGATAAAGTTGTTCCTTTGCAGAACGGTAAAGTCATTATTTTCACAGAAGGATAATAAGTTAGAAAAGTAGCGATAAAATGCAGCTTACAAAAACATCCTGCGATATTAGCCAATCTGTTGAAAACAAGTTTTGCTACGTTTACCGCTAGCATAGCGTTAGGTTATAGCCATCTCCTGGCCCTGCTGGAGGTAGCGCAGTAGTGGGGGAAGCAACACGTTCGGCAGATCACGAATGCACTCTAAGACCGCAAATGGTGGACAGGCGTGGTTTAAAGCAAAATGCAAGCACATTAATCAAAGTAAATGATTTTCACCACTACAGGAGAATTAAGTCTGTGCAAAACGAGAAGTCAGGGCCGCGCGCATTGAGGTGCTTTGCTACGATGAGCGAGGCCATTCCCCGTCGGGGGTTCCAATGCCCCTCGGGCGTGGATGTTTGTGTCGTCTTTAGCATAATGTAGTTCATAAGTAGTTTGTAAGTTTAGGGACTGATAACCCCGCAGTTAAGTCCCTTAAGCTTTACAAATATTTGAACATTTTTCGAGAAGTCAGGAAGAGATGGAGATGCAACAAAATATTGTGAAGTTGATGACTACACAGTGGGATGTTTATTCGCTTGAGTTACTTTTACAATGTATGGAAGTTACAGGCAAGTCAAACAGCATTTAAAGGTGCTCTTCAAACAACATTTAAAACGGAATTAGAGCAAATCAGGCAGCATAGCGAACCTAAATTGGCGGAGTAAAGACTACATCCCAAAAAGAAATGTTTGAGTAACAAATTGATCTGACAGTTCCATTCTGAAGATTTCCTGCGCACAGTAAAATTCAGTAAGCCAACCCTTGTCAGTTATGTAACAAGCACATGCGTTTACCAGAGGTAAAAACCATTTGAAACACGTCCACATAACGTGTTCCATTTAACTGACTCCCCATGAACAAATGTTGATGAGCTTGACACTTTTTTTTTTTTTCTTTTTTTAGTGTAGCAAGACACTCCACTTGCAATATTCGAGATACCAGGCAGTTTATCTCTATGTAAAATTCTAAGTGTCTATGTTGTACATGAGGCCCCAAATATGTATTAGTGTGTACTGTGATGTGCTCCCACTGGCGCTGGCTTCCACAGAATGAATGAAACTTTGTATGTAAGAAAGTTTAGCAAGTGCTAGGTGCACCTCGTCTGTTTTGTGTTGTCGTTTCTTTCAAACGCTGGGCATTGAATACCTCTGGGCGAGAAGTAGGTTTGCCAACTGCTGAGCTGAACCCAGTCTTAGCAAATATTCCTAATGTAACTTGCTCTTAACCTCCTTGGCTGGGAGTTGGTCAGGTTACCTGCCTGACGAACGGTGACGCTCTCTGGGCTCCCCTCCACTACCCCTCCTCGGTAAAGGCTAGGCGGTGGTCAAGAGAGCTATTCATTCTCTTCTTGGTTCCTGGTAGGGTAAGTACCTCTGGGTTTGGTTCTGCTGTGGCCTCGTGGCTCGACTTAGCTCAGGCTCCATAGTCGTACTTATGCCTTTTCGCGAGTTTAATTCCAGGAGTAGCAGCTACACTATGTGTAGTAACGAGATTTTGCTTAATTTCGTACAGGATTGCTAATTTTATGTCGATTTGCTGGAATCTGATTCCGAGGCTCTGATGGTGTTTCGTTAGCATAGTTCTTGCACTTTATAACTATTAAATCATTTCTTCGCCTGTTTAACTATGTTCAGTGTCTTTCGAGTTCTTATCGTAGTTGAATTCAAATATTTTCGGGGACTCGCGGTGCCTATACTGTTTGTACTTTGTCGACAGAACACGTGGACGATATCGGACTAAGCCTTCAGCTTTTCCATCATTCAGTGCACATGAGTGGTTAATAATTGTATAGCCAATTTGCTAATGTGTTTCCTGGTGAGTGTGGCGTGATTATTTTCCCCGAAAATGGTCCATTCTAACTTGTAATCTGTGTACTTGTCGGCCCACGTGTGCACCGATTAGCGTGTTCCCTGCCGTGGTTATTACCATTAAATAGATCTTTTTCCTCTGTGTAGAAAGAACCGTTGCACGACGTATATCGTGTTTTTAATTTTCATGAAATAGAATTATTTCACTTCTCTGAATTTTTGTGACCGAACTCTGAATTGTGCTGTAGCAATCTGAAACCTTGATTATCTAATAGATATCATTCCTCTGATCAGAAAGAATGGTTACACGATATATTTCCTGATCTTATTCTCTTCGAAATTGGTTTTGTTAACTTTATGCATATTTTGTGTTACGGCTTATTACAGTCCTGTATTGATCAAACAACTTTAACCTTCTGTAGTTATCTTCTTCCTGTGCTAAACGAACACTAGAGCGACCGTTTTTAGATATTATTTAATGAAATCTTGATTTAATGTAGCCGGCCGCGGTGGCCGAGGGGACTGAGGCGCTTCAGTCACGATCTGCACGGCCACTACGGTCGGGGGTTCGAATCCCCCCTCGGGCATGGATATTTGTGCCGTCCTAGTTCGTAAGTAGTTCATAAGTAGTTTGTAAGCTTAGGGACTGATGACCCCGTAGTTAAGTCCCATAAGTTCTACAAACATTTGATTTTTTGATTTAATGTATAGTTAGAAGTTCTAGGGAAACTTTAACTTCTGTCTGTACACCGCACTTTGTGGTCTTAAACCAAGTGCGTTTGTTTCTGATAGTTTATCATGAGCCTAAGCCACTATCTTGACACGTTATGGAAGCGAAGTGTGTGCGTGTGAATCTTCGATCTTCATTCTCCACATTGCTTGGCTGTCGTCTTGGTGTATTGGTGTCGGGTGCTTGGTAAGTACCTGCATGGCTTGGCGTATGAATCTATGTGTGAATCTGCTCCAATTCCTCCGTTCCCCCTATGAAACGTGATCGTAATTAACCTGTACTCAACTTTGCAGCTGGGCAATTTTAGGGCCATGTAATTGTGGATAGTATGAACATTTTATGGTGTGTTTTTTATTGTAATTAAAAAAAATTATTTCCCTCTTTGTTGTTCTTGTATTGAACAATAAATTAATTTGTTAAACTATAATCCTTTTGTGCTAATTTAAATTCTCCCCTCATCATTTATTTTGGATTAATGTGGGGTAATTTGTTCATGTATCTTGTGTCTCTGCTCCCTTCTGGAGGAGAGAATATTTGCGTTTCCGTTGCCAACATTTATGATTTTTTATTTAGATTCATGACTGCGGATCATTATTTAATTGTGTGCAGTTTCCTTTAAAGATTACAGTAAAGGTAGAACTGTTTGCTTAACTTATAGAATCGGTGTTTTGCTTAAGGGAACTGTATACTTGCGCCGCTGTGTGAATATCGCCGTAATTAGATTTTGTGAGCAAGCAGTCAATTGTTAACTTCACGAACACGGCTAGTTAACAGACAAAAGAACAGCGGGCGAGTTTCACATTTGACGTAGCATCCAGATATTATTAAGACACAAATTACGGAAGACACGCAACTGATCACAAACTATTCAGTTAGCAGTAAACAAAATTATACATATTTCCACCCCCATTAACCACAGAAATTGCCGAGGTGGGTGGCTTGAGTGCCTCAACGAGACAGATAGCCTTACCGTAGATGCAACCACAGCAGGCGGAGCGGTATTTTTACGTATAAATAAATATCAATTGCCTCGTATCCGCCTCCATTATCAAGTGGCAGCGTGGTAGAGTGCTACGCAAGGGGCCCGGGTTCGACTCCCGGTCGGGTTGAAGGTTTTCGTCCCTCGGGGACTGGGTGTTGTGTCGTCCTCATTACGAACGACGCGAAAGTCGCCCAAGTGGCGTCATCGCAAGACTTGCACCAGGCAGGCAGAACACGATCCCAGATGGGGTCTAACGGTCGAAAATGCCACACGAAACCATCAGTTGTCACGTGTATGGAACAGCACCACTTGATAACTGTTCGACGGATTTGGCTGTTTTTGTGT
Source organism: Locusta migratoria (assembly GCA_026315105.1). NCBI lineage: Eukaryota > Metazoa > Arthropoda > Insecta > Orthoptera > Acrididae > Locusta > Locusta migratoria. The sequence goes on along the minus strand of CM048755.1, from coordinate 1,052,007 downwards.
GGGTGTGTATCGTAATTCGCAGGACAATGTTTGTATGAAAGAAAATGTTTGGAAAAATGAACCACAGACATTGCCGAGGTGGAGTGGCTTGCGTGCCTCAAGGATACAGATAGCCGTACCGTAGGTGCAACCACAGCGGAGGGGTACCTGTGGAGAGGCCAGACAAACGTGTGGTTCCTGAAGGAGGGCAGCAGACTTTTCAGTAGTTACAAGGGCAACAGTCTGGATGATTGACTGAGCCTGGCGTGGTAACATCAGCTAACATGGCTTTACCTTGCAGTTACTGCGAAAGGCTGAAAGCAAGGGGAAACTACAGTCGTTACTTTTCCGGAGGGCATGCAGTTCTACTATATGAATATATGATGATGGCGTCTTCTTGGGTAAAATATTCCGGAGGTAAAATAGTCCCCCATTCGGATCTCAGGGAGGGGACTACTCAGGAAGATGTCGTCATCAAGAAAAACAAAACAGGCAGTCTACGGATCGGAGCGTGGAATGTTCTAACCCTTAATCGAAGGTAAATTAGAAAATTTGAAAAGAGAACTGATAGGTTAAAGTTATTTATGGTAGGGATTAGTGAAGTTCGGTGGCAGGATGAACAGGATTTCTGGTCAGGTGAGTACAGGGTTATAAACACTAAATCAGTTGGTCATAACGCAGGAATAGGTCTGATAATGAATAAGAAAATAGGAATGCGGGTAAGCTACTATGAACAGCATAGTGAACCCATTATCGTAGGAAAGGTAGGCATAAAACCAACACCGACCACAGTAGTGCAAGGTAATATGTCAACTAGCTCTGCCGATGATGAGGACATCGAAGAAATGTATGAGGGGATAAAAGAAATCATTCAGAAAGTTAAGTGAGACGAAAGCTTGATTGTGATGGGGGACTGTAACTCGGTACTAGGAAAGGGAAGAGAAGGAAATGTGGTGGGTGAATATGGACTGGGAAAAAGGAATGAAAGAGGAGATCGCTCGGTAGAATTTTGTGCAGAGCACATTTTAATTATCACCAACACTGGGTTTAAACATCATGAAAGAAGGCTGTATACGTGGAAGAGACCAAGAGACACGGAAGGTACCAGATTGACTTTATAATGGTAAGGAATGGATTCAGAAACCATGTTTCAAACTGTAAGACATATCCAGGGGCAGTTATAGACTCTAACCATAACTTATCGGTTATGAACTGCAGATTAAAACTTCAGAGACTGCAGAAAGGTAAAATAGTTACGTGATGGAACCTGGACAAATTGAAGGAACCAGAGGTGACTTAAAGTTTCAGAGGGAGCATTAGTCAAGGAGTCGCTGAAACGGGTGAAAGTAATACAGTAGAAGAAGTCTGGGTAGCTCTGACAGATAGGGTAGTGAAGGCTGCAGAGGATCATTTAGGCTGAAGGACAAGGCCTAATAGAAATCGCTGGATATACTGAACTTTATTGATGAGAGGAGAAAACAAAAATTCAGCAAGTGAAGCAGGCAAAAGGGAGTACAAACGTTTGAAAAATGAAATTGACAGGAAGTGCAGACTGGCTAATGGAGTGGCTAATGGACAAATGCAGAACCGTAGAAGAATAACTAGGGAAAAGATTAATACCGCCTACAGGAAAATAAAAGAGATATTTGGAGACAAGAAAACCAGCTGTACGAATACCAAGAACTCAGACGTAAAACCAGTACTAAGCAAAGAGGAGAAAGTTGAACTAAGGAAGAAATATATAGAAGGCCTATACAAAAGGAAATAAACTTGAAGACAGTATTCTAGAAATGGAAGACGAAGAGGAGGAATATGAGATAGGAGATATGATACTACGTGAAGAATTTGACAGTCCACTGAAGGATTTGATTCGCAACAAGGCCCCTGGAGTAGCTGATATTCCATCTGAACTGCTGATATCGTTAGGAGAGCCAGTCATGCAGAAATTGTTCCACCTGGTATGCAAGATGTATGAGACAGGGGAAATACTCTCCGACTTCAAGAAGAATATTGTAATTCCAATGCCAAAGAAAGCAAGTGCAAACAAATATGAAAATTACAGAACTATCAGTTTAATAAGTCATGGTTACAATATACTACGACGAATTATTTACAGACGAATGAAAAAATTTGTGGAATCCAACCCCGGGGAATATCAGTTTGGATTTAGGAGGAATGTAGGAACACGGAAGGCAATACTCACATTACGACGTATCTTAGAAAATAGGCTAAGGAAAGTCAAACCTACGTTTTTAGCATTTGTTGATTTGGAGAAAGCTTTCGACTAAGTCGGCTGGAATACAAGTTTTCAAATTCTGAAGGTAGCAAGGGTAAAATATAGGGAGCGAAGAGTTACAGACAACCTACACAAAAATCAGACAGCATTAGAGTCGAAGGGCAAGAACGGAAAGCAGAGTTTGGGAAGGGAGTAAGACAGGGTTGTAGCCTTTCCCCAATGTTGTTCAGTCTGTACAATGAACAAGCAGTGAAGGAATACAAGGAGAAATTTCGAGAGGGAATTAAAGTTCAGGGAGGAGAAATAAATGCTTTGAGGTTTGCCGATGACATAGTGATTTTGTCAGGGACTGCAGAGGATCTGGAAGAACAATTGAATGGAATGGACAGTGTCTTGAAACGAAGATATAAGATGAACATTAACAAGAGTAAAATGAGGGTGAAGGAATGTAATGTCAGCAAATGAGGCAAATGACGGAATTAGATTAGGTAATGAGACAATTAAAGTAGTAGATAAGTTTTGTTATTTGGGTAGCAGATGGAAATGAGCGTATGGCTTTCTTGGCCTGGAGAATCCTTGCGGGTTTGTTAGTGTAAGTCTTTTTATTTGACGCCGCGTGGGCGACTTACGTGCCAATTATGATGAGATGATGATGATTAGGACAACACACAACACCCAGTCCCCTGCCGGGAATCGAACCCGGGCCCCCAATGTGGGAGTCAGCGGCCGCTGAGCTACGGAGGCGGACATTTGGGTAGCAAATAACTTCTGATGGCCGAAGTAGAGAAGATATAACATGCAGAATGGCTATGGGAAGAAAAGCGTTTCTAAAGAAACGAAACTTGTTAACATCCAATATTAATTTAAATGTTAGGAAGTACTTTCTGAAAGCATTTGTCTGGAGTGTACCATTGTATGGGAGAGAATCGTAGATGATAAGGAGTTCAGATAAAAAGATGGTAGAAGCTTTTGAAATGTGGTGCTACAGACGAATGATGAAAATTAGATTGGTAGATCACGTAACTAATGAGGAGGTGCTTAACCGAATCGGTGAGAAAAGGAGTTTCTGGCGAATCCTGCTAAGAGAAGGGATAGATTGGTTGGACACATTCTGAGACATCAAGGAATTGTCAACTTAGCATTAGAAGGAAGCGTGTGGGGTAAAAAACCTAGAGGGAGACCGAGGGACGAATATAATAAGCAGATTCAAAAGGATGTAGGTTGCCGAACGTATTGTCAGATGAAAAGACTTGCACAGGGCATGGTAGCGTGGAGAGCTGCATCAAACCAGTCTGCGGTCTGAAGACCACAACAATTACCGGAAAATTGGAAAATTTGAGAAAACTGAAAGTGCGTTTTTCAATGTATCTTTAATTAACCCTATACTATCAAGATTCGTATGATGGATAGGGGCAATTCGATTTTTTTTTTCGTTATAGTCCTGAACAGTTTTCAGAAAAAAAACTCGGGACAGTTTGAGAGAATAAAATCAAATTCGACACATTTCCGTATTTTTCATCGAGAAGGTATTTATGCTCCACAACTCACCGTACGGTGCTTGGCGGAAGTTCGACGACATTCGATCGATCAGTAGATTTCATCATCGTTTTACAAATGACCATGAAACTTGGCACAAAGTATGTATTTTTCCATGCAGAAGTCTTTTACCTCTGCAAAAAGCTGTATGGTGCATGGCGGGGGGGGGGGGGGGGGGGGGGACTTGCAACAGGCTTCCACTCCGTTTGTTCACTACCCATGAAAGTTGGCAGATATATGTAACTTCTCATAGACAGCAGGCAGGAGGAGATACAGCGCCGGCCGCGGTGGCCGAGGGGACTGAGGTGCTCCAGTCACGGTCTGCACGGCCACTACGGTCGGAGGTTCGAATCCCCCCTCGGGCATGGATATTTGTCCCGTCCGTAGTATTAGCTAGTTCATAAGTAGTTTGAAGTTTAGGGACTGATGAGTCCGTAGTTAAGTTCAAATCAAATGTTCAAATGTTTGTAAAGCTTATGGGACTTAACTACGGGGTCATCAGTCCCTAAACTTACAAACTACTTATGAACTACTTACGAACTAGGACGGCACAAATATCCATGTCCGAGGGGGGGATTCGAACCCCCGACCGTAGTGGCCGTGCAGACCGTGACTGAAGCGCCTCAGTCCCCTCGGCCACCGCGGCCGGCCGGAAGTCCCATAAGCTATACAAACATGTGAACATTTTGGAGATACAAAGGATGGGGGAGGGGGGAGGAAATATACAGAGCCGCGGTGGAGTAGCCGAGCGGTCTAAGGCGGCTCGCTGCGGAGCGTGAGGTTGCTCGCCGTCGGAGGTTCGAGTCCTCCCTGGAGCATGGGCGTGTGTTTTGTCCTTAGGTTAGTTTACCTAGGTTTAAGTAGTTTGTATGCTACGCACTGATGACCACGCAGTTTGGTCCGATAGATTTACAAACATGTGAACATGTGAAATATACAGAGACAAGGCAGGAAGAGATGGGAAGAGAAAGGGGGAGGAGTAGGTGAACATAGGGAGAGGAAGGTAGAGGAGATGGACGAATGGAAGATTCAAGCCAAAAAACTGGACTAGGCATGCGAATGCAAACACTGAGATACCTAACAATCAAAGGACGGAGCTACGGTCGGCAGCCTATATAAGAGTACAGGTGTCCGGCACAACCTTTAGGTGGGTTATTGTTGCTACAGTGCGAGGTTATCACTATTTATGAGAATTTGAACGTGGTGCTATAGTCGGCAAGAGAGATGAGACACAGCATCTCCGAGGTAGCGGTGGGATGGGGATTTTCCCGTACGACCATTTTATGACTGCACCGTGAATATCGGGAATCCGGAAAAACATCAAATCTCCTACATCGCTGCGGCTGGAAAAAGATCCTGCAAAAACGAGTCTAACGACGACTGAAGAGATTCGATCAACGTGACAGAAGTGTAACCATTCCGCAAATTGTTGCGGATTTCAGTGCTTGGCCTTCAACAATTCTCAGTGTGCGAACCATTCAACGAAACATTTTCAGTATGGGCTTTCGAATCAGAATACCTACTCGTGTACACTTGGTGACTGCACGACAAAAAGCTTTACATCTCGCCTCGGCCCATTAGACTGTTGGTGCCTGATCTGACGGGTCTCGTTTCCAATTGTATCGAGTGGATGGACGCCTACGGTCATAGGCGGATTCAGGGGGAGGGGGGGGGCACAGGAGCACGTGCCCAGGGAGAAAGAGAGAGAGAGAGAGAGAGAGATTATAATAGATTAGATTAGTTTTTCGTAATTTGACTTTTTGTGTTATGCATACTGTGTATGTTTTACTCATATGTAAGTAAGTTAAAGGATTTAACAATCTAAAAAAAGCTTAATTTCAAGGGCTGCGTTCAGACTGGCGCATTCAGATGTTTTCGGTAAACGGCTTATCTGATTCTTTTTCCTAGACACTAAGATGCTAATTGTATTTACTGTATTGGTGTGGTGTCTGTTCTTTCGGACGTACGAAGGAACAGACACCACACCTGCTTCGCAGCCAAATAGCATTTGCAAATGATTGTTAAAGGAAGGGAACAGTGGCTGCAGTTGGGCATTGATATTAAGCAATGGCGACAAGTGAAAACGTGAGCCGGACCGGGAATCGAACCTGGGCATCCCGTTTCGGGCCAGCGGTCGCCTTAACCACTTGGCCACCTTTTTTTTATTTTTTATAATAACAAAACACTAACTAAATAGCGTCACACTGAATCGCCGCCCGCCAGGAGGGCGCCACGACGACGCCAGCCGCCGTGCGCCCGCCCCCGCAGTTAACACTCACTACACATATATAACTTTTTTATGTTTTTTTATATATGAATGTAATGCAGTTTCTTGCAATTAATGAAACAAAAGAAAAGCAGAATAAACCGTGGAAAACCACCAAAAAGAACCACTATGAGCGACGTCACGGCACGTGGCCGCCGCCAATGCAGCTCCACGGCAAAAATAATTTTTTTTTTTCTTTCACAAAATGAAATCAATTCTATATAAGTGAAATTAGGAAGAAGCAGCAAACACTATTAAAAATCATCTGTCTGCATTTTAAACTAAGTACATTGTCAATCCTCTTGGCATCATAGACAATGTTGCCGGCCGCGGTGGCCGAGGGGACTAAGGCGCTCCAGTCACGGTCTTCACGGCCACTACGGTCGGGGGTTCGAATCCCCCCTCGGGCATGGATATTTGTGCCCTCCTAGTTCGTAAGTAGTTCATAGGTAGTTTGTAAGTTTAGAGACTGATGACCCCGTAGTTAAGTCCCATAGACTATACAAACATTTGACAAACATAGACAATGTTATGCATTTTAATGTTTGTATAGTCTATGGGACTTAACTACGGGGTCATCAGTCCCTAAACTTACAAACTACTTATGAACTACTTACGAACTAGGACGGCACAAATATCCATGCCCGAGGGGGGATTCGAACCCCCGACCGTAGTGGCCCTGCAGACCATGACTGAAGCGCCTCAGTCTCCTCGGCCACCGCGGCCGGCATGCATTTTAAACGTAAAGAAAGAAAAGCTTCTGCTAGGGAAAAAATCATAATTAAGATTAATATCCAAAAAGTGAACGGTCAGTAGAACATGTCATTACAATCCAAAAACGAACCAATCGAATCCAATAACATAGCTATTCGTCAACCTTAAATTTTGTGAATGCATGTAACAGGGAGACATGCAAGAATTTGGCAAAAATTTGTCTGTATCGTGAATGGGTTTTAATCCTGTCTTGTTCAGTCGAAATATATGTCAAGTAGTCGAGTACGGTTGTCAATTTCAAGTGAAAATGGCGTAAATTGTGTGTCCGAGTATCCATATTGTAGCATTTCGGTTACTGGTTGGAAAAACGTGACATTGCGGCACTAGAGCATCGTCAATGTTGATCGACCGCGTGTCCACCCGGTTTATAAGCCGCAGCATGTCGCGCGCAACCTCCCACACACCACTGTGATTTCGGCAACGAAGCGGTGCTCGAGTGAGTCTGGAACACCGCATGCTTCACAGGCTTCAGTAGGGACGAGTTTCATTGCAAACAGCTTGTCGTTAGTCGGAAAGGTGCGGTGGACAACGGAGTACCAGACACTGTGGACCGCTGGTGGTATGACGTTGGAAGCCAAGTTCTTCCACACGGCTGGCCAGTGGACCCAAGGTAGCCGATACTCCCAATTACAGCGCGCCGGAGTTCCGCGGAGGGCGGCAGTGATATCGGAGACGCGAGAGCTGGGGGTGTCGGCGAGCAGCAGGTAGCTCAAAATGTTCAAATGTTTGTAAAGATTATGGGACTTAACTATGGGGTCATCAGTCCCTAAACTTACAAACTACTTATGAACTACTTACGAACTAGGACGTCACAAATATCCATGTCCGAGGGGGGATTCGAACCCCCGACCGTAGTGGCCGTGCTGACCGTGACTGGAGCGCCTCAGTCACCTCGGCCACCGCGGCCGGCAGCAGGTAGCTGTCGTCGATAAAGTATCGCCGGAAGTAGTTGAGCTGGAACGGCACGTACCGCTGTAGCACACCGCACAGGGTGTCCACATCCTCAGGACCGTCGACGAAAACACCGAGGTCGTCGGCGTGTGCTTTGCATGTGAGGCGATATTCACCAACCGAGATTCCTTGGCATGCTTCTGCAATGGTGCGGAGGAGGGGATCCAAAGCAATGGCAAAGAGCGCCATTGACATGGGGCACCCCTGACGCACTGAGCGACACAGTGGAAAGGGCTCAGTAAATTGATCGTTAACCCGTACTCTGGAAGTGGCGCTCCCCAAAAGAATGTGAACCGTGGACGTGAATGTTGTCCCAAATACCATGCTAACCATTATTTTTCTTAGGTATATATGACTAACACGGTCGAAGGCATTACTAAAATCTATTAAAAGTACCGCAGCTCTTCGCACCCGTGCACTCTTGACATAACCGATACAGTCACGGTATGCTAGAATGGCGTCAAAAATGTTCCTGTCTCTGACAATGCAGGTTTGATGTTGTGAAAGGACAGTGGGTAAAACCGAGCTTATCCTTGATGCCACGCAACGGGTAAAAATCTTAAAGTCCGCGTTTAATAAAGTAATTGGTCGAACATCATGGACACTGGTATGTCTGTCGACTTCGGTAAAAGTGTGATAATACCCTCTGAAAAATCTGTGGGAATCGCAGCACCATTCTGTATATCATGCGCAATGTTAACAAATACATCGCTAAAAAGATTAAAAAATTTACGACAAAATTCCGCCGGTATCCCGTCAAGGCCAGGAGACTTCCCCGTGGGGCTCCGACAAATGGAATCATAAAGTAAATTGGCCGTGAAAGGATCATTTAAATGCACCTTGTCCATGTTGCCCAGAGCACTAGGCACAGAAGTTAAAAAATCTCTCATGGAGTTATCGTCAATGTTCACATCAGTGAAAAAGGTGCTAAAATGTTGGTGGACATCAGCGATAATGTCCCGCATGGCGGTGGTTCGAGTCCCGTCGCGACATTTCCACGAGGAAACGTTGAGTTGTTGTCGCCTCTTTCGCTCCCTGTTTAAATGGACAGGGGCTCATCCTCGACGGGCTGGCTGGCGCGATGGCCCCCGCCCCCGCCAGGCGCTGCGCCTGGAACCGCTTGTACGCCGGCAGCAGCGCGGGCTGTGACGTCACGCGCTCCGACAAGTCGCGTAGACAGTCTCGGTGGAAGCGGGACATGGCGCGACGGCACCACGCCGCCTCGCGACTCATCTCTATTAACGCTCGCCTGACCGCCGGTTTTGCCATTGCCACCCACCATTCTAAATCGCTGATATCACCGGGCCTGTCGCGTACAATCTTTTGCCACTTTAAGTTAAAATTATCAATAAAATATTCATCTTCTAAAAGGCTACAATTGAATTTCCATAAGGTTTTGCGACGAAGAACACTCACTTGCGCTAAAAGTAACTGGCAATAAAAAAAACTACTGTGATCGGAAAAGATCACTGGTCGTACTTCCGCTAAACGGACATTGTCCCTGAGGTGGGCCGACACATATATTCTATCGAGTCGACTACGACCCGTTGGATCAAAGTGCGTAAAATAAGTTGTATCGGGATATAATACCCGCCACACGTCAACAAGTTTAAAGGTGTCAATTAAAAACTGCAGTTCCTGGCATTTAATACGTCGTGGTTCTTGATCACGATCCTCTAAAACAGCACTAAAATCACCGCCAAGTACTAAAGTATGAACATTGCGAGATAAAATATAAGAAACATCATTGCTAAAAAACTGTTCCTTCGCCGGCTTCTTATTGCCGGCCGGTCCATAAACGTTTATAAACATAATTCCTAAAATAGTAATCGCAATCCCACGACCGTTAGGTATTAGTTCAATATTAGCAATAGGCAAGTCGGATTGCACTTAGATAGCGGTTCCGGTAGTGTCAGAGGATAAAACATAGCCAACCACAATAAAATCAGTAAAAGTATGTGAATATAAAACCGCATCGCGCGTAACCTATTGTAGAAACGCGACATGGCAGTGATTGTCACATAAAAAATTTCTTTAATGCCAACGCCTTGTGGGCACTTCTCAGTTTATTGACGTTAACCGTTAAAATACTCCAGAGTCCCGTATTAAGAGTCATTGTAATAAAACAACACAGGATAAAATGAACTACAGACATTAAAAACAGTAAAATCGGTGAGAATCGTGCTTCGAAATAAAACAGTGCGGTCACACAACACAATAAGGAAATTTTCACTTTCCGTCATCATCCGCCGTAGTCTCCATCCAATCGACGCGCTCGCCGGGGGGGGGGGGGGGGGGGTCACCCACGTCCGTCACTGATGCTGCGCCTGGCGCAGTCATGTCGATATCGGGCAACAGAGCCTCCACCGACTGACAAGCTCGTCGGTTACGCGAGTCGTCGGCTTCCGCTTTCCGTTTGACGGCCGCGGGGGTGGAAACTGGAAGAGACTCTGCTTCCATTGCCATTTCGGCGTCCGTGGCCGTCGGATTTTGTGACAAAACCGACTGCAACCACTGCACCGTGGCGGTTCGGTGATCGGGATCAGGTGTGGAGGAGTCCGTTTGCTGTTGCTGACGGTGGCCGGGGCCAGCCGAGTCAGCAAATGGACGCCCGGGATCGCGGGGGGCGGCACGCGAGCTCTGTCGGTCGGCCCCACGCTGCGAGGCGATACGGGGCTCGAGGCCTACGTTGCGCCTCGCCGTCTCTTTGCGAGACGTGTGCTGGCGGGGGGCGGAGGAACGCGACGCCGGCGACAAGCTGCGGTCTCGGCGGGAAATGTCCCGGGATTCGGACCTGCGGGAGGAACTGGTGCTGTGGGGGCGGGAGGACTCCCTCTGAGGCTCGGGGGCCAGCTGGTCGACCGCACCGCAGGCCTCAGGCCCCGTATCACTTTCGGTGGCCGCCACCGTGGCTACAGGAGCCGCGGAAGTGGAGTCCACGTGTTCTGACTCGACTATAGGTTTTGACACAGTCTCGGAAGCAGATACACTACTGGGTGGGTTAGGACATTGAAACACTGTAGGAACTACAACTTCCGTAACAACGCGGTCGCCTTTTGTACTGTTTGCAGTCACAGCCGGTACATTTGCGTTACTTTCGGGGATTGCAACCTCATTATTATTCGCCACAGGGGTTGCGTCCATATCCGCAGGGTTTTCCGCCGTAGTGGGTTCCATCTCGCGGTCCAGGGGAACGGTGGGGACGGCATCTCCGGCAGCGTAGCTGTGTCCCAGGTCTACGTTGTCTTCTCGCGGTAGTTGGACCGGCCGCTTACGATTTGGATACTGGAGTCTGTAATGGCCGACAGCATGACAAAAACTACATGTTTGAGGTTGTCCGTTATAAGTAACAAAAGCAAGGTGCCCATTAACCATAATAAAGGAAGGGATGTGCTGCTTTATTACCATCGTAACGCTACGCACACCATTATAAAGTTGAAACCGGTAATCACTCGACCATTTCTCTTTGACCACTTGGGAGACATCACCGTACAGTTGCAAGTATCGTTGGATCTTCTCATCGCGGATCTCAAATGGTAGATTAAAAACACGGATGTGACGAATACCAAAGCCAGCATGCGTAATTTTAACCGTGCTTATCTTCCCGTTTAAGTAACGGAATTTACGTTCTCCGTTATTAACGGAGACAAGTCTCTCACACAGTTCAGCACTAGTTAGTTTCAGAAACAGGGCGTTAATGAACGTGTCATACTGAATACAAATTATGTCCGGGTCGTTAAGCAATAAACCTTCTTCGAGCCATCTATGGATTTCAAAGGCGGATGGTTTGTCGACATTAAGATGAAACGAAACCTGTACGTTGTTTTCTCTCTCTTCACTATAATCATTCATGGAACAGACTTACAATTAATTGAAGCCGCGAAGAGCAGAAGAGCCGTCGCCACCGCGATGCCCGCAGCGACGTAAACACCAGGACGTAAACAAGCCGCGCGCCGCACCGAGGTGTCGACACGTCCTCGCCTCCTGGCCGTCTCAAACTCTCACAAGTCGCACGCTATGTTTGTAGCGCCCCTATTGTCCATGCCCTCTTACACTCGCCATTACGGATTCCCGTGCGAGGTCGGACGTATGACCGCATCAGCAAGAACAGGCACAACACTAATAAAATACGTATTTAAACGCGACGACGTCGTTAGTTTCAGTTATTTCACCGCAGATGCGGTCATACGTTCGACCTCGCACGGGAATCCATAGTGGCGAGTGTAAGAGAGCATGGACAATAGGGGCGCTATAAACATAGCGTGCGACTCGTGAGGGTTTTAGACGGACGGGAGGCGAGCACGGGTGGCCAAGTGGTTAAGGCGACCGCTGGTCCGAAGCGGGAGACCCAGGTTCGATTCCCGGTCCGGCTCACATTTTAACTTGTCGCCATTGTTTAATATCAACGCCCAAATGCAGCCACTGTCAATTCTTTCTTTCCTGTTCTTCTTCCTTCCCTTCCTTTAACAATCATTTACAAAAATACTAAGATGCTACTCCCACCCATTATAAACAGTTTTATCTGAAGCTACACGTTTCGATTTTATAGTTATCTACATCTACATCTACATAGATACTCTGCAAATCACATTCAAGTGCCTGGCAGAGGGTTTATTAACCACTTTCATAACTTTTCTCTACCGTTCCATTCTCTAATAGCGCGCGGGAAGAAAGAACACCTAAATCGTTCCGTTTTCCATCTGATTTCTCTTATTTTATTGGGATGGTCATATCTCCCTAAGTAGATGGGTGCTAGCAAAATATTTTCACATTCAGAAGTAAAAGTCTGTGATTGAAACTTCGCAAACAGATCACGCCGCAATGAATAACGTCTTTCTTTTAATGATTTCCACCCCAATTCGTGCAAGATTTCAGTGACGCTTTCCCCCCGTAAAGTGATAGAACAAAACGAGCTGCCCTTCTCTGAATCTTCTCAATGTCCTCCGTCAGTCCCACGTGGTGAGGGTCCCAAAAGGGGCAACAGTACTCCAGGAGACGACGCACAAGTGTGATGTAGCCAGTCTCTTTGGTGGAGCTGGTGCATCTTCGAAGCGTTCTGCCGATGAAACGTAACCTTTGGTTCGTCTTCCCCACAATATTTTCTATGTGTTCTCTCCAGTCGAAGTTGTTCGTAATTGTAACTCCTAAGTATTTGGTAGAATTTACGACCTTAAGGTTTGACTGATTTATCGCGTAACTGAAGTTCAGCGGATTTCTTTTAGTGGCCATGTGTATTACTTCACACTTTTCTTTATTTAGTGACAATTGCCAATTTTCGCACCATGTAGAAATTTTGTCTAAATCGCTTTGCAGTTGCATTTGATCCTTTGTTGACTTCATTAACCGATAAACGACAGCATCATCCGCAAACAATTTAATGTAGCTATTCAGATTGTCTCCTAAATCGTTTATAAACACGAGGAAGAGTAGGGGACCTATAACGCTTCCCTGTGGAACGCCGGATATCACTTCAGTTTTACTCGATGACTTACCGTCAATTACAACGAACAGTGTCCTATCTGATAGGAAATCGTGAATCCGATCGCACAGTTGGGGAGCTATTCCATAAGCACGCAATTTCATAAGAAGCCGCTTGTGGGGTACAGTGTCAAAAGCGTTCCTGAAATCCAGAAATATGGAATCTATTTGAGATCCCTTGTCGATGGTACTTAACACTTCATGTGAATAAAGGGCAAGCTGTGTTGACTACTGGTTAATAGGTCGTTCTCTTCGAGGAGTTCATAATATTCGAACAAAGTATATGTTCCAAAATCCTACTGCAAATTGACGTCAATGAGATAGGCCTGTAATTTTGGGGATCACTCCTATTGCCTTTCTTGAATATTGGAGTAACTTGGGCAACTTTCCAGTCTTTGGGTACGGATCTTTCGCTGAGTGATCGGTTGTAAATGATAGCTAAGTACGGAACTATTGCATCAGCATACTCTGAGAGGAATCTAGTTGGTATACAATCAGGCCCGGAAGATTTATTTTTGTTTAGTGACTTAAGTTGTTTTACTACTCCAGGAACATCTACTTCTAAGTTTCGCATACTGGCAGCTGTTCGTGGATTGAATACTGGAGAGTTCACTCGTCTTCTTTGGTGAACGAATTTCGGAAAGCTGTGTTTAGTAATTCTGCCTTAGCAGTACTGTCATCGGTAGTATTACCATTGCTATCGCGTAGTGCAGGTACTGTTTGTGTTTTGCCGCTAGTGTACTTCACATATGAGCAGAATTTCTTTGGATTTTCTGCAAGATTACGGGACAGGATTTCGTTGTGGTAACTACTATAGCCTTCTCGCATTGAAGTCCGCGCAAGGTTGCGAGTTTCAGTAAAAGATAGCCAGTCTTGTGGATTCTGTGTTTTTTTAAATTTTTCATGCGTTTTTCTTTGTTTCTGCAACAGTGATCTGACCTGTTTTATGTACCACGGGGGGTCAGCCCCCTCTTTTATTAATTTATTTGGTACAAATCTCTCGATTGCTACTGATAATATGTCTTTGGAAGTAAGCCACAACTGATCTACACTCGCATTTTTAGTTTTGTAAGACTGGAGACTATCACTCAGGAAAGCGTGAAGCGAATTTTTATCTGCTTTATTGAATAGATATATATATTTCGTTTATTTTTGGTGCATTTGGGCATTTCGACATTCAGTCTCGCTACTACAACTCGATGTTCGCTAATCCCTGTATCTGTTTTGATGCGCTTTACTAGCTCAGGATTATTTGTTGCTAGGAGATCAAGGGTATTTTCGCTGAACTAACTGTTAGAAGTAGTTTTCAGAAAAAGCATTCAGAACTAGTTCGGACGATGTTTTATATTTGCCGCCGGTTTTGAATACGTAATTATGCTACATATCGAGGGTAAATTAAAGTCGCCACCGATTATAACAGTATGCTTCGGATACCTATTTGAAATGTGATTCAAGCTTTCTTTGAACATTTCGGCAACCGCATCGTCTGAGTCAGGGGTCCGTTAAAAAGATCCAATTATTAATATATTCCGGTTGTCAGGTACAACCTCTACCCAGACCATCTCACAGAAAGTATCTGTCTCAATTTCGCTGCAGGATAGACCGTTAGTAACAGCAATAAACACGCCACCCCCTTTTTTATTTATTCTATCCTTTCTGAAGAGCATTTGGCCCTTTGAAAAAATTTCGGCCGAACTTATCGCAGGCGTCAGCCAGCTTTCAGAACCTATAACGATATGTGCCTCAGTACTTTCTATCAGCGCTTGGAGCTCTGGAACTTTCCCAATACAGCTACGAAAATTTACAATTGTTTTACCAATGGTTTGTAGATCTGCTTTCTTCCTGTGTCTGACCTGCCCCCTTTGAGACTGAAACCCATTATGTATATTCCCGAGGCCCTCTAACCTAAAAAACCGCCCAGTCCACGCCACACAGCCCCCGCTACCCGTGTAGCCGCTTCCTGAGTATAGTGGACTCCTGACCTATTTAGCGGAACCCGAAAACCCACCACCCTTTGACGTAAGTCGATGAATCTGCAGCCCATACGGTCGCAGAACCGTCTGAGCCTCTGATTCAGACCCTCCACTCGGCTCTGAACCAAAGGTCCGCAGTCAGTCCTGTCGACAATGCTGCAGATGGTGAGCTCCGCTTTCATCTTGCAAGCAAGACTGTCAGTCTTTACCACTTCTGATAGCCGCTCAGAACCAGAGAGGATCTCTTCGGCCACTACGCTCGGGGGTTCGAATCCCCCCTCGGGCATGGATATTTGTGCCGTCCTTAGTTGTAGCTAGTTCATAAGTAGTTTGTAAGTTTAGGGACTGATGACCCCGTAGTTAAGTCCCATAAGCTCTACAAACATTCGAACATTTGATTTTTGAGGATCTCTTCCGATCCAAAGCGACACACATCATTGGTCCCGACATGAGCCACCACCTGCAGCTGGCTGCACCCTGTGCTCTTCATGGCATCCGGAAGGACCCGTTCCACATCTGGAATGACTCCCCCCCGGTATGCACACAGAGTGTACATTGGATTTCTTCCCCTCTTTAGCAGCCATTTTCCTAAGTGGCTCCATCACCCGCCTAACGTTGGAGATCCCAACTACTAGCAAACCCGCCCTCCGTGAGTGCCCGGATCTTGAAGGCAGGGGGTGAGTACAGGACAAGCGACACCATCTGCGTCAGGAACATCCTCTGACACAGACAGCGCCTCGAATCTGTTGGCAAGACTAACCGGGGAGGCCTCCACTTCGGTCCCCCGGGAAGTCTTACGCCACCTGACACGCGCTGAGGAGACCTCCCAATCCACCACGGATTGGGGGGCTACCTCCTTGCGGGCAGCGAGCGGGCTGGCCACAGCCGCAGGCCGATCGGTGGGCACAACAGACGCACAGGGCGTCTGCTGCACCCTCGCGAGCGGCCCACAACAGCGGCGCCCACCCACCGCAGTCTCAAGCGTTGCCAGCGAAGCCAACGCCGCCTGAAGCTGCGAGCGAAGAGTCACCAACTCTGCCTCCGTCCGTTCGCAGCAGTCACAGTTCCTAGCCATTCTAAAAACCTCGAGCGAAGAGTCACCAACTCTGCCTCCATCCGTTCGCAGCAGTCACAGTTCCTAGCCACTCTAAAAACCTATGTAACTTCCAAGTAAGTGCGTCTGAGGACACAGATGTTTGATAAACAGTGAGTCTCAAAGAAAAAAAATGAAGCTAACACTAAACTGTTTATTAACGGCGGATCTGAAAAATATATACGCGAGCTAATAAATCAAGATAACTACTGAACTGACAACTAAACGCGATTCTTAGTAAATAAACACGAGAGCACACTAAAGATTTAACAACTGTAAAAGAAAGCACACACGAAATGAAAATAAGTCGCTTCTATTAAGAAGCCGGTTATCTTACAATGTAGAGGAGCCGCTGCTGCTGCTGTCGCGTGTTTCCTGGCCGGCGTTTACGAGCAACTTATTGGAGCAAATTAGAAATTTCAACGGCATTTTTCCAAATATCAGATACAAAGGATTTTCATAGTAGTAGAAATTCTTCTTGAAGCACAGTCAAGTGTAGTTTTCAGAATCATATTTGCACACAGCAGCGGAGTGTACGCTAATATGTAACTTCCTGGCAGATTAAAATTGTGTGCTGTACCCGGGATTCGAACCTGCGACTTTTGACTTTCGCGGGAAGGTGCTCTACCCACTCAACTATTCCGACACGCTTCACAGGCCGTCGTCACATTTTATTTCTCATAAAATGCATTTTTAAAAGACCATCAGCTGTTTATTCAAAACCTTATACATCTATCAGTTTCGGTCATAGACCATCTTCATGGATAAAAAGGTGTTAAAACAGAATGGTAAAACGCATCAAATAAAATACATCCTATAAAGTATATTACGGCTGTTGACACTCGCCTCACCAAAGCATTCAAAACTTTATTTCTGCCTGTTCATCGCCTCCTACTTTCCAAATTTCACAGAAGTACTCCTGCAAACCTTGCAGGACTAGCCACAGTCTAAGGGATGTTTTCAGAATGAGGAGTGCTAGTCCTGAAAGATTCACAGGAGAACTTCTGTGAAGTTTGGAAAGTAGGAGTTGAGGTACTGGAAGAAGTAAACTTTTGAGGACGCACCGTAAAGCGTGCCAGGATAGCTCAGATGGTAGAGTGCTTGGCAGTGAAAGGCAAAGTTTCCAAGTTCGAATCCGGTTTCTGGCCCACAATTTTAATCTGCCAGGAAGTGTCAAAATTATTTTTGTTAGCCGCGAAAGCTTTCTCGAAAACTTATCTCGTTTTGCATAGCAACTTTACAAAGAATGAAGAACAAATTGATTCAGTACAACGCCAACGATTTTAGGTTTTGAGGGAATATCAAACTTAGTGCGACATACTCGCACTGTTTCTGACCCGTAGCTGGTGACCTTATAGGATACACTGTTTTTCCAATTTCTAATTTGTTTGCTAATGACACAGCTACTCCAGTTACTGTACTGTTCATCCACGGTTAAGTTAACGATGCGTTCGCTGGCTGTTGTCAGCAGCAGGAGGCGTGTACTATGGTTGCAAGCAGAAGGCAACGTCGCAGTGTTGGAAACGTTACTCGTAACAATATGTGCAGTAATATTTTGCGTCTAGGGGCAGCGTAACTTTGACAGCAATTCGAAATAAATGCATGTCCTTAAAGTAGTGGAGATGTTGTGTGCTGCTGGCATCACCAGGTAAAATCGTCTTCACTTGCGAAATTAATATACTTCCATCTGATTACCAATGCATTATTAGTTTCGACGCAGTATTGCGTCAAAATCAAGTTACTATGATGAAATATAATTTTACGATGATTCAAACCACATGTGTTCGTCTGTGTTGTCCTTAGAATAACTTGAAGTAGACTGTAAGACTAGGGCTGCGCGGGAGTCGTCGAGCGGTCTGGAGCGCCACGTTTCGAATCGCGTGGTCTCCCGCGTCGGAGTTTCGAATCCTCCATCGGGCATGGATGTTTGTGCTGTCTTTAGTATAAGTTAGTTCATAAGTAGTTTGTGAGTTTAGGGACTGATGACCTCGCAGTTAAGTCCCATAAGCTTTACAAACATTTGAACATTATTTGATGATGTTCAGATGTTTGTAGAGCTTAAGGGACTTAACTACGGGGTCATCAGTCCCTAAACTTACAAACTACTTATGATCTAGCTGATACTAAGGACGGCACAAATATCCATGCCCGAGGGGGATTCGAACCCCCGACCCTAGTGGCGGTACAGAACGTGACTGGCGCGCCGCAGACCGCTCGGCCACCGCAGCCAGTGACCATTATTTGTAAGACTATGGACTGATTACCTTATCAGTTTGGTCTCTTCGGATTACAAACAATTGAAGTTTTGGTAATTTCCTAGGACCTGCGTACGTCGAAGGAAACGGCATTGCAATCGATATGTATCGAACGTTAGAACCTTGCTCCACATTCGAAGCGGTTGATTTAGATTATATTTTTGATTGCAATGAATTTGTGATATTTTCTTGTACTTTTCCGACTCAATACGTGGTTGCCATTTGAAATACCGAAAGAAAAATCGGTAATTTCTAAGAATGGTATATATCCAACGTGAAACTGTAAAGCGATTTATTGTTTCTGAACCAGAGATTCGGGCGCTACGGTTCAGAAACACTAAATCGTCAATTGTAGCGAAGCGAGAGAAGAAAGTTCGCTATACATCGATTGCAATGCCGTTTCATTCGATGTACACGGGTCATAGGATATTACCGAACGTTTTTCGAAACAAGATGTCACCATTAAGTCATTTGGCTCATTTAATATGTACAAAATTTTGTACAATTGTTTGAATTTTCAAGTGGTCAATCTTATAGTCCAATTATTCCAAAGCTGTAAATATGTAGAGAAACCTATGCCAATGTAGCATGGTTTCCTCTGTATAGGGATTCGCATATACCCACCTGGCGAAGCTCAGAATCAGTTATATGTTGAATTAAATTCAGAGCCTGAATGCCCAGTGTTGGCAAGTGTTTCATCCTTTATGATGATGAAGGATGAAAGAAGTGTGCCCACAGCTGAACACAGGGCATTCACTCTCTAAATTCTCTGTTGCTTTCTTTTTATTTTGTGGTAAATTTAGAAAATTTACACTTTTTAATGTGACTGAATCGTTGTAATATTTTTGTGACCTTGGGAATTTGAAAATGACGCCATAGTGCGCAGAAACTAATAGTACATTGGTAGTTAGATGGAAGTAAATTAAAAAGTTTTTTCTAAGAAGCGACTGTGGCTTTGGAACATTTTGTATGTTTCCTATACCTATAGCAGCTATATGTGACAATAACTGTAATAAGATTATATATATATATATATATATATATATATATATATATATATATATATATATATATATAATGTGTGTGTGTGTGTGTATATGTATGTATGTATATATATGTGCTTGTGTTTTAAAATTAGTCTCACGAAGCCCTTAAGGACATGTTCACCCTTCCCAGGCTTGTGCCCCCCCCCCCCTTCTGTACCCGCCACTGCCTACGGGTATGGAGACAACCTCATGAATGCATGGACCCCGCATGTCAGCAGAGGACTGTGTGGACGCTCTGTAATAGTGTGGGGCATGTTCAGATGCGGTAATATGAGAATAGACATATTAATGTCGAGATATGACTCTCACAGGTGCCACATAGAGCTCGCGCAAGAAGTCGTGGTCCGTGGGCAGAAACGCATTCTCGAGTTGTGCACAGGGTGAGACCATTCCTTTGTGTTGGAGGGGCAGCCGGCTCTGTTGCACGTTGCCTGCTGGGCAGTAGTTTTCGTCTGTCAGTTGGCTGTCAACTGCGCCCCGCGAGCTACACGGGTAGCGGGGGCTGTGTGGCGTGGACTGGGCGGTTTTTTAGGATAAAGAGCTTCGGGGAAATAGAAAATGGGCAATCTCAAAGGGTTCAGGTGGATCACAGGAGAAATGTAGATCCGGAAACTATCGGTATAACAGTTGTAAATTGTCGTAGCTGTGTCGGGAAAGTTCCAGAACTGCAAGCGTTAATAGAAAGCACCGAAACACACATCATTATAGGCAGCGAAAGTTGGCTCAAGCCGGAAATAAGTTCAGAAGAAGTATTTTCAAAAGATCTATCGGTGTTCAGGAAGGAGAGATTAAACAAAAAAGGTGGGGGCGTGTTTGTCGCCGTCAAAAGTAGTATTTCATGTAGCGAAGTTGAAGTTGATAGTTCGTGCGAGCTATTATGGGTAGAGGTAAGAAGTTAAGAAGAAGTTAATAATCGGTTCCTTTTACCGGCCTCCCGACTCTGACGATACAATAGCAGAAAGGTTCAAAGAAAACCTGAGTCTAATTACAAAAAAGTACCCGACTCACACGATAATAGTAGGTGGTGATTTTAATTTACCCTCGATCTGTTGGCGAAATTATATTTTCAAATCAGCAGGTAGGCATAAAACATCGTCCGAAATTGTACTCAACGCATTCTCTGAGAATTACATCGAACAATTAGTTCATGAGCCAACTAGAATTGTAAATGGATGTGAAAACACACTTGATCGCTTAGCAACAAATAATCCTGAGCTCATAACGAGCATCAAAACGGATACAGGTATTAGTGAACACAGAGCTGTCGTAGCGAAATTGAATATCGAAAATCCCAAAGTTACCAAAAATAAACGCAAAGTATATTTGTTCAGGAAAGCAGATAGAAACAAAATACATTGCTTCTTGAAAGACAGCTTCCACTCGTTTCTAACACTAAACGTAGGTGTAGACCAGATGTGGCTCAAATTCAAAGAAGTGGTATCGACAGCAATTGAAAGTTTTATACCTAACAAATTAATAAAAGAAGGAGGCGATCCCCCTTGGTACACAAAACAGGTTAGGACACTGTTGCAAAAGCAAAGGAAAAGGCATACTAAATTTAAACGAACACGAAATCCCCAGGATTTGCGATCGTACTCAGAAGCTCGAAATTTAGCGAGGATTTCAATGCGAGATGCCTACAATATTTATCACAACGAAACTCTTTCTCGTAATTTGACTGAAAACCCAAAGAGATTTTGGTCATATGTTAAATATACTCGGGGCAAGTCACAAACAATACCTTCACAACGTGATAGTAATGGCGATCCTGCCGATGACAGCGCTACTAAAGCAGAGTTACTAAACTTAGCTTTTAGAAACTTATTCACCAAAGAAGACGAAACGAATATTCCAGATTTCGAATTACGAACAGATGCCGTAATGAGTAACATAGAAGTAGATATAATCGGAGTAGTGCAGCAACTAAAATCACTTAACAAGAACAAGTCTTCTGGCCCGGATTGTATACCCATTAGATTTCTATCTGATTATGCTGAAGCCATAGCTCCTTACTTAACAGTCATATACAACCGCTCTCTCATAGAAGGATCTGTACCAAAAGATTGGAAAGTTGCACAGGTCACACCTATATTCAAGAAAGGCAGTAGGAGTAACCCACTGAACTACAGGCCTATTTCATTGACGTCAATTTGCAGCAGGGTTTTGGAACATATCCTGTATTCAAATATTATGAATTACCTCGAACAGAACGATCTATTGACTCAAGGTCAACACGGATTTAGAAAATATCGTTCATGCGAAACACAACTAGCTCTATATTCACACGAAGTGATGGGTGCTATCGACAAAGGTTCGCAAATCGATTCCGTATTTCTTGATTTCCAGAAAGCTTTTGACACCGTACCTCACAAACGGCTTTTAATCAAATTGCGTGGTTATGGTATATCGCCCAAATTTGCGATTGGATAGGGGATTTCTTGTCAGAGAGGACACAGTTCGTAGTAATCGATGGTAAGGCATCGACTAAAACAGAGGTGATATCGGGCGTTCCACAGGGTAGTGTTATTGGTCCTCTGCTGTTCCTTATTTACAAAAAAAATGTTCAAATGTTTGTAGAGTCTATGGGACTTAACTACGGGGTCATCAGTCCCTAAACGTACAAACTACTTATGAACTACTTACAGCTAAGGACGGCACAAATATCCATGCCCGAGGGGGGATTCGAACCCCCGACCGTAGTGGCCGTGCGGACCGTGACTGGAGCGCCTCAATCCCCTCGGCCACCGCGGCCGGCCCTTATTTACATAAACGATTTAGGGGAAAATCTAAGTAGCTCTCTTAGGTTGTTTGCAGATGACGCCGTCATTTACCGTCTAGTAAAATCATCTTAAGATCAAAACCAACTGCAGAACGATCTGAATAAGATATCAGTATGGTGTAAAAATTGGCAATTGACTCTAAATAATGAGAAATGTGAAGTCGTCCACATGAGTACGAAAAGAAATCCGTTAAACTTTGTTTACACCATAAATCAATCAAATGTGAAGGCCGTAAACTCCACAAAATCCCTAGGAATTACAATTACTTCAGACTTAAACTGGAAAGAACACGTAGACAATATCGTGGGAAAGGCGAACCAGAGACTGCGTTTTATTGGCAGAACCCTTAAAAGATGCAACAGAACTACTAAAGAAACTGCATACACTGCGCTTGTCCGTCCATTTTTGGAGTATTGCTGCCCAGTGTGGGATCCTTATCAGGTGGGTTTGACGGAGGACATCGAAAGAGTCCAAAGAAGGGCAGCTCGTTTCGTATTGCCACGGTTCAGGGGAGACAGCGTCACGGAAATGATACAGGATCTGGGATGGGAATCATTACAACAACGGCGTTTATCGTTTTGGTGTGGGCTACTTACGAAACTCCAATCGCCAACATTCTCCTCCGAATGCGAAAATATATTGTTGACTCCCACTTACATAGGTAGAAATGATCATCAGAATAAAATACGAGAAATCAGAGCTCGAACAGAGAGATTCAGGTGTTCTTTCTTCCCGCGTGCTATTCGAGAATGGAATGGGAGATAAATAGTATAATTGTGGTTCGATGAACCCTCTGCCAGGCACTTAAATGTGATTTGCAGAGTATCCCATGTAGATGTAGATGTAGGAGGCAACAAACTGAGGTGGCCACCCCTCTAAAACAAAGGAATGGACTCGCCCAGCTGGCAAAGCAGGGACCACGACTTCTTGCACGTACGCTGATCAACTGCATCCATTCATATCCCTTATACATTCCGAGTTGGGCAACTCCAGCAGGACAATGCGACACTCCAAACGTTCATAATTGCTACATAGTTGCTCCAGGAACACTCTTCTGAGTTTTAACAACTCGGCAGGTCACCAAACTTCCCAGACATGAACATTATGGACAGTGGCGGCTGGTGATAATGTGCTAATGTGCTGCAGCACACTGTAAATGTATTACTAAAATTATGCCGTTTCTCTTCGAATGCAAGCGAGAAATCGCCGTAAAATTATATCCTTTCTCGTGGAATGCGAGCCAGATATCACAATAAAATTATTCCATTTCCCTTCCAGTGCGTATTAGAATACTAGTGTTTAAGGATGAAAAAGCATTTTGGAGCGCTCTCGCCCCGATAGCAGGAAACCAGCTCCATGTGCTGAACTGGGTTTCAGCCGCGCTGGTACGTGCACAGAGAGGCGGCGCAGTCGACTGTTCGCTAGTGCGCATGCGCAGACGTAACGTCAGGCCTGGCGACTCGTGTGTGCTGAGACCGACTGCAGCACCACACCAATATTTCTCTTCGCGCTGCGTGTAACGGTTGTGAAAGAATAGTATATGACGAATATTGCGGCGTACAGAGTCAAATAGTGCGCTGGCTCAGGCGTCTTGCGTGTTGTCTCTCAAACCTACTTTTGTGAGTCTAGTATTCAAATACCTCTAAGTCTAAATTTTTAATTTCTGTAAATAAAATTCATATTTTTAAACGTTATATTTACTACCTGCAGTGAATACATGCAGTTGGCAACGCTGTTATAGATTCCCCTGAAGGTCTTACTGTCAATACAGTATTAATTAATATTTAATTAAAGGCAATCTTACAAAGGTTTATGTGTTAGCGATAAAATTTCAATCAGAAACAACACTGGTAATGTTTAGCCAACATGCGAATGAAACTGCGCTTTTCAGTCAAGCAGTTTCATTGGTCGCTTGTGTAGAACGCAGATGACGTGGTGGGGATATTGCTAGCTTCGTTATTTCCATTGTCAGTCACGCTTTGTGCGTTCGCTGAAGAAGTGTTTCGCGTTGTATTTCTTCGTGAAAGTGCGCGTTACGTACTCTGCGAGCAACATGACGAATTCTGTCGATGATCTGCTACAGAGGCCATTTTCTAGTAGACCTTTGGAAGAGAAACTGAAAGTGAAAGAGTTAGGTAGACCTACTCCAGTTTTAAATCTCAGTCAAAAGGCTATAGGAGGTGGCAAGAAAAGTGAGTACACGATGAAATTTAGTACGATAGTGTATGAAAACAGTTGGATTCGTGGATTTGATAATCGCAATGCACTTTTTTGCCTTGTTTTTTAAGAACAGTGATGCGTGGAGTACAGGGGGCGTGAAAGACCTTGGACATCTTAATACGTGAATAAAAAACATAAAAGAAATCATAAACATATAAATAACATACTTGATCTTAGCGCATTAGGTAAAGCTAATATCGCAACAATTTTGAGTCGTGCTTATCATGACGAAATAGAGAAACATAATCAGTAGGTTGAGAAAAACAGGTATGAGCTATCTAGGATTATTGATTGTATAAAATTCTATGCTGCTTTCGAATTGGCTGTGAGAGGGCACGACGAGACAGAAACATCGAAAAATCCAGGTGTCTTTTTGGGTTTGATAGACTTAATTTCTGATATTGATAATGCAGTGAAAGAACATGTACAAGGTAATAAAGTTTTTAGGATATTTCAAAATCCATTCAAAATGAGCTGCTCGATTGTATGTTAAAATTTGCCGTGAAGTTATTTCGGAAGAAATAAAGTAGGCTGAGTTTGCTGCTGTAATGGCAGATGAAACAACTGATATTGTCGAAAAGACACAGTTAGTATTAGTGCAGTGCTATGAAAAGAATGGTGTGCCTTATGAACGGTTCTGATGTTTTTTCAATCCTGAAGGACATAATGCTGATGCTCTAGCTACTTGTATTTTGAATGTCATAGAGCCTTTCTTCAAAGATGCACCGCATAAAATTATCTCTCAAACATACGATGGTGCAAAGGCGGCGTGCAGGCAAAACTTAAAGCAGTGTATCCTTATGCACATTATGTGCATTGTAATGCGCACCAGCTGAATTTAACTATAGAACACGCTGCTTCACAGAATCAGTCAGCTAGAGTGTTCTTTTTAAATGTATCAGCCTTCTTTTCAAAATGTTCAAATGTTTGTTAAGCTTATGGGACTTAACTACGGTGTCATCAGTCCCTAAACTTACAAACTACTTATCAACTACCTTATACTAAGGACGGCACAAATATCCATGCCCATGGGGGGATTCGAACCCCTGACCGTAGTGGCCGTGCAGACCGTGACTGAAGCGCCTCAGTCCCCTCGGCCACCGCGGCCGGCCCTTCTTTTCAAGGTAATCAGAACGACTTTCCGCCTTAGAAAAATTGGCAGCAAGAAGGATTCCTAGTGGGCCAGCTACTAGGTGGAATTTCAAATCACGCACCATAAATGTGGTCCATGAATGCTTATCAATGCTGGAAAAATCGCCTTCCGACCAAACTTGTTGCCAAGCAGTTGGACGCCGTCGAAATCTACAGGATGAAGAATTCCTCTTTTGACTATCATTCTTCCACAAACTGTGTCTCATGTAGATATCATGTACAGCCAGTTGCAGGCAAGATCGGTCGATGCTGTAATAGTAAAAGGTTCAGTATCCCGCTTCATACAAGCCATTAATAAAATGAGAGCGTCAATCTTCGACATTGATGCGGCAGCCACAGCAACAGCTACCTCGCAGAAAAAGCGCCAGAAGATAAGTCTTTGTCGACACTCTGATGCACGAGAAGTCTGTGACAGGATTACCACAGAGAACCGTGATCGTTTCCAAGCCCAAGATCATCCAGATGCAGCAAAGCTGCTTGACTCTTCAAAGTTTGAAGAATACTCAGACGCTTCCCAGGCAGAGGACTTAATGTTGCGGTCCAAGCTTATACCATGTTGGAGAAACCCAGGTTAATGACAGAGCTCTCGGTATTGTACCAACGACCAGACTTCAGAAATATTGCAGGAGCTGTACCATTCTAACAACAATCTGTATGACACCTTCTATGAGATATCAAAACTTTGGAAAATAATAGTAACCACACCGATGACAACTGCCGAGTCTGAAAGATGTTTTCTTCTCTGAAGAGGATCAAGACTTTTCTTCGGAATACAACGTCAGAACGACTTAATGCCCTTGCAATGCTCTCCATTGAGAAGAATATGATAAGCAACATTGAGGGCTTCAACACGAAAGTTATCGACAAATTCTTCAGCAGAAAACGACGACGTGTGGACTTTATTTTTCGAGACTGAGTACTACCTTTTATTTTAGTATATTTTGTTTCCTGTTTATTTTTGCAATATTGTAGCACACTGGTCAAATTTTGTACGAGCCGCCACTGATTATGGAGCATACCTGGGATGCGTTGCAACGAGCTATTCAGAAGAGATCTCCAACCCCACGATATATACAGGATGGAGGGTGTGAATTCCCTCCAGCATCAGTCGAGTCGACGCCACGCTGCACGATATTAGGCAGGTGTAGCAGTTTCTTTGGCTCTTCGATGTAAATACGTAAATGTGAAATACACGTGCCACTGTTTGTATCAGGAGGAGGAGAGAAGTAGATGTACACAAGCAATATATATCAGCAGTTCCGAAGCATTGCCGGGTTCGCTGGAAAAATGTGACGTTTTGTTTTCATTTTCGCAGTCATTTTTAACAGAAAACAGGGAAATTGTGTTTATGGCTAACTTCATAATCCTATCTTTCGTAGTCAAAACCATACGAAATACGGTCATTAAAGGTATTATCCTCAAAGATGCAGCAGCTCGAAAGGTTTCTTTTATTCCCCATGTACTAATGATTCCAATCCATCTAACCATTCATTTCGACTCCTATTTCCAATAAATATTCCGTTTCCACTAACAATATATAAGAACAGAGGGAGGGGAGGAGGAAATAGATAAGAGGGACATGAAATTGATACAAAGACAGGGTAAGAGGATATAGACGCCGAGAGGAAGGAGGGGAAGATGGATAGATTGTGGGATAAGAGATGTACAAGGAGTGGAGTGATGGTGCTGGATAAAGATAGGGGGACGAGGAATGTTCAAATGTTTGTAAATCTGGTTATCAAATGTTCAGATGTTTAACTGCGGTGTCATCAGTCCCTAAATTTACAAACCACTTACGAACTAACTTAAAGACAAAACAAACATCCATGCCCGAGGGAGGATTCGAAACCCCGACGGTGGAGCGGCTTCGCGCATCGGAACATAGCGCCTCAATGCGCTTGGCCACTCCGCCGCGGTACTTTGGTTATCAGTCCCTATGCTTACAAACGACTGAAACCAACTTAAACTAACCTAAGGAAAACACAAACACACGCACACAAACATATGCCCGAGGGAGAACTCGAACCTCCGCCGGGGAGCAGCCGCGCGCTCGCAGCAAGGCGCCATAGAGAGTTGGACAATTCCACCATGCGAGGAGGAGAATGGGGGAGGAGAGTGTTAGGGTGCATATGCGATTCCCATACCTATTAGCACAGGTGGGTTCGCTACTACTAAATAAATGAATCATTTCCGATTCTGCACCACATTCCAAACAATATTCCCTACAAGTGGCAAAACCTCTAAAAAAATTTTTACAAAATTACTGCTCAAAAATCAAATAATCATTCTTACAGAGAATAAGATTCACGCATCATCGCGTCATCTTCAGTTTTAATGGATAGGTCCGCTTTCGTTACTTCTTCATGATGGGGTTCCACGTCTCATGTAAACATGTCATTATCTTCTAAGCAAAATCATCAGGGTTCTGTTTCCATTCTTTAGAAACTAAATTCAAAAGAAATAAATGACTTGTCCGTTTCGTAATTGCTCAAATGTTCAAACATTTGAACATTCGTAATTGCTTTAAACGTTACAGTTTAACAGTTAAACACACGCATGCGAAGTTTATGCCTGCCTTGTAGACCATGCCCAAAGCATTCATTATTGTACTGTATAGCTGAATTCACAAACGACGTTGGCCTGCGCATGTAGAGCCACAGATGGGGACTGCAGCGTTGCCTCTTGCTAACGACAGGGGACTTCCCAGAGCAAATGAGTCGAAACTACACACATCTAAAAATGTTGCATCACTTTGGTTCCAAGGTCTCCTGAACACTGACGTTCAATGTATGTATCGCTTCATGAACACAGTTCTTTAGATTTTCTATAGATGTCACTCAGCCTCCACAAAGTTGTAAACAACCTCCCATGACGGAGTGGGTAAGATGGCCAAATAGATCCAGTCATACCACCTTGAAGGAGGTAGACTGCTTGTGTTGACTTTAGTTCTTCCATGGTCTAGAAGGTCAATTCCCAAGTTTTATCGTATCCGCATTGTTACTTTGTCTCAGGAGGGACTTTCATCAAGAGAAGTTGCAGATGTTTAGTGGTGGACTAGAGCGATGTTGTTCGGACGTGGAGGAGGTACAGGAAATGTCGATGACTTGCCTCCATCTGGCTGTACAAAGGCTATAATAGCAGCTGATGACCGCTACTTGCAGACTTCAGATCGGAGGAACTCTAAGAGCCGCGGCGGAGTGGCCGAGCGCAATGAGGCGCTAAGCTCGATGCGCGAGGCCGTTCCCCGTAGGGGCTTTGAATCCCCCCTCGGGCATGGATGTTTGTGTCGTCTTTAATAGTAGACAGTTCATAAGTAACGTGTAGGCTTTCACGGCCGGCGTCTTCAGTAGTTAAAACTTCCGGGCTGAGAGGCCGTGGTCGAACAGTAGAAATTTCTTCCCCTAACGTTTCGTCGCCGGCTGCGGGCAATATCTTCTGAGTGAGTCGACGACTGGCTGCTGGGCCGTGGAGATCCTGCATATATAGAGGGCATAGAGGGCGCCACCACTCGTCACGTGATGTCAACAGTAAAACTATCTCTGGCTGGCGTCATTACTCTCGATCGAAGGTAATCGATTGTCACGTCTTTGGTACAAAGCAGACCGCCATATCTTGTCTAACTTCAAGCCTTCTTCCTTTCTGTTAAAATTATTGTGGTGTTTAAAAATCTCTATAGCCTCTCTATTCATACGTGCATAATAATGCGATGTCTTAGCTAGCACGCTTGTCTCACTAAATTTTATTTGGTGGTCACCGTTTTCAAAAACGTGTTCCGCTACGGCCGATTTGTCCGTGTGTCCCAGTCGACAGTTCCTTTTGTGTTCAGTTAGGCGAGTATTGATACTTCTTTTTGTTGTGCCAATATAAACCTTCCCACAACTACATGGGATCTTATACACACCTGAAGTAGCCAAAGGGTGTCGCGCATCTTTCGTTGATCGTAAGCATTCACTGATCTTTTTGGTGGGTTTGAATATTGTTTCCACTCTAAACTTGGCCAGTACTTTCCCAATGCGGTCCGTGATATTGTGGACGAATGGGAGAAACACTTTCCCCGCCAAAGGTTGTTGTTGGACGTTAGCAGAGATTTGTCTTCTGGGCTGGAGTGCTCGATCTATCTCCTTATCACTGTATCCGTTTTTTTGAAATGCGGTTCGTAAGTGATCGAGTTCCTCTTGCAAATAAGCTGGCTCACAGATCTTATTAGCCCTGTCCACTAATGTTTTAATAACACCTCTCTTCTGCCTGGGATGATGATTCGAATCTTTGTGAAGGTACCGATCGGTGTGCGTATCTTTTCTATATACTTTATGACCCAGAGTCCCATCTGCACGTTTAATCACTGTAACGTCCAAAACATTTATCTGTCCATCAATCTCCGTCTCCATGGTAAATTGTATTTTCGCGTTGATACTATTCAAGTGCTTTAAGAAACAGTTCAGTTCCTCTTCCCCGTGGTTCCAGATCACAAATGTATCATCCACATACCGATACCACTTCAAAGGGCTCTTTCTGGCCGACTGCAGTGCCTGTTGTTCAAAAAATTCCATAAAAATATTCGCAACCGCTGGACTTAGAGGGCTACCCATTGCCACTCCATCGATTTGTTCATAGAATTCATTATCATATTGAAAATAAGTCGTGGATAGGCAGTGTCGAAACAGATCTATAATATCAGTGGGAAACAAGTCAGATATGTAAGCAAGAGCTTCGTTGACAGGAACCATGGTGAACAGGGAAATCACGTCAAAGCTGACAAGAATATCACCAGGGCTGACAGTAATCTCCTTCAGTTTTTCGATAAAGTGCACAGAGTTTTTAATGTGATGATCAGTTTTCCCAATAATCGGTTGTAGCAAGGAGGCAAGATGTCTAGCCAACTCTTGAGTAGGGGATCCAATAGCACTTACAATCGGCCTCAGAGGGATATCGATTTTGTGCACCTTAGGTAGCCCATATAACCTAGAAGCGTAAGCTTCCGTTTTGCAAATGTGTTTTTTATCCTCTGGATAAATAGAAGACTTTTTTATCAGTTGATTGGTAACTGCCAGCACTTTAGTTGTAGGATCCTTTTTCAACTTTTTATAGGTGGTCGAATCCAAAAGGTCACTGATCTTCTTATGGTAGTCTTCACTTTTCATCATCACGGTAGCATTTCCCTTGTCAGCAGAAAGTACAAAGATGCTCTTGTCCGCATTAATCTCCCACAATGCCTTCTTTTCTCCTGGAGACAAATTGCTGATAGGTGGCTTAGTCTTACGCAGTATCCTGGATGTTTCCATCCTAATCTCATCAGCAGTGTGTGATGGTAGCAGACGAATCCCCGCCTCTATATTAGCTATAATGTCCTCCGTTGGAACCTTCGGTGGAGTAATTGCAAAATTTCCACCTTTTGAAAGAACAGAAAATTCTTCGGTGGATAATTCTTTTCCGGACAAATTTATAACCGTTCTGGCATTGTCTATATCTAGTTTTTCCTGTCTGCTCTTCTGTAGATTGTCGAACTTCTTCTTCTGCCTATTAGAAGACACTTCTGCACTACGTTCCATAGATCTAAAGGTTAACCCATCCACCTTATTCCAATCGTCAACTTGCATTGTATTGCTAATAAACAGATGGAGATTTAATAATTCACTACTTGTTACCGCCAGTCCTCGACGAGTTTCATGGAAACGTTCTCGTAGCATCGCCAGTTCCATGCGTGAATAGATACGGATAGCTTGCGCTGAGTGAAACAGTCTTCTCGCCTTCCAAAACTTCGGAATTGTGCCGGTGTCACGACAACGTAGCAAAAAGGTGAGAGAACAAAGCTGCTGAGCCTTCTTCTTACGTAGACTCTCCAGTCGTCGTACCATAAGAGACATATCCTCCCCGTAGAGGCGTCTAATCATAACGTGTAGGCTTTCACGGCCGGCGTCTTCAGTAGTTAAAACTTCTGGGCTGAGAGGCCGTGGTCGAACAGTAGAAATTTCTTCCCCTAACGTTTCGTCGCCGGCTGCGGGAAACATCTTCTGCGGTGAGTCGACGACTGGCTGCTGGGCCGTGGAGATCCTGCATATATAGAGGGCATAGAGGGCGCCACCACTCGTCACGTTATGTCAACAGTAAAACTATCTCTGGCTGGCGTCATTACTCTCGATCGAAGGTAATCGATTGTCACGTCTTTGGTACAAAGCAGACCGCCATATCTTGTCTAACTTCAAGCCTTCTTCCTTTCTGTTAAAATTATTGTGGTGTTTAAAAATCTCTATAGCCTCTCTATTCATACGTGCATAATAATGCGATGTCTTAGCTAGCACGCTTGTCTCACTAAATTTTATTTGGTGGTCACCGTTTTCAAAAACATGTTCCGCTACGGCCGATTTGTCCGTGTGTCCCAGTCCCAGTCGATCACACACTGCTGATGAGATTAGGATGGAAACATCCAGGATACTGCGTAAGGCTAAGCCACCTATCAGCAATTTGTCTCCAGGAGAAAAGAAGGCATTGTGGGAGATTAATGCGGACAAGAGTATCTTTGTACTTTCTGCTGACAAGGGAAATGCTACCGTGATGATGAAAAGTGAAGACTACCATAAGAAGATCAGTGACCTTTTGGATTCGACCACCTATAAAAAGTTGAAAAAGGATCCTACAACTAAAGTGCTGGCAGTTACCAATCAACTGATAAAAAAGTCTTCTATTTATCCAGAGGATAAAAAACACATTTGCAAAACGGAAGCTTACGCTTCTAGGTTATATGGGCTACCTAAGGTGCACAAAATCGATATCCCTCTGAGGCCGATTGTAAGTGCTATTGGATCCCCTACTCAAGAGTTGGCTAGACATCTTGCCTCCTTGCTACAACCGATTATTGGGAAAACTGATCATCACATTAAAAACTCTGTGCACTTTATCGAAAAACTGAAGGAGATTACTGTCAGCCCTGGTGATATTCTTGTCAGCTTTGACATGATTTCCCTGTTCACCATGGTTCCTGTCAACGAAGCTCTTGCTTACATATCTGACTTGTTTCCCACTGATATTATAGATCTGTTTCGACACTGCCTATCCACGACTTATTTTCAATATGATAATGAATTCTATGAACAAATCGATGGAGTGGCAATGGGTAGCCCTCTAAGTCCAGCGGTTGCGAATATTTTTATGGAATTTTTTGAACAACAGGCACTGCAGTCGGCCAGAAAGAGCCCTTTGAAGTGGTATCGGTATGTGGATGATATATTTGTGATCTGGAACCACGGGGAAGAGGAACTGAACTGTTTCTTAAAGCACTTGAATAGTATCAACGCGAAAATACAATTTACCATGGAGTCGGAGATTGATGGACAGATAAATGTTTTGGACGTTACAGTGATTAAACGTGCAGATGGGACTCTGGGTCATAAAGTATATAGAAAAGATACGCACACCGATCGGTACCTTCACAAAGATTCGAATCATCATCCCAGGCAGAAGAGAGGTGTTATTAAAACATTAGTGGACAGGGCTAATAAGATCTGTGAGCCAGCTTATTTGCAAGAGGAACTCGATCACTTACGAACCGCATTTCAAAAAAACGGATACAGTGATAAGGAGATAGATCGAGCACTCCAGCCCAGAAGACAAATCTCTGCTAACGTCCAACAACAACCTTTGGCGGGGAAAGTGTTTCTCCCATTCGTCCACAATATCACGGACCGCATTGGGAAAGTACTGGCCAAGTTTAGAGTGGAAACAATATTCAAACCCACCAAAAAGATCAGTGAATGCTTACGATCAACGAAAGATGCGCGACACCCTTTGGCTACTTCAGGTGTGTATAAGATCCCATGTAGTTGTGGGAAGGTTTATATTGGCACAACAAAAAGAAGTATCAATACTCGCCTAACTGAACACAAAAGGAACTGTCGACTGGGACACACGGACAAATCGGCCGTAGCGGAACATGTTTTTTAAAACGGTGACCACCAAATAAAATTTAGTGAGACAAGCGTGCTAGCTAAGACATCGCATTATTATGCACGTATGAATAGAGAGGCTATAGAGATTTTTAAACACCACAATAATTTTAACAGAAAGGAAGAAGGCTTGAAGTTAGACAAGATATGGCGGTCTGCTTTGTACCAAAGACGTGACAATCGATTACCTTCGATCGAGAGTAATGACGCCAGCCAGAGATAGTTTTACTGTTGACATAACGTGACGAGTGGTGGCGCCCTCTATGCCCTCTATATATGCAGGATCTCCACGGCCCAGCAGCCAGTCGTCGACTCACCGCAGAAGATGTTGCCCGCAGCCGGCGACGAAACGTTAGGGGAAGAAATTTCTACTGTTCGACCACGGCCTCTCAGCCCGGAAGTTTTAACTACTGAGTTCATAAGTAGTTTGTAAGTTTAGGGACTAATGACCCCGCAGTTAACATTTGAACACTTTTGAACCCTAAGAGGTGCGCAACCATGCTGAATTATAATTTTCTTATTTCGACTCAAGCTTTGCGTAAAAGGCTGTATGACTTGCAATTTCTTTCCCGACGTCCATGACAAGGTCCATCTTTGACATGACGCCGTTACACATGAGTCCAATAGCATGCTAAATGGACTCGTCATCAATTGTTATTCACAGATGACACTCGCAGCTGCCTTCAACCAGACAGACGTTTTCGAAAGCAGCCTGGTCCGCCTGAGCGCTTCAGATTCACCGTCCGGCGAGTGAGCAAGATGGAAGTTACCTGCTGTTTTTTCGCGGCGTTACGTGCGGCCGCCGTGCGCCACTGGCGGTCGTAGAAGGCAGTCAGACGGCTATACGGTACAGGCACGACATCCTCTGACGTACCATATCGGCAGTATTTCAGTCAGGGATTCGTCTTAATGGACGACAACTTTCGCGCTCATTGTGCACATCTTGTGAATGCGTCCCTCCATCATAACGAAATCGCAAGATTACAATGGCCAGCATGTTCTTCAGACATGAATCTTTTCGAAAATGCCTGGGATACATTGAAAAGGGCTGTTTTTGGGGGAGACGGCCCATCATCCAATCTGAGATATCTACGCCTATTCGCCGTTGAGGAGTGGGAAAATCTTGACCAATGGTCTCTGGATGATCTAGTAGACAGTATGCCACGAAGGATACAGACATGCATCAGTTCAAGAGGACGTGTCATCTGTATTAGGGGTGCTGGTGTATGCTGCAATCTGGAAAACAAATTCAGAATGTCTTGGGTATTGTCGTATATCTAGTCAATTTCTGTTTCCATGAGAAATAAAGAGAACTGAAATGTTGTTTTTGTATATCTATATTCATTTTTTTACGTAAATAGTCATGGACCCCTAGACTCATGGTGATAAAACACTTTTTACGTGGGTATTTTCTTGGCTCCACTGTAGGATGGGATACCTAGCTACGAGGCTGTATCATACCTCAATAGTTTGCTGTTATGTAAACCAATCGCGGTGCGTAACTTCAATTTTGTGACACAGTGTTTCAAAATACGTCCATACGTGAAATATTTCCCTTTTTTTTAAGATAAAGGGGTTCTCCTAACCCGCCTCCTTCGCACAAGACCGAAGCTGCTGTCTTGTGGCGTGCTAAAGCGACATCTAAGTTGGCAGCAATACGAGTTCGTGTTGATAAAACCCAGTATATACAGTAAATGGCATGACACCATTAATAAATTTAGACTTTGAACAAAAATCTGTAGCTAAGGTAGAATATTCAAAAATTTTAGGTGTTTCCACTGACAAGGGATTTAATTGGAAGAAACACATTGAAGATCTGTTGAAACGTTTGAGTTCAGCTACGTATGCTATCAGGATCATTGCAGAATTTTGTGATATACATCTCAGTAAATTAGCTTACTATGCCTATTTTCAATCACTGCTTTCATATGGGATCATATTCTGGGGCAATTCAACATTGAGTTAAATAGTATTCATTGCACAAAAGCGTGTAATCAGAATCATTGCTGGAGCCCAGCCAAGATCAGCCTGCAGACATTTATTTAAGGATCTATGGATCTTCACTGTAGTTTCACAATATATATATTCACTCATTCAGTGTGCATAGATACAACACTAGGAAAAAAAGGTTGATATTCACTATTCAAGGTTAAATCTAACTTTGGCACAGAAAGGGGTGAATTATTATGCTGCCACAAAAGTCTTCAGTCACTTACCAAGTAGCATAAAAAGTCTGACAGATAGCCAACTGATACTTAATAAGAAATTAAACGAATTTCTGAATGGCAACACCTTCTACACTTTAGATGAATTTTTAGATAAAACTTTAAAAAAATGAAAATAAACAAAAAAAAATTAAAATTAAAATATCCTTAAAATATTGACAGTCATGATAGACACCATTTACTTACTGACACGTTCCACTTCATTACGAAATGTCGTATATTTGATCTACGGAACAAGTATTAATCTAATCTACCACAAGGAAGTGCTACGTCACCCGTAGCCGGCCGACACTCAGTACTTTACGTACTATCGCCATCACCCACCCCCATGAACCACAGACATTGCCGAGGTGTGGTGGCTTGCGTGCCTCAATGATACAGATAGCCGTACCGTAGGTGCAACCACAGCGGAGGGGTATCTGTGGAGAGGCCAGACAAACGTGTGGTTCCTGAAGAGGGGCAGCAGCCTCTTCAGTAGTTACAGGGGCAACAGTCTGGATGATTGACTGAGCTGGCCTTGTAACATCAGCTAATGTGGCTTTGCCACACAGCTACTGCGAACGGCTGAAAGCAAGGGGAAACTACAGCCGTTACTTTTCCCGAGGACATGCAGCTCTACTGTATGAACATATGATGATGGCATCCTCTCGGGTAAAATATTCCGGAGGTAAAATAGTCCCCCATTCGGATCTCCGGGCGGGGACTACTCAGGAGGATGTTGTCATCAGGAAAGACAATACTGGTAGAGAAATATTAAATGTTCAAATGTTTGTTAAGCTTATGGGACTTAACTACGGGGTCATCAGTCCCTAAACTTACAAACTACTTATGAACTACTTACGAACTAGGACGGCACAAATATCCATGCCCGAGGGGGGATCCGAACCCCCGACCGTAGTGGCCGTGCTGACCGTGACTGCAGCGCCTCAGTCACCTCGGCCACCGCGGCCGGCAGAGAAGAGAAATTTTAAGAAAGCGGTTCGATGAACCCTCTGCTAGACACTTAAATGTGATTTTCTGTGTAAATATGTAGCTGTATAAGTAGAATTTGTAGAAAATTGCCAGCAATCAGTCATAAATATTTTGTTTATTCACCAGATCTAGATTTCGGTCATAGCGTGACCATATCAGTGCTTAAAACAAACAATTTAAACTGTTTATTTTAAACAGTGACGGAAAACTAGACCTGATGGTTAAACAAAATATTTACGAGTGATTGCAGACAATTTTCTACAAATCGAAAAACAGCCGTTGAGCACAAGAGCCATAATGGAATCAAACCTGGTATATGTAGAACTCATACCAAGCGACCAGCTCTACAAATCTTTGCTTAAAGGAAGAGTTGGACGATGGTAAATACATGTAAAGGAAATCGAACACAATTCCCACTCGCTGTAAAGACTGATAGCTCTCTTTAAATACGAATAAATGTAGGATAATGACTGTAGCAAAGAGAGACTACCCGGTAGCATGCGATTATAAGTTTAGTGGTCAAAATCTTGAGTACTTGAACATTATTCTTAAATATTTTTATTGGTAAGTCTAAAAGCAATACGAAAATGTAGTACAGAATGCTTAGATTTGTTAGAAGTGATCGGAGGAATTCCAGTGCATTTGTAAAGAAAATGTAGAGTATTTCTCAGTCGTTGGTGGTCTTAACAAATAGACCTACCAGCAGAAATCACACCAGTTCAGAGCTTAGCTGCCGTGGTGGAATGGCTGAGCGCTCTAAGGAAGCTAGCTGCGCAGCGCGCGGTTTCTCCCAGTCGGAGGTTCGATTCCTTTCTCGGTCATGGGTGCGTGTGTTGTCCTTAGGTTAGTTTAATTAGTTTTTAATCGTAGAGACTGATAACCAAAGCAGTTAAGTCCCAGAGATTCACCAACATTTGAACATTTATGTGAGATTAGCTAGCAGGATCATAAAATGATCCACTGGCACCATAAGAGGTTAGTATAGCTAATGCAAAAGTACAAAGCCGAGCGAGGTGGCGCAGTGGTAATGCTCTGGACTCGTATTCGGCAGAACGGTGGTTCTAATCCACCTCCGGCCATCCAGATTTAGGTTTTCCGTGATTTTCCTAAATCACTTCAGACAAATTCCGGGATGGTTCCATTCAAAGGGCACGGCCGATTTCCTCCATCATCCTTGCCCAAAGCTCCGAGCATTAGCTCCGTCTCTAATGACCAAGCTGTCGACGGGGCGTTAATCCCCAAGTTTCCTTCCTTCCTTTCAAAAGTACAAGATACGTGGTAAGGGGAACTTTGTGGCAGAAGGGCAACGTCGCTGTCGAGGTATCGTGATTTGTAAATTTAAAGAACTTAAATTCCACCAAAACTGTGAGATAATTCTGCCGCCATTGCTGTACAGCTGGTGTAGAGATTATGATAATATAACAAGAGTGAGAGGGTGTAAACAGTTTTCCTCCGCCAATACGCTAACGGTTTTCGATTGCTTCCACCAAGGCACTGTCGACAAGCTTGTGAAGGACATAAGCAGATGTAAAAGTTAGCAAGGACAAATAAGTTATGCGCTGCCTTTTAAACCACGACAATAATATTTTAGATAATATTTTTAGATAATAAATATATACCATCGGCGTATTAAGTCTTACTGCTTTTTTTTTAATTGTTCGCCCAAACGCACATCTTCATTACTGCCTAAAAGTCTGAACAGGAGCTTATGTGAAGGTAAAAAACACGAGTCGAATTTAGGCAATAATATTTTCGTTTGTAGGTAAGGCTGTAAGCCCGGAGCGCTGTGAACACGCGGGCGGCGAACCGGAAGCTGTTTTAATTTTCCCTTTGATACATCGTTCGCTGCGAGAATGCCCGCAAGTCGCCGTGACAGCGCGATGTTCTTTTTAAGGGCATAGGAAGCAAAATAAAGCGGGCCCGAGTCCACTACAAAAGGTAGCAGCATTCGTCTGACGACACAATCGAGGTAGACATTTATTTTCGCTGCTCTTCTCTGTTGTCAGTTTGTCGGAGGGCCAAGGGAGACAGCAGAAACTCTTCTTTCACAGCTCAACCTTACCTGTCATGTGCACTGTACGCGAAATCGCATCGACTTGCTGAAGTACTGAGAAGAGTCAGACATCACAAAATCGCCCCTAAAATAAAAGTAATATCCCCTATGTAAGAGAAGTAAAAACACCAAAGTTAGTGGGAAACAGAGTCACAGAAAACGAAAATTTTGTGTATTCTAGCTTTTCTGAAAAAGTATTAAATTTAAAAATCATTGGTGTAAGCTTTACATTCACCTTATTACAAAACTGTGCACCCCCACAGAGACAGAATTTCTGTTTATCGTCATCTCAGAAAGGGATTCACTCAACAAAAAACGTTCAAATTTTCGTTAAGCTTATGGGACTTAATTGCGGGGTCGTCATTCCCTAAACTTACAAACCACTTATGAACTAGTTATAGTAAAAAAAATGGTTCAAATGTTTGTTAAGCGTATGGGACTTAACTACGGGGTCATCAGTCCCTAAACTTACAAACTACTTATGAACTACTAACGAACTAGGACGGCACAAATATCCATGCCCGAGGGGGGATTCGAACCCCCGACCGTAGTGGCCGTGCAGACCGTGACTGGAGTGCCTCAGTCCCCTCGGCCACCGCGGCCGGCAGTTATAGTAAAGACAACACAAACTTCCATCCCCGAGGAAGGATTCGAACCCCCGAAGGGGAACGATCTCGCGCATCGGAGCCTAGCGCCTCAATGCGCTCGGCCATTCCACCGCGGCTTTACACAACAAAGTAAATGTTTAGTAATTCGTAAATAATTAAAAAGAATTAGTGAAAAAACTTCTCTCGGATTATTACTCCAAAATATATTGCCGAAAAAAAATAGTATACCTGGAAAGACGACGTCGATTTTGATTCGCTGAGCTGCGGTGGAGTAGCCGAGCGGTCTAAAGCGTCTCGCTGCGGAGCGCGCGGTTGCTCGCCGTGGACGTTCGAGTCCTCCCTGGGGCATGGGTGTGTGTGTTATCCTTAGGTTAGTTTATCTAGGTTTAAGTAGTTTGTAAGCTACGGACTGATGACCACGCCGTTTGGTCCGATAGATTTACAAACATTTGAACATTTGATCCGCTGAAGGCAGATGTCACCTGGGAGATAGTAGATGTAGTGATGTACAGCTACATGGATACTCTACAAGTCACATTGAAGTGCATGGCAGAGGGTTCATGGAACCACTTTTATGGTATTTCTCTATAGTTCCATTCTCTAATAGCTTGCGGGGAAAAAGGAACACCTAAATCTTTCTGTTTTTGATCTGATTTCTCGTATTATGATGATCATGTCTCCCTATGTAGGTGGGTACTAACAATATATGTTCGTTTTCTGAAGAGAAAGTTGATGAAAGAAATTTCGCAAGTAGATCTCGATGCAACAAATTACGCCTTTCTTCCAATGAGTTCCACCCCAACTCGTGCATCATTTCTGTGACACTCTCCCCCTATTATCACGATAATACAAAACGAGATTCCCTTCTCTGAATTTTTTCTAAATCGTCCGTCAGTCGCACCTGGTGTGGATCCCACAATGCGCATCAATTCTCTAAAATAGTACCCACAAGTGTAGTTACACTTACAATGTCGTCCGCCTATATATAGCGAAGTGACATAGCTGACAGAGAGCCTTCTGAGTGTACCCTTTAATATGGAATGTTTACATCCATAAGGATCAGTGTGATATCAAGGAGCGAAACAAGCAGGCGCCATGCCACTCGTTCTTCCTACAGCCAACTGAGCGAGTTTAAAAGGGTTCTAAAATGTTCAAATGTCTGTAAATCTATCGGACCAAACTGCGTGGTCATCAGTCCGTAGCTTACAAACTACTTAAACCTAGGTAAACTAACCTAAGGACAAACACACACAACCATGCCCCAGGGAGGACTCGAACCTCCACGGCGAGCAACCGCGCGCTCCGCAGCGAGACGCTTTAGACCGCTCGGCTACTCCATCGCGGCGAAAGGGTTCTAATTGTTGCCTTCCGAGCGGTGGGATGTTACTTCCGGACACTCGCCACGCAAGCCGAACGTGCTGCATCAATTGTGCGGTGATGCTAGTTGACACGGTCACGTCAACGTTCTCTCGCCTTTAGACGAGGTTCTGGAAGGAAGGAAGGAAGCTTGGAGTTTAAAGTCCCGTCGACAGCGTGGTCATTAGAGACGGATCTTACGTTCGGAGTGTTTGGGTAAGGATGTGGAAGGAAATCGGCCGTACCCTCTCAAAGGAACCATCCCAGCATGTGCCTGGAGTGATTTAGGGAAATCACGGAGAACCTTTATCTGGAGGTGCATTTGAACCACCATCCTTCCGAATGCGAGTCCAGTGTGTTACGACTGCGCCACCTCGCTCGGTGGTTGTGGACGTCTCGATATTTTGGCGTAGCCGTGTATAGCAGGGTGACCAGACGTCCCGTCGTTTACGTGTTCGTCCATTATTTACCTTAAGTGTCCCGTTACCCTGACAAAAGACATTCGGGACTTACTTTGTTCCTTTTCTCGTTAACTGTCCCGTATTTTTGAAACACTCTAGTGTAAATTTACCATACTAAAACGGAT
Source organism: Locusta migratoria (assembly GCA_026315105.1). Lineage (NCBI taxonomy): Eukaryota > Metazoa > Arthropoda > Insecta > Orthoptera > Acrididae > Locusta > Locusta migratoria. Next base: position 1,010,528 of record CM048755.1, on the reverse strand, counting down.
AACTCGGTATATGATTTTAGCCAAATGATAAAGAAAAGTACACTTCTGATCAAAGAAAAGTGTACAAGGAACGATTTATAAAGTTTTTTATTTGGTACTATGTAATCCTTTCACATTGCGAGAAGTTGTGCACTAGTTATTGCTTTAGGACATGTAATTTAGAATGTCGATTTAAACCATTAAGAATCATCAGTTCCGTAGCTTTTTCACACAAATAAGAAAAGTAATTGAGGCGCGTTTTCATTTCCGAAATTACAACAGCATAGCAAGTTATTATTTACACGTTAAACTGAAGTACTTTTTCGGGCGACAGTGGAGGTTGGTTCGACATTATGCAGCTCACACGGCCTAGCTTTTTAGAGCAAAACTTCATCATAAAGTATGATGTATTTTCTTGCAAAACGTGAAAATAGTGTCATCATAAATTATGAAGTAAGCATCGAGCTGCTGAGGAAGACTTCCTTGCTTTCGATGCCAGTCAGTGGAGAGCACTAAGTGATCAATGTTAGAAATGTGTGTGAAGCGCAAAATTACGAATTTATAAATAGTGCCTTCTTAAAAATATTTCTTTCAAATTATTTCATGCCGTGATATCTGCTGCAAAGAAATTACAGCTCATAATTAGCTTTGGAAAGTGTCTGTCTGGTGCCATTGCTTTACGAACTGAGGAAAGAACACATGAAGTATTCTAAACATGAGTCTTAATTATAATTATATCCTTAAAACTTTCAACTTTAAATTTCTTAATTTTTACAAAACTGTATTTCAAATATTCATATTCTTGAATGAAAATCATTATTGTGAAAAATACGTTTGAAAGAGTGAGTAATAAGTAACCCATGTACTGGGTGATCAAAAAGTCTGTACAAATTTGGAAACTTAGTAAATCACGGAATAATGTAGAAGGAGAGGTACAAATTGACACACATGCTTGGAATGACATGGAGTTTTATTAGAACCATAAAAAGTTCAAAAAATGTCTGACAGACAATAATTAGCATAACAAATTAAGACAAAGTAAAGATGATGTTCTTTACAGGAAATGCTCAATATGTTCACCATCATTCCTCAACAATAGCTTTAGTCGAGGAATAATGTTGTGAACAGCACTGTAAAGCATTTCCGGACTTATGATGAGCATTCGCGTCGGATGTTGTCTTTCAGCATCCCTAGAAATGTTGGTCGATCACGATACACTTACGACTTCAGGTAACCCCAAAGCCAATAATCGCACGGACTTAGGTCTGGGGACCTGGGAGGCGAAGCATGACGAAAGTGGCGGCTGAGCACACGATCACCACCAAACGACGCGCGAAAGAGATCTTTCACGCGTCTAGCAATATAGGGTGGAGCGCCAGCCTACATAAAAATCGTACGTTCCAGCACGTGTTTATCAGCCAGGCTGCGGATGATGCGATTCTGTAACATATCGGCGTACCTCTCACCCGTCACGGAAGCAGTTACAAAACCAGAATCACGCAGTTCGTAGAAGAAAAAAGGCCCGATAACGGTAGATGTGGTTCTAATAAAACCCCATGTCATTCCAAGCATGTGTGTCAATTCTTACCTATATATCTACATTATTATATATTAAGTTTTCAAATTTATACTGACTTTTTGATCACCCGATATATAACAATAGCTGTCAGCCCTAATGAAAGAGGTAGTTACATAAAATTGACATGTTGTGTTTGCATGTGACAAAAAAACGCAACGCACTTTTACGCTTATTTAAGTGCGAGTCATAACAGAAAGGTATGATGATGTATGTAGCTGTACTATGGACCAAATATTTGAACTCAAATCTTTTGTACTGATACTGATTTTACGAAAAGTTTCACGAAATTTGCCTTCATTTCCACTTGCAAATTGTGTACCGTATTTTCATTTTTAGAATCTGGTCACCCTAGTTTATAGGCTAAATGGTTGCAGGTTGTTCGGAAGTAAGTTATAAGTTGAAGTCGTGATTAACATTAAAGCAGTATATTTAGGAACAGGAGTACAGGGAGCAACATAGAGGAAGAAAGTGTGTGAAATTTCCATCTCTTTAAGACCGATCCAAGCATGCAGTTTCTTTAGCGTCTCCCAGGTCCGCTGACGGTAAACACCTCCGGTCTGCGAAAAACAAAATACACTATTGGCCATTAAAAATGCTACACCAAGAAAAAAATGCAGATGATAAACGGGTATTCATTGGACAAATACATTATACTAGAACTGACATTTGATTACATTTTCACGCAATTTGGGCGCATAGCTCCTGAGAAATCAGTAGCCAGAACAACCACCTCTGGCCGTAATAACGGCCTTGAAACGCCTGGACATTGAGTTAAATAGAGCTTGGATGGCGTGTACAGGTACAGATGCCCATGCAGCTTCAACACGATACCACAGTTCATCAAAAGCAGTGACTGGTGTATTGTGACGAGCCAGCTGCTCGGCCACCATTGACTAGACGTTTTCAATTGCTGAGAGATCTTGAGAATGTGCTGGCCAGGACAGCAGTCAAATATTTTCCGTATCCATTAAGGCCCGTACAGGACCTGCAACACGCGGTCGTTCATTATCCCGCTGAAATATAGGCTTTCGCAGGGATCGAATGAAGGGTAGAGCCACGGGTCGTATCACATCTGAAATGTAACGACCACTGTTCAAAGTGCCGTCGATGCGAACAAGAGGTGACCGAGACGTGTAACCAATGGCACCCCATACCATCACGCCGGGTGATACGCCAGTATGGCGATGACGAATACACACTTCCAATGTGCGTTCTCCGCGATGTCGCCAAACACGGATGCGACCATCATGATGCTGTAAACATAACCTGGATTCATCCGAAAAACTGACGTTTTGCTATTCCTGCACCCAGGTTCGTCGTTGCTTACACCATCGCAGGCGCTCCTGTCTGTGATGCAGCGTCAAGGGTAACTGCAGCCATGGTCTCCGAGCTGATAGTCCATGCTGCTGCAAATGACGTTGAACTGTTCGTGCAGATGGTTGTTGTCTTGCAAACGTCCCCATCTGTTGACTCAGGTACCGAGACGTGGCTGCACGATCCCTTACAGCCACGCAGATAAGACATCTCGACTGCTAGTGATACGAGGTCGTTGGGATCCAGCACGGCGTTCCGTATTGCCCTCCTGAACCCGCCGATTCCATATTCTGCTAACAGTCATTGGATCGCGACCAACGAGAGCAGCAATGTCGCGATACGATAAACCGCAATCGCTATAGGCTGCAATCCGACCTTTATCAAAGTCGGAAACGTGATGGTACACATTTTTCCTCCTTACACAAGGAATCACAACAACGTTTCACCAGGCAACGCCGGTCAACTGCTGTTTGTGTATGAGAAATCGGTTCGAAACTTTCCTCATGTCAGCTCGTTGTAGGTGTCGTCACCGGCGCCAACCTTGTGTGAGTGCTCTGAAAAGCTAATCATTTGCATATCACGGCATCTTCTTCCTGTCGGTTAAATTTTGCGTCTGTAGCACGTCAGTTTAGTGGTGTAGCAATTTTAATGACCAGGAATATATATATATATATATATATATATTTCATATTGGCCGCTCTGCGATATCAGCGTCGACCTTCCAACATCAGCACTTATGGCATGGCAAGTAGGCCTTCGTTTCCTCGCCCTGGCTGCTGAAAACGTCTAAAATTATTGTGACTGTTACAGAATTATTAATACTGTTTGTTTATTGTACATAACAGACTGTTTGTTAATGTGTAATATTGCTATTTCCATGAGCTGTTGTCCATATAATGTAGCCGTTATAAATATAAAACAGAGAGTCCATGTGTTTATGTTTACGAATTGTACACAAATCTACAGTTTTGTTCCAATCTCTATGAAATATTGCACACGTAGCTTCAAATGTTTGTAGAGCTTATGGGACTTAACTACGGGGCCATCAGTCCCTAAACTTACAAACTACTTATGAACTAGCTAATACTAAGGACGACACAAATATCCATGACCGAGGGGGGATTCGAACCCCCGACCGTAGTGGCAGTGCAGACCGTGACTGACGCGCCGCAGTCCCCTCAGCCACCGCGGCCGGCACGTAGCTTCAATCCATGAGGACGGTCGCCGTAGGTGTAAGGATCACGTACAACACATAGCTCACGATATATGACGTCATGAACAATGAGATGCGACAAAAACTGCTACATCACGCAAAAATGTTGCACACTTTGAAACACGTCCACTGAATGTGTGGTCGTGTTACATTTTGATTGATTCATTAAACTAAAGTGTTTCTGCACCATTAATGCTATCTATTTCTGTATTAATTATGCTATTCTTTTTATTAATGGTCACTGCCCCATGTTTATATATGTTAGCACCGATTTATATGTTTCCATCCGTGTGATTGAACTTGTGTGTTCATGTGAATGTGAAGTGTGCTCTTAACATTATTGACTGCCGCGCAATGGCTTACAGTGACCGCCTCTGAGAACGCATGGCTTCGTTTGTCGTCTGTGCTAGCGTCTGCTATGTGGCCAAAGACAAGCTTACTTGGCAAGATGGCTAGGTGGCCGTGTTCTTAGTATCGTACCATCGCCCGCTAGTATATTCCCAGCCTTCTCACTTCGCCCTAGTTCCGTGCTTTGGAGCGTACATCGAGAAGTTATCGCTGCGGCGCTAGTAGCGTGAACTAAACCCGCGCTTCACGAACATCGTAATAAACAGTAGAAACTAAGTAAACAGTGTAATTTCTTGTCGTTTGACTGCCTAGTCTAGCAAGAGTATACTGAGGTATGATCAGGGAATTTGGTGAACTGATTCCGTAATAAGAAGGTATGTAATCGGAGTAGATTGTTATTAGAAAACCACTACAGGATATGCAATAATCTGATCTTCATGAACCACTCAGTATTTTACGTACTATCGCCATCACCCACCCCCATGAACCACAGACATTGCCGAGGTGGGGTGGCTTGCTTGCCTCAACGATGCAGATAGCCGTACCGTAGGTGCAACTACAGCGGAGGGGTATCTGTGGAGAGGCCAGACAAACGTGTGGTTCCTGAAGAGGGGCAGCAGCCTTTTCAGTAGTTACAGGGGCAACAGTCTGGATGATTGACTGAACTGGCCTTGTAACATCAGTTAATGTGGCTTTGCCACACAGTTACTGCGAACGGCCGAAAGCAAGGGGAAACTACAGCCGTTACTTTTCCCGAGGACATGCAGCTCTACTGTATGAAAATATGATGATAGCATCCTCTCGGGTAAAATATTCCGGAGGTAAAATAGTCCCCCATTCGGATCTCCGGGCGGGGATTACTCAGGAGGATGTTGTCATCAGGAAAGACAATACTGGCATTCTACGGATCGGAGCGTGGAATGTTAGATCCCTTAATCGGGTAGGAAAATTAGAAAATTTAAAAAGGGAAATGGATAGGTTGAAGTTAGATATAGTGGGGATTAGTGAAGTTCGGTGGTAGGATGAACAGGATTTCTGGTCAGGTGAATACAGGATTATAAATACAAAAGCAGTTGGGGGTATCACAGGAGTAGGACTGATAATGAACAAGAAAATAGGAATGCGGGTAACGTACTATGAACAGCACAGTGATCGCATTATCATTGTCAAGGTAGATACGAAGCTAACACCGACAACAGTAGTACAGGTTTATATGCCAACTAGCTCTGCCGATGATGAGGAGATTGAAGAAATGTGTGAGGAGTTAAAGGAACTTAATCAAACAATTAAGGGAGAGGAAAACTTAATTGTGATGGGAGACTGGAATTCGGTAGTAGGAAAAGGAAGAGAAGGAAAAATAGTAGGTGAATATGGACTGGGCAGAAGGAATGAAAGAGGAAGTCGCCTGGTAGAATTTTGCGCGGAACATGATTTAGTCGTAACAAACACGTGGTTTAAGAATCACAAAACAAGGTTGTATACGTGGAAGAGACCAGAAGACACCGGAAGCTATCAGATAGATTTTATAATGGTATGACATAGATTCCGGAACCAGGTTTTAAACTGTAAGACATACCCAGGGGCAGATATAGACTCTGACCATAACTTGTTGGTCATGAACTGTAGGCTGAAACTGAAGAAACTACAAAAAGGTAGGAAAATAAGGAGATGGGACCTGGATAAATTGAAGGAACCTGAGGTTCTTAAGAATTTCAGAGGGAGCTTTAGGCAACAATTGACAGAAACAAGGGGAAAATAAAACAGTAGAAGAGGAATGGGTAGCATTGAGAGATGAAACAGTGAAGGCAGCAGAGGACAAAATAGGTAGAAAGGCAAGACCTACAAAAAATCCTTGGATATCACAGGAAATACAAAATTTAATTGATGAAAGGAGAAAATATAAAAATGCAGTAAATGAAACAGACAAAATGGAGTACAGACGACTAAGAAATGAGATTGACAGGAAGTGCAAAATAGCTAAGCAGGAGTGGCTAGAAGCCAAATGCAAATCTGTAGAAGACTTTATAAGAAGGGGAAAAGTACATACTGCCTACAGGAAAATAAAATACACATTTGGGAACAAGAAAAACAACGCTACGAATATCAAGAACTCGGATGGGAAACCAGTTCTCAGCAAAGAAGGGAAAGCTGAAAGGTGGAAAGAGTACATAGAGCAGCTCTACAAGGGAAATGACCTTAGAGACGATGTTGTAGGAAGGGAAGAGGAAGTAGATCAAGATGAAATAGGAGATACTGTACTGAGAGATGAATTTGACAGAGCCCTGAAAGACCTAGGTCGTAACAAGGCTCCAGGAGTAGATGACATACCCTCAGAGCTACTAAAGTCTCTGGGAGAGCCAGCCATGACAAAACTATTTGAACTGGTGTGTAAGATGTATGAGACTGGCGAAATACCCTCAGACTTTAAGAAAAATGTAATAATCCCCGTTCCAAAGAAATCAGGTGCAGACAGGTGTGAAAATTATAGAACCATCAGTTTGATAAGTCATGGTTGCAAGATTTTAACACGAATTATCTACAGGAGAATGGAAAAGCTGGTAGAAGCTGACCTCGGGGAAGATCAGTTTGGATTCAGGAGGAACGTAGGAACCCGGGAGGCAATACTCACTTTACGTCTTATCTTAGAAGATAGATTAAGGAAAGGCAAACGTACATTTTTAGCTTTTGTAGATTTGGAGAAAGCGTTTGACAATGTTGAGTGGAATACACTCTTTCAAATTCTGAAGTCATCAGGGGTAAAATATAGGGAACTTGTAAAAAACCCAGACCGCAGTTATTAGACTCGAAGGGCATGAAACGGAAGCATTAGTTGGGAAGGGAGTAAGACAGGGCTGTAGCCTTTCTCCGATGCTATTCAATTTGTACATCGAGCAGGTGGTGAAAGAAAGCAAGGAAAAATGTGGAATAGGGATTAACGTCCAGGGTGAAGAAATAAAAGCTTTGCGTTTTGCTGATGACATTGTAATTCTGTCAGAGACAGCAAAAGACGTGGAAGAGCAGTTGAACGGCATGGACAGTGTGTTGAAGAGAGCCTATAAAATGAACATTAACAAGAGCAAAACAAAGATAATGGAATGCAGTCTTAGAAAATCAGGCGATGCTGAAGGAATTAGATTAGGTAACGAAACAATAAAGGTGGTAGATGAGTTTTGTTACTTGGGCAGTAAAATAACATGCAATGGTCGCAGTACAGAGGATATAAAATGCAGAATGGCAATGGGAAAAAAAGCATTTTTGAAAAAATTGCTAACATCGAATATTAATTTAAATGTAAGGAAGTCTTTCCTGAAGGCATTTGTGTGGAGTGTTGCCTTGTACGGGAGTGAAACATGGACGATAAGTAGTGCGGACAGGAAGAGAATAGAGGCTTTTGAAATGTGGTGCTACAGAAGAATGCTGAAGATTAGGTGGGTGGATCGCATAACTAATGAAGAGGTACTGAACAGAATTGGTGAGTAAAGGAATTTTTGGCATACCCTGACTAAAAGAAGGGATCGCTTGGTAGGACACATTCTTAGACATCAAGGAATCGTAAATTTAGCATTGGAGGGAAGTGTGTGGGGTAAAAATCGCAGAGGGAGACGCTTATAGTAAGCAGATTCAAGTGGATGTGGGTTGCCATTCTTATGAGGAGATGAAAAGGCTTGCTCAGGATAGAGTAGGGTGGAGAGCTGCATCAATACAGTCTCCGGACTGAAGACCATAACAACAACAACATGTTTCATACGCGGTCTCTAATTTTCAACCCCAACGGTATACCTGGTCTGATTAGTTACTCTTTATGATCTTACCACATATTACTTTAACAAAGTAAGGTTTTAATTTGCCAATAGCAATGGTGTATTGATGTGTACCTTCCTGCACAAGCCGAAGTGGCAAAGCGAAAGGAGTTTCATTTCACGAATTTCCCAGCCAAAGCGATGTCAGAGAACAGTGGCTGAAATCAATATCAAGAGCAGATTTTACGCCCAATTTCAACTTTAGACCGTGTGTGGTCTGTAGTCCGGCCGCGGTGGCCAAGCGGTCTGCGGCCCGTCAGTCACGTTCTGCATGGTCACTACGGTCGGGGGTTCGAATCGCCCCTCGGGCATGGATATTTGTACCGTCCTTAGTAGTAGCTAGTTCATAAGTAGTTTGTAAGTTTAGGGACTGCTAACCCCGTAGTTAAGTCCCATAAGCTCTTCAAATATTTGAACGTTTGTGGGATGTAGCCTTTATTTCCGAGAGGCTGATTATCGGCTTGGATTAAAAATTAAGAAATTACTAGATGCTGCTGTTCCCTCTGTTTTTATTTCTTATCCTGCTTATGAAGTGTTGCAAGCAAAAGAAGTACGTAGAACTATTAAAAAACCTGTAGTGAATATCACATACGAAAAACGAAAACAATGAAGAAACCCATGATCAAAACATTAAATTCAACGTCCGACTGTTCGAAAATCATGGCAGTAATAGTTGTTCTTCCATCCATTCACATCCAGTGTGATATTTTAGAGGAAAAGCTGATGAAAATAGAGCAAAATAAATTGCGTGTCAAATTGTGGAGGTCTAGTGTCAACATTTTACATCTTGAAAAGAAACTTGAAATCACTCATGAGCTGGAGACTTAAAACAACAATTATCAAAAACGTTGTCCAAAATAATTGAAACTGTTGAGCATTATCCATCAAAAGATAAATCTTCCTTTCTTGTTGTACAAATAGAAAATTTCAATAAATCCTGTCCGAGATGGACAGAAAATATTATAAAACATAATATAGTATGGGAATCCATTTCACCTAAAGCGTATAGATATGCTTAAAAAATATCGTGCATTTACCTTCTAAGAACACATTGTCCCGCTACTTGGAAGACATAATGCGAAACATGTGTTTCCGATCTTGTTATCCTCTGAAGCTAAACGTCGGAACGAGGCTGAAAGATTTTGTTCTTTGATAGTGGATGAAATGGCGATGCTTTCTTTGGTAGTAAAACTACACCTGGTAGAAAAAGCTATCAAAATACTAGCGATACTACATCTAAAGTTGAGGGCAAGAGCATGAGCGAATTTGAAATTCTCGCGAGATAATATGTAAAACAATCATACCAGTCTCTTAAAAAAACATTGGAGCAGAAGTGACTGAACGTTTTGAACGGGCGAAGTATTTAAATAGCAAGTTTATAAACAGAAAAATAATCCGAATGTCACAAATGTCGTAAGTGCGTATAGCGGCAGACGGCCAGACTAAGGCACGCTTGCAGCGCTCCAGTGGCGAATGTGAGTACTTCCTGACTTTCGGTGATTTTCCAGGAGTGGGGAGGCTGGGAGTATACTAGCGGGCGATGGTCGTACCCACCTAATCTTGGACGAAAGAGGTGACAGGAGACCTCTCTGGGAGCGGTTGTAGAGGGAATTGTCTTGGCCAGGTAGCAAGGGTTGATAAAAACTAGTCTACGAACGCGCTCTGCGTCGCTTTTAGCGAGCTGTACATCCGGTGTGTGGCAGGGGGAGGTTTTCCTCGCCTTAGAGCCGGCACTCTTCATTCTGGCTCTGACAACTGAGGAAGTAAGTACTCCGCCGAATCATGTTGAGGGAAAGGCATGCTGTTAGGACTTAGATTTATTTGTGATCAAGCTGTCTTGGTTTTTCAGTGATAGTTCTTTTGAGTAATTCTTTCGCTATGAGAGGCGAAGTTTCTTAATTTACAGAACTCGAGTAAGTTCAGTGTAAATTTAATATTTGCATTTTCATTCCAGTGATGATTGTGAGTCCGGTTTTGCTCAAGTTAGAATACACGTGTGTGGCCTTCAGCCTTTGTGTAAACTGAGTTTGTTTGAATTTCCTTGTGTTTTTAACTAAAGTTTTCACATCGTTTCTGTATCCGCAAGTATGCTAAATATTTCTCAGATTTTCTGATTTGATTCTGTCTTTCCTGTCTTGTATGACCGATTGCACCACTTGCTTTCGTAACGGTCGTTACATCGGCCTTCGCCAGGCTTTTGTTCATAGTAGCTTTCTTCTATACGAATTCTCGAATGTGATTTACTCACTTAAAAAAATGTTTAAATGTTTGTATAGTCTATGGGACTATACAAACTACTTACAAACTACTTATGAACTACTTACAAACTAGGACGACACAAATATCCATGCCCGAGGGGGGATTCGAACCCCCAACCGTAGTGGTTTTAATCACTTATTCCAAATTAATTTCAGTTTGTAAATGCTATGAAATTCGGCCTGGTCCCACACTATGTGGTACTTAAGAATAATGAGCCGCTGCCTACCCGAACGTGAGTTCGTTAAGTGCAGAGTATATTTAAAAATTTGTGATCAAGATACCTGCCATCTCATCAAGACACCACCGACGCTTCGTTTCGCCGCTGCTTCATGTGTTCCAGGATTGTAATGTACTGCCTAGCATTACGTGCATGTCTGTTAGTGATTGAATGTGCTTTCAGCTACCCATTTTGTATTTGAAACTTTCCTCCCATGTTACCTCCATATTCATAAAGGGCAGAAACAATTTTAATAGGGGCAGTAATTTTATGATTTAATTCACTTCTGTACAAGGTGTGTGCTTAATTTGGTCTCCCCACATTTATTTGCTTGCTTGTTTTTTTTTTTTTTTTTTTTTTTTTTTTTTTTTTTTTTTTTTTTTTTTTTTGTTTTTTTTTTTTTACTGAATAGATTATGATTTTAAAGTATCAAACCTCTGCTTTATGATTTCACGCTCCCTGTTCCATGTTTAATTATATATTCATTTATTTTTAACGTTGATTTTGTGTTTGTTAAAATGTTGACTGCTCCCTTAAGGAGTGAGCAGTTAGATAAATTTGCATTTCGCATGCACCGTGGCCACTCATAAGGTAATTTAGAGCAGCAGTGAGCGTTTTAACTTAGATTTGCTTATTTTTAATAACAGGCTACTTTCAATTTCCTCCGAAATCACTGCACCGACTTCAACCAAGTTTGATACACATATTCCTTACCATGAGGTAATAGTTGCTGCATGGTTAAGAATCACATACAACACACGGTTCAGGAGATACGACGTCATAAACAATAGGAATCGCAAAAATCTGCCACATAATGCGACGAGACTTTATTCATACACTGTACGAGAATGAGAGTATTTAATGACTAGCAACAAACTTTAAACATAATTTCAAATCTTTATTATGTTTTTCTCACTGACAACCACAGTAAAATGATGAAAGGAAAAAAGTTTATCCCTTATTAATTTTATGTTATTCATGGACTAAAACTACGGCATTCAGTGTGACATTAAAATTTCTAATTTGTACACTAGAAATTGTAGCCGAAGGAAATTTTACAGACAGTATACACACATATAGCTGAATGTACCTTGGAAATTGTATCACACTACGACACGTAGTTCATGATATTTGAACACATAAACAGTAACATTCATGGAAAACTACCCCCCTCATGCACCAAATTTTAATATATCATTTCTTTACTACTAATTGTATTCGGAACAGGTTTTAGACACAAATGAATATACACCCGAAAAATTATACAACTGTACAACATGAAACACACACATTGCCGAGGTGGGGTGGCTTGCGTGCCTCAACGACGCAGATAGCCGTACCGTAGGTGCAACCACAGTGGAGGGGTATCTGAACGTGTGGGTCCTGAAGAGGGGCAGCAGCCTTTTCAGTAGTTACAGGGGCAACAGTCTGGATGATTGAGCTGGCCTTGTAACATCAGCTAACATGGCTTTGGCATGCAGTTACTGTGAACGGTTGAAAGTAAGGGGAAACTACAGTCGTTATTTCTCCCGAGGACATGCAGCTCTACTGTATGACTATATGATGATGGCGTCTTCTTGGGTAAAATATTCCGGAGGTAAAATAGTCCCCCATTCGGATCTCCGGGCGGGGACTACTAAGGAGGATGTCGTCATCAAGTAAAACAAAACAGGCATTCTACAGGTCGGAGCGTGGAATGTTCTAAACCTTAATCGGGTAGGTAACCTAGAAAATTTGAAGAGAGAAATTGATAGGTTAAAGTTAGATATGGTAGAGATTAGTGAAGTTCGGTGGCAGGATGAACAGGATTTCTGGTCAGGTGAGTACAGGGTTATCAATACAAAATCAGTTAGTGGTAACACAGGAGTAGGTTCGATAACGAATAAGAAAATAGGATTGCAGGTAAGTTACTATGAACAGCATAGTGAACGCGTTATCGTAGTAAAGATAGACATGAAGCCAACACCAACCACAGTAGTGCAAGTTTATATGCCAACTAGCACGGCCGATGATGAGGATATCGAAAAAATGTATGAGGAGATAAAAGAAATCATTCAGAAAGTTAAGGGAGACGAAAACTTGATTGTGATGGGGGACTGGAACTCGGTAGTAGGAAAGGGAAGAGAAGGAAATGTAATGGGTGAATATGGACTGGAAAAATGGAATGAAAGAGGAGATTTCTTGGTAGAATTTTGCGCAGAGTACAATTTAATGATCACCAACACTTGGTTTAATCATCATGAAAGAAGGCTATATACATGGAAGAGACCAGGAGACACTGGAAGGCACAAGATTGACTTTATAATGGTAAGGAATAGATTTAGAAACCAGGTTCTAAACTGTAAGACATATCCAGGGGCAGATATAGACTCTGACAATAACTTATTGGTTATGAACTGCAGATTAAAACTTAAGAGACTGCAGAAAGGTAGAAAGATCTGGAGATGGAACATGGACAAATTGAACCTGAGGTGGTTGAGAGTTTCAGAGGGAGCATTAGGCAAGGAATGTAATACAGAAGAAGTAGAATGGGTAGCTCTGAGAGATAGGGTAGTGAAGGCTACAGAGGACCATATAGGCAGAAGGACAAGGCCAAATAGAAATCTCTAGGTAACACAAGATATGATGAAATTAATTGATAAGTGGAGAAAATATAAAAATTCAGCAAGTGAAACAGGAAAAGGGGAGTACAAACGACTGAAAAATGAGATTGACATGAAGTGCAGACTGGCTAAGCAGGAGTGGCTAGGGGACAAATGCAGAACCGTAGAAGAATGCATAACTAGGGGAAAGATAGATAAATAAAAAAGATAGATAAATAAAAAAGATATTAGGAGGCAAGAAAACCAGCTGTATGAATATCAAGAACTCAGAAGGAAAACCAGTACTAAGCAAAAAGGGGAAAGCTGAACTGTGGAAGGAATATGTAGAGGGCCTATACAAAGGAAATAAACTTGAAGGCAGTATTCTCGAAATGGAAGACGAAGTGGAGGAAGATGAGATAGGAGATATGATACTGCGATGATAATTTGACAGAGCGCTGAAGGACGTGAGTCGAAACAAGGCCCCCTGGAGTAGATGATAATTTTTTTTTTTTTTTTTTTTTTTTTTTTTTTTTTTTTTTTTTTAATGTTTGTTAAGCTTATGGGACTTAACTACGGGGTCATCAATCCATAAACTTACAAACTACTTATGAACTAGCTAAGACTAAGGACGGCACAAATATCCATGCCCGAGGGGGGATTCGAACCCCCGACCGTAGTGGCCGTGCAGAGCGTGACTGTAGCGCCTCAGTCTCCTCGGCCACCGCGGCCGGCAGTAGATGATATTCCGTCTGAACTGCTAATATCGTTAGGAGAGCCGGTCGTGGAAAAATTGTATCACCTGGTATGCCAGTTGTATGTGACAGGGGAAATACCCTCCGACTTCAAGTAGAATATCGTAATTCGAATTCCAAAGAAAGCAATTGCAGACAAGTGTGAAAATTACAGAACTATCATTCTAATAAGTCACGGTTGCAAAATACTTACACGAATTATTTACAGACGAATGGAAAAACTTGCTGGAATCCGACCTCGGAAAAGATCAGTTTGAATTTAGTAGAAATGTAGGAACACGGGAGGCAATACTCACATTACGACGTATCTTAGAAAATAGGCTAAGGAAAGGGAAACCTACGTTTTTAGCGTTTGTCGATTTGGAGAAAGCTTTTGACAATGACTGGAATACACTCTTACAAATTCTGAAGGTTGCAGGGGTTAAATATAGGGAGCGAATAGTTTTATTCAACCTATACAAAAACCAGACAGCGGTTATTAGAGTCGAAGGGCAAGAAAGGGACGCAGAAGTTCGGGAGTAAGACAGGGTCGTAGCCTTTCCCCAATGTTGTTCAATCTGTACATTGAGCAGGCAGTGAAGGAATGTAAGGAGAAATTTGGAGAGGGCGTTAAAGTGCAGGGAGAAGATATAAAAACATTACGTTTTGCCGATGACATAGTAATTCTGTCAGAGACCGCAAAAGATCTGGAAGAGCAATTGAATGGAATGGACAGTGTCTTGTAACGAAGATATAAGATGAACATTAAAAAGAGTAAAACGAAGGTAATGGAATGCAATGTCAGAAAATCAGGCGATGCTGAAGGAATTAGATTAGGTAATGAGACAATAAAATTAATAGATGAGTTTTGTTATTTGGTAGCAAAATAACTTCTGATGGCCGAAGTAGAGAAGATATAAAATGCAGAATAGCTTTGGGAAGAAAAGCGTTTCTAAAGAAACGAAACTTGTTAACATCCAATATTAATTTAAATGTTAGGAAGTACTTTCTGAAAGCATTTGTCTGGAGTGTACCATTGTATGGGAGAGAATCGTAGATGATAAGGAGTTCAGATAAAAAGATGGTAGAAGCTTTTGAAATGTGGTGCTACAGACGAATGATGAAAATTAGATTGGTAGATCACGTAACTAATGAGGAGGTGCTTAACCGAATCGGGGAGAAAAGGAGTTTCTGGCGAATCCTGACTAAGAGAAGGGTTAGATTGGTTGGACACATTCTGAGACATCAAGGTATTGTCAACTTAGCATTAGAAGGAAGCGTGTTGGGTAAAAATCGTAGAGGGAGACCGAGCGACGAATATAATAAGCAGATTCAAAAGGATGTAGGTTGCCGAACGTATTGTCAGATGAAGAGACTTGCACAGGACAGGGTAGCGTGGAGAGCGGCATCAAATCAGTCTGCGGACTGAAGACCACAACAACAACAACAACAACACAACATATAACTCAATAAATATGAGATCGTACGAATTTTATGTCATTTGTATTTTGATTACTATCTTTCTTTGTTTGGATACTGTACTTATAATTTTGTACTTTATGCAAGACAGCCATATTTGTTATATATTCTCCGATAAATATAACACGTTTTAGAAGAAAGGAGATGGACAGAGAGAAGGAATAGGAGAAGTACTAACTCAAGGCAGGTATAAATAACTAAATACCCTGGCAACGCCGGGTTTTTAGCTAGTGTTCGTATAAATAGCATCACACCCAGTCCAATACGTTAGAAATGTTCTACATCTACATAAAAACTCTGCAAGTCACATTGAAGTGCATGGAAGAGGGTTTATCGAACAGTTTTTATTATATTTCTCTACAGATCTATTTTCTAGTAGCTCTCAGAAAAAGGAACACCTAAACCTTTCTGTTTTTGATCTGATTTCTCTTATTTTATTATGATGATCGTGTCTCCTTATGTATGTGGGTGCTAACAAAATATGTTCGCATTCGGAAGAGAAAGTTGGTGAAAGCAATTTCGCAGATAGAGCTCCCCACAATGAATAATGCATTTCTTTTGATGATTTTCACCCCAACTCTTGTATCATTTCCGTGATATTCTCTATCCTATATCGCGGTAACACAAAATGAGCTACCCTTCTCTGAGCTGTATTTTGGTTCTCGTAATAAATGTACTTTCTGTTCTAATGTTATTTATCATTTTTATATGGCATTGTTTGGTAAAAATTTCGTATAATCTGCTATTCCAAAATAATGCAAAGGCATCTTTTATATCGTCAGGAACCACAATACAATCAGTACGTTATTCCTAAATGGGCTATCACACACTCAACATTCTTTGCTAAGTACTGAGTATTGTGCAGTAATATTGACTATGTAAGAGCTTTATTAACAGTTCGTGCAATTAATTGAAAGAGACCCCAAAGCTTTAGAAATAGCAGTCTTGCTACAAATATTGATACACGACATTCTTGGCATTATTATATATTTATAACCTGATTTTAAGAAAACTATCGTGGGAAACGTCCGATGTCTGCAGGTTTCCTTCTGATATTATTTCTCGATAAAGAACTAACTTTCGTTGGGTTGTGCATCGTAGTTACTGTGCTGCTTCAAATAAAGTAATGAATTGCGCGATATTTTAAAGAGTTTGCAGGGGTAAAAATACATTGGGTAGACTTTGTGTCTCGGTTTTACATCAAACATTGTTGCATATGCAATAGAGATAAATTTAGAAAATTTATATATAACTTATAGAGAAGAATGTCTCAGTTTTGCTCAAGATATTGGTTTATATATCCGACGCACGTATGTGTGCAACAAACCCAATTTTGTTATGTGGTGATAACATTTTTCATATTTCATAAACAGTCCAATATTAAAATGAGACTTTTCCAAATGATGGTACACGAAGAGTCGCACTTTATGTATAATAAATAATCGAAACTTATTTTTTCACCGAGATTTGAGAGTAATCAGCGGTATATCCTTAGGGTGCGCAGATTATGCGTCGTCTGAATAACACGAGGAAATTATGGTGTTATTGTTAACCAATACAAAGTATATTATGCCTGTGAAGTTGCTTGATAATGCTCCAATCCCCCAGATGACGTAAGAAACGTGATGTACGGTAATGCTGACAACTCAACTGTCCGCTGCCAGCCAGCTCCTGGCAGTATGGTGAGGCGCTGACAACGGCTTCACTGACGAATACTAACTCCACATGCGTCAGACCCGGCCACTGGCGGCTAAAGGTGGCAATTGATGCCTGCGACTGCGATGGATCGTCAGTGGCTGGCTGCTCGCGCATGAGTTTGGAGTGCGGCGGCAACCGCAGGACTGCACCAGTGAGCAGTGTTGCGATGGGCGTCGCGACGACTCGAGGCACTGGCGGAAGGATGGCGAGCCGAAGGAAAACGGATATGAACCACTCATAAGATATGAGCTCGTCTAGCCATTAAGCTACTGCCTTTGTACATTGAACAGATTTAGATTTCATGGCAATCTAGTGACATATACAAGAATAGACAGAAAATATTCGGAGAGATAAAAGAGAAATGAAGGTTCGAAAATGATCCGTTTTGGCTTCTAGGGTTTTGGAAATAATAAATGTGACTGGTGTTTGCTGATATTTCTTATTTAGGTGATCTGTACACGCGTAAGGAAATTCATGACAACGTTAATGTAACATTTTCCTTAATTTCATTCATATCAATACGGTCCATTTTGTGGCGCGCCATAAAAATTCTTAGTTCATATGAACAAAGATAAATGTTGTAGTGTACCATTTAGATTCAAATGTCGTGTACGATATGGATGAGATCTTCGATATTTTAAAATCTTATTGTGTTCCATATTCCCTGGAAGATGGTTTAGGATGGAAAGCGGTCAGAATGAAATTAAATTATAACACTACAGAAAACATTATTACAACTGTTGTTGATACATTTAACGAACTACAGAAAAATATTTTGTTTGGTATGTGTTTGCTATATATTGATCTCGGAAAAATTTCAACTGTACGTTTTCGAACACTGGAACTTATTTCAAAACCAATACAGAAGGTGAATCCATCATTTAAAATTTAAGAAAAAAAATTTCTGAGACGAAATATGCAAGCTGCATCAGAAGTTTCAGATAAACACACTCCTGGTCTCATAAACAGCGCCGCAATCGTAAATAAGAAAATAAAAGAACAATTACCTTAGCGTCACTGCGTTGCCTTTTTCTTTTTTCAGCTGCACTGATGGATTTGTTGAACTGGTTGAAAGATTTTATCTGTATGTCACTCTCTATAAGTCCCAATTCATGTGCAAACTGGCTGACGTTTAATCTAAAGAATGAATTTCATCTCGTCATTTAAAAGGTGACTGTTAATAAAAATTTTTTAACAGCGTTCATGGTCATGTGTTACAAAGATAGAATCAATATATAGAAAACCTTAAAAGTTAAAATCTGCGATGTCACAGTGAAGTACACGGCGAAGTGATGAAATAATGAACCAAAATTTCCATCCCTCTGGAGAATACACACACAACTGCAAGAAGTCGCACATGGAATTAACACTAAAAAGACTGCCATTAATGATGCTTCACAAATAAATAAGCGAAACGCCTTTCATTTAGTTACAATAGGCGGAAATAAACCTCCACAAATATTAAATACTGTTTAATTAATACCTCGTTTCATCGCAATAACCATAGTTATTTCTATATACCAGTAGATAAAAAAAGCTTTGAGTATTAATGATCGTGTAAAACATGAATTCCTATCAAAAAAAGTGTTCAATATCCTTAATAGTTTATAAAATGTGATAGTTGTCACCGCCCAATTCACATTGCATATGGAGAGAACTGGCGCGCTAGTCACGACGCTCCCGTACCGTAGGTATACGAGCCAAAATCTCGAAAACGGAGACAGGTACCGTCCTGCTCTCAACTTTAAAAATAATTTCTAATTATTAACTTTATTTCATCCGCAACTATGTATGACCTAAAATGAACCATACGCAAAGTAACCAGCGACTACATTTTTCGATGTAAACACTTCAACTTTAATGCAATAGGTTACTTATAAATTAAGTATCTGAATAAATATGAGGAATTTTGAGAAAATAGACACTTCGTTATCAAGCTGGGGTATGAAACTACAAGATATGCAAAAACCAAATTTGTTTGCGCGTTAGTTTCCTGTAACTCGACAGAGATGTAATAAGGAGTGGAAAAAATACGCGCAACCGAAAGTAATGCTTATTAATTTTTTTAAAAGGAAAACGAGTCTCTGTAAAGAAAAATAGCTTTGCTCCCTTAACAAGCGGTATTTTTTTACAGCAAGAAAATCGGAAATTTTATTTTCGTTATGAATTTTCTTAGTCGCCGACATTGGGAAATGGCAGCGTCTCCCGTCATGTTGTGGCCTTGCCACGGGGGGTCGAGACGCAGTCGCAGTTGACAGCCGCCTCTTGGACAACCCACCTTAAGGCTGCGCTCACAGTGCCACCGACAGACGCCGTCGACCGAGTGTAACTGAAAACATCGACCGACAGCGTGGTCACACTGCATCCGATGTAGATTGTCCCTTGGTCGGGTTAAGGACGAGGTTAAGTTAGAATCTATTCTGTGTCTGAAGTATATTAGATTTCAATTCCCTGGGGTGCAATGGATTCCATCGACATTTTTATGCTTCGAAATTAGTGCTACAAAGCAAGCGGCTTTTGTTATTAATAAAGACATCGAATGCATACGAATGAGTTACATCTTTCTCGAAATAAGAGTGGCTAGGACTGTGTACTATCCTCAGTTACCGTTACTCCCAGATAATCTTCACGAATATATGAGGTACCGGTAAAAGGAGAAATTTCTATTACATACTTGTGATATTTTGTGGTGTCACTGACAAGCAATATTACAGTTTTTATGAATTTATTTGAATTTGTGCAGACATACAGTACCAGTTAACTTATATGCTTTAAATAATGGAAAAACTACACCAGTTAGGTAAGTTTGTTGTTTATCAAAACGAGTTTCGAGAATTTATTCACATCTTTTTGTTCATTTGTTTACATATGTTCTGTACTTTTTCGACATTTGGACTTTCCAATAAACTGTAATCCGACCATAGATTCAAAATTATATACCGATTGTGATATTTATCGTCTTCTGGGTGCCACGATCTCTTTCTTTCTTTCTTTCACTAATCGTATCAGTTTCACTGTTCATATCTGCCGTTGAGAACTTCTGTTGATTTGACAAACAAACTGATTTGAATTTCACCAACTGTCGTCCGAAGTCTCTACGTTCTGGCGATGAGATCGGCTACACTCTTACCATGTCCGTAGTGGAGTACTGATTTAAAACGTTCGGCCTTTTTTCGCCTATGTCTGTCGTCGGTAAAACCCACCAATATCGGAGCCACTGTGACCACAGCCGAAGGTGCTGTTTTATCTTGTTAATGCCTCGCCGCGCCATGGTTTGACTGATTTCTGTTCTGTTGCTTACATCTTGTGTTTCTTGCATAAGTCTAAATGAATATTGCGGTAGTTTTGAAATGGATAGCGAAAACATTGTGCAAAACCTATTACAAACCCCTCCTTCATAACTATATTAACAGAGAAGAAACAAACGATTGTCAATGGAAGACCTCGTCCTACCTTAATACTATATACGTGTGCAAAAGCAAAATGTTGTCTACTGGAAAGGGATTTGAGAGGCAATCTCGAAAGGAGTTGTATGAGATATCAGAGCGGCGGTGGAGTGGCTGAGCGTTTCCAAGGTGGCTGGCTGTGGAGCGCTCCGCTGCTCGCCGTCGGAGGTTCGAATCCTTCCTTGGGCATGGGTGTATTTGTTTCCTTATCATACGTTAGTTTAAGTAGTTCGTAAGCCTACGGACTGATGACGAGAGTAGTTAAGTCTCATAGATTTACAAACATTTGAACATTTGAGTTATCAGATCGTCTTTGGGGCTGTGATGTTCAAATTTTCAAATATTTGTAAACCTACTGGACCAAAATGCTGTGGTCACCAGTCCCTAGACTTACAAATTACTTAAACTAAGAACAACAAACACACCCATGCCCGACAAAGGACTCGAATCTCCGACGGGAACGGCAGCCCAGTCCATAGCGTGACGTCTTAGACCACATGGCCATATCGCGCAACTGTGATGTGTCAATCAAATTTTATTGTTGGACCTGTCTGATATTTAGTACAAAGAAAAATATTTGAAATTACAAAGAGTATTGTGGTTTTGTTAGTAGTGTTTACGGTAAGAATGGTGTCATATCAGTTGTGTTTCGGTGTGTATTAGCTCGTTTTGGATTAAAATACGTAGATATTTTACGAGTGTTGATACTCGATGGACTAAGACTTTATCTATTTTGAGTTAACGATTATCTAGCGTTATGTGATCGTGGGTATCATTGTTTTGCGCAATTGTTTAGAGGAATTAGAGGAAATGTTGGTTAGCTCGATAATTCTTTAGGGGTTCCGATCGAACGTTTGTGGTATGTAGTGTACTTTAGGACTTTTTTATTGGTACATTGCGCTTGCATCGTAATCAGAAAAACATGTAGAAATATGATGGTCGATGTATGTGTATCTGTTAGAGGCCTGACGCGTTCCTGCATTGTGATGACCAGTGGAAAGAGTCTCTCGTTGGGATGCGTTACAAACGTTTGCAATCATTACATTGCACGTATGCATTTGTACTGTAAGCGAAAGGTGTAGACACGAGATGTTCAGTGCCTGCTGAGCTGACGCTCTTCTCCCACTGCGGATCGTTATTTGTGAGGCCTAAGGTGCACTACTTTCGTCGTTAAGTTGTTGGTTTAAACGTTTTTGTCTGTGTAATACTATTCTGAGAGGTATTAGGATTATATCCACGTTGACGAATATTTTGGACTCTAGAGGGTCTACTAAATTTCATTGTGTTTAACACGTTGGCTGACGTGTGGCCGCCGGCGGCCACAGCAGACGGCTCTAGCGCGCATCTGACGTCATCGCGTCAGTTAATGTGTTAAGCGATGTCTATTATCTATCCATCATCGTCGGTATTTTGACATAGGACTTCGAAATACGTGAGGTTTGTTGGTGTCTGGGGTGATGGCGACAACATTTTTAACGATCGGGTGTAGCGTTGTAAAGGGTTGGTCGACCTTGCTCTACAGAAGTGAAAGTCTATTGTAAGCATACTCCCACTTACATAGGTATAAAAGATCACCAGAATAAAATACGAGATATCAGAGTTCGAAAGGAGAGATTCAGGTGTTCTTTCTTCCCGCGCGCTATTCGAGAATGGAATGGGAGATAAATAGTATAAAGGTGGTTCGATGAACCCTCTGCCAAGCAATTAAATGTGATTTGCAGAGTATCCCACGTAGATGTAGATGAAGCATGTTGCATCCAAGCGGTCGGGGCAGGTACAGATTACCGTTAAATCCTCTAGATTATGGGGGAGATGTTTGCGTAGAGACTCAGCAGCTTGCGGTTCCTTGGTTGTTGTATTGGCGAGTGTCATTTCGAACGAGAATGTTGATAGGACAGTCCTATAGAAAGAAAATGTTATTGCGTACAGACGGAAATCGGTAACTGACCCATCTTAAATTATTTCATTGCATTTTCTTTTTTATTGTTTATTGTGAATCTCCAAGGAAATACTGTTGTTAAACAGGGTTTCGTTTTGTTTAAACATGGAGAAGGGACAATGTGTGGAGAGCTCGATAAGTGGTATTTGCAAGTTTCACCTGTGTCTGTTAAATGTTGTAAGGACTTGGAGCATTGCGAAAAGAATTTTTCGGGATACGATGGACTCGTCTGTATGTTTGATTAGCGCAAAACGTTTTACCTTGTGACGTTTCATAGGAAATATTAAACATCCTGAGTTAAAAAAAACCTCAGGATAAAACAGTCACTAGTAATATTTTGAAACTAGAATATTTTAAATTTTATGAAACTAACAGTTTGTCTAACAATTATATCAGTTTCAAACTATTTACGAAAAACTATAATTGTCATCTATTAAGTTTTGATAAAGCATACACTTTCATGAACATTTTTTCAATTGTAAATTGTCGTTACCTTAAAATTTTGGTAAAATCTTGAATTTAAAGATCAATCATAAGACCTCAGGTGCGGACTCGTTTGTTTACATGAACTTACAGCCTAGCGGCCGTGTAGCGAAATACGCACCATTTACCTTTAAATAATTTATTGCATGAATTGTAACCTTTTTTTACCAACTTTTGTTACCAGTTATATTATTTGTTAATCACTAAATCGAACTGTATAAATTTCTGCAAAATTTGTAGTCAATTTATTTGAAACAGAATTGGTAAACGTCACGTCACGTCACGTCACGTCACGTATTCGCGACTTGGGCACCAAAATCAATGTATTTAAACATGCCGCTACTGACGGCAAGCGGCAGTTGATGGCAGTTGTAAGTTGTAAGCAGTTCTAAGCTGCTGAAAGTCGTAGACAGCTGTGGTACGTTCTTGTAAGTTCGGTTGCCAGGAGCTTTGGACCAGATGTATACAGTGCTGTAGTGTGATGGAAGAATCAATAAAATTCCGTTCTCATCTAACAACGACTTTATTTTGGTAGAAGAACATTGGAGAATGTGATGCTATTAACTTGACCAAGAACTTCTCTTTCTTTTTAAAGTTTGATTCGTTGTGTGGCTTGGAGTGCTTTAGTAACAAAAAACTCTAGCGACGACCTAAGCCCCATTAACACAGGCCACGCAACGTCTCAACCGTCGTAAATGAAACTCAACATTCTGTGTGTGAGATAAGGTGTGCTCCACGCCAAATAAGTTTGTGTTGTGAAAGAAATAAGGTTTTAAATCCGCGATAGTTCGAAGACTAAAAAAAGTGGATAAGTTTGCAGCAATGTAGACTGTGTGAATGTTTCTCAAAGGAAAGCTCGTAGAGACCATTATAAAAAAAATTTTCGTCTTGTATGTCTTGACGGTCGTGTGCTTTTTGTGAATTTGTATCTATGGAAGTGGGATGGGTACAGGAATGATTTTGATGTTCAAGTTACAATTGAAGGATACTAACAGTCTTGTACAGGTGTTTAGTTGCACTGATGCAAGGTGTCTCGATGTGAGCTGTATTTGCGTTACTGATAAACGTTTTTATTTTTATAACGATATTCTCCTCTAGGTCGTACTTTGCTCGCGGTTACAATTACCCATTTTCGTAGTGTCAGTCGCATGTATTGGGAAAATTTTTTCAAGGAAATGATTTCACTCACCGATTTTCGGTATTCTCACCTGTAAATTTCAATTCTTTTTGGCCCACTTTACGACTGTCTTTTGACAGCTCGAAAATTTAAATGAAAATAACGCCTTAACCGTTCGTATGACACGGAAACTGAATACATGAATTTGTAGAGGAGAAATTTCTCTATAACTATGTTCTCTTATGATTTTTTGATATCTTCATCAGGTGTGACCTGAGACTGATTTCCGAGAGGACCATGTCCAATATTTATGTCTGCTGCCTTCCCCCTCCATTGGTAGTTGTAGGTGCTCCCTCTGTGGTCCGCGCCCGATAGATCCGCCTCTGAGAGTTCCATCTGCAGTCTGGTGCTCCATTTGCGGACCGCGCCCGCTCGCTGAGCTGTTCTGGAGCATTGATATACTGTTTTCCTTTTGCTGTGACCCTGACTGATCTCTTCTGTGGTCCGCGCCCACCAAACCTGCCGCTAATCATGCCATCCGCGGTCTGGCATTCCGTGTGCGGTCTGCGCCCACTCCCTGAGGTGTTCTGGGGCGCTGATGTCCGTAGTGGCCCTAGGTGCTCCCTCTGTGGTCCGCGCCCACCAAACCTGCCTCTGATCGTGCCATCCGCTGTCTGGCGTTCCGTCTGCGGTCCGCGCCCGCTCGCTGAGGTATTCTGGGGCGCTGATGACAGTAGTGGCCCTAGGCACTCCCTCTGTGGTCCGCGCCCGCCAAACCTGCCTCTGATCGTACCATCCGCAGTCTGGCGTTCTGTTTGCGGTCCGCGCCCACTCGCGGAGGTGTTCTGAGGCGCTGATGTTACTTTTTCCGTCCGCTGCAGCCCAGGGTGCTCTCTATGTAGTCCGCACCTGTCGTACCCACCTCTGAGAGCTTTATCTTCGATCTGGCGCTCCCTATGTGGTCTGCGCCCGTTGTGCCCTCTCCTGGACGTTGTATCTTCAGTCCCGTCCTCCTGTTGCTCTGCTTGGGGCATGTTCTGCATGCCCAAGCCTACAGAGCTTGTGTCTGTGTTATACTGCTTCTTTAATAGTTCCAGAGCAGGGTCCCAGGCTCTACTTAGTTGGCAGCCTGTGGCCCGGTTCATGAGATTGTCAGCCAGTTTGATCTCAACTGACTCCTTAATAACACTGTCCCAAAGTCTGGGTGTCTGTGCCAGAATCTTGGTGTCATTGTAGAAGAAGAAACGCCTCTTCCTGTCAATCTGCAAAGTTTCACCGCATGAGCAAGAAACAACGACAGACGGAAGAAACACTCACTGCGACAAATCTGAGTGGCGCATAGTTCGATGATACAACTTTCAAGGTTCTCAGCAAGGGTCTCAACTTTGAAACGACTCTCAGGAATGTGCCCGTCTCAAATTTCATCAGTGCAGTGGAGCAGGTTGCAGCCACACTCTCGCCTAATATGGCAGAGGAAGTTCGCCAAGAGACTTGCAGGGCACTCACCAATGCCAGATCTCGAAAATCGAACATCACAGCTAAGCAGAGGCTTGCACTCAGGAAGCTCCGGGAAAACAGCAGTGTTGTAATACTCCCAGCAGACAAAGGGAACTCTACAGTCATTATGAAGGGGGTGGATTATGATGAGAAGGGGTGCCAGCTTCTAGGGGACCCTGCTTACAGAACTTTGGAGTGTGATCCCACTGACAAGGTGGACAAGACGATAACGGCTCTCCTGAAAGAGACAGGAATGCCTGAGAAGATCATCAAACAACTTAGGGCAAAGGCACCAGTACCTCCTAGATTGTACGGTCTTCCTAAAATACACACGGAGGGTGTGCCCCTATGCCCAATTGTCAGTAATATTGGGGCACCCACATATGAAACAGTCAAGTACTTGAAGAATCTGCTTTCTCCACATCTTGGGAAATGTGTTCACCACATCCGCAACTCAAAAGACTTCCTGCATCGCCTCAAACAACTATGTATGACAGACTCAGACATCATGGTTAGTTTTGATGTGGTATCAATGTTCACTAGGGTCCCACTGCAAGACTCACTAGAACTGATTGCGGAGAAATTTTACGGCGCTCTATTGGACCTGTTTAGACATACACTGACCTCCACATACTTCCTGTCTGGGAACCAATATTATGAACAATCAGAAGGTGTAGCTATGAGCAGCACCTTGTCTCCTGTGGTTGCCAACATGTTCATGGAGAGGTTTGAGGAGAGGGCATTAGAGACAGCCAGATATAAACCCACCTGCTTCTATAGGTATGTGGATGATACCTTCATGATCTGGCCGCATGGAAAGGACAGGCTCAATGAGTTTCTTGAACATCTTAACTCATGCCACCCGAACATCAAGTTCACCTTGGAACTGGAGACGAATGGACAGCTGCCGTTTCTGGATGTGCTAGTAAGAAGGAAAGCAGATGGATCAATTGGCCACAGTGTGTATCGGAACCCGACACACACTGACTTATACCTGCAGGCCAGCAGCTGCCACCATCCTGAACAGAAGAAAGGGGTCCTCAAGGAATTAGTCCACAGAGCACGTGCCTTGTCAGACCAAGGCAGTCTGTCTACAGAAATTGAGCACCTTAGAACTGTGTTCTACAAAAATGGACATACGACAAAACAAATTGAGAGGGCATTCCAACCAGCCCCCACACCAGAGGTTCCAGAAGCAGAGGAAGAGGAAGCAAAGAAGACGGCATATCTGCCCTATGCCGGTTCTATTTCTGCCAGAATCAGTAGGATTCTGCGTAAACACAACATCAAATGTGTCTTCTGTCCAGCCAGCAAGATCAGGAGCTTGGTGGGAAATGTAAAAGACGACCTGGGTTTACGGAAACCAGGGATTTATAGCATCCTTTATCAGTGTGGCATGTCCTACATTGGTCAGACAACCAGAACAGTGGGCAAAAGGTGCAAGGAGCATCAAACGCACACCTGATTAAGTCAAGTGAAGAAATTAGCCATTGCCGAATACTGCCTAGAGCTGGATCATATCATGAATTACGATGACACCAAGATTCTGGCACAGACACCCGGACTTTGGGACAGTGTTATTAAGGAGTCAATTGAGATCAAACTGGATGACAGTCTCATGAACCGAGACACAGGCTACCAACTAAGTAGAGCCTGGGACCCTGCTCTGGAACTATTAAAGAAGCAACGAGGACAGCAGCAGTATAACACAGACACAAGCTCCGTAGGCTTGGACATGCAGAACATGCCCCAAGCAAATCAACAGAAGGACGGGACTGAAGATTCAACATCCAGCGCGAGTGGGCGCGGACCGCAAACAGAACGCCAGACCGTGGTGGCAAGATCAGAGGCAGGTTTGGCGGATGCAGACCACAGAGGGAGCGACTAGGGCCACTACTGATATCAGCGCTCCAGAACATCTCGGCAGGTGGGCGCAGACCGCAGATGGAACGCCAGACCGCGGATGGTACGATCAGAGGCAGGTTTGCTGGGCGCGGACCACAGAAGAGAGCACCCAGGGTCACAGCAAAAGGAAAACAGTATATCAATGCTCCAGAACAGCTCAGCGAGCGGGCGCGGTCCGCAAATGGAGCACCAAACTGCAGATGGAACTCTCAGAGGCGGATCTATCGGGCGCGGACCACAGAGGGAGCACCTACAACCACCAGTGGAGGGGGAAGACAGCAGACATAAATATTGGACATGGTCCACTCGGAAATCAGTCTCAGGTCGCACCTGATGAAGGTTACGAGTTACATAGCCGAAATATTGTGCAGTCACTAGATCCCCGGGAAAGCCTGAAGAGTTACATATTGAAAGTCATTAATTAGAATCAATGCATCTACTAAAATGTTTGTCTTTGACATGGTTGCTATGGACGCAGTTAACGTAGATTGTATTACCTTTCCTCTAGTTCAGATATGACTTCCTTCATGTTACTTTGTTCTGTGCTAATATAAAGAGCAAATATTCTATTTCAAACTGTGATTACGTTTTATTTTACAGCTAAAATCACAAACGAAATAAGTGTGGTAATAATGAATTCCACATAAATCTAGTACTCAATATATATATACAAATTTAGTACCATCATTACTTTTACAACAGTCATTGTAACTGCATCTCCCCAGTTTATGTACATGTTTACAATTCGTTGTTAAAAAAATGTTTGTTAAGCTTATGGAACTTATCGGCAGGGTCATCAGTCCCTAAACCTACAAACAACTTATAAACTAAGTTATGCTAAAGACAGTGCAAACATCCACGCTCCCGAGCAGGGATTCGAACCACCGACGGGGAACGGCCTCGCACATCGGAGCATAGCATCTCAATGCACTCGGCCACTCCGCCGCAGCACAATTCGTTGGTATGTATTTCATAGCATTTTCTCGAAACAGAACAAATGCACTTTTTTGAGAAAGCGCTGTTACCTTGGAACTACTCGGAATATTGCAGAATATTTGTGTTCAGTTAACAAAGGTGTGCGAAAACCTTTTAGGAAGCAACAGGGAAAAAATTGTCAGGGAGAGTGATGCTTTGCGGTCGTTTGTTTATGTTTGTTCTGGGTTGTTAGATGAGAATTTTACTCAGTTTTAATTACAGATGTCATTCTACATCTACATGGGATACTCTGCAAATTACATTTAGGTGCCTGGCAGAGGGTTCATCGAACCACCGTTATACTATTTATCTCCCATTCCATTCTCGAAAAGCGCGCGAGAAGAAAGAACACCTGAATCTCTCTGTTCGAGCTCTGATTTCTCGTATTTTATTCTGATGGATATTTCTACCTATGTAAGTGGGAGTCAACAATATATTTTTGCATTTGGAGGAGAATGTTGGCGATTGGAGTTTCGTAAGTAGCCCACACCAAAACGATAAGCGCCGTTGTTGTAATGATTCCCATACCAGAACCTGTATCATGTACCTAACGCTGGCTCCCCTGCATCGTGACAATACGAAACAAGCTCCCCTTCTCTGGACTCTTTCGATGTCCTCCGTCAAACTCACCTGATAAGGATCCCACGCTGGGCAGCAATACTCCAAAAATGGACGGACAAGCGTAGTGTATGCAGTTCCTTTTGTTGTTCTGTTGCATCTTTTAAGGGTTCTGCCAATAAAACGCAGTCTCTCGTTTGCCTTTCTCACGACATTATGTACGTGTTATTTCCAGTCTAAGTCTGAAGTAATAGTAATTCCTAGGTATTTTGTGAAGTTTATGGCCTTCACTTTTGATTGATTTATCTTGTAAACAAAGTTTAACGGATTTCTTTTCGTACTCATGTGGTCGACATCACACTTCTCATTATTTAGAGTCAATTGCCAATTTTTACATCATTGTGATATCTTATTCAGATCGTTCTGCAGTTGGTTTTGATCTTCAGATGATTTTAGTAGACGGTAAATGACGGCGTCATCTGCAAACAACCTGAGAGAGCTACATAGATTTTCCCCTAAATCGTTTATGTAAATAAGGAACAGCAGAGGACCAATAACACTACCCTGTGGAACGCCCGATATCACTTCTGTTTTAGTCGATGCCTTACCATCGAGTACTACGAACCGTGTGCTCTCTGACAGGAAATCCCCTATCCAATCGCAAATTTGGAGCGATATACCATAACCACACAATTTGATTAAAAGCCGTTTGTGAGGTACGATGTCAAAAGCCTTCTGGAAATCAAGAAATACGGAATCGATTTGCGAACCCTTGTCGATAGCGCCCATCACTTCGTGTGAATAAAGAGCCAGTTGTGTTTCGCATGAACGATATTTTCTAAATCCGTGTTGACCTTGGGTCAATAGAGCATTCTGTTCGAGGTAATTCATAATATTTGAATACAGGATATGTTCCAAAACCCTGCTGCAAATTGACGTCAATGAAGTAGGCCTGTAGTTTAGTGGGTTACTCCTACTGCCTTTCTTGTATGTAGGTGTGACCTGTGCAACTTTCCAATCTTTTGGTACAGATCCTTCTTTGAGAGAGCGGTTGTATATGGCTGTTAAGTAAGGGGCTATCGCTTCAGCATAATCATATAGAAATCTAATGGGTATACAGTCCGGACCAGAAGACTTGTTCTTGTTAAGTGATTTTAGTTGCAGCACAACTCCGATGATATCTACTTCTACGTTACTCATTACGGCCTCTGTTCGTAATTCGAAATCTGGAATATTGGTTTCGGCTTCTTTGGTGAATGAGTTTCTAAAAGCTATGTTTAGTAACTTTGCTTTAGTAGCGCTGTCATCAGCAGGATCACCATTACTAACACGTAGTGAGGGTATTGTTTGTATTTCGCCCCTAGTATATTTAACATATTACCAAAATCTCTTTGGGTTTTCAGTCAAATTTCGAGAAAGAGGTTCGTTGTGATAAGTATTGTAGGCATCTCGCATTGACATCCTCGCTAAATTTCGAGCTTCTGTGCAGGATCGCCAATCCTGGGGATTTTGTGTTCGTTTAAATTTTGCTTTTGCATCAGTGTCCTGATCTGTTTTGTATACCAAGGGGATCACCTCCTTCTTTTATTAATTTATTAGGTATGAAACTTTCAATTGCTGTCGATACTACTTCTTTGAATTTGAGCCACATCTGGTCTACACCTACGTTTAGTGTTAGAAACGAGTGGAAGCTGTCTTTCAAGAAGCAATGTATTTTGTTTCTATCTGCTTTCCTGAACAAATATACTTTGCGTTTATTTTTGGTAACTTTGGGATTTTCGATATTCAATCTCGCTACGACAGCTCTGTGTTCACTAATACCTGTATCTGTTTTGATGCTCGTTATAAGCTCAGGATTATTTGTTGCTAAGAGATCAAGTGTGTTTTCACATTCATTTACAATTCTAGTTGGCTCATGAACTAATTATTCGAAGCAATTCTCAGAGAATGCGTCGAGTACAATTTCGCATGATGTTTTACTGGTACCTCCTGATTTGTAAGTATAATTTCGCCAACAGATTGAGGGTAAATTAAAATCACCGACTACTATTATCGTGTGAGTCGGGTACGTTTTTGTAATTAGACTCAGGCTTTCTTTGAATCTTTCTGCTATTGTATCGTCAGAGTTGGGAGGTCTGTAAAAGGAACCAATTATTAACTTCTTAGGATTTTCAAGTACAACCTCTACCCATAATAGATCAAAGGAACAATCAGCTTCCACTTCGCTACACGAAATACTACTTTTGACGGCGACATACACGCCTCCACCTATTTTAATTAATCTATCCTTCCTGAACACTGTTAGATCTTTTGCAAATACTTCGGCTGAACTTATTTCCGGCTTGAGCCAACTTTCACTGCCTACAATGATGTGTGTTTCGGTGCTTTCTATTAACGCTCGGAGTTCTGGTACTTTCCCGACACAGCTACGACAATTTATAACCGTTATACCGACAGTTCCCATATCTACCTGCACCCTTTGAGATTGATCATTTTGTTTTTCCCCGAAGCCCCTTATCCTAAAAAAAAACGCCCAGTCCACGCCACACAGCCCCCGCTACCCGTGTAGCCGCTTCCTGCGTATAGTGGACTCCTGACCTATTCAGCGGAACCCGGAAACCCACCACCCGATGGTGCAAGTCAAGGAATCTGTAGTCTACAAGGTCGCAGAACCGTCTGAGCCTCTGATTCAGACCCTCCACTCGGCTCTGTACCAGAGGTCCACAGTCGGTCCTGGTCCTGTCAACTATGCTGCAGATGGTGATCTCTGCTTTCATCTTGCAAGCAAGACTGACAGTCTTTACCACTTCAGACAACCACTCAAAATCTAAAAGAATCTCTTCAGATCCAAAGCGACACACATCAATGGTACCGACGTGAGCCACCACCTGCAGTTGGCTGCACCTCATACGTTTCATGGCATACAGGAGGACTCGTTAGACATCTGGAATGACTCCACCCGGTATGCACACGGAGTGCATGTTGGCCTTCTTCCCCTCCTTTGGCAGCCATCTCTCTAAGGGGCTCCATCACCCGCCTAACGTTGGAGCTCCCAACTAGAAGCAAACCCACCCTCTGTGAAAGTCCGGATCTCGCAGGCTGGGTGGTGACCTCAGGATGAGAGACACCATCCGACTCAGGAACGTTGTCTTTAACAGATAGCGCCTCAAACCTGTTCGCAAGACGAACCGGGGAGGACTCAAGATCGGTCCCCAAGAATGTCTTGCGCCTCCTGCCACGCACTGGAGCAACCTCCCAAGCAACCACGGGTGGGATGTCTGCCTCACTGCCAGCAGTATCAGGGCATGTCGATGTCGCAGGCCGATCGGTGGAGACGACTGGAGTCCGTTCGCTCCCCAACAACAACGACGTCTCTCTATCGCAGCTTCCGACTGTGCAACCGAGGTTAACACAGCTTGAAGCTGGGAGCGAAGAGTCACCAGCTCAGACTGCATCCGCACACAGCAGTCACAGTCCCTATTCATGATTACAGTGCCGACAAAAACAAAAAGTACAGCATATAAGCTAGTTTGCTATAAAATTGTTTTTATATATATACGTCGAATTCCCAATGGTTTTTGAGATATACGTTACTAGCTTATATACCCGTGCTTCGCAACGGTTGTTAAAGAGGGACCTGTGTATATCATTGTTTTTTTAGGGTTCCAGACCTAGGTCAGCAAAAACAAGATCCTTGTTGGATCGCTCTGTCAATAAACTCATTTCTCCTAGCCAAGATATCAAATTTAAGTAGAAGTCATTGTTGAAAACTATGAATGTTCATAAAGTTTTTCATACAAAAGTGAAATTAATTTAAGTCTGTACTCCGGAACGATGTAAATTCAATGTTAGGTTGTGTTCATAAAGTTAAGACTGCGGTGTGTAATTGTCTGTTTGGCGTAAACTTCTGAAAACTCTTCTTTCCTTGAGATGAGAAATAGTAATAATAATAACAGCGCCATGTATTGATTCTATGGTGTAGTACTAAACTGTTTATCTCTCACAGTGTGTATGCTGAAGTATTAGTATGTTACAGTGAAGCACAGGGGACAATGTAGTTATGCTGTATGCAGTGCTCCCTATTATCGAAAACTCGACGAATGCTGAGAGTCTGGTAATTCAATAAATAGAGCAGTTCACGTCTGTTTAAATAAGACGTCATGGTGGTGTTAATGTGCCGTAAAGTAAGTTTGGGCAATCGTTGAAGGAATGGCATCAGCTGATCGTATGTATAGATCTTTCCATTATATAAAGTATTTCCAGTGAATTGTCTTGACTGTGTTAACAGCTCACTGGAATACCGGAGTGTCTTAGCAGTAAATAAGAAATGTAATAAAACGTGATGCCTGAAATGAAAAGTTTTTACCCATCGCAGTATATATGATCTCATATTTACTGGGTTATAGGTTGTACAATTGTATAATTTTTCAGGTATATATTCATTTGTATAAGTGCTGTATGTCTGAAAAACCTGTTGCGAATACAATTAGTAGTAAAGAAGTAACAGATTAAAACTTGGTGCGTGTGGAGCGGTTTTCCATGGACGTTACTGTTTATGTGCTCGTATCTCATGAACTAAGTGTCATACTGCGATACAATTTAGAAGGTACATTCATCTATATGTGTGTATACTGTTTGTAAAATTTCCTGCAGGTACAATATGTAGTGTAGAAATTATAAATTTCAACGTTATACCGAATGCCGTAGTTTTACTCCGTGAACAGCGTAAAAGTAGTAAGTGAGAAACTTTTTTCCTTTCATCATATTTCTATGGTTGTCAGCGAGAAAAAGTTTCCTAAAGGTTTGAAATTATGTTTAAAGTTTGTTTCTCAAATAGTGGACTGATGAAGTCGTAGTATCACGTACTGCAAGACGGGGAAGTTTTCATTCTTTATGATGTCATAGCTGCTGAACTATCGGTCCTATCGCAATATCGTTTCTTCGCCGACGTCTACTAACTATAAACTACATTCCGGCAAAATATCAGCTTAATAGGTGAAGTAGTTTTCGAGATTTCGTGTTTAGTCAGTGAGCGAGTGAGTGAGTGTATGAATGACTGTCCTTTCGCTTTTATATAGAGAGAGACTGCAAATCGACAATTTCGGAAAAATCATCTTTACCTCACTAATTTTGTCAAACATTTACTTCTAGTAACTCACTCGATCGTTTCACTGATAATTTGTCACAAAGAAAGTTGTAGAGCATTAAATTTCCTTCAATTTGATATGCACATTTGCTATCTTATCTTCAGCCAATCAGAAGTTATATCATTTATAATATGTGCGCTCAGTTTCGATGTCCCTCCAGAAATGAGTGTTTTGATGGGCCGTAATTTTTTACCTTATGAAACGTGCTAGCATGGTAAATAACAACAGTTTAACAATGACAAGAAGGTACTTCCAATTGAAATATTTTCATAGTTGTAGCATTTATTACAATATTATGAATCACACAATGAAAGTTTTTAGAAACACTGATATTGATTCAGAATGAAAAATAAGTGCATTCAAAGCAACATATTCGTTTTTTTACTCATCTTCGTCGGTAGAGGAGATGTCGTCCAACGAGATTGGTTGAGTCTCGATGTCACTGTCGTCTTCTTCATCCTGAATAAATATTCCGACTCCGTTGTTGCAATTGCCCGTGCAGTTCAGGCATGTAACAGAGCAGTGTAACAACGCTTTTCTGCATCCACATCTGCCACTGTCACATTCTTTCGTGCATCGACAAAACATCATCTTCAAGATTTCGTCAGGGGCAGCATCTACATCTACACATCTACATGGGATACTCTGCAAATCACATTTAAGTGCCTGGCAAAGGGTTCACCGAACCACCGTTATACTGTTTTATCTTCCATTCCACTCTCGAATAACGCGCGGGAAGAATGAACACCTGAATCTCTCCGTTTGGGCTCTGATTTCTCGTATTTTAATCTGATGATCATTGCTACCTATGTAAGTGGGAGTCAACAATATATTTTCGCATTCAGAGGAGAATGTTGGCGATTGTAGTTTCGTAAGCAGCCCACGACGCAGCGATAAGCGCCGTTGTTGTAATGATTTCCATCCCAGATACTGTGTCATTTCCGTAACGCTGTATCGTGACAATACGAAACGAGCTGCCCTTCTTTGGACTCTTTCGATGTCCTCCGTCAAACCCACCTGATAAGGATCCCACACTGGGCAGCAATATTCCATAAAAGGACGGACAAGCGTAGTGTACACAGTTTCTTTAGTAGTTCTGTTGCATCTTTTAAGGGTTCTGCCAATAAAACGCAGTCTCTGGTTCGCCTTTCCCACGACATTATCTACGTGTTCGTTCCAATTTAAGTCAGAAGTAATTGTAATTCCTAGGTATTTTGTGGAGTTTACGCCCTTCACATTTGATTGATTTATCATGTAAACAAAGATTAACGGATTTCTTTTCGTACTCATGTGGACGATTTCACACTTCTCATTATTTAGAGTCAATTACCAATTTTTACGCCATACAGATATCTTATTCAAATCGTTCTGCAGTTGGTTTTGATCTTGAGAGTTTCGGAACTAGTTAGCCATTCCAACCCCAATTCGGAGCTCCACTTTTAGGTTACTCTCCTAACCAAAGGCGTACTTGGTGGTAAGTTCGGAATGCATGCTCCTTAACAGCTCCTTCTGCTGGAGGGAAAGTTGAGAGATTAGGCTTCATGTTCCCAGATGCTTTTATAAATGATTTGTAGTGGAACTCGATGAGATATTTTGTGATGGCTGGAGCTCCATACCATTATAGAGTACTCGTGATTCCCACTTGTTTGTTTGTTTGTTTGTTTGTTTGTTTGTAGAGTCTATGGGACTTAACTACGGGGTTATCAGTCCCTAAACTTACAAACTACTTATGAACTACTTACGAACTAGGACGGCACAAATATTCATGCCCGAGGGGGGATTCGAACCCCCGACCGTAGTGGCCGTGCTGACCGTGACTGGAGCGCCTCAGTCCCCTCGGCCACCGCGGCCGGCTGATTCCCACTGTCTCAATGGAGTTGGGGCAAGAAGAACTGTTGGCAAATATCTCAGCAACATGTTGTATGATTTTGGACTTCTGGTGCATTTTGACAAACACCACTTTATTCCTGCAATACGCTGCGGATGTTGTGTTACAGCCTGTAAATGCATGTAAGAATAACAAATGGGCATTGTCCTTCATTTTCAATTCCTGCTGCAGCTATTTTCAATTCCTGCTGCAGCTATTGTGAGGAATATAAACGCGTCTTAAACTTTCCTCTTCCTGGTTCTACAAGCAGAATGTTACGATCAGTCGGAGATTTTGCTATTAAGAGAACAGCTAATTCGACATCCTTTCCAATAATGGAAATCGAGGAATTATGTTATCTATTAATAGCTGTCTCCACAATATCAACGTCAGTGTGACTGAGGCGCTCCAGTCACGGTCAGCACGGCCACTACGGTCGGGGGTTCGAATCCCCCCTCGGGCATGGATATTTGTGCCGTCCTAGTTCGTACGTAGTTCATAAGTAGTTTGTAAGTTTAGGGACTGATGACCCCGTAGTTAAGTCCCATAAGCTTAACAAACATTTGAATTTGAAATTCAACGTCAGCATCACCTGAAGCTTGAAGGCCATTTATCCCACTTTTCTGTAGTTGCATCATCAACAGGTTTTCCAGCTGATTCTTGTCAAATTTGGAGAGGAAATACTCTTGCTTCAGTGTAATTTTAGTTTCTAGATTGACATTCATTTCCCCACACCTCCTGAGCCGATATCGTCGACTTTGTCAGCAGCTTTTATACTCTCTGATATGTCAGAGTACCCATTAAAAACCACTGTACAACCTCTCCCAAGACTATTGGTCTTCAAAAATCTAACATAACCATTGCAACCTGATGGAATATTTTCGACATTCAGTATGAATCAGAAGGATATCCAAACCTTCTAAAGATGAGCCATTGCTATCTCCCCTTTCTTTTCTAGCTTTGATGAGTGATAGTATTCCTTTTTTTGTCACTGTGGAAACACCTGGTCCATCTATTGTTTCACCACATACAAAACACCGAGTAGCCATTGCGCGCACTACACAGTCAACATTTTCATAAATAAATCAAAAATATCTCGAAAAGCTGGCACACAATACCGACACACAAACTTTCTCTGCGGTTGGCGAACTTTTGAAGTGAACTGAAGTAAGAAGTGAGTGAGAACACTCCATTCCATCCCCCAGTCAGTGACAGGCCTTCAATGTTCGTCGTGGGGCTTATCCATCGTTAATCCTCTCCCGGGCGTTACGTATTGACGACCTTGACGACATTTCAACTGCAGGCGAAAATAAATGAGCCTCAACTACTCCACCTTAGAAAAACGAAGATGTTGCGTTGAATGCAATTTTTTTCATTCTGAATCACTTTCAGTGTTTGTAAATACTTTAATTGTATGATTCATTATATTATCAGAAAAGCTACATTTATAAAAAGGTGTTCTGTTTCAATTGCAAGTACCTTCTTGTCATTGTTAGTTGTTTTTACTATGCTAGCACGTTTCATAAGAAAAAACGTTACAGCCCTTCAAAACATTCATTTCTGGAGGGACATCGAAACTGAGCGCACATCTCATAAATGATGTAACTTTTGATTGGCTGAAGATAAGATAGCAAATGCGCATATCAAATCTAAGAAAATTTAATGCTCTACAACTTTCTTTGTGACTATCGAATGAGTCACTAGAAGTAAATATTCGACAAAATTAGTGAGGTAAAGATGATTTTTTCCGAAATTGTCGAGTTTCAATAACGTATATCTCGAAAACCGTTGGGAATTCGACGTATATGTATCCAAACAATTTTATAGAAAATTCAATTATCTTCCATTTTTATTTAGAACAATTTTTTCCTAAAGCCGACCGTTTTCGAGATATAAGCGGAAAACCTAAAAATGGTAGCTTTCCACCCCCCACCACAGGGGCGGGGACTTTTAGTATGTTCACCTCCTAACTGTCCCTAACAAAGTCGTGAAGTCAAACATTCTCGCATATTCCATGCACTCTACAATGCATTCATTGACTGGACTAATTACGTCGGTATAATAAATGCGAAATGTCCCACTCTCTCGAATCTCCGTATTCTACTTAAAAATACAGTTCTCAAAGCAACAATTACACTTCTCTCCAAAAGGAATTTTCTTCCAGCATTCCGTCGTCCACAAGAAATATTTTGCACACAATATAGCTGACGTACGCTAGAAAAGAAATCACTGTTACACGTTCCAAGCAGCGATGGACTGGGGCACTGCCAACCTGCACCACAGCTGTTGGCCTCCCGCAACACGGCCAACACCCCTCCTCTATGACCTAGTGGTTACCTCGCCAAATGCTTCACGCCTACGTCGGGCTTGACTTGCACTTTTTAGTTTAGAAGAAATAACACCAGCTATTGTCTTTCGCGCTCGCTGAAGAAAGTAAAGATTTATTGTATAAATTATTGCTACTGATAACTACTGCTACTGTGACTTACTACAGAAAATTCCGGAGGCCCGGCGTCCCTTGCCTCCTCTGATCAGTACTGGTTGATTTTTCCATAATGACCACTGCATTATGCTTTCATTGCCAACATGTTCGGGCCATCACGAAGTTCACATCATTTATCACAGATGGATCGACTTTTCCGCGGCGAAAATGAAATCTTTTATCACATTTTACACAAACTATACCACTTTTAACAGATTTTGCAAAAATTATACTTTTCAATACTAGGTTTCACGCAGTGGCGGACTGAGAGGGGGGGAGGGGGAGGAGGGGGCGGACCGCCCCAGGCTTCTTGTCTTGGGGGGGAGGGCTTCCAAATACCTCAAAAGTACGCTTTTTATATTATAATACATTTTTGTGAATAAACTTCTTAAATTGTTTATACCAATCAATTGCGTATTTTTTCTGAGTCTATTACTTGAACTCGACATTTTTCGATTTAAATCCTTTACACTAATCAGTACAGAATGTGTGCGTTAAATCTTGGGATGTGGACATATGGTTTGAACATGGTTTGTTCACATATGCCACTGGCGGTCGGTAATAGTTGAAGCTGAATGTGAAACCCCAGTTTCAATTTTAGCCTACATTTCTACAGTGACTCACAAAAGTATTTGGCCAACAGTGTTACGTTTTTTTTACTTCATTATATACAGGCACCAAATATTACAGTAGTAGTTCAAATGTTTGTAAAGCTAAGGGACGTAACTGCGGGGTCATCATTCCCTAAACTTAAAAACTACTTATGGATTACCTTATACTAAAGACGTCACAGTAGTAGTCTCGGCACAAAATAATACAGGGCTATGTAATAACAAAAACGTTCAAATGTTAGTAAATCTATCGGACCAAACTGCGTGGTCATCAGTCCGCAGATAAAAAACTACTTAAACTAAGGTAAACTAACCTATGGACAACATACACATAACCCAGGTTAGTAAAAGTCTGTGTACATAGGGGTGAGTTATGTATGTCAGTTTCTATGCCCTAAACAGCTACTCAATCTGTTTAAACAAGATCAATAATTAATATGTAGTTTAGCCAGTCTATCAATCTGCATATGATGACGTGAAAATATATCTAAACAGACATATATTAAACCTCTGAATAACCAACAAAATGTTCAAATGTTTGTTAAGCTTATGGGACTTAACTACGGGGTCATCAGTCCCTAAACTTACAAACTACTTATGAACTACTTACGAACTAGGACGGCACAAATATCCATGCCCGAGGGGGGATTCGAACCCCCGACCGTAGTGGCCGTGCTGACCGTGACTGGAAATAACCAACAAAATGGATTCTAAGATAAAGAAGTGGTTCACTCACGAAGTAGTTCTTTATAAATAGAGTTTATTTCTCTTTCTGTACATGAAAATGCGGAGCTGGTCCTACTTTATACATCGGTAAATAACTGAATATTTCCCCAACTATTGTTCATGAGAGGCACAATAAGTATCACATGCATTCGAGAGTAAAAGTTTCAAATTAATCCGCAATTAAAGCATTTATTATAAAACACAGTTTGTAATCACACGAGTAAACGATTGCTGAATTATTACAGTTCCACAGCCGTACTACCGTGCATAGTTTATCACTTTTCAAGCAGAGACTAAGTTCTCCAGTCAATGTCCCGTAAATTTTCTAAGTCCACACATGCCTATATTTTCAAATGACGAGTTCGTAACGCGGCTTCAGACCGCCCAGCATCACAACGTTTCACCACCACGTCCAAGTTACGAGTCCCCTCCCAAGCGTTCGAAAGCGTTCTCTCTCTTCTCTCAAAATTGTATCCTTCCGCGCATCCTAACGCCTCATCTTTAAAATATAAGTTTCCTTACAAAATTTTATACATTTGAATATCACAGAATTAAATGCTTTGACCACCTCCCTACAAATGTTGTTTACATTTAACAAACAAATATATATTTAACATTACTAAAAAATGGTTGAGACTGAAGCTCTTTGCTCGGATAGCCGCGGATTTGACTTGTTAGCCGCTGGGGCACGGCCTACTCCCTCTTAGTAGCTAACCAGTGATAACCGCGATCGCGTCGGCGCAGCACTACTCTTGCCACGTCACCTGGCTGAGTGCCCAGGCCTGTCTTTCTCGCCAGCCACGGAAGCAGGATAGGCTCGACCGTGATCAGCGCGATCTCGCGGCAGCGGCAGCGGCAGCGTTAGAGTTACCCGTGTTTTCGGACGTTTCGTCCGAAAGCGACATCACAGGCGACGGGACCTTCCCGGTCGACGTTGACATGACGGATCAGGGAACTACTGACGGCTTCCTAGTCGTGAAACGTGGACCGAAGCGGAAACACCAGCTTTCCGAATCCGACTTACAGTCAGCCTTTAAGGTTACAAATCGCTACGCCCCGTTGGGCGGTGACAAGGATACATCACAGGACGCGCTGCAGATGCGGACGCCGCGGCGGCCGCCGCATAGTCCCCGAAGGTCAAGGCCCCCAAGGTGCCGCCTATTACAATATAGTACACAGGCAAATATCTGCTCCTAAATGCGGAATTGAAGAAACATCTAACGGGACCTCTGAGGGCTGTGTTCAAAGGCGAACACATCAAATATCACTTTGATAGTATGGCCGTCCAAAGGACATCTCTCCGCTTTTTCCAGGCCAATAAAATTGCGTATTACACGCATCAGAACCCCCATAACAAGGCTTTGAAGGTGGTACTTAAGTATTTACCTGCAGAAATCACTGGACAGGAAGTGGAGCAGGAACCAAAAAACTTAGGCTTCCGAGACGCTTCAGTCTTTCAATTCAGATCGAGGGACGAAAAGACGCTCAAACTGACTCCATAACCTGTGTATTGCCTCTCCCTCCCTCCGGGTCCGGAGAGCACGTCAATTTACGATCTCAAACACCTCCTGGACACGCGCATCGCCATCGAAACGTATAAACATAAGGATGGCCCGCCCTAGTGAAGCGCTGTCAGCATTGTTTTCACACGGCGAATTACTGTACCTTTCAGGCCAAGTGCGTCCGCTGTGGGCGAAATCATCTTGCCTGTGACTGTGATAGGCCTCAGGGACAAGCTCCTACCTGCGCAAATTGTGGGAAAGATCACGCCATCTCCTGGAGGGGATGTGAGAAATTCCAGGAAGCCTGCCCAGTCGAAGGCATTCCAGTGCAGACGTCCTATCGCCAGTACGGCGCATACTCCAGTCCAACTCTCCGATCCGAAAGAGTTCCCGGAACTTGTGCCGAAAGGGGCGTGGGCGACCCGCCAGGCATCACAACCAGGCACATCCGGCCGAGGTCCGCAGCAGGGCGGCGGTCCGTCCGACTGGTCCGATATCCTGCAAATGGTAGGGGGAGTGGCATCCTTCTTCACGCAACTCCAGCAACGAAACGTGTGGTCGATCATTCGAGACGCTTTGCAGAACTTCAAGTCCGCACTTGTCACACTTTCCAAGCTTTTAGTTTTGGTGGACGGGTCCATGAAGGTGTTTTCGCCGTAAATGGATCGTCGTCCTCACTGGCCAGATAACCTTATATTTTGCAATTTTAACGCTGAATGAGTACGGAATAAGAAGATCGAACTTAGTGACTTCCTCACACACCATAGGGTGGATGTGCTCTTCCTTACGGAAACGCACCTCAAACCCAACAAAACGTTCCGAATGCGGAATATGACGGGGTATCGGACTGACCGCCCGAACAGGCGTAAAGGTGGCATGGCCATCTTTTTGAAAAACCATATACCGCACTCGGTTGAAGAGGTCCCACCCATGCAAACGTTAGAAGCGACCGCTGTCTCGGTTTTCACCGTATACGGAAAAATTACGCTGGTTGCGGGTTATATTAGTCCAAATGGCCCGCTGGTGGAGCAAGACTTCCTAACATTGTTCCAGGCGTTTGACAAAATAATTCTCAGCGGCGACCTCAACGGCAAATACTTTGCCTGGCATTCGCGCTGAAACAATCCAAAGGGAGTGCAGCTGTACAACCTTGAAGAACAGCTTCAAGCGATAACTTATGGCCCTGTGGACGTCACGCACATCCCGCTAAACAGGCGTCACCGGCCGGACGTCCTCGACGTCACGATGAAAAAAAATCTTCGTGTCAACCCGTATCTCCGTACGATCTCAGATCTGTCTTCCAACCATAGGGAGGTTGTCGGATGCACTGGAGCCTCCACCCCCACATACGAATGTCTTGACGGACTGGGACCAATTTCGGGCGTACTTGTCCGACGCCGTCCATCCTGTGAGGGGCGTCTCCACGCCAGAGGCGGTGGACGCCGCGGTCGACTTCCTCACCCAATCGCTCCGTCGCGCCAGCAAAGTATCTACTAAGGCGCTTGTTTCACCTTCACCGTACTCGGATGAATTCTCCCCATTATTGCAAGACCTCAAAGCACTTAAGAACCGCTCCCGAAAACGTTGGCAGAGCTTCAGAAAACCTGAGGACAAACGAGAACTTCGCAGGCTCTCTGTGGAACTCCGACGTTGGGCACAATAATGGCGTGCTGAGCGTTGCGAGGACCGCATGACGCAGTCCCTCCTGCGCGAAAAACAGGACTGGTCCCTACTTCGCAC
The DNA here is from genome assembly GCA_026315105.1 of Locusta migratoria. Taxonomy (NCBI): domain Eukaryota; kingdom Metazoa; phylum Arthropoda; class Insecta; order Orthoptera; family Acrididae; genus Locusta; species Locusta migratoria. The sequence goes on along the minus strand of CM048755.1, from coordinate 967,331 downwards.
GATGCGCAATCCAAAACCTCCGAACACGGCAATCTGTGATCCGGCGGGACTCGTCTTTGACACCCTACAAAAGGCCAAAGTGTTCGCCGAAACGTATGAAGCGCAAAACGTCTTACCTTCCCAAAGATTTTCCCCTCCGCCCGGCTCATATTCTGCGACTGGAGCGTGAAGCTGAAACCTTCCCTATTACTGTCACGTGCTATCATTCATGGACCGATATCTCAAGAACCACATAAGTTATCATTCTGCTCTAAACTTTAAATAAAATTTCGTTATGTTATCTACATTTCACACGCAGCTATGTGTAACCTAAAATCCACCATACGAGAAGTCTACGCAATGTATTTTTACCTCTCCAAACTCTTTAAAATATGTTACAATAGTCCACTAAACCGGATGCTGCATATTAACTGTAAAGTAAACGAAAACAAAAATCACCTCTACATCGACCGAAGATTTCAATCTTTAAGATGTACAAATATCAAATTTTTTCGCCGAGTACCTTTTTTCAAATAACATGTTAAGTTTCAGAGATGTCCTAACGCCGTCTTTCAGCACAATACGCACTTTTTCTAGCAAAATATCGCGGTTTTTCGGTCGTATCTTGCTAACGGACTAAGATTTACGAAAACTGAAAAATGACATTTATAGGTAAATGTCTACAGGATGTATTGTAAATATTTGAACAATTTTCTATGGCTAGTTATTTAGATATTTGCGATTCACAGTGCTAAAACGGCTAAAAATCGGGTTTTTGTAATTTTGTGCAAAACTATGATAAGTTTCAACCTCTGTATCTCGGTAACGGATAACGATATCTAAAACATTTAAAACTGCCTCCAGAATATCATCATAAGAACATATGGTAAAAATTTCGAAGATTTTCAATTAATAGAAAGCATCGAAGTGACCATCCCCACAATTAATGAAATAAATCGCAATTTGCGATTTATTTCATTCATTGAACGCTGTAACGTCGTCTAAAAATATATAATCCACACAATTGGTTTTTTTGGTACCTAAAAATCATGTTTTTTTTTCCATGAGGAGTGCACATGAGGTTCTTTTAGGCTAGGCGCTAACTCTGATGAGCACTCGCCTGTCAACATTCAAACAGCGATTTCAGGCCACGTTCGGCTCAAAAATTCGAATATCAAAATATTAGCCGCGAACTTACAAAGTATTAGAAACAAAGTTCCCGAATTTGCCGCACTGCATGGAAATTATTGTGCTCAGATAGTTTTAGGCACCGAATGCTGGCTAAATCATGATGTGGCAAGTTCAAAAATATTTAGCGAGGCGTGGAATGTATATCAGAAAGATAGACCGGATATAACTGGAGGAGGAGTTCATCGCTGTGGACAAAGACATTGTTTCTACTGAGATCGAGGTTGAAAGTAACTGAAGTTATCTGGGCACGTATAACAGGTCTAAAAGAAGTAAAGTTAATAGTTGGGTGTTTTTACCGACCCACAGTGCTGCTGTAGCAGTTTTAGAGTCATTCAAAGAAAGTCTACACCAGGTAGCGCGTAAGTATCCGGACCATGTAATATTAGTCGGAGGAGACTTCAACCTTAAGAGTATTGATTGGGACCTCTCTAGTTACATTTCAGGCGGTACAGACAAGCAGTCTTGCGAGCTACTTTTGGACACATTCTCCGAAAACTGTCTTGAGCAGTTAAATCGGCAACCCACAAGCAATGGAAATATTTTAGACATTATAGTCACGAACAGGCCTGACCTTATTAACGATGTCTGTGTAGAGACAGGAATTAGTGATCATGATATCGTCATAGCGTCGATGGTGACCAAAGTTCATAAACCAATCAAGAAGGCTAGGAGCGTGTTTTTGTTGGGAAGAGCCTATAAGCAAATGTTAAGATCGCACTTAGAAAATGAATGGGCATCGTTTAATTCCGGAACTATGGATGTAGAGGAATTGTGGACTAAATTTAAGTGCATTGTAAATAAAGGGTTAGAGAAATATGTGTCAGTAAACACGATTAAGGATGGAAAAGATCCACCGTGGTATAATAATAATGTTAAAAGCTGCTGAGAAAGCAAAGACTGTTACACTCTCGATGCAAAAAAGAACACGCAAATGATGACAGGCAAAAGTTATTAGAGATTCGTGAGTCTATAAAAATATCGATGCGCGAAGCATACAATAATTACCACAGACATACCTTAGCAAAAGATCTTTCCGAGAACCCGAAAAAATTCTGGTCCTATGTAAAATCGATAAGCGGGTCAAAGCCCACTGTCCAGTCACTCTTTGATCATTCCCGGGGCAGTAACAGAAGAAAGCAAACGGAAAGCTGAAGTTCAAAATTTAACCTTTAAGAAATCTTTCACGCAGGAGGACCACACAAATGTACCATCATTTGATCAACGTACTAATTCCGAAATGGAGGACATAGTAATAGGTATTTCTGGTGTAGAGGAGCAGCTGAGAGAGCTAAATAAGAAAAAGTCTGCTGGTCCGAATGGAATACCAGTTCGGTTTTACAAAGAGTATTCTGCGGTATTGGCCCCCTACGTAGCTTGCATTTATCGCGAATCTTTAATTCAGCACAAATTTCCTAGTGATTGGAGAAAAGCGCAGGTGACTCCCGTGTATAAGAAAGGAAAGAGAACTGACCCACACAATTACAGGCCAATATCGTTGACGTCAGTTTCATGTGGAATTTTGGAACATATTCTCAGTTCGAATATAGTAACTTTCCTTGAAACGGAAAATCTTCTTTCTGTGAATCAGCTCGGGTTGAGGAAACATCGTTCATGTGAAATTCAGCTTGCTCTTTTCTCATATGACATCTTGCGAGCCATGGATGAAGGGCAACAGGCGGATTGTGTTTTTCTCGACTTCAAAAAGGCGTTCGACGCGGTGCCACACTGCAGACTGCTAACGAAGATACGAGCTTATGGAATAGGTTCACAGATTTGTGACTGGCTGGAAGACTTCCTAAGTCTCGACGGCAAGTGTTCATCAGAGACGAGTGTATCGGCAGGCGTGCCCCAGGGGAGTGTGATAGGGCCGCTATTATTTTCTATCTATATAAATGATCTGGACAGAGTAAGTTGTAATTTGCGGCTGTTTGCTGATGATGCTGTGGTGTATGGGAGGGTGTCGTCTGTAACTGACTGTAATAGGATACAGGTTGACTTGGACAAAATTTCTAGTTGGTGCGAAGAATGGCAGCTAGCTCTCAATGTAGAAAACTGTAAGGCGATGCGCATGAGTAGGAAAAACAATCTCATAATGTTCGAATACAGCATTAGTAGTGAGTTTCTTGATGCTGTCGCGTCGTTCAAATATCTAGGCGTAACACTGCAGAGCGATATGAAATGGAACGAGCATGTAAGGACAGTTGTGAGTAAGGCAGACAGCCGACTTCGGTTTATTGGGAGAATTTTGGGAAGATGTACTTCACCTGTAAAGGAGACCGCGTATAAAACGCTTGTACGACCACGGCTTGAGTATTGCTCAAGTGTTTGGGACCCGCAGCAGATCGGTTTGAAGGAAGACATAGAGGCGGTTCAGAGGCGAGCAGCTAGATTTCTTACCGGTAGGTTCGACCAATGCGCGAGTGTCACGGAAATGCTCCGGCAACTCAATTGGGGATCGCTGGAAGAAAGACGACGTTCTTTTCGTGAATTTCTGTTAAGTAAATTTAGAGGGCCGGAATTTGAAGCTGAGTGTAGCACGATCTTGCTGCCGCCTACTTACATTTCGCGTAGTGATCAGAAAGACAAAATAAGAGAAATTAGGGCTCGTACGGAGGCATATAAGCATTCTTTCTTTCCTCATTCTATTTGAGAGTGGAATAGGAAAGGTAATGCCTAGTAGTGGTACAGTGTACTCTCCGCACGCACCTTACGGTGGATTGCTGAGTATGTATGTAGATGTAGATTTAGATGATTGAATGGTGCTTTTGTAAGCCGTTTAAAGCCCACCATTGACTACACGTCATATACGAAAGCCAAATGATTTGCTCAATTTGGATGGGCTCCAGGAAATGTGTAACTTGGAAAATTTTGACGATGTACTGTATGAGAGCTATAGTATTCCCATTCTTCTAATATGTACACAAATGATCACTAAGCCAAGATTCATCCAGAACACTTTACCCCTTCACTCTGAGATGAATAGAACCTGAGATATGGTCCCCTAAAGAATCGCAAATTCGCACGCGGCGTTTACGAACATATTAATACCGCGCACTGCCGTGCGCAGTATGATTTTTGCCGTACGATCATTCCCTGATTTTATATGGATTTTTAGAATAATGTTTGTGGCTATATTGTATTTCAGTTGCAATCTGGAATAAACGCCCTCGCTCAGCCACGAGTGCTTCCGGTTTCCGAGCACATTCGAAAAACCCTGAGTACCTGTTAGGCAGTCGGCTGGGGAACCCAACAGCCTGGTAAAACCCGTCTTTCACATGGAAACAATCAGCTTCCTCCTGTATCTGTAATATCACACACCTCCACTTGATATGACACATTTGCCTGCCAAATTATCATGTCAAGTAGCACCAAAAATTTTGATCATTTTCTCTTAAATTAATAAATACATTAAAATTATTACCAACTACTGTGCCGGAACAAAGTGTAGTGGTGTATGAACTAGCTTGCCATTTGCGCGTCATATATAAGATTTAAATCTAAAGTAACATTAATTATACATTGTATGGCATATTAATTAAATGCCCAGAGGAGTGTATGCTCATATGGTGCGAAGCACACTAATTTCATTCGGCAAATATCTCTTTAACGCGCCGTTGCAACTCATCCTTCCGGCGATGTGGTTCCACCGTCGTAGCACTGTCATCAACTCTCCTCCAGAGTCGTAGTTTGGAATGTGTGCAACTCTACAACCAATTCCCCTGAACGAAATAAGAACACCTGTCGAAATTCGACTACGGTATAGTTGCCAATATATAGAAACCCAACCGAATCCCCAAGGTTCCAGCTTTGAACGCCTTCCCCCAGTGGAATCGACACACACCCTTCAACAGCAATGCAATAAAATATTATCAACATACAAAATATTCTTGCTTTTACCATCAGTTTGTCCATGTTCCCACAAAAACACATGGCTACACTTTAGTAAGTTTTGTTTCTGCAACACTAGTCTCCCCCATTGCCGACTGCTGAAATTTAAAAGGAAACTCAAAGAAACTAATCATTACTTTCCGTGGATAGCTTTTCCTGTTAAATTATACCCTAATTACATCACATTTTAATCCCCAAATATTAAACACAAATTAAATTTCCATATCAATATATCAATCCATATATAAATCACTCATGTCACTATGATCTTCTTATAATTTTCGATACGCTGCAATTATCAAATTATCACTTTTTTTTACTGAGAAATTAATGCGACCTCCTCACACCAAAATTTATGCAACAATCTTTAAAATAATACCACAATTCTTACAACTATTCTCATATATTTTTAAACCACAAATTATAGAAACATTTCATAAATAATTTTCATCAACATCATCCCATCAAACTGCCGACCTCCATGCACCAAAATGCGTCCACATAATTGCTCTATTGTTCTCGTCAGAATAGCAACTTATTTTAGACAACATACAATAAACACACAATTATCTCCCAAAACTCTTATATAGTAAACGTAAATACACTGAAATAAGCATCCATAGCAAAGATTTCACTTATTGATCTGTTCGCGTTTAGGAATAATTTCCTCCTCTGCCTCAGTCATTACAATGTGGGTAACACATTGCTCCCTCGTTAATAAGTTCTTGACTTTCACCTTTCGCCTTATTCCTTCTACTTCAAACTCGAGATACCTTTCTACACAGTTGAGAGATGTTTTACATTTACATAAAAAATCTGAACCCAATATAACATCTATTACCAACCCAATTATCACAAAACATCTGATATTAAATTCGTATCCACAACATTTACATTTTAAACTCATCTCCTGCCTGATGGGGTTCCTCTTACCCCATGTAGCTGTCTTAACTGTAGCTATCTCAACTATTGGCTGTACAACAATCTGTTCTTCCCCATATAAAAGATCTTCATGTAACAAGTCATTCTTAATTTCTCTCCCTTTACTGCCAAATCAACAGTACATAAATAATTCCTTAAATTACCTGTATGCTCCTTTTTCACACTTTTTTCTTTCAAGTTCCCTTGCTATTTTGAACTTTTCTTTAACCCATACGTGCGGTAACATTGACATTAAAATCTTTCCATACCACCGCCAGTCTGTAACAGAAAGTTCGCATTCACTTTTGCCAAACCAATCAACGTTTACCCCTTCTCCTAACTCACCATAATTGGCATTAATAACACTGTCACTTTCTCTTCCCTTCGCAAATTGATCCCATAAATTATATGCATTTAACTCCTCTGCATCTCTGTCCTTATCGAACTCAAAATTGCTTTAATGAATAGGAAAACTCACTATACTAGTTGCTTCATTCTCATAATTATTTTCAGAACATATAATATCTTACCCACATAAATCGTTCTTTCCAAATACCTCACGATCACAAATAATATTATCAACTTCAGCCGATGTACTTAAAACCTTATTACATATATCATTTACTTCTGCCGATTTATCATTGAACACAGAGTTATTAAAATCTATTTCCAAACAATCACTATATATTACTTTGCTACGGCATCGCTACTCATTCATCTCTTTAGTACAATCGTTATTTGACAATTTCAGTTTCACGTCTGCATCTGTAACCCACATCAAATTTTTCCCCAAAATATAATCTGTTTCACCAATATTAAACTTTCCTTCTTTGACTACAGATAATGGTTTCTTTAATGTACAATCAACACTTTCATCCATCACTTTCCATTCACAATTCATAATCCCATTAAGAGCTATTGGATCATCCTCATCAACAGAAATAAAGGCGCAAATTCCTTCCTCAGTAGCATCTATCTCAGTAGCTTCAAATTTACCACATGTCTCACTTATTTCATTTCCCTTCAACAATAAATCACCTATCATGCCACATAAAAAATATAATTCATCACAAGCCAACGAGACCAATGCTACTCTGTTTTCCCTATCAACTTTACTCACATCCGCTGATTTACCACTTAAATTGTTACCAGCTACGATGCCTTCATAAAATTCAACACTTACATCCGCCACCTCAAATTCACAAACTTCTCGGAATTTTCTGCACACTTCATCTCTACCAAATTCAAATTTTCCTCATACCCTTTCTTACACTTAGAACTATTTAGCATCCATTCATTCACTCCATCACTCATTCTCTCTTCACAAAATATATTTTGTAAACCCATATCTTCATCTGTTTCTAATGATTGCCCAAAATAATTTTGATTTTTCTGACGGTCACGCTGTTTTAAATTACCAACTTTTACAGATTTATCTGTCACACAAATTTCCACATCTTCCTTGTGCCCACTATCACATCTATTTCCCACAAAATTATCACTGTATGGTGTCCTATGTATCGCCGGTTTGTTTCGTCATCCCAGCACATAAGACGAGGCGTTTCTCAGTTTCCCGACCGCATATCACTGTTCCCTTCCATGATTTCTCTCCAGATAATTCCCACTACCTTGACCTTTATAAAATTTATTCCCCTAATTAGCACTGTTATTGTGTTGATTCCAGAAGTTACCATAATAACCATTGTTACTATGATGGTTCCAATTCTAACTACCATTTCCTCTTCCGTTTCCGTGATTTTGTTTAAACTTTAATACTCGTTTGCGAGATTACCGCCCAATAGAAATATTGGTAATTAATAGCATTTGATAATTAAACAGTATGAAGTTCACTGCAAACATTGAGCATGCCAATGCACTAAATGTTACACAATTTTAATCTTATTAATTATGGTAGAAATGTATGTACACAGTTGGGTGACAACATTTATAGTTAGGCCAAAGGTATAAATTCTCCACATTGAGATTTGCTGTGTGCTTGTAGCTGATGGGAGGCCAGCGAGCAGGCCGACGTTGGTGGCTTGTTCCAGCTTAGGATTTTCCAGTTTCGTTTCCAGTGAGGGGAGAGAGGGACAATGGCGAGTGCCAGGCACAGTGCAGTGCACAGCATGAAATAAAATATTCTAATACTACTGGCATTTGAAGTAATACGATGCAGTTAGGAACCTTTAAGGCCCTCATTACAAAATAGCCTGTTGATAAATAAACAATAGATTGAAACTTGCCCGCGAAAGGCAAAGGTCCCAGGTTCGAGTCCCGGTTCTGGCACACAATTTTAATCTGCCAGGAAGCTTCATATCAGCGCACACTCCGCTGCAGAGTGAAAGTTTCATTCTGGAAACAATACATTAGCTGATATAGTCACATCTGGCGTAATATGTTTAATTGACAATGAAAAGTAATAAATTACCAATGAATACAAGACAGTTACACAACTAGCATGGCAATGTTTGTTTATAAAAATAATATATTAACTATTTCTCATTTTATTTTTAATTAATCTTGTCTATTTTATCTTGAAGTATTCAGTTAAATCACTTATCTGTGATATAAGAAATTGCACGATTATGATAAATAGTACAAAGGATGTTTATACCAATATAAAAACCTAAGAAGACATTTATTTAATGTGTAGTGTAATTATTTTGATTTTAAGTAAAGTTTTAGAAATGTATTGGCTGAACGCTGTACGTTGGCAAATCGGTTAGAACAGCTCACATGGGGAAGTTGATGACGTAGGGGAAAAAACCCGGCGGTTGACCTTTTGGCGCGCGCGAGAGCAGGAAGTGACGAGGCAGGAGCAAGTGGGATAGCTGGCCGGGCGGCGTCGCTCTGCAGCAGTCGGCATGTGGATCTCCAGGTGGAGGTTATAGATTTGTGTGTGGCAATCGCCATGTGTGGTTGCTCGTCGTAGACTGCACCAAGTTGAATCGAGTGCTACTGTGTGTTGTGAATATTTAGCCGGTGGAACAAGGTGTGCATCGCATTGCATTAAAGTGACTGTGTTTTATTAATGTAACACGTGTCATCGTATAGGCATGAACATAAACGGTGTTTGAGACAGGCACATGGTGTGAAAACAATTTGCGACAAATATTCATTTTGTCTGGGGGCTCATGAGCTATAACGTTATTTGATAAATGTGTCGACGTACAGACATATCAGCCACAGGGTTTTAATATGGTGTAATAAACAACATAAAGTGAACTTTCGTGTGTTTTCAAAATTAGTAGTTAGTACACCCTTTTCTCTCTCTCATGAACTTACTTTATTATGAATTTGTTTTGTTAATTATATGCAGGGAAGGAAAGCTGCGAACATGTGATATCATCCCCTAGAAAACGAGTCAAACACCAGTAATCACAGTTCCAGTGTTTTTGCGTGTTTAGGAATTTGGTTCGCAGTTGGTGGTTGTGAGTTTTAAAAATTAAACTTTCCCCAAATTAAACTCTATACCAATGACTCTATACCAATGACACTGGACCTACTGTAAATGTTAATATAAATGTGAAGATCTCTGATGAAGGCCAAGTTGACAGTGTAGATGCACAAACCAGAAATTTAATTGGGAAAATAAACTGGATTAGGAAGTGGGCACCAGATGATTGGCTATTGCACAAATATGATTACTTGGACAGACTAGGCAAACAATATAATAGGGACCAGACTTATTACAATGTGTTGAAAGAGTCTGTGAATGGGGACAATGAATATGATCAATTAAGGGGATTAGGCATGTGTTCCTTAGATCATGAAGAGATAAGTGAGGTACATGAATTTATACAGGAGGGGTCAGGTGATAAGGAGAATAAAATACAATTTTCTATGATTCATAATAATGAACAGTGTCATGAAATGGATATTGATGGGTTAAAGTCAGGTTCGGTTAGTAAAGAAGTACATGAGTATGGGCAAGATGATTGGATCCAATTCCTCAAATATTTAAAAACAGTAGAGCCAGTGGCATGGAAAAAAGAAAATTATGCTTTTGCAGGAAAATAGGGGTGTTAAATGTAAGGAACTCAGGATTTGAAGTAATCATTGAGGAGGAGCTGTTTATTCAAGATTTATTGGTGATGAAAGGTCTATGTTTAAATCTAGTGTTAGGAAATGATTTTCTGTGCAAATATGAAGCTCAGTTGGAATTTAAGGATAAAGAGCTAGAATTAAGTCTGGAGGGATGCATGAAGAGGGTGAAATTCAAAAATTTTGTAAATGAAAAGATTTAATGGCATGTTTACACAAGTAACTGCCATAAACCAGTGTAAATTATGAAATATGAGATTCAATGCATTGTAGATAGTAGGTTAAGAATTTGTGTATATTTATTCTGTGGTCTGTGTTATTATCTACTTGTGTGTTTAGATTTAAGCATTGGGGTCAAGTTTACAAGAGTTATTTGTAAATGTTTTTCTGTTGTTGTTTGTGTTAAAACATGTGCTTGTATCAGATTTGCAGTTCAACAGTGGTACATGAGGTAAATATGTATATGTGTTGGTGAAAGGTGCAATTGTTGCCAGGACTCATTCCTGAAACAGCAGCTGAGAGGGATAGTGTGTTTATTGTGTCATCATAATTTATGTATGAGTAGTGAAACTATTTGGTTAGGTAATTCTATGAATGATAATTAAATTGTATTTATTTTTGTTTATGTATACTAATCTGGAATCAGGACTAGAGGACGTATATATCGTTTTCAATTGATGCTCACAGGCTGCAGGAGTTGTAGTTACTGTGAAGTATAGACGTGCTAGGATTAACTTAGGATAGTATGGGCCAATTAAATCTCACACCAGCAAAAATAAATTTTTTTGGTGCGAGGGGGTAGGATTTGTATTTATGCTTGTAGGTGTCATTTTGATAGAAGAGAAAATTCTCTATGATAACATTATTTTGGTAGTATTATTTGAGCTTTAAGATATATTTTTGACACAGGCAGGTTGTTGGTATTTTATTTGATGGAGTAATACTCCAAGTATGCCATATATTTTCTTGTCTGTTTCGTCTGAAGCTATGGCTGATGAGAGTGCAGGCATGGTGGTTTGGGTTGATCTGATAATGACTAACACAAGCCACTTTGAGTTCTTAATTCTGTTGATTTGCATGTTACTGTACACGTCTCAATGCTTAGTTTCAATTGCACCAAGTCTGGAAGGCAGAGGGGTGGGATGCAAATCCAACCAAATCCTGGTGTCCAGACAAACTTTTGTCTATGTTGACTCATGAGTGCCTTCTGCTCTTCCTGTTCCATGTAGGGTGCATATGACGTGTGTGAACAAGAACGCTTGATCCAGTGCCATGAATCTAAGCTGCAACAGCATGTTGGTTGAAATGACGGAGACATAGAACCATACACCATGGACCAGAGTTGTTGCAACGATGATGCTGGGGTTCTCAGTGTCAAAGTGGTGAGAGATTTCCTTTAAACAAGTGGAATGTACACCGTCAAAAGTTTTTATAGTGATAATTTTAGTTTTTCCATGTAGGACAAGATCTTCTAAAGACTAAAGGTTAATACTATTATAAATTTGGTGCCAATTCTGTATATAAACAACAGGCACACTTAAATTTCATGGATGTAATTAGTTATAAGGATTCTTTTCTTAAAAATATGCACATACTATAAGTGGTCCTAATGGTACAAATATTGGGAAATTTTCTCACTGCCCTGTTTATTTACTTTGCATTAGTTGAGGTCATAATTGGTATAGAGACGTTATTTGAAAAATTTGTCGACGTACAGACATATCAGCCACAGGGTTTTAATATGGTGTAATAAACAACATAAAGTGAACTTTCGTGTGTTTTCCAAAATTAGTAGTTAGTACACCCTTTTCTCTCTCTCATGAACTTACTTTATTATGAATTTGTTTTGTTAATTATATGCAGGGAAGGAAAGCTGCGAACGTGTGATATCATCCCCTAGAAAACGAGTCAAACAGCAGTAATCACAGTTCCAGTGTTTTGCGTGTTTAGGAATTTGGTTCGCAGTTGGTGGTTGTGAGTTTTAAAAATTAAACTTTCCCCAAATTAAACTCTCACCCCGATCTTCACTCTCGCACGTTCCAACTGTTCAACAAAATTTAAAAACTCATCAATCGATTGCGTCGGACTATGCATCAAATCCCTTTGCAAATGATCTGGTAATCGCCTCTTTAACGTCGTGATCAGTGGCGTAGCTACGTCACCAAGGGCCCCGGGGCAAAATTGACATTGGGGCCCTCTTTAAACTAGAAATATACAGATGCAAAACTACATCATCGGCTCCTTACCATCCACTGGAAGACACAATAAGGCAAACCTAAAGACTACTAAGTAAATTATTATGTGCCAGGCAGCAGATAATATTTAATCATACTCTGTAATATAATTATAATTATGAACGTTAGTTTGTTATGCTTACACGCAAAAATTACTGGGTGGATTTGGATGAAATTTTGCATAGGGATAGCGCTGGACCTGGGTAGAACAAACAGATAAAACGAACCCATTGGATAGTTTTCCAAGTTGTTGCATACGAGGCGAATGAAGTCGCAGGCAGAATCTAGTAAATATAAACAATGAAGTATTATTCAACCACGAAAACAGGGCCCCCTACCACGAAGCAAACCGGGAACAGTCAAGTCAGGACTCGCACGTCCGCGGTGACAGCAGGCGGACTGTTGTCACACACTGTCTCGCTATACTACTGCGCTGTTGTCTCACTCGTCCGTACCGATCAGTCTAATTTCGTTGAAATCCCTGTCAAAGAAGAAAAATATAGGAAGTATTCGTGTAGGATAGTTTCAGCAAAATGAACTTCTCGGATTTTGTTTGTTGAAACACTTTTGACTGAGCCGTGCCCCTACCAGGCTTTATGAAGTATGCTGACCGCGGTGGCCGAGGGGATGCCGGGCGCCGTGGCTCAGCGCGCCCGGTCAGGGGGCTCCACGCCCTCTGTAATAAAAAAAGCTGAGCCAAACAACCTCGAACAAAAACGATCAGCGTCCGCAACGAAGAGAACTACCCAGAGAACAAAAAAGGGGACTGAGGCGCTCCAGTCACGGTCTGCACGGCCACTACGGTCGGGGGTTCGAATCCCCCCTCGGGCATGGATATTTGTGCCGTCCTAGTTCGTAAGTAGTTCATAAGTAGTTTGTAAGTTTAGGGACTGATAACCCCGCAGTTAAGTCCCTTAAGCTTAACAAACATTTGAACATTTTTTTTATGAAGTATACTATGTTACTGTCTGGCCAGTAAAAAGTAAAATAACTAAGTCGGCAACTTCGGTTATTATCGTGACAGTGGGTTGAGGGCACCGTCTTCAATGCACGATTCACTATTATGACAAATTAATTATAACATTAAACATCTGATCCGTGAATGTATCTCAATCGTTAAATAGCAGAATAAACAAAGTGCGCGGGTAGAAAAGTACCTTAAAAAGTAGCGTGAAGCGCTGAATTCTCACCATTGTTTGAAACCACAGTGAAGTTCTTTTTGTTTTCTCATTTAGAAAAAATAACCAGAATGCGACGGAGAGTATAGTCAATGTACGTAAATTGAAGAAAGAATAGTTCTTATGGTATGCGAAGGCACAGAATGCTGAATCCATTTCCCGCCTTCCATTGCAACGTAGTGTGTAGATAGTCCACTAGTGTCAAGCCTAAAATTAGACAATTCGGAAGTAATCGCCACAAAAGGTTCTATTGTCTTAATGGTTTCATTTGTGGCCCAATACATCCTAGGTGTTCCCCCTCTGTGGAGTTGTGCAAAAGTGGTGGAGGGCAAAAATGTACTCGAAAAAGGGTATTTTTTTCGGTTTTGTGATTATACCTCGTAAATGACTCACAAAATCGAAAACATAGTGAAATTAAACGTTGTAGGGCATGAAATTCAGCATTCAATGAGACCATCCGCATATTTTTTGGACCTCCTGTTTTCATACTAGTGGTCTTCAAAATTGGACAAATTTTACACGTTCATGGAAAATTTCCATTTTAACCATCTTTCTTTTCCTTTTATTTTTTTTTATTTTATTATTTTTTTATGTTGGTGAAACTAACCCATCTATCAATAACGTGGTTCACATAAACAATGAAGAGGAATAAATTCTGCGTTTGATGAGACCAAAAGAGAAATGGACAACACGTTTCTGTACGGCTAAGTTTGTACTCTCATTGCTAAGCATGTAAGGTACGGTACTTTACATTTACAAATCTAGGTCTCTATATCAGTTTTATGCAGAGAACTCCGAAATATCATTACAATGAGTAAAATTTGAACAGTAATTTAATTTTTTTCAAAGGGTAAATTCCGTGACAAGAAATGTAAGGTAAATTTTGGGAATTCAATATTAAACGGCAAAGCCTTTTTACACCTTGTTATTATGCTTTTGTGTATATTTTCCGCTGGGCAAGGCAGTGTAATAATGACAAAACTGTACCTTTTGTACTTCCTGAAATAATGGACCAGGAAAAGTTGTTTTGTTTCAACATTTGCTAAAGCTCTACTTGCCTCGTCCAAATCGATATCGCATTTTTGTAAAATTTTGGATGCATAATTAATGTCATTCAATATTTGGTACATGAATTCACAAAGAAATAGAAACTGGAAATTTAACATTTTTGTTTTAATATTTTCTGCTTCTCTACGCTCTTCTTTACTAGAACTCTTCAGTAATATTTCTGATAAGGCCTTGATTATATATAAAAAACGAAGTTTTATTGCAGATATTGTATTAACTCTACTGTACTGAACTGTACTGAAACACGTCGCGTCTACAGGCAGCGTAACATTGGCAGCACCTGAGATAAATGAATATATTTCATTTTGTGCTCATTTTCTCCGTTTGTCTCAGTATACGTGTAATCGTCGATTATCGTGGCAAAAAAGTAATACTTCAGAATAAATCTAACGTAAAATTTCCACGTTTGCTGTTATGTCATTGGCCTGTCGTTCGCGTGGAGTTTACAGGACGCCCTGCTGAGTACACTGAAGTAAGATGACGATAATACAAATTGTGCCGCTATGTCACCAATAATACCGGTACCGAAAAAATCTCGGAAGCCCACAAATATTACCGTGTAAGGATCTCTTATGTGGGAAAGAAAGTGAAGCCACCGAAAGCAGTAGTTGCTTCACTGATGACGCGCCGATTAGTAATAAAATCCACAAAATCATCCACGATTCATATTTTCTCTTCTTCTTGCGCGAATTTCAGAGTGCAACTGGTTACAGCAATTCATTGGTATCTATGATTAAAGAGCACTCCATCAAGGGAATTCACTGCATAAACAAATGAGTTGCCGTAATAATAACGTTCTGTAATAATACGTTGTAGAGACATCATATTGAAATGTGGTCACACCGTGTATCGTCAAACACACTACTGTAATTCAGCACCATTCACTGTCATTTCGCAAAGTTTGACAGCCACGGCAACTCCGACTTCAACCGACAACACACTAACGATGGCAGGGTCTACGTCTTAACGGACAAGGAATAGACCTTGTTATGTTTGTATTCTGATGTGAGAATAATTTTTGGATTTCATTTCGTGCGTTTGAGGTTTGTTGGTCAGGATTCAAAAAATTAAATGTCAAAAATCCTTCATTCAACTAAAATATTATATACAGTAGAACGTCAGTTGTTCAAATGTCTGTAAATCTATCGGACCAAACTGCGTGGTCATCAGTCCGTAGCTTACAAACTACTTAAACCTAGGTAAACTAACCTACAGACAAATACACACAGCCGGCCGCGGTGGCCGAGGGGACTGAGGCGCTCCAGTCACGGTCTGCACGGGCACTACGGTCGGGGGTTCGAATCCTCCCCTCGGGCATGGATATTTGTGCCGTCCTTAGGATAAGCTAGTTGATAAGTAGTTTGTAAGTTTAGGGACTGATGACCCCGTAGTTAAGTCCCATAAGCTATACAAACATTTGAACAAACACACCCATGCCCCAGGGAGGACTCGAACCTCCACGGCGAGCAACCGCGCGCTCCGCAGCAATGTGCTTTAGGCCGCTTGGCGAACGTCAATTATCCGAAGTAATTGGGGGACATTGATATTCGGAAAACCGGTTTATTCGGATAATCGCATTGTACACTTGTATTTGCCAATAAGAAGTACTTACAATAACAGTATTTATACAGTATTGGCAAGCGCACTATCCTTCACACGCCGCTACTTCTGCCAATTTTCTTACACAGCGACTGGCGGCTTGGCCGCAGCGCCACAGAGTGGCGTCGTGTGTAGGCCCCATTATAAGCAATGTTCCGCCACCCGTGGGAAACTTTATTCAAGTTATGGGGAGATAATGAACGGTAGGATGGTAGACAGACTATATTCGCCGCTCTACAGTAACTTTTTCCGAACGTCACGGACGCCGAGGGGCCCCTTGAGCTCGGGGGCCCCGGGGCACTGCCCCGGCTAGCCCTATGATAGCTACGCCACTGGTCGTGATTTCCGTCAGAACTCCCAGAGGCCGATTTGTATGCATTAACTTATTCAGTTCGCGCACACAAAATTCAAAAAAAAAAAAAAAAAAAATGTTCAATTATTTGTTAAGTTTAAGGGACTTATCTATGGGGTCATCAGTCCCTAAACTTACAAACTACTTATGAACTACCTACAACTAAGGATGGCACAAATATCCATGCCCGAGGCGGGATTCGAACCCCCGACCGTAGTGGCTATGCAGACCGTGACTGAAGCGCCTCAGTCCCCTCGGCCACCGCGGCCAGCACACAAAATTCGCGCATTCAGCCATTGCCATACTTGAAAGTCGTTTTGAAGCCGCATTTGCATTGCTTCACTCCAGTACTTATTCAAGAAACAAATCTCAAACTTGTCATAGGTCTCGAACAAATTGTTATTTAAATTAGCCCACGACTGTGCACTACCCTCAAGCTGTCTTTTTACCAATTTAATTGTATCTTGGTCACTCATCCCTTTAACAAATCCATCCTTACATGCGGTAAGAAAATCTACTGTGTGATAATTGCCATCATTAGAAAAACACTTATTATCTCCAGCTGAAAACCACGGTCCAGGGATTTTTCACAAGTAGACTAACATTTCCATTGTCTATTTCAGCTCACACTTCCTCAATTTTTTTGCTGTAGCTGCACCTTTTCCTGATCAATTCTCCCACTACATTCTTTTATTTCCATTTCACAGCCCGCCATCGTATCGGTTCAATTATTTACTTCAGCTGTAGTTGCCTTTTCAAAATTATCTTGTAGTTCCACAATCTTCATTGCATTGCTGTTCAATTCGTGCTGTACCTTTTCCATTTTATTGTCTAAATGTATCTCTAATGCAGTGAATTTATTATTAACAGAATCAAAGTTCTCCCTTATTTTACTCACTTCTGCCATCACATCGTTTAATTTTAATTCTACCATTCCATCCACTTCTGATTTAAATTTTTCCAACTCAAATTTTACATTTTCAATATTGCTACTTAGTTCTGCCCTCATACTTCCCATGTTCGCTTGAACTTTGTTCAAACCCAAGCCCAATTCCTTCTTTCCATTACCTACTTCTGCTTTTACATTACACAAATCTGCTTTTAATTCTGATTTTACATTACCCACTTCTGATTTTATATCACCCACATCTGACTTTATATCACCTAAATCCGTTATTAGCCCCATTATCCACATGTAAAGTTTGCTTTCTAATGATCTTCCTGCCGTATCATCTTTCTTTGCAGCAACTGGACTACTAGCCCCACTGTAGCCCTCTTTTATTTCTCATCTTGGATAAGCCCCCATTTGTGACCTTCCTATCAGTAGTTACCAATAAGAATTGTGCAATACATAACTCAGGGCAGTAAAAAGTTTATGGCTCGTTGTCTCTGTACATAGGGGTGAGTTACATGTCAGCTTCTATTCCCTAAACAGCTATCCAATCTGTTTAAACAAGATCAACAATAATATGTAGTTTAGCCAGTCTATCAATATGCATATGATGACGTGAAAATATATCTAAACAAATATAAATTAAACCTCTAAATAACCATCAAAATGGATTCTAAGATAAAGAAGTGATTAACTCCCAAAGTAATTCTTTATAAGTAGAGTAAATAACTGAAGTAAATAAGTAATTAAGTAAGTAAGTAACTGAATATTTCCCCAACTATTGTTCATGAGATAAGTATCACATGCATTCGAGAGTAAAAGTTCCAAATTAAACCGCAATTAAAGCATTTATAAAACACAGTTTGTAATCACACGAGTAAACGATTGCTGAATTATTACAGTTCCACAGCCGTACTACCGTGCATAGTTTATCACTTATCAAGCAGAGACTAAGTTCTCCAGTCAATGTCCCGTAAATTTTCTAAGTCCACACATGCCTATATTTTCAAATGACGAGTTCGTAACGCGGCTTCAGACCGCCCAGCATCACAACTTTTCACCACCACGTCCAAGTTACGAGTCCCCTCCCAAGCGTTCGAAAGCGTTCTCTCTCTGCTCCCAAAATTGTATCCTTCCGGGCATCCTAACGCCTCATCTTTAAAATATAATTTTCCTTTCAAAATTTTATACGTTTGAATATCAAAGAATTAAATGCTTTGACCACCTCCGTATAAATGTTGTTTACATTTAACAATCAAATATATATTTAACAATACTAAAAAATGGCTGAGACTGGAGCTCTTTGCTCAGATAGCCATTAAGTGTATCGTCTCACTGTTCAAATATACTGCCGACGTCAAAATATAGTTACACAATTAATATTTATGTCACTAGATTCCATTTTGTGTGCCAGCCCACAACAGAATTATAATGAAATAACAGGTTTTCGCTTGGTAGGCGATGTGAGATGTTTCTTTTATTTAACTACAAAACATATCGATTTCGTCCCTATGATGGGACATCATCAGTGCTGTTAAAAACAAGGTACCTTGGTCAGACATTGAAATTAAAATAAGATTACATACACCAAGAATGTTATAAAATAGAATTACATACCAGAATTGCAAGTCATGATGACCTATGTGCTCTGCTTAAAAACATTTTTATCAGTCATGTCATAAAAAATATTTAAAGGTCTTGCCGGTACAAGTCACAACAATAAAATCAGGTAGCCGCTTACGTACACCTACGCAGCTTGGCTTGTACATAGATGGTGCCTGGCACCCTCTTTGTTTAAATCAGTTACATTGTAACATTATTAAAAAGAAAATGGCTTCAAACATATTAAAAGCTTAAAAAGATAAAAATGGTGATTCTAGGGGAATAAAAGTTTAACAACTAACATACACAGATTATGCATTATATGATAAAAAATATAATAACCATTTTATCAGCGCCCTCAGGCGGGTAGGTATTAAAACATATCTTTAAAAATTTGAAAATTTGTCACCATCAATTGTTAAAATGAGTTACATTGTTCACGTATAAAATACTATCTCTTTAAAAATATATACATATATATTTTTAATTAAGACTAGCATAAAAGGTAAAGTCGTTACAAAGCACCAATGTATGTGTGTGAGTGTGTTAGAGAGAGAGAGAGAGAGAGAGAGAGAGAGATACACAGCAGTTCACGCCATTTAGTTTTTCAGAATGATACTATGCTGGCTGTCTTTGCTTAGTTAGTACAGTGCGACAAAATCAAAAATATACAAATGTACATGAACGTTCAAATATGATTACATTGCGTCTAAACATAAAATATAGAAATACACATGAAGGTTCAAACATGATTACATAGGAGAGAAACAATCGGGCTTTTTTTTTAATACCATATGCGCTTACATTGTCCAGGTGACATTGGTATATGTGGTTCTTATAGGTCACTCAATATAACTACAGCTACTGTGGCTTTATATCCAAACTACCGCATGAGCACAAGGGATGAACTTGCAATCCAGGACATGGGGAATACACACATTAGCGCTACATGGCGCATACGTCGCTACTTATTTAAAGAACATATATTGAAATAAAGCTAATTACAACATGTGGACATTACAGAGTGGCGTTTTTAGAAACGAACATGAGCTACATACGAACTAAAGCATGTGAAATAGGACTATTGCTTGTAACAAAATATTGTTCTCATATGTACTATGTGCATCTGCGGAGATATAAAGGGAAATTTGGCCCTTCCCAGCCGTTCGACTACAGTGTAGACGAGCTAATTTTTTCATACCAGGATTGATGTAAAAAACTCCCAGAAGTGGGTGCTTTTCATCGCTATCTGTTCGTTGAGCAGTGTGCATCATAGTGTTCTTCCGTTAGAGAAAATCTCCATCTCTTCAAGCAGATCGAGATACCTCCCCATATTTCCTCTGTGCAAAAGTTTCAACTGTGAAGTCAGGTCAGGAGGGGTATGTCCGGAATTAATAAGGTGAGCTGCGAAGTTGGACTTGTCAGCAATATCACGCCTGTCTAACGCCACATGTTCGCGGAATCTGATTTCAAGCTTCCTTCCAGTTTGTCCGATGTAGACAGCATCACAGTCAGAACATGATAATCTGTAAACCCCCGATTCTTGATGTTGGTTGAATTTTTTAATGTTGTGGATCAAACGGCTGCCAACTTTATTGTCTGTGGAAAACGCGATATTTATGTTCCTTTTCTTAAAACTGCCCGCAATCCTGATACTCATTACACCATAATATGGCAACGTTACATACTGACTTTGCTGATTTACTGCTTGACTATCTTGATTTTTATTGCATTGTTCATGTTTTTTTGCGACACTGTCGTAAATGTTCATCACATATTGCAGAGGGTAGTTGTTGTTCCTTGCTATACTCTGAATAGTCTTCAATTCCTTAAGATGGTTTTGTTCTGACAACGGTAGTTTAAACAACCTATTAAAGGCAAAGTGGAAAAAGGCTTTTTTGTGACTGTTTGGATGTTGCGATGTATAATCTATGATTATATCTGTAAAGGTGGCTTTCCTATATATGTCGAACATGTGCTTTCCGTTTTTGTTAGAAATGACTAAATCTAAAAAGTTGATGGAACCTTCGGTGCCAATTTCAGCTGTGAAAGTGATTTTGCTATGGAGCGTGTTGAATTTGTTTATAATTTCATTTATAACCGTTTCATTGTCATTTATCAACAGGAGTGTGTCGTCAACATACCTAAAATAATATACAATTTTTTCAGCTAAAATGTGGAAATCGTGGAAGAACCTGGTCTCTAAAAAGTTGATAGAAACATCGGCTAAGAACCCTGAGATTGGACTTCCCATGCTGAGCCCCTCATTTTGCACATATGTTTGCTCACTGAATTTGAAATAGTTGAACTTTAGACAAAATGTTAATAGATCAATGAACTCTGTAATTTCAGAATTCGACAACTTATTTTGACTTATCAAATTGTCAGCTATAATATTAATGGTTTGCTCAATTGGAATGTTTGTGTATAGATTCACGATATCAAGTGATACAAATGTCATTGTATCTGTTATAGGCACGTCTTTTATCGCATCTACTAACTGGGCACTATTTTTACGGAATATTGTTGTCCAAAAACATAGTGTTTTTTTCAAAATGTTTAAACACTTTCTAGCTACCTTGCATAAAGGTCCACTTCTACCATCAACCAATTGTCTAATCGGTTTCAGTTCTTTGTGTGACTTTATTTGTGACTTTAGTTTTGGAGCACTTGGGTTCATTATTTTCAGAAATGGTATCTCACGAGGAGATACTATTCCAAAGTAAGATTTTAATTTTTCGTTTAGCTTTCTTTGTATTTCATTGGTGGGGTCCCTGTCTACAGCTACGATATTATTTTCATGGAAGAACTGTAGTGTCTTTTAAATATACATGTCTTTTGTGACTACAATGATTGTGTTGCTTTTATCCGCTTTGGTAATAACTGAATTACCTTCTGTTAATTTCCTGTTTATATCTTTGCTCAGATTGTTCTCATGGTTAACCTGATTTCTATTCTTTGTCGTTTCATTTGTTATTATCCTATCAACAGCTACAGCTATCTTATTCTGTTCAACCTTCGGAATTTTATGGGTATCTAACCCGAACTTAATGTGCGCCAACGTGTTTTTTATAGATCTCTTATCTAACTTTTTGCTCACGTTATATTTTAACCCTTTTTGTAAAAGTTTTTCTTCGTCTTGGTTAAATACAATGTTAGTGAGATTTAAAACTCTAGGATAAAAAACATTTTCAGAATCATTGTTACTTATATGTTAATTTTCATGTTCCATTAGATTGGCCAGTTTCTTGCTATGTCTACACTTAACTTTCTCAACAACCTTTTCGACAGTATCATTTGCTCTAGTTACTAGTTGATCAAAAACTATTGGAGTTACTAAATTAGCGAGTTCACTATGTGCATCATATAATTGCGCACTAATTACGCTTTTCTTTATAAACAATTTCCTGATTTCACTTCTTAGAATTACCACTTCACACTTCCTTCTTGCCGATATGGTGGTCCGTCTTCTACTGTTAAAACAACTTTCTACATACCTAGGTGTGATTTTCTTGGTTATACATTCCTTGTTGAAATGGATGTGTTGACTTGTAACCGCCAGTCTGACCTTCAGATTCTTGAATTTAAAATATGCTGCACATGCCCAGCTAGGCAAAATCTTCATGTAACTAGATTCCATTTTGTGTGCCAGCCCACCACAGAATTATAATGAAATAACAGGTTTTCGCTTGGTAGGCGATGTGAGATGTTTCTTTTATTTAACTTCAAAACATATCGATTTCGTCCCTATGATGGGACATCATCAGTGCTGTTAAAAACAAGGTACCTTGGTCAGACATCGAAATTAAAATAAGATTACATACACCAAGAATGTTATAAAATAGAATTACATACCCGAATTTCAAGTCATGATGACCTATGTGCTCTGCTTAAAAACATTTTTATCAGTCATGTCATAAAAAACATTTAAAGGTCTTGCCGGTACAAGTCACAACAATAAAATCAGGTAACCGCTTACGTACACCTACGCAGCTTAGCTTGTACATAGATGGTGCCTGGCGCCCTCTTTGTTTAAATCAGTTACATTGTAACATTATTAAAAAGAAAATGGGTTCAAACATATTAAAAGCTTAAAAAGATAAAAATGGTGATTCTAGGTGAATTGCTTAGTTAGTTCAGTGCGTCAAAATCAAAAATATACAAATGTACATGAAGGTTCAAATATGATTACATTGCGTCTAAACATAGAATATAGAAATATACATGAAGGTTCAAACATGATTACATAGGAGAGAAACAATCGGGCTTTTTTATTTTTATTTTATTTTTTTAATACCATATGCGCTTACATTGTCCAGGTGACATTGGTATATGTGGTTCTTATAGGTCACTCAATATAACTACAGCTACTGTGACTTTAAATCCAAACTACCGCATGAGCACAACGGATGAACTTGCAATCCAGGACATGGGGAATACACACATTAGCGCTACATGGCGCATACGTCGCTACTTATTTAAAGAACATGTTGTTGTTGTGGTCTTCAGTCCGGAGACTGGTTTGATGCAGCTCTCCACAATACCCTATCCTGAGCAAGCCTCTTCATCTCCACATAAGAGCGACAACCTACATCTGTCTGAATCTGCTTACTGTATCCATCTCTTGGTCTTCCCCTGCGAATTTTTTCCCCATACACTTCCCTCCAATGCTAAATTCACAATTCCTTGATGTCTAAGAATGTGTCCTACCAATCTATCCCTTCTTTTAGTCAAGGTATGCCAGAAATTCCTTTTCTCCCCAATTCTGTTCAGTACCTCCTCATTAGTTACGCGATCCACCCACCTAATCTTTAGCATTCTTCTATAGCACCATATTTCAAAAGCCTCAATCCTCCTCCTGTCCGCACTGTTTATCGTCCATGTCTCACTCCCATACAAGGCAACACTCCATACAAATGCCTTCAGAAAGGACTTCCTTAGGTTTAAATCAATATTCGATGTTAACAAATTTCTCTTTTTCAAGAATGCTTTTCTACCCATTGCCATTCTGCATTTTATATCCTCTGTACTGCGACCATCATTTGTTATTTTACTGCCCAAGTAACAAAACTCATCTACCTCCTTTATTGCTACGTTTCCCAATCTAATTCCTTCAGCATCACCTGATTTTCTAAGGCCGCATTCTATTACCCTACTTTTGCTCTTGTTAATGTTCATCTTATATGCACCTTTCAGCACACTGTCCATTCCGTTCAATTGCTCCTCCAGGTCCTTTGCTGTATCTGGCAGAATTACTATGTCGTCGGCAAAACGCAATGTTTTTAATTCTTCACCCTGAACTTTAATTCCTTCTCCAAATTTCTCCTTGCTTTCCTTTATAGCTTGCTCAATGTACAAATTGAACAACATTGGGGAAAGGCTACAACCCTGTCTTACTCCCTTTCCAACCACTGCATCCCTTTCATGCCCTTCAACTCTGACAACCGCTGTCTGGTTTTTGTACAAGTTGTAAATAACCTTACGTTCCCTATATTTTACTCCTGCTTGCTTCAGAACTTGAAAGAGTTTATTCCAATCAACATTGTCAAAAGCCTTCTCCAAATCTACAAAAGCTAGAAATGTAGCTCCTCATATATTTCTTCGATTTCCTCATCATCGGCAGAGCTAGTTGGCATATAAAGAACATATATTGAAATAAAGCTAATTACAACATGTGGACATTACAGAGTGGCGTTGTTAGAAACGAACATGAGCTACATACGAACTAAAGCACGTGAAATAGGACTATTGCTTGTAACAAAATATTGTTCTCATATGTACTATGTGCATCTGCGGAGATATAAAGGGAAATTTGGCCCTTCCCAGCCGTTCGACTACAGTGTAGAAGAGCTAATTTTTTCATACCAGGGTTGATGTAAAAAAACTCCCAGAAGTGGGTGCTTTTCATCGCTATCTGTTCGTTGAGCAGTGTGCATCATAGTGTTCTTCCGTTAGAGAAAATCTCCATCTCTTCAAGCAGATCGAGATACCTCCCCATATTTCCTCTGTGCAAAAGTTTCAACTGTGAAGTCAGGTCAGGAGGGGTATGTCCGGAATTAATAAGGTGAGCTGCGAAGTTGGACTTGTCAGCAATATCACGCCTGTCTAACGCCACATGTTCGCGGAATCTGATTTCAAGCTTCCTTCCAGTTTGTCCGATGTAGACAGCATCACAGTCAGAACATGATAATCTGTAAACCCCCGATTCTTGATGTTGGTTGAATTTTTTAATGTTGTGGATCAAACGGCTGCCAACTTTATTGTCTGTGGAAAACGCGATATTTATGTTCCTTTTCTTAAAACTGCCCGCAATCCTGATACTCATTACACCATAATATGGCAACGTTACATACTGACTTTGCTGATTTACTGCTTGACTATCTTGATTTTTATTGCATTGTTCATGTTTTTTTGCGACACTGTCGTAAATGTTCATCACATATTGCAGAGGGTAGTTGTTGTTCCTTGCTATACTCTGAATAGTCTTCAATTCCTTAAGATGGTTTTGTTCTGACAACGGTAGTTTAAACAACCTATTAAAGGCAAAGTGGAAAAAGGCTTTTTTGTGACTGTTTGGATGTTGCGATGTATAATCTATGATTATATCTGTAAAGGTGGCTTTCCTATATATGTCGAACATGTGCTTTCCGTTTTTGTTAGAAATGACTAAATCTAAAAAGTTGATGGAACCTTCGGTGCCAATTTCAGCTGTGAAAGTGATTTTGCTATGGAGCGTGTTGAATTTGTTTATAATTTCATTTATAACCGTTTCATTGTCATTTATCAACAGGAGTGTGTCGTCAACATACCTAAAATAATATACAATTTTTTCAGCTAAAATGGGGAAATCGTGGAAGAACCTGGTCTCTAAAAAGTTGATAAAAACATCGGCTAAGAACCCTGAGATTGGACTTCCCATGCTGAGCCCCTCATTTTGCACATATGTTTGCTCACTGAATTTGAAATAGTTGAACTTTAGACAAAAGGTTAACAGATCAATGAACTCTGTAATTTCAGTATTCGACAACTTATTTTGACTTATCAAATTGTCAGCTATAATATTAATGGTTTGCTCAATTGGAATGTTTGTGTATAGATTCACGATATCAAGTGATACAAATGTCATTGTATCTGTTATAGGCACGTCTTTTATCGCATCTACTAACTGGGCACTATTTTTACGGAATATTGTTGTCCAAAAACATAGTGTTTTTTTCAAAATGTTTAAACACTTTCTAGCTACCTTGCATAAAGGTCCACTTCTACCATCAACCAATTGTCTAATCGGTTTCAGTTCTTTGTGTGACTTTATTTGTGACTTTAGTTTTGGAGCACTTGGGTTCATTATTTTCAGAAATGGTATCTCACGAGGAGATACTATTCCAAAGTAAGATTTTAATTTTTCGTTTAGCTTTCTTTGTATTTCATTGGTGGGGTCCCTGTCTACAGCTACGATATTATTTTCATGGAAGAACTGTAGTGTCTTTTAAATATACATGTCTTTTGTGACTACAATGATTGTGTTGCTTTTATCCGCTTTGGTAATAACTGAATTACCTTCTGTTAATTTCCTGTTTATATCTTTGCTCAGATTGTTCTCATGGTTAACCTGATTTCTATTCTTTGTCGTTTCATTTGTTATTATCCTATCAACAGCTACAGCTATCTTATTCTGTTCAACCTTCGGAATTTTATGGGTATCTAACCCGAACTTAATGTGCGCCAACGTGTTTTTTATAGATCTCTTATCTAACTTTTTGCTCACGTTATATTTTAACCCTTTTTGTAAAAGTTTTTCTTCGTCTTGGTTAAATACAATGTTAGTGAGATTTAAAACTCTAGGATAAAAAACATTTTCAGAATCATTGTTACTTATATGTTAATTTTCATGTTCCATTAGATTGGCCAGTTTCTTGCTATGTCTACACTTAACTTTCTCAACAACCTTTTCGACAGTATCATTTGCTCTAGTTACTAGTTGATCAAAAACTATTGGAGTTACTAAATTAGCGAGTTCACTATGTGCATCATATAATTGCGCACTAATTACGCTTTTCTTTATAAACAATTTCCTGATTTCACTTCTTAGAATTACCACTTCACACTTCCTTCTTGCCGATATGGTGGTCCGTCTTCTACTGTTAAAACAACTTTCTACATACCTAGGTGTGATTTTCTTGGTTATACATTCCTTGTTGAAATGGATGTGTTGACTTGTAACCGCCAGTCTGACCTTCAGATTCTTGAATTTAAAATATGCTGCACATGCCCAGCTAGGCAAAATCTTCATGTAACTAGATTCCATTTTGTGTGCCAGCCCACCACAGAATTATAATGAAATAACAGGTTTTCGCTTGGTAGGCGATGTGAGATGTTTCTTTTATTTAACTTCAAAACATATCGATTTCGTCCCTATGATGGGACATCATCAGTGCTGTTAAAAACAAGGTACCTTGGTCAGACATCGAAATTAAAATAAGATTACATACACCAAGAATGTTATAAAATAGAATTACATACCCGAATTTCAAGTCATGATGACCTATGTGCTCTGCTTAAAAACATTTTTATCAGTCATGTCATAAAAAACATTTAAAGGTCTTGCCGGTACAAGTCACAACAATAAAATCAGGTAACCGCTTACGTACACCTACGCAGCTTAGCTTGTACATAGATGGTGCCTGGCGCCCTCTTTGTTTAAATCAGTTACATTGTAACATTATTAAAAAGAAAATGGGTTCAAACATATTAAAAGCTTAAAAAGATAAAAATGGTGATTCTAGGTGAATTGCTTAGTTAGTTCAGTGCGTCAAAATCAAAAATATACAAATGTACATGAAGGTTCAAATATGATTACATTGCGTCTAAACATAGAATATAGAAATATACATGAAGGTTCAAACATGATTACATAGGAGAGAAACAATCGGGCTTTTTTATTTTTATTTTATTTTTTTAATACCATATGCGCTTACATTGTCCAGGTGACATTGGTATATGTGGTTCTTATAGGTCACTCAATATAACTACAGCTACTGTGACTTTAAATCCAAACTACCGCATGAGCACAACGGATGAACTTGCAATCCAGGACATGGGGAATACACACATTAGCGCTACATGGCGCATACGTCGCTACTTATTTAAAGAACATGTTGTTGTTGTGGTCTTCAGTCCGGAGACTGGTTTGATGCAGCTCTCCACAATACCCTATCCTGAGCAAGCCTCTTCATCTCCACATAAGAGCGACAACCTACATCTGTCTGAATCTGCTTACTGTATCCATCTCTTGGTCTTCCCCTGCGAATTTTTTCCCCATACACTTCCCTCCAATGCTAAATTCACAATTCCTTGATGTCTAAGAATGTGTCCTACCAATCTATCCCTTCTTTTAGTCAAGGTATGCCAGAAATTCCTTTTCTCCCCAATTCTGTTCAGTACCTCCTCATTAGTTACGCGATCCACCCACCTAATCTTTAGCATTCTTCTATAGCACCATATTTCAAAAGCCTCAATCCTCCTCCTGTCCGCACTGTTTATCGTCCATGTCTCACTCCCATACAAGGCAACACTCCATACAAATGCCTTCAGAAAGGACTTCCTTAGGTTTAAATCAATATTCGATGTTAACAAATTTCTCTTTTTCAAGAATGCTTTTCTACCCATTGCCATTCTGCATTTTATATCCTCTGTACTGCGACCATCATTTGTTATTTTACTGCCCAAGTAACAAAACTCATCTACCTCCTTTATTGCTACGTTTCCCAATCTAATTCCTTCAGCATCACCTGATTTTCTAAGGCCGCATTCTATTACCCTACTTTTGCTCTTGTTAATGTTCATCTTATATGCACCTTTCAGCACACTGTCCATTCCGTTCAATTGCTCCTCCAGGTCCTTTGCTGTATCTGGCAGAATTACTATGTCGTCGGCAAAACGCAATGTTTTTAATTCTTCACCCTGAACTTTAATTCCTTCTCCAAATTTCTCCTTGCTTTCCTTTATAGCTTGCTCAATGTACAAATTGAACAACATTGGGGAAAGGCTACAACCCTGTCTTACTCCCTTTCCAACCACTGCATCCCTTTCATGCCCTTCAACTCTGACAACCGCTGTCTGGTTTTTGTACAAGTTGTAAATAACCTTACGTTCCCTATATTTTACTCCTGCTTGCTTCAGAACTTGAAAGAGTTTATTCCAATCAACATTGTCAAAAGCCTTCTCCAAATCTACAAAAGCTAGAAATGTAGCTCCTCATATATTTCTTCGATTTCCTCATCATCGGCAGAGCTAGTTGGCATATAAAGAACATATATTGAAATAAAGCTAATTACAACATGTGGACATTACAGAGTGGCGTTGTTAGAAACGAACATGAGCTACATACGAACTAAAGCACGTGAAATAGGACTATTGCTTGTAACAAAATATTGTTCTCATATGTACTATGTGCATCTGCGGAGATATAAAGGGAAATTTGGCCCTTCCCAGCCGTTCGACTACAGTGTAGAAGAGCTAATTTTTTCATACCAGGGTTGATGTAAAAAAACTCCCAGAAGTGGGTGCTTTTCATCGCTATCTGTTCGTTGAGCAGTGTGCATCATAGTGTTCTTCCGTTAGAGAAAATCTCCATCTCTTCAAGCAGATCGAGATACCTCCCCATATTTCCTCTGTGCAAAAGTTTCAACTGTGAAGTCAGGTCAGGAGGGGTATGTCCGGAATTAATAAGGTGAGCTGCGAAGTTGGACTTGTCAGCAATATCACGCCTGTCTAACGCCACATGTTCGCGGAATCTGATTTCAAGCTTCCTTCCAGTTTGTCCGATGTAGACAGCATCACAGTCAGAACATGATAATCTGTAAACCCCCGATTCTTGATGTTGGTTGAATTTTTTAATGTTGTGGATCAAACGGCTGTCAACATTATTGTCTGTGGAAAACGCGATATTTATGTTCCTTTTCTTAAAACTGCCCGCAATCCAGATACTCATTACACCATAATATGGCAACGTTACATACTGACTTTGCTGATTTACTGCTTGACTATCTTGATTTTTATTGCATTGTTCAGGTTTTTTTGCGACACTGTCGTAAATGTTCATCACATATTGCAGAGGGTAGTTGTTGTTCCTTGCTATACTCTGAATAGTCTTCAATTCCTTAAGATGGTTTTGTTCTGACAACGGTAGTTTAAACAACCTATTAAAGGCAAAGTGGAAAAAGGCTTTTTTGTGACTGTTTGGATGTTGCGATGTATAATCTATGATTATATCTGTAAAGGTGGCTTTCCTATATATGTCGAACATGTGCTTTCCGTTTTTGTTAGAAATGACTAAATCTAAAAAGTTCATGTAACCTTCGGTGCCAATTTCAGCTGTGAAAGTGATTTTGCTATGGAGCGTGTTGAATTTGTTTATAATTTCATTTATAACCTTTTCATTGTCATTTATCAACAGGAGTGTGTCGTCAACATACCTAAAATAATATACAATTTTTTCAGCTAAAATGGGGAAATCGTGGAAGAACCTGGTCTCTAAAAAGTTGATAAAAACATCGGCTAAGAACCCTGAGATTGGACTTCCCATGCTGAGCCCCTCATTTTGCACATATGTTTGCTCACTGAATTTGAAATAGTTGAACTTTAGACAAAAGGTTAATAGATCAATGAACTCTGTAATTTCAGTATTCGACAACTTATTTTGACTTATCAAACTGTCAGCTATAATATTAATGGTTTGCTCAATTGGAATGTTTGTGTATAGATTCACGATATCAAGTGATACAAATGTCATTGTATCTGTTATAGGCACGTCTTTTATCGCATCTACTAACTGGGCACTATTTTTTACGGAATATTGTTGTCCAAAAACATATTGTTTTTTCAAAATGTTTAAACACTTTCTAGCTACCTTGCATAAAGGTCCACTTCTACCATCAACCAATGGTCTAATCGGTTTCAGTTCTTTGTGTGACTTTATTTGTGACTTTAGTTTTGGAGCACTTGGGTTCATTATTTTCAGAAATGGTATCTTACGAGGAGATACTATTCCAGAGTAAGATTTTAATTTTTCGTTTAGCTTTCTTTGTATTTCATTGGTGGGGTCCCTGTCTACAGCTACGATATTATTTTGTTACAAGCAATAGTCCTATTTCACGTGCTTTAGTTCGTATGGAGCTCATGTTCGTTTCTAACAACGCCACTCTGTAATGCCCACATGTTGTAATTAGCTTTATTTCAATATATGTACTAACTAATTTCAATATGTGTACTAACTAAGCAATTCACCTAGAATCACCATTTTTATCTTTTTAAGCTTTTAATATGTTTGAACCCATTTTCTTTTTAATAATGTTACAATGTAACTGATTTAAACAAAGAGGGCGCCAGGCACCATCTATGTACAAGCTAAGCTGCGTAGGTGTACGTAAGCGGTTACCTGATTTTATTGTTGTGACTTGTACCGGTAAGACCTTTAAATGTTTTTTACGACATGACTGATGAAATGTTTTTAAGCAGAGCACATAGGTCATCATGACTTGCAATTCTGGTATGTAATTCTATTTTATAACATTCTTGGTGTATGTAATCTTATTTTAATTTCAATGTCTGACCAAGGTACCTTGTTTTTAACAGCACTGATGATGTCCCATCATAGGGACGAAATCGATATGTTTTGAAGTTAAATAAAAGAAACATCTCACATTGCCTACCAAGCGAAAACCTGTTATTTCATTACAATTAATATTTAATTTACCATGGATTTTTATACAAATATATCCAGTTCTTGTCCACAAATACTGATAATTGTTTATATATAAATTATCTGCTGCATATCTACTATTTTTAGTCGGCCATGAAATATTTTAGTTGCAGTCTACAACATAAAAAACCAACGTTACTAAGAATAATATTAAATATAATAAAATACATATATCAATGTAATGCGCATTGCTGGGTTCATGTTTTGTGTTTCTGTGGTGGAATCTATGTCCTGACACTTACTACCTCAACGAAAAGCAGAACAAGAGAGTAAAACAAAGTTTATTGAAAGAATTTGGAAATAACATGGTATGTCTTTTATGGTAGGTAGCGTGGTACAATGCTGCCAATTTGCTTCTTAATCTGTTAATGATGAACACTACGTATCAATTATTGTAAATATAAGTCTTATAATATTATTATTATAATACTGAAATGTATCGGCTTTTTATCTGTAAGGGATATTGAAATTGTAATTACGGCATTTTATTCTCCCAAGGTTCCTGAATTCATTCATATAATTATATTTGCTGTATGGTCATTCATTTTATATTGATATTTAGAATAATGTTTGTGGCCATATTGTATTTCACTTGCAATCTGGAATAGCCGACCTCGTTGAGCCAAGCGTTTCCGATTTCTGACCACATTAGGGAAACCCTGACTACCTGTCCATTCACTAGGTTCAAACTGTTAGCCGGCTGCTGGGGAACCCAACATCCTGGCAAAACCCGCCTTTCACATCGAAACAATCAGCTTCATCCTTTATTTGTAATGTCACAAGTCACATTGCTCAATTGCAAAACTTATGAATAGTTAGGATCGCCGCGCCTTTCTCTCGCTAAAACAAAGTTAACAGCATACAATGGCAATGAAATTCCTGTACTACGACAGTGTTCCCTACCTGCAGTATACCGATCGCAAATGCACACAGTGACATTTCACGTGCTTAAATCTTACGAAGAAGAGAACATTTTTGGTTTAGATTCTTTTGATCTTTTCGGTTTTACTGTGCAAGACAATGTTTTAGTTGTGACCAATTTTGATGCTAAAGACAGTGTAGTGAAGTTGTTGAAAGCCTTTTCAGATTTATTTTCAATGTGACTAGGAAAAGCAAAAGGTTTTGCTGCACACATTACTCTCAAGAAAAATGCCAAACCAAAATATTTCAAAGCTCGTGTTGTACCGCTCGCTTTACACGACAAAGTAGCACAAGAACTTCGCACATTGCAATAAAATGGTGCAATTGAACCAATACAAGCTAGCCAGTGGGCGAGTTCGATTGTCATTTTGCCGAAGCCTTCAGGTAGCATTCGCATTCGTGTTGATTTCAAGGTTACAGTGAATCAACAAACAGTTGTAGACAGTTATCCTCTTCCGAGGACAGAAGATTTAATGAACAGATTAGGTGCAGGAAAATATTTTTCAAAAATAGATTTGAGCAATGCCTATCTACAGCTGCCACTCGATGAAGAATCACAGAAAATTTGTGTTGTCAATACACATCTTGGCTTGTTTAAATATTTGCGTGTCCCGTTTGGCAGCGTATCCGCACCCGCAATTTTTCAAAGATATTTGAAACTGCATACATCTCAGGTGCCTTGTTGTTAAAACTACTTGCACGACATAGTTGTGTCAGGCCGTACCCCAGAAGAACACATTGCAAATTTGAGGAAATTGTTTCAGGTTTTGTTAGACGCAGGTCTCAAGTGTCGCTTAGATAAATGTGACTTTTTCAAACCTGAACTGCAGTATCTAGGACACGTGATAAACAGTCAGGGTGTGCACCCAATGCAATCATATTTGCTTGCCATTCGCGACCTGCCAGCACCAAAAGATGTGAAAGAATTACAGTCAGTCTTGGGAAAGTTAACGTACTATATTAAGTTTATTCCAAACGCATCACAAATTGCAGACCCTTTGCATCGGCTACACCGTATAAATGTTCGTTTTGTTTGGATAGACGAATGCCAACGCGCATTTCAACAGTTAGAAGATGCTGTGTTCAGTGATCGGTGTTTGGTGCACTTCGATCCAGAAAAACCATTTCTTTTGCAAGTGAACGCATCATCGTTTGTTCTAGGAGCAGTACTGTCACATAGACATGGGGATACGGACCGTCCGATAGCGTTTGCTCAAAACCTTTTACAGACACACATTGCCGTTATTCTCAGATTGAGAAGGCCTTAGCTATAGTGTATGGTGTCACAAAATTTCATTACTACTTGTATGGGAGAAAGTTTTATTTAGTGACTGACCACAAGCCTTTGCAGTCATTGTTTCATCCAGCCAAGCCAATTCCTACGCGCACAGCACACAAATTGCAACGCTGAGCTATGATCTTATCACAGTATTAGTACGAGATTGTGTACAGACCCACAATTCGCCATGGAAATGCCGGCGCACTTTCTCGTCTTTCGGTTGACCATGACAAAGACTTTGATGCTTCTGAGATGTCTTGTTGTCAGATAGATGTACAGGAAGATACTTTGTTGCAATCCTTCCCGTTGGACTACAGGGAAATTGCTCGGGCCACAGAAACAGATCCTGATTTACAAATTTTGCTACGCTACATTCGCACACAATAGCCTCGTTCACAACATGACATTCAAAATTCACTGGTGCGTCGCTATTTTGCTAGGAGAAATGGACTTTCGGTGCAGAGAGGTGTGCATAGTTTCAAGTGACAGTGGACAATTGCGTGTGTTGATTCCGCGACGTTTGCAGAACAAAGTATTGACCTTACTTCATCATAACATTGGGGAATGGTTCACACTAAGCAATTGGCACGACGACACTGTACTTGGCAGGGTATGGACGCCCAAATAGACCAGATAACGTCACAGTGTTCAGTGTGTGCTACCAATCAGTCAGCCCCACATTAGAAATTTTTTGCGTGGCCAAAAGCGGATTCACCTTGCCAACTGGTGCATATTGACTATGCTAGCCCCTTCTGGAACACTAAGTAGCTTATTGTGGTTGATTCTTTTAATGGTTACCCTTTATCAGTGCCAATGTCTTCTACGACTTCTAGTAGCACGATTAGGGCGTTGTCTTCAATTTTTCATCTGGAACGTCTCCCTCTGACAACGGCGCTCAGTTGACAACGAAAGAATTTCGCTCCTTTTGTGAACGCAATGGCATTAAGCATCTTACCAGTGCACCGTTTCACCCCCAGTCAAACGGCGCTGCGGAACGCTTTGTCCGGACATTTAAGCAACAGAAGTCCAAACTTCGTTCAGAGCACTCACAGGAGGCAGCACTGCAACTGTTCCTCGCCTCCTACTGTTCGCATCCAATAGAAGGATCGTCGCCAACCGAGCTTCTACAAGGCCACCACCACCGCACCCTGCTCCATCTGCTCCACGCACCGTGCCGTCCAGGACAGCAGCAGCCGACGACACGCAAGTATCGCTTCGCTCAGCATAACCCAGTCTATTTCAGAGTTTTTGGCGGTCCTCCCCTGTTGTCGAACTTCCTACACGACAATGGTTCGTCGCTTCGGGGGGGGGGGGGATGTTGTGGCTTAAAGTCAGCGCCACACGCCATGCATAAGAGAACGATCGTGGAGAACGCAGCGATCGACCAAAAGCCAATCGCAAACAGGCGCCGCGCATCCTGGAGCGAGTAACCGAAAATGCGCACCCTCTACAAGCCGCTGCATGTAGGCCGACATACGTCTGGACGGCCCGTCAGTTACTAGTTAGCTAAGTCAGAAATAGGACAGTACTAAGTCAGAACGCGGCTACGAACTTAGCAGTAACTAGGTCACAGCGCAGCTACGGACTACGACGTAAGAAGCGAGAAGAAAGGAGAAACAGAGATATGTTCTAATTTTCAGTCAATAAAACTTCTATAGAAATGTTTTAGCTGATCATCGATTCCTGCACCAGTACCTTTCCTGATAACTAGACCGGGAAGAGTACTCAACAAAAGGCAACGAGGTCACAACATAGTTGACAACAAATTCGGCAGTTTTCACGCAGACGGGAACAACGAACAAGATGAAATGTAACCTTCATGAGATGGAACATTTCAAAAAGTACATTTGGTGAAAATGAACAAGCACGGAAATTGAGATGCGATGAGATAGAAGATGCTGTGGACTATTTATTTAATAATGTATTGTTAAGGATTATTATTAATTATGTATGTATTCATTTATTTAATTATTCGTTGGTATTAAAGCTTGTTTCCTTTCTACTCGAGTAAGGTTTATTATGTATTTGCAACTGAGTTACAATTACAATCTTTGAAAGTAACTGTAAAGTTACTTGTAACTGATACAGTTACTTTCGATGTGCAGTAACTATAAATGTAATTAAGACACCTTTCAGGGAAGTAATTTTAACTATAACTTAGTTACTTCAAAAAAGTAACTTTCCCAACCCTGTTCATTTGTAACAATGCGGAAATCTGACTTTCGAAACGTCTTTTTTCAAATGACGCATTGCTTCCTTTCTGCCCCATCGTACTGTGCACCATGTGTGTTAACAACACGGAAGCCATGGCAGAGTGGCCGAGCGCGTTGAGGCGCTATGTTGTGATGCACGAGGCCGTTCCCCGTCGGGGGTTCGAATTCCCCCTCGGGCATGGATGTTTGTGCTGTCTTTAGTATAAGCTAGTTCATAAGTAGTTTGTAAGGTTAGGGACTGATGACGCCACAGTTAAGTTCCTTAAGCTTCTCAAACACTTGAACATTTTGAACAACACGGAAACGCAGCACAGAGCGAGCCTGCTCGGTCTACACCTAGCACCACCGACCGCCGCCTATGGCATGTGCCCGAATAATAAAGTGACTGTATGTTGTGTCTTATAATGCAAATATACACTGCACATAGTTAATCTATATCTATAAATGTGAATGTATGTTCGGTGTACGTTTATCACGTCTGAACCACAAGACATAAACAGCTAAAAATTTGTACAGTTACTAATGTCTACCCGGAGAAGGCTTTAGGCACGGTTTTATGGCGATCTGATAGCTATTTATCTATATATATATTAATGTGAATGTCTGATCGGTGTATGCTTATCATGTCCGAACAACACGACGCAGAGAGTTAAATATTTGTACAGTTACTAATTTGTACCTGAGGAAGGTTTTAGGCACGGCTTTATAGCGCTCTGATAGATATTTAGTAATTTGAAGAATATAACGCGAAATGCGGAACAATAATTACTGTTTGAAATGATATTTACTCTTTGAAAATGGTTTTATTGGTTGCATTGTTGCTTGAGGGTTGATAATGAGAAAAGGGTGGAGTATATAGGGATGGAAAGTTATCGGTGTATATAAAATTGTATTTTTTGTCTCTGTGTTAATATTTCGTTCTGCAGCGAAAACTACAGAACGCAAACGAATGGTCTGTGTGTAATTGTTGTCCGAAGTCTCAAATGTTCAAATGTTTGTTAAGCTTATGGGACTTAACTACGGGGTCATCAGTCCCTAAACTTACAAACTACTTATGAACTACTTACGAACTAGGACGGCACAAATATCCATGTCCGAGGGGGGATTCGAACCCCCGACCGTAGTGGCCGTGCTGACCGTGACTGGAGCGCCTCGGTCACCTCGGCCACCGCGGCCGGCGTCCGAAGTCTCCAATTGGACACCATAGCAGTTCCATGCCGATAGCTATAAGGGGGTGGAAGATATGGTGGTTGAAAATCGTGAAATTATGAAAAAAATTCGGACTGAAGACCAGCGATGACGTTTGCGAGTCTGTAGCAAGGACGTTAGATACAGCGAAGCGTGATGCCACAGACCATATCTTTGGTCTATGCGTGCTACAATGTCTTCAGCTCTTTCTCTGAAAGGATAAGCATACGAATAAGGAAATATAAGAATAAATAAATAAAGCAGTAAAAAAGAAATTTCTTTTAATACATCTCTTTAAAAAATCGATTTGACGTTTCGCGCATTACATCAAGTGATCGATCTGTGATTTGTTACAATCATTATTGTTGAATTTCGTGATTGGTGTCTTCGAAACGAGTGCATTTTTACGTGTGATTTGATCTACACTTTTTACTGCTTTCCTGATAAACGGTAAGTGCATAGACTTCTGCAATCTTACAAATTTTACAAAATGCATAGTTTTGCTCGAATCATTATGAACTTTTGCACACATGACCTTTAAACAAAGAGGAAGATCACTTGGTATATAAATATTTGTATGGTACACGACAGAGGGTACCTTGCAGAAAACGTTGCCTAGAGAGGGAAAGGTGGGAATGAACAGAGAGATGGGAGAGAAAGAGGTATATGCAGAGAGAGGGGGGAATGGGAGGTGGACTGCGAGAGTGTAGGATAAATAAACACCCGGACAACGCCGGGTTTACAGCTAGTAATACTATACAGCGATTTGCTTATGGTACATTGTCAGACAATATTCACAACTACAAAATGGACCAGCAGTTACTTCTCGTGGACCTCAAATTTTCGAAGAGAAGTTCACATTTCAAGAACAATGAGGCAGTGACGGACTAAGGGGCGGGAGGAGGCGGATGTCCCTGGCCTCTCGTCTTGGAGGGCCTGCAGATACCTTTAAAGCACGTTTTTACTTTTTGAGCGCCCTTGGCATCTTGATCTGGGGTCTCCAAATCTCGAAAGCTATTTTTTTAGACTTTTCCGCGCCTCTCGTCCTGGGGGGGGGGGGGGGGCACCAAATCTAAAAGTTACTTTTTTATAGTAATATTTGTATTTCCACGTGGTGGGGAGGCCTCATTTTGTTTTGCCGCCGCCCCGGGCCTCCGACAGCGTTAGTCCTCCACTGCAATGAGGGTGGTCGAATACTTCTATGATGTACTGTGTGTATGAACCACTTACAGGGGAGAAAATTCTTTGTCTCAGCTTCTGGCTTCTTGACATTCATCATGATATTAACATCCCTAGAATTTGAAAGTCCCAAAATCCAATTTATGCAAACACAGTTTACGATCCTGTGAAAAGTGACACAAAAATATCTGTAGCAGAGTGGATGATACACTTTATCAATAATCGTTTCGTAATGAGCTACAGTCCTAGTCGAAATGAAATTTATACGTCATTAAAAAGACTGGAAATAATAGACATTTTATACAGGGTGTTCAATCCTCAGCGCAACCGCCTTTGCGGCGTGCGATTTGCTGGCGACGGCAGCTGCGTCGCCCGATCTACAGGCCGCGCGACCTCCGCTCTATATTCAATACGGGTTGGCGCGCATGTTATTTCTGACATACAAAGTTTTTACTGGCCTGTATTACGCAAGGAGGTGCTGAAATGGCTCACTTCGTTGTTCGAGCATTTCTGACAAACAATTAATAGTGAGATGTGTGTTGAAAATTTTATTTGCCCAATTAACTAAAAGAACATGCCTTTGCGACATTTCGTCAAGACTCTGCGACGGCACAGACAGCCAACTTTATCATTACGGGAAATTGGTAGGCGTAATGTGTTTGGTGAAAGAATTATCACTAAGAACATTTGGCCCCCTCATTCTCCCGATTTAACCACTGTGGGGATCATTAAAAGAGAAAGTGTACAAATGAAATCCCCACACTTTAGAGGAACTAAAAACATACATTCATCATGAAATCACTGCAATTTCTGTGGGCGAACTTCAGACTGTAATGAGTAACTTCCTCAGCAGTATCAGAAATGCTTGAACAATGAAGGGAGACAGTTCCAGCACCTCTTGCATAATACAGGTGAATAATAAACTTTTCTTTCCAAGTGTTTGTGTTTTGTAAGTCGCAAAAAAGCTTGCGCGCTAACCCGTATTAAATTTAGTGCGGAGGTGCGGAGGTCGCGCGGCCCGCTAAACGGGCGATGCAGCTGCCATCGCCGGCAAGTCACACGCCGCAAAGGCGGTTGCACTGAGGATTGATCGCCCTGTACATTATAACTACACTTATTCTTGCCTGTTTTCTATCAACGCAATTTTGTCAGCCACCTGCTGTTTAAAGTAAGCGATCTCCATCATAAGATCTATTTTCAGTGGAAAGCATTGCCTAGGCTGACAATCTTTCTTGGCGCATAGAGTTGCATAAGAATGATTTTATTCTTTTCAAAGTTGAAAAGCATCTTTCTCAAATGTTTGTAAATCTTCTTTGGTTATTAGTCCCTAAGCTTACAACGTTACTAAGAATAATATTAAAGATAATAAAATACATAAATAAATGAAATGCGCTTTGCTGGGTTAATGTGGTGGAATCTTTGCTCTGACACAAGAATATTACTACCTCAACAAAAAGC
The DNA here is from genome assembly GCA_026315105.1 of Locusta migratoria. NCBI lineage: Eukaryota > Metazoa > Arthropoda > Insecta > Orthoptera > Acrididae > Locusta > Locusta migratoria. The sequence goes on along the minus strand of CM048755.1, from coordinate 927,385 downwards.
AGAACAAGAGAGTAAAACAAAGTTTATTGAAAGAATACGGAAATAACGTGACACTTCTTCTAAGATAGGTAGCGTGGTGCACTGTTGCCCATTTGCTTCTTAATATGTTACTAATAAACACTATGTATCAATAATTGTAAATATAAGTCTTATAATATTAATATTATAGTACTGAAATTTATCGGCGTCATACGAACGAAACAGTGGCCGCGCTTCCTGTGTGTTCACTGGTTTAGTGAACCCCCGGAAAAAAGCTCACCATGAAAACAATTAAGTAAATAAAATTAAAAGTATTTTAAACTATCATTATTAGTTTCGTTCTTCTATCAGATCATTTTATTTTTACCGTATGAGAAACATGCTACGCCGCGGAGACAGCACGTATACGAGTCGCAGTGCAGCCGCCTATAAAGGTGTGGTTCCTATGGCGTGGCTGCGACTGCGGCTGTCGTAGGCAGCCGCAGCGCTTCTGAACGCAGACGCCAGACGTGTATCCGAGTGGTTCCCACGGAGCGGCTGCGGGCAGCGTCTGACGCAGCATATGACGAAAATAAATTTTCCGATTTTCTTGCAGTAAAAAATCATATATGTACAAGAATCAATGCTACATCAACTCCTGCAGTTAGTTTTTTGTCGGTGTTTTCCTTTCGGTTTAAAAAATTAAAAACTATCTTTTTCGGACTTTCGCGTTTTCTTCTATCTATGATACTTCTCACTCGATTCTGAACAAACTAATTCCCACACAAGATTGATTTTGTCATATTATATAGTTTCACATTACAGCTTGATTACGATGTAGTTATTTTTTCGATATCAATCGTAGTTATTGCGCTACATTGAAAAGGCGTAACCTACTGCGATCGAATTTTAAGGGCATGTAATCAAAAATGTGGTCGCTGTACACATTACGTTTGGTTCACTTTAGGTGCGTATGAAATGTAGCTGACATATCGAAATTGTTTATTACCGAAGATGGAAGCCGTTACTCACTTCAGTACGGAGAATGAGCAAGTTGAAGTGCAAGTACATAATTTGAGGGCGCTGGCGCTGGGCGCGTGTTTTTGTGCTGTGTTGCTTGTACGTGAGCAATTCCTGAACGTATACGCACGTTTATCATAATGAGCGAATGCGATTTGTTTTTATAGTTACTGCTAGAATAAACTGATAAAGAAGAAGTAATTCTGCTTCAACAGTTACGTAATGAAAAAGCTAAACCACATCGCATCTTCAGGACAAGGCTTCTTTGCTAAACTTATCAATCGCCATTTGTGAACGATGACAAGAATTTTCGTGAGTTTTTCAGGTTAAATATTGCCCAGTTTAACTATGTCCTAGATGTTTTCAAAGAATATCTCAAGAAGGGTTCATCAAATAGATACTTTTATCCAATAAGACCTGATGAAAAATTAGCCATAACTCTAACGTAAGAAAATTCAAAATTAGATTAGAACAAGCAGAATTTTTACAATGAAATGAATTTTTTCCCATCAGACTGTTAATAATCAGTGATATTCAGGTTCAGGATTGTAAAATGCTCATTTTGTCATAAGTGCTGTCACTATTAATTGTTTGTGATGCGGAAGATACTGATTGTACCTTTCTATTTTACCCATCAAAATCTGTTTTGGTTCTTCGATTAAATCTAGTTTCAGTTATTTCACAGACGTTGCAATATTTTGTAAAAAAGATCATCATCTCACGCTTCTGCTCAAAGTTCTTAGTAATATTCTTTATATGCGTCTAGATTCGAAGATTTTGTCACTTCGTTTCTGCCTTTTATAATTTGATGAAAGGAAATCAACAACACTGTCTTCATTCTGTATAGAAGAAAGCTCCGTTGTAATGGTTTCATTGTCATCATCTTTCTGTGTACTGACACCAGAAAGGTGAATAATCGATGTACTTCTGTGAAGTAAAGTGGGGTGAGCAATTTAATCATTTTAACTGAAATTGCTTGATTAAGAGTGAACATTAAGGTTAGAGACAGTGGTGAGCTAAAACGTACTCTCTCTTTCAAGAAACTACAACATATCAGCCAGTGGCTATTTATTACTTTGATTTGATGTAGAAGATCCAGGTGCTTGTCTCTTTTTCTTTCTTTTTTGATAGGTATCCATCGTCTCTTACACTCCTCAGTTGCTATGAGTGAACATTAATTATTAACGAATAATTTCGTCACATTTTGCACAGATAGTTTACTCTATTGAACATTAGACAGTGCATTACCTACAACTTTCAATCGCATCTAATCGAGTTTTCTGAGAATTTTATTTGGTTCTGTCTTGACATCGCCTTTTCGCGGTAATGTTTAAACGTGTGTTCTCAACAGCAGGTGTGAAATGGGCATAATGGCTTGAAATATATAATATAGATACAAATTTTTCCATCGTTGTCACAGAGTGGAATAAAGAAGCAATTTCTACATTACCATCTTCCATCCACGGCACTGTAATTGTAATAACTATTTCTGCTGTTACAAATTCTTATGTAAATTTACTACACATTGTTAATAAATCATGTAAATACAGTAACATCTGACCTCTGCACAAATTCTCAAACCTCTTTCCAGGCATTGTCTTTCATGGTTTGATCCTTACAGACAGAGTTCGCTACATTAAATATACAAGGAAACTTTGACACCATTTCCACAACCCTTACACCTTCCACAGCCGTAAACAATCATCGTTGCGCAGTAGAGATCTGCAAATCGCCGGTTTAGCTCGCTCGTACTCGGTCGAGTGCGCAACGCTCGACGATGGCGCGCCGAGTGTGTTACGCTCGCAGCGAGCGTGTTGACACTCGAAGGAGGCTACGTGGGGCAGCGCGGGCACAGGCCGCACAGCGTAGTGCTGCCGCTGTACTCACAAGGAAACCTACCCAAGTGTCATTCTCTGATTTTTATGAAATTTTCATATGTTATAATACATGAAAAACTATGGGACACGTATTTTTTTAGCGGCCGAGAAACATATTTAAGGGGTGAAACGGTCCCTCCAAAATTGTCGCTAAAATAGAAACATGGCGATAACTTAGACACTAGTGAAGCGATTTTAATGATTTTTGGTATGAAAGTATATTTCGGAAAAGACAAATTTCATAGATTCAACTTCGATTAAATCAAAATAATTTTTTGAGCACAAAAATTGGTCACTTTAGGGGTAGCTGTCCTAATTGTCACTCCCCCTGCAATGTACCTAGGCCGATCTCTTATCAAGAGATACTTTCATACCAAGAATTATTAAAATCGCTTCACTAGTCTCTAAGTTATCGCTATTTTTCTATTTTAGCGACAATTTTGGAGGGACCGTTTCCCCCTTAAATATGTTTTCCGCCGATAAAAAAAATACGTGTCCCAGAGTTTTTCATGTATTATAACATATCCAAATTTCATAAAAATCGGAGGTGACACTTGGGTAGGTTTCCTTGTCGATACGGCAGCGGCTCTGTGGCTCTGAGGTGTGGGCTGCGGTTGCCCCACCATCTAAAGGAACTAAAGTCAGTTATGCTGTAGACGAGTATTCCTGTATAGTAGCATCTAACCGCAATATCATTATACCGCAAACGAGACAAAAAGGTTGTTTTTACCAACTACAACATTTGGAAGTAATGTAAATTGTAAAGGGTCCAAAGAGAAACTATGGAACGAACGACGTTTTGATTGCAATGTACAAAAGTGAATGTTACCGTACAACAAAGTATACATCGAAACGTAACACCATTATCCCCAAACTATTCGTTGGTGGCATTGTAATTGCAATGTACTATTAAAATATCATTGACACGTTGTAGATCGAGTAGAGTTCTTCTATCAGAGATCAGGTTCCTCGCCGCACTGAAAGTGCGTTCACTAGCTGCATTTGAGGCGGGCACACAAAATACTCTTTTTGCCACTACAGCTAGCTTAGGAAAGAAAGTACTGTTGCGTTTCTACCATTCAAACGGGTCGTCATCACCATCAATTCGTGCTAAATAAAGGTCCACCTCATTGGTGGATTGCGTCTCGCGCATGTCACAGTCCAGCCATTCCGAAAACATGCATTTCAGTCTTTTGGCTGGTGCACCCGGGTGACATTTTTCAGACGGCCCTAAATAAATATAACACAGATATCACTGAAACAGCAGGAGCACCATAAAATCGTACAGCTGTGTAAAATAAACAATTGGAATAAGATGATTTAAAACAGTTCTATGAGCGAGCATTAGACCGCCATATGACCCTGACACCAAAGGCGCAGCAACCATGCACAGTGCCAAAATGCTACGGGAATATATATTAACGGGGTGCAACAGAGATTCACAAACCTAACCTAACGACTGTACATCAATATCGTGTATTTAATATCAATATAAAAGACAGACAAAGTATTTCAGGAGGAATGGATATAAAATACAATCACTTCCTCATTAAGACGGCAAGTAACACCTACCACTAAACAGGCACTAACAGTCCACAAAATGGGAACAAGAAAGAAAGAAAGATCCTGGAAAACTCATTTACTAAATGATCTTAGCACAGAAACTTTATATTAATCGCGTATAATAGTCTGTATGGTAATGTATAAAATGCGAAACTGAATGGCTAGTTCAACTGGATCGACAGCACAGCTTTCAAAGCACCCGGGAGAAGAAACAATTGCAAATTTCGCAGTCAGGATTTATTCTCAAGCGTTTAGTTTGCTCCCGACACTCACCTTGGACTCGAGTGGCGCTGTGGTGGGCGACCGAGTGGCGAGCGGGCAGTGTGGACGGTCGGGCCAGTCGAGCGTGCGCCGCTCGAACGAGCGTGGAGGAAGTCGAGCGCAGCCACACGCCTTGCCGCAAGCTGCAGTACTGACACCTGTCGGACTGTCAGAGAACGACATGTATCGCGATTCGAGCGAGCAACCGAGCGACGTGCAGACCTCTAACTGTAAGGTTCGCAGGAGGACGTCTGTTAACTTTGGAAAGTAGGAGCTGAGGAAGAAGGAGAAGTTGTGACGATGGACTGTGAACCGTGTCGTTTCGTAGAGCGCTTGGCCGCAAAAGTCAAGGGTCGCAGGTTCGAATCCCGGGTACAGCACACAATTTTAATCTGCCAGGAAGTTACATATTAGCGCACACTCCGCTGCTGTGTGAAAATTTGATTCTGAAAACTACACTTGACTGTGCTTCAAGAAGAGTTTCTACTACTGTGAAAATCCTTTGTATCTGATGTTTGGAAAAATGCCGTTGAAATTTCTAATTTGCTCCAATAACTGTAAAATCGAAACGTGTAGCTTCAAATAAAACTGTTTATCATGTCTGGGAGTGCCATTTCTTAGTGTCTAGAAAAAGAATCAGATAAACCGTTTACCGAATAAATCTGAATACGCCAGCCTGAATGCAGCCCTTGAAATTCAGTTTTTTTCTTTATTTTTACATAGTCAAATCCCTTAACTTTATTTACGTATGAGTAAAACATACACAATAGCTCATTTATCTCCGAAGCAATCACGAAACAATGAACAACTTTTATTTATTTTTATCGTAAATTGCTGACAAAAAAGAGCAAGAGGCAATGAAATGGAAGCACAACACAAAAAGTCAAATTACGTTATGTTAATTACAGGGATTTTGCATTTTTAAACTCACAAATGCTGCCAGTAAGTAAAAGTTAATTATTCGAATGCTAAGATTCTTTACCTCCCTCCCTTCTTCACCATCTTTCTCTATCTCTCTTTCTCACTTTTCGTCCGGACGTCTGTGGAGGGGGAGGCACGTGCCCCTTTGTCCCCCCCCCCCCCTCCTTTGAATCCGCCCTTCCACGGGGCTTTAAACCATAATCTTCCTTTTTTTTTCTTTCAAAATCAAATGTTCAAATGTTTGTAAAGCTATGTGACAAAACCACAGTGGTCATTAGTTCCTAGACTTACAAAGTAGTTTAACTTATGCTGAGGGCGACACACACACAGACACATATGGCCAACGGAGTACTCGAACCTCCGACGGGGAGCAGACGCGAACTCCGCAGCAAGACATCTTAGAATGCACAGCCATTCCCATGGGGCCTTTTCCCTTTCCTTCATCTCATCTTGATCGTGTTCAACGTTCTATGGAATTAAAAAGTTTCCAAACATACCCATATACACAATACCAGTGACCGTTTTCTCCATCAAGAAGAAAGGGCCATACACTTTCACTTTGCCATGGCACAAACTTTGAGGCTGTGACCAACGTCTTCCAGTGCTGCATGTGGATTTTTACTGTCCCATATTTTGCAGTTGTGTTCACCATTGCACTGATTTGACTTGTTAACTCGTCTCTGAAAATTAACGTATTCAGGAATGTCCCATCATCTTCTAATCCGCACAGAATTCCCCATTGCTAATGTTCTGTGCCATTGTGAATCTTTGTAACTTGCCGTATGAATGTTTACTCAGTACTCACCAAACATTCTCTTGTGGGAAGATAGTCTTGCAAGACACACCTATCGTTAATTTTCATGGATTTTCATGAAAGCTCTCCGTAACCTATTGAACATAATGATCAACACGCGAACAACCTGGTGATTTATCATGTCGCAGCCAACAACCCATCTTAGTAAATTCTTTGCGCCAAGAATAAATTGTGGGCCTGCTTGGAGGTTCTATAATACACGACTGGCCATTAAAATTGCTACACCAAGAAGAAATGCAGAAGATTGACGGGTATTCATTCGACAAATTTATTATACTAGAACTGACATGTGATTACATTTTCACGCATTTTCACGACATCAGTACCCAGAACAACCACCTCTGGTTGTAATAACGGCATTGATATGCCTGGGCATTGAATCAAACAGAGCTTGGATGGCGTGTACAGGTACAGATTCCCATGAAGCTTCAACACGATACCACAGTTCATCAAGAGTAGTGACTGGCTTATTGTGACGAGCCAGTTGCTTGCCCACAATTGACCAGATTTTTCAATGGTGAGAGATCTGCAGAATGTGCTGGCCAGGGCAGCAGTCGAACATTTTCCGTATCCAGAAAGGCCCGTATAGGACCTGCAAGATGCGGTCGCGCATTATACTGCTGATATGTCGGGTTTTGCAGGGATCAAATGAAGGGTAGAGCCACGGGTCGTAACACATCTGAAATTAACGGCCACTGTTCAAAGTGTCGTCGATGCAAACAAGAGGTAACCGAGACGTGTAACCGATGGCACCCCATACCATCACGTTGGCGAATACGTCAGTACGGCGATAACGAATACAGGCTTCCAATTGAAAAGTTATTATCTCTCTCTAGGTTGTTTAAAAAACAAACAAAACCTTATCAAATTCTTAATAGGGAGAAAGGGGATGATGTAAGATACCTGCTATGGGAAGGTATACATTTCATATTCAAATGTACTGCGAATTTGAGACCAGTGTCAAGCTAGTCAGGCATGGGTCGTTTATCTTTAGTTGCAGGCTTATTTTTCGATAGCAGTACTATCGATATCGGGGACGGTGATAGTATTGTTGCCGGGACGTAAGGTTGTAATTATTGAGAGTGCAGACTTTGCTACGCGCGGATGAGAAGGGAGAATCGTGGGGAGCGTGGTTGTGTACAGTTCTCGTTCCGGCGGGATAGCAGAGGAGACGAGATTTTGAGACTTGAATGCTGAGCCAAGCTGTTTGTTTAAGATATGGAGACGAAAGGAATAGATGATGATGATCGAGAAACGATCTTTTGAAGTTTCTATAAGGTAAAATTTTTCATGAATTACTTGACATGTTTCTATGGCACAACTTCGCATTGTTAGGTTGAACTGATGGTAACAGTAACGGTCGGGAAAGATCTTACTGTTAGCTTGTGGTCTGACGATTCATGCTAGGGACCCCTTTCTGTGTTAGGAAATGTATTTATTGTAATAGTTTACTTTTGAGAGTGTGTTTTTTAGGAAATAGGAATTTCATGGGTAGTCTTCTCGAAATATGGTATTGTTGTAACATTGTTTGTGTGAATTGAGTTAAATTTATGAACAGTAAAGAAATGGTTTTCTTTGTTAAAAATTTTTGTACGCAGATACAAATATCTGAGTTATATTTTCTCTGAAAGCTTTTAAAATCCAGAACATGACATTGTTAGTAATTTTCATGAAGTTACATGAGTTAGAAAGTAAACCAGATATTTCATTTTTTATTATTAGTTCGAGTTTCTTAAACAGATTACCAGTTTATCCCTCCTCACATTTTTATTAAAAGTGCCATAGATGTTTTCTGTAGCTAGCTTTCCAGTAGTTAGTACAGCAGGAAGCAGTTTGGTGTTGCGCAAATTTATGCAGTAAGAGAAAGTGAGAAAGAATCAGTTTTTGTAGTCATGCTTCCAGTTCAGTATGATTTACAGATTTCAGGGTTGGCCAATTCATACAGTGTTCAGTACAGGTTAACAAGTGTTTGCACTGAGTCAGATTGCATTGATAAATATTGTGTTCGTTACATTCAGTTAAAGGTTGTTAGTTCAGTCAGAAACAAGTTTGTAGGGCCACAATTATTAACACAGTGATTTTTAGTATCAGTAATTTTCAGACAGTTAACTTTGTTACGACATTTTCATACAGAAACAATAAGCAGTTTGTGTTTCATTATAATAAACAATATGCAGTCAGACTGGGCTGCTGAGAGCCAGCACCGGGGCAGGAAGCAACGATCGGGCCCCAACTCCAAATATAGCAGTCATTTTTTAAGAAGGTTTTACGTTGTTTTTAACCCATTATTTCCGATTGTCGCAAATTCGCATCATACCGTTGTAACTTTTGTATGTGGAAGAATAAGTATGTTCGAGAGCCAGTGCCGACTGAAACAGATTTATACAGAACCGGTAACTTTTATTATTTATGTGGAAGAATAAGTATGTTAGAGAGCCAGTGCCGACTGAAACAGATTTATACAGAACCGGCCCAGTGCAGGTGGCGTGTGCTGCTATTAACTGAACGTTGACTGTACTTGTACGGCGACCCTCATTTATCGTGCTCGTGTTGCGAACAAAGAGCTGAATTTGTATTCATTCTGTATGAGATAAAGCTAAATACATAGGGAGGTTTCAATCTGAAATAATTTTCTTTTTTATTTTTTTTATTTTTATTTATTTATTTATTTTTTTTTTTTTTTTTAAGGTGTTGCAATTCACTTTTAGATGTGATAAAGTAGAGAAAACTTTCAGTGGACACGAAAATAATGTTTATGTAAAATACTATCATCAGGCACTTTGGCATATTTATAAGCACATGAAAGAGATAAAATAAAATGCAGAAAGTACCTAGGGTTTCCAGATTGAACACGAGGCAGGCCCGGAGACCAGACGTGCCCCTCTCCCCCTTGGCCAATGACTCACAACCCCCCCACCCCAACCAGGATTACACGTAAATTCTAAAACAAAAACAAAATCTAATCATCCCCTCCCTCCCAGCAAGTACCCCCCCCCCCCCCCCCCCGGTGGAACATTGCTAGGTGTGGCCTTCATATGCCGCAGCTGACCGGCCAGGCTGCCAGTGCTGTGGATCAACAATCGGCACACTTCAGTCGGCGTGGCAGCAGAAGTGTCGGCAGCATCAAAGCTGCCCACATCAACAGCTGCGCCTTCCGAGAGTTGCCGCTTGCGGCTCCGCAAACTGGTCACCAAAAAGAGCGCCAAATGCCTAATAACTTTTGTAGCCACTCTTTATAATTTTCTTCGTGCAACCATTCTTCACGGAACGAACTTAGATATCGTCTCTTCATTTCACTGTTAATTCTCACTAATCTGAGTTACTGTTCAAATGTTTGTATAGCTTATGGGACTTAACTACGGGGTCATCAGTCCCTAAACTTACAAACTACTTATCAACTAGCTAATACCAAGGACGGCACAAATATCCATGCCCGAGAGGGGATTCGAACCCCCGACCGTAGTGGCCGTGCAGACCGTGACTGGCGCGCCGCAGTCCCCTCGGCCACCGCGGCTGGCCTGAGTTACTGTAAGCTTGTCTGTTCACACACGATCCGAGTATTCCAAAAATTGCCGGTAAACTGATAACAAACAATGAACGAACGAACACAATAGACATCGCCAGTTGACATGTTGCCGCAACAGTGTTTGCTTAATAATGCGCTAGGCGATTACTACCGACGCAACAGCGAAAAGTTTTCAGAGGACGAATAGAAAAGTAGCGTTTGTTGCAATAAGAAATTGACATTCATATAAAGTTATTCAAAATCACTAGAGAGGAGCCGGCCGGGAATGGCCGAGCGCACTGAGGCGTCTTGCCACGGTGCGCGAGGCTTCTCCCCCCAGAGGTTCGAATCCCCCCCTAGGGCATGGCTGTTGTGTTCGTCCTTAGTTTAAGTTACGTTAAGTTCTATGTAGATCGTCGCTGCATGAGCATAGTACTTAAAAAGCGTCGTAAAAAAAATAAAAAAAATGGTTAAGATGTAGGTTACATTCAAGCCCGGAGATGAGAGTCATTGGCCCGTAGATCCGGAGACTTCATTCCAAACCCGGGCACTCCGGGCGGCGCCCGGAGATCTGGCAACCCTAACAGTACCGTAATTTCCATTCATCATTGGTGCTAACATACTTCATTGCCAGATTTTGTTTGTGACTGACGTTTTCGCAGTTTTCAATACAAGAAGCGTCGGGCTCGAACAAAACCAGCCCCAGGTAAATCTCCCCTTATTGATGGAGTAGATCATTGGTCCTCTGTAACAGGAAGGCAAATATGCGAAAGATCCAGCTGTAGAGGGCGGACTCGTTATGTGTACAAAATGCAAGCTTCACCCTTAGAAACATACTCAAATTGTTTCGGGCGATTTCAGGAACAAAGTAACCTTTATCTCATGAATTACGTTTTGTCATAAGAACACATGTAATTCAAACATATGTTAATTATTTTTTTCTATTCTTATAAGAAAGTTCAATACAAAATTTCCTTCAATGAAGAGCTGTAAGCCTTTTATTTCTCAAATACCTGTTGTCAAAAATTTAAGAGGTTTGAACACAACACAAAGAAGTAAACATTACAAATACACTAATTAGAAACCAATATATAAATACAGTAATAAATATTGAAAATTTCAGGAAGCTAAGACAACGACAGCTAAGGAATTGGGTGACAACTCGACCGAGATGTACAAGACAAGAGATAAAACTGATATGACTTACAAATTAGACTTCAGATGCTAGTCAGTAACAATTTATTTTTGTTAATGTTTGTTCGCTTCATTCAATTCTGCTCAGTCAGTGATCTATACATTATATATATAAACTCACTTGCATGTAAACCGCAATGAGTCGTGCAGCATAATACATTACAAGCTTTTTTTTCCTCTAACTCACTCAATGGCGCTTTCCGAGCCTTCCGTTCAGCAGCCTTTCCAAATCAGATTCAGTAGCCAAGGTCCCCAAATCCGTAAGACGTTGTTGATGCGCGGTTGATCTCAGACAGTTTTTGACACGAGCCAGAGTGCTAAATGACTTCTCTCCCTGAGCGACAGATGCGCAGAGCTACACATACATTCGGAAAAAAACTTGAACTTTTAATATCTTGTATCTTATTCAAGAGTTGAAATGGTTTCAAAGAAGTGCCTTCAAAGTTCGAAGTATGGATTGATTTTAAATATTTCATTTCTTCTTTTAAATCTATTGTAACATCATTATGGTATTCAGTGATGAGACATTAATAACTGATGGGCATAGTGTGGCAAATCTATTTAACAAGTACTTTATATCCGTTACTGATAGTATGGGATTGTCTGGGTCAGTAAATAATGCCCTTGAATATTTGAAACTAGCATTTACAAATAACTTCACACACATGAATATGTCAGTCACTTCACCACAAGAAATATCTTCCATAATAAAATCTTTAAAGACAAAGAATTCCAGTGGTTACGATGAAATATCAACAAAGTTAATTAAAGCGTGTTCTTGTGAACTTAGCACAATCTTAAGTTATTTGTGTAACCAGTCTATTATAACGGGAACATTTCCTGATTGGCTAAAATATGAAGATATTAAACCCCTCTTCAAGAAGGGGGATAAAGAGATACCATCAAACTACAGACCCATTTCACTTTTGCCAGCATTCTCAAAAATTATAGGAAAGGTAATGTACAAGCAGCTTCTCAACCACTTAACCACAAATGGCATATTGTCTGGAACACAGTTTGGATTTCTGAAAGGTTCCGATATCGAGAAGGCTATTTACACTTACAGTGAGAATGTACTTAATTCATTAGATAATAAATTGCAAGCAGCAGGTATTTTCTGTGATTTGTCAAAGGCATTTGATTGTGTGAACCATAACATCCTTTTAAGTAAATTAGAATTCTATGGGGTCACGGGAAATGCTGCCAAATGGTTCAAGTCGTACCTCACTAACAGGAAACAAAGGGTGTCATTGCAAGTGACTAGGGAATTAGGCCAACAGTCATCATCGGATTGGGAAGAAATTACATGTGGTGTCCCACAAGGATCCATCTTAGGGCCATTGCTTTTTCTTGTGTACATTAATGATCTCTCATCAGTTACACTACCAGAAGCAGAGTTCGTTTTGTTTGCAGATGATACAAGTATTGCAATAAGAAGTATAGTGATAGAAAGGTCTGCTAATGATATTTTCATGAACATTAATAAATGGTTTAAAGCCAACTCATTGTCATTAAACTTTGAAAAGACGCACTACATGCAAGAGATGCACTACATGTAAGAGATTTCCTGACAGCATATGCATTAAGTATGAAGAAGAGCAGATAGAAGAGGTTGACAGTATTAAATTCCTGGGATTACAGCTTGATAATAAATTTAGTTGGGAGGAGCACACCACAGAACTGCAGAAACGACTCAACAAATCTGTATTTTCAATACGAGTGTTATCAGACATAGGAGACATAAAAATAACAAAGCTTGCATAATTTGCTTACTTTCATTCCTTAATGTCATATGGTATAATATTTTGGGGTAACTCTTCAAGTCAGTCAAAAGTCTTCCGAGTCCAAAAACGTATAATACGTATTATTTGTGGAGTAAATTCACGGACGTCTTGTAGAAGCCTCTTCAAAGAACTTGGTATATTAACTACTGCCTCTCAGTATATTTATTCCTTAATGAAATTTCTCATAAATAATATATCCCTTTTCCCAACAAACAGCTCAGTTCATACATACAATACTAGAAATAAAAATGATCTACACAAGGATTTAAAAGCACTTACTTTAGTTCAAAAAGGGGTCCACTACTCAGGAACACACATTTTCAATAATTTACCATCAAGTATAAAAAATTTAGCTACAAATAAAGATCAGTTTAAGAGGAACCTAAAAGACTTTCTAGTGGCCAACTCCTTCTACTCCATTGGTGAATTTCTAAATTGTACCAAATGATGCATGCACTCATACTATATTAGTATTATTATATTATCAGCAAAAAAACCCTTATAATTTAAGTATCTGTATTTATAATATAAGTGTATGTATTTGTATTTATATTATGAGTACTATCTGTTATTCAACTTGTAAATTTTGTTTCTTGACATGTTCCACATCCACGAGGATCCCCTCAGTATGGATCTACCGAACAAATAACTAATCTAATCTAATCAAAAGTAAAATACATGCCTCAGTGATCTTATCATCAGTCACCTTTGCGTACTTCCACAAAAATCCAAATGTGCCATCTAACAGCTTTACTGCTTCATATCGTTTCGTTAAGTTGGCGACTAAATTGTCAATAATGACATAAAAACATTCACCTTGAAGATATCTGAATTCAAAAATGTTACTTCATTCATACCTTCATCAAGAAATGATTTCCTCTTCTTACTGCGTACCTCTGGAAATTCAGAGTCGATGTTCATTGCACCGGCAACAGCTATAAATTCAGAAAGAATGGTGTTCCAGTTTCCACGAAGATTTTTAATGTCATTTAATAATCTTTCAATATTATTTGCTTCAATTGTGGTATTTCGAGCTTGTAGTAATCTATCGCCGGCCGCGGTGGCCGAGGGGACTGAGGCACTTCAATCACGGTCTGCACGGCTACTGCGGTCGGGGGTTCGAATCCCCCCTCGGGCATGGATATTTGTCCTTAGTTGTAGGTAGTTCATAAGTAGTTTGTAAGTTTAGGGACTGATGACCCCGTAGTTAAGTCCCTTAAGCTTAACAAACATTTGAACATTTTTAGTAATTTATCCTGTAGTCAATTGCTACCTACAATTTTAACCAAATTGCTGTCATAATTATACACTTAAAAGATCTTACATAATCCAAAACACCGCGTGCTACAGAACGTGTTTCACATGATAGATTTAACTTTCAACTGCTAGGGTAATCGTATCTAAGTGAGCAGCCGCTGGTCTTACAGCGTCAACCCGACCACTCCAACGGGTATAAGACATACAAAGTAAAACACACTGTTTTAGAATTTCTCATCATTGTGGATTGCAAATGAAAAGGTTGTAAAGTTGCTGCACCACGCCAAAAATCGTATCTGCTTCAGGGCAACTCTCAGTTGCATGTACTCCACATAAATTAAGGCTATGACAACACACGGAGAAAATTTTGAAGTGAATTCCACTTACAAAAATGTGTCTGAGCTGCATTACAACACCCACTCATGTTACTTCCGTTATAACAGCCCTGTCCACGGCATTCACTAATAAGAATTGAGTGCTTCACAAGTGTTGATTGAATTAAATGGGCAATGACAATCACTGTTTTCTGATGATAGTCTACAAATACCAGAAACCATTCATTTATTTCACATTTATCAATTACCGTATTGTAATAAACATAACGTAGGATGAATGTTGTCTGTTCGTCATTATTTGAATCCGAAGTAGCATCAACAATAATCGAATAATACTTCGCATTTACTCTTTGTTTCAAAATGGCACTCCTGACGTGATGGGCCCAAGTAGAAATAAATCTATTCTGAGTATCACTAGAAAGATAATGCACCTGTAAACGCTTCCCCACTTCTTGTATGTCTCTGACCTAGATAATGTGTTTTGCAAGAATGGGGTCATAGTGACTCAAGAGCTCTAATATTCCTAGAAAATTTCCATTATTTGCATCTCCAATTTTCTGAGATGAACCTCGAAAGACAAGCCTGTTAATGTCACATCAAGTAATCGTAATAAAATCTGTTTCCAAACATACACTTCAATTTCAATCTGGTTCTGCATTATTTGGAATATAGTAGTAGAACGTTAAAATGCATCTCAAAGTTGCACCATTTCATGTAACATTCTTTATGGAGATTGCTAGATTGATGTTCTGGGAATTTGTCATATAATTTTCTCCACTTCACTTGATATGAATACCTTGACTTTAAAGAGAAATGTTAACTTACTGTCTCAATCTGACTAGAAAAAAGCCAGCGTGGAAAACAAAATAATGCTTTTTGACTTTCATTCCAAAGTAACCAATCACAGGGTACATATTCATTGTACGGAAGTTTTCACTGAAGCAGAGATGTAGGAAACGCTCGAGAATTAACATCAACTGGAAATTGTTTTGGATGATTAGGTGCCTCTTCTATTTCGTTTGTTGTAGCATTTAAAGTGTTAAAAATTCCAACATAGAAACCATTAAAGCCACTGGTCGATTGCTTTTCTTTAACAACTGTCAAATCAACATTTCATCGTGGTTTTAAAGGAGCTGGCCGTCATCAGACCATGATTTTAAGGGACATATAAGCGAAATATAAGCCAATAAATTTCTTCTACACAACTACATCGTATTTTCTTGGACACTGTGACAAAATCCGGAGCCCTCACAAGCCCCCCCCCCCCCCCCCCCCAAGGCCCGGGCCCCGGGGATTTTGTCCCCTTGTCCCTCCCTCTCCTCGGCCCTGCAGTCAGATATGTTTGGCAATACCTTGACATTCATATAGAATACAGTTTTTAAAAAAATACACAGTCAGATTAACATAACGTTGTGCAAAGGCATTCAGATAGAATTCAGTTACATTTCATTCAAGTAGCGTCAGTCAGTTACATTTCTTAGATCATATGGAAAAACACATAACTTTCGCAGCAGACGTAAATTTTGTAAGAGAGAAGGACAAACAAGAAACTTTAACTTGGCGACATCTCTGTAGGGACGGAATCTTTTGAACTTTTACGTGGTCAGACTGTGTATTGTTTTTGTAGTTTTGCATGTTACATTTAAGATCTGCCTATTTTCTGTGTGTTGTCTACTAACGAGCTCTTCTTTACAGCATATAAACCAATTTATAGTATCGATCTTATTTGTATCACGTTTTCCTTGTATTTAAACCCATTGTCGTTATGACGCGTTCTACTGTTAATAGCAAAAAAGTACTGTTACAAATAATTCCGGTAATAATTTGGCTTCTACAGATTCGGCTTTTGGTAATGTAACTGACACCGATACAACAATGAGTGAAACTTTGGGTTTCAGCTCCGCGTGCCAGACGCGTGACGACACAGCATTCACACAACGTTCTGACGCCAACTCTTTGACCGATACAAAATTTTCTCTTCCAAACGTCTCACCAAATTTGAGATTAGAGGAACAAGATTCGGCATCAATTGTCAGTAATTTAACTAACACACACACATTGTTAGACGACACCACACTCATACAAAATTCCAACACACAAATATTCTACCAGTCAACTGAAATGCCAAATTCGGCACAGAACAATGATTTGAGGGCTATCTTAGTGCTTTTACAAAAACAGGGTGAACACTTAAAACAAAGCACTTAAAACAGAGAAGAAGAACACATGAAACAAACCAATGAACTGTTACAAAAACAAGACAAACGTATCCAAGAACACATACAGCTTCTTCAACAGAATTTTCGCAACAACTTAATGTCGAAATTTCAAAAGTTGCTTCACGAGTTGATGACCTAGAGAGCGCTCATCAACAATTACAGGCTCATGTTACTCAAACACACACCGAAGTCTCCGAACACTTACAACAACTCCAAGACAATTACAAAAAAGATAAGAATCTCATTATTGCAAAAATCAATACTGTCGTGCCCAGTTGTATTGTGTCGAAGTTAAAGAAAACATCAAAAACACTTTCTCAGCAGATGGAACAAATTGCTTCTGAAATAAATTCCACAAAAGTCCAAGTAATGTCGTTACATTCTCAAATTGACAACCTCACACAATCCGTGTCGCAACTTCAGGTTAACGCAGATAACAAGTCAGACGACACGCAACCTATTCATTTCACAGATTCGGAAGAATACCGCGCTTTAGATAACTTTAAAAATGCGCAAATAAAAGTCAATAAGCAACAAAGGAAACATATGCAGACAATACAGTCTCAATTACATCAGATCGGAAAGAAATTATTCGCTGATTCTCAAACACGTAATGATTTTGCACAAACTTTTTATCCTGCTTCTCCGTTCGAACAACAATTCCGTGACGATGACACACAACATCGTTTCGGTAATGAACAGACTTTTGTAACTCTCAGCCTCTCACACCATTAAGCCGTGAAAGAAATTTTGGCAATTATTTTAATCGTTCATATTCAGATTTTCAACAACATACTTCCCCAGGAAACATATCCGGCCCGGAAAATTTCGACTGTAAACATTTCATTTCGGTACGGAACTTTAAAGCTTTTCGCAACGGACAGAATGAACTTCATCCTTTAGAGTGGATCCAACAGTTTACTTTTTCTCTTCCCCCAAATTGGTCTGTACCTCAAAAAATTAGAATTTATTTCTGGGTTTTTAGAGGGTGAACCAGCTTCTCGCTTACGTCCGATTGCTCGACAATGTCTTTCAGTTGAAGAATTCCAACAGGCATGCATACTGGTCTGACGTAACACAGCGTAGCGTCAAGTACAAACTGCTTTCATTACCTGCATTTCAACATAGCACTTTTTCAACTCCATCTCAATTCTTTGACCACTTAGTACAACAAAATCAGTATATGACCGAACCGTATTTCCCATCTGCTCTTATACATCTTTGTATCTCGAAACTGCCAAGAATTTTAAGAGCCCCTTTGCTAACTGGGCATCAAAACGATGATATTGAGGCGTTTCGCAATTTGCTACAACTATTGGAAGTGCAGGATGATCATCACCTTTCCCGTAATAAGGATTTTTAGAATCGAAACAGAAATTTTCAGTCAGGGTACAATCAAAACACAAATTTCCAGAAAGGCAATCAGTACCCGCCACATAAGCAGTACCAAAACACACAACAGAATAATCAAAACCAACAGAACGGTAATAATTTTTATCCACAACACCAGAATAATCAAAATTTTAATCCTAATTTCAATGCACAGAACCAGTCACCGCATAGCAACAAGACTGGCCAACGCCAAAATCAGCTACAACAACAGTATTCGCCACAAATCAACCACAGATTCATAATAACAAGAACGACTTCGTTCAACGGAATAATAATTTACATTATTCCCGCCAACAACCGTACCCTCAAAATCAAAACGTAAATTGGCAGCAGAACCAAAATTACAGACAGAACAAACAGTATAGTAATCAAAAATCTTATCACGAAAATAGCAGAGGCAATCAAATTAATCCACAAAATATTCGCTTAAATGAACGTAATCCGTGTTTTCATCCACGACAATCACAGTCGCAAAATTTTCAGCCTCAGCGTTCTGTGCAAATAGTGGAACTCCCACAATCCCAGTCACCTCAACCTGACAGTAATCAACAAGTATGACTAGATATGCAGCACGGTTCTAATCACGTCGTGCTTCCCGACTCACAAACATCTCTCTCAGAGTCTATAGCTGAAAATTATATTTCCTTTCAAGATATAGGAGATATACTTCTTGATTAAAAAAGTTGAGCCACAAACATTTATACACCATCCTATAATAGATATCCAAGTCGGTTCAATAACCCTGTTTCGGTAATCAGTGATGCCGCTTTTCAAAAATGCAATAGAGACAGTACTTGCCCAACCCTTCCTATTCAAAAAACAAAAGTCAGTGGCGCAGTGCCTCGTAAAAGTATTGATGTCCATATTCAAACTCACTTAGGCTTTGTCATTCAAGGTCATACGTTCTTTGCTACATTCTTGGTGGTTCCGTTTCTTACACCAGAGGTTATTTTAGGCATGTATTTTGTAAACCAGTATAAGGCTTTGCTGGATTTTGATAGCTCTTCTGTGAGATTGCACAGTGACAACACTGCTGTTACATTACGGTTCAAGAATCAAGCCTCTCCAGTAGAATAATACTTCAACAGATTACATTACATTATTTTATTCGTTTCTCACCTTCTGCTTCTAATTGGTTTCCATTACATGAAGAGAATCTGGTATCCCGGAACGATATGTTTGAGAGCCCGCCAGACCACATGGACTATGACAGCAGCCGTTAGGCGGCGCGCACAACCTACTAGTGCTGCCATCGCCACTAGAGCGCTGCACGCCGGCCGCGGTGGCCGATGTGACTGAGGCGCTCCAGTCACGGTCAGCACGGCCATTACGGTCGGGGGTTCGAATCCCCCCTCGGGCATGGATATTTGTGCCGTCCTAGTTCGTAAGTAGTTCATAAGTAGTTTGTAAGTTTAGGGACTGATGACCCCGTAGTTAAGTCCCATAAGCTTAACAAACATTTGAACATTTTTGAGCGCTGCACGCCGTGGCGCGCCTACCGCGCCGGTCATCTGCGCAGAGAGCCGCACTATATAGGGCCCGGAGCCACAGCTCGATCCTCTACCTTGGCCTTACCCTTGACCGCCAACTGTCCTGGACTCTTTACCTCAAATCCCTCCGTGAGAAAGCTCTGTCCCGCCTCAACCTCCTTAAACTCCTTACCGGCCGGATGTGGGGCCTCCACCCTTCCACTGTCCTCCACACCTATAAATCAATCATGCGCCCTGTCCTTTGTTCCTTTCATCCTGCCTGGATATCGGCCCCTCCTACTTTCTACAAATCCCTCCAGATCCTAGAACGCCACGCCCTCCGCCTCACATACCGTATCAGACTCCCTTCCCCCACGTGGATCCTCTATGACCTCATCCCATTCCCTCCTCTCCTACAACACCTCGAACATCTCCGGCTCCTTTACACATCCCGCAAAATCGAGTCCCAAAACCCTCTGGTCTACCCTATTCTTAGAAATCCCGGGCCTCTGCCACGCCTCCGCCAATCTGTTCCTCCCGGCTTTCACCTACATACGCTCCGTATCCTCTCCCAGGGCAATTTCCGCACCCTTCCTCTACCGGATAAAGAACTTCGTCCCGATATCTACCCCTCCTACCAACTCTGATCCCTTCCCCGTAGCATCAGCACCCCTCCCCTCTCTCCCGTCCCTTTTCCTTCCCGCCTGCTTGGCTACCCCTCTCCAATGCCCAGAGTCTCGTCAATCCTTCTCTCTCCTCCTTCCTCTCTCTGCCCTCCCCTTCTCCCCCTACCCCGCACTTCCCCCATCCCTGTCCCACCTCCCCCCCTCTGTCCCCCTCCCCACCCCCCTGCGGGGGCGACTCGACTTTTTACCAACATGTACAGTGCGAGTGTGTCCAGTGTCGTGTGTTTTTTAATCAGTGCCTCTGTGTTCGCCGTCCGCAAGTTTTATTCTGTGCTCCGTCCAGTGTCTTCGCGTTCTGTCCTTAGTGTTTCTGCAATGTACTTTTAACTCGTCACCGTGGCCAACTGTTTTTACTGACTATGTGTGTTTTTATTACTACTCGTCTGTTCATCGTTCCCTGATATATGTTTGTCCCGTTTTGTCCATGTACGTTTTAGTCTGTCGAAAACTCAGCGTGTAAATTTTTTTAACATTCCACAATTTTGTTCCTCTTTTTATACCTTTTTATACCTCTTATTGTCAATGTATGTATGTCACATGGCTGAAGAGCAGCCACCGCAGCTGCTGCCAGCCTGCCAGCTGTTTACAGTTGGCTTGAAAACACAATAAAGGGAAAAAAAAGCTCGATCCTCAGTCATGAGTTGACTGCGCTCCGTTTACCTTAGATATTCAGTGGTTATCAGGCTTTGTACTCTGCCTGTGACGGTTCCGATTGGCTTGCGTTTTGATATTTGTTTTCGATTAGTTGTTGTCATTGTTTGTCGTCTCTGTGGTTTCGTGTAGTGTTTCTCGTTAGCGGCGACGCTTGATCGGTCGCCCGTCGCTAGTCGCTCCCGACCCAGTCCGACCTTCGGTCACTATAATTGGCGACGAGGTAAAAGGTTCCATCATGTTTCATGGACGAACGACTTGTGCAGCTCGTGGAGCAGCAACAACAACAGCTGCTCCTACAGCAGCAGCAGACTGATTTGTTACGACAGGAAATTCAACTGTTGGCGGAACGCTTACAGGTTCAGGGTTCCCAACCCGTCCAAGCGGTTGTCACGTCGCCGACGGATTTCCGCCCCCCTGCGTTTCCGCCCTTTAACGACGCCAAAGAGGATTGGGATACTTACTTACAGCGGCTGAAACAGCACTTTGCCGCCTTTCAGGTCTCGGATGACGCTCTCCAACGGTCGCTTTTTCTTTCTTGGGCTTCCCCCGAGACGTTTTTCTTACTCAAGAAGTTGGCCCCCCTCTCCAATCCGGTGGCACTGACGTTCCAGGAGATATGCGCATTGCTTTCGAATTATTATTCCCAACGATTTCACGTTGTCACATCGCGCCTCGAATTCCATCAGTATCACAAACAGCCATGTCAATCATATCGGTCATGGGTGACAGATTTGCAAGGACTGAGTCAGCGTTGCGAATTCACGTGCTCCAACCCGTCTTGTAAAACCTCCTATGCTGACTCTCTCATTCGTGATGTTGTCGTTCAGTTGGCTCCAGATCCAGAAGTGCGGACGGCGGCCCTCAAGTTGGACGACCCCTCTCTGGAGGACATCCTGAAGATTGCACATTCTTTCGAGATTGCACAGGCGGCGAATGAGCGCCTCATGGCTCGTCCTCAGGTAGCAACTGTACAACCGCCGCAAAGGGGACGTAACGTTCGGAAGGTCTTGCCCCGCCGGCAGCATCGTGATCCTTCCCTCTCTGACATGTCCATGGCCTCTGAACGACCGGTCACTTCTCGTCGGCGTAGGCAACGTGGTTTACCGTCCTGTCCTGACTGTTTTACGTCGCACCAACTGGCGGACTGTCCAGACCGCTGGGCCCACTGTAGTCGTTGTGGAAAAGATAGGCATCTCCATTTGGTTTGTAGGCAAACGGCAGGACAGTCTTCCCCGACTTCTTATAGGCGTCAGGGGATAGTTCATGAACTGCAAGCTACTGTTCCCCAGGGTGATTCTCCCGCTACCAAATTGTTTATTGATCTCAGAATAGCTAACCATGACGTCCGCTTCCAGGTGGACACAGGGGCGACAGTCTCCCTGGTGAACCTCCTGACATATGCCCGTCTCGGCTACCCAGCATTTGACCCGCCCTCCCGCAGGTTGGTAGCATATGGTGACAGCGCAATTCCTTTGAAAGGTCAGTTTACCACCTTGGCAACTGACAAAACGGTTACACGTCCTGTAACCCTCTTTGTGGTCAATAGCCACTCAGCTGGAAACATTTTCGGCCTCGATCCGTTCTCACTGTTTGGGTTCTCGATCTCCGATGAGGTGCAGGTCATTTCTGACACAGTTCCTTTCCAGGAACTCGACGACCTTTGTGCCTTTTTTGCGTCTCTGTTCGAACCGGGTCCAGGGTGTGCAACCAATTTTGAGGCACATATTATTTTACGCCCAGATGTGGTGCCCCGTTTCTGCCGTGCACGCCCTCTTCCGGTCTCCCTAAGGATGGCGGTAAAGCTGGAACTCGACCGTCTGCACGCCGCAGGAGTCATCGAACCTGTCAAAACGAGTGTCTGGGCCACACCACTGGTAGTTGTCCTCAAGCCCAATGGCGATTTTAAATCCACCATCAATGCCCAGGCACAGGTTGAAACCTACCCAATTCCACGGCAAGAGGACCTCCTCACGAAGCTTGTTGGCGGCGAATACTTTTCTAAGATAGACCTGGCTGATGCCTATTTGCAAATCCCGCTCGATGAGGAATCTCAACGAATCGTGGTCATCAATACCCCTTTTGGTCTTTACAAATAGAAACGTTTACCTTTTGGGATTTCTTCGGCTCCAGCCATCTTCCAGACGTATCTCGAACAATTAACCATGCCTATACCCGGCTGTGCCAACTATCTTGATGATGTCATCGTTACTGGGGCTACACGCCAGGAGCACTTGCATAACCTCCGCACTCTCTTTACCACATTGTGGGACGCCGGGCTCAGGTGCCGCCTCCATAAATGCCAGTTTTTCCAGGCACAGGTCGAATACCTTGGCTACTTGCTCTCCAAAGACGGAATCCAGCCCGCAGATCGCAATGTATCGACGGTCGATGCTCTACCACGCCCCCAAAACCTACAGGAGCTGCAGGCGTTTTTGGGAAAGGTGAACTATTATGCAAAGTTCCTCCCACAAGCGGCCCACATTATGCACCCCCTCAAGTGTCTCCGGAAGAAAGGTGTGTCATTCCGGTGGTCAGATGCTTGTGAGCATTCCTTTCAACGGCTAAAGCGCCTGTTGCGTTCGGCACCCTGCCTTACGCCCTTTTCTCCATCACATCCCCTTGTTATGGCAGCGGACGCATCTCCATATGGCATTGGAGCAGTGTTGGCACACCGCAATGATGATGGTACTGAACAACCGATAGCCTATGCGTCCAAGACCCTGACGCCTGCTCAAAAGAACTACTCTCAGATAGAAAAGGAGGCGTTGGCGATCGTCTATGCGGTTAAGAAATTCCATGTGTATCTTTTTGGGGCCACAAACCGTTGGTCGCTCTATTTGGGCCACACTGTCGGCTCCCAGATTTGACCGACATGAAGTCTCCTGTTTCCACATTGATCTGGAACGGCAAAATACCTTAGATGGGTTCCATATCACAGCCACGTACATTGCTGCAGACACACGCCAGGACCCCCTCTTACGACGGGTCATCCATCATGTAGTTCATGGGTGGCCCACTTACTTCCCGAAGTCGACAGCCTCCCAACTACGTGCCTGGTCCCATCTCTCTCGTCGATTGTCTGTCATTGATGGTGTTCTCCTCCTCGATGCTGAGGGCGATACCCACCAGGTGGTTATCCCACCTGCTTTACGCCCTCAGGTTCTGGATCTTCTCCATCAGGGACATTGGGGTATGTCACGTATGAAATCCCTGGCCAGGAGACACGTTTATTGGCCAGGTCTGAACAAAGACGTGGAGGCCATCGTCCGCAATTGCTCCACTTGTGCTAAGCACCAGGTTGCTTCAGCCCAATCTTTCTCTCCCTGGCCTGCTCCACGTCGCCCTTGGGACTGCATCCATCTTGACTTTGCGGGCCCCTTTCTGGGATCTATGTGGCTTATTGTCATTGATGCCTATTCCCACTACCCCTATGTAGTCAGCATGGTGTCCACCACCACGACTGCCACACTCAGTGCCCTCACACAAATTCTTGCTATCAAGGGTCTTCCCCGCACCATCGTCTCTGACAATGGGCCCCAGTTTACAGTGACAACCTTGGAGCAGTTTTGTGATGCAAATGGCATCAAACACCTGTTTACCTGTTTAGTCCGCCATTCCACCCAGCCTCCAATGGTGCTTCTGAGCGGATGGTGCGGACGTTTAAACAACAAATGCTGAAATCTGTGGGCACCTCCACCACCACAGCAGCCCTCACATTATTCCTGAGTACCTACAGGACTACCCCTATCCAGGATCGTAGCCCGGCAGAACTCCTCCATGGCTGCCAGCCATGCACCCTTCTCCATCTCTTGGCCCCACATCCCTCGGAACCAAGGACCTGGTACACTGGGCAATATGCACCAGGTTCCACTGTGTGGGCCCATTCCTATGGTACAAAGCCCTCATGGGTGCTGGCTACCGTAGTGGCCACTCATGGGCGACACCTCCTCTCTGTCAACACTCAGAGGCGTTTGGTGCACCGACATACTAACCAACATCGCCCTCGTTTCCCTGCATCATCCCAACCAGTAGCACACCCAGACTCGGAGCCCCTGCTATCGCCAATTCCCCGATCACACGGCTACAATCTGCGCTCTCGGGCATTGTCTACGGCTCCAGTCGATGCGGACACAGAGATGGCACACTCTCAGCCGCAACGGTGCTCACAGGGCAGATCACCCTCCGACACACCTCAACCGTCGGGGCCCCATATGCACCTCGGGTGGCATCGGCAACCCCAGGGGACACGGGCATGGAAGTAGAGACGTCGCCTTCACATTCACCCTCTCGGCAATCGCCTTGCACACCACCGCATCCTTGTACCTCTACGGAGGCCCCACATCCGTACCTTGACTTAGCGGGCTCTCCACCCGTGACTCGTGCCATCGGTCCACCTTCCAAAGCACCGTCCTGGGCGCTTCCGTCCCTACGCGCCCATTTCAGGGGGGAGGGATCTGGTATCCCGGAACGATATGTTTGAGAGCCCGCCAGACCACATGGACTATGACAGCAGCCGTTAGGCGGCGCGCACAACCTACTAGCGCTGCCATCGCCACTAGAGCGCTGCACGCCGTGGCGCGCCTACCGCGCCGGTCATCTGCGCAGAGAGCCACACTATATAGGGCCCGGAGCCACAGCTCGATCCTCAGTCTTGTGTTGACTGCGCTCCGTTTACCTTCGATATTCAGTGGTTATCAGGCTTCGTACTCTGCTCTGTCACGGTTCCGATTGGCTTGCGTTTAGATCTTTGTTTTCGATTAGTTGTTGGCATTGTTTGTCGTCTCTGTGGTTTCGTGTAGTGTTTCTCGTTAGCGGCGACGCTTGATCGGTCGGTCGTCGCTTGTCGCTCCCGACCCAGCCCGACCTTCGGTCACTATAGAGAACGTCCAAAGTAATTGTCATGACATTTAGCAAATCATTCAAGCTCAAGTGGACACTTGTGATTTTTACATTGCCTCAGAGCGATAACAATTACACGATAAATGCTTGTAAGTCTATCGGACCAAACTGCGTGGTCATCAGTCCGTAGCTTACAAACTACAAAAACTAAGTTAAACTAACCTATGGACAAACACACACACCCATGCCCCAGGGAGGACTCGAATCTCCGACGGCGAGCTACCGCGCACGAGGCGCCTTAGACCGCTCGGCTACTCCTCCATGGCAATTACACGATATACTACAATCCCATTCTGAGGTATTCTCGGACACACCGGGTACAATACGTAACTTTCTGAACGAATTCCATGTCAAACCGCATACCTCTTTTTCTGCAAAACATTACACGATTCCTTTTGCATATCGAGACAAAGTCAAACAGGAGATCCAATCAATGTTGCAACAAGGCATTATCGAACCAGCAGTTAGCCAGTACATGAGCCCATTACATATTGTTTTTAAACGTGATGGCTCATTAAGACTTGGACTTGATTCCCGCCGCATAAATGAAATTATTATACCGCAAACAGATCGCCCACAAACATTAGAGCCGGCCGTGGTGGCCGAGGAGACTGAGGCGCTTCAGTCACGGTCTGCACTGCCACTACGGTCGGGGGTTCGAATCCTCCCTCGGACATGGATATTTGTGCCGTCTTTAGTATAAGGTAGTTCATAAGTAGTTTGTAAGTTTAGGGACTGATGACCCTGTAGTTAAGTCCCATAAGCTTAACAAACATTTGAACATTTGAACAAACATTAGATGAGATTTTACAAAAGTTCCATGGTGTCACTATTTTTTCCACACTCGACTTAAAATCTAGTTTTTCTCAGATACAGCTCCACCCGAACTGCAGAAAATAAGCTTTTTATACTTTGGATCATGTTATCAGTTTTGCAAACTTCCGTTTGGTCTAAAGGTATCGTCTGCTGCCTGATGATTTAAAAAATAGAATCACGACTTGATATTCTCATTGCTGGAGCCGACATGGAAGGATCATAACCACACCCTGAATGATTTACTTAATTCCTTTGCTGACAATGGCATTAAAATCAATTTACAGAAATTTGAATTCGTGAGATCATTTATTAAATTTCTAGGACATATCATTTCGCCGAATGGCATCCGTCCTGACTCTGACAAATTACAAGCAATATGATCCATTACCATTGCCACAACGAAACGTCAAGTACTGCCATACTCAACCTTTTTCCTCCTCGGGCCAAATTCTCCAGAGTTTTATTTTAAGTGGGACACAACATTATAACGGGACAAAATAACACTGTGAAATAACTACACTCATTTGTTTCATCATCAAAATCTATCTCTATATGTTGTTGTTATGGTCTTCAGTCCGGAGACTGGTTTGATGCAGCTCTCCACCCTACTCTATCCTGAGCAAGCCTTTTCATCTCCTCATAAGAACGGCAACCCACATCCATTTGAATCTGCTCATTATATTGCCGCGAGAAACCACGTAAACCGACTGCCGGTGTGGCGCAGGGGATAGCGTCACCGACTGCAGTGCTGAAGATCGCCGTTTCAATCCCGCTCACCGGCCAAAATTTACTGCTTTGTAATTAACAATTCCAGAATGTTCTATATCTTTCTTATGTTAACTCTTCTTCTAATTTATGGTACATTCTGTCTGTGTATAAATAGCAGAACACTCTGTCCGAGAGGTAGTTAGTACTGCGTGTATGTTAAGTTCGTAATAAACCAGCTTTCAGTATAAGTGCTGTGTTCAGTTGCCTTCGAAGTCGAGCTTGCTTCCATTTCAACGCGACATTGTTTGGTGGAGGCGCCAGGTATCCTGTGCAACAGTTGCATCTCCGTGGCTCCGATTAGGCAACGTAAAAGCCGTCGCTTACACGGACTAGCACCGGAATACAAGGGATATACCAAGTACATCTTTCCGAAAGTCCGTATTATCAGAAGAACGATGGCACGAAACCAGCGGTAAGCCAGCTACACATCAGACACCCGTCGGTGTTCTCTGGAGACGCTTGGCAGGACCCAACAAATGGCTAAAAGGGTTCGACCGAGTCGCCAAGTACAACGGGTGAGATCATGCAATGTGCTTAGCCAACGTTTATTTCTACCTGGACCGAACAGCCTAGCAATAGTTCGAGAACAACGAAGACAAACTGAATGACTGGGAAATGTTCCAGGCGGAACTTAAGAAGACGTTTGGAGACCGCCAGCGAAAAATCCGCTCGGCGAAAGAACAACTGATGAACCGGGCCCAACGACATTGTGAGCCGACACAGTCGTACATGCAGAATGTTTTGGCCCTGTGTAACGTAGTCAATCCGAATATGACTGAGGCAGAAAAATCACGCACTTGATGAAGGGTATTGCAGAAGACATGTACCAAGCTCTTCTGATCAAAGAAGTCGCTACGACGGAAGAGTTTATCAAGTGGTGCCAGCGACGGAAGCATGTGCCGCAATTACCTCCAGGGCATCTCGTACCGATTCCGCCGGCAGCAGCTCCATTCCACCGAGTTGGGATCGATCTTTTAGGGAGGTTTCCGAAGTCGACAACCGGTAACCGATGGATAACAGTCTGCACTGACTACCTCATATGCTACGCTGTCGCCAAACCTGTGCCGGCTGCAGAAGCTCCAGAGATCGCAAAATTCCTTGTAGAAGACATTATTTTGAAGCATGGAGCGCCACGTGTAATGAAGCGCCTCAGTCCCCTCGGCCACGGTGGCCGGTCTCAGCTCTTTCTCTGAAAGGATAAGCATACGAATAAGGAAATATAAGAATAAATAAATAAAGCAGTAAAAAAGAAATTTCTTTTAATACATCTCTTCAAAAAATCGATTTGACGTTTCGCGCATTACATCAAGTGATCGATCTGTGATATTGTTACAATCATTATTGTTGAATTTCGTGATTGGTGTCTTCGAAACGAGTGAATTTTTACGTGTGATTTGATCTACACTTTTTACTACTTTCTTGATAAACGGTAAGTGCATAGACTTCTGCAATCTTACAAATTTTACAAAATTCATAGCTTTGCTCGAATCATTATGAACTTTTGCACACATGACCTTTAAACAAAGAGGAAGATCACTTGGTATATAAATGTTTGTATGGTACATGACAGAGGGTACCTTGCAAAAAACGTTGACTAGAGAGGGAAAGGTGGGAATGAACAGAGAGATGGGAGAGAAAGAGGTATATGCAGGGAGAGGGGGGAAGGGGAGTTGGACTGCGAGAGTGTAGGATAAATAAACACACGGGCAACGCCGGGTTTACAGCTAGTCTTAATATAAAATAAAAAGCTATCTTGGCTCTTGTCTTCAATAAAATGAAATTTAAATGGCTGAACAGACTTTTAATGGAACGTAGTTTAAAGAAAGAAAGCTTGTTTTCAAATCGGATCTACAATAAAATCTGTGTACCACATCCAATAGGGACGCCCACGTCAGTTTACAGTGATATATCAATCATGACAACAGAAAAAAATTACAGCTCTCTGAGACATGGACCATGGTTAATTTAACGAGGAGATATATTACACGCTTTCTGGCACTAAATACGAATTTGTCACTTATTCTGAAGTTCTGAATTTAAAATGCAGTGTCGTTTGGGGATATGGACGTTGGTTACAGTATATAAACAAAAAGAGTAAAGATTCCGTGAGTTGTATGCTGTCAAAACAATCACGAAAAGCAAGGCTATCGCTAGACAGATCCAGCTCAGCAACACCAACTTTAGTGGAAGTGTTATTGCAAATATTATAATTAATGCGCCATCACACAGGTCGTATAAACGCATTCTGAATTTGATACGGTTCGTTAGGTCTATGAAAGAAAGTATATACACTTTTACACTACTAAATATATAAGAAGTTTTTAGTTCTGAAATGGCGATAAATATTATACTTCTTTAATACAACACTTTCTCGGCAAATTAAACAAGTTGCTGATCTATGTTTATTTTGCATTACAAAACATTCAATTTCCCACCGATCTTAAAACAGTCTTCTTTCAAGAGATAGTTTTCGTTTGTTTTTAGAAGCTGTTTCTGACATGAATAATTATTTTCTCATTCTTCTCATTGCACCTGCACGACCAAGCAGAACAACGTACTGACTTTTCTACACATGAGCTTCAATCATCCGTTTAGCCCCCGCCCACCGGACTCAAGCTCCGCCCATCAGCGGCAAGGCATTCAAGCCAATGCCATGTAGGTGACACTGGTTCACCCAAACCACAAGAAACTCTGAACGTAACAGACATGTTACAGAAAAACATCATTTCGTAATGCACTGTTTAAGTTTTTAAGTATAACACTTTTACAGGTACTGTCTTTATAAAATGAAATCAAATCTCCAGTGTAATGGTAATAGCAGTTTGTCACAACTGAATCGCACGGTATTTTCGTCAACTCAGATCGGACTCTTAATAGGCCATCCTGTGGGTACACCGAAAAAGGCGTCATAAACTCTCTGAGTGAAGGTTTTACTTGTTTTCTTTTTAAACCCATATTCAAATTCATTCTGCAGCGCCTGTAAATTACGTAAATTCAAGGATTTTACAGAGGGAAAATTGTCCAAATTCCCTTATTGATGCTGACTTTTTAAACAAGCAAAAACTGCAATTTGAAACTTTCAGCGCAGTCACGCATAGTACCGATTAATTTATTTTTACCTTGCCCCTCGTGTGTTATGGTGTGTTTATTTTCGTAGTGATAGTGCACTGGCGGTGTTTTGATATTTACGATTGAGTTGCATATTAAGCACAGTGCTTTCCCAACAAATACGAATCTTCCCAGTATGCATCAAAAATGGCAGACTTATATTCGAACCTTTCTTGCTCATTCTGAACGCTCCCAAGACAGATTAAGAGTGTCACGTCGGGGTTCAAATCCCCCCCCCCCCCCCGGGCATGAATCTTTGTGCCGTCTTTAGTATAAGCTAGTTCATAAGTAGTTTGTAAGTTTAGGGACTGATGACCCCGCAGTTAAGTCCCATAAACTTTACAAACATTTGAACATGTTTAAGAGTGTCATACTTGATAGGACTCAGAACGGATACTTGAGCGCACCGAGAAGGGCGAGATTGCGAGCGCTGTCAGCCGCCACAGGGAGGGGGAAAGCACTAGAGTGGGGCCTGCTTCACAGCAAACGACGTGCATTGTGGAGAACGTGCAGCCGACTTCAGGGAACTGACTTCGGCGATTTCGCTGTACGCATCTCGCCATTTTTATCAGCCAATGTTTGAATACTGGACGAATAGCTTCCGGGCCACTCAAAAATGTTCGGCGGGCCGCAGGTTGAGTACCGCTGGTCAAGTACGTAGTTTTTTAGGGCTCATAAATTTATTTCGCCGCTTTATTGATTACAAAGCCCATGACACGCCACACCTTTATCAACTTAGTGGCAAAAACACAAATTGGTACTGGAATGCACAAACTCAGGAGGAATTCGATAATCTAAAACAAGCTCTCTTGGAAGCTCCCCTACTTTCTCATCCAGATTTTTCCTGTGAGTTTTGTGTTTCTACCGATAGTTCAAAAACAGCATTGGGTGTTCATGTTTTTCAGCAAATTGAAGACAATCATAATAATAATAATAATAATAATTTTATTGTCATTAGGCCATTACAGCAATAGACAACGTCACATAAATAACATAATTGTTAATTTGAAAGACATAACAGGCTTGTTAGAAATATTACAATAGGCCTATTATATTACAGTTGAGAATTTCTTCTAAATTGTAAAAATGGGTGGCTAACTAACCAGTCATGCAGCGTTTGTTTAAATGCTTGTTCGCGTAAGTCTTGTACATGTTGTGGCAGCTTATTAAATAGTTTATGCCCAACGAGTTCGTAGCTGTTGAGCTATTTTGACAATCTGTGGTATGAAGTAAAGATGCATTTATTCCTCCTAGTGTTGTAATAATGTATGTTTTCCCGGAGTTTTGTTTCTGGTAGTTTCCTCCTTATATAAAATTAAAACATAGTATATGTATAAGTTTATGACATTCATGGTATGTAGTTTACAGAACAGGTGTTTACAGTGTTCCTTATGTGGAGATCCAGTAATTACCCTAATAGCTTTCTTCTGTAGTATTAGGATGTCCTGGACACAGCTAGAGTTACCCCATAAAATAATAACATATGTAATAATACTTTGGAAGAATGAGAAATATGTTATTCTGACATATTTTTCAGGTATATAGTCTATAAGTCGCCTTAACAAATAAATTACTCTAGACAACTTTAACTAATATATTTCACATGTTGACCCCAAGATAATTTATCATCTAGATATACCCCCAAAAACTTAACATAACTTGGATCATCCGATGGAAGCTTGTCTTTTAGAATAAAAACCATTTGCTGTGTTTTGGTTTCATTCAATGAGAACCCATTTGCTTTAAACCAAAAGGATGCTTGATCAAGTGTCTTCGTGACACAAGTTTTAAGACTACTGAAATCGTTGCTACTATGAAGAAATGTTGTATCATCTTCATATAAAAATGTACTGGATTTAATAAATGATGGCCGATCATTAATCATTATCAGCAACAGGAAAGGACCCAGTACAGATCCCTGTGGGGCACCTTGCCTATGATTCTGTAGATACGATTTTAATAGTTTAAGGCTAATATTTCTAATGCCATAGAATTCCAGTTTGTCTAGAAGTGGTTTATGTTCAACACAATCAAAAGCTTTGCTTAGATCACAAAAGGTGACTTGGGCAAAGCCTTTATCCTCAAACACTTGATGTAGGTATTTGACAACAGAATCAATTAGACCAACAGTAGACAAGTTTTTCATAAAGCCATAATGAGACTCGCTGATTAATCCTAGATTTTCAAAGTAATCAGATAACTGTTGATAACTGACACATTCTAATACTTTAGAAAAGGCTGGAACTATGCTGATTGGCCTTTAGCTTGAGGGTGACTCACTGTCTCCTTTTTTATATACTGGAACTACCCTAGACACTTTAAGTTCATCCGGAAAATATCCCTCAGATATACACTTGTTTATACAAAATGTCGGGGTACACAATGCAGTCTATTACTCTTTTTAGCATGTTGCAAACTATGTCATATATATCTGCACTGTCTGATGATTTCAACTGCTTTACTATTTTTAGTATAAGGCTAGGGGAGACTTCGGAGAAAGTAAACACATTTATATTTGTTGTTGTCATGTTAAATTTTTTTAAAGTAACTCTGATGAGCTGATATCAGGTTTGATAATGGCATTTCCTACTTCTTCCACTGATTTAATAAAATAATCGTTGAATTTTTGGGGACTTACATTTATTGATTTGTTTCTTGGGTCTTTAGTAACACTGTTTATTAATTTCCATGTGGCTTGGCACTTGTTGGTGGAATTCTCGATACTTCTGAAATTGTGTGCCTTTTGGCTGTTTTATATTCATTCCTACATTTAACATATGCTGATCTCGCATGCTCAGTCTTCAGTGCATTACTTACATTGTGTAGCACCATAAGCTGGTGTTTCAGATTGGTCAGTTGCTCAGTATACCATGGATTTTGTCTGTTTGTAGCCTTGGTTCTGAATCCTTTGTCAGTTACTTTGTACTTTTTTAGGCGAATGCTGTCGTTAAAGAGTGTCAAAAATGTTTTGAAAAACCTATCAAACACTACCTTTGCAGACAAATCATTACTTTAACTGTAATGTGTGTCAGCACAACATCGGTCAAACCATTCTCTGTCTGCAAGGGCCATATGGAACCTGGAAATTTTGTCATCTGTGATGGGTCTGGTGATTACAACTTTTGGGACAGGGATTGGACTATGGAACCTACTTATGTACTTTACAGATACTGCATCATGATCTGAGAATGGAAATACTGTCACTTTACATGTGCCTTCTACAGTTTTAAATTTGACAAAAATATTGTCCAGACATGCTTTATCTCTTGTTGGCCTACTGTTGATAGAATGTAAGTTGTACTGTCTTAGAAGATTTTTTAGTTCAGTGACACTCCTTTTGTTTGTTGTTATATCAAAATTTGCATTCAGATCACCACCTATTACAGTGTCATATTGCAACCATTTGCTCTCTTTAAATACTTAAGACTAACAATAAATATACTAACAGCTTCAAAGTTTTGTTCTTCACATAAATAATCTAGATCCAATTTAGTAAAGGAGTAGCCAAGTGACTGGTTAGTGTATATTGCCACACCACCTCTTAAATGCAGTTTTCTACAGTAACTGTTTGCTGTGTTATAGTTATCAAGTTTGACTAGTGTAAGTTCACTCTCAGTAGCCCAATGTTCACTAAAACAAAACAAAAATATCAAAATTATTAACTAATCCAAAAGTATTTAAAAAGAATTCTTTGTCTTTTATACCTTGAATGTTCAGGTAGCAAATTTTAGGTTCAAAACTGCTGTTTCCTTTAAAGTGAAGATGTTGATGAGGGGCTATAGGATGTTTAGATTACTTCTTCATCTTGCTGCCTTCCACTAAAAATCTTTTAGACGGAGAGGGGGCACTATCTTCCTCCTACCTGCAACACTTGACACTACTTCCTCTGCTGGTGCTGCTTCTTCATTTGGTGGAGTTGTACTTGTTGTTGCTGTTGAAGCTTCTTGTGGTTACTGATACAGCTGCCTTGTTTCCCACTGCTGCTACTGATGATGCCACTGGCGAATCTTCCCTTAGTGGTACTGTTACAACTGCCTTATTTCGCACTACTGCTACTGATGATGCCACTGGTAACTGTGACATTTCATGTGATGGTGCTGATGTACTTAATTTATTATTAGATGTAGCCATAGATGTTTCTTCTTCATATGCTGTTGGTCCCGTCTTCTTTTCTTTTGTAGCTGGCAATGAACATATTGCAGGCCAGGGCCGGATCTTCGACATTTGCCAAGGGGGGGCAAGCTTAAATTTGCCGCCCCTTCTTTCACCCCCCTCCCCCTGTAAGAATAGACTTTTTGACGCTAATTGGGTTACATATTTCTAAATAAATGTCACACTCTCAAAACATGAACTTATTTTATTGACTGAATTAAGATCAAAGGAAAACAGAACAATTTTAATACATACAAAAATATTAAAAGATTACTCATCGTAGAAAAATCAATTCAAAATTGCGCTTTTCGAGCTTTTTTTGCTGCAAAACTGTTTTTGATATCATCATAGTTTAGAGAAGTAGCTCGTTTGTGCTCTATGAAAGTTATACTCAGATTTGTTAAGCAGTCGTGCTCCTCAAGTGTATTTACTTCTTTCTCCATACGAAACAGAAACTAGAATGGTAAGATAATTTTAACGCTGTAGTAAGTTTGGGATACCCCTCTATCAGTTTATTTTTATAAATTAAACTTAATGTTGATGATGCAGTGGAATCTTGCAAGGCTCTGTCTACTGCCAGCGAATGTTGTCTGAAACTTTCAACTTCAAGTTCTTCCTCGCTAAGATCTTCTGCCAGTTCCGCTGCCTTCAAGTCCTCCACTTCCATTTCTCGAATTTGCACACCACACAGAAAACTAATTTTTGCACCAATTTTCTCAAGTGCGGTAAACCTGGTACTAAGCTCTGTCAATTATTCCTTATTTTTTCTTTGAATCTTGGATACTTCATCCTCACAAAGCTCATCGGCCATTTTCTTCTTTCTTCGAATACTTTTTTCGGAGAATACCGTTGATACCTCATTATCTTCTGCTAGTACTTTGGCCTCAGAAATAGCTTTAGAGGTACAGGAATCCCGGGAAGTTTTGAGAAAGCCCAAAAGTCCTTGAATGTTTCGAACAGCTTTATCAATTGTAAAGTATTATTAACTTCGCAGAAACTGATTAACATGAGCAATTTATTTTAATACTGCATACCAGAAACAAGTTAAAGTAATGAATTTGAATTTTCTCATATTTTTAAAAATAGATCTTTGATTTTGTTTCTGGTGTTGAGAATTATAAGTTTCAGTTTCTTCCAGGGCCTTCAAAACTTTATGAAAATGCTTGTAAACAGCTTCAACCGTATCTACTGTTGCAGATCACCTAGTCTTGCTGAATGTCTGCTGAATTTGCTCCTACTAAATTTAAAGAGTGCGCAGCACATGGTACGAAATAGGCCAGTTCATTCTTCTGAAGTATTCTTGACTGGACCCCTTTGTACTTTCCAGCCATGTTTGCCCCATTGTCATAAGACTGTCCCCTGCAGTATTTAACGTTTAACCCATCTTGCTCCAATTTTTGCAGTATCTCATGACTAAGGCCTCTCCTGTTTTGTCTGTAACTGTAAAAAAAGTCAGTAAAACTTTCCACAACCTCTAAGTCATTCGACTTGACATATCGAATTACTTGTGTCTTCTGCGCATTGTGGCTGATACCTGGTGTGCAGTGAAACATCAGTGAAAAGTATTTAGCAGCTAAAATATCTTTAATTATCTTGTTTTATTTTGTCAGCAATCAAGTCACGGAACACAACTTGTGTATTTTTGTAAAAATAGCTAATCTGGCCTTTCTTGTGGCGTTCAATACGCAGACGAAGGGAGACACTATAGTATGATATGAGATCAATTGTATTTAGAAATTTGCTGCTATGTGGACTACCAAAATCACCATCTTCTTTTGTTCCTTTAAAAGGACTTTCTTGCTTAGCTAGAAAAAGGACAGCATCAATAATACAGTGAGATTCCTCCTGTTTTATCTGGTCTTGCTGCCCAGTGTGCGATACTTATCAGGTAGGTTTGTCGGAGGACATCGAAAGAGTCGAAAGAAGGGCAGCTTGTTTTGTACTGTCGTGATACAGGTGAGACAGCATCACGGAAATGATACAAGATCTGGGATGGGAATCATTAGAACAAAGGCGTTTATCGCTGCGACGTGGGCTACTTACGAAACTACAATCGTAAACATTCTCCTCCGAATGCGAAAATATATTGTTGCCTCCCACTTACATAAGTAGAAAAGATCATCTGAATAAATACGTGAAATCAGAGCTCGAACAGAGAGATTCAGATGTTCTTTCTTTCCGCGCGCTATTCGGGAATGGAATGGGAGATAAATAGTATAAAAGTG
Source organism: Locusta migratoria (assembly GCA_026315105.1). NCBI lineage: Eukaryota > Metazoa > Arthropoda > Insecta > Orthoptera > Acrididae > Locusta > Locusta migratoria. The sequence goes on along the minus strand of CM048755.1, from coordinate 890,508 downwards.
GTCCGACGAACCCTCTGTCAGGCAGTTAAATGTGATTTACAGAGTATCCTGTGTAGATGTCTATCAATTCCACCGCTGCTGAGAGAGTAATCTAGATCCTTAATGCTTTTGACAATAAGAAGTGTGCGCGCCTGAAATACATTTTTTTGTTGTTATTATTTACGTTATTCAAATTCACCTGTTCTACAAATATTACCTTGATATGAAATATGAATATTCATTTATCTGAAAAAGGAAATCTATGCAAATTAATAAACATTGTACATTTACTTATGCAATAACGCAAACATCTCCCTCATTCTGGCTAATATCTAGTAGATTTTTAAAGTTTGATTAGCTGAAGTACCTGTGACAGGACAACACTGAAGTCAGCAACCAGGAATTTTAGTTTTATTAAATGATTTCTTGTAGTCATTTTACTTTCAATAATTCTGTGTCAGTTAATTTTACTAAATTATTCCAGAAAGATACATTCTGTAAAAAAAAAAAAAAAAAAAAAAGGTCGGTCAAAATTTGCCGCCCTCTAAATTCTGCCGCCCGGGACAACTGCCCCCTTTACCCCCCTCTAGATCCGGCCCTGTTGCAGGCAGTTCAATTTTTACGTGAGTCATTCCTGCAGCTTTTATCACCTGCAGAATTTCTTTGGGCAACACTTCCTTGCCCATGTGGTTTCTGTGCAGTCCATGTCTGGTGAAATGCTCTCTGACAGAACTGGTTGCTTCAATGAATGTTGTGTTTACAAAACTTCTGCAAATCTTCCTAAATTTTCGATTTGTTGCAACGATTTCTTTGTTTACACAGGAGTTTTCAATTAGGTCATGCCTATGGGGAATGGTACAACAAATACCTTTGCTTGTGAAATTTTCCCTAGAGATTCTTTCAGAGCTATGACAACAAGGCTACTCTCGTTCTTATATACATCGTTTCCTCCTCCGATTATTACACAGTTCACACCACTTTTGACTGTTGTTTCGCAGTTTTTTTAGCACTTCACGTAATGGGGCTCCAGGCTCCGGTCACTTTATATTCAGACTGGATATCAGACATGATTTTAGCTAACCCCTTACCATGACTGGATGACAATATATGTATTTCTTCTTTCTTCACGAATGTTTGCATATCTCTCTTGGATTCAGAAAATATCGCCTATTTTTATCTCACTGTATCATGCTGCTTCTAATTCCGCAGAACGGATTATGAAGGAGCTTGGCAAACTTTGCAGACTATATTGTCACAGTAGACATACCGTACCGAATGGGATAAACATATTGCAATCTTCCGAGACGTTATAAATTCCTTGCCCAATGAATCAACACAGTTATCACCACATTTTGTTCTCAAAGGCAAGCACCCTCCTGATAAAATTAGAGAAATTGTTCATTTCCCGAAGCACCGTTCTTTACGCCACCATCAGATTATTGAAATCGCTCTTACTGATATAAAAAAAGCTGCTGATAACAGGAGACGTCTTCAAAAAGTCATCCCAAATCCTCGTGAGTTTAAAATTGAACAAAAAGTACTTGTACGTTCACATAAACATTCCTGTAAGAACAAACAAAAATTCCGCAAATTCTTTTTCTAATATACCAAGGTCCCTTTCCACATGAGAACGTCGTTGAAGTTTATACCTTACGCACAAAAAAGTCAAAAGGCTTACATCACATTAGGAAGGTTAAGCCTTTCCTTGAGTAAAATTTCCCAAATATTTTACACGGGGTTTGTCTTTTTTTATCTTGGCATATTATGACGGTATTTTGTCTTCATTGCTTATATTGACTTTGCTCCTACTCCTTGGCTTTAAGCCAACCTTTCTTACGTTTACCGTAAGTGCCGACTGATCTACTGTCAGTTGTATATCCGCTCTCCGGCCTTGTCGACACATCTTTCACGGTCCACGAAGGAAAAACAACGCTGCGATTTGGATGTTAGGTCACACGGCTGTATACGCTCTTGAAAAATCGTCACGCCACCCTTGACGATACCGGTACCGGTACCTCGAATACGAACACAGCGCCATACAAGGACTCAGGGCTATAAGGACACATATGGTAACATGCTGAAAATTATGGTACAAATGTGACGATAGTTCAAGTCAGTCAAACTGAAAAAAAGCACAATAAAAACAAAGAGATCAAAAAAGAAATGTGAACTGTATTTCGGAGCACGGACGCATCTAAGTTAAGAGATGACAAACTGCACACACATCAACTACAGGTATGCTGTGCTAAAAATTACGAGTAGAAGACACGGAATATTACCCCCCCCCCCCCGCCCCCTTATCGAGAAGACGAGGTTTGACGCACTGTGCAGACGAAACTACAGTGGGAGGATTTTTAATTTATTCAATTAAACTTTTCTCTTCGGTTTATCTTACGTTTTATTTATTTATGGAGAACTCCAACATTTCCTTTGATTTTCTTATCGGTCAGGAGCCCCTTATTTTCTTCAGAAGTATATGGCTATCTGTTGTGGAAATAAGTAAATGCAGTGGAGACGAAAAATGCAACAAATACTTTTGACGGATGGAAAACATTTATTTCACTTTATATCCAAGGAGATGGATTTCAGTTACAGACAACGAAGCCTCGCCAATGAAGGCGATCATGGATAGTGAAAGGCTGGTCCAGAAGGGGAGGTTTGGAGACCCAGGAAAAAAGAAACTGGTCTAGTGGGTGCGAAAAAAAAGGGTAGTGTAAATAGGCAGACCAAGAGACCCTCAAGTTGGAGGGTGCGTGTTCAAATCCCATGGCCTACCAAAATATCTTTTACTTTTTTATTCCAACGCATTTTCAATCCTTTCTGCCATTTATATGTAAGTTTTTATACTTTCATGAATATGTGCCTCAGATACTTTGTTTTCTCACGTCACTTGTACACTGGACTTCGGTACTGCTACCAAGTCATTTTCTTTGCAATATTACAGTTGCAACTTTATTTAGTGCGTTTTCATTATGTTGAACCCCGCCCCCCCCCCCTTTTTGTTCCATAATTGGCAGACTAAGCATTGCTTTGCTCCTTCACTGAGCAGTGTTATAAATGCAATTTTTATGGTTGTCAACTTACCTACCAATTTCTGTTGCAGAAGTTGTTTGGTGAAGTACTACCCATGTTAATCTTTGAAAACTCCTTATGGATGCTCAAAATAGAAATATAGCGACTGGCTGCATATTACATGGGACGTATTACATGAAGATATCCATGGACCATCTGACAAGAATAACAGAGCACTTCTGGAACTTTATTTTTTTCTCCATGTACTTTTTGGCTAATAATTGTCTTTAAATATTCTTATTTTTCAGCTGTACCCATTGTTTTACTTCATAAGCTATTGTACTCCCTATTAATGTCATGCCTGAATTAATTAGTGCTACGCAAGGAAGAAGAGTATGTATGTTATTTGTTATAAGGTGTATTATTAAAGTGAAGGTAAAATAAAGGAAATATATTAACTAATTAAAGAATGAACTGTGACATAAGAAACATACTATGATAAGATGATTTTTTAATAATGAAGTGAGAAGGGTTATGTGTTTGTTTTAGTTGCTATGAGGAGAATATTGCTTACATGAGAGAGAGAGTGGGTGGGATATCATGATTTTTTCTGGCATGTTACTGCAACTGAGAATTTTAACTGCTTATGCGAATTATGAATCTATTGTTATATTTTGCCTTTGAATACAGGAATATGATATGACTGCTATATGCCACGTTGGTTACACAGTCCTTACTGATGCTATGCCGTATCTTGTTCTTGTGCATTGCGTTACCTGTCAGAAGCTCTAATTTTCCCTCCGGCCGCGGTGGCTGAGGGGACTGAGGCACTCCAGTCACGGTCTGCACGGCCACTACGGTCGGGGGTTTGAATCCCCCCTCGGGCATGGATATTTGTGCCGTCCTAGTTCGTAAGTAGTTTGTAAGTTTAGGGACTGATGACCTCGCAGTTAAGTCCCACAAGCTTAACAAACATTTGAACATTTTTTTCTAATTTTCCTCTGGTGATATGTTCTCCTTGGCACAGGAACCTGAACTGAAGCTTTTTGCTTATGTTCTCGGCATGCATAAAACATTATTTTATCCCACTTAGAAACTGCTAGTAGTATTCCATGCTTACAACATTCATATTTATTGTTCTTTATACATGAGCCCAATTAGCTACCTTTCCTGACCTGTTTTCTTTTTGACTGCATATGTATAGCTTAAGTTTTTTTTCTTACACTGAATGCTTTATTGTAGTGTGAGTGACAAAATGACTGACGTTATGACACTTTAATAATTTTGTTTTTTCACAGCTTGGCAATACAACGATGCGCACATCCTGTTGTAGTTTGGTTTCCTATTCCCTGTGTTTTATGTGCTTTCCTGTATGTCGTGTGTTTCCCTGTGTGTGTTCTATGTTGCCAACATATGTACTTCATTTCTTTCTTGACTCGAGTCAATATATGGGGTTTTTGAGGTCACATGGTATACCATTCCGTTAAAAAGTTCAGTGGAAATAAGAGAAAGCAGGGTTTTGTTTGGTTCATTAATGTCTGCAGTGAGTTAAAATACAATACATGGATGATGACCAATTTTTCTATACTGCATGCATGCCTAGGCAGATATCTAATGTGGCAGCCACAAATCTTAAAGTGCACTTATCAGTAAAAAAAGAAAAACCCTTCGTGACAAAATGTATGCCACTGTTATTCCTGATTTTGTCTTTTACCTACATTGCTTTTTCAGTGTGACATATCACTTACCTGCATATACGTATTAAATGTATTGAATAATGTCACTATTTGTAGGTTAAGCCGGCCGCGGTGGCCGAGGTGACTCAGGCGCTCCAGTCACGGTCAGCACGGCCACTACGGTCGGGGGTTCGAATCCCCCCTCGGGCATGGATATTTGTGCCGTCCTAGTTCGTAAGTAGTTCATAAGTAGTTTGTAAGTTTAGGGACTGATGACCCCGTAGTTAAATCCCATAAGCTTAACAAACATTTGAACATTGAATCAGTCCCTAAACTTTTTTTTTAGGTTAAATATTTTTATTACATTTTTGCATTCACATTGATGCCTAACAATCAAGATACCTGATCTTAGCAAATTGTACACTAGATATATATGTACTTTCGTCACTGGACACGCTTTTATTAATGTAAATGACCTACAATGTCACATCAGAATTACCATGGTTATATTCCCGGTTATGACATTCAAAGCAGTGTTATATGTAGCACTCGGAGAGAATATTTTCTCAATAGTTTTCCATTTTGGACATGTATATGTTACATAGTATATAAGTTTGACGAGCCCTATGTGAAGGAACAATGTATCTTATGATAGTATGGTATAGTATATAGGCAAGACAGAGGCATAAATCTCAATAATTTCATAGAGACATGCACAGATCTACCGCACCATTAAAAGAGTCATACATTGAAACGATGACTGAACCATTGATCTTGTCACACTACTATACTGCTGCTGTTCTTTGGACATCTGGATGTGTGACATCCCTTTGGCCATAGACCTGATATGTAACGGCTGGGGTTGGTGTATGGATATTTTGCTGTGTGACATTCCTTTTGCCACAGCATATGCTTGAAGTGGCTTACTCTGGAACATTATTTTGGGCATAGCTACCCTTCAGATTTGTCCTTACTGGAAATTTACATTCACTCTTGCCTACTCTGGATTATTGGGCAAGCACATTGGTGTGACTCAAACTACATGAGTGTTTGTACGGTGCATGCGACAAACAAATAAAGAGATGGAAAATTTCTTAGGAATCACATACAGTGATCAGTGTGCGTGTGACTCTAGATTTTCGTCAGATAGGTTGTCTCTTCTTGCATGTTATTTAAAGGATGTCATTTTGTAACAAACATACTCCATTTTTCATACTGTGCATTCTTGGTGGATGTCGAGTCAGATTTCTGTTACCATATTTTGTACTATAACTCTGTTTTCTTGTAGTAACCATATGTCATTTTTTGTGCCATTTAATTTTCTAAATATGTTTCTTTTGAATTTTATATTGTTTACCTTGTATGACTTGCCATGTGTTCACTTGTCATATTATATGTTTTTCTCAATGGAATTTATGCATGTTCTTCTGTACTGTGTGCCTTATCATGTACTTATTGAGATGCATTTGTTACTCTTACTATATTTTTGGAAAATATTTTGTCATCGTGGCTGCAGAACATCTGTAGCCATCCTTCCAAATTTTGTCGAGGGAGAGGGGGAAATAATGAAACGTTATCATCTCTATCTAGGTTGTTTAAAAATCAAACAAAATCCTATCAAATTCTTGATAGAGAGAAAGGGGATGATGTAAGATACCTGCTATGGGAAGGTATACATTTCATATTCAAATGTACTGTGAATTTGAGACCAGTGTCAAGCTAGTCAGGCATGGGTCGTTTATCTTTGGTTGCAGACTTATTTTTCGATGGCACTACTATCGATATTGGAGATTGTGATAGTATTGTTGCCGGGACGTAAGGTTGTAATTATTGAGAGTGCAGACTTTGCTACGCGCGGATGAGAAGGGAGAATCGTGGGAAGCGTGGTTGTGTGCAGTTGTCTTTCCGGCAGGATAGCCGAAGAGACGAGATTTTGAGACTTGAATGCTGAGCCAAGCTGTTTGTTTAAGATATAGAGACGGAAGGAATAGATGATGATGATGGAGAAACGATCTTTTGAAGTTTCTATGAGGTAAAATTTTTCATGAATTATTTGACATGTTTCTATGGCACAACTTCGCATTGTTAGGCTGAACTGATGGTAACAGTAACTGTCGGGAAAGATCTTACTGTTAGCTTGTGGTCTGACGATTCATGCTAGGGACCCCTTTCTGTGTTAGGAAAAGTATTTATTGTAATAGTTTACTTTTGAGAGTGTGTTTTTTAGGAAATAAGAATTTCATGGGTAGTCTTCTTGAAATTTGGTATTGTTGTAACATTGTTTGTGTGAATTGAGTTAAATTTATGAACAGTAAAGAAATGGTTTTCTTTGTTAAAAAATAATTTTGTCGGCAGATAAATATCTGAGTTATATTTTCCCTGAAAGATTTTAAAATCCAAAACATGTCATTGTTAGTAATTTTCATGAAGTTACGTCAGTTAGAAAGTAAACCAGATATTTCATTTTTTTATTATTAGTTCGAGTTTCTTAAACAGATTACTAGTTTATCCCTCCTCACATTTTTAATAAAAGGGCCATAGATGTTTTCTGTAGTTAGCTTTCCAGTAGTTAGTACAGCAGGAAGTAGTTTGGTGTTGCGCAAATTTATGCAGTAAGTGAAAGGGAGAAAGAATCAGTTTTTGTTGTCATGCTTCCAGTTCAGTATGATTTATAGATTTCAGGGTAGGGCAATTCATACAGTGTTCAGTACAGGTTAACAAGTGTTTGCACTGAGTCAAATTGCATTGATAAATATTGTGTTCGTTACATTCAGCTAAAGATTGTTAGTTCAGTCAGAAACAAGTTTGTAGGGCCACAATTATTAACACAGTGATTTTTAGTATCACTAATTTTCAGACAGTTAACTTTATTACGACATTTTCATACAGAAACAATAAACACTTTGTGTTCCATTATAATAAACAATATGCAGTCAGATAGGTTTTGCAATACCTTGACATTCACATAGAATACAGTTAAAAAATACGCAGTCAGATTAACATAACGTTGTGCAAAGCCATTCAGATAGAACAAATTCAAATACATTCAGTTACATTTCATTCAAGTAGCATCAGTCAGTTATATTTCTTAGGTCATATGGTAAAACACACAACTTTCGCAGCAGACGTAAATTTTGTAAGAGAGAAGGACAAACAAACTTTCACAATGTGAGTTCACCGCGATAACGCCAGACACAGATGCGACCATCATGAAGCTGTAAACACAACCTGGATTCATCTGAAAAAATGATGTTTTGCCATTCGTTCACCCAGGCTCGTCGTTGCGTACACCATTGCAGGCGCTCCTGTCTGTGATGCAGCGTCAAGGGTAACTACAGCCAAGGTCTCCAAGCTGATAGTCCATAATGCTGCAAATGTCGTTGAACTGTTCATGCAGATGGTTGCAGACCTGCAACCGTCCCCATCTGTTGACTCAGGGATCGAGACGTGGCTGCATGATCTGTTACAGTGATGGGGATAAGATGCCTGTCATCTCTACTGCTAGTGATACAAGGCCGTTGGGATCCAGCACGGCGTTTAATATTGCCCTCCTGAACCCACTGATTCCATATTCTGCTAACAGTCATCGGATTGCCACCAATGCGAGCAGCAATGTCGCGATACCATAAACCACAATTGCAATAGGCTACAATCCGAACTTTATCAAACTCCGAAACGTGATGGTACACATTTCTCCTCCTTACATGAAGCATCACAACAACGTTTCACCAGTCAATGCCAGTCAGCTGCTGTTTGTGTATGAGAAATCGGTTGGAAACTTTCTTCATTTCAGCATGTTGTAGGTGTCGCCACCAGCGCCAACCTTGTGTGAATGCTCTGGAAAGCTAATCATTTGCATATCACAGTATCTTCTTCCTGTCGGTTAAATTTCGAGTCTGTAGCACGTCATCTTCATGGTGTATCAATTTTAATGGCCAGGAGTGTATATTCGGTGCAAATTTTATGCGAACATTTGTTCTAGTGTTCGTTTCATGAAAAGACAGCGAGTACACTCGGCAACCATTGAAAGCAGCCATTTTAACTGTGCGCTAAGCTGGCACTCCTGCTGGCATAATAGGGTACTGATGAACTAGGAGAATGAAAGTGGAGTTTAAAACAAACATAGTCACACGTCTTCCAATTCTGCAACTTATCTAAAAAGCCATTTATATCATCCTAAAGTTGTCAAGTCCTTTTTGACTCACCCTGCATAATACAGAATGGTTTAAAACAGTGTTCTTCAACCTGTGGGTCACGATTCTCAGGGGGATCGCAACATCTTGCTCGGGTGTTTGCCGCCACAGGAGGAAGTAGTCACACCATAACACAACCACAGGTTCAGTAATAAAAAAAACGCACGCCTAAGTAAAATTCATTTAATATTAAAATTACACACTATATTATGTAACAATTATTGTGTCATTAACTGTGAATGGGTAAAACAGAAAATGTGTACCCAGCTGGAATTGGAACTCGGGTCTACTGCTTGCTAGGCAGTTGCACTGACCCCTACAGCACTGAAGACCAGCGATCACCACAAGTGCATGGATTACTCTAGCACGCCTCCCATCAGATACAATTCTGAACTTTTCCCTGCAAACAATTACCGTACTGAAACTCGGTGTTTTTAAACTGATTGCAGTAAGAGTAAGGGCCTAGGAGTGCCTCCGCACTGAAAAAATGGTCATTGCCCATCACTGGCTTATTACATGTTATTTATTTTTCTATCGAAAATCATATAAAAATAGAATAATGTGCACCATTTCGAAAACTACATACAAAAGAAATCTATAGCAAAAGAAAACATTTTTACTTGGAAGGGGGTTGTCAGAATGTTTTTACTTGGAAGGGGGTCGCATATTCAGAATGGTTGCAAAACACTGGTCCAAATGTAAGGCGCAGAAAGCCTGCTGCAATACACTAAGGGAGTTTCAGCAGATAAAAAAATCAGCATAATTTATTCTGATGTGTGAAGTTTGTCGTCAAACCTTTCATTATTTTTTGGACTTCAGCCACGTTTGCAAGTCGCCATTCTTATTTCACTTATTTGGTATCCATATCCCCAGCATGTTGTAAGTCCTGTAACACTGTTCAACTCAATATGCAGCTCACTAATGAAAGGATACTCTCCAAGCAGCTTAGAATTCAGCAGTATCTTTATTTGGGAAGCCTTCATAGTATCAAGTAGGAGAGAGAATTTTGCAACCTTTTGATCGATTTGTGTTGCCCTGCAAGTAGCTTCAGAGTTTAAAGAATAGAGACTGATAATTTTGCAAAGGGACCTTGCATGGGTTTCATAACTATGAACCTGTTGTCTTCCACTGGATGTACTCCATTACTACTATCTTTGACATTCAGGAGGAATAACAACACGAGATCTTTTAGACTTTTGTGTTAATACTGCCCATACCCAATGAACCATCTGAATTGCTGGAGGCAGCATATATAACTGAGGTGCGGCTGGTTCCCTTGAGGTTGCACAGTAACGACTGATCTGCCTCAACAGCTGCGCGTCTTGATACTGAGATTTATATTTTAAATAGAGTTTTGTACTGTCCTCATGACCCAGGTAGTGAAGCCAAGATCCCCATTTCCCTATGAGGCACAACGTTCCACCTCTGCACAACACACTGATGCGTGCTCAGAGCTTACAGTGAAAAAGGACTTGCTGCAGCACATATTGGTGCCTGGTTCACTAAGCCTGTGCCCACCAAATAAATGCTGGACCCCTGAAGGATTTCTGTTGTTGTCATTACTAGAGACATTACTCAGACTATGCTTGCCTGAACAGGTACAAATGATGACAGCAGACCATATGTTAAAAAGTTTGACAGTTTACTAAGATACCTTTCAAATGTAGATACTGTCACTGGAATTGAACCACAAGTTCAAGAACATTGGTTTAAGGTTTATCTGACATATGGAATTAAGTACTTTCATTGGTTCGTTTTAGGATTGGATGACTTTACTATAGACACTCTTCAAGTACAACAGTTCATGAATTAAACTATATGAATCCATTAAGTCTGAAGGGTATTTTGAGTCAAAATTTGTTGGTTTTAAATTTCAGTCAGTCATTTTATAGATCCACAAAAGCTAAAACTAGTGGAAACAGACCATATTTGCTCACAGCTGGCAAACATTGATATCGGGACAAAATCCAAAGCAGGGGCAACAGAAGATTTAAATTAATTTTAGGCTCTCAGTTGTACCACTGTCTTTTCACCTGTGTTGGTTTTGCTTTGATAGCAAACTCGGGTGAAATTCCAAGGGCCTCAGTAACTACATTTGCTTCATTCAAAATGGTTTCCCCTAGAGTGTCGTTTAACCTGCACCTCATGAAGGAACTCTTAAATTATTTGTGTTTCTACATTAAGGAAAATTTCTTTCTTCTGTTTAATGACATTCTAGCAATCAATACAGGCCAAGATCTTCTGTGAAAATGATGACTTCAAGAGCTGTTTGAAAGATTCAAAATATTTCTTGAGGCCTAAAAATATTTCTTGTGGGAATTAATGTACGTAACTTATCCACCAGGAACAGCTCTGAAATTCTGAGGTTTGAAGGGTACTGCTTCAGTATCAGAAGTACAGCTTGTATATTAGAAAGGCTTTGCACTGATAAAGGAACATAAGGTTTCTACAATTCCCAATGACCAGGTGGGCTGCTAGAGAACAATAAAAAACTTGCTACAATCACAAAAAATGTTGCATCTTAATTCAGTTTAGGAGCATTGACACCAACTCTTGTTCAGAGTGTGTGCTCTGCAGGCAGTAAAGAATGGCAGACTTTTTCTTTCTTACCCCTTTCTCTGAGTATTCTTGATTGAACACCACTAGTGTGACCCTGCATGTAAAGAAAATTACTCGTTTTCATGATGTATCAAATTAACTAGATATTTGTTTATTTGGATATTGGATACAGTCTCAATTTGTCTGGATGATTGGAGTTAAACTAGGCACGGCCTGCACCTCAATAGGCATGGGAAGGGGAGGTTGGCAAAGCTCATAGGTGACAGTGTAGTAAGGGGTGGGGGTGTCACTCATGGAAAAATTCCTGTAGTAGTTGGTGTTAGGGCTGCACCTTTTTTAGACTGAAGACAGCTGATAGGTATTCCTGCTTAAAGGAAGTCCCTCTAAGAAAGGAACCACCTTTGACAAAGTCTAAGAATATAAGTAATAAGGGAATAACTGTTTTTCATCAAAATATACAAGGTATCAGAGATAAAGTTAATGAACTGATTATTGATACTGATTCTGACATTATTGGTATTTCAGAGCACTTTTTAAGTGGTGTGACAATTCAGAGACTTCCTTTACCAGGATACAGGTTAGCTGCCTTCTACTCTAGGAGTTCCTTGCAGTGTGGGGGAGTGGCCATGTATGTAAAACACGATTTTTCATCGGAGTCAATCGATTTTTCTAAACACTGCACAGAACAGATATTTGAATGTTGTGCAGGAGTTGTTAATGTTAATGGAACTAAACTAGTAATAGTTGTTATTTATAGATCCCCTGCCTCAGATTTCAAAATGTTTCTGCCCAAGCTGGAATTGATTCTGGGTTCACTGTATAGGAAGTATAAAAATTTAATTGTGTGTGGAGATTTCAACATTAATTGTGTAGGTGATACCTCAAGGAAAAGTCAGCTCTTAGATCTATTTCATTCCTATAACATGATGCAAACAGTATTTTTTCCAACGAGAGTGCAAGGAAATAGCAGTTCTACCATTGACAATATTTTTGTTCATTCTTCATCATTAGAGGGGCACTCTTGTCAGCAGAATAGTAAATGGCCTATCAGACCACGATGCCCAACTTTTAATTCTAAAAAGTATTTGCCCTCAAACAAATGTTAAACATACATATCAACAACTCAGAAAAGTTAATCCAGTTGGAATTGAGACCTTTTTAAGCTTAATTAAGGAACAAGAATGGCAGGATGTTTATAGTGCCGATAATGCAGATGATAAATATAATGCTTTTCTGAACACATTTCTTATGCTGTTTGAAAGTTGCTTTCCGCTAGAACAATCAAAACAGGGTACTTCCAGTAACAGACAGCCAGGGTGGCTGACAAAGGGGATAAGAGTATCATGTAGAACTAAGCGGGAGTTGTATCAAAATGTTAGAAGCAGTCAGAATGAAGATGCAGTAGCTCATTACAAACAGTACTGTAAGGTTCTGAAAAATGTCATTAAGAATGCAAAAAGTATGTGGTATGCAAAAAGAATAGCAAACTCTTGGGATAAAATTAAAACTATCTGGTCAGTCGTGAAGGAAGAGTCAGGTCAGCAGCAGGAGGTAGAAGATATAACGTCAGTGCGTAGTAGGAATGTTTCTGTTACTGACAAGTTAGATATATGTGCAATATTCAATAATCACTTTCTGAATATAGTAGGGGAACTAAACAAAACTCTAGTTTCTACAGGTAATCATATAACGTTTTTAGAAAATGCCTTTCCGAGGCTGTTACCTGAATTGGTCCTTCATGATACTTCCATAGGTGAGATTGAGTCAATAATTAAATCACTAAGGACTAAGGACTCTTGTGGATATGATGGGGTATCTAGCAAAATTCTAAAGTACTGTTCTCCATATGTTAGTCCAGTACTAAGCCATAATTTGTAATTTTTCCTTTCAGAATGGTCAGTTTCCTAACAGATTAAAGTACTCAGTAATGAAACCACTTTATAAAAAAGGAGAAAGGGATAATGTAGACAACTATAGACCTATTTCTATGCCATAGGTTTTTTCTAAAGTTATTGAAAAGACTGTATTTTCAAGATTAATTGACCATTTCAGTTCACATAATTTATTGTCAAACGTGCTGTTTGGTTTTAGAAGTGGTTTAACGACTGAAAATGCTATATTTTCGTTTCTCTGTGAGGCACTCGATGGGTTAAATAAGAGGCTACGGACATTAGGCGTCTTCTTTGATTTAACAAAAGCGTTTGATTGTGTTGATCACAAAATATTGTTGCAGAAGTTGGAACATTATGGAATACGCGGAGTAGCCCACAACTGGTTCACCTCTTACTTTAATAACAGACAACAGAAGGTAATTCTCCGCAGTGTAGAAAATAGCTATGACGTGCAATCCCAATGGGGCACAATTAAGTATGGGGTGCCCCAGGGGTCTGTTTTGGGAGCATTGCTGTTTCTTATTTATATAAATGATATGCCTTCGAGTATAACAGGTGACTGTAAAATATTTTTGTTTGCTGATGATACCAGCTTGGTAGTGAAGGATGTTGCTCGTAATATTGTCACAATATCAAATAATGCAGTTCAAGAGATAAGTTCATGGCTTGTAGAAAACAAGTTGATGTTAAATCACAGTAAAACTCAGTTTTTACAATTTCTAACACATAATTTGACGAAAGCTGACATTCTGATTACACATAATGGGCATGTGATAAGTGAGACTGAACAGTTCAAATTTCTAGGTGTTCATATAGACAGTAAGCTGTCATGGAAAGCCCATGTTCAGAATCTTGTTCCAAAACTAAATTCTGCTATATTTACCATTAGAACAATATCTGCGATAAGTGATTTTTCAACACGAAAAGTAGTCTATTACGCTTACTTTCATTCACTGATGACGTACGGCATTGTTTTTTGGGGTAACTCGCCTGATGCAAAAAGGATATTTCTGGCTCAAAAACAGCGGTTCGAGCAATATGTGGTGTAAGTTCGCGAACGTCATGTCGACCCCTTTTCAGTAGTCTGGGAATTTTGATTCTGGCGTCACAATACGTTTTTTCTTTAATGTCGTTTGTTGTTAATAATATCAGCTTATTCCCACGAGTTAGTGGCTTTCACTCCGTGAATACTAGAGAGAAGTCGAATCTGCATTTGCATCACACCACCTTAACACTTGTGCAGAATGGGGTACAATATTTTGCGGCATCCATTTTCAATAAGCTGCCACAAGAACTAAAGAATCTTAGCACTAATCCACACGCTTTCAAATCTAAATTGAAGAGTTACCTCATGGCTCACTCATTTTATTCTGTCGAGGAACTCCTAGAAAGGTTAAACAATTAAGCTAATTCATTTTTTTCTTTATTGATTCTTTTCACTTTGTCTTAAGATTGTCGTGTGCAAAGGACTACTTAAAAATTTTCTATTACCATTCTTGTGTAACAATTAATGTATTGACTTGTTCCATGACCATGGAGTCTCACTCCTCAATTGGGTCCTATGGAACAGAAAAATCAATAAATAAAATAAAAGAATAAAAAAATAAACTGTATTATTAGAATGTACTCTGCTTTAACTTGTTCAAACATACTTTCACACAAACAAAATCATGACAAAAAGGATATTTTTACAAAATAAATGTGAAACTTAACTAAATCAATATTATCACTTCTATCAGCGGGAACAAATAAAAGTGACACCGAGTTGACAAGTTGACTGCTCCTGATGACTCGTGTGGTGTGTCTGTTTCTAGAACGAAGAGGAAGCACCACAAAAATTAGCCAAGGGAAGTTGGGGAAGTAAGCGGGACTGGAAGTGGGCAGAACACAGCCTGAGGCTTTCGACCCCCTTGTCAAAATGCTCGTTTCTGCATCTAGTGAGTCAGTCACACAGAGAATATGGCCTCCATCCCCAGATGCTGCAGAGTTGTATCAGAACACACACTTCTTGCTGTGGCCCACAGCCGACATGCACCTGCTTGCACATTCAACTGTTGTGCCCCTAAACTGGTGGCTGTGGTTGCAGTGACATGAGGCAGATCTGCCACACCTAGCTACACACTGTGGCTGCTGTAAAGTGGAGCTAACGCCACTCCCACCGTGTGAAAGCTAACGCACCAGCAGCAGCCGCTGTGGCCAGCCCCTTTTCGCTAACATCCAAGCATTCAATTATGGCACAAGTCGAATTGGCAGCTAGTGTTATGTCTGGCCAGGACTTTATTGCATTAATACTTCCGTAAATTGTGGAGTGTTGGTCCCATGGCCCCCTCTTTGGGCACGGGCCTTGTACCCAGGGGCCACTCAGTCCCACCCTTGTTGGGGCCATGACTGTACACATGCAATATTTAATAATGTAGTGAGCAATTGATTTGTTCTTTGTTTTATTAAAATAAAATATAATATAAATATATAATATAAGAATTATTCAGAATATATTATTGAAATTACAAGAAAATACCTGACGCATTTGTTCAAGTAATTCAGCTCCATTCCACGAAGTAAATCAAAAGTTTGTGTTTGAGAGAGAGAGAGAGAGAGAGAGAGAGAGAGAGAGAGATTATTTCATTTTTTTTTTTTTTTTTTTTTTTTTTGTGGTTTTAGGGGGCACAACTTCTATGGTCATTAGCACCCAGCCAAGAACATAGATTCGCTATTATCTAAAAATAAAAATAAAACAAATAATGACTGTCAGAACATCAACAAGAGGCTAAAAACGAAAGATAAGACAATTAAAAGGGTTAAATATCCTTGGATAAGTTGGCCAAGTTGATAAAACGCAAAACTCGAGCAGCTGCTTGTGTGTCATCAGCTAAAATTTCCTCCAGAGTAGACAGAAAGTGAAGGGCTACACGGAGATGATTAAAATTAACACAAGTCAGTAAAACATGTCGCACTGTCAGCCGTTCACCGCAGGAGCACAGCGGTGCACGGTCGGCAGAGAGCAAGTGACGGTGGCTGAAACGGCAGTGACCGATCCGCAACCGGGCCAGGATGACCTCCTCTCGCCGAGAGGAGCGTGAGGAGGTCCTCCAAGCGGTCGGGATCGGTTTTACAGTTCTCAATTTATTGTTGTACATTGAAAACCACGCACTGTGCCATTGCGACACGATACTCCGGCGAAGAGCCCGTTGAACATCGTCCGATGGGACGCAAAAGGTAGCCATGCGAGGCAAAATAGCTGCGGCCTTGGCTGCTATGTCGGCGGTCTCATTCCCGGGCACTCCCACGTGGCCAGGGACCCACAGGAAAGAAACGTGACAGCTGTCATCAGCTAGCAACTGGAGGGAGCGTTGGATCCGATACACGAGAGGATGGTTCGAGAAAGGGTCCTTAAGACTCTGCAAGGCACTAAGGGAGTCCGAACATATGGCATAGAAAGGTTCACGGTGGCGGCAGGTGTACAAAACGGCCTGGTGGAGGGCAAAAAGCTCAGCCGTGAAACTCGAACACCGGTCAGGGAGCTTGTATTGGAACCGGTTGTCCCCGACGACGAAGGCAGATCCGACATCGGCAGTGCTCTTGGAACCATCAGTGTAAATAAATAAGGCATTATCGAACCGCGAACGGAGTTCGACAAGCCTCGAGCGGTATACCAAATCCGGAGTGCTCTCCTTGGGGAGCGAACTAAGTTCAAGGTGAGTGTGAACCTGGGCCTGATGCCACGGTGGCAATAGGCTTTCGCTCAACCGAAAGGTGGAAGGAAGGGTAAAATCGAGCTGCTGTAGTAGGCGGCGAAACCGAACTCCAGGTGGAAGCAAGGCAATCGCAGACAACTGATACTGGCGATCGAGTGAGTCGTCAAAAAATAATCGGTAAGATGGATGGTTGGGCATCGACCGCAGGCGGCATGCGTACCGAGACAAGAGTATGTCACGCTGAGTGGTCAAGGGTAATACAGCAGCCTCGGCATACAGACTTTCAACAGGGCTAGTATAAAATGCACCGGTAGCAAGACGTAAACCCCGATGGTGGATAGAGTTGAGACGGCGGAGAATCGACGGCCGTGCAGAAGAGTATACAAGGCTTCCGTAATCGAGCTTCGACTGAACAATGGCCTGGTATAGGTGAAGCAGGACGGTACGATCCGCTCCCCATGACGTGCCACTGAGGACACGAAGAACGTTAAGGGATCGGGCACAACGGGCAGCCAGGTAGGACACGTGTGTGGACCAGCAAAGTTTACGATCCAACATGAGTCCCAAGAATTTCGTAGTCTCCACGAAAGGGAGAGCAACAGGGCCGAGACGTAGAGAAGGTGGAAGAAATTCCTTGTATCTCCAGAAGTTTATACACACAGTTTTCTCAGTGGAGAATCGGAAGCTGTTTGCGATGCTCCAGGAATATAGACGGTCAAGACAGCGTCGAAGAGAACGCTCCAAGAGACACGTCCGCTGGGCGCTGCAATAAATTGCGAAATCATCAACGAAAAGAGATCCGGAGACGTCGGCTGAAAGGCAATCTACGATCGGATTGATTGCAATGGCAAAGAGCGCCACACTCAAGACGGAGCCCTGTGGTACCCCATTCTCCTGGCAAAAGGTATCTGACAAAACAGAGCCCACCCGTACTCGGAACTTGCGATCCGCCAAAAACGCTTGAATGAAAAGAGGAAGGCGGCCCCGAAGGCCCCATGTGTGCAATGTGTGGAGAATGCCCGCTCTCCAACAGGTATCGTATGCCTTCTCCAAGTCGAAGAACACTGCTACTGTTGGACGCTTCTTTAGAAAGTTGTTCATAATGAAGGTCGACAACGTCACGAGGTGATCAGCAGCAGAGCGGAGTCGACGAAAACCGCATTGGATATTAGTCAGGAGGCGACGAGATTCGAGGAGTCAGACCAACCGAGCGTTAACCATGTGTTCCATCACCTTACAGACGCAGCTACTCAGAGAAATGGGGCGATAACTGGAAGAAAGGTGTTTGTCCTTCCCTGGTTTGGGGATGGGGACAACAATAGCTTCAAGCCAACTTGTGGGAACATGACCTTCAGTCCATATGCGATTATAGGTACTAAGAAGAAAGCACTTGCCCGCAGGAGAGAGGTTCTTCAGCATTTCAATATGAATGGAATTGGGCCCGGGAGCAGAAGATCGGGACAGGGCGAGAGCACGGTCTAGATCCTGCATGGTGAAGGCGACGTTATAATTTTCACGATTAAAAGAGTGGAAAGAAGGCGGCCGTGCCTCCTCTACCTGTTTGCGAGGGAGAAAGGCAGGGTGGTAATGGGCAGAGCTCGAAACCTCCGCAAAGAAACGGCCCAATGCGTTGGAAACAGCAGCGGGGTCCACAAGGACTGCGTTCTCCACGGTCAAGCCAGGAATCGGGGAGTGGACCTTGATGCCGGATAAACGGCGTAGGCCACCCCAAACAACCGTGGAGGGAGTAAAACGGTTAAAAGAACTAGTAAAAGCAGTCCAGCAAGCTTTCTTGCTGTCGTTTATGATACGACGACATTGCGATCTCATACGTTTATAATTGATGCAATTCTCCAAAGTTGGGTGGCGGCGGAAGGTGCGTAAAGCACGGCGCCGGGCTCTAAGCGTGTCGCGGCAGGCTGCAGTCCACCAAGGGACCTGGACACGACGAGGAGAATAGGATGTACGAGGTATGGAACGTTCAGCAGCAGTGAGAATAACCTCTGTGAGGTAGTCGACCTGACTGTCACAGTTGGGAAAATTCTGATCGTGAAAAACAGCCATGGAAGAATAAAGCCCCCAGTCGCCTTTAGAAATGTTCCAACTGGTGGGGCGAGGAGATGGGGAATGATGCAGGAAGTGGATGATACAAGGGAAATTGTCACTTGAGTACGTGTCAGAAAGTGCATACCACTCAAACTGACCGGCAAGCTGAGGAGTGCATATCGCGAGGTCTATATGGAAATAAGTGTGTGTTGTGTCTGAAAGGAAGGTCGGTGCACCGGTGTTGAGGCAGACAAGATCAAGGTGTTGGAAAAGGTCCACCAAAAGGGAGCCTCTCGGACAAGGTGCCGGAGAGCCCCATAGGGGGTGGTGGGCATTAAAGTCGCCTACCAACACGAAAGGTGAAGGGAGCTGGTCAACAAGGTGGAGCACATCTGCCCTAGTAAGGGCAGATGACGATGGCGAATAGATATTACAGAGGGAGAAGGTAAATGTGGATAAAGTGATGCGGATGGCAACTGCCTGTAGGTGAGTGTGCAAGGAAATGGGATGGAAATAGACATCGTCTCGAAGGAGCATCAGAACCCCTCCATGGGCTGGGACAGCTTCCACGGGTGGCAGGTCGAACCGCACAGAGGTGTAGTGTGGAAAGTCTGCACGATCACGTGGACGCAACTTAGTTTCCTAGAGGCAGACTAGAAGCAGGCAGTGCAATCGAAGGAGTAGTTTTAACTCCTCCCGATTAGAACGAATGCCGCGAATATTCCATTGAAGGAGCGCCATGATAAAAATGAGAGAAGAAATAAGGATAAAAACCAACTAGCAAGAGGGGTCACCTCGACGGCTGCTGAGGACCGGATTTCGAGGGAGCACTGCTATCGCTGTCCAGGGGCAAAGGGTCGTGGTCCATAGGTTCGACCGACGCGCCTGCCACCTCCCTGAGTTGATCAGGAGGGGCAGTTTCCACTGCCGGTAGAGGGCTGGGTGCCCGGCAGATGGAGTGACCCGGTGAAACAGAAGACGGCCGAGGCCGGCAACTGTTGGACAGCGTGACGAATGGGTCACACCTCGGCAGGGAAGGAGAGGAACTCTTTTTGTTGTCAGCTCTTCTGGAAGAGTGACGGCGGGAAGAGGCAGTTGACGGTTGGGAAGCCTGAGAACGCAGAAAATCCTCATGGACGGGTTCCTTTTTCAAGGTCCGGGCATCTTGTTTAGGTGCCCGCGGTTTACTAGAGGTTGACGAAGACTGTACCTTAGAAGCAGCAGGAGGAAGTGGGGAGGTGGAACGGGCAATCTTAGGGCTGGCGGATCGCACAACTGTGTCAGCGAAAGTGAAGTCACAAGTCTGGGTACTGGAATCCTTGGTAGGTCGAGTTGAGGTGAGGACCTTACTGTATGTACCCGCTGGGAGGACAGTGGGCTTTCGACTCGCCAACAACTTTCGAGTGGCAGATGTTGATACCTTCTCCGTAACCCGAATTTGCTGGATTACCTTCTCATCCTTGTATACAGGGCAGTCGCGAGAGGAAGCCGCATGGTCACCGTTGCAGTTTAGGCAGTGAGGGGACGGAGGTGGGCAATCCCCCTCATGGGCGTCCCTACCACAAGTGACACACTTTGCTGCATTTGGGCAATGTTCACGGGTATGGTTGTACCTGTGGCACTGAAAACAGCGCGTTGGGTTAGGTACATAAGGGCGGACGGAGATGACTTCATACCCTGCTTTGACCTTCGACAGGAGGTCAACTCTGTCGAACGTCAAAAACACAGTACGAGTCGGTGTCAGCTGGTTATCGACCTTTTCCATTACCCTATGGACGGCTGTCACACCCTGGTCGGACATATAAGATTGGATGTTTTCATCAGACAACCCGTCAAGGGATCTCGTGAAGACTACCCCCCGTGACGAGTTGAGTGTGCGATGTGCTTCCACCTTGACAGGAAACGTGTGTAACAGTGTAGTCCGGAGTAGTTTCTGAGCTTGGAAGGCACTTTCCACTTCCAGCAACAATGTGCCATTGCGCTGACGTGAACAGGTTTTAACAGGGCCAGCAATTGCATCTACACCTTTCTGTATAACGAAAGGATTGACAGAATTGAAATCTTTTCCGTCGGTGCGAGAGACAACAAGAAATTTCGGTACATTAGGCAGAGTCTTTTTTTGCTGAGGCGAATCTAACTTACGTTTCTGGGTCAACGTCACTAAAGAAGAGAAGGAAGTCATCGAGGAAGTGTCCCCCGTGATTACCGGCGTCTCCGATGGCGCGCTCCTTCCTAGTGGGGGCCCTCTCCGAGGGCTTACCCGCCTTAGGTGATTGTTCACACCTCCCGAGAACTATCGGAGGGACCAATCGGCACGTTCGGAAGGTACCAGCTCGGGTAATCACCCCTCCCTGGGCCTGGCCTTTACCAGGGGGTACGTACGTGCCCTACTTGTCTACCCGGGGCGGGGAATTACGCGTTACCCCGTCACCTGCTACGCATGATAATGCGTGGGTCGGCCTTCAGACACGCACAGGGAGGAAAGAAGAAGAATAGAGGAAGTGAAGAGAAAGAAGGAAAGAAGTGTCTCAAACGCCGAGGCGGAGACTAATGAGGAGGAGATGAAGGCTAGGAGAGTACAAGGAGAGAGACAGAAACAAAGGGTAAGAAAGGAAGGAGCGAAGGAAGAAAAACGACAACAAGAACCACCGTAGCTCACGAAATATGCCCGTCTCCGGGCGAAGGTATAAACCGGGAGGGAAAGTGAAGCAGCCTGGGGCAGAAGAAAGGCTGCTTCGGCTCGGGGCCCCCTGCGCGCCACACACGTACCCACAAAATAACTGTGGGCCCTCTGGGGGGGGGAGAGAGAGAGAGAGAGAGAGAGAGAGGGGGGGGGGGGTGAATTTCTTGAACAGTTCATAAATACCTCACACTGGCAATGTTAGCCACAGCTGCCAAAGGCCTGAGGGACTGGACACCATTAATTAAATACCTCTATACAATATATCACGGTGGTACGATGATGAAGTTGTTATGCAATGAAGTAGTTATGAGGTACTTTTGTACTTTTTTTTAAGTAAGGACCATTTGAAAATAACTACACAATGAAAGACAAATTTCAACCACCACATTTATTTGCAGATTCTACATGCTTTATATTTCAACACAGCTACCAAGTTTATTTATACACTTATGGTTTGGCAGAAGCTTCCACATGGATAGTGAAGTCGACCAACAAAACACTATGCCTACCCCAAAACACCATGCATATCCCAAAAACAGGTGCCATGATCTTGCACTGGGACAGAGTAAGTCTGGCCTTCAACTCTACAGGCGAATATGTGTGTGCCCATTTCATGATCTGTTGTTTAGATTCGGACGTGATACCACTCAAATCTTTTGTTTTTGTTTAATTCTCTCTTTAGTGGATGATTTGAGATGCAGCTGATTCGATTATGTAGATGGATGAAAATACCAGCAGCTGTATTCAAAATCTTTATTAAATTCTGTGCGACCGGCTTCAGTGTTACATAACACCATCTTCAGGCTACTTTTGTGCATTTAACAATAATGGCATAATGGGAGCCTGAAGATGGTGTAATGTAACACTGAAACTGGTCGCACGGAATTTAATAAAGATTTTGAATACAGCTGCTGGTATTTTCATCCATCTACATTTTGTTTTTGTGGTTTTCTGTTAGGAGTTTAGGGACCCAACGGCAGTAAAGTTTCCTAAAGTTTAGTTTTTTCAGAACCAATTTTGTAAAGCACTAACCTAGACAGGAAAGGCATTTGAGACAGATGTTATTGTGAAGTGTCTGTCCACACGAATCTTTGCTTCTCATACACACCCTTTTCACCACATTAAAAATGTTGTACCCATCACCTCTCATCTATTGTACTGTCTCCATACACCTTTAGCAAGCATCAGTGGATTTCAATCGGTGCAATTTCTTCAGCACTGAGGAATTCAATCACATATCACCATGTTATATGTGTGGCCATATCAGATTCCATTTAGAAACACTCCTCTGCTGGCGCCAACTACTGCAGAATAATGTGCTTTGAAAACTGCTCAATTTCGATTAGGCCACTAACATTTAAATTCCTCCACAAAGTTCTGAATGGTGCACATAGAGCATTACCTTGTTATCTTGGGGTTTGATGTAACTTCTAGTAACTCAACAGCTGAATTCACAAATATGCAACAACATCTGGATTATGTTGAATAAGACCAACTAAACCATAATTGTGTACACTAGTGGTTTAAAATTATGTAGAGCAACACCAGACATGTCTGAATCATTAGTTTAATCAAACACTTCAGATAAATTTTGTTGTTGTACAAAGGCCAGTTTAACAATGAAATGTCAATATGCTGACAGGCATAATGAATGACTCAAAATCTGGTTAAAAACTGTGCCTCCACAACCTCAGGTCGCCTTTATATACTATTCTCAACAGTGCTCTGCATTATTACAGTTGTTAAAAACATGCAAATATTAAATTTTCAATCAATTATCTTAACAAAATTTAATATTCTATAAAACAAGCTTAAATATAATGCCACCTTTTAGTAAAATTTAAACATTCGTAAATGTTTCTAATAAAGTATACTCAAATATGAAAAACAAGAATGAATATAACATTTATCATAACAACTTGAGAAATATTAATAGCAACTGTTCCTAATATTTACATAGGTATTATGAGTATTTTGAATTCTATAACAACATTGTTTGGAAAGAATAAACTGACTCGTATTCGGAAGGATGGTGGTTCAAATCCACCTCCGGCCATCCAAATTTAGGTTTTCCGTGATTTCCCTAAATCACTCCAGGCAAATGCCGGGATGGTTCCTTTCAAAGGGCATGGCCGATTTCCTTCCATCTTCCTTACCCAAAAATCCGAGAGTTAGCTCTTTCTCTAATGACCACGCTCTCGACAGGACGTTAAACCCTAAAGATTTTTGGAAAGAATAAAGTGATACTCTAGGTTTATCTAAACAATTGATTTGGCTTTTATGACTTAATTCGTTATTCTGTCAACATTTCATAACTTTCAATTGGCATTTGAGATGAAATTCATGACGTTTATTTAGTCAGCCATGTGCTCATCTATATTTGCATATTTACATTAAACTATTTCATAATTTATGTTCCACCCAATTAATAGGCTATTTCATATTGTGTATTTGCTTTTGATACTAGTTAGGTTACTTACAACTTGGACATTAGCCAAACAGCTGTTATTAGAGTTGAAGGCCATGAAAAGGACACAGTAAGACAGAGTTATACCCTTTCTCCAATGTTTTATGCAACTGGTCGGCTGAAACTGTGTTGACTTTTGGATCGTGTTCCACCATTGCTGAACTGCAGCCATGTTTAAAATTTTGAACACTAAAGGATTTTTTCTGTTTATTAGGTGAAAATATATAGCTAGTGTAGTAACAACAATAACATTATATTTCAAAGGTAATCGAATTGATCATGACATATATAGAGGAAACAAAACCTTCCTGCTTGTAAGCTGACAGTCTTTGGACTACAACATTGTGTATTGAAATACTTTTGGGCTCGATAACATAATATGAATAAAGCAGATACTGTGTACCAAAAACTGTATTTGATTATCATTAGTTTCAATTCACTAATAAGAGATAACTACAGTGGTAACCTAAAGACAGCAGATATTTCTGAACTATGGCCATTTGCCCACAATGGCAAACTTATAGTCAGCATGAAGTAGAGTGTTTCAGTCAAAATGAAGACTTCAGAACACTAGAACAACCTGTTAGCAAATACTGTCAAGTCTTTGGGACCCCCCCCCCCCCCACCACCACATCGATTTAAAGGAAGACATAGAAGCAAAGCAGTGGCAGGCTAGATTAAGTTTAATCAAAACCTAAGTGTTACAGAGATGACTGGCGGCTCAACGGGAATCCCTGGAGGAAGACACACTTTCTGAAGAAATCTACTGAGGGTATTTAGAGAGCCAGCATTCAAAGATGAATGTAGAATGATTCTACTGCAGCAGAACGCAGAACGCAGAAAATCCTCATGGACGGGTTCCTTTTTCAAGGTCCGGGCATCTTGTTTAGGTGCCCGCGGTTTACTAGAGGTTGACGAAGACTGTACCTTAGAAGCAGCAGGAGGAAGTGGGGAGGTGGAACGGGCAATCTTAGGGCTGGCGGATCGCACAACTGTGTCAGCGAAAGTGAAGTCACAAGTCTGGGTACTGGAATCCTTGGTAGGTCGAGTTGAGGTGAGGACCTTACTGTATGTACCCGCTGGGAGGACAGTGGGCTTTCGACTCGCCAACAACTTTCGAGTGGCAGATGTTGATACCTTCTCCGTAACCCGAATTTGCTGGATTACCTTCTCATCCTTGTATACAGGGCAGTCGCGAGAGGAAGCCGCATGGTCACCGTTGCAGTTTAGGCAGTGAGGGGACGGAGGTGGGCAATCCCCCTCATGGGCGTCCCTACCACAAGTGACACACTTTGCTGCATTTGGGCAATGTTCACGGGTATGGTTGTACCTGTGGCACTGAAAACAGCGCGTTGGGTTAGGTACATAAGGGCGGACGGAGATGACTTCATACCCTGCTTTGACCTTCGACAGGAGGTCAACTCTGTCGAACGTCAAAAACACAGTACGAGTCGGTGTCAGCTGGTTATCGACCTTTTCCATTACCCTATGGACGGCTGTCACACCCTGGTCGGACATATAAGATTGGATGTTTTCATCAGACAACCCGTCAAGGGATCTCGTGAAGACTACCCCCCGTGACGAGTTGAGTGTGCGATGTGCTTCCACCTTGACAGGAAACGTGTGTAACAGTGTAGTCCGGAGTAGTTTCTGAGCTTGGAAGGCACTTTCCACTTCCAGCAACAATGTGCCATTGCGCTGACGTGAACAGGTTTTAACAGGGCCAGCAATTGCATCTACACCTTTCTGTATAACGAAAGGATTGACAGAATTGAAATCTTTTCCGTCGGTGCGAGAGACAACAAGAAATTTCGGTACATTAGGCAGAGTCTTTTTTTGCTGAGGCGAATCTAACTTACGTTTCTGGGTCAACGTCACTAAAGAAGAGAAGGAAGTCATCGAGGAAGTGTCCCCCGTGATTACCGGCGTCTCCGATGGCGCGCTCCTTCCTAGTGGGGGCCCTCTCCGAGGGCTTACCCGCCTTAGGTGATTGTTCACACCTCCCGAGAACTATCGGAGGGACCAATCGGCACGTTCGGAAGGTACCAGCTCGGGTAATCACCCCTCCCTGGGCCTGGCCTTTACCAGGGGGTACGTACGTGCCCTACTTGTCTACCCGGGGCGGGGAATTACGCGTTACCCCGTCACCTGCTACGCATGATAATGCGTGGGTCGGCCTTCAGACACGCACAGGGAGGAAAGAAGAAGAATAGAGGAAGTGAAGAGAAAGAAGGAAAGAAGTGTCTCAAACGCCGAGGCGGAGACTAATGAGGAGGAGATGAAGGCTAGGAGAGTACAAGGAGAGAGACAGAAACAAAGGGTAAGAAAGGAAGGAGCGAAGGAAGAAAAACGACAACAAGAACCACCGTAGCTCACGAAATATGCCCGTCTCCGGGCGAAGGTATAAACCGGGAGGGAAAGTGAAGCAGCCTGGGGCAGAAGAAAGGCTGCTTCGGCTCGGGGCCCCCTGCGCGCCACACACGTACCCACAAAATAACTGTGGGCCCTCTGGGGGGGGGAGAGAGAGAGAGAGAGAGAGAGAGAGAGAGGGGGGGGGGTGAATTTCTTGAACAGTTCATAAATACCTCACACTGGCAATGTTAGCCACAGCTGCCAAAGGCCTGAGGGACTGGACACCATTAATTAAATACCTCTATACAATATATCACGGTGGTACGATGATGAAGTTGTTATGCAATGAAGTAGTTATGAGGTACTTTTGTACTTTTTTTTAAGTAAGGACCATTTGAAAATAACTACACAATGAAAGACAAATTTCAACCACCACATTTATTTGCAGATTCTACATGCTTTATATTTCAACACAGCTACCAAGTTTATTTATACACTTATGGTTTGGCAGAAGCTTCCACATGGATAGTGAAGTCGACCAACAAAACACTATGCCTACCCCAAAACACCATGCATATCCCAAAAACAGGTGCCATGATCTTGCACTGGGACAGAGTAAGTCTGGCCTTCAACTCTACAGGCGAATATGTGTGTGCCCATTTCATGATCTGTTGTTTAGATTCGGACGTGATACCACTCAAATCTTTTGTTTTTGTTTAATTCTCTCTTTAGTGGATGATTTGAGATGCAGCTGATTCGATTATGTAGATGGATGAAAATACCAGCAGCTGTATTCAAAATCTTTATTAAATTCTGTGCGACCGGCTTCAGTGTTACATAACACCATCTTCAGGCTACTTTTGTGCATTTAACAATAATGGCATAATGGGAGCCTGAAGATGGTGTAATGTAACACTGAAACTGGTCGCACGGAATTTAATAAAGATTTTGAATACAGCTGCTGGTATTTTCATCCATCTACATTTTGTTTTTGTGGTTTTCTGTTAGGAGTTTAGGGACCCAACGGCAGTAAAGTTTCCTAAAGTTTAGTTTTTTCAGAACCAATTTTGTAAAGCACTAACCTAGACAGGAAAGGCATTTGAGACAGATGTTATTGTGAAGTGTCTGTCCACACGAATCTTTGCTTCTCATACACACCCTTTTCACCACATTAAAAATGTTGTACCCATCACCTCTCATCTATTGTACTGTCTCCATACACCTTTAGCAAGCATCAGTGGATTTCAATCGGTGCAATTTCTTCAGCACTGAGGAATTCAATCACATATCACCATGTTATATGTGTGGCCATATCAGATTCCATTTAGAAACACTCCTCTGCTGGCGCCAACTACTGCAGAATAATGTGCTTTGAAAACTGCTCAATTTCGATTAGGCCACTAACATTTAAATTCCTCCACAAAGTTCTGAATGGTGCACATAGAGCATTACCTTGTTATCTTGGGGTTTGATGTAACTTCTAGTAACTCAACAGCTGAATTCACAAATATGCAACAACATCTGGATTATGTTGAATAAGACCAACTAAACCATAATTGTGTACACTAGTGGTTTAAAATTATGTAGAGCAACACCAGACATGTCTGAATCATTAGTTTAATCAAACACTTCAGATAAATTTTGTTGTTGTACAAAGGCCAGTTTAACAATGAAATGTCAATATGCTGACAGGCATAATGAATGACTCAAAATCTGGTTAAAAACTGTGCCTCCACAACCTCAGGTCGCCTTTATATACTATTCTCAACAGTGCTCTGCATTATTACAGTTGTTAAAAACATGCAAATATTAAATTTTCAATCAATTATCTTAACAAAATTTAATATTCTATAAAACAAGCTTAAATATAATGCCACCTTTTAGTAAAATTTAAACATTCGTAAATGTTTCTAATAAAGTATACTCAAATATGAAAAACAAGAATGAATATAACATTTATCATAACAACTTGAGAAATATTAATAGCAACTGTTCCTAATATTTACATAGGTATTATGAGTATTTTGAATTCTATAACAACATTGTTTGGAAAGAATAAACTGACTCGTATTCGGAAGGATGGTGGTTCAAATCCACCTCCGGCCATCCAAATTTAGGTTTTCCGTGATTTCCCTAAATCACTCCAGGCAAATGCCGGGATGGTTCCTTTCAAAGGGCATGGCCGATTTCCTTCCATCTTCCTTACCCAAAAATCCGAGAGTTAGCTCTTTCTCTAATGACCACGCTCTCGACAGGACGTTAAACCCTAAAGATTTTTGGAAAGAATAAAGTGATACTCTAGGTTTATCTAAACAATTGATTTGGCTTTTATGACTTAATTCGTTATTCTGTCAACATTTCATAACTTTCAATTGGCATTTGAGATGAAATTCATGACGTTTATTTAGTCAGCCATGTGCTCATCTATATTTGCATATTTACATTAAACTATTTCATAATTTATGTTCCACCCAATTAATAGGCTATTTCATATTGTGTATTTGCTTTTGATACTAGTTAGGTTACTTACAACTTGGACATTAGCCAAACAGCTGTTATTAGAGTTGAAGGCCATGAAAAGGACACAGTAAGACAGAGTTATACCCTTTCTCCAATGTTTTATGCAACTGGTCGGCTGAAACTGTGTTGACTTTTGGATCGTGTTCCACCATTGCTGAACTGCAGCCATGTTTAAAATTTTGAACACTAAAGGATTTTTTCTGTTTATTAGGTGAAAATATATAGCTAGTGTAGTAACAACAATAACATTATATTTCAAAGGTAATCGAATTGATCATGACATATATAGAGGAAACAAAACCTTCCTGCTTGTAAGCTGACAGTCTTTGGACTACAACATTGTGTATTGAAATACTTTTGGGCTCGATAACATAATATGAATAAAGCAGATACTGTGTACCAAAAACTGTATTTGATTATCATTAGTTTCAATTCACTAATAAGAGATAACTACAGTGGTAACCTAAAGACAGCAGATATTTCTGAACTATGGCCATTTGCCCACAATGGCAAACTTATAGTCAGCATGAAGTAGAGTGTTTCAGTCAAAATGAAGACTTCAGAACACTAGAACAACCTGTTAGCAAATACTGTCAAGTCTTTGGGACCCCCCCCCCCCCCCCACCACCACATCGATTTAAAGGAAGACATAGAAGCAAAGCAGTGGCAGGCTAGATTAAGTTTAATCAAAACCTAAGTGTTACAGAGATGACTGGCGGCTCAACGGGAATCCCTGGAGGAAGACACACTTTCTGAAGAAATCTACTGAGGGTATTTAGAGAGCCAGCATTCAAAGATGAATGTAGAATGATTCTACTGCAGCCCACTTCCATTTTGCCTTATGAATAAAGAAATAAGACATTTGGGCTCGTATGGAGGCATCAAGACTTTCTTTTTTCCCTTGATCTGTTTCTGGCTGGAACAGAAATTGAAATGACTAGCAGTGGTAGGAGGTACCCTCTGCAACACAACTTACGGTGGCTTGCCAAGTATTTAGATATTGACCTAAATTTATGAGACTATCTAAGCAAAGGTTATCTAAACCTTCTCACATCCTCTACCCAACAAAGTACAAGCCCTCCTCCATTTCCAGTAACCCATTTCATTCTAGGACATCTGCCACTTCCTCAATATTGAAACATTAGTCGTAAACATACAATGCATTATTGGTTGATTTAACTCTAGTACCTAGTATTATGGGTTTAGACTGAGCTGACAAATCTGAGCAGTGGACTATAACATTTCAATACTTACATGTTTAACATAATTTCAATTCTACCAAGTGTTTAATGTACTTCGAAATGACATAATGTACAATGGGGACAAAAAAAAATTACCCTACCCAAATAGTTTGAAGTTCAAGAACAGAGCATTGCGCATGCCCAAGCTCAAAAGCGTGAGTGTTTCAACTCCAACGGTCTGTGCAGCTTCAGCTTACTGTTTACTTAATCAAATAGAAGCAATACAATAGTTAAGATACAGTATTTGCCAAGATTCATTGCACTTTAACTCACGTATTACTTATTTTGGAAAACATTATTTGAGCACGTAGAAAAGGTTGAAGTATAAGAATTCCAAGTGAGTAAATTTACTACAACAAACCGCTTCTCACATGATTGTTTCATTGGGTGAGTAGATAGACTGACAGTTTGTGAACACAATGGGAGTGCATTCAAATCCCACTGGAGTCAATTTAATTTTAATCTTTTAGACCTCTTCGAGGTAATATGTTAAATATTAATTTACTAAAAGTTGTGCGGTTGTAGGCTTTTATAGGTTTGTGGGGATCGATACTAAACAACACTGGACAAGTGTAGTATCTTTGTGTTTTATGAAAGGTCTTTGCTGTAAGGAAGCGGAAACACCAGTTCCCGCCTGACTATTGTACAGAGTAAACGCGTAATAATAAAGTCAGTGCATAAAAGTTGGAGTGTCTCGTGTCTTATCCGACCCGATCCTATAAACCTCCACATTGGTGACCCCGATCAAGTGTCGCTTTCGAGTTACCGCCCGAAGTGCTTTCCATCCGCGTCTACCGCGATATTCGCGCTCCCGCGTTCGCATGCCGCCTATTGTCCGTACTGTGCACAATGGCTTCACCTAACGGACCTCCGCCGCCCGGATTCTGCCGTCCCGTGAGTGTGCCTCCACCTGCCGAATCCCGTCGAGGACAGCAAATTTCTTACAGCTCCGGGATTGCTACTCCGTGTGCAAGCTTCGTCAGTATACCTGTGCCTACTATGGACTCCGGCTTTGTTAGCCCGCAAAAATGTAATTTTACAAGGAACAGCAGTGCTGGAGAGGTTCTCTCCTCTACGCCGAGGTTTCCTTCCACTCCCGCTAATGCAGCGGAATTTTTAAGGCTGAACTCTAGTCAGCAGAACGCTACGGCATTTGAAAGGCCACCCGTTACATATCACTCCGCGCCTGTCGAACCTCGTGTGCAGGACACCTTTTTCGCCACACCGGGTGTAAACGTGTGTAATAGAGTTCATGAGGGTGCCTCGAACATTTACGACCATAACTTCAGTGTTCCTGCATCTGTCGGAAATGTTTTGAACACGAACAATGCTGCAGCCGGTGTTCAAACTCCTAACCGTCAGCAGTGCAATATTCATCCGCCACGCCAGTGGGACCCATCTACCCGACTTCCGACACAAGATGTTGCCTCTGAGGCTCTGCACGCGAACTCTTTTCACCAATTTTATAATGTGACGCCGCAGTTTCTCCAGAATTCATCGCCTGCTAACAGGGACAATTCGCTCGCACAGACTGTTGTTCAACGGTTGGAGAACATGCCCACGCTACCTCCTTTCAAACCTGCTCACCCAGAGTTTTGGTTTAACTTGGTAGAACAAACTTTCAACGTTTACGGGCTTGATGACAACGCGCGTTTTTACTGCCTTGTGAACCATCTCCACGAGCGCGTCGAATTAATCTACGACCTTGTCCAGAACCCTCCCTCGACAGGGTAGTACACGGCAGCCAAGCAGACGATTCTGCAACGTGTGTCCAAAACAAGGAGAGAGAATGTCAGACAACTAATATATGAAGAGCGTCTCGGCGACAGGTCTCCATCACAGTTGTGGCGATGCCTCCGTTTACTTGTCAGCGAACACGACTTGCCAAATGACACACTCACCGAGATTTGGACAGAAAAACTGCCTCTGCCTGTACAGACAGCAATCTCCGCGTACGAGGACAGGTCAGTTAACGAACTCTTACGCGCCGCCGATAGAGTTCATTCTGCCCGGCTACGCGAACTCCGCGCCAGCACTCCCAGACCGTCTAATACAAGACCTGTCAAGTCAGTTGCTCTACCGGCACCTTCATCTCGACGCCGCGATGGCGCTTCTGACGCCGCGGAAGATCATGGGTCGCAGCTTCCTCCGCCCCCAGCAATGACGTACTGTTTCTTCCATAATAGATTTGGAGAGCAAGCACGCAATTGCAAACCACCGTGCTCGTACCCAAACTACAATCGCAGGTAGGCAGCGGCGCCACCTCCTGCAAACTAAACGTGCGCCACCCAACTTTACATTCTGTGTCAGACGCCACTAGAAACTATGGCCGGGTGTACGTGAAAGATCTCTCCTCTGGAACAAATTTTCTAGTAGACACTGGAGCCGACGTGTCACTGCTCCCTGCTCGCCTCGCTAACAGGAAGATTCACCGGCAGAAGACTACACTTCGAGCAGTCAATGCATCGCATCTCCAGAGCACCGGCCTAACCTCTTTTAATGTCGCCCTCGCCCCCAAGTGCGAGTTAGAGTGGAGATTTTTAGTTGCACAAGTCGAAGAACCTATAATAGGTATAGATTTTCTTAGGCACTACAAAATAACAATCGATTTAGCAAGCGATCGTGTGTTCTATCCGGCGTGCAACTTGTATATTTCTTGTGCGCCTGCCAGTGTCCTAACTAAAGACAAAGATAACGTTCGACTAGCTACCAAAAACGCTAACCTCCCCGCGAGTCTCTCGAGTGGTCGAATAAGTGGCTCGCAGAGCGAATCGAATCTACGAATCACGAACTTCATCGTCGGCTGCAGGATTTGAACTCTGAGCTGTCATTTCTCCGCGAACAGCTCAACAGTCTCCAAGCATCCTGCCCGCCTTCAGTACTACAGGTTAGTCAGTGTTCTAGTGATTCTGCGCCCGCGCGCAACTGTGACAGGGATTCCTCTCTCTGTAACTGCGTTCGCGCTCGCCATCATGCTGACAGTGTTATTACGAGTGCTACCCCGCCTCCCCGCCTACCCGGACAGTCAAATTTCCGCGCGCAGGCTAGTGTCAATAACTCACAGCCATCAGCTGTTTCTAAGCGCCCGCTGCTGCCCTCAGCCTCGCCAGCGGCGCCTTCCGCAACTATTACTCAGTGTACCAACTCAACCCAACGCGGCTCGCCTGTTTGCAACTCTCTACCTACGGACAGTTGGCAATCGTGTAAACTCGCGACGCCAGCGCCGCAGCTTCGCTCGGAGGCCGATACGCTCGCGCCAGTTGCGCCTATACAAACTGTTTCCTCGCACACGGTGCCCCGCGTTGCCTTAGTGACTAACGGAACTGTTCATAGGCTACGCTTGATTGACGGACCGCCTATTTCGTGCCGCCCTCGTCGTCTCAAACCCGAACTTATGCCCGTTGCTCGCGAACAGATCGACGAACTAATAAAAGGTGGAATTATTGAACCCTCTTCGGGATGTTGGTCGAGTCCGATTCATTTCGTCACAAAGAAAGACGGCACTTGGCGCATGGTAGGAGACTATACGAAGCTTAATTCTCGTACCATCATCGATAAATATCCCGTCCCCAACGTGTCAGACTTTAACCACGCTTTGGCTGGCGCCCGGTGATAGACTGTAAACGTGCCTATCACCAGATTCCTATGGCCCCGGAGGACATAGAAAAAACGGCAATCACCACACCTTTCGGACTGTTCCAATACAGATTCATGCCTTTCGGGTTGCGGAATGCTGCTCAAACCTGGCAAAGGTTTATCAACGAGGTACTCTTCAACTTAGACTTTTGTTTCGCCTACCTTGATGATATTTTGATATTCAGCCCTACTGTGGAAAAGAACAAGGAACATTTGCAGATAGTTAAGGACACTCTCGTTGCAGCTGGTGTAGAGCTTACTAATAAGAAGCTGCAACTTCACAAATCTTCAGTTTTGTTTTTAGGATATGTTGTTTCAGCTGAGGGCCTCACACCCCCTGTTGACAAGGTCAAACATGTTTTAGACTTACCACGACCTGACACTTATAAAGAATTACGTCGTTTCCTAGGAACAGTTAACTATTATAGGAAACATTTGCCAGCTGCTACTGAGGTTCAGGCACCACTCACAGATGCCTTGGCAGGCCAAAACACTACCGGCATCTGGCAGGTTCCGTGGACCCCAGTAATGGAAACAGCCTTCGAGAAACTGAAGCATCTATTAGCAAATGCTGTAACTGTGGCTCACCCGCATCCGGATGCCACCCTCTTCATTACGACAGATGCAAGTGACTGTGCTATAGGTGCTGTTTTGAGTCAATCTGTCGGAGACGTTACATCCCCCCTCCAGTTCTTCTCAAAGAAGCTGAATAATGCGCAAAAGAAATATTCTGCTTTTGACAGAGAATTGCTGGCCGTCTATGAGGCAGTGAAACATTTTCGTACGGAAGTTGAGGGACGTGGCTTTTATATCCTCACGGATCATAAACCCCTTGTGGCCGCCATCCAGAAACCTCCGTCTGACCCTCCACCGTGACGTTTCCGTCATCTTGATTACATCCTACAATTTACAAGTGATGTCAGATACATTAAAGGTGCAGACAATATTGTAGCAGATTTCCTGTCCCGTGTCGGAGCTGTCACTTCGGTTCTCGACCTAACAGACCTCCCGCAGCGGCAGTCAGCTGACCCAAACATAATGCAGCTCATCAATGACCACGACTCTTCCCTCAAACCTGTCAAAACTACTTTCCCAGGTGTGACCAGAGAAGTGTGGTGTGACGAATCTACCGGTTCTCTGCTACCTTTCATTCCCAAGGACCTGCAGAGACAAGTTTTTGACAAACTGCATAGCCTAGCCCATCCTGGAGTGCGAGCCTCCACCAGACTAGTTACCGAGCGTTTTGTGTGGCATGACATGCGACGCGATTGCCAGGCCTGGGCCCGATCGTGCATTCCATGTCAGCAAAACAAAGTTTCCAGGCACACGGCCTCCCCGCTGGGTACTTTCTCCCAACCACACAAACGTTTCCAACACCTACACATAGACTTGGTAGGCACACTCACTCCTTCTGAGGGGTTCAGATACGTACTCTCCATCATAGATAGGACTACACGTTGGTTCGAAGCCACCCCACTCCTGAACATCACTTCTGAGACCGTTGCTCGTGCCTTTATAGACACTTGGATTGCACGCTTCGGGTGCCCAGCAGTGTTGACAACCGATCAGGGGCGCCAATTCGAATCCGCTCTGTTTTCTGACATTTGTAGGTTGTGCGGCATTTCCAAGATCTATACAACTGCCTACCATCCTCAGAGCAACGGACTCGTCGAGAGATGGCACAGGACTCTTAAAACTGCCTTACGCTGCCACGGCCCTCTTTGGACCGAGGCCCTGCCCTTCGTACTTTTGGGGTTACGCACCACTTTTAAAGAAGATTTAAAAGGTTCAGTAGCTGAATTTGTCTATGGTCAACCCCTTGTTTTACCAGGTGAACTAGTTGCCCCCACGCCCGTGGCTTCGCCTTCAGAGCTTCCATCCCTGGTAGAACGCGTCAAACTACATTGTAGCAAACTTCACCCACAACCTCCGGCACACCACACACCACCTCGTACTTATGTACCCGTGGCACTTAGTTCGTGCACATATGTTTTCCTGCGTGACGACACCATTAAGGCCCCCCTTCAGCCACCTTATACTGGTCCTCACAAGGTGCTCCGTCGTGCAGCAAACACCATGGACATTCTCCTGCACGGTTCCAAAACTACTGTTTCACTGAACCGAGTGAAACCGGCTCTAGTTGAGCCCGCTTCCGATGACTCTCCTACACCCTCACCCCCACCCTCTTCAAACGACTCAGGCAATCGGAGTCATTCTTCTTCACAACCCCTCGCCCATTCTTCGAGCAACTACCCTTCTGGTGGTCCACAACATTCGAGTCAGCCCTCTGATCCCCACTCTTTCCGAGGATTTTCGCCGCGCATGACTCCCTCCTCACGAAACTTCACCCCTTCAACCCCTTCTTCCTGCACAAGTTCGATGCGCCCATCACGCGGCAAGAAATCGTGTCCACATCAGTCCTCCACACCTGTTTCCCCTGGCCGTTTGCCTGCCACAACTACTCCTACCACACCCGCCTCGGATGCATCACCCTCCTTATGTCGGGGTTTTGCCACCCCCACTCGCAGCCGTACGCCTCCCTCCACTGCTACCGAGGTAGAATTCAGAACTAGGGTTGAACCAGATCATATCTGTAACCTCAGCGTGTTGGTGCAGGGTGTTTCAGTGTTCATCATGCTCGCGTGTGACGAAAAAAGTGATCAGGCAGGTGGTGTAGTGCAACGTGTGGTTAGACGCATCACAGTTTCCCACCTCGCCTCCGCAGGCAATCTACGTGCGTTCGTCCGCCCGAACGGAACCGTCATTGTGCGGTTCCCAGCTGACCATCGAGGCCCCCCACAACAATCGTCAAGATTCGGACGTCGGCTTCGCCCGCCATCCACCCTCGAGGACTTCGAGACTACCGTGCCGGGTTTTGCCCCACGGTCACCCACCAACCGCCCCCTACCTGAGGACGCACAAGAGCTGCCAGTCACCTTTCTGCATCCCCTACCAGCTGTGTAATTTTAATCTTTTAAGTTTTTTTTTTCTGTACTCCATACTGCCGGGGGGGGGGGGGGGGGGTATGTGGGGATCGATACTAAACAACACTGGACAAGTGTAGTATCTTTGTGTTTTATGAAAGGTCTTTGCTGTAAGGAAGCGGAAACACCAGTTCCCGCCTGACTATTGTACAGAGTAAACGCGTAATAATAAAGTCAGTGCATAAAAGTTGGAGTGTCTCGTGTCTTATCCGACCCGATCCTATAAACCTCCACAGGTTTTTAAAAGATTCGATTTTATAATAATCTAATCTTTATCAGACACACACATGCTCATAGTAATAGTATTGAAAATTGATCTATTTTGTTTAACACAGAGAGAGGCAACAATATGATGCCATGATGCCCACTTCGTGGCTACATGTTCTAGAAACGGATGCAAAAGTGTGAAATGTTGGGGCTAGATGTCTTATATGGGTGCAGGAATCTTGCACCAAATCCAGTACAAATTCAATTCAACATGCCATGAACATTTCCTTGAAAATGTAATCATTTATGAAACCTGACTTTGGTACCTTGAAGGCCATGTCATTTTCCATCATGATAATCATCCATTGCACACCAGCATTAGCATTCAGAGCTGGTTCCAAAGGAGAGAGAATATTATTCAATGCCTGCCATGGGCTTCAAAGCGTCCTGATGTCAATCCCATAGAGAACGTATGAGCTTAACTCAAGAAGACTGTGCTGGATAATTGGCCAGACCCCCTCCAAGAACAGTGGATGCCTTGTGGGATTCCGTTTATTCTTCATGGAAGAGAATTGCTATAGGTGAAGTCTTTTTCCACAGACTTGTAAATTCTATGCCTAGAAGGATCTGGGCTCTTCTTGATGCCAATGGCATGTGGACAAAATACTGAACATATACGTAGCCTACATTATATTAATTTTAATGGGAGGTCATACCAACATCAACCTCGAAGGAAGGTTATTTTAATTTTTATGAAAGGTCAGATGAGTAACATCTTCCAAGGATGTTTATTTTTTGTTATGGGAGGTCAAATAATCATCATCTTCTAAGGAAGACTATAACAAATTGTCACACTGTAATTAGTTACCTACTAGAGAAAATACCAAAAAAATTAAAACCAATATAATTTAATAACAAAAAGTAATTAAAGCAAGAAACATTTGCACTGTGATAAAAAAGAGTAAAGCTTTTCATGCCATCTGATCCGATGCACACCACTTAACCATTCTCCGAGCCATTCTCATTAGCATAACAGTCGAATAATCCTATTAAAGTTGAACAAATATAAAACTGGAAACAACATATAATGGAAGGCACAGCCACTCACTTAGATTAAATACTTGTTCCATAGATCATATATACGAAATTTCGTAATGATGTGGAACGTGTCAGTTTAGTAAATGTTGTCTACACTTGTACACTTGACAATCAATATTTTAAGGACTTTTTGTTTTGTTTTTTTCATTTGTTTATTTTTATAAGTTTTATCTAAAAATTCATCTATATTGTAGAAGGAGTTGGCATTCAGAAATTCCTTTAATTTCTTTTTAAATACTAGTTGGCTATCTGTCAGACTTTTGATGCTACTTGGTAAGTGACCAAATACTTTTGTGGCAGCATAATTCACCCCTTCCTGGCCAAAGTTGGATTTAACCTTGAATAGTGAATATCATCCTTTCTCCTAGTGTTGTAGCTATGCACACTGCTATTACTTTTGAATTGGGGCGGATTGTTAATAACAAATTTCTTGAGTGAATATATACTTTGTATCCCAACCTCGTCGCCACTTTTGTATCCCATCCTCGTCGCCACTTTTGTATCCCAGCCTCATCGCCGCTTTTGTGTCTCGTTTCCGCCGGTTGTAGGTGTCGGTGGCCGAGTAGAAACAGACTGACACAGGAATAAAGGATGCACGCATGTGCAGGTAGGGAGGTGACCAGCCAGTGGGACAGCAGAAACTGGAAACACTAGAGTAAATTACAATGAGATATATATTTCATAGAGACTTAGTAATACTTAACTTTTAAATAGTTCTTGACTGCAAACTGCTGATACATAGATTAGATAGACGCCTGCCTAGTGATGATTTCTAGTGCCTATCTGATAGCCTAGTCTTTACTGGTGCCTCGTGATTTCGAAGTGTTAACTGATTCCTATTTCAGTCCCAAGTGGACGATGTCGTTCAGTGGTGGCCACGAGCGGAGTTGCAGTAGAGGGCGCTCGTGGGTGACGTCGTAAGAACGCCGCGCCGTGCGCGCATGGTGGCACGCGGCGTAAGTAGGTGGTGTGCACTTAAGACTTGTGCGACACAACACCCCTCCACCCCAAACCACCACGCCGTCGTGGCGTAGGGCTCAGGGCCACGGCGATGGCACTGGGAGGAGGGCCTGGGCGGGGGCGTTACTGGTGGGACAGACGTCGTAGCAGGGGCTGGGATCGAGACGCCGTCCGCGCCCCGGTATCCACCTTGCGATCCCCCGGGAAACCCACCAAAACCAGGGGAAGGGCGTACACCTCCGCCCAGCGCCCAGAGGGAGCAGGTCATCTTTTTCTGAGGTGCGTGGCCCAGGCGGCAGGGGCACGCACGGTCACGGAGTCCCTCTCGGTGACGCTGGCAGCTGAGGCAGCGACAGAGGCGGTGGGGCCGACTGCATAGGAGGTGCGTCGACATCCATCGGTACGATCTCGTAGTACGTCGACGCTGGACCCGGTGGCGAGCGATGTGGCTGTGCTCCCTGGAGACGAACTGGGTCTGGAATCAAGAAAACCGAGACAGGATCGCGCAGCCTATGCAGGCGCAACTGGTTAGCGTGGTGCTGCAGCTCCAACCCTGTGGAAGAACGTACTACATACGTATTGCGACCGAGCACGCGCTGAATGGTGCCTGGTAACCATGTTTTCTTCCCAGCAAACACCCTGTACAGCACCGGCGTAGAAACCTGAAAATGCGAAGTGCCATACGAACCGACTCGGTGCGTGGGAGGCTGCAGCAGGTGAAGGAGAGTGCGGTGACGGTGGCCGTGGAGCAGCTCGGCAGGAGACGGGCCTGCTACGTAGACAGGAAAATTTGAAGAGCTTGCTGCCTGGAGTGCTGACCTTTCATCTTTTCCATGTGAGACTTGAATGTTCGAACGAAACGTTCTGCTTCACCATTGGACTGAGGGTGAAAAGGTGCGGTGGTGATATGCTGAATGCCATTCACACGACAAAACTGTTGAAATTCCGCACGAACAAACTGAGGTCCATTGTGACTGACGATAGTTTCAGGCAAGCCTTCAACGCAAAACACTGATGTTAAGGCACTGATTGTACTAGACGCTGTCGTTGAGTTCATGGCAATAATGAAAGGAAACTTGCTGAAAGCGCCTACAACAATTAACCAGC
This sequence comes from Locusta migratoria, assembly GCA_026315105.1. NCBI lineage: Eukaryota > Metazoa > Arthropoda > Insecta > Orthoptera > Acrididae > Locusta > Locusta migratoria. Next base: position 850,201 of record CM048755.1, on the reverse strand, counting down.
ACGTACTCCAGAAAGGTCCGGCAAAGTCAATGTGTAACCGTTGCCATGGTCCCTTGGGACGTGGCCAGTCTGAGAAACGTTGCAGAGGAGCCGCCTGATGCTCCCCACAAACCCTACACTGTGACGTCATGCTCTCTATCTGGGTGTCCATACCAACCCAGGTACAATGACGTCTGGCCAGTTGCTTTGTCCTAACAATACCCCAATGTCCTTGATGCAGGTAGTGTAACACTTCTCATTGCAGGGAACGAGGAACAATCACTCTTGTTTGGTCGTTGTCGGTATGTAACAACAGAACACCCTGACTTAAAGCAATGCATGACGTTGTGCAAAATAACGTCGAACTAGAGGCCGCTCAATATCTTTGGCTCTGGCAGGCCACCCTGAGTGAACAAAACATGCTACCACACTTAGGTCCGCATCCGCAGCTGTTTCCTGTGCAACCCGACGAGACTTCAAAGGAAAGTCTGCGACAGCGGAAGCATCTCTGGAGTCTGACAACATACCATTTCTGAAGAATCAAACGACAGATCCTGGCCAACCGTAAGTCGGGAAAGTGTGTCCGCGTTGGCATGTTGAGTGGTAGGTCGGTACAAAATCTTATACTGATAATTTGACAATATCAAGGACCATCTCTGAAGCTCTTGTGCCATTCGTGGCTTTATGGGTGAGAACGACGTGAGAGGCTTGTGGTCTGTCAACAAATAGAATTTTCTGCCATAGAGATAATGATGAAACTTTGTGGCGCTGTAAATGATTGCTAAGGCCTCCTTTTCTATCTGACTGTAATTCTGTTGCGTTGGCGTCAGCAGCTTGGATGCAAAGGCAATAGGACGATCGTGAGAGCCAATACGATGCGACAATACTGCACCAAGACCATATGACAAGGCATCCACTGCTAGCACTACGGGCTGCTGAGGATAAAAGGGAATCAAAAATGCATCACTGAGTAGTACAGACTTTGTCAAAGGCAACCTGGAAATCTTTCGACCATACAAAAGGAACATTCTTCCTACATATGCGATGCAGTGGAGCTGCAATCTGAGAGGCATTGGGAATAAACCTGTAAATAATAGTTAAGCTTTCCCATTACTGCTTGCAATTCGTGCACATTCTTAGGAGGAGGCAAGTCTTTGATTGCTAGAAGATGTGACTGTAAGGGATGGATTCCTTGGGCATTAATCACATAGCCTAGGTACTCTATTTCAGTTTGAAAAAACGAACACTTTGCTTTATTACAACGTAGACCTGCTGCAGTCAACACTTTGAAAAGGCACTCCAGGTTTGACAAATGTTCTTCAACTGTGCGTCCTGAGACCACAATATCATCTAAATAGTTCGAGCAACACGGTACAGAAATTGTCAGCTGTTCCAAAAAACGCTGAAAAATAGAGGGAGCGGAAGAACTGCGAAAGGGTAGGCGTTGAAATTGAAAAAGGCCCATGTGAGTATTAATGACGAAAAACTGTTTTGACTCGTCATCAAGCGGAATCTGTAAATATGCCTCCGCTAAATCAATTTTAGAAATCAGTTCCTCCGGTCTGGGCAGGGGGTAAGTATCTACAATTGTTAGACTGTTCACTTGTGATTTAAAGTCTGCACAGAGACGAAATTTACCTGTCGGCTTCGTTATAATTACTAAAGACGAGGCCCACTGCTCACAGAAACGGGAGAAATCACCCCACTATCTTGCCAATGTTTAAGTTCTGCAGCAACTTTATCCCGAATTGCGATAGGCACTCGACCAGCTTTACGAAATTTTGCTACTGCAGATTCTTTTAAAGTTAAATGTGCCACGAAGTCTTTTGCACAACCTAGTTCCGGCGAAGAAAAGTCACTATATTTCTCACACAATGCATTGATTTTCTCCTGAGGCACTACTGACGAAATTTGAAGTACATCTCTTGAATTGACAGGCCAAACAAATCAAATGCATCTAGTCCAAAAATGTTCTGTGTAGATTTGGCCTGAAGAACTACAAATGCTAGTTTTTGTTACACCTTGAAAAGAAGCGAGCAGGCTACACGTACCCAGCACCGGAATATTTTGCCCTGTATACGCTGTTAACACTTGTTGAGACGGCGACAGTTTTGGCGAACCCAGAAGTTCGTAAGTGTCTTTATTCAGTAATGCAACAGCGGAACCAGTATCAAGCTAAAATTGCACAGTCTTATTGTCAATGGAAAGTGTCACCAAAAGTTTTTGCTTGTGGCGCTCGACAGGTGTGCGAATGTGGGCAACGTCTGATACAATTTGTTTGCTGCGCTTGCATGGGCTGCGTACTGAATCGGCACATGGCAGATTAATATCACTGTCCCTAGATGGCACTAGTGCCGGTTTGGCGTCTGCACAATGCGAGGCTACTGCACTAAAATTACATTTAGTATCTACATCGAGTCTACTGTCACTAGCTACACAGTACTGGGCACTATTACAATGAGAAGTTGCAGAAGGCACTAGGTTAACTACAGGATTGCACTGTACATACTCATTATGCTTGTCCCGAACCCTTTTCCATTGCACAGAATTACACGCTTGACGACGCTTGCTATGTGGCTCACTACATAGTTGTGCAGTAGGCGCAGAAATGTCTTGCAATTTAGAATCAAGTAAAGCACTGATCAAGTCCACAGCGTGTATGACATTTACTGCATGCACTGTTCTCGCACTTTGCGAAGCACTGTTCCTAATGTTACTGTTCTTTGAATGTACATTCTGCATACACACTGACTGAACATGTCCCGATTTGCCACATTGATAACAGGTTGCGTTGCGACTAGGGCAATGCACACGCTGGTGGCGAGATACACACTGAGGGCAAGACTTACAAACATTTTTGTGAAATGAACGTTGGCGCCCATTATTCAAATTACTGTTTCTAACACGACGGGACAACCTTTGTGTCGCACTTTTACACTGGCTACTGTTCACTGTCTGTTCAGCACGGCCGGTAGAATTTAAATACTGAGAACTGTGACTATGAAAGCGCCCGTTGCGGCACACTGAGTTTACACTGTGGCTTTGCATTTCTACATCTGCTAAGTCAAAAGTATCATGCGCTTCTATAAGCTGCAGTACACTTCTAATGAGGGGTCAGACTGTTTTAGAATTGCTGCCCTAATTCTGGGGTCCTGAATGTTCTGTGTAATCGCATCTCTTAACATCACGTCAGTATAAGAAAGTCCACAAGAGCAAGTAAGTTTACATTTGCGGGTTAAGCCCTTCAACTCAGTGATCCAGTCTTGGTGTGACTGCTCAGGTAATTTTTTTAGTCTGAAAAATCAGTACCGCACCGCAGCCACTAGAACTTTTCTATCGTAGTGAGCATTCAGTGTTTCTACAATTTGATCGAACTCTAGATCGCGGGGAGATGCATGGGGGAAAAGTTTCTGCAGTAATACAAAGGTTTGAGTGCCCGCAATCGATAAGAAAAGGTTCTTCACTCTCTGACCTGTTAGTTGATGAGCCGCGACGAGTTCTTGAAATTGAGCGAAGTAGTTGCTCCATTCTTCCTCAGGTTCGTTATACTGGCGAAACGTAGGAAGCGGTGTGGCTGCAGGTGTGGGCAGCTGATGCGACGGCTGTTGTTGGTTAACTGCCGTCAACTGGGACACTGCTTGAAGTAGTTGCGCCGTCAGTAACTGAATAATTTTCATTAAGTTTGGGTTCGAGTTAGTGGCCATGCTGACCGATTAGGCACTGTGCATACAAGTAACTTATAACAAAACACAAATGCAATATGAAAGAAGACGCTCTGCAACAAAAAAAGTCCACAAAATATGTTCACCAAAAATTCTTATAATAAGGGTGGGTGGGCGGGAGCAATTTCTGCGTGCTCCGACTACTGCTGTCTGGCTGCTGCAAGCGGGCTGGTCCAAGGTACTTCTCTCCCATCCTCGTTGCCACTTTTGTATCCCATCCTTGTTGCCACTTTTTGTGTCCCAGCCTCGTCGCCGCTTTTGTCTCTCTCTGCTGGTTGTAGGTGTCGGTGGCCGAGTAGAAACATACCGACACAGGAATAAAGGACGCACGCGTGTGCAGGTACGGAGGTGACCAGCCAGTGGGACAGCAGAAACTGGACACACTAGAGTAAATTACAATGAGATATATATTTCATAGAGACTTAGTAATACTTAACTTTTACCTAGTTCTTGACTGCAGAATGCTGATACATAGATTAGATAGAGGCCTGCCTAGTGATGATTTCTAATGCCTATCCAATAGCCAAGTCTTTACTGGTGCCTCCTGATTCCGAAGTGTTAACTGGTTCCTATTTCAGTCCCAAGTGGACGATGTCGTTCAGTGTTGGCCACATGCGGAGTTGCAGCAGAGGGCGCTCGTGGGTGACGTCGTAAGAACGCCGCGCCGTGCAAGCATGGCAGCGCACAGCGTAAGTAGGTGGCGCGCACTTTAGACTTGTGCAACACCACAATATATATGTTGTGAAGTTACAGTGAGGATTCCTGGATCCGTAAATAAATGTCTGCAGCATGCTCTTTGGTGGACTCCAGCAATTATTCTGATTACACGCTTTTGTGCAATGAATACTTTTTTACTCAATCTTGAATTGCCCCAGAATATGATACCATATGAAAGCAGTGAATGAAAATAGGCGTAGTAAGCTAATTTACTGAGATGTATATCACCAAATTTTGCAATGACTCTGATAGCATAAGTAGCTGAACTCAAACGTTTCAGGAGATCTTCAATATGTTCCTTCCAATTCAATGCAAACACCTAAAAATTTTGAATGTTCTACCTTAGCTACAGATTTACATTCAAAGTCTAAATTTATTAATGGTGTCATGCCATTTACAGTATGAAACTGTATATACTGGGTTTTATCGAAGTTTAATGAGAGTCCATTTGCAGAGAACCACTTAATAACTTTCTGGAAGATATCATTTACAATTTCATCAGTCAATTCCTGTTTTTCTGGTGTGATAGCTATACTTGTATCATCAGCAAAAAGTACTACCTTAGCATATTCGTTAATGTAGAATGGCAAGTCATTAATATATATTAAGAACAGCAAAGGACCCAAGACTGAACCTTGTGGGACCCCATTTTTGATAACTCCCCAGTTAGAAGAATTAATTTTTTCATCTATATCATGTGAACTGCTTATTTCAACTTTCTGCTCTCTTCCGGTTAAGTATGATTTAAACCATTTGTGCACTGTCCCACTCATACCACAATACTTAAGCGTATCTAGAAGAATCCCATGATTTACACAATCAATGGACTTTGAGAGATTGCATAAAATCCCAACTGGTGATGCCCGGTTATTCAAAACATTTAATATTTCATCAGTGAAGGTATATATAGCATTTTCAGTTGAAAAGCTAGTTTGAAAACCAAACTGACATTTTGTTAGAATTTTATTTTTACTAATATGTGAAGCAACTAGGGACTGATGACCCCATAGTTAAGTCCCATAAGCTTAACAAACATTTGAACATTTTTGTGAAGCAACTCAAGAATACATAACTTTTTCAAATATTTTGGATAAAGCTGTCAATAGTGATATGGGTCGTTAGTTGTTGACATTGGATGTATCCCCTTTTTTATACAAAGGTTGAATGATAGCATATTTCAGTCTACCCGGGAAAAGACACTGCTTTAATGAGCTATTACAAATACGACTGAGAATCCTACTTATCTCCTGGGAACAAGTTTTTAATACCCTGCTGGAAATTCCATCATTTCCATATGACTGTTTACTCTTGACAGAGTTTATTATTTTCCTAATTTCTGAAAGAGAGGTGGGTGGAATTTCCATTGTGTCAAATAGTGTGGCTATGGCCTCTTCCATTAATTGCCTTGCTCCTTCTAATGAACATTTAGATCCTATTTTCTCTACAACATTTAAAAAGTAATCATTAAAAATGTTTTCAACTTCTGACTTTTTGTTAATAAAGTTTTCATTTGTTTTGATGGTAATACCCTCTTCTTCCTCTGCTCTTGGTTGCCCTGTCTCCCTTTTAATAACATTCCAAATTGTTTTAATTTCATTATCAGAGGAGATAATCTCAGACATGATGCACATGCTTCTTGATTTTTTAATAACTTTTCTTAATGTAGCACAGTAGTTTTAATAATATTTTATTGTTTCTGGGTTATTACTCTTTCTTGCAGACAGATATTGTTCCCTCTTTCTGTTACAAGATATTTTTATTCCTTTAGTAAGCCATAGTTTTTGCACGGTTTCTTACAATTAAATTTTACTAATTTCTTGGGGAAACATTTATCAAATGTATTGTGAAATAAGTTTTATTTTAAATTAACATCATGTTCCTTATAAACCTCATCTCAGTCTAACAGGCTGTGACTTTCTTTAAAATTTCTAACTGTTAAGTCATTAAACGAGCGCGCAATTCTGGAGGACTGTTTTGAATTAATGAACAGAGCTATGTCACATACTGTTACAAGCTGTGCACCATGATCAGCAAGACCATTCTCAACAGGACAAGCATGTATGTTGTTAAACTTATCTTGGTCTATAAAAAAGTTATCTATCAATGTACTGCTGTCCTTTACTACCTGAGTAGGAAAATCAATAATGGATGTCAGATTGAATGAGCCAAATAAGACTTCCAGGTCTTTCTTCCTATTACTCTCTTTCAGTGAATCTATATTGAAATCACCACAAATAATAATTTGCTTCCCCCTATCTAACAGATAGCACAACAAGGCATCCAAGTTTTCCAGAAATAACTGAAAGTTCCTTGAAGGGGACCTATATAATGTTACAATTATAAGATAATCATCATTGAGTTTAAGCTGGCAGGCACATGCTTCATTATGCTGCTCTACACAAGACTCTTTTGTTTCTAAATTTTTGACACCGTGTTAGCTTTTGACATATATGGCAACTCCTCCTCTTATCTCATTATCTCTACTTACTTTTGAGACTAATTTATACCCACAGACATTCACATTTTCCATACCAGTAACAATGTGATGCTCAGACAGGCATAAAATATCTATTACATTATTAGTTTCTACATCATCTAAACAAACTAAAAGCTTATCTATTTTATTCTTTACTCCCCCAATATTCTGGTGAATAATGCTAACATTACTTTTTACTTTTCTTTTCTGAGAAACATTTGATTTTTCAACATTTTAGCACCTACCTGCCTGAGCTTCTCACTGGACACTGATCTTAGCATAAAAAAGAAGTACTTCCATGAATTGCAGTGTCCCCCCTTAAGGATTTTGCTATCAACCCAGCTAGTTTCCCCTTCCCTTTCCTATTGAGATGCAGGCCAAGCCTAGTGAAATCTCACCTATCAATAGCATCAACAGGAACCAAACATATGTCCGACAGAGTAACCGCCCTAAGCGTGCGTAAGGACTTAGAAAATTACGCTTGTCTGCCGATACATTTATCTTAGATTAACACTATAGATTCACCACGTGGCAGTCGAAGAAATGGCAAATACATGCTGCCATTTTCAATATTTTTACTATGGGTATCATTTGCCTTGTTTAAAGATTAGGCTATTACAAAATGTGGAATCTAGAAAATCCTATAATTGCACAATTCATACCGAATTAATGTTAAAAACTATTACCTGAACAGGTCTATATAATAATAATAATAATAATGTTCACTCCAGCAGTACTCAAACTCACACCCCTTGTGTTCCTAAGCCATCAGCCTATCCACTCAGCCAATGAAACATATGTAAGAAGCTGTTTGTTGTAAATCTACCCACGTGGAGTTCTTATATCTCAACTGCTTCTACGTGCTCAATTAATGTTTTCCAAAATAAATGATATGTGATTTAAGCTGCTATGAATCTCGACATATACTGTACCTTAATTACTACATTGGTTCTGATGATGTGAACACAAAGCAGAAGCTCCAGAACTATTGTCCATTTCATAATAATTGACCCCTGACTTTGAGCTCATATTCTGGTCACATGGCAGGACGAACATCGATGTTTTATACCTCGTCAGAATCGTTACTGAATGCATGTATTTGCCATTTCTCCGACTGCCACATGGTGAATCTATAATGTTAAGCTAAGATAAACGTATCAGGAGATAGGCATAATTTTCTAAGTCCTTATGCACAGTTTACATGAGTGAGTGGCTGTGCCTTCCATTATATGTTGTTTATATATAAACTAGGTGATCAAGAAGTCTGTATGAATTTGAAAACTTAATAAATCACGGAATAATGTAGACAGAGAGGAAAAAATTAACACACATGCTTCGAATGACATGGGGTTTTATTAGAATAATAAAAAAATAAAAAAAAAATAAAAATGTCCGACTGATGGCACGTGAATCTGGTTTTGTAACTGCTACCGTGACAGGTACGCCGATATGTTACAGAATCGCATCATCCCCAGCCTGGCTTATAAACACCTGCTGAAGCGTACAGTTTGTATGCAGGATGGCGCTCGACCTCATATTGCTAGACGCATGAAAGATCTCTTGAGCGAGTCGTTTGGTGATGATCGTGTGCTCAGCTGTCACTTTTGTCATCCTTGGCCTCCCAGGTCCCCAGGCCTCATTCCATGTGATTATTGGCTTTGGGGCTACCTGAAGTTGCAAGTGTATCGAGATCGACCGACATCTCTAGGGATGCTGAAAGACAACATCCAACACCAATGCTTCACCATAACTCCGGACATGCTTTACAGTACTGTTAACAACATTATTCGTCGACTACAGCTATTGTTGAGGAATGATGGTGAACATATTGAGCATTTCCTATAAAGATCATCACCTTTGCTTTGTCTTAATTTGTTATGCTAATTATTGCTTTTCTGATCAGATGAAGCGCCATCTGTCGGACATTTTTTTGAACTTTTTTTGGTTCTAATAAAACCTCATGTCATTCCAAGCATGTGTGTAAATTTTTATCCCTCTGTCTACATTATTCCGTGATTTATTAAATTTTCAAATAATAATCAAACCAAGTTGAAAAGTAATAGCAGTGTGCACAACTATAACACCAGGAGAAAGGATGATCTTCACTATGTAGGACTAAATCTGAGTTTGGCACAGAAAGGGGTAAATTATGCTGCCACAAAAGTCTTTGGTCACCTACCAAGCTGCATTAGAAGCCTAACAGATAGCCAACTAGCATTTAAAAATAAATTAAAAGAATTTCTGAATGACAACTCCTCCTACTCATTGTACGAGTTATATATATATAATTGTGTCATGTAATATTTTGTGTAATGTAACGTCTTGTAAAGACACCCTTCATTAACCCGACACATTCCACATCATTACAAAGTGTTGTATTCATGATCTATGGAACAAGTATTAATCTAATCTAATCATACATGGCAATATTTAAGAGAAAGCGTGCTTTTTGTGGCTTTTTTCGGCGAATGTCAAATTGAAGGATGCACAGAAATCAGACCATAATTAGGAGAAAGTTTTCCTTTGCACAGTTTATAGATCCAGCCTTGTTCTATTTACAGACAAGGAGTTTCATTATTTTCTGATTAGTCAATTTGTACTAAAAATGGTAGGCGTAGACTGCTGCAGTTAGCCTAATGATGATACGTATTAACAAGACAAAAAGTGTAATTGCAAGCACTGTCCTTGCCTTTCGCAGCTGTTTTATTTTTATGCTCGTAAATCTATACTAAGTGCTAAGATCACATCATTAATCCCCTTTTCAAATAAAATGTAATATTCATACACCAAATAAAAGTAGACATTTCAACGATTCCAGCAAGGTATAAAACATCGATGTTCATCTTGCAATGTGACCAGAATATGAGCTCAAAGTCAGGGATCAATCATCATGAAATGAACAGTAGGGCATGAGCAATGCTCAATGCTTTACATTATTTGGGCCATGTAATTGTTTTGTCCCCCCCCCCCCCCCCCCAAATTGTACATTTGCTATGTATCTAAGTTTTCCTACTCCAATTTGTGTCTGCTAGAGAGAATATATGGGTGTCTGTGTGATGCTGTCTTTGGGTTTTTTGAATGTTGGACACATATTGGCCAACTTTAAAACAAAAGCTATATTGGGTAAAAGACATATTAGTGCTCCAATGCCAACAGCTATTGCAAGAGCTAGTACTGGTAGCCAGAGGGTATCTTCTCTGACCATTTCTGCACCATCTGGGGAGATCTAGTCCAGTTGCAACAGACCTCACTTTATCCTGGGGCCACAGTACGTGAAGATGATTTGCAGGTCATCTAGAGTAGCATAAGTTGGGATGCATAAGATTAGGTTAGTTGAGATGTCAATGTGTTTTGTTTCAGCTTATTTACCAAAATCATTTGTGGTAACTTATATAAGTTAAGGAACTTAACGAGTTTGTTAACATTCTAATTTCTTCAAACACAGCATTCTAATCGTAGAGTGGTGTAGGCACACAATGTCTAAAAGCAGACAGTCCCTTCTGATTTGTGTATGCATGTGGTTTTCTTTGCTAAAACTCTTGCCTATTTTCATTTCATTCTTGTGAGTGTGGTAGGCTTTTATTAACATAATGTGTTATCTTGACCACATGTTTTTGTTTGCTGTATTAAGCAATCAGTTATGGTAATTACAACTCCCTTTTGCTATAACTTTAGCAATCTTCTGCGAGAGAGTGACTCCATTTCACAATGATACTTTAAATGATTCTCCTCCCTCCCCTCCCCCCATTGCTGTTGTGTCTAGACCGCATGGCGAATTTACAGTCCAATGCAACAATCTCTCGGTTCAGTTGGAACAATTAAAATTTGACTTTTCAGTAAATTCAGCTTATTCTGTCCACATTTATCATGATAATAGCAGATCAAGCAGTTCACTGTTCAAGCTAGTGGATCCACCATGTACAATTGGTGCACATGAACTAATCACGATTATGTTTCGACTTTTTTTTGAAACTTTATTACAAATGGGTGTAAGTATGAGTTATGAATCACTTCCTTGTGACTTCTGAAGTTTTCCCGGCATATTTCTTCTTCCAGTAATTTTCAGGTATGTCAGAATGTTAATGGGATCTGGCTGCATACTCGAAAATTACTGGATGAAACACTTTCTTATTTTTCCTCCATATTGTCATTTACCAAATGTTTGTTAAGCATAAGGGACTTAACTGCAGGGTCATCAGACCCTAAACTTACAAACTACTTATGAACTACCTTATACTAAAGGCGACACAAACATCCATGCCCGAGGGGGGATTCGAAGCCTCGACCGTAGCGGCCGTGCAGACTGTGACTGGCACGCCGCAGACCTTTCAGCCATTGCAGCCAGCTCTCATTTATCAAGTGTAACTGATGGCCTGTATGTGAAATCATTAATGAGTAACATGCATCACCATTACTACTTTTTAATTATGATTTAACTTGAAATATACAATTTCTTAATTGCAATCCTAATTTTATTTCATGCAATTGCATCTAACTTCCATACTGGACATTTTCAAATATCACCCTTTCCGGAGCTCTTGTTATAGCTTATATATTTAAATTGAGAAGTTATAGGCGAAACTCAGAAGGAACCATTTGTAATTTCTGATCTTTGTTATTTGTGATACTTAAATTATCCCAACTTAGTTGGAATAATTAATTAAATAAGAAACATTTTAACATCCAGTAAACATGTCAAACTTCCTCAAGCACCAGACTGAAACTTTCACTCTGCAGCAGTATGTGCGCTGATATGAAACTTCCTAGCAGATTAAAATTGTGTGCCGGAACCAGGACTGTAGCCTGGGACCTTTGCCTTTCACGGACAAGCGCTCCACTGACTGAGCTATCCTGACACGACTCACAATGCCGCCTCACAACTTTAGTTTCATTCTGGAAACATCCCTAAGTTTGTGGCTAAGCCATGTCTCCACCATGTCCTTTCTTCCAGGAGTGCTAGTCTTGCAAGTTTTGTAGGAGAGCTTCTGTGAAGTTTGGAAAGTAGGAGGCGAGGTACTGGCAGAAGTAAAGTTGTGAGGCGGCATCGTGAGTCGTGTCAGGACAGCTCAGTCAGAAGAGCACTTGCCCGCGAATGGCAAAGGTCCCAGGTTCAAGTCCCAGTTCTGGCACACAATTTTAATCTGCCAGGAAGTTTCCTCAAGCATCGTTTGAAGGATGCCTCTGCTAATCAGATACTGCTCACGAACATCCTTCATGGCACCAAAACAAAGAGGAACAACCCAGTGCCTTGGACACCACAAATGGAAGAGTTCACAGTAGGCTTGCCTCATTGTGCTCACTAGTCCTAGCAGTACTCTGCCCCTCACTGGGTCCTAAAGTGGGAGTTCCAACTTTCATCCTTAGTTATTGCAGCTCACTGTTCAAGTTAAGAAAGCTTAAAGATAATTTCTTGATTTGAGTGGGTCCATTTGCATTATAGAGGTACACTCGCAATACTGCTTGCCTGTGCTGATGATCGACAGCATTCTGTCCATTATAAAATACTTAATTTAAGGAAAGATCAAATGTGTGCATTAACACATCTGTAGCGCATGTGGGACAGTAGCCAATACGTGTGTTAGTACGTCTACCATGCTGAATGAGTAAATTAATTAAAACAGTATAGTAAAACTTGACAAAACTAATAAAATAGTTCAAATAGCCAAAAAATTTAAGTTTAAAATTAACTTCTGAAATGCTTATTCAGTTAAGAAACATTTCATCTTCAGAAATATACATGTACTTTATTTACAGCAAATATTGTAATAAATATTACAATTTCCTGAAAATGGACCAAAATTTTTAATGCACAACATTAGATTTTTTTTTTAATTTTGCACCTGTGTAACAAGTGCAATACAAAATAAACATACTGAAGAACACCATTTCACTGCCACACTTCATACTTTTCACAGTAGTTTCTTCCAATTGAAATACATTACTTAATCATGTATATTATTTTTTAGGATTTCAAGCTCAGTATCAGAAGAAAATAAAACATCTCTCTTGTCCTTATCATTTAATGTCAAAATTTGTATTTATGTATCATCCTTGCATGCTGCAATTAACAATGACATATGAAACCCACAAAATTTACATGCAGCATGTTTGAGGTTTTTTTGTATTCAGAGTGATCCTGTTTTACATGAGCCAGTCAGATAAAAATATATATAAATGCTTCACTGGTTTTAAGATCTGATTGAGTAAATCACTGCAGATTATCTCTACAGAGCCTGTAAAATTAAAATTTAAAATAAAAATTGGAAATAAAAATAAAGCTTTTAAGTTAAAACTGACAATTTTACCGCATAAAAAGTCCAAGTACATTGTGCATGCAAGCAATTAAATATCACTATGGCAAAGTAACTGAATGCTACTACAAGAGTAGTTATGTACAACAGAACAGCAAAACATATTGTGTGTACATGGAACTTAAAAATCATATACACAGTTACACAAGATTCCAACAACATCACAACAATTATTTTGGCCTGTGTAGTATCTTCTACATTTGCATTCTATATACTGATAGAAAACAAAATACAACAATATTATGAAATTTAACCTTTTCATATATAGCATCACATTTATAGTGAAGCATTTCTTCTGTATCAATATCTTTTCACTATCTGTCCATTTATTACAAATATAATTTCCAAAAAATTAAAACATTTCACTCCAAAACATGGATGATGATTTTCTTTTCTAGATTATAATTCAATTATTCTGATAGTGAAAGAACACACTGCAAATTTTTTCTGCCATAAGTTACCCAGGTTTTTAACATTAATTATAGTAAAATACTGAAGATCATCTACAGAATTATTGTAAACATGAAACAGGTGACTAAGTTTTAAACAACACATTGTAATAAATACAGTACTTGCTTGCCAGATAAAAATAGTTATGAAAATATAACTCTTTTGTATATATCTAAGACTGGTTTATTTTTATTGTCAATAAATATTTTATATTACATTATAATTTGTACAATTTCCACTTCTAAGGGTTTAAAAAAATAACTCTCTCTCTCTCTCTCTCTCTCTCTCTCTCTCTCTCTCTCTCTCTCTCTCTCTCTCTCTCTCTGTGTGTGTGTGTGTGTGTGTGTGTGTGTGTGTGTGTGTGTGTGTGTGTGTGTGGTTTTTTTTCCCTCTCTTCTCCTTCTTCTTCAATTTTTGTTAATCTGCCACAGACTAAGAGTTGCTCTACAGAATTTTAGTTTATGTTGCCATTAAAATAGATGAGAAATGAGTGAATCTTAAATGAGAAAGTAGTACAAAGGTTATGAACAAAATAAATACAGAAACAATATTAAATCTGAGGTAAATCATCAAGGCAGATGACATAGCCTCTTCAGATTCACTTTTTGCATGAACTGCAGTAAGTATAATAAAATGAATACTGATTTTTGGTCATAGAACCTAAAGTCATATCAATAAAAATGCTACTGCACTGAGGGGACCTGTTCTCATAATTCAAAATCCATTAAAGACTTCTCCAGTCCAGATACTCCATTAAGAAGTATGGCAATGCAATAGAAGCAGCAGCAAGTATCAAATTCCTCCTCTGAGTGGATAGCTATAAACCATCATCATCATCATCATCATCATCATTTCTTCCTTGTTCTTATCTATACAGTTTTGGCACATCTGAAACTTAAGCTCTTCATTCTAAAACATGAAAAATAAAAGAAATTAATTTTTTTTCCATTTAAAAATTCTAAAAAGACAAAAATTCACACACAAATAACAAATAATACAATATGAATAATGCATACAGCTTTTTATACATCAAGTCAAAAACTATCATTTATTCCATATATGCATTCCAGAGAACTGCACAGAAATGTTTTTAGTAGAAAGGTTGAGGGTCCAGTGGTAGAAACTATTGCATCAAACACTCTTGCTTTCACTGTTTAAGTAGTGGCCTCTAACAGTGACGTTTACAAGCAATTATGTGCTCCACTGATAAGTTTTGCTTATGGTCTTGGGAGCACTCCAGTCTCTACTGACTTTGGTGATTCATGATGTCCAACAAGACAATGTCTTCCAATGAGGGTATTCTGAGGAATAGGCAACCACTAGGTCAGTAACTGAAAGGATGTCTGCAGTTGACCTCCAAAGAGCTTCATTATTATATCCTTTTGATGGGGAGCTAAGGATAACAGAAGAGGTGATTGCACCCAGTCAACTTTATTGAGGGTCTGTCTGAGGGAGAGAGACTGAGGAAGGGACAGAAAGATTGGCAAGTTATCACTGCCACACCAGTTGTGAACTCTCCAGCAGTTAAACAGGAGACTAGAACTGCAAAAGAAAATATCAATGGTTGAATAAGTTCTGTGGGCCACATGTGTGTTTCACACCAGGATTCAAGAGACAAAGATTGAGTTCTACCAGCAAGTTTTTTTTTTTTTCCTTCCTTTTTCACAAGGCCAGTGATCACGGTTCCAGGTGGATGGATACAGAGTTGTTTGTGCATAACAATGAGGACTTTAGCACCCGAATGAATGTAATATGAGAGGAGTGTGAAGAAAGAAATAATACCAGCAATGGATCTGAAAGACAAAGCTAGCAAAATACTTGTGCAGCTAAAATAAAACACAAATACAGCCGTGACAAGTGAAAATTAGAACACTGCCTACAAAAGGCAACTTGGCAGATGACACTAGCTGGCTGATCACAGGATTAAAAAATGATGAGCCACCCAGTCTGCAACACACAAAAAGCCTCCAGCGTGAAAGTTTGAGTCAGAGCCCACACATCATGAAATTTTAAAACTATGGTCACACTACTCTTGTCATTAGCTAAAATAGAGGGCAAATCAGCACCAAGATTTGCTTCAGCCCTAGCAGCACAATATAAAACACAATTAAAATGTGGCTCACAGTTATTTATAAGCCACAAGCATTACAAAATAGAGGATCCTCATGATACAGTAAAAAACTACTTGTGAAAGGCAGTGCCCGATGCATAGGCATGTTAGGGACACTTCATCTTGCCTCAGTGACCGGAGGGCCGCAAAGAACAGATAGTTCGTTTCACTGACTGCGGCATATTCACTGTTACTTCTGACCTATGCTCTTCCCACAATTGCATAGATCTCTGCTACAATGCAGAGGGGACTTACTGCAAGGGAATAGCACACTGAATTACAACATGGATTATACAGGCATCCTTAACAGCCTAATCAGCCTGTTCATTGCCTCTTATCCCCACACACCCTGGAACCCAGCAAGTGAAACCTGCTTCCCCTACTGCTGAAGTGAGAACAGTTGGTCAGGTATAAGCTGGGTGTCTTTCTCAGCTGGGTACAAATGCTGCAGACTTTTAGGGAATCTGAGCAGATGAGAAACAGCGTGCCATGAACCCTTCCATTTCTTCCAATGCCTTCAGGATTGCAGTAAGCCCTGTGGAAAAAATGGAGTAATCAATGGGGACGAAAATCCAGAGGACATGGTTGAGGTTACACCATGGAACAGCCTCACTTCCCCCACCCCGTTTTGAACTATCGGTGTAAACCATGGTAAAATTGTAATCATCATCATCATCATCAGAGACTGATTATGACTTTCAGCGTTCAGTCTGGAGCATAGTACCTCTAATAAAATTCCTCCATGATCCCATATTCAATGCTAACATTGATGCCTCGTCTGATGTTATGCCTTTTACTTCAAAATCATTCGGCACCGAATCTAAGTACTTTCTTCTTGGTCTGCCTCGCCTCCTCTTACCCTCCGCTGCCAAGCTCATAAGTCTCATAGGTAACCTTGCTTCTCCCATGTGTGTAACATGACCTCACCATCTCAGTCTGTTTCATCTATGGTGTTCATTCCCAGTTTTTCTTTGATTACCTCATTATGGACACCCTCCTGCCATTGTTCCCATCTGTTAGTAGCTGCAATCATTCTTGCTACTTTCATATCTGTAACCTCTACCTTATGAATAAGGTAACCTGTATCCACCCAACTTTCACTCCCATACAACAAAGTTGGTCGAAAGATAGAGTGGTGCACTGCTAACTTAGTCTTGGTACTTACTTCCTTCTTGCAGAAGAGAGTAGATCTTAGCTGAGCACTCACTGCATTAGCTTTGTTGCACCTCAATTCCAGTTCTTTCGCTATGTTTCCATCCTGTGAGAAAATACATCCCAGGTACTTGAAACTGTCTACCTGTTCTAACTTTGTTCCTCCTCTCTGGCACTCAATCTGTTTGAATCTCTTTCCCACTGACATTACTTTCGTTTTGGAGATACTGATCTTCATATCATAATCCTTGCACCTCTGATCGAGCTCTGAAATATTAGTTTGCAACCTTTCAATCGAATCTGCCATTACAACTAAGTCATCTGCATATGCGAGACTGCTTACTTTGTTTTAACCTATTTTAATCCCGCCCTGCCAGTCTACTGTTTTCAACATATGATCCATGAATAGTATGAACAACAGTGTTTCTTTTTTGTGGTTTTAGAGTGCACAACTGCTACGGTCATTAGCGCCCAGATAAGAACAGAGATTCGGTAGATCTCGAAAAAATTGATAACTACCAGATAGAGTATCAAAAGAAGGCTAAAAACGAAAGATAAAAACAATTAAAAGGGTTAAATATCTTTTGATAGATTGGCCATGTTGATAAAATGCAAAACTCGAGCAGCTGCTCGTGTGTCATCAGCTAAAAGTTCCTCCAGAGTAGACAGAAAGTGAAATTAACACAAGACAGTAAAACATGTTGCACCATCGGCAATTTACTGCAGGAGCAGAGCGGTGCAGGGTCGGCGGTTAGCAAATGACGGTGGCTGAAACGGCAGTGACCAATCCGCAACTGGGCCAGGATGACCACCTCTCGCCGAGAGGGGCGTGAGGTGGTCTTCCAAGCGGTCGGGATTGGTTTTACAGTTCTCAATTTATTGTCGTGGAGTAAGAACCACGCTCTGTGCCAGGACGACACAATACTCCGGCGAAGAGCCCGTTGAACATCGTCCGATGGGATGCAAAAAGTAGCCATGCGAGGCAAAAGAGCTGCTGCCTTGGCTCCTATGTCGGCGGTCTCATTCCCAATCTGCTGTCATCTGCTACCAACTGGAGGGAGCGTTGGATCCGATACATGAGAGGATGAGTCAAGAGAGGGTCCTTAAGACTTGCAGGGCACTAAGGGGGTCCGAACAGATGGCATGAAAAGGATGGTGGCGGCGGCAGGTATATAAAACAGCCTGGTGGAGGGCAAAAAGCTCAGCCGTGAAATTCTAGCACCGGTCAGGGAGCTCGTATTGGAAACGGTTGTCCCCGACGATGAAGGCAGATCCGACACTGTCAGTGCTCTTGGAACCATCAGTGTAGATAAATATGGCATTATCGAACTGCAAACGGAGTTCGACAAGCCTCGAGCGGTATACCAAATCCGGGGTGCTCTCCTTGGGCAGCGAACTAAGTTCAAGGTGAGTGTGAACCTGGGCCTGATGCCACAGTGGCAATGAGCTCTCGCTCAACCTAAAGGTTGAAGGAAGGGTAAAATCGAGCCACTGAAGCAGGCAGCGAAACCGAACTCCAGGTGGAAGCAAGGCTATCACAGACAACTGATATTGGCGATCGAGTGAGTCGTCAAAAAATAATCAGTAAGATGGATGGTTGGGCATTGACCGCAAGTGGCATTCGTACTGACACAAGAGTATGTCACGCCGAGTGGTCAAGGGTAAAACAGCAGCATCAGCATACAGACTTTCAACAGGGCTGGTATAAAAAGTACCGGTCGCAAGGCGTAATCCCCGATGGTGAATAGAGTTGAGACGGTGGAGGATTGACGGCCGTGCAGAAGAGTATACAAGGCTTCCGTAGTCGAGCTTCGACTGACACTGAGAACATTTAGGGATTGGGCACAACAGGCAGCCAGGTAAGACACGTGTGGGGACCAGCAAAATTTATGATCCAGCATGAGTCCCAAGAATTTCATTTTCTCCATGAAAGGGAGAGCTACGGGGCCAAGATGTAGAGATGGTGGAAGACATTCCTTGTATCTCCAGAAGTTTATACACACTGTTTTCCCAGTGGAGAAGTGGAAGCCATTTGCAATGCTCCAGGAATATAGGCGGTCAAGACAGCATTGAAAACAACGCTCCAAGAGACACGTCCACTGTGCACTGCAATAAATTGCAAAATCATCTACAAAAAGGGATCCGGAAACGTCGACTGAAAGGCAGTTTACGATCAGATTGATTGTAGTGGCAAAAAGAGCCACGCTCAAGACGGAGCCCTGTGGCACCCTATTCTCCTGGCAAAAGGTATTTGACAGAACAGAGCCCACCCGTACCCGGAACTTGGGATCCGCCAAAAACGCTTGAATAACGAGAGGGAGGCGGCCACGAAGGCCCCATGTGTACAATGTGCGGAGAATGCCCGCCCTCCAACAGGTATCATAAGCCCTCTCTAAGTCGAAGAACACTGCTACTGTTGGACGCTTCCTTAAAAAGTTATTTATCATAAAGGTCGGCAAGGTGACGAGGTGATCAGCAGCAGAGCGGTGTCTGCAAAAACCACATTGGATATTAGTCAGGAGGCATCGAGATTCGAGGAGCCAGACTAACCAAGCATTAACCATGCGTTCCATCACCTTACAGACGCAGCTAGTAAGAGAAATAGGGTGATAACTTGATGGAAGATGTTTGTTCTTCCCTGGTTTGGGGATGGGGACAACAATGGCTTCACGTCAACTTGTGGGAACCTGACCTTCATTCCATATGCGATTATAGGTGCTAAGTAGGAAACACTTGCCTGCAAGAGAAAGGTTATTCAGCATCTCAATATGGATGGAATCGGGCCCGGGTGCAGAAGATCATGATAGGGTGAGAGCACGGTCTAGCTCCTGCATGGTGAAGGAGATATTTTAACTTTCACGGTTAAAAGAGTGGAAAGAAGGCAGCCGTGCCGCCTCTACCTGTTTGCGAGGGAGGAAGGCAGGTGGTAACGGGCAGAGCTCGAAGCCTCCGCAAAGAAATGGCCCAATGCGTTGGAAACATCAACAGGGTCCACAAGGACTGCGTTCTTGACGGTCACGCCAGAAATCGGGGAGTGGACCTTTATGCCGGATAAATGGCGTAGGCCACCCCAGACAGCCGAGGAGGGAGTAAAGCGGTTAAAAGCACTGGTAAAAGCAATCCAGCAAGCTTTTTTGCTGTCGTTTATAACACGCCGACATTGCTCTCGCAGTCGTTTATAGTTGATACTATTCTACAATGTTGGGTGGCGGCGGAAGGTGTGTAAAGCACGGCGCCAGGCTCTAAGAGCGTCACGGCAGGCTACAGTCCACCAGGGGACCAGGACGCGACATGGAGAAGAGGATGTATGAGGTATGGAATGTTCGGCAGCTGTGAGAATAACCTCTACGAGGTATTCGACCTGAATGTCACAGCTGGAAAAGTCCTGATTGTGAAAAACTGCCATGGAAGAATAAAGCCCCCAGTCGGCTTTAGGTATGTTCCAACTGGTGGGACGAGGAGATAGGGAATGATGCAGGAAGTGGATGACACAAGGAAAATGGTCACTCGAGTACGTGTCAGAAAGTGCATACCACTCAAACCGACCGGCAAGCTGAGGAGTGCATATTGCGAGGTCTATATGGAAATAAGTGTGTGTTGTGTCTGAAAGGAAGGTCGGTGCACCGGTGTTGAGGCAGTCAAGATTGAGGTGTTGGAGAAGGTCCACCAAAAGGGAGCCTCTCGGAGAAGGTGCCGGAGAGCCCCGTAGGGGGTGGTGGGCATTAAAGTCACCTACCAACACGAAAGGTGAAGGGAGCTGGTCAACAAGGTGTAGCACGTCCGCCCTAGTAAGGGCGGACGATAATGGCGAATAGATATTACAGAGGGAAATGGAAAAGGTGGATAGAGTGTTGCGGACGGCAACTGCCTGTAGGTGAGTATGCAATGAAATGGGATGGTGATAGACGTCGTCCTGAATGAGCATCAGAACCCCTCCATGGGCTGGGATACCTTCCACAGGTGGCAGGTCGAAACGCACAGAGGTGTAGTGGGGGAAGTCTGCACAATCACTTGGACGTAACTTAGTTTCTTGGAGACAAACTAGAAGCGGGTAGTGCAATCAAAGGAGTAGTTTTGATTGGAACGAAAGCCGCGAATATTCCATTGAAGGAGCGCCATGATAAAAAAATAAGAGAAGAAAGGAAGATAAAAGGGAACAAGCAGGTGGGGTCACCTCGACGGCCGCTGAGGATCGGACTTCGAGGGAGCACTACTGTCGCCATCTAGAGGCAGAGAGTCATGTTCCATAGGTTCAACTGATACATATGCCACCTTCCCGAGTTTATCAGGAGGGGGCAGCTTCCGCTACCGGTAAAATGCCGGTTGCCCGGCTAACAGTAGTGTGTCCCGGCGAGACAGAAGATGACCGGGGCCGACTACTGTTGGGTGGCGTGACGGATGGGTCACGCCTCGGCGGGGATGGAGAGGAACTCTTTTTTTTTTTTTTTTTTTTTGGCTCTTCTGGAAGAGTGATGGTGAGAAGAGGCAGTTGACAGTTGAGAAGCCTGAGAATGCAGAAAATCTTCATGGACGGGTTCCTTTTTCAAAGTCCGGGCATCTTGTTTAGGTACACGCGGTTTACTAGATGTTGACGAAGATTGAACTTTAGAAGCAGCGGGAGGAAGTGGGGACGTGGAACGGGCAATCTTCAGGTTGGCCGATTGCACAACTGTGTCAGCGAAAGTGAAATCACAAGTCTGGGTACTTGAATCCTTAGTAGGTCGAGTGGAGGTGAGGACCTTACTGTATGTGCCCGCTGGGAGGACAGTGGGCTTTCGACTCGCCAACAACTTTCGAGCGGCCGATGTTGAGACCTTTTCCGTGACCCAAATTTGCTGAATGACCTTTTCATCCTTATAAACAGGGCAGTCCCGAGAGAAAGCCGCATGGTCACCGTTGCAATTAAGGCAGTGAGGGGACGGAGGTGGGCAATCCCCCTCATGGGCGTCCCTACCACAAGTGACATTTTGCTGCATTAGGGCAAGATTGATGGGTGTGGTTGTATCTGTGGCATTGGAAACAGCGCGTTGGGTTTGGTACATAAGGGTGGACGGAGATAACTTCATACTCTGCTTTGACCTTGGACGGGAGTTCAACTCTGTCGAACGTCAAAAACACAGTACGAGTTGGTGTCAGCTGGTTATCTACCTTTTTCAACACCCTATGAACGGCTGTTACACCCTGATTGGACATATAGGTTTGTATGTCTTCGTCAGACAACCCGTCAAGGGATCTCGTGAAAACTACTCCCCGTGACGAGTTGAGCATGCAATGCGCTTCTACCTGGACAGGAAATGTGTGTAGCAATATAGTCCGTATTAGTTTTTGCGCCTGGAAGGCACTGTCCGCTTCCAGCAACAATGTTCCATTGCACTGACGCGAACAGGTCTTAACAGGGGGTACGTACGTGCCGTACTTGTCTACCCGGGGTGGGGAATTACGCGTTACCCCGTCACCTGCTACGCATGATAATGCGTGGGTCGGCCTTCAGACATGCACAGGGAGGAAAGAAGAAGAATAGAGGAAGTGAAGAGAAAGAAGTGTCTCAAACGCCGAAGCGGAGACTAATGAGGAGGAGAGAAAGGCTAGGAAAGTACAGCAAGGAGAGAAAGATGGAAGTAAAGGTTAGGAAAGGAAGAAACCAAGGAAAAAGAAAGACTAGGACAGGAAACCACCTTGACTCACAAAAGACACCCGTCTCCGGGCGAAGGCATGAACCGGGAGGGAAAGTGAAGCAGCCTGGGGCGGAAAAAAGGCTGCCTCAGCTCGGGGCCCCGTGCGCGCCACACACGTACCCACAAAAGAGCTGTGGGACCCCGGGGGGGGGGGGGGGGGGGGACCACACTGGTGACAGGTTAAAGCCTTGTCTTACCCCTGAAACTACCCTGAACCATGAGCTTAATTTGCCAACTACTCTAACTGCTGACAGACAGTCTATGTAAAGACTTAATTGCCTGCAGAAGTTTGCCTCCTATACCATAATCCTGAAGAACTAACAGTAGCTTGCTCCTAGCAAGACGGTCATATGCCTTTTCCAGTTCTATGAAACATAGATACAATTCCCTGTTCCACTCGTAGCACTTTTCCATCACCTGACGTAGGCTAAAGATCTGGTCCTGACAGCCTCTAAGAGGCCTAAACCCACACTGATTTTCATCTAACTTGTTCTCAATTAATACTCGCACTCTCCTTTCAACAATACCTGAGAATATTTTGCCTACAATGCTAATTAAGGAGATACCTCGATAGTTGTTGCAGTCTTTTCTGTTTCCACGTTTGAAAATTGGCGTGATTACCGCTTTCGTCCAGTCAGGCGTAACTTGTCCCGATTCCCACGCCTTTTCAATTATCCTGTGTAACCATTTGAGACCTGATATTCCACTGTATTTGACGAGCTCCGGCTTAATTTCATCCGCCCTAGCTGCTTTGTTGCACTGTAATCTACTGACCATTTTCTCCACTTCCTCAAATGAGATCCTGTTTACATTGTTGTTCCTATCCCATTCTACCTGAGAATCTGACAATCATTGAACATTTCACCTACATTGAGTAATTCTTCAAAGTATTCCCTCCATCTGCTCAAGGCATCCACAGGATTGACTAGCAGCTTTCCTGACCTGTCCAAAACACTTGTTAATTCCTTCTTCCCTCCCTTTCGAAGATTGCTAATTACGCTCCAAAATGGTTTTCCCGTGGCTTGACCCAGAGTTTCTAGCTTGTTTCCAGAGTATTTCCGTGATTTCTGCTTAGAGTCTGCAATTCTCCGTTTGGCTTTGTTTCTTTCTTCAACATAACTTTCTCTGTCTGCCTGATTTATAGTATGGAGCCATTTTTGAAAAGCCTTCTTTTTCTTTTTACAGGCTACCTTGACTGTGTCATTCCACCAAACTGTCTGCTTCTTCTTGCCTTTACACACTACTGTTCCAAGACATTCTCTAGCTGCTTCCAGTAGTGTGTCCCTGTACCTTGACCATTCCTCTTCCAGTGACTGTAAATCATTACTTTCAACTAACTGGTACCTTTCCGAGATCATTGTTATGTATTTTTGCCTAATGTCCTTGTCTTGAAGCTTCTCCACTCTTATCCTTCTATACATGGACCTGACTCTCTGCTCTTTGGCCTCACAAAACCAATTTCACTGCAGATTAAATAATGATCAGTATCATCAAAGAACCCCCTGAAAACACGGGTGTCCTTGACTGTCTTCCTGAATTACTGGTCTGTTATTATATAGTCAATGATAGATCTGGTTCCCCTTCCTTCCCAAGTATAGCGGTGAATGTCCTTATGCTTAAAGAAGGAGTTTGTGATAACTAAGCCGATACTGGAACAGAAATCCAAGAGCTGTTTTCCGTTCCTGTTGGCCTCCATATCCTCTCCAAACTTACCCATAACCTTTTCATAACCTTCTGTTCGATTTCCTATCCTGGCGTTGAAATCACCCATGAGTAAAACACTATCCTTATCCTTCACTCTAACAACTATATCACTAAGTGTGTTGTAAAATTGGTCCATTCACAGGGTGAATACACTGCCACAATCCTAATTTTCTTGCTGGAGATGGCCAAATCTATCCACATCAGTCGTTTATTTACATACCTTATTGCAATTATGCTGGGTTCGATTGCTTTCCTGATGTAAAATCCTACACCCCACTGTGCTCTTCCCTCCCGACAGGTAGACCTTGTATTCTCCGACGTCCTCTTTCTCTTCCCTTACTTTAACGTTACTAACAACTAAAACATCTAACCCCACCTTACTTGAAGCCTCCGCCAGCTCTACCTTCTTCCCATTGTAATCCCCATTGATATTAATAGCTCTCCATATCATTCCAGATCGTTTGCCAAGTCGTATCAGAGGAGTCCCTGGTCTGTCAATTAGAGGTGGGACTCCATCACCTCCAAAGGTCCGAGGCATTTTGCTCTGATTGTTGCCAGCGGGATATTGAAGTACCTGGGAAGCAGGTTGCTAGCCTTACTTGCCCAGGGCCCCACTGGGTTTTACCCCTAACGGTTGAGGGACTGACTGGAGGATTTGGTAGTCTTTGCCGTCTGAGCACAAAGGTGGTCACGACTCAGAATATGTCCGAGATTCCCAACTTTATTCCAAAGTAACTGGTACCCCAACTGTTAGGACCACTTACTTGGCCACTCATACGTTGCCCTTGGTTCATGAACTAGGACGACTACAGGAGCCCACACCATGAAAATTGCAATTTTCATCTAAAATGTAAGAAAATAGACTGAAATGTAAAACCAGACACACACTCTTTCTTCAAATGTGTCAATTCTAAAGTTAATCTGGATCTCTACAGTGTCAAGATGGGCATTTACTCCAACCTCAACGTCAAATATTAAAATCAGGCAAACCTATTTCTAAAATGCAGTCCTTCACATTTATACCAAAACACCCTATTGCTCTTTGCCAATTACAAAACAACACTTCCACAGGAGTCTGAGCAACAGTATTGGTTGCATGTGTATAGGGAGCAGATATTGTTTTATACACTTGGTTGACCATGAATAGCTGTCGCCTAACGTAGAGTGGTGGTTCAGCAACCTCAGTATAGAGGCTCAGTATTGGACTTGCTCTAATGCCACAGTGGCCAACCAAGTTCCTTCATGGAACACCACATCTAACATCTTGTTTAAAGATGACCATGAAAGACCATACTCTGTGCTCTCATAATCAAGCCAAGATCACACATAGGCTCTATTAAATTGAAGCAGACACGTCTCATCTGCTCCCCTTGAACTGGGGGCCAAGACATTTTAAAAGACTGAGCAACTTTGGGCACAGTCATTTCAAGTCTAAGGCGTGGTAGCATATCAGTTTGGAGTCAAATATGAGGCCCAAAAACTTCATGGTCTCTCTCTCTCTCTCTCTCTCTCTCTCTCTCTCTCACACACACACACACACACACACACAGTCTTTCCTGCCATTCATCCAACCTTGCAACTTTTTTTTTTTTTTTTTTTTGCCCTTACAAGTCTGAAAGAACAGCAGAAGACAGAAGTCATCAATAAATAATGAACACTAAACAGCACTTTTACAATGCATGTAAGACTGTTGATTGCTATGGCAAACAAAGCCGAACTTCAAACACTACTCTAAGAGACACTGTTCTCCTGCTTATAAAAAAAATCAGAATGTGCTTCAACTAGATATCTAAAATAGCACAGAGAAAGAAAGGAGCAAATAAAAATTCCAAGGTAACAACAAAATAACCCCAATTGTTAAATTGAGTGAGGGTTAAATGACTCCAAGAAGCATTGTAGGCCTTCTCAATGTCAAAAAATATACCTAGGAGGTAATGCTGTCACAGGAAAGCCTGTTGAATAGCTGCCTCCAGGAAGGCCAGGTTATCAAAAAATGGAACGATATCTCCTGACCCCAAATTGAAAGTGACTAAGGAGCTGTCTGTATTCTAACATCCAGGCAAGGTGGTGGTTAATCATCCATTCTAAGGTCTTTCCCACACATCTAGTGAGGGTAATACTACAATAAATACTAGGGGTTGTGGAGTCATTGCCAGGCTTTAAGAGAGGAATTGAAATTGTTTCATGCCAAGTCAGGAAAGTGAGTGGACACCCAAATCACACTAGTCAAAATAATTAGATCAGTTGAGATATCTAGGTTATGAAGTAATGTCATCAGCAGAATGAACAACAAAAGATTAGATTAGATGTACTTTTTGTTCCCTTATATCCAAATTGAGGAAATCTTCTAGGATGTAGAACATGTCAGAACAAAATACACAACATATACTTACAAAAGGAGAGCATGTGTGTTAATGTACCTTCCACAGATCCCAAATGTAATTGCCCTTGTGGATGTGGAATTGGTCAGGAAAACAATTATCTTATGAGTTTTATATCCTATAAAATGTAAATATTCTTTACTACTTACTAATGTGCTAGGTGCATATTACAATTATTAGCATATATATTTTTTTTAATTTTTTTTAAAATTCTTTTTAATTTTTACAACACTGATTTACAATGATCACATTACTGCACAAAACATTTACTGAAGTATTCATATTATTTAAAATTATAATATGAATATTTTTATTATATAAAATAACTTACATCAATCATTTCTGGTAAGAAATTCATCAATGGAATAGAAGGTGTTGGCCACCAAAAAATCCTTTAGACTCTTTTCAAACTGTACTTTATTGTGAGTTAATTTTTTTATGACTTCTGACATGTTATTGAAAATGTGTACTGCTGAATATTGGACACCTTTCTGAGCCAAAGTAAGTGACTTTAAATCTTTATGCAAGTTATTGTTGTTTCTAGTGTTGATCCCATGGACTGAGCTTTTGGTTTGAATAAAAGATATATTTTTAACAACAAATTTCACTAGAGAACAAATGTATTAGGAAGCAGTAGTAAGTATCCCCAGTTCCTTAAATAGCCCTCTACATGATGTTCTTGAGTCGACACCACAAATGATCCATAACCCATGTTTTTGTGCTTTGAAAACTTTTGGTTGGCCTGATGAGTTGCCCCAGAAAATAATCCCATATGACATTATGGAGTGAAAGTATGCATTATATGCTAGCTTTTTTTATTTTTATATCCCCTATATCTGAAAACATTCACATTGCAAACTGGGACTTGTTTAGGCGCTTCAGCAGTTCTGTAATATGCCTTTCCCAGTTAAATTTATTATCCAGCAGTAATCCTAAGAATTTGACACTTTCAACTTCTTCTATTTCCTTGTTGTCGTACTCTAGGCATATACGGGCAGGAAACCTTTTACAAGTCATAAACTGCATACAGTGTGTTTTTTCCATGTTTAGCGACAGAGAATTGGCTAAGAACCATTTATTAATGTCCATGAAAATTTCATTGGCTGATCTTTCTAAGGCTATATTTGATTTACTATTTATTGCAATGTGTGTGTCATCTGCAAATAAAACAAACTTGGCATCCGATAATGTTGATGATGATGTAGTAAGTATTTTCATGGGAGGGGGGGGGGGGAGTAGTACAGTGGGGAAGCCAGTGGGCATTGTGGTGAGGTTCTCTCCTGGAACTGTAGGCTTTGCAGCAGGAATAAGATGATAGAGGAGCAGGAGTGTTTGATCTGCACCCTTCAGGTGCAGTTGAAAAACTGCTGAAGAGGAACTAGGTAGGTTTAGGAGGGGAAGGGGGCTGGGGACTGGGAACTGGCAGTTGGCAAGAAGGTAGCTAGGAGGAGGTATTCAGATAGCTTCATGTTGCAAGTTGCAAATAGGTTTGACCAACTGTCAGAGTTGAGTGGAGACAAACGTCCTGTAGCTGTAGGTGTAGGTGTAGGAAGTACACAGCAGACTTCAGCTGTTAGGAAGCTGAAATTTGTAGAGGGCTCTTAGGAAGAAGAAGGTTCTGCTGCTAGGCAGTTCTCATAGCAAAGGTGTTGGCCAACATTTGCAGGAAGTACTTGGGAGTGAGTACCAGGTCACCAGCATAGTGAAGCCTAGTGCAGGGTTAGCTCAGGTCACTTGTAACATAGGGGACTTATGTAGGAATTTCTCAAAAGAGGATCAGGTAGTTATAGTGGGTGGGGCCGGGAATAGTCTTGATCGGGACAGGAAATATGATATAGGTGGTGATCTGGAAAGGATAGCAACTCAAACTGGTGGAACGAATTTGCATTTCGTTTCGTGCAGCTGTTTCAGCGTCATGATAGGCCTTGTCTTAATACAGCTGTCAGCTGTGTTAACATGGGGCTTGAGAAGGCACTGATGATGGAGGGCATAGATCACATTGCAGTGGTGTCAGTTGAGACTATCCAAAGGTCGGATTTTATTAGGCACGGTCTGCACCTCAATAGGTATGGGAAGGGGAGGTTGGCAAAGCTCATAGGTGCATAGATGACAGTGCAGTAGGGGGTGGGGGTGTCACTCATGGAAAAATTCCTGTAGTCTGGGAATTTTGACTTTGGCGTCACAATACATTTTTTCTTTAATGTCGTTTGTTGTTAATAATATCAGCTTATTCCCACGAGTTAGTAGCTTTCACTCGGT
This sequence comes from Locusta migratoria, assembly GCA_026315105.1. Classification (NCBI taxonomy): domain Eukaryota; kingdom Metazoa; phylum Arthropoda; class Insecta; order Orthoptera; family Acrididae; genus Locusta; species Locusta migratoria. Next base: position 821,265 of record CM048755.1, on the reverse strand, counting down.
GAATACTAGACAGAAGTCTAATCTACATTTGCATCACACCACCTTAACATTTGTGCAGAAAGGGGTACAGTATTCTGCGGCATCCATTTTCAATAAGCTGCCGCAAGAACTACAGAATCTTAGCACTAATCCACACGCTTTCAAATCTAAACTGAAGAGTTCTCATGGCTCACTCCTTTTATTCTGTCGAGGAACTCCTAGAAAAGTTAAACAATTAAGCTAAATCATTTTATTTCTTTATTAATTCTCTTCACTTTGTCTTAAGATTGTTGTGTGTAAAGGACTACTAAAATTTTTTCTATTACCATTCTTGTGTAACAATGTATTGACTTGTTCCATGACCATGGAGTCTCACTCCTCAATTGGGTCCTATGGAACAGAAAAAATCAAACAATAATAAATAAATAAAAAGGTCATTGATATATGCAAGAAAAACCAGGGGGCCTATGATAGAACATTGGGGGACCCCACATGTTATTAGTTCCCAATTTGATGAGGCCTGATAGTTCAGTACACCTCTCTTTACTATTGACACCCTTTGTTTCCTATTAGAGATATACGATTTGAACCATTCTGCAGCACTTACTTTTACACCGTAATATTCTAATTTGCTCAAAAGTATATTGTGATTTGCACAGTTAAATGCCTTTGACAGGTCACAGAATATACCAGTGGCATGTAATTTATCGTCTAATGAATTAAGTACATTCTCACTGTATGTGTAGCTAGCCTTATCAATATCAGAGCCCTTTAGAAACCTGAATTGTGACATGGTTAATAGTTTATTAGTGGTAAGGTTCTTAAGAAGATGACTGTACATTGTCATTTCTAAAATTTTTGAGAATGCAAGCAAAAAGTGAAATTGGACGGAAATTTGATGGAATTTCTTTATCTCCTTTCTTATGTAATGGCTTAACTTCAGCATATTTCAAACATTTAGGAAATGTTCCACTGATAAAAGACTGGTTACACAAGTAACTTAAAATATCACTAAGCTCCGAAGCACACTTTTTAATCAAATTTGTTGATATATTATCATAGCCACTGGAATTTTTTTTTATTTTAAGGATTTTATGGTGGACATTATTTCTAGTGGTGTTTTGAGTGTCATTACTGCAGTTATTTGTAGTCACAGGTGTGAGAGATTCCATTGCAGCAGTTACTGACCCTGATAATCCCATATTTTCATTAATAGTTAAGAAATGCTTGTTGAAAATTGCAGCAACACTGCACACATCCATTACTTTTGTGTCATCTACTCTTAATGCTATGTGCTCCTCTTCGTATCCGGTTCTACCAGTGCCTACTTTACTATATCCCATATTGACTTTATTTTGTTGTCCGATAGGCCTATCCTATTCTGATAATGAATTTGCTTTGATGTCAGTATTACTGTCTTCAATATCTTGCAGTATATTTGTAATGATCTAAAGCTTTAACATCTGAACTGTTTCTAATTGATAGGTATAGTTTCCTTTTTGTGTTACAGGAGACCTTTATTCCTCAGGTAATCCTGGTTTCTTTGTAGACTTTGGCCTAATCTGTTATTTTTGGGGGAAAGTAGTTTTCAAATAAATTGAGGACATTATTTATGAAAGTGTTTTATTTCTCATCCATACTATTAGCACTGTAGACATCACTCCAATTCATGCCTTTGAGCAGTTTTCTAAAATGATCAATTTTCCCTTACTGACTACCCTCAAACTCAGATTTGATAGATTTTATATTCTGATCAGTATTAATATCTAGTAAAAGTAGCTGCATGTCATGGTCTTAAAGGTTGCTTATTATTGGTTTTATAATTTAATTTTGATCATTTGACATTTCTATAAAGGTATAATAAATGGCTGCCTTTGAGCCCTTAGCTATCTTAGTTGGAAAATTAACAGTATGAATTAGATTGAATGACAATGCTACTGACTGCAATAATTTCTTACTGGGAGAGTTTTCAAGGAAGTCTACATTAAAATCACCAGCCAACACTAATTATTTCTTTCTTGTTATCAAATAAGCCAACAAAGCTTCAAAGTGATTTATGAACAAATTAAAGTTACCATTTGGTACTCTGTACACAGTTATTATTATAAATGATTTATTATGAAATTCTGCTTCTGTTGCACATGCTTCAATATGCTGCTCTAAACAAAATTTATGAATGTATACAGTATTAAATTTATAACAATTTCTAAAGAGTGTGGCAACTCTTCCATCTTCCATTTCCACTCTCCAAAAGTTGGAAGCTAACCTAAATCCTGAAATACTTGGCAAATCTATACCAGTGGTCACACGATGTTCAGAGAGGTAGATTATGTCGACTGGGTTGGATGACTAATTCATCAATACATATAAGTAGTTCATTTATTTTGCTTCTTAGCCCTCTAATATTTTGGTGCAGTAAAGATAATTTACATTTTACTTCGACTGTTACAAAACTGGGTGGAGATAAAATTTCTGATAATTGCTGATGATTTTTTAACTAACAGCTGTGTTTGCTGATCTGATATGTCAGAGTTATGCTGTTTAGTTGCTTTATTGAACTGAAGGTTTGTTTCAATATTGGCATCTCTTAGATCTTTACTTCTTTTTGTCCTTTCTATCCTAAAAAAGGAACTGCTCAGACATTTTACCAGTCATGTCCGTGCCTCCCCCCCCTCCCCTTAAGTTTCCTGCTATTAGACAGTTTACCCTTCCCTTTCCTATTGAGATGTAGGTCATGTCTAGTATAATCTCACCTACTGAGTGAATCAACAGGAACCACACCAATGTGTGACCCCGCACCTGATCCAAGCAGCTGTTCCAACTGCAAATTAACTCTCCTAATAGAAGAGTTCAAATGAGGTTGGTCATGGCACTCCAGAACAGACACGAACTCAACACTAGTATGCTTTGATGTTGATGCCATCTTTGCCAGGTCACACCCTATGTTGAACTCTGGATCTCCGTCAATACTGTTCACCGGACCACCCACAATAACCAAGGTGTTCTCCTTGGTGAAAGTTTTACACAGTGAACCTAAATCCTCTGTCACCTGACGCAGGCCAGCACTTGGTTTGAAGAAACTTGTGACCTGGTATTCTGTTCCTAATTCATCCTGCAAGAGTTGGCCCACACCTCGGCATGTGAGCTGCCCAATAACAAAACTTTCTTCCTTTTTGCTGATTTCCCAACATTCTTATTCAAATTCATGTTGAAAGTTCGTTCAGCCCTGTCTACGTCTACTTCTGTCTGAGGCTCATCAGTTTCTAACTGAAGCAACAGGTCAAACTTATTTTTTTTACATTCGCCACAAAACTGTATGAGTTCTGGCCCTTTTCTTTCCAAATGTTGCCACTTCCCACCTCTGATTACCCTTCTCCCTCTTTAACCTGTTCAGCGTCTATCAGTTCTACAGAGCAGAGACAACAACATTATGGCAACTGAGATAGTGGTATTAACACAAAGTGGCTGCAGAGGGGGTTGGCGTTGCCTAGTGTTTACTCTACCAAATGAATTAAACATGTAGTAGGGTTCATATAGTGTAGTGAGCAATTAGTACAATGCAATGACGTCACTTACCTGAAGCTATGGCATGGAGAGCCATAGGAAGGTTGGAAGCAGGACAGACACAGAGGGAGCTGACTGCAGTTATTTGAGTGTCCCTAATGTAATTTCCAGGACCTGGACACAATTTCAGACAACCAGAACTCTTAAAAGAAGGCAATGCCAAGGCTATCCACAGATAACATCGGCAAAAGATGACCGTTATCTCCTGTTAACAGCCGGTCGAGGCAAGAGGCTGAATGCAACTAAGTTGTGGTGCACCCTCCAAGCAGCAACAGAACACACAATATCAACACAAACAGTCTGCAGTTGGCATCAGGAATGTGGCCTCTACATACAGAGGGGTATGATGTGTCCCCCATTATAACCACAAGACAGTTTAGCCCACAGAAACTGGGCAGAAGAACATTAGGATTGGATTCGAAATGAATTGAGCCGGGTTTTGTGGACAGTCAAGTCAAGATATTGTGTTTAGCCGGTCAATCATCACTCCCTCATTTGGAGAGGTTGTGGAACTCTGAACCTGATTAGGAGCAGGGAAAATCATAATGGTGGTGGATGAATGGTGTGGGTGGGAGTGAGTACTGGCGGACATACGGACCTCTACGTTGTTCAGAATGGTACTTTGACTGTTTACAGGTAGAGAGATGACATCCATCCACTTTTTGTTGTGCCTTACTCTGGTGTCATAGGAAATGGGTTCCTTCTAGGTCACCAGACTGGGCACCTTCCTCTTCTCCCATATATCTTCCTGACTGTTTCCCATACTTTGAAGCTTGTGGTGGAATGATTAAAGGCATTTAGAAACCATTGCCACGATCATTTCTTGCTACCTCAAATAGTTTGGTGACTTTTGCCCTCACCATGCAAGAGGCTGCAAGATTCTCTGCAGTTGACCAGCTTTTGAAACTACACAGAGCTGCACGCCTCGTCCTTATCTGTGTAAGGTGGTCTTCAAGAGCCCCTTCATAGTATACATCATGTAAAGGCAGATACAGAGAGAATATATACAAACACCAAAACTACTTATAGGTTTGTGTTGAGAGAGGGATTCAGAGATGCAGGCTGTGTTGACAAAACTAGCCATTTCTCTAGCTCACTCTCCACTAATGTGGAGATTGCAACCACATGTAGTAGAACCCCATTTTTACACTTTTTGTGGGACTTTAAAGAAAATGGTGTAAAATGCGGGGAACTAACAGTAAAATTTGATCACTGGATCATCCTTGCATTTTCATAGTTTACGTATGATATATGTATGTAATAGGCATAAAAATATTCGCCAGAAAGTATGTTATAAAGGTTATCTGAATTTTGTACTATTTTAAGCACCAAGTGGAAATTTGAACTGGTAACTTTATAGGAAGTAGAACTTTTTGTCGTAATTTCATTCCTTATAATCAACTTTGTCAGCAAGCCTTTAACTGGCAGTCATTATTTAAGTAATGAAACATTGCAAAAGTTACTGTTCAAAGTGTAAAGACAGTAAAACCCTGTTTTCACATTCCCAGATTTTGTTTTCCCGCCATTTACACCATTTTTTGTTGGTCCCATCAAATTTCCTATGTTCACTTTTGCATAAACATATTTACACTTTTCCCCACATTTTACACTTTTTGAAACCACATTTGTGAACGGAAAAATTGACATTATTGACAAATTGACACTTCCATGCTTTTGCCTTAAAAAAATAGTGTTTATAAACATTAGGCAGTCAAGTTTCTTGACACTTTGCATTTATTCAAACGTATATTTCGCGTGTCGTCGTTTGCAGTACGCGCCTAGTATCCTTTTGATGTGGTAGCTGATGGAAGTATAGTATTCCCCCCCCCCCTCCTCCACCCTCCACCACCACCACCACCACCACCACCACCACCACTCCATCCGACAAATTGTGTGTGTAGCACTACCCAACCAACTTCCTGCACAGCGAAAACAAAAACAGTTTGATAAACAGACACCAGAGAACAGAGAGGCACTGCAATCGCTGCATACAGTTGGTTGTAACGTGTGAAGCATGGTGTGTAAACTGCTTCGAATTTGGTTGGTTGGTGGACGATAAATCTAAATGTCTGTAGGGATCTTCAGCCACCGTACCGATTGTTAGCTTGGCTTTGTTTACGCAATTGGTAGTTTTTCTTGCTTTGCAATATGCATTTCAAGAATTTATTCTTGTTGTGGAATGCAAATATTTAAGTATTGTTTGTGACATTTTATAAACGGTGAGACTGACGGATTGCTTGTGTATGCTTTTCTGCACACTGAAGGGGGCACAATACATTATAACCTCATAAAAGTGATAATAGTGCAAGATGGTTATACTATGCAAACATCACAAAAATACGTACGCATATATTTGTACTCTAGAGTGTGAGTAAATTATCGAATATCGTCATGCAAAACATTGAAAAATACAAAAAGAAAGGAAATTGTGCAGTTTTACTACATAATTAATTAATGCTGGTTAAAGGCTTGCTGACTAATTGCAAATGATGAATGAAATTACATCAAAAATTTCTACTTCCCATAGAATTACCAGTTCCCTGGCGCTTAAAATGGTAAAAATTTGAATAACATTTATTATATAAGAAACTTACTGGTGAGTATTTTGATGACTATTATGTACATATATCACAAACTATGAAAACTTAAGAGTGATGTTGTTGTAATTCAGGTGTTTAAGGGGGACAAAACTACAATGGTCATCGGTCCCCCATTCCATCTCTAACCGTAAAAAATAAAACCGCGGACGTCAAAGGACTGCGCCCAGAGTTCAAGTTTACAAAGTGGAGACCATAAAACATCAACAAAATGGACAAGAAACTAAAACAGAGACGATCACACAAAGACACCTTACAACAAAGAAGACGATGTCAGTGGTTGGCCGACCATTGGAGTAATAAAGGAAAATTCATCCACATGGCAGCACAAGGAAAAGTCATGTTAGAGACTGATAAAAACCACCTGCTCAAATAAAACTTAAAACTGAATTTGCTGTTGAAGCATCGTCACATAAAACATCTGATAATACATCAGGGATGTTAAAACTATGCCGCAAGGTGTGGACTACTACCAAGATGTGGACTACTGTCAAACAGGAGCCACACTGACACTGGGGTGGGTCCTCACCACGAAGGAGATGTCTGTGGGTGAGCCACGTATGGCCAATGCGGAGTCTACACAGCACCACAGAATCCCGGTGAGAGGCCCGTATGGAGTATCGCCACGCGACCGTGGTCTCCTTGACAACCCGGAGCTTGTTGGGTGTGTTCAGGCTACACCACTCAGCATGCCAACGCTGATGTACCTGGTGGTGCAACAATGACCGGAGATCAGAAGCCAGGAGGCCGATCTCCAGAATGGATGCACTGACAGCCTGCTTGGCAAGTCTGTCAACACGTTCATTTCCTGGAATACCCACATGACCCGGAGACCAGATGAACAACAGGGGAGGCCGCGGGTAACACTAGTCCAGAGCTATAAGGCTGCTCAGGGAGTCACTGCAAATAACAAAAGACCCACCTGTGCAGGGCCGGATATGCACGAGAGCTCTGTGAATGGCCACCAGCTCTGCAGTGTAAACAGAGTGCTGTTCCACATGGTCACCATGAATATATTATTGTTGTTGTTGTTGTTGTTGTTGTTGGGTTTTGGAAGGGACTAAACAGCGACGGTTATCAGTCCCTTGTTCCAGTCAGAGAGATAAAACCTTTTTTTTTAAGCGATCCGAAGTAAATGCTTTACCAAGTCAAAGTTTAAAACTTAGAGACTAAGATAAAGAAAGGCTACGATTATAAACGAAGAAGGGTTAAAACAGCTGAAACAGTACAAGAGTGTTTTTGCTGGGTGGTTACAAGGATATAAGGAACACACCCAGCCACTCTGGAACATGTTAAAACCACCTACCTAACAGACTTAAGCAGGTGGAGGACAGAGCAATGACAAACACAAACGTTAAATGGACTTGTAAAGTCCACATTCACGCATAAAATTTAAAACAGAGTCAACCGTGGAGGTGTTGTCAGCTAATGAGAGCTGCAAAGCGTCAGGGATATTAAAATTTCGTCTCGCTGCGGCTATCTGAATCCTATCTGGTCCTGGAGTTGTATCAGGACACGCAGCAAGGGCAGTTCGTTACTCCCACTCGCTAAACGGGTCATTGTATACTTCCCGACGACGAGTGCGGAAGGATAACTGTTTCCGCTCGGCCCGCTCTTTGAGGGAGCGGAAGTCGGCACTGTACGTGGCAGTCGCAGAGCATCGTGCGTAGTGGTCTGCCATGTGCTCGGCGATAGCTGTCGGGAGCGTGCAGAGCACACCCTGGATGGTGAGGGATGGGATTCCTGTCGGCGGGCGGTATCCAAAGACGTGTCGGACTTGCGTCCATACCTGAGTCAGGGAGGTGCGGGAGCCGATATTGGCTACATACCGCTCCCAGGAATCCTGCTTACTCTGCTGTACGAATCGTCGAGCCTGCGCACAGAGCCGTTTAAAGGCCACCAAATTCTCCACGGATGGGTGGCGTCGATGGCGCTGGAGCGCTCGCCGACGTTCCCGGAGAGCCTCAGCAATTTCCGGTGTCCACCAAGGCACGGACCTACGCCTAGTGGAACCGGTGGTTTGTGGAACTGCTACCTCAGCGGCCATGACAATACTTTCAGTCACCTGCTGGACTGCATTGTCAATGTCATCTGGAAGTGGTGCAGAGATGACAGCGGTTGAAGCATAGACTGGCCAGTCAGCCCTACGGAGACACCAGCGGGGTAAGCTGTCTGCAGCTTGGTACTGCGGGAGCGACACAAAGATTGGAAAGTGGTCGCTGCCACACAGGTCCTCATGCACACGCCAACCGAGGTGTGGTCGAAGGCTGGGGCTGCAGACGGAGAGGTCGATCGGTGAATACGTGCCCTGTGCCACGCTAAAATGCGTGGGGGCACCTGTATTCAGGAGGTAAAGGTCTTGTTGCGCCAATAATGTCTCAACGTCCCTACTGCGGCCTGTGGTCTGGAGTCCACCCCACAAAGGGTTGTGGGTGTTGAAGTCCCCCAAAAGGAGGAATGGTGGGGGAAGTTGGGAGACCAGAGCAGTAAGGTTGTTGAGAGACATGGCCTCATCTGGAGGAAGGTACAAGCTGCAGACAGTTAATTCCTGTGTTGCCCGGATTCTGACAGCCACTGCCTCAAGAGTGGTGTTGAGTGGCACTGGGGCACTAGGTACAGTGTCCAGGACATATAGGCAGACACCGCCAGACACCCTGTCGTAAAGGGTCCTGTTGCGGTAGTAGCCCCGATACCCACGGAGGGCAGGGGTGCGCTGTGCTGGAAACCATGTCTCCTGTAGGGCGATACAAAGTGCAGGGTAGCGCCACAGTAATTGGCGCAGCTCGGCGAGGTGATTAAAGAAGCCGCCGCAATTCCACTGGAGAATAACTCTTTCTCCTCGCTGTAAAGCCATAAAAAAAAGAAAGAAAAGAAGATCATTCCATAGGAACATCTGCCGCCTTATGGTCAGGATCTACAGAATCTAAGACCATAGGTGATTCTGGATGTGCAGAGTTCCTACGTTCAGGCGAATCAAGAAGTGCGAGATCCTCAGCGAAGGCGAGGATCTCGGCTTCATCCTCTGAAGCAGAGGATGTGGGTGTGGGTGGCTTGGAAGCCACCAAAGAATCCTTTTTCTTCTTGTCTTTCTTTTTAACCTCTCGCTGGCCCTTGGGTGTTAAGGGCGTGGGGGCTTCTCAACAGGGGCTGCAGCTGCCGACGAAGAGGTGGAGGCCCCTCGATCAGCAGCCGCGGGATCCTTCAGCCATTTGCTGGGATCCACTTTCCCACGAAGAGAAGCCTCGGAAGGGAGTGTCCCGTGGGACCCCTTCTGGGCGAGAGGAGCCGGAGAAGGCTGTTGTTTCTCCGGCGCTGGGGTGGGGACCGACGTCCCCTGCAATGGTTTGTCTGTTGCTCCCAACGTGAAAAGTGTGGGAGCAACCGAAGGAGTAGCACCCCCAACTGTCAAGGGGGCAGGTGCAGTGGATCAGGTGTGGGGGCCCGCTGGCATTCGTGGTACAGATGGTCTGGAGACTAACGAAGCTACTGTGGCGTAAGATGTTGTCATGGTGACAGGATGGAGCTTCAGATACTTACGTCTGGCCTCTGCGTATGTTAGCCGGTCCAGGGTCTTATACTCCATGAGCTTGCGATCTTTGTGGAGTACAGAACAGTCGGGCGAACAAGGAGGATGCTGCTGATTGCAACTGACGCACACTGGAGGTGGGGTACAGGGGGTGTCTGGATGGGATGCACGCCCACACTCCCGACATGTTGGATTGGCATCACATCGGGAGGACATGTGACCAAACCTCCAGCACTTGAAGCAGCGCATAGGGGGAGGAACGTAGGGCTTGACGTCGACCCGGTAAACCATCACCTTGACTTTCTCAGGCAATGAATCGCCCTCGAAAGCCACGATGAAGGCACCGGTGGCAACCCTGTTGTCCCTCAGACCCCTATAGATACGGCGGATGAAGTGCACACCTCGCCGCTCCAAGTTAGCTCTCAATTCATCGTCTGATTGCAGCAGCAGATCCCTGTGTAAGATGATGCCCTGGACCATGTTTAAGGTCTTATGTGGTGTAACGGAAACGGAAACATCACCCAGCTTGTCACAGGCTAGCAGAGCCCGTGACTGGGCTGGGGATGACGTCGTTATTAAAACGGATCCAGACCTCATCTTGGACAATCCATCGACCTCTCCATATTTGTCTTCCAAATTTTCCACAAAGAACATTGGCTTTGTGGACATTAAAGATTCCCCATCTGTACGGCTGCACACTAAATACTTCGGGGCATAAGCCTCACCTTGTGTTTTGGCCCTACGTTCCTCCCACGGTGTAGACAGGGAAGGAAACGTTTGGGGGTCATACTGTTCAGCGTTGTATTCGCTTCGACTGCGCTTAGCGACGGCGGTTGTACGTCCGCCAACGTTTCGTGGTCTTTTCATCATGTTCCCACGAGCAGCTAGGGAAATAAGGGTCCACCCAGACAGAGCCCCGCTTGCCTGGGTAAGCCTTATACAACTGAGGTGCGGCAGGTTCCTCAGAGGTTGCTCGCTAGCGGCTGTTCAACCTCAACAGCCATGCATCTCCTCGGCACGTAGCACACCTTGAGATTGAGGTTTTTTTTTTATAGAGGTTTGTACCGTCATCGCGACCCGGGCGATTAAGCCAAGATCCCCGGGCTCTGAAACGTACAACGTTCCACCGCCGCGCCGAACGATGGTCATTGAAGCACGCACAGAGCTTACGGTGTAGCGGACTGTTGGCGCGACACAGCCCACAGCTCAGGACCCCGGGTTCGCCAAGCCCGTACTCAGCAAATTAATGCTGAGCCCCTGAGGGGTCACCATGAATATAGGCAAATCCCACACGGTCATCAACCAGATAACCATCGGTGTAGATCAGGTCATAACCAGTGAACTCCGCTACAACAGCTGAGAAATGGCGACGGAGTGCCTCCAGGGGAACAGAGTCTTTGGGCCCATGGGCCAAGTCCAGCCGTGTAGACGGCCTTGGCAAGCACCACGGGGGTGTAAGTGCATGGACCCGATAGGGAGATGGAAGGGGAGAAGACTCAAGATTCAGCAGGAGGGACCGAACTCTAAAGGCAATCGTATGACCTGATCTGGGGCGTCGCTGATGGTGTGGGACGATCGCATCAGAAAATAGAAGAAGACAGTTCGGGTGGCCTGGGGAGAAATATACATTGGCTGCATACGCCACGAGCAGGTGTTGGCGGTGGATCCCCAAAGGTGGGACCCTAGCCTCCACTAGTAAGTGGTTCACTGGGCTGGTGCGGAAGGGGCACCCGCCACGATGCGAACCCCACAGTGGTGGATGGGGTCCAAAAGGTGCAATGCCGAAGCGATGCGGAACCGTAGGCAATGCATCCAAAGTCAAGCCTCGACTGTACCAGCGCTGTGTAGAGTCGCAACAGTGTGGGGCGATCAGCACCCCAAGAGGTATGGCCCAGGTGGTGGTGAACATTCAGATGGCGCCAGCACTCCTGCTTCAGCTGACGAATGTGGGGAAGCCACGTCAGCTGGGCATCATAGACCAGCCCTAAGAACCTGTGTGTTACCACCACTTGAAGTAATTGGTTGTCGAGGTAAAGTTCAGGGTGTGGGTATACAGTCCGATCCGACGCTGACAGAAGAGCATAACACTAGTCTTGGCCTCAGAAAACTGGAGGCCATGGGCAAGAGCCCAGGAGTGTGCCTTTCGAATCGCTCCCTGCAATCTTCGTTCAGCGACTTGGGTGCTGGAAGAGCTAAAATAGATGCAGAAGTCGTCAGCATATAGTGAAAGACATACTGACGACCCAACTGCTGTCGCTAGGCTGTTAATGGCTACTAAAAATAAGGGAACACTTGGAACAGAGCCCTGAGGAACCTCTTTTTTCTGCACATGAGATGTGCTGCAGGTGGCACTGGTGTCGCCACGTTGTATTGTATGCTTTGTGCATAGCAAAGACGACGGCTATAAGATGTTGGCTGTGCAGATTGCGGACTCTAGGTACACCAGGTTGTCGGTGGTAGAGCGACCCTGGCGGAACCCGCCCTGGCATGGAGCCAGTAAGCCCCGAGTCTCGAGGATCCAGCACAACTGCCTACTGACCATGCGTTCCAACAGTTTGCAAAAGGACATTGGCCAGGGTGAAGGGTCGATAGCTATCCAAATGAACAGGGTTTTCGCCTGGTTTAATCACCGGTATGAATATACCCTCCCACCACTGCGAAGAGCGTCGCACCAAATCCGGTTGAAGATGGCGAGGATATTACCCAAGCTTTCTGCGGACAGCATTTGGGCATGGATGCTATAAAGCGCAGGGGCCGTGTCAGGACATTGCGCGAGAGCACCAAGTAGCTCCCACTCACTGAATTGAGCGTTATAAGCCTCAGTGCGTCAGTAAAAGAGATAGGCTGGCGTTCCACCTGCTGCTTTAATGTACGGAAGGCCGGTGGGTAGTTTGCAGAGGTAGAAGCGCGAGCATAATGCTCAGCAAACATGGATCCGTACATATGACTCATTCACGGAGATCCCAGGGATTCCTGCTGGTGTTGGGTATCCCTCTAAATGCCTAATCCGGCTCCAGACCTGGGAAATGGAGATACCTGACCCAATAGTGGAGACATACGTCTCCCAACACTCCCGTTTCCATCTTCTAATTAAATGGTGAGCACGGGCACAGAGCCTTTTAAATGTAATAAGGTGCTCAAGAGAAGGGTTCTGCTTGTATCGCTGTAGGGCCCGCCTACGATCTTTAATGGCGTCAGCGACCTCTGGCGAACACCACGGCACCGTCTTATGCCGTGGGTGCCCCGAGGAACGTGGAATAGTAGCTTCAGTAGCAGATAATATGGATCGTGTGGTGCTCTCAACCACCACATCAGTGGTATCAAGTGGGGGGGGGGGGGGGGGCAACGATGGCAGCAGAGGTGTAGCCATCCCAGTGAGCCCTGTGAAGAACTCACCGAGGAGGGCGTGCTGGGGACTGACATTGTGGGAGTGACAAAAAGATCATTTTCCGATCACTGCCATACAAGTCATCATGGACACTCCAATGGATGGATGGCAGAAAGCTGTGGCTGTATATCAACAGATCAATGGCCGAGATTGTGCCGTGTGCCACACTGAAATGTGTGGGGGCACCTGTATTCTGCCTCAGCCAGAGATCATAGAACCACCCCACAGGGGATTGTGGGCATTGAACTCCCCCAATGGCAACAAAGGTGGCAGGAGTTACGAGATAAGTGCAGCCAAGACAGACAGAGACATTGCCATCTGGAGGGAGGTAGAGACTGCAGACAATGATCTTTTGTGTTGTCCTTGCCCTGACAGCCACAGCTTATAATGGTGTCTGCAGGGGCACAGGTTCACTATATACAGAGGTAAGGACATGGACGGACACACACACACACACACACACACACACACACACACACACACACACACACACTGCACCTGACACCCTGTTATACACTCTACATTTACAAAAGTATCCCCTATAGCCCCGAAGGGCAGGGAACCGCACTGCCGGAAACCAGGTTTCCTGGAGGGCAATGCAGAGAGCAGTTGTGACGCTCAAAAGTTGTCGTAGCTCAGCTAGGTTGGTGAAAAAAATGCCGCAGTTCCATTGGAGGATGACAGTGTCCGACAGCTGGGAAGGCATGAATGAGAAGATATTACGTATTACACCTCAGCATCTTTTGCATCCACCGGTATGCGATGCATCAGCTTCGAAGTCCATCGTGTCTAATGTGTCCAAGAGAGCGAGATCCTCGGGGGCTGCAAGTATTTCCACCTCGTCCTCAGAGGCAGAGGTGGAGGTGGAGGGGGCGGGTGGCACAGTGGCAACCGGGGTTTCTGTAGTCTTATCTTTCTTATTTTTCTTTCGAACCCTCTTATACCTCGGGGGCTTCACTGGAAGGAGGGGCTTTGCACACTTAGCCTCCATCTCAGTGACAGAGGGAGATCGTGACGCCCTGCGGCCAGCAACCAGCGACATTGCCTGCTGCTGGCTAGTGCCGGCACTGGCACTGGTGGAAGCTGCAGAAGGGAGTGTTCCTATGAACCGTTTCTGAATGAGGGCAGTCGGAGAAGGTTGATGCTTCTCCGACGGAGGGTTGGGGGCTGCTCCCTAAGCAATTGCCTTGGGAGCAAGAGGAGAAATGGAGCCCCTGACCACCGTGGGTGCAGGCTTGAGTTGACGGCCCTGAGGGCTGACACACAGAGAGAGAGAGAGAGAGAGAGAGAGAGAGAGAGAGAGAGAGAGAGAGAGAGAGAGAGAGAGAGAGAGAGAGACTAGTATCTGCTGCAGTCACAAAAGAGGATGGCAACGATGTTACTGCTGTGAAAGAGGCAGTCTTGGTGGCGGCGTGAAGTCGCTCGTACTTCTTTCTAGCCTCAGAATACGAAAGTCAGTCCAAGATCTTAAGTTCCATAATTTTCTATTCCTTACAACGAACAGTGCAATCTGACGAACAAGGAGGATGATTTAAGCCACAGTTAACGCAGATGAGAGGCGGTATGCATGGCGCGTCCAGGCATTCTGGACGTCCACAGCCCCTGCATGTAGCATTGAAAGTACATCTAGAGGACATGTGGTCGAATTTCCAGCATTTGAAGCATTTCATAGGGGGAGGAATTTAAGGTTTCACGTCGTACCGGTAAATCATTACTTTGACCTCAGGCACGGTATCGCCTTCGAAGGTCAGGATAAAATCACCGGTGGCAACCTTGTGATCCTTTGGTCCGCTATGGACACGCCGGATGAAGTGGACTCCTCTACGCTCTAAGTTGGCACGTAACTCGTCGTCGGACTGTAACAAAAGGTCTTTCTGGAAAATTATACCTTGGACCATATTTAGAGACTTATGTAGCGTGATGCTCGCAGGGACATCACTCAGCTTGTCGCAGGCAACGATTGGGACGGGGAAGCTGTTTATATGAGCACTGCGCCGCTTCGCATCTTTGACATTCCGGAAACTTCACCGTACTTGTCCAGATGTTCCACAGAGAAAAGAGGCTTTGTAGACGCAAAAGACTCACCATCCATGCGGCTACACACGAGGAATTTAGGGATATGGCTCATCTTTAGAACTTGCCTGACGTTCCTCCAATGGTGTGGCCAGGGAAAGGAACGTGCGTGGATTATAAGTGGCCGCATTAAAGTCAGCTGTTCCTCTCTTAGAGACAGTGGTTAAACGCCCACCAGTGTTGCTCGATGGTCTCTTCATGGTGTTCCCACGAGCAGTTAGGGATCTAAAGGTCCACCCAGGCAGAGCCCTGCTTGTCTGGATAAGCCTTATACAACTGAGGTTCGGCAGGGTCCTCAGAGACTGCTCGCTAGCGACTGTTCAACATCAACAGCCATGCATCTCCTCGGCACGTAGCACACCTTGAGATTGAGGGTTTTTATTATAGAGGTTTGTACCGTCCTCATGACCCGGGCGATTAAGCCAAGATTCCCAGGCTCTGAAATGTAAACCTTCCACCGTCGCGCCGAACGATGGTCGCTGAAGCACACACAGAGCTTACGGTGTAGCGGAATGTTGGCGCGACACAGCCCACGGCTCAGGACACTGGGTTCGCCAAGCCCATACTCAGCAAATTAATGCTGAGCCCCTGAGGGGTGCAAGAGGTGTTTTTTTTTTGTTGTTTTAGGGCGCACAACTTCTCAGGTCATTAGCGCCCAGATCGGATAAGAGATTCACTATATCACGAAAAAATTTATAACTACCAGATAGGAGAGTATCAAGAGAAAGTTAAAAATGAAAGATAAAAAACAATTAGAAGGGTTAAATATCCTTTGATAAATTGGCCATGGTGATAAAACTCAAGACTATAGCAGCTGCTCGTGTGTCATCTGCTAGAAGTTCCTCCAGAGTAGATAGAAAGTGATGGGCTACACGGAGATGATTAAAATTAACACAAAACAGTAAAACATCTCGCACCGTCAGCAAGTCACCACAGGAGCACAGTAGTGCAGGGTCGGCGGTTAGCAAATGACGGTGGCTGAATCGGCAGTGACCGATCCGCAACCGGGCCAGGATGACCACGTCTCGCCGAGAGGGGCACGAGGAGGTCCTCCAAGCAATCGGGATCAGTTTTACAGTTCTCAGTATGAACGCACTAGGATTCTGGTACAGACGTCGAGATACTGGGACTGCGTCGTTAGAGAGGCCATTAAAATTCGCACAAGTGACGACCTCATAAACCGTGACTGTGGCTATAATCTTAGCAAAGCTTGGGAACCAATGATTGGGTTAATTAAGAGTAAATCTAGCAAAGGTAACAAAGTGACGACCACGGTGGACAGAGCCCTAACATCAATGTCATCTCAGACACCGTCGCAATCGGTTCCAGTGCGCGGCTGCGGCGGGGGGCGCGGACCGCAGAGGGGTCGCTCCGCGGACCGAGGGTATTTAAATCGCCCGCTACCGGGCTAGAACCCAGTTCCCTTCGAGCAGCTGTAGCGTGCGGATCTCTGTGCCAGCGCGTTTCCAGGAGCTCAGTCCGTCAGTTCACCTGATGATGGCAACATGTATGATCGCCGAAATATTGTGTCCATTGGACACTATAGACCGGCAGTACACCCGTGGATATTTTGATTTAGATTATAAAAGATTTGGAAGGTTTCATAGTGGAGGAGTCCCCCATGATTACCGGCATCTCCGATGGCGTGCTCCTTTCTTGTGGGGGCCCTCTCTGAGGGCGCACCTGCCTTAAGTGACTGTTCGCACCTCAGGTCACACCTCCCGAAAACGGATGGAGGGACCAATCGGCATGTTCGGAAGGTACACTCTTTGACTAAAAACCTGGCCGCCGGCCGGCCGCCGCTGAGCCTAAGTCCGAGCCAATCGCGAAATGGGACAATAAACGTGGCCGCGCTGATTCGCTCTAAGTCCAGCTATCTGCACAATCTGGCAACACTGTAGACTGCGGAAGTCTGTACACTACTACTTGTGTGCAGTTAGAAGACAACTGCGTCAGCTACGTCCGTGGTCTTGCGGTAAAGCGCCTGACTTCCGTGAGAGTCTTTACGATCGACACCGACTGTTGACAAAAATTTTAATTCAGGTCCCTCGTGCATGCTGATGCCACAAGTGTAAGGGGAGCATATGCGTAGCGTATTTCATTTTTATATACTCTGGTAATAACATTTCCGCCCAATAACATCGCCACCTCTGGCCGCAGCACTTGGCAGAGCTCTCCGCGGCCCACTCGCCGGCAGCAGCGGTGGCGGCGCTACACAGCGCTGCCTCGCCCTCTGCCCACAGCGCCTGCCGCCACTCATCGCCCTGGATATGTGAAATGCTTGAGTGTTGCTGAGTGGTGATCCACAAAAAAGGTTGCGATGGGTATTTCACACAGGATATAACGAATGATGAGCGTATTATTACACTAATAAATAATACATTAGAGAGGCAAAAAATTGTCATAGTCGTTGATCCAATCCAATGGCACTCTACGATGATTAACACTTATTTGTGGTTTAAATCTCGATCCTTTACCTTTCTGAAAAGCCCCTCATGTAATTTGCTATTGTCATTAGTTCATATGTTTTCATCAAGACACAATGTGTAACTGACTAAAATGTTTTAGTGTCGTTGTTTCATTCCTTACGGTAAATTTATGAGCTAAATTATGTGAATACGTTTGAGGGACACTGCAAGGTTCGTGTCTTCATGTCTCATTTCTGCAGCAGATATTTCGCATCAATGGAGGTCAATTCGAATTTCTTCAAAGGCGTTTGTATGGTGAAGCAAAGAAGACATCTAATATCATTTCCATAATTTGGCGTCGACCTTTCTGAAAGACTTATTGTATAAAGCATTTCTTCTGATTCCGTTAAAGAGTTTCTTCTTGCAATCTGCAGCGTATAAAGTAAAATAAAACGAAGTAAAATGAAATTCCATCCCAAACGCACTTTCTCCAACCAGGATTAGAACTGCCCACTCACACCAGGATTGCATCACAAGACACAATCAGAACCGCACAGCCAAACGCACACTGCCACCTTGTGGCCTCTGTATCTCACATATTCAGTGCTGACCCTCTAAGGCATCGCAAAAGCTAACCTGTAAGTCTCCTACACGAATAACTGCATTCCTTGAACGCAAAAGTTAAATTTCTGTCTCTCATATCACATGGGCATTATACAGCATGAGTCATGAAAGTAGAAGAGGAATGTCAAGTGAACTTAGTGAGGCAATTCAGTATCACTTGTGGAAGTAACTGCACTGTGACAGTGTTGCCAAATATCAGCAACGATGTTGCAAGTTCTTGGCTGTACTAAGAAGACCTGTGTAGCGATAAGCGACGCGAAATCGCGCTCGTCTCATACGGGCTTCTAGAGGGGGAGTCGCGCATTGCGGTTAATATGCGGCGCTATCAACTCATAGATTCCATCGTCTCATTTTGAGATGCAGATATTTAATTCGTCCAGTGAGGCCGAAACCAGCGTTCAAATTTTTTGAAGCCATACAGCATTATGATATATTTTCAGCAAATGACTAGAGAAGTTAAAAATACTGATATTGTGCTTGCAACATACAGCAGGCCGACTAAGATACGTAAACATCCACCACAGTTACAATTTCACCCCTCCCCCCAAAAAAAAAACTAAAACAAATGCTTTGTTAGATTGTGACAAGTTTTTAAATTTTTTTTTCCATGAAAAGTTACTGGAAATGAACGTTGCCCAATCCGTCACTAAACAGTAAGGTATCAAACACTTCGTATCTTGAAAGCGACAACCCACAATATCCTCAATCCTACAAGCATCTTGCTTCAACTGGCTTTTAGCCATGCCTCCCTAGCAAATGCCATCATAAGGAAAGGCTTCAGTCCGAAAGCTGACAACAGGATTGAAGAATGCTAATGAATTGATAACTTTCAGTGAGAGCTTTTTGTAACAAAACTAAAAAGTAATGCGTTCATTTTCTGCAATGATACTAGGCACTGTTGTCCGAAGACGGACTGTATTTACGTCGAGTTGTCATAGGCGTCTCACATTCAAGGGATATTACCTAAATGAGCAGCTATTATAGAAATATACCCAAAGCATCGGTGCAGTTAAGTATTATAATCAAATCATGTTTACATAAGCATGTTTTGAATTTAGTCCTCGTGAAGCTGAAACAAAACAGAGAATGTGGGTGGTTGTGCATATTCGTAAGTTTTTTTACAATGCCGTAATACTTGATGCAAAGATGAACAAAACACAAATACATCATCTATCGGTTTCTTCGATTCTTTGGACAGTCTTCTTTGGTTTGCACTCCTTCACTTCGTCGGCGATCTACTGGTTTTATGGAAAATACAGTAATCAAAATTACGCGACTATTTGTCTCACATTTTAACGTCCTTGCTTTTTATTCTGAATGACAGTGATAATTTCTGTTGGACTGGTTCCATATATCCGGGCCTAATTAATGAAATTTTATTCCCATGACAGATGAAAGCAATTAGAACCTTGGGTCACAATAATGAATGTTCATATGACAAAATTAACACCTGACGATGGGTCTTTAAAAATGTGAAAACGGCCGAGGACCAATAAATTAAAACACGCGGTTGCGGCTTCAGAATTTATTATTTAAACGGAAGAGGACCTGTAAATTTAAAAAAAAAAAAAAAAGAAAAGTGCAGACGTGGCTTCAGAATTTATTATTTACTTTATATGGGATTACAACATTTGAAGTAATTTACAAATAAGTTGTTCTATCTATATTTAAAATTTTGCCATCACTTTAGAACAATTGATAATTTCATTTAAGAAAATGTTCTTTCGTTTTGTTTGTGATGTCACTTGATATTCTTGAAGTAGGTGGCTATGGCATCTGCTACGAGTTTGCCAGTGACAGTTGGCACGGATGGTTTTATTTGAGAGTTTGCGGATAAATTAAGACGTAACGAGACGAAATGATGAGATGCAGCTTTTGCATCAAAACTGACCCGATTTCTAAATGGGCTAGGTTTTTAGAAAGTGATTATTATACAGCTAGACATTAATGCTGTAAACCCTACCTCATTGATTTACTCACAGCTGAGGCAGATTGCTCGCAACGTGAAAGAGAGTAGGAGTAGTTAACGACCTTCTTGAACACAAATTCAGTTAACTACTGCAATGTGCACATTATGATGTTAATTTTTCAAAATATTTAATGTAGGTGACAAGAAAAAGTCAACTGACTTAAGATTTACGTATCAGACTAACATCTACATGATACACATGATGCTGAAGTTGCGAAACAATAGGCCCTACAACGACGTTGGAAAATCTTGATTACACTGGTGGCCTGATGAACGAGTTTTTGTAGCTGGCGTCCTGCATGTTAGGATCCGTAATTCCATTCAGGCTCGAGATACTGTGCTCTTCAAATTGCATACATGCCACGTGACCAGCTATTTCAAAAGAGTAAAGATAAATAAATAATAAATAAATAAAAAAAGAATCAATAAATACTTCATTGACCGTATTACCAGTTTTGTTTCTCGGTTTATGGTTGATTCCTAGGTAGGCCTTATAGTTATGTTATCTTTACTCCATTAACTAACAAAAAGACTCACAATTTGTCGCAGAAAAGTCTTCCTAAATACTCAAATTTTGTCTAGTTTCCTTCGAGTTGGCTTCCTGATAAAATAAAATGTCCGCGGGTCAATATGGGAATTACAAGCAACCTGTTATTGGTAGAACATCTTGATACTTTAAATAGCCCATTTGAATCAAACACTAATTTTGAACACGTTCCTTGATGAGGTGCTCAATAGATTCCGGACCTCTGTTTGTTGCCTGCCTCGTTGATTTCATAAAATGTTACGTAGTCTGATGGCCGGATGTGTTGCAGACATAGTTTTAGATGCAATTTGCTCATTACAGCGCGGTGATAGGTTTCAGAGTACAAACTTCATGGAGACTTTTAGATGCCAGGTATCTCACGTCGATAGATTCCATTGGTGTAGTGGCAGATAGCGGACGACATTAATTTACTAACCATTGCAATGTTCAATGCAATTCGTGAATTTCACTTATTTCTTATGTTACAGTCAAAACGCGAAAGTTCGGGAAGGTTTACCGAACATCTGTTGGACTCCGTTTGATGGCTTCGTCTATTCAGAACGACAACTATCCTTTCCCTCCAACAGGCGCGCTCCGCCTTCTCCGTTTCCAGACGCGCGCGCCTTCGCTTGCTCGTTGTGCCGCATTTACCGAAACGACCGTGGCTGGCGCCACCGCGTCATACCTCTTATCGACTTCAGAAAGTTAATGAAATACATTACCTTTCAAGTCGGTGGCGACTAAACACTACTGCTAGCATTACTCATGAAGCAAGAACACTATGTTCCAGTGTTACTGTGATGCATGACATAGCTATTAAAAATTCGAAATTTTTTTGGAACTATCTTTAACGCGGTAGCAATTTTCGAGTGGACAAAAGTTACTTCATACCTCTTAGTCTATTTTAAAACCACGTTTATATGCAATTTCCATTTGAATGATTATTTTACGCTTTTCACATTTTGTACGTGTGAAATTTTTCATTCAATTTCAAACGTTTTCATGAGAACACAACAGACACATTCGATACATTTCTTTTATTTCTATTTCACCTGATCCCTCTTACGTATTAGTCACGGAAAGATCGCGAAGGTAAAAGATAGGGCGATATGAACTTACACTAAGTCTTACCAGAAATAGTTTTAGCGGCGAATCATTCACGACTTGAAGAGAAACAGGAGGAAACAGCAGTTGTGTAGAAAGTGCCCTCCACCACACACCAATTAAGAAATGGAGTTAATGAAGCAGTATCATCCAGTTCTAAGTTGAGTTGAAAGTTTAAGGTCTCTTGTTCATAGGGAAGTTGGTTTGAAGCGAACTGCAAAATTTGTACCAAAACACAGGAACATAAACAAAGTAAGCTCTATTGCACAAGAGTCACGAAAGAAAGAAGTAAGGTTACAATTTAACGTCCCCTCCACAAGGGGGTCATTAGAGCGAAGCAGAAGCTCGGATTTTTATGATAAGGTTGTGGAAGGAAATCGGCCGTACCCTGACGCAGGGACCATTCCGGCATTTGCCTAGACTGATTTAGGAAAATCATGGAAAACTCAAACCAAAATGGCCGAAGGCCAGTTTGATGCGCCGTGCAGCCGAATATGAGTCCAGTGTGTTACCACTGCACCAACTCGCTCCGTAGCAAAAACGAATGCGAGTAAATATTGCAGTGTCACGCGGATCTGAGTTACGTTAATTAAGTTTCTGGGCTATCGTTAGTATAAAATCAATTGTAAAATTTGTAACAGACACACGATAGGCAATAAAGCAACCTAATAAACACGTGTTACAAAGATTAAAATTGATCGATGAATTGTGTCATGGTTTAAAAAAGTATTAAGGAAAGCAATTGGACTGTTGCTTGTTAAAAGATAGTAAATAAACGTATCTCTTATTCATTGATTTTGAACAGATGCCGTAGAATGCGCAAGGCTGCAATTTTACCGCTATCATAAAAATTAAATGGACTGAGTACAAAATTTGTTCCAAATTATCATTATGAATGAAGTTAATAAATGAGTAATCCGTGAATGTCCTCTGCCTACATATCTGTTTCAAATGAAGGGTATTACAATAAGCGTTCCACATTTCTGGAGGAACTTTTACAGATGAAACAAGACAAAAATGACCGTTATACATTAGGTCTAACTCGCTTATGTTAATGGATATGAGAACTTGTTGATCTTCAATATTGTGAAACATATTGAACAAAAAAATGTAACGGTAATAAAAATACAAATTCAAAGATCAACTTGAAAGAAAAACTAATGGTACTAACAATAATAAAGCACAGCAGTTCAACCACTTCACGAGGAGAATTATATGAAAATGCGTGTTTAACAATATTAAGGAGACGAACAGCAAGAGCAAACTTTTTACGGTTACGAACAATATTCGTACAAGTAAATATACCAACGGTAAAAATACGACCGCCTCCTGTGAAATGAATGATGTGGAGCACATGTTTACTTTCGGCGTGAAATCTGGGACCGGCAGAGACAAAGTAATGCGGTCGGAAACGACCAAAGATAGCTTCTAGCAGAGAAAAATATATCTCATTATTTTGTGAGAAGTAAAGACGAATATAAGCCTGAAAAAATATAAATACACGAGAAAAATAACATTAATATGCAAGTTTCTTAGATATGACTTCTTTCTTCAACATATTAATTCTCCACAGAGGATCGGCTACGTGAGCCTTACTCTACTATGACAGAACTGTCCGCTTCTCTGCCTTTCGTGGAGATATTTCAGATTTCAGATGAAAGCATTCTGCACATGGACGATATACCCAAAATAACCAAACGGTTTGGTTTATAGGACAATTTCACTTTTGGCAGATGCAATTACTTTACAAATAATAGATCAAATGAATGGAGTAATTTGAGGGGAAACTAATTATTACAATTACTTTGAATCACCTGCAAAGACAAATATTTAAGGCAAAAAGTTCTTCTAAGCAACATTAAACACTAACATGTTTCTAATCCGTTTCTTATCGGGAAAGGTTACACGGATGTAATAGAAGTCGCCATAACCTGCAGCAAAAGCAGTCTGGTCAATTTTATGATTATCGGTAAAAACTTGCGTAATAGCTGCTCTAGGACGGTACCCGCCAGATGCTCATTTTGGTGTTATTCCTGGAATGTGTTTTGTTAAAAGAAACTCTCCTCGGAAGTTGATGAGGGTAAGTCATCTATTCATCAGTATTTTTCAATGCTGTTGTCTGCTTTCAGACTGAAGCCTTTCTTAGAATGGGCTTTGGCAGCGCAGCATGGTTAAAAGCCAGTTGAACCATGCAGTTTGTAGGAATGAGGATATTGTGGGATGGCCAAGAAGTTCTTCCTATAGCTTAGCGGTATTGCTTACGACGCTAGGCAACTCTTATCATTTCCTCAGTTCCAGAATTCGAGGTATTTTCCAATATTATCGTTGTACTAGTGATGTGTGTGGCTTCAGGTCTATTTTTCTCCTCTGAAAAATGTCCTAAATGGTATTCAGCAACGAAATACCAAAACTCGTAGCAGTGTGTCAACCAAGAGATCGGCATTTTCTATTGTTATTGTAATCGGGATCATTCTGCTGTAATGCCGTAAACATCGTTGATTACGATCATTATTACCATCATTATCATTAATCCGGTTGCAAAAGCGTTCTTTCCCATGTGGCCAAGAGACCAGAAAGAATATGTGGTTTGACGAAAAATAGGACACTAGGAAAAAGTGGGTAACACGTTTGTAACAATTTATATTGATTTAACATCGTGATGACAAGATACTAAGCAACAACACATGCAAGTCGTAGGTTGCAACGTTAGAAGAATCCATCAGACACATGGATTCGGATTCTCATCATCATTTGTTGGCCCAACAAGGCTGTAACACTGCGAAATCAATAAGCTGCTTAGTAGGCTATAGATTATATGTATATGTTTGCAGAGGAAAAATCTCAGAATTGCACATTTCCCACATATACAGTTTAGTTTCTGTGTTCATGGCCGTAATTTTAAGTATCCTGTCTGCTGAATCCTCAAATGAAATAATTACTGTATTGCACAAATAATCGATTAACTATGTTCCTTCTGGACGTCAAGCAAACCAACACATTTATGTATTCACATAGAAGACATGAAATAAAACTTGTACAGTCGTAAGGCTGCATTTTGAAAGGCGGTGGCTTTCAAGTTGCGAAGTTTTCAGTGACAGATTTTTATGAAAAAAATTAGCCTTTTCTCGAAATGTGACAAAACAATTATTTTAGTCATTTTTTTTTTTTTTTTTTTTTTTTGGGGGGGGGGGGGGGGAACTGTAATTGTAAGAGATGTTTACATATGTCATTTGCTGAAAATATATCATAATGCTGTATGGCTTCAAAAAATTTGAACGCTGGTTTCGGCCTCACTGGACGAATTAAATATCTGCATCTCAAAATGAGACGATGGAATCTATGAGTTGATAGCGCCGCATATTAACCGCAATGCGCGACTCCCCCTCTAGAAGCCCGTATGAGACGAGCGCGATTTCGCGTCGCTTATCGCTACACAGGTCTTCTTAGTACAGCCAAGAACTTGCAACATCGTTGCTGATATTTGGCAACACTGTCACAGTGCAGTTACTTCCACAAGTGATACTGAATTGCCTCGCTAAGTTCACTTGACATTCCTCTTCTACTTTCATGACTCATGCTGTATAATGCCCATGTGATATGAGAGACAGAAATTTAACTTTTGCGTTCAAGGAATGCAGTTATTCGTGTAGGAGACTTTCAGGTTAGCTTTTGCGATGCCTTAGAGGGTCAGCACTGAATATGTGAGATACAGAGGCCACAAGGTGGCAGTGTGCGTTTGGCTGTGCGGTTCTGATTGTGTCTTGTGATGCAATCCTGGTGTGAGTGGGCAGTTCTAATCCTGGTTGGAGAAAGTGCGTTTGGGATGGAATTTCATTTTACTTCGTTTTATTTTACTTTATACGCTGCAGATTGCAAGAAGAAACTCTTTAACGGAATCAGAAGAAATGCTTTATACAATAAGTCTTTCAGAAAGGTCGACGCCAAATTATGGAAATGATATTAGATGTCTTCTTTGCTTCACCATACAAACGCCTTTGAAGAAATTCGAATTGACCTCCATTGATGCGAAATATCTGCTGCAGAAATGAGACATGAAGACACGAACCTTGCAGTGTCCCTCAAACGTATTCACATAATTTAGCTCATAAATTTACCGTAAGGAATGAAACAACGACACTAAAACATTTTAGTCAGTTACACATTGTGTCTTGATGAAAACATATGAACTAATGACAATAGCAAATTACATGAGGGGCTTTTCAGAAAGGTAAAGGATCGAGATTTAAACCACAAATAAGTGTTAATCATCGTAGAGTGCCATTGGATTGGATCAACGACTATGACAATTTTTTGCCTCTCTAATGTATTATGTATTAGTGTAATAATACGCTCATCATTCGTTATATCCTGTGTGAAATACCCATCGCAACCTTTTTTGTGGATCACCACTCAGCAACACTCAAGCATTTCACATATCCAGGGCGATGAGCGGCGGCAGGCGCTGTGGGCAGAGGGCGAGGCAGCGCTGTGTAGCGCCGCCACCGCTGCTGCCGGCGAGTGGGCCGCGGAGAGCTCTGCCAAGTGCTGCGGCCAGAGGTGGCGATGTTATTGGGTGAAAATGTTATTACCAGAGTATATAAAAATGAAATACGCTACGCATATGCTCCCCTTACACTTGTGGCATCAGCATGCACGAGGGACCTGAATTAAAATTTTTGTCAACAGTCGGTGTCGATCGTAAAGACTCTCACGGAAGTCAGGCGCTTTACCGCAAGACCACGGACGTAGCTGACGCAGTTGTCTTCTAACTGCACACAAGAAGTAGTGTACAAACTTCCGCAGTCTACAGTGTTGCCAGATTGTGCAGATAGCTGGACTTAGAGCGAATCAGCGCGGCCACGTTTATTGTCCCATGTCGCGATCGGCTCGGACTTAGGCTCAGCGGAGGCCGGCCGGCGGCCAGGTTTTTTGTCAAAGAGTGTACCAGCTCGGGTAATATCCCCTCCTTGGGCCCGGCCTTTACCGGGGGCGGGGAGTTATGCCTCACCCCGTCACCGGCTATGCAAAGCGTGGGTTGACCTTCAGGCATGCACAGGGAGGAAAGAAGAGAGGAAGAAGAGAAAGGGATGAAGGAGGGAGAATCTTAAACGACGAGGCGGAGATTAAAAGGTGGGTCGAGAACAAGGAGAAACGAGCAAGAGGGGCAGACTAAAGAACAAGAAAGGAAGAGGACCAAGAAAAGGAGAAGTCTTAGAGGAGGAGAAAAAGAAACCTTGGATTGACTGAAAACGCCCGTCTCCGGGCGAAGGCACAAACCGCGGGGAAAGACTGAAGCGGCCTGGGACAGAAGAAAGGTCATTTCGGCTCGGGGCCCCGTGCGCGCCACACACATACCCACAAAAGAGCTGTGGGTCCCCTGGGAGTGGGACAGAGGGTGCAAGAGTGATCAAGTAAGCATATTTTACCGTTCAAAACATTATTTCTCGCATTTTGTTTTCCCGCATTTTACACTATTTCACTGAAGTCCCTTGAAAAGTGTAAAAGCGGGGATCTACTTAATATACATAAGTATTTTGTGACATTTGCACAAGGTTGGCATCTAACACTGTAATCGTCTTTTTGAGATACCGTACTTTTTCGAACAAACAAAGTACATATTACTTCCAGAAAACGCTTTTACAACTATTAAGTTAAAATAGAAAGGAATTTTGTGGAGTGAGATAGTGGAAATCATTCAAATTAATAGCAGTACAAGTAGTCTGCAAAGAAGTCGGTGGAAGCAAGGGACAGTATTGTGTGGAGATGATTTGGTCGAGTGGTTTAGGCGACAAGTTGTGAGTAGAGATGATACAGGATCGAATCTTGCCAGGTGCAAAATATTTTTTCTCCCGTTATCTTGTTTGAAACACTTTTCTATTTGTTTAAGATAAGCATGATCTGCAATATTCTTCAGCATGTACACGTAAGAGCGAGCGCTCACAGTAGTTCCTTCGATATCAGAGGTTCACTCTTACTATAAAACGAAAGATGAAATCGCTGTGAGTGAAACAACCAACGTAGACTTTTATTTTTATTCATTTACTTTTTTAGTCTTGTCACAAATAATTCATGTGTGACTACTCTCAATGTTTTAAACTCAGTATGATACAAAAAATTTTCAGTCTTTATGTTGACAATTACATAATCTTTAGTATGAAGATTGAAAGTTTTTGTACATTTCAAACTAGGTTTTAAGCACTGATGAGTCACACAGCGACCAAAATAAAATTTTGTGCCAATAGAGAAATATTCGTGATTGCTGTTCTTCATCCATATATGTTAACAGGCACTGAGCAGTTGGATTTTTCAGTTTTTGTCCAGTTAATGACAGAATAAACTGAATCTGATTATGAGTGAATCTGAAACATTTGTTTAGTTTTTCTGCATCGTCAAACAACTGTTTTGTTGTTAAAATATGGTATACTCCTTCTTCAGTAAAATCATTAGTCTGGCTAATTTGAGCTTCAAAGTACTGTCTGGACCAATATGTAATCTTATTGCACTTCCGTAACTTGCATGTACTTCCGTAGTGCTAAAAGGAAAAGTTTTTCACTCTTGGCACTGCGCTCCCTCTGCTGTTACCACCGCACTGCAATGGCCTGCGCCTAGCAAACTGTCCCTCCCAGCACGCTGAACTAATGTGTTGCCAATGAACCGCACAATACTGCTGTTGTCTAGGACAAACAATAGTTTTGTATTTACACTTTTTTAATATGAGAGCTTTCAGGGTAAATGAAACGGCACATTGAAGACATTTCCGAGATGCGTATTTTAATATAAATTTTATTGAAGTAGAGTCTCCAGAAGCATTACTTCATTATATTAAACATTAGAACCCTAGCAATTTTAACACAATATTCTTGCAATATTAGTGAACAACCTTGTAAATTAACTTTTTAAACTATTTATTACATAAAAACAACAACTGTTATCAGAAGTTAAAACCACACCGAAATGAACGAACTGGCCTTCTCAAAGCCTCAACGACTTTCGGTGCAGCTCCAGAAATTTCGGTGACTTGTTCTTACTGTAACAGGTCGCGAAAGCTTACAAAATAACCATTTTCGCTATCGAACCAAAATTGACATCACCACCGAGAAACACACACCAAACCAAACAGTACTGCAGAGACAAAATAGGGACCCTGGATGGGTCATATTGATTGTACCTTTCTAGATGCAAGTTATCGAAACAAAGATGTTACACTGAAGATCTTGCCACCAAAAACAACAAAATATTGCCAATCCCTTGATGTTCACTTCTTTTGTCAATATAAACACTATATCAGGAAGATTATTGATTTTATAAGACACTAAGGTGCTAAAGCACAAGTGAAGGTACATAATCATTATTTCATTGTGAAACTTGTTGCACCTACGTAAAAGACTGTTGCAATATGCTTGGCAGAAGGCAGAGTATGACACTGACATACAAACAGCATTATTTCAAAATGTAATTAGTGTGGATTTTGATATTAAACTGCATGAATGTGAAACTGATTTGAAATGTGATAATATGGTTTCAGTGAGGTGTGCAATTGTTTTAACCACATCACTGAAATCCTGTACCTGCACTTTGAGGACTAATATAAGCACTTTCTGGTGTGTGGTACTGCGATATATATGCATTTTGTGCTATTGTAAGATCTTTAAGCAGATAGTTTTTGCTGCTGCTGACTGAATATGTAATGATACAGTGACACCATTGAATTAAATATAATTTCCTTACTATGGTATTGATATCTTGAATATACTTTATTTCTCCAGGTAAAGTGTTACTCGAGGTACAAGGCAACATTCTGTTCCATGTAGTTGAGAGTGTTCATGGCCAAAGGTGTCCCTTGTGAGAGAAACTCTTGAGGAAACTTTGAGGCCCGGCATTTGAATGTGACTTCAGAGGGACTGTAATGTCACCCACTTACATTTCATGTATCAACAACCGAGATAATCCAAATTAGGCTCATACGCAAGCATTTGAGCAATTGTTTTCTCCTTGTTCTACTTCAGATTGGAACAGGAGATGCAACAACAAGTGGTAGTAGGTACCCTCCACCACACACCATATGGTGGTTTACCAAGTATGTACATATATGTATCATTAAGTCTGATAAGAGAGAACAAAGAGCAAACTAGAAGTTATCTGTAAAAGTTCTGTGGTAAATTGAATGGAAATTATTTTAGAACTATACAGTAGAACCTCATTTTCACACTTTTCAAGGGACTTCAGTGCAATGGTGTAAAATGCAGGAAAACGTAAAATGCAGGAAATAATGTTTTAAATGGTAAAATATGCTTACTTAATCCGCCTTGCATTTCCGTAGTTTATTTGTGATATACGTACATAATAGGCATCTAAATACTCGCCAGGACGTTTATTATATAATAAAGGTTATCCAAATTTTTACTATTTTACATGCCAGCAGAACTGGTAATTTTAAGGGAAGTAGAAGTTTTTGACGTAATTTCATTCATTATAATCGAGGACGCCATTGCTGGGCTATGTGGCATCTTCAAAATTACCGCCTTTTACCAGCATTAATTATAAAATGTAGTAAAACTCTTAAAGTTCCATTCCTTTTGCATTTTTCGATTTTTCACACGACAATAGTAGAGAATTTATTCACATTCTCTAGTGCAAATATATGCACAAGTATTTTTGTGACGATTGCATAGGATCGGCATCTCTCACTTATCGCTTTTTTTAGGTTGTGGGGATTATGATACCCAACTTTAACAGATAACATTCTTTATTAATCAGAAATATGTATCACAAAAACAAGGCAACTCTTTATTCTCACATCAACAAAGTGACTGGTTATGATTGTATGAATAAACGCCAGCCCAACGATCTTGCGCCAGCCACTCTGACAAAGAAGTTAGCTGAAAGAGGAACCACACCGCCACAAATTGGCATTATTCTCACGTCAACAAACCATTCTGTTTGCCTGAGTACACACTAGGCGCTCTGGCAAAGCAGCTGGTGGAAAGAGGAACTACACCGCCACAAATCGGCGTGTCTTAAGTCAACTAGATGCGTAACGCCAACAACGAAACGCGAAATATACATTTGAATAAATGCAAAGTGTCAAGAAACTCTACTGCAAATAATTTTTAAGCGCTATACTTTAAGGCGAAAGCCATGCCAGCATTAATTTATATAGATTACATAATTGTTTCTTCACGAACATGCTTTCGAAAACCGTAAAACGCAGGAAAAGTGTAAATATGTTAACACAAAAACAGAGGAGAATTAACATTGTAAACATAAGAAATTTGATGGGACTGACAAAAAATGGTGTAAATGGCAGGAAAACTTAAAAACCGGGAACGTAAAAATGAGGTTTTACTGTATATTCCTGACATGAGTGAAACCACAGATAAGCAAATACAACCTAAATTAACAATTACAATAACCTATATTGATTAGGTACTACACACTTAAATAGCAACTGAATCATTATGTCCTGAAATGTCAGTGTAATAAAACATTACATAGAAACACCTGTTAATCCGAACAATTAGAAATGATACCAAACCTGGTGTTAGTGGTTCAGAGAATCGTCGAGAATACTGTTCAAGAATAGATTCGAGCAGAGGCTGAACGTATCCCAGAAGTGGTCTCCTGGATGGTTCACCTGACCAGCACTGTTCCATAAGATGCCAACACTGGTCATCAAAATGAGCCAATCTTTCTGGTCTAATACCTTCCACAGAACAAAAGGAAACAACAAATAAATAGTTTTTATCATTCATAAGAAATAAATAGTTTTTATCATTCATAACCTCATTCATAACTCATAATGAAAGTATTTTGCAGGAGTTGATGACTTTAAAGCCATCAGATGACAATAGCCTCACAACCATATGGTATTTCATTATGAGAACATAACACACAGAGTTGACTGGAGAAAGTGACTGGCAGTAACATAAAATTTGTAACCTGTTGTAAAACAGAACACATTTAATGTAATTATCAACCACATTAGATATTTATAGAACCACTTCAATATTTGAGAGTACAAGGAATGTCATCTACTTTCATACTCTAGTTTTTGACCAAGACTAGTTTTCGATGTGAGGTTGCTATGCTAACCCCCCCCCCCCCCCCCCCACACACACACACACACACAAATACAGACAGACAGAGGGAGGGGGGGGGGATTACACGCTGTTTGACCTTGCACACGCCACAGAGTTTACAGGATAACCAAATGTCCAAGCCATATTACTGGAGTTAAGGGTGATAAATGCTGTAACTGCTGCTGATTGATACCTGGTGTACATATGCATCACAACCTTTTTGTTCATTATTGTTAAGAAATTCCCCAAACCTTTAGTTGGAGATTAATATAGGCAATAATAATAATAATAATAATCATCATCATCTCCCTGCATTTGGGTCTTCTATGGACCATGTGCCAATTTCAATGCTTCCTCCTTTGTTCTTTTTCCCTCCAGCATTCTTTCACATTTTCTCTACACAGACCATTTTGACCTTTTCTTCTACCACTTGCAGTGGAATCTTTAAATTTTTAACACCTCCTCAAAACTGTTTTTGTTACATCTTTTTCACTATTTTCCTTTCCAAATCTTTCCTAACTTCCTGAATCCAAGATTTTGTTGCTTTCCTTTCCCCAAAGTTATCAAAAATATCTGTTTGCATAACTTGTTGCAGTTCATTCTCAATAAAAAAAAGCAGTTGCCTCTTTGGTAGTTTTTCAGTTTTGTTCCTTATGTTGGGATTACTTCTTAATTCTCAAACCTCTGTATTTCCCAGTAAACCAAGTATTTTTCAAATGATTTGACTTTCTAGGACTTCAAGTTTGTGTACTTTGTAATTCAGAACAAAACTTTTACTTACATAAAGACATTTATAGTTTGCTATTGCGCTATAGTGAGTATCTGCAAATTTTTAGACAGACCAGTCGTAAATGTTCCCAGTTACACCATATACTCTCTGCATTTTACATACTCTTTCTTCTGCAGCAAATTTTTCTCGAACCATTTTCCCAGCTATTGAAATTTTATTCACACTCTTTAGCTGCCCAGTATACACTACGATTATTTCTAGAACATTTTTTGTTTTTGCCATAAGTTGCTTTTACCGCAGAAATTCTTAAACTACTTTTTTCCCTGTTTCTTCTAAGAAACTGATTTATATTTTTTAATTTGTTAGGTATTCAGAAAGAATGGCAAAATCAGCTACAAATGTTAGAAAGTGAATTCCAATGCCTTTGTTTTTGGTCTCCAGACTGATTGTTGATTGTTTAGGCCCTTTGGTTTCCATTTTCTTATTATTTTCTCAAAGACACAGTTGAAGAGCAATGGAGATAGGTCGTCACATTACCTTACCCTTCTTTTTATAGTGACTGCCTTAGATATTTCACCTGAAACTTTAGTTTGATTTGGCGTCTGAGCATTTCATGAATAAGGTTTGCTAGTTTAAATGTAATGCCAAAATCTCAGAACACTTTATATGAATTTCCCTATCAAATTTGTAAAATCTGTAATTGTCACATCTAGACACATAATAATAAAGTGTTGCACCACCATGATTCTGGGGGTTCATGACCATTTACGTACAAATGGAATAGAAATAATATAAAAACATTTCAGTTCTCTCTATTACTCATGAAAACAGAAATTAACAATGACGACAAACTAAACATTCTGTATTTTTCAGTTCCAGATTACAGTATACACCAGTACCCGCTTGGTTAGCTATGTGGTCCAATGCCTCGCTTTCCGAGATGGGGAACCATATTGGCCCCAGTTTGAATGCACCTGTCCGATTAATGAAGGGGGCCTGAGTGCCGGCCAATGTGTATGTTGTTTTTAGGTGGTTTTCTACATCCCCTAGGTGAATACCAGGCTGGTACACAAGTCTTGCCGCAGTTACACAATTCACAAACATTTCTTAACACCTTACACTTTCACACATGTAACACTATACACAGACATTTTGGGTACACATTTCCTACTGGGGGGCATGGGGTGGAGACAAAGAGCATCCAGCCATCCTGTAAACATTAACACACCAAATCTGGATTTAACAAAGCTGACCCTGCATGTGCAGGAACATGGCCAAAGAGAAAGAAGAAGATTACAGTATACACCAGTACCCCTAATACCCAGTAACACATACTCTCGCACTGATGCATGCCTGTATTCAATGCGGCATTCTGACCACTAGATCATCAAGGGACTGTTGGTCCCGATTGTCCCATCAAGAAATTAGCACAGCTATCTCAGATTAGTTGGTGGGTCATCTCGTCCCATCTAAGAACAGCCCAAGCATGTTCGACGGGGTTCATGTCCCGAGGACACACTAGCCATTCTAATCTTGCAATGTCATTATTGTGAAGGAACACATTCACAAGATATGCACTATGAGCATGACAACTGTCATCCATCAAGACAAGTCCCTCGTGAAAATGCTGCAAATATGGTTGCACTAAATGTTGGAGAATGTCATCCCAGTACTGTATAGCCATTTGACTGTCTTCCAAGACCATATCTGCGTACAGTGGCCCACATATTGCCACCCCGAAACATCAGGGAACCATAACCTTGTAGTTCTTGCTAGCTTGCCTCCAAGAACATCTTTGACGATTGTCTAGTTGAAGGCAGATGAGGTCTCATCTGTGAATAGCAGATTCTAACGAGTCCATTCTGGATGCTGTTTGGCCCATCTCTACCATGCAGCTAATCGTACAGTTTCAGTCAAAACATTCTGTCCTGAGGCTGCACGAAAATTATAATTCAGTATGGTGGCATTCCCCTCAGGGTTCCTCCAAGCTGGAATCCATCAGTAGTGATCATTTCCTGCTGTGGTAGTCTTTGAGCAACCAGAGTGAGGCAGGTCATCTACAGAAAGCATCAGACTGTAAACACATTGCCACATAATGAAAGGTAGTACCAGGTCGCATTTCAAACTGCTAGCTCTATCCAGCAGTGCTATTGGTTAGACTTGTTTTGCACCAAGCTGTCCCTTATGATATGATTGCTAATATGATCGGATTGACACTTCATACATACTACAAGCATACTTGTGCAATACTCTCACTTTCTTTGGTAAGATGAATATAAAATTTATTGCTGCTCATTTCACTGTGAGCAATTTAAGTTGACCTCACAAGTTCTTGGTATAACAGATTTATTTCATTTATTTATTTTTAAATTTTTTGAGAGTCATGGATCCTTGATGTGACTATAGCTATGATGCAGAATGTATCAAATTATTACAATGATTATCATAGGTAAATCGTCATGGGACTTCTTAAAAATGTTCAAATGTTTGTATAGCTTATGGGACTTAACTATGGGGTCATCAGTCCCTAAACTTACAAACTACTTATCAACTAGCTTATCCTAAGGACGGCAAAAATATCCATTTCAGAAAGGTATCTACCTACACAGGAGGACTCTTAAATAATTTACTGTATGCTGATGATGCAGTGATCCTAGCAGGCAAAAAGATGACCTTCAGAAAGTAATCTACTTACTAAAACAAATGAGTGCAACATTTGACATGGAAATATTAAAAGAAAAAACAGACAATGGCCTTCATGGGGAAAGAACCAATTAGAACCAAAATAGTGATATATCAGAAGACTTTAGAGCAAGTAAACCATTTCAATTACCTATGTGTGATGACATATGGCTACAGCAAAGATATTGAAATTAAGCTTAGTAAATTCAGATGTGCTGTAAGGCACACACACAGCCGATAACATTCGTCGGGAGTCGGCCGCGAGAGTGCGCCACGGGAAAATGCGGCAAACGCCAGATCACACCACGGGCGAGTCAATGACAAACAGTGCGGAGTTGTGCTCTGCGTGCAGTGTGTTGTTTACCAGGTACAAGCTCACTTCGCGGGTATTCGTACAGCCAGTGCACACCAGTGTTCTGTGTAGTAGTGAGTGTTGTTGTCCGTAAATACAACATTTGGCGACGAGTGCGATATTATTTTTTTTTTCTCCGCGCGTTTTCCGTCTGAAGTGGTTGTTCATCTTACACAATGTCTACTAGTTCTTCCGATGAGATTCTGCGTCGCCTCGTTGAACAACAAGAGGTTTTTGCAACGGCGATTCACGCTCAAAACCAGGTATTACAATCTCTTGCTACAGCCTTGTCTAGTGGGTCCCAACCCCTGTCCACTCCACAGGTTGTTTCGCCCAGCGCGCCCCCTCTGTCTTATCCGCCACCCATTTCGGTGTACGACAAGTCCTTCTAAGAGTGGGACGCTTATGAAAAACGGTTAAGACAACATTTTCATGCTTTTGGCTGGTCTGATGGCACCTTATGTCGTGCGTTATTCCTGTCGTGGCTGTCACCTCATCTGTATCAGCTCCTTTGCCAACTCGTTCCTTTGCAGGATCCTTCGTCACTGTCTTTCAATCAAATGTGCGGCCTTTTTTCACAATATTACCGCAAATGGACTCATGTGATAGCGGCCCGCGTTGAGTTTTACCGCTGCAGGAAGCAGCCACAACAGCCTTATCCGGTGTGGGCCGCGGACCTCCATGGGTTAAGCCGTCATTGTCATTTTGTTACGGATGTGCATAAAGAATCGTATGCCGATCATATGGTCCGTGAGGCTATTATTCGGCTTGCCCCCAATCGCGAGGTTCGCAAACGCGCTCTCCTGTGCAAAAATCATCCTCTTTCAGAGGTCCTTAACATTGCGCAGTCTTTCGAGGTTTCGCGGGCGGCGGGCAACCAAATTGAGGCTTCGTGTGAAGTGGCGGAAATCCAACCCACTTCTTCCCCGTTACAAGCAGGGTCGCAAAGGGATTACATGGTCACGGCAGTCTGCGAGCAGCCTCGGCGCCGGTGCGATCGGGCCATTGCACGGCAGTTGAAACTCTGGCCAGGTGGCGTACAGTCACGCAACCAGAAAATGCTTCCTTCGTGTCCCTCCTGTTTTGTCGATCATGATAGACCTGACTGCCCCAAGCGGTGGTCCACGTGTCATCAGTGCCACAAGGAAGGTCACATTGCTTCTGTTTGTGCCTCCGAAATCCAAGATTCTGACGCCGAGATGGACTCAAATTGCGTCTCAGCGATTTCGGTTGCACAGAAACAAGCTCTTTATTGACGTCACGGTTTTCCACAAACAGTTGCGTATGCAAGTGGACACAGGCGCGGCCGTCACCTTATTGAATTCTAAGACTTATTTGGATCTGGGTTCTCCCTCTCTCTTACCGGTGTCACGGAAATTGGTCAGTTACAATAAACAAAATATTCCGATCCTGGGACAGTTCTCAGCCCCTGTTACATACAAATCTGTCACTCGCAGGCTCACTTTTCTTGTTGTAAACAATGCTAACACGGACAACTTGTTTGCTCTTGACGCCTTTCAGGCGTTTGGGATCACTATTTCCAACGAAGTCAACATTGTCTCTGACCAGGTGCCTTTTCCGCAACTAGACTCTTTATGTGCCGAATTTTTGGCGTTGTTTTTGGCGGAGTTGGGCTGTGCTAATAATTTCCAAGCCCACAACACCGTTAAGCCCTCCGCCAGGCCGTTTTTTCCGCGCTCGGCCGGTTCTGCATGCACTCCGTGACCATGTCAAAGCGGAGCTGTACCGCCTGGAGGAAGCTGGGGCAGTAAAACGCATTCCGTCTAGTGAATGGGCAACTCCCATGGTCATTGTAAAAAACCGTTGGAGCGGTTGCGCTTTTGTGGCAATTTCAAACGTTCTGTGAACGCCCAATCTATCATTGACACTTGTCCATTGCCGCGCCCTGATGAGCTTCTTGCAAAATTGGCTGGTGGACAGTACTTCTCCAAGATAGATCTCTCCGATGCATATTTGCAAGTTCCTCTCGATGCTGACTCTTAACGTCTCTTGGTTCTGAACACGCCCTTTGGTTTGTACCAATACTTGAGGTTGCCCTTCGGGGTGGCCAGCGCTCCAGCAATTTTTCAGCGTTTCCTCGAACAACTCATACTGTTGGTGCCCGGTTGTGTTAATTATCTCGACGATTTAGTAGTGTCCGGGCCCTCAGCCGATAAACATTTACGCAACTTACATGCGCTGTTCACAGTACTACAGGAGGTGGGGTTGACGTGCAATCTGGAGAAATGCCACTTTTTTCAGCCTCCTATCACTTTTTTGGGTTTGAGGTTTATAGTGAGGGCAGCAAGCCCCTCCGTCACAATGTGTCCCCCTTGTTGGCCTTCCCTCGGCCGACATCAGTCAAGGACCTGCAAGTGTTTTTAGGAAAGGTCGCTTATTATCATAAATTCTTGCCGGGGGCTTCATCTATTGCAAAACCCCTGCATGACCTGCTGCGCAAAGGGACTTCCTTCCATTGGTCATCGGCCTGTGAAAAAGCATTTGCACATTAAAGGAGCTGCTACAATCGGCCCCCTGCCTTGTCACCTATCAACCCGGCCTCCCCCTTGTCTTAGCAACGGACCCCTCCCAACATGGGATTGGGGCAGTGCTCGCTCATAAATATCTGGACGGATCTGAGCAACCGATTGCTTTCGCCTCTAAGACGCTCACTCCGGCCCAAACCAGATATTCGCAAATTGAGAAGGAAGCCCTTGCTATTGTCTACGCTCTGAAGAAGTTTCATGTCTTTCTGTATGGCATAAAATTTCATCTCATAACTGATCACAAACTATGCGATACACTTCCGCCCTACATCCAAACATGCAAATGCGGATGCACTCTCCCGGCTTCTGGCTGGACCAGACCCAGACTTTGAGCAGGAAGAATTGCTGTGCTTTCATGTTGACTTAGCCGCTCAGCAAGCAGTGGACGGTTTTCCAATCACAGGGCCAAGGTGGCTCTGGTTAGTGCCGCAGATCCAGTCCTCCGCAAGGTGATCTGTTTGGTCCAGCAGGGCTGGCCTGAGACTCCGCCGAAAACTACTATGCATTTCGACACCGTTTTTCTGTTGTGGATGGCGTGCTTCTCCTTGATTCTGAGGATTCCTCTCGGGTCGTCATTCCATCAGCCCTCCGTTCACAGGTCCTCAAGCTGCTACACACCGATCATTGGCCTGCCGCCACGTGTTTTGGCCGGGTCTGGCCAGCGACGTGTCTCATATGGTTACCTCGTGCTTGCTCTGTGCGCAACATCAAGCCTCCCCTCGGGCAACATTCGCCCCATGGCCTCAACCTTCGCAGGCCTGTGATCGCCTGCACATTGATTTTGCGGGCCCCTTCCTTAATGCCTATTGCTCGTTATTGATGCCTTCTCTAAGTTCCCGTATGTGGTCTGTTGCCTTTCAACCTCAGCCACAGCCACAGTTGCAGCCTTTTCGTGCATTTTCTCGATTGAAGGCATCCCCACTAGGGTGGTGTCAGACAACGGTCCTCAGTTTGTATCACACGAGTTTGCCTCCTCCTGCAACACCCGGAGTATCCGCCATGTCCTTGCCCCACCCTTCCATCTGCAGTCAAATGGGGAGGCTGAAAGATTTGTTCGCACCTTTAAGACCCAGTTGAAAAAATATGTGGCTCGGTACCCTTCAGATGTTGCCCTCGATCAATTTCTCTCATCTTTTCGGTTCACCCCGTTTGGTGACAAGAGTCCTGTGGAACTTCTCCATGGCCGGCAGCCCCAGACTCTGCTTCATCTCCTGCATTGGAGCCCGGGACATTCACCCGTGTCTCCATCTTCTCGCTTCCGACCAGGGATGGCTGTCTGGGCACATGGGTTCGGACGTCAACCAAAATAGATTCCTGCCATCGTCACTAGATGCCGCGGCCGCTGTCTCTGCGACATACGCACAGAATACGGCATCGCTGCACTTCACCACGACCAGCTGCGCCTGCGTGTAGAAGATCAGGAACTCCCCATCACTCAGCCGATGCTCCCGTACCAGTCTGCTCCACTAACCAGCCCACAGGCCGAAGAGAGGGTCCTGCCATTACCTGCAAGTTGTCTGCCTCAGTCAGGGACTGACCCAGGTCCCTCCCCTCAGGAACCTATACCTATACAGCCACCACCCATGCTGGATTCATCTCCTCCTGATGCATTGCTCCCTTCGAGTCCACCATCACCATCACCAGGTCCGGGGACAGAGGTGGAGATGGAGACTGAGCCACCATCACCGGTCCTGCCATATGGGTTGTCGGGGGAAGGGCGCTGACGCTGCCCACGCCCCAAGTACTTCCAACCCTACGCAACGGTGCCCGCCCGCAACCTCAGTCAGAGCCCAACATATGACGATGTCATGGACATTGTTCGCATCCGAGCCTCCCCAAGGGGAAAGGAATGCTGTAAGGCACACACACAGCCAATAACATATGTCGGGAGTTAGCCGCGAGAGTGCGCTGCGGGAAAATGCGGCAAACGCCAGAGCACGCCACGGGCGAGTCAATGACATAAACAGTGCGGAGTTGTGCTCTGCACGCAGTGTGTTGTTTATCAGGTACGAGCTCACTTCGTGGGTATTCATACAGCCAGTGCACGCCAGTGTTCTGTGTAGTAGTGAGTGTGTTGTTGTCCGTGAATACAACAAGCTGAGTATGTGGAACAATTAACAGAAGCCTAAAAAACCAAACCAGAAAAGACACTCAGCTTAAATTCTACAAAACTGTCACAGTTTTCATATCGCTCCATGGAAGTGAGACCTGGGCGATTAACCGAGAAGCAAGAAAGCTGTATTCAGGCACAAGAAATGAAATTCCTGGGAGGAGTCAAAGGTTGCACAGGAGAAGACAGGCTAAGAAACCAACATATTAGAGAAGAAATGAAAATCTTTAGCCTAAATGATAAAACTTGAGAGTACAGAAAAAATGGAACAAACATCTAGAAAGAATGGAAAGTGAGAGACTTTGCTTAAAGGCAAGAAGAGGGAAGAAGAGATAGAGGAAGATTCCAGCAGAGATGGGTACCGTAACAGGCAACTCCTGCCTAATACCTGAAGAGGAGGAGGAGGAGGAGGAGGAGGAGGAGGAGAAGAAGAAGAAGAAGAAGAAGAAGGAGTTTTTCACAGGGTCTACGAATTTATAGCATAGTATACCGAAAAACATAAAATCGAAATTCCACTGTAGAGGATATACCAGATTATTTATGCATCTGTTGAAAACATCAATAGATAAATACAAACAGTCACAGATTTTGTAATAGTATGAGAGGCACATTGTCCCACTACAAAAGGTTCATCAAGACAGAGAACCAAGAACTTATAGTATATTACTGTTTCATATTCCTCTGACAAAATTGGTCAGTGGGTGAAGAAAAACTATTTTCTGGCTTATTTTATACTTCAAATTTGTGTAGCAGGCTAAGACATGAAGAAAGTAATTTTAACAATAAATAATTTTTACAGTAAGTATAAAAACTCTGGAATTTTTTTGTATTAGCTGTAATGATAGCTCCTAAAAATAACTTGGGCCAGATCAGCAGGATGTTTACTGAAAGGTCATCATTTACTTCACATTTGCCAGATTATGGACAAAGTATTGAAATTCCTCCCGACAGTCTTACAATTTTGCATGACGGTGCCAAGATTCACATTTTAAATTTATTTTACAAATTTGTTCCCCCACTACCAATGCCACGGTATCTCACATGCAGAGGGGTCAGCGCCGCATGTTTCCCACTTCCGAAGGCATGCGACGGTTGTGTTATTCTTATGGGACATCTCATTTGCAGGATCTGTGTCTACACCAGCAAGCTAGATGTCATCGTTGTGTGAAAGTTGGACACATTGCCCGGGTGTGCTACTCTGCAGCTCAGGACCACAAGCCCTCACAAATTCGGAGCTGCTTCTACGGATATTAACAAAGTTGTTCTCATCAGACTACAGATGCCGAAATTATTTTATTGACCTCTGCATTCTTTGGAAAAATGCCTTGCTCCAGGTGGACTCCAGCGTCATGGCATCTCTGTTCAACAGCTATGTATAACTCCATGGGCTCCCCCAAGTTGTGTCCGGCACCCCACCCATTAGTCGGCTATGGAGGCCACCCCATTCCACTCTTGGGTTCGTTTGTGGCCGAGATTACATATCAGAATGTTAGCCGCACAGTGCCATTTGTGGTTGTGAACAGTGTGGGAGCTATGAATATTTTTGCCTAGTCACATTACATGCCTTTGGCTTTACTATTATTGACTATCTGCTTGGTTTCCAACCAGATTCTGTACGAGGGCCTTTCTCAGCTGCACGCAGAATTCATGTCTCTATTGTGCCAGGAGTTGGTTGTGCAGAGAATTTTGGGCCTACATGATCATCAAACTCACTGATTGCCCCACCTTTTGTTGGACTCTCCTCATTCCTATCGCCCCCTGAGAGGCCATTTAAGACTAGTTAGATCACCTGACAGCTGAGGGTATTCTGTCTCCTGTTACGGTTAGCGAGTAGTCCTCACCTCTGATTATCATATGCAAGCCCATGGGGGCCCTTCGCTCATGAGGTGACTTTAAGAAGATGGTGTATTCAAATTACGTTATCGATTCCTTCCTGACGCCTCACCTTATTGACTTCATCGACTGGTTGGTTGAGGGCCAGTATTTTTCGAAGATTGATCTTGGAAAGGCGTATCTGCAGTTGCCTTTGGATAATGAGAAAGCGGGCACTAATGATCGCAACCCTATTTGGCCTTTTCCAGTATCAACAGTTGCCACTTTTGCGTGGCCTGTGCCCCTGTGATATTTCAGCACTTTTTGGAGCAGCTGCTAGCACTGGTACCCCATTGCGTGAATTACTTTCATGATATAGTTGTGACAGGGTCCACGGCAGCTGACCATCTGGGCAACCTATGCTTCCTGTTTTCTGTCTTGGCAGCAGCAGGCCTCCACTGCAATTTTTGAACGTCATCTTTCTTCCAATCTGTTATCGAGTACTTGGGCTATGATGTTTCACCATCAGGGATGCGCCTGATGGCCGGTCATGTATGTGCAGTTGCAGACCATCCCCGTCCTTCGTTCATTAAGGAACTTCAATTGCTTCTACACAAAGTCACCTGTTATCACCACTTCCTCCCACATGTGGCCAAGGCGCTACAACGCTAACATCAGTTGTTACGTAAAGGTGTTACTATCTGCTCGTCTCCTGCTTGCGGGTGAGCTTTTCCGTCTCTTAATGCACCACTTCTGGCGTCCCTTTGTCCAGCCTTACACAGCCTACAGATTCAGCTCATGGTGGCGGCAGATGCATCTCAGTATGGTGTGGGGGCGGTACTTGCAAATCGTTTCCCAGCTGGGTCCGAGCAACCTTTAGC
Source organism: Locusta migratoria (assembly GCA_026315105.1). NCBI lineage: Eukaryota > Metazoa > Arthropoda > Insecta > Orthoptera > Acrididae > Locusta > Locusta migratoria. Next base: position 778,315 of record CM048755.1, on the reverse strand, counting down.
ATTTGCACCTAAGGCGCTTACAGAGGCTCCAGGTGAAAAAAGACCATTGTTTTTGCTCTCAAAAAATTGTGTGTGTAACTCTACAGGTCTAAGTTTACTCCCTACAATGACCACTGCTGCTAGTGTCCTCATTTCATCTGACAGCGGCACTGCCAGACAAAGCACTCCATTGTCTCCCACTCTGGGCCTTATACCTTTCATGTTTTCATTATCAGATTCGGTACCGGGCTACGGCACATTGTGCCAATGCCAATGTGCTCTCTCACCTCCTGGTGGGTCCGACCCAGTCTTTGATGCAGAAGAACTTGTGTGTTTTGTGATGGATAAGTTAGCCACACAAATAGTCATGGATTTCCCTATCACTAGCTAGTGGGTAGCAAAGGAAACTTTCTGCTGACCCGGTTCTCTGGGTGGTCTTCCACTGGGTGCAGCACGGCTGGTATGAATGCCCTCTACGGACGGCCTCTGACCCACTCCGCAATTATTTTGAAATTCACCACCATCTTAGCACCTTTGTGGGTACTCCACTTCTATTCACAGAAGATGGCTCCCACTGAGTAGCAGTTCCAACCTTGTTGCGCAGCTAGATTCTCAATCTTTTACATCAGGACCACTGGGTCATTTCCCGCACTAAGACGCTCGCCTGTCAGCGTGTATATTGGCAAGGCATCGACGGGGACATAGCTCGCCTAATATCCAGATGCTCTTCTTGTGCTTTTCAACAAGCGGCTCCTCACACACATTGCTCTCTCCATGGCCTCCCCCATCCGCACCATGGGAGGAACTCCATGTCGATTTTGCAGGCCCCTTTTTGGACAGCTATTGGCTTTTGGTCCTCAATGCACATTCTAACTTTCGTTTTATTGCTCGTCCGGCCTCCACATCTGTGGATGTCACTACCCACTCCCGTTAAAGATTTTTTTCTATCTAAGAGCTTCCGACCGCAGTGGTGACCAATAATGCGCCCCAATTCACTGCACATCATTTTCATGACTTCTTTTATACCCATGGGATTCGCCATATCCTAACCCCACCCTTTCACTCGCAGTCTAATGGGGCGGCGTGGAGATTTGTATGCACTTTCAAGGCACAAATGCATAAGTATGTGCTGCGTCTTTTGATGGAAGATGCCCTCCTTCGTTTCCTTTCGTTGCATCAATCCACCCTGGCCCGGCCGCATAGCCCAGTCGAGCTTCTTCATGGCCACCCACATAGGACACTTTTGTCCATTTTGCATCCGAGTTCTCCCGCGTCCCCTCCTGTTTCTTCTTCTTGCTTTACCCCAGGTTCGGTTGCCTGGGCCAGGGGCTATTGCCGCCATCTTTGCTGGGTTCCGGTTGTGGTACTTCGGGGGCACAGCAGTCTCTGTGAGGTCCGTTCGGCTACTGGTATCCCCACCTGCCACCACCACCAGCTGCAGATCCGCTGTTCTGCTGCCTTGCCTTCAACCCCTTCAGCTGAGGTGCTGGCCCCACTTCTTGTGGTGCCATTCGTGGCGAGTTCTCTTCCTGTTTCAACTCTGCAGTCATCAGCTGGCCAGCGGAGGGAGGTGTTTCCGCCATTGGCAGCCGACGCCCACTTCCCCACCATGCCCCTGACGGCTGGCCTGCTCCTCAAAATGGACTGCACTGGTTGTCAGCAGTGAGGGGGGGGGGAGGGGGGGGCTTGCTGCCGGCTGTCTTGGACCCGGGGTTTTCTCAAGAGCTGCCTCCAGGCAAGGAGATGGAAGACCGGCCACCAGCGATGGTGTTGGGCATGTTGAGAAAGCATTCGGGGTGAAGGTCTCCATGCCACATAAAGGGGTTCCAGCCATATGTGGTAGTTCCAAGTCGGGAGCTGGTGGAGCTGTCAGATGGAGGTGGAGCTGTCTCAGCAGCCTGCATTCTTCGCCACAGTTAAGGATTTCTTTCCCCTGCCCCTACAAGGGTGGGGGTGGGGGTGGGGAGGGATGTAGTATGCTAGCAAGTGTTGATAAATAGCCGGCACACGCTGGCCTCACTGTTACGTGTACCGTGAGTGACAGTTAATAAAGTGTGTAATCTCAGTGTGGTGGTGTTTATTTTGCCTATTTTGATAATGGGAGGAAATTCAAAAGAGAGAGTGACTGCAATGTTATGTGTGTGAATAGTGATGGTACAGAGAAGTTAGTGCTCCTTATAATATGGAAATGTAGAACTCCAAGACATTTTTAAAAAAAAGTAAGAACTTTACTGCATACAACACAATTGCATAGACATTTTTTTGAGAGTTCTCTAGTGTTTAGTTACAAAGACGGGTGGTTTTAAATGCAGCATAAGTGTTGGCAGCTGCTGACTTATGTGTATAGGTTGGTTACAGCATTACGACGACCAGAGGTGAAGGCAGCCAATGGCATTTAGACAGCTAATATGAAAGCATCTTTACGTTTGTGACTTTGTAGACAATTTGATGTTGTGGGATTACTTTTTTACAAGTAATCTATTGCAAATCATGGCACACTTGAAGATACATTAATGTTTTGATGACTCTACACTATAAATAATACTGCCGCTAATTTTATGTGGAAACAACTGATTTAATTGGGAAGGCACTTACACTGGTAACAGATGCTAATTCTGGTGGTTTGGTTACAAAGTATACAAATAATATAAATTCATCACTGTACTCCAGAATACAATATCCTTAAAGTTAATCAACTTTCACTTAATAAAAACATAACAACATAATAAAACATCTACATATTACCAGAACGATTCACTTTCATTTGCCCTTACCTCTTTTGACACTGGTCCACAGTTGCTCTTTATTTTGAAAATTTTCAAAAACATTTGGTAGTTTCACATGACCAGCACATATATACCAAAATAATATGCCAAATGCATAAACATCTACACTGCTGTCATAGTGGCCAGACAATAATTCAGGAGCCATATGAACAGGAGTGCCAACAATACTGCCAGACATCATAGCTTCAGGAATACAAAAACCCAGATCAGTCAGTTTGGCACGATTATCATTATCAAGCTGAAAATTGAAGCAACTAAAAAATTATGATGGAAAAATAAATGTCAATCATAGTGATTAATATTATCTCATATAATGTATGAAATGGTATAGCAATACAAAAAATTATGATGATACATTTCATTTCAGCATTATAGTAATAAAACACAGGAACACATAATGGTGTATTTTAGAATATGACAATTAGGAGGAGGCAATTAATAAACATAAATGGCATCTGGGTTACCATTCTAACACAGAAAATAATGGCACTGTTAGTGAAAATGCACCACTGTTAGAAATCGCAAATTAAATTGATATTCACTGGTTGTCTTCTTTTACATAACTTGTGGATAATTAATTCAACTTCTACATCAGTATACTTATTTTCCAAATTATGATTATAGTCATTGTCCACCATACATCCACTGACATCACTACCACATTCAACATTGTCCTCTTGAAGTGTACAGTATGTTTGAAATTTTTATCACATTTCTTTCAAATTTCAACAATTTGCACAGCTTCATTAAATTCACTCACATTTTCACTGTTTTTAATTCCATTCAGGAGTAATGGTTCACCTGAATTACGTGTCTTCATTTCTCGTAAGAGAGGAGGGAGAATGATGTGTAGAGTTCACACATGGATGTCTTACAAGAATCAGTTTCAATAACTATGAATACTGCTAGCAGCCTCCCAGCATGCTTGTTCATTTATGAAATTTTTGATTAAATATTTTCACAAAGCTTCCAAAAAGGTTTTGCCTTTGAGATTTTTTGTTTATTTATCTTTTTGGGGGGTGTGGGCAGCTGGGTTAAGCAACAAACCCTAGTCTACTTAATAATAATAATAATAATAATAATAATTTTGTAAGGCTCAGTGGTCTGATGCAAGTCTTTCAACTGGATGCCACTTTGGCGACTTGCATGTCCAAAATCAAACACTTACCCAAGCAGAGAAAGGGGATATACAGTTTAACATGGAATCCAAACCATTTGTCTTTTCTGGCAATTCCTCAGATTGTCGAGATATGAAGGCTGGGTTAAAAAATTTGTGATCCGAGCATGTTCCGAATTCGCAACCCCCTAGTTTCCAATAACGCACTTTTCCCCCTGAGACCACCAGGCCCGAATGTTGAATGACAAAGAACAGCATAGGTGATGCTATTACATTCTGATGCTACTGGTAGTTGTTTCAGATGATTTACGAAGTTCAACTGACTGGAAGGTCTAGATTCAAACCCAGATCTCCTACTTATATGACAGTCACACTGATCACAACACCACCAGGACACTATGAGTGCATGGACTACCCTAGCACGCCTTCCACCAGATCTGTCCAGTGCCAGCTGCCGCCCGAGACTCACCTGCATAGTGCAGGAGCATTAACTTGCTGGCAATTTTACTACTACTCGAATTCTTAATGTTCATTAGTGTTTCTATTTTTAACAGCTTTACTTTTACGTGTTTTGGTAGATATAGCAATTTTAATTAATTTTTGACAGATGGGTAGGGACTGTGCCTGTTGTGTGTGGATTCAGAAGAAGTTGGCCACTGTCTATAAGCAGCTGGGGGCTGCATTCGCCATGGTCAAGCGTCTTGAGGCTGCTGTGGCTGAGGTGATTGTTGGGTTACCTCTGGTGCCTATTGCAACATTTCCGATCCATGATGCCACTGTGGTTACAGTTTCCAATGTCCCTGCCAATCCGAAGTCGCCTAATGTACCCTCCTCCACATATTGTGAGGTGGCTCACAGAGTATGGATGAAGATCTCTATGCACATTTTCAAATTATCTATACATTACTAAAGTACTGCCCCTGCCCAATTTATTAATAACTCTCAGCACTTTGCAAATTCCCGTAAGAGTTCAAGACCAATGTGCATCCTTACTGAAGAAGGGATCACAGGATAATTTTCCTTAAATTATATACAATGCCAGACAAAACAAGTATTGCGCCCAGAGTTGTCCATATTATCCCATTTTGCTATACATGAATACCATTAATGTCTGAATAAAAAAATAGATTTAGACAGCTCTGCAGTGAGACATCTGGCATGAATCAGACATGAAGCAAGATGTTTACGTACAGTATGAAGCACCCGCAATGCCTCGCAGACAAGGCAGTCTGTCACCAACTGAATGCATTTGACCGAGGCCACATCACTGGACTACATGAAGCCAAGTGGCCATATAATGCACAGCCATTTGGGCCATTCAGATGTCACAGTGGCCCAATATCGGAATAAATTGGTACACAAGGGCTCCCAGTCACATTGTGCAGGTCTGTGACCACCAAGAAACACTGCCCTGAGGTAGGACTGCCATACAGTGCACCAAACAATGTGGGACCCCACAACATCGACAACTGCCATCTGCGGTCATGTTCTAGATACCGTACAACATACGAGTCACCACACAGTATCTCGCTCTCGTCTGTTGGATTGGGCTCCTACTAACCCACACATCAGTTTCCATTCACAACACAACAGCAATGCTGGAATTTGGAGTGGTGACAGGTAGGCATGGATAAAGGAAAATGACATTACTTTATATTCAGTGACGAGTTCCACTTGTCCATAATCTTCTATGACCACTGAGTTCAGGTTTGGCAGTATCACGGCAGAGGGTATATGCTGCCAATATTGTGGAGAAGACACAGGCGTAACACCTGACATGATGTGGCAAGCCTAAGGAAATGTGTTCAGATCATGCTTTGTCAGACACTAATGGCACCGTGATACATCGCAGAGACATTCCCTCTGCAATTACTATCCCTGATGGCACAGTGCCCTGGGACAAGTGTTCCAACAATATATTGCATGCCTACACACAGCACACGTGTCTCTGGAAAACCTACAGCTTCTTCAGTACCTCCCATGCCCAGCAAGATCCCAGGACCTTTCAGCCATTAAGCATGTGGGATGAATGGAAGGAACCTCTGTCTTAGTACCAATCCATGGAATCTGGAGAAACAGCTGCAACAGCTTATCAAATGTGCCTCAAGGGAGGATGCAAAGGCTGTCTGACACCAATCTGAACCATTTAAGGCCATGCATTTCAGCCAGAGGGACTGTGAAACATACTGACCTGGCACCAATGTTCCAGCTATTGTTAACTGTCAATGGTCTTGTCTCTTTCATCCCATATTGTAGTCAGTTGAATAAAGTCACTTGGTCTTTCAACAAATTTAGTTTCATTCACTTCTAACCACTCCTTCTGAGTGAAAAATTCCTCCTCCTACCTCCATGTGGTGTATATCAGAACACCATAGTCCACGAAAGTGTGATGATCACTATGTCTAGGTGGCATAGTGGTTAGTTCAACACCTAGTAAACAGGAGACCCAGCTGGGCACAATCCTCCCCCTTTCCCATTGATTTATAATTCATTGGTTAATGGCAGCTAATGTCAAATTCCTGTGTGTCTTACTTCGTAATAGATGTAGGAGCAGATATTGTATGTGTTCTTTCAGCCATGTCCAAAAGTACAGACGCCACGTACAAACAAGTTTTCCCAAAATAATGATTACACTCTTTGGAACAGAATATTTCTGTAATGAAATAAGATAAAATGGAGATAGAATCATCATTTAGTGGTAATAATTCAGAAAGCACTGAAAAACATCTACTTTTGTTTCAGGAATGTGCCATTATCTGTTTATCAATAGAAAAGGGTGCTAAAATGTTACTGAAAAACAGAGAATGCACATGAGGTATGTGATGGAGGCTTGAATGTGGAACACTACCACCAACAAGGGTAACAATTACAATTATCTGAGATAAGTTATATGTTGAAGGAACATTAGAAGATGAGAGGAAGGGACACAGCAGAAGGAAGAGAAGTTCAACAGGCAGTGAGAGAGTTGCTACAGTGATTGAGGGGTACACACAATCACTGAGGAAATCTGTGATGCAATGTTCTCTTGAGCCTGGGATGTGCAAAACCACTGTTCATCGAATTTTACAGGCTCAGAAATATCAGCCCTAATGCCAAGAAGTTTCTATTGTCTCAACAATGATGATCCCGACAGGTGAAGTAAATTTTGCAAGTGGTTCATTAACGGATGTGACAAACAATATTTCCAAGATCCAATTCTTCAGTACAAACAAAGCAATATTTAAGCTTTATAGGGCAATTAACAGCTGTAACTGGTTGAACCAGTTGGCATACTGCCACAAAAGTGGCCATAGTGAATGTGTTCACTGACACCACTAATGTTATTTCTGAATAGACGCCAGCTCCACAATTCTTGGGCTCATACCAATTCATCAGAATGTTGAGTCCTTAACATGCCTGTTAACAACAGGCATACTGGTAAGCCAGTGTGTGTCTAAACAAACAAGGTAAAGCAAGGTGGGCTGTAACTGCCTCCCACCAGGCAGTGTGAAAGAGGAGCTTTACAATTTGGTGAGACAGGTTGAGCCATGCTGGCTAGGCATTCGTCCATCCCACCCCATGCCTTTTGTTTTATTCACTTTTCCGTGTTAAGAGAATGCTGTTTCCAGTAGATGGCATGGGACAATTCTCTGAAATACGACCACAAAGCCATCATTTTATCTGATCCCATTCTGAGCCCAATGACATTGTTTCATACATCATTGCCATTTAGCATGTTTTGCACATTAGTCAATGGTAGTTGGGAAAAGTGGAAAACGCACACACAACCCATGCCACAATAAATGGTGATGTGCAAGGGATGTTGCAAAGTCCGAGAGATGGCACCACAAGCGCGTATCAAGGTCATGTTTAATTAGTAGCATCTTTGGAAAGAAGGCACACCAAATTACAGGCATATTGGTCTATTTCTTTGTGTTTGGCACTCATGTGAATCAAGGAAGTTGAGTGACTGTCAAAGAAAGGCTTATCCGTGAAAAAAAACTTTTGTATGAAACTTTTTTTTTGTTCACTATAAATGGCACTGTAATTGGAATAAATGAAAGAGTTAACAACTGTTGAAAAATGGTAATATCGCAAACAAATAAATATCAGTTTAAGAAAATCTAAGTACAGTTTTTTTGTATTTATGATAATGTTATCATGTAACACCAGTAACAATCAAACACTGTGATCATGTTCTTAGCCTGTGGTCAGACTGCGCAATTCATTTCTATGATTTGGACTGTACTCATCTCTATGCAATTGTTTCACAATGTTAACAATTTTTGAGAGAGAGAGAGAGAGAGAGAGAGAGAGAGAGAGAGAGAGAGAGAGAGAGAGAGAGCTCACAATTTCCAAGAGTAGGTAATCACTGAAAAGTCTCCTTTGTCATAAATGAGGAGGATTGATCATTTCAGTTTACATTATTTGCTGTCCAAAATTAAATTTGGTTCTAGAAGTTGTTTAACAATGAAAAATGCGACATTTTTCTCCATGTGACACTGGATTAATGATAATATTAAGAAGAAGAAGAAGAAGAAGAAGAAGAAGAAGAAGAGGAAAAAAGACTACGACGCCGAGGTTGAGTGTATGGAATCTTCCTCCACTAATTGTGTTGATCAAAAAATATTACTACCGAAATTGGACCATTATGGATGAAGAGGAGTTGCTCACAGTTGATCCCTAGCCCCACTCCTACACACACACACACACACACACACACACACACACACACACACACACACAAACAAACAAACAAACAAACAAACAAACAAACAGCATTAAGGAAGTTATATATTAAGAGGCCACGGTCAGAATTCTCAGACTGCTGCTGAACAGGGATTGACAGTTCCATGCACTTACACTAAATATGCACAAACTGGCAATTTCTGAGGCATAGTGTCTTTGACCCTATAGATACTATACAGTAGCATAAAGTGCCACAACCGCAGGCTTCGTGGAAGTACATGTTAATCATGAGTCGCCTAAATTGAAACCGAAGTTACAAGAAATATAAGTTTTCTGAGGAATTTAATGTCCTTATATTTGTCTGATATTATACGAGAAACAATTAGTTACAAATAAACACAGATAATACTATTTTGGAAACATGGCACCCAGTTCTGCGCACTGTCTCTAATGAGACTACTGCACACAGTATATAGAGGGTTAATTGCACTATTTGATAATATTGACTGTGTGTAATTCAACATATCTCTCTTCTCTACCAAGATGGTATTAAGGGCAAACAAATATTGTTGACTCAACTGTCTTATGAATCTTACACCATACCTTTTAATGGCAGGTGATTCAAATATATTTATTTGCTGTTGATACTGGCCCTATACAGATGTAGAATGACTGTATAAAATTAATTGTGGGTAAGGCAGATGCCAGACAGATTTATTTGGAAGAATCCGCATGAAGTGAAGGCCATCTAAAAAGGAAGTATCTTACAAAACTCTCATTTAACCAATATTTGAATACTGTTCATCTGTGTGGGATCTGTACCAGATTGAGTTGATAGAGGAGACAAAGAATTTGCGGAGGAAAGCAACACACACTGTTACAGGTGTGTTTAGTAAGCACAGAAGTGTCACAGAGGATTATCAAAACTCCCTTAGTATATGGTGCAAGAGACATTAGGCTACTGTCAAAGTACCGAGAGCAAAAGAGTTAGCCAATATATTGTTTCATCAAATTTACATCTCATGAAAAGACTGTGAAGATAAAATTAAGATAGACTAGAGCCCAGCCAGAGGCTTACACACAGTTTTTTTTCTGCAAACCACATGGCAAACAGGAAAAGGAGGAAGGGGCAATGGTATGCAAAGTACCATCATCACACACCATTAGGTGGATTGCCGAGTATAGATGTAGATATGCATTGAGGGCAACAGACAATGTAGCAAATAGTGCCGCTCAAAACACTTTTGGCTCAGAAATTTACGGTTTGAGGATACGTGGTGCCGATTTGTGAAGAACCTCCTGTCAATACTTGTTGAGGAGACTTGGGATTTTTAAACTGGCCATTTTTCAGACATTTTTTCCTTCGTGCTATTTATTAACATTATAAATGTATTCCTAAGGACTAGTTGCTTTCACTCTATTAATACTAAGCAAAAAGCCAATCTGGATTAGTACTATATGTCCCCAAATCTTGTGTAGAAAGATGTTAAGTATTCTGCTTCATCAATTTCATCAAAGAATTTAAAAAATAAATAAAAGGGAAGAAGGAATTAAAGAAAAATTTTAACAGTAATTCTCAAAATTTTAACTCTAACCTGAAGAATTTCAACAATTTCATCATGACTCCCTTCTAGTTATCAATTATTATTGCACGTTGTGGTATTAATGTAATTTACATTTTTTGTACTGACTTGTTCCACGACCATGAAGCTTTGCTCCTCTATTTCATACTGAACAACTACATGTATAAAATAAAACAAAATTTATATAATCAAATAGTGTGTAGTGCCGGTCCATAGTGTCCAATGGACACAATATTTTGGCGATCATACGTGTCGCCATCATCAGGTGAACTGACGGACTGAGCTCCTGGAAACGCACCGGCACGGAGATCTGAACGCTACGGCTGCTCAAAGGGAACTGGGTCCTAGCCCGGTAGCGGGCGATTTAAATACCTTCGGCCCGCGGTGCGACCCCTCCGCGGCCGCGCAGTGGAACCGATTGCGCCGGCATCTGAGATGACGTCGGTGTGAGGGCTCTGTCCGCCGTGGTCGTCACTTCGTTACGTTTGCTAGATTTACTCTTAATTAACCCAATCGCTGGTTCCCAAGCTTTGCTAAGATTATAGCCACAGTCACGGTTTATGAGGTCGTCACTTGTGCGAATTTCAATGGCCTCTCTAACGACGCAGTCCCAGTATCTCGACGCCTGTACCAGAATCCTAGTGCCTTCATAGTTCATCGCATGATTCTCCAACAAACAATGTTCAGTGACCGCCAACTTGCTCGGATACATCACTCGTGTGTGCCTCTGGTGTTCAACGCATCGATCCTCGACGGTATGCATCGTCTGTCCAATATATGACTTTCCACACTGACACGGAATCTGGTACACGCTGGCCTTCCTCAAACCGAGATCATCTTTGGCGATCCCCACCAGTGCACGAATTTTATTCGGCGGACGAAAAACAGTTCCAACCTGGTATTTTTTCAAAATGCGGGCGACCTTCCCCGAGAGTGCGCCGGTATATGGAAGGAACGCAGTTCCTACATCCTCCCTCGTGTTTTCATCCGTTTCCACAGGTTGTGATGTAGTCGTTGGGCAGAGAGCCCGCTGAATCTGCCACTCTGAGTACCCATTTTTTCGAAATACAGTTTTCAGGAGTTCCAATTCCTGGGGTAGACACACTGCGTCAGAGATAGTGCGCGGCCTATGTACTAGAGTTTTTAGTACCCCATTCCTCTGTGAAGGGTGGTGACAGCTGTCTGCGTGTAAATACAGATCAGTGTGCGTTGTCTTCCGATATACACTATGACCCAGGGTGCCATCAGCTCTTCTCTTGACCAAGATGTCAAGGAACGGCAATTTACCCTCCGTTTCAGTTTCCATAGTGAATTTGATGTTGGGGTGTATGGAGTTCAGATGTGTAAGGAAGTCAAGGAGTTTATCCATACCATGTGGCCAGATGACGAAAGTGTCGTCCACGTAACGGAAAAGCAAGTAGGTTTCCATTCAGATGATGCCAGAGCTTCCTCCTCGAAATTCTCCATGTACAAATTTGCGACCACAGGGGAGAGTGGGCTACCATGGCAACTCCCTCCGTTTGTTCGTAGTATTCACCATTGAAAAGAAAATACGTGGAGGTCAAGACATGACTAAAAAGTTCGGTGGTCTTCTTGTCAAACTTCTGGCCAATCAAATCTAGTGACTCTCCAAGGGGCACCCTCGTAAACAACGGAATGACGTCAAAATTCACCATGATATCTGACTCATCCAACCTGAAGCTGTTAAGACTTTTAACAAAATCCACAGAATTACGGATGTGATGAGGGCATTTACCCACATAAGGACTTAATATTCCCGTTGAGTATTTGGCCAACAAATATGTAGGTGCTCTGATGTTACTGAAAAGGGACGTAACGGCACCCCATCTTTGTGCTCCTTAGGGAGTCCGTAAAGTCTTGGCGGTACCGGACCTTGAGGTAGCAGTTTCTTGGCGACACCCTCTGGTAAATCTGCATCCTTGAGAAGTGCCCTCGTCTTGTTTTCCACCTTCTTTGTGGGGTCAATGCTGATCTTCCGGTAGGAATCGTCATTTAGAAGACCCTGCATCTTTTCAGTCTGTTGAAAAAACACCAGGTTGGAACTGTTTTTTGTCCGCCGAATAAAATTCATGCACTGGTGGGGAGCGCCAAAGATGATCTCGGTTTGAGGAAGGCCAGCATGTACCAGATTCCGTGTCAGTGTGGAAAGTCATATATTGGACAGACGATGCGTACCGTCGAGGATCGATGCGTTTAGCACCAGAGGCACACACGATTGATGTATCCGAGCAAGTCGGCGGTCGCTGAACATTGTTTGTCGGAGAATCATGCGATGAACTATGAAGGCACTAGGATTCTGGTACAGGCGTCGAGATACTGGGACTGCGTCGTTAGAGAGGCCATTGAAATTCGCACAAGTGACGACCTCATAAACCGTGACTGTGGCTATAATCTTAGCAAAGCTTGGGAACCAGCGATTGGGTTAATTAAGAGTAAATCTAGCAAACGTAACGAAGTGACGACCACGGCGGACAGAGCCCTCACACCGATGTCATCTCAGACGCCGGCGCAATCGGTTCCACTGCGCGGCCGCGGAGGGGTCGCACCGCGGGCCGAGGGTATTTAAATCGCCCGCTACCGGGCTGGAACACAGTTCCCTTCGAGCAGCCGTAGCGTGCGGATCTCCGTGCCAGCACGTTTCCAGGAGCTCAGTCCGTCAGTTCACCTGATGATGGCGACATGTATGATCGCCGAAATATTGTGCTCGTTGGACACTATAGACCGGCAGTACACCCGTGGATATTTTGATTATCAAATACGCCGGGAGAAACTGAAGAATCACAAAATTTACATAGGTAACAGAACCAACCAGTCCCACAAAAGCCCTTATTACATATAAATGTCTGTAGTCAGCTGCCTCTGTATGATTTTAACATTTTGATGAGACAGTTTTTACCATTTTCAAAATTTGAGTGATATGCAATGTAAACAAATTATGAAAAAGCTGAGAAACAATTGTTTGCACCAGTAAAATCACCTCATTTTTTGAAGTAAATCACTACTTTGTCTAAAAGTAATTTTAGTTTTTTCGCTCTCCTTTCAGACAGAACTGTTAATTAAACTTCGCATTATCACTCTCAGACTATTTGTAAGTATAGCTTTCTTCATTTCATAACTGACGGTAGATTTACAGTCTAACACACACTCTACTTCCCCAGTCATTTCTAACCATTGTCAGATGTTTGGACATTAAAGCACATTTCTGTACATATTATATTCTCCATATGTTTTCTATTGCTGGCTACAGTTAATATCTAGGTTCCCTCATCACTTGTACACCATGATTCATTGCACAGAAAATATTTTGAAGCTCCAGACACAGTTAAAACTATTTATTGGTAATTAATTACAACACCAAGAAGAATCAGAGATATCACAACCAAATTTGAGAGATAACAGTACAAAGACTACACAAGTGAAAATACAGCCCCACATGAATTGAGGAAGATGACAAAATCAGAATCCAGTGGTTGCCACTATTCCTGGGTATATCCCTGCTATATACCTCAGCATTGAATCTAAGAGGATGGGAATGTTTTGATGGGATATAGCAACCCCTACTGCTTCCACATATGGGCAAAGTTGATCTTGTTGTACAGGATAGGAGCGGTTCAATAGTGGGCATCCATGGTTACTTAAAGAACAGGCTAAATAAGAAGTCAGGAATGTGGTTAAAACGTAGCGGTTGCCACATCATTATTAGAAAAAGTTCATTTCCAACAGGGTACAATTATGGGAAAAAACGAAGTGATACGCCGGGAGGTCCCCGACAGGTTGGGCTGCAGGAGCAGGGAGGGGGCACGTCTGAACGGTCTGGAGGCTGGCTCGCAAGAGAGTGATCGCCGTTGCCGGTCGGCCCTTGCCAGCCCACCCTGCAGTGCCCACGTGCCCACACCCTGCCTTCTGATTGGCTGGTTGGCTGGTTTCTTCCACAGCCAAGGCGGTCGACACGGCGTTACCTCGTCAGCACGGCGTCCCACACACGGGCAGCACGTGAACACAGCCTGCCAGGAGGTGCTGACAAGCAAGCTCCGCGGTCGCCTGCGTGTAGCCACGCCGGCCGTGTATTGAAACGGAAGAATAAAAAATTTTCATCCCGATTATTCTAATTTTCCCCAACCTGTCGGTCCACCATGCACATTGTGTAGGAGTGGATGATGTATCCTGGGCCAGTCATTCCACAATCATCCATCAGACATTTTGATTAGGTGGAAGACAAGATTAATAGGGAGACTGATGGAGCAATGCAATCTAATGGGCAATGAAGAAATCTTGAAGATTGCATGAGATGTGTACTCGTGGCTTAACCTATTGCAGTATGGTTGTTGGCAAGCTCCAAAGGTATTGAGGGGGGGGGGGGGGGGGCACAGGCTCCAACACTTCAGAGTGTCACCCTTTTCTAGTGCCACTGTAAATATTTGTACATTGTTTGCTTTGCCAATATTTCAGAGTCAGTGTTGTTTATCTGAACTTTTGTGTCAAAGATTTTCTTTACAATTTTGCATTCATTGTTCTCAATTTTTCAATGCCAGTTTTGCTGTTCAAAATTAGTGTTCCTGATGCTTAAAAGAAATACAATTTAGTTTTTTTTTGTCATGTATTTGGGAGATTATCCTTTTTAGATATTTTGAATACGTTTGCATGCAGTTTGTCTTTTGGCATCTGATTTACTTTCTGTATGTTTCAATTCCATTTTCTGCTATGGTTTCTCCACGATATTTACATTGTGGAAGTCATTTAATTAAGTAATATTTTGTTTAATTTTGGCACTTGTCTGTCTTTTCAAAAGATTTCTGGAGGAAGATCATAAGAACAGGAAGGCCAACATGGCAATCCAATCCAATGGAAGAGTTCATTTTCAATTTGGGTTGATGCAAGTCAATCCCCTCCAAATGCAAGAAATTCTACAGACAACTTTTAGATGTCAAAAGTAATGAGATGGTCACTTTCGAAGACCAATTTCTGTTTCTTTTATGCCTTTCTCAAGTAAACAGTTGGAAAGTAATGGAGGCATTCCATCTCATCTTACCCCTGTCAGCTATGCCCTTTCATAGGAATCATACTGTAAGTGATTTAGGAAAATCACAGAATTCTGGATGGCTACACGGAAATTTGAACCACTTCTCTCCCAAATATTAGTCTAATGTCTTACAACAGTGGCACCTTAATCAGCTTTCTCTCATGAATGTGTTAACACAGTGCTAATTCATACATTACAGCAAACTTAAAGAGTACTCAGGTAAAGGAAGAAAATTGGGATCATCTACTCAAAATCTTACATATTATGTGGAGCTGTGGTAAAACACCAAATTTATTGTGTTATTTAAATATACTTACAAAGATTAATTTACATGCCTTAGCATGGTGTTTTAATAAAAAGTACAACCTGATAAAATCAGAAATAACAACAGTAAGGCTGTAGGAATATTTACCAAAACATTCTTTAACTTAATGTCACGGTGCACCAATCCTTGCGAGTGCAAGTAGCGAATTCCTTCCACAACATCTATAGCAATCTGTAGTCTTGCGACCCATGACAATCCAGATCGTAGACCATAATAGAGATCACGGGAAAGACGATCCATTATTAACAGGACTGATGGAGTACAGCCTCCGCCATATGAATTGTCTATTACTGACCCACGCAGTCTAACGATGCGCTTGTGATCTGGAATCGTCCTTAAACAAAATCATGTTATGCACATTAAACAGATCAGTCAAACAATCTGAAAATATGAAAGGTAATAGGAATATATTTATAGTGAAAAACAAAGATACCATATTTTGATTACCCCGGAGGAACAGATATTTTAACTGGGGGTGGGGTTGCGAGGGGGGAGGAGCAAGAACAAAAATAGTTTGTAAACATCAGAAGCAGAGGATTCTTAGAGCAGGCTAAAGATAAACTAATCCATGGATTAAAAACAAAATCATGGATGCTTTGAGTCAAGTGAGAAACCATGAGGATATAGGACAAAAGGTATCATTTGCCTCCTCGTCTTCTGGAAGTTCCAGGACTTACAGCCTTGCGTGATTGCAGCCATCCACACCTACATCTAAATGCTTCATGTTATCTTATTACATATTTTATTCATCAGACAAATTACAGGCTGTCAATGAGTTCGGTGATATGTCAACGACATCCGACTGTTTAAATCACAACAATATTTTAAGTATTATAATAGTTTGAGGACAATCTGAATTGGAAATAATCAGACTTTACCCAAGTGTGTTGTATTGTGGTAACAGATTTTAATTAAAATTTAGTACAGCTAATACCTGCAATAAAATAAGTCCATATGCCAGGTTTCGAAAATTACTATGGATTACCCACCTAGCTCCTACAATAAAAGAAATACAATCAAACAGTTGGTCTCATTTGAAAGCTAAAAAGCTAACACCTCTCCCTTAAAAGAGAAAGAAATAATATGTTGCAGTGGCTCATGGCTTAGAAGTGATACAGAGACAAATTAACACACACACACACACACACACACACACACACACACACACACACACTAGTTGGGAAACCCCTAAAATAAAAGTGTGTGCGGTCATAATGCACTGAAATTGCCTCACCATGTAACTTTTATCATATATAGCACCAAGCTGCAACATAAAATCTTTTGACGAGATGGTAGCAATTCCAGCAGTCCAGCTTCAATCTACCTTCAACTTGCGGACCACAGCCCTAAAGACCCAACTTACAACATCTGCTAATACTGAAATTAGTACTGTGTTTCATTTCCTCTGCTATGTTTCTTTGCAGCCTCATTTTTCCGTGTGTATGCCCTGTACTTACAATATGATACATTAGAGTGTGAAGCTAAAAAATTGCAAAAATGCAGTAAATTTTATAGTGAGGGGGGAGAGAGAGAGAGAGAGAGAGAGAGAGAGAGAGAGAGAGAGAGAAGAGAGAGCATGTGCATGACCAATTTCCCCATCCCTGACAAGACTATCTGAGCATGTGTTCAGCTCTAGAGACCACAATGTCAATGGGACATTAAACTCTTCCTTCCTCCCAAGCCATAATTACTTCTTCCTACAAGGAAGAGGTGTTAGCTTTCAAATTAGACCAACCATTTAATTGTATTTGTTTTAGTACACAAAAATCTGTAACCATGATGCAGCACCAGTCTCATGATTTCTAATGGAATGATTCGATTGTGTGAAACAGTTGAAGTAATAACCTAACAAGAATAAAGGATGTCACAAGAAAGAGTCCTGTATTAATTTATGAAGTCCTCCTCCAAATAGGAGATAAATATATGTGGTATCCCACATATTTACAACAAAGGCCATTAGTTCTACATATATTTTTATTAGGACCTTTCTTCAGTAATATATTTCATTTGGCAATGTCACACGGTATCATCACCAAAACAGTGTAATAAAAATCATTTGTTGTGATGCGAATTCAAAAACATATAACAGAAGCCAGACCAAAGAAATGGTGGTACAGTAATAGTTATTACTTCACAGCATATTTATTCTATACTTAATTTTTTGGAAGTAAACTTATGTATTTCTAAATAGCTCAGTTCATGAGTAAGGTATCCTCTGCCATGTATCATACTAAATCTTGTGTAGACAGTGATGTTTCTATTGTTTTTAAAGTCTAGTGTGCAAAATTTCATCAATATAGATATAAGATTGTAGATTCATGTCGATGTCTGTTGCAAAGTACTCTCCACCATACACTGTGCAAATTATTATGTAGACAGTGCTGCTACTATTGTTTTGAAGGATAAAATAGGAATATAATCTGAAGTGACACTGTCCCCTTACACAACTCCCAATTTCAATTTTTCTGCTATTACTTTACCTATTTTTTCTAAAGTGAACAAAATAAAAAAGAAATAATATTCAAATCGGTGAAGTTTTTCAAGAATAACATACAGCAACTTATTATATAGTAAACAACAAAATTAGAATAAAAGGAAACACACAAACATTTTTAAAAAGCTTGATTGTAATTATATAAATTTGGAAAAACAGAAATGTGCAATGTAAAATATATTGTAGCATCAAGGAAAGTCACAAATTGAATATAATAATGTTTTCATGTGGCTCAGTGACTTGGTGCAAGTCTTTCAGTTGGATGCCACTTGGCACTAACATGTCCCTAACCAACTGGGAAAAAGGGACCTACAGTTCAATGTCAAATCCAAATCACGGGTCATTTCTGATCACTACTCATATCACTGAATAAGAATAAGAATTTTTATTAGCTGTTTAGTATTTTCTCATACAATGGGCTTCATCAAAAAGTTGAGTTACAATTACACACACACACACACATTTGTAATATTGAATAGTGTTAATTTCACAATTAAAAAATCTTTTACAAATTGATATTATACAGAAAGTATAATTATGTTAAAACAACAAATCTGCCATATTACACTCTTTATATTCATCAATTGAGTAAAATGCTTTACCTTTGAGCCACTGACCGAGGGTTGTCTTAAATCTATTTATAGATACTGTTTGTGCAGTCTTAGGGAGCATATTGAACAATTTGAGGCCTACATATTTATGGTTATTGTGAATCTTTGACAGTCTAGAGTATGACAGATCAATTGTGTGGTTTCGCCTCGTATTATGGGAGTGGACAAATGACCTTAGGGGATATTTAGAAATGTTTTCTTAACATGTAATAGGCAGTAGTAAATGTACAAACCAGGAACTGTCATTATATTGAGTTTTCTGAAATGTTCCTTGCATGTGTCTAGGAGATAACCCCACTATACATCGAATAGCTTTTTTTCCTTTTTTTTTTTTTTGCCACCTAAAGACTGATACTGAATTGGGAGAATTTCCCCAGAGAAGAATGCCATATGAAAGATGAAGGTGGAAATAAGCAAAGTAAGAATGTATCAGTAAATTCTGGCTGACTTTATTCCTCAGTTTTATGACATGACAATGCCCCCAGGCCAATGCCGCGCACTTATTTTATAGAGCCACACAGCGGCACATTTAAATCGCGTGCGCGTGAACACGCGGAGGAAATATAAGCTTTGGGAACTTTATGACTTAGGGGTTTTTCCGCGGGACTGGAAAAACGGAAGCAGAGTCGCGCGGGGGGAAGGGAAGAGTCGCGTGGACTGCCGAGGACGGGAGAGCGTTGTGGCTCGTCACGGTGTTTCTGTAAAAACGTGTGATAGTTTTTTTGTGGGCGAAGTGCCTTTTTTGCTTTTACAGTTAAGGATTTTGGTGTGTGAGCTAAAGTGCGTAGTTGTGTGGGGGCTCAAGTTGGATAATATTAAATATGTGCAGTGTGATAGACAAATTATTTACAACAACAGCTGTGTGGTGAACATTATTCTTTCGCAACTCGCCCTGTACGTCTATAAATGAGGGTAATTGGTATGTACTTTAATTAATTGGAAACTGTATTAAGGCGCACGTGGACGGAACAGCACCAAAGCGGGAATCATATAGTGTCACCCTCTAAACGACCACAAAACATTTTTCCATCAGGAAGAGGGGAAAAGCATGTTCCGCCCCGTCGCATATAGGTCCATTTCGCGAAACAGTGTGTAGTGTGTACTGAGACATGTTCCGACTCTTCCATTTCGTGAAAGAGTGAGTTCTGGCTCGCCCATTTGAAGTGAGAAGTACGTCTCGGCTCGTTCATTTCGAGTGCGAAGTACATTCCGACTCGTGTGTTGAAGAAAATTCCAGCGGCCCGCGGCAGCGAGTGTGTGGCAGGCAACAGCGTAACCAGGAGACCCGGCGGCAACAGCCGGTATATTCGAGATCATCACCAGCGCGGCGGGAGGACGCGGCGCGGCAGAGGCGGTGCACAACAGTGGCATCTCAGCATGGAAACACGCCGCAGTTACGCAGTGGAGTTGCAGCACAGACAAAAAGATAAGTGTCGCAGCAGGCTTTTGTTTTAATGATTTCAGTTCTCTTGTCCCCAGACATGAGTACCGAAACTGATAGGGTTTTAAGTGATAGTGAATCCTTAGAGAATGGTAGTGGGTTTGAGGCCCCAACGCAAACTAAGGCAGATGAAATGAAAGCAATGACGGGTTGGATGATATCTGAATTTAAAAATACTGTAAGGGGCCTGGAAACAAAAATGGGAAATTCAATTATAAGTATAAAATCTTAAATGGGGAATTCAATTGCTGAAATGGGAAACTCAATAAAAAATTCAATGGGTGTTTTAAAAATGAAATAGTCTCGGACTTTGACAAATGATTAGAAGACTTGACTGAAAAATTTGAAATTAGAGAAAAGGATCTGAATGCCAGAATTGGTGCTGTTGAGACTGAGTTGAATGACAGAATAGAATCAGGAAAACAGATGTGTGAAATCAGGAATGAGGACACTAGGCAGGCTTTAATTGAAATAAAACAAAAGGATTGTGGGTGGTGTTGATGAAACTAAGACAATTTTGGAAAATACAAAAAGTGTTTTAAGAAAGGAAATAGAACAGTTAGTAGCTGTAAGTAAATGTAGTATTGAAAAGGTGAATAGTAGGATGGCTGATTTAGAATTGTGCTCTGCATCTGTAAATACTGGTTGGTTTGGGATGCAGATACCAAGTTTTAAAACTTTTTCAGGGGAATGTAACTACCATGTAGTATATTTTATTGCAGCACACAAAGATCAATTCCTGCCTGGAATGACTGATAATTGCAAAATAAAATACATCAAAAGAATGTTAGAAGGTCCTGCACAGACGTGGGCTAACCAATGTGCTGAGAAATTCTTTTCCTTTGAAGCTTTCGAAAAACTAATTTTAGATAAGTACTGGAGCCAGGCTAAACAAGTCAGATTACAAAATGAATTTTTAAATGGAGTTGCTTACAAGGGGGTTAAACAGACTATGAAGGAATTCTGCCAGGAAGAGTTAAGGAAATTGGTGCACTTAGATAGACCATTAGGAGCTCTTACTGAAATATACACTCTTTGCCGGAGGTTGCCACAGAATTTAAATTTGCAACTTATACACTGCCCTACTGACTCTACTGAAAAATTTCTAGATTTTATAGAAAAAATAGATCATGCAATGGCATATGAACCTAGACTTTGGGAGCCTTAACACATAGCTAACCAAAGGGAACATAATGATAATAGGAATATCAGAAATTGGGGAAATAAGCAGCACGACCACCACCAAGAAAGGAACGTAAATGAAAATTGGAGAAATAATGGGGTAAATGGAATGGTGACAATAGGAATCTGAGAGATTCATGGGGAAGAAATAACAGGGATGGTCGAAGGTTAACACAGGAAAATGGAGAAATAAGAAGGGAACAAAATAGAAACTAACAACACAGACAACGTTCGGAAAACTAGAATTTGTTCCAAATGGGGTCCGATTTGGGACGGGATACAAGGCACGAAATAGGACTGAGAGAAGGATAAATAATTACAAGCTAGATAGCAGGGGATCAGATAGGAATAACTACGACCAAAATAGAGAGAGAAGGGAAGAAAGAATATATAATATGGATGCAATATTGGGTAATGAAGAAATGGTTGGGGGATGGTTTACACAGCATGATAAAATAAATGCAAATAAGAGAAGAAATCATATAAATCCAAGTGAAGATTGTAATGTGGGAGATTTGTTTAGTGAAAGAGTAAGTAGTGGGAGAAATGTTGAAGAAAACAGCATTGGTTTGGCTTCTGTATTAGGTGAATCAGGTTTGCAAATGGAGCATAAGTGTGTGATTGAATGTAAGAATATGCCAAGTGGATGTGTGAATGGTAGCAAGAGTGTCATTGAACTAGATGAGACAAAATCAAATGTCAACATGTGTGAAAAAAATTTGGGTATTCCAAAATTTAAAGCTACTAATGACAGTGTAATAAGAGCTGTATCTGGTTTGGCGCATGTTGATGATGTGTGGTTTGATGATGTAAATAAGAATGGTTCAAGTACCTATAATTAATGAAGATTGGGAACAGGGTGAAAAGAGTAAATTTAAAGGCTGGATGAAGAAGGTCAATTGGATTAGGAAATGGGGAAAATGAGACATATTACAATGTTATTAAAGAAATATTTGGGGGGGGGGGGGTCCAGAATTTGATTAATTGAGGGGACAAAGCATGTTCTCATTAGAAACTAGTAAAATGAATTACGAACATGACTCTGTAAATGAGGGCTCTAGTGACAAACAAGAAATAGGGGATGATATACAAACTTTTGTCATCTATAATAGTGAACAGTATGAGGGTATGAAAGAGGGTGGAATGAATGCAAGGTGGATGGAGAAAGAGGAGCATGAATATAGAGCTAGTGATTGGATCCAATTTTTAACTTATAGAAAGAATGTAGAACCAAAGGTATGGGAAAGGGACAAGTTTGGTTTTGCAAGAAAGATAGCCATGCTAAATGCTGGGAACCCAGAATTCAAAGAGCTGTTTGCAAAAGTATTTGTTGGAGGGGTATGTGAAAATGCACTGATTGAAACTGGGGGCTCTATTAGTGGCATTGCAGAAGACTTTTACAATCAGATTAGGACCACAGGTACAGTTGAATTTCCAGTTACAGGGGTGAGAATAAAAAATGCAACTGGTACTTACAGCAAGCCGGTGAGTAAGGAGGTTATATTAGATGTAAATATAGGAGGGAAAACATTTAGTCGTGTTTTTCTGGTAATAAGAAATCTCTGTCTAAATCTTGTGCTAGGCAATGATTTCCTGTGTAAAAATGGGGCTTGAATTGATTGTAAGGATCAGGTGCTGGAACTACATTCTGGAGGATGCATAAAAAGGGTTAAATTTAGAAGTGCAAGTAGTGATAAGGATTTAGTGGCACATCTACACATAGCCAAATATACAATGGATGAGGCGGAGGTCGAGGAAGAGATATGTAGGAAGGTAAACAATACTAAGGGAATTGATGACCTTGCAATGGGGGAGCTGTATTATTTACTGACAAACAATAAGAATGTATTTTCTGAAAAGCCACGGAAGGCAACAAAATTTGAATATTCAATAAGGGTAAAACCATATGAGTCTATTATTGTGAGGAAAGGTATGGGGTACGGTAGTCTCAGAGTATGATCAGTGTATATAGTAGGGTAAGAATATGTGTAAATTTATTTTTGTAACTTTATTATATATCTGTGATTAATTTATGTGAAGCAGCAAGGACAGGGTTTAAAATTCAGATCTGGTGAAAATGTGTATATAAAAGAGTACATTATGTTATAAAGTACACATGTGAACTGGAGATTGTGAGTTTTACATGTTGACACTAGACCTGTGGATTCCGTTTTTCTAATTAGTCCCGGATTACCATTAGGCAGTGCAATTAGTTTTAATACGGTAGTTTGGAATAGGTGATAATAATGTGGAAATGCACAAAGTTAAAAATATATATATGTATATATTTTTGGTGCATTGGGGGTAGAGAAATGTTTGTATAGGGATATTATGTACCCAAGGGATCACGTTGTGTGAAAGTAGGGAATGCTATGTGTATCATGTCCAATTCTTGAAATTTGCAGAAGGAATATAAGATTATAAAAACCAAATAAAATCTATATATTCTGATATGAAAGATAATTAAATGAATTGAATAGTTTGTCAGAAGGGCAAAAAGTTTTCTTAAGAGTTCATTTTGTGATATGGGTAAATTTGGCTACAGCATTAGATTACACTCTCTTAATCCACATACAAATCACAATAATTATGCCACATCTTGAGTTTATTTTCATTGGAGCGGCCTGAGGGATATAAAATAAAAGAACAATGACTTCGACTTTTCTGTGTAACTGTATAAAGTTCTGTCATGAAATTCTGTCTTGATTATGCTGAATCTGGATAGCAGAGGGGTGGGGTGTGAATCTGAAGGATCCCATTTGTCAAAAGAAAAAACATTTGGTATTCCTTTTCTCTCTCTCTCTCTCTCTCTCTCTCTCTGTCTCCCCCCCCCCCCCCTTTCATTGTTTTCATGCCAGCTGAGAGGACAAGAGAGCTAAAATCATTATCATTGCCAGTAGCCTGAGCTGCACCGGCTTACTAACTGAAAAAGACAAAAGTGTAAGGACCAGTGCCCATATACTGAAGTGCAACACAAGGGATGTTGGAAGTGAAACTTTTCAGTGCAACGGGAAGTGTATATTAAAAATTTGGTATTCATTCCATAATGAGACAATGACGTGGGGTAGACCCATCAATATTAGTGATTTTTTTGTATGTTCTTGTTGATGTGTGTCACATATACAGAATTTTAAATATGTACAATTTAACCAAATTTAATTTTTGTCACTAGTTATAAGATTTTTTTTTTTAAATTGTATTTTCTTATTCTTGTTTGAGGGGTATATTTGTGTTATGTTTTGGTGCTGCTTGCGGCATCCTACACTATGTTTGGAAGTCGCAAGTGGGTGTATTATGACATGACAGTGCCCCCAGGCCGATGCCGCGCACTTTTACTTTATAGAGCCACACACCGGCACATTTAAATCGCACGGGAAATATAAGCTTGGGGAACTTTATGACATAGGGGTTTTTCCGCGGGACTGGAAAAACGGAAGCAGAGTCGCGCGGGGGGAAGGGAAGAGTCGCGTGGACTGCCGAGGACGGTGGAGCGTTGTGGCTCGTCGCGGCGTTTCCGTAAAAACGTGTGATAGTTTTTCGTGGGCGAAGTTCCGTTTTTTGCCTTTGCAGTTGAAGGATTTCGGTGTGTGGGCTAAAGTACGTAGTTGCGTGGGGACTCAAGTCGTATAATATTAAATATGTGCAGTGTGATAGACAAATTACACTTATTTAAAACAACAGCTATGTGGTGAACATTATTCTTTCGCAACTCGCCCTGTATGCCCATAAATGTGTATAATTGGTATGTACTTTTATTAATTGGAAACTGTATTAAGGCACACGTGGACGGAACAGCACCAAAATGGGAATAATATAGTGTCATCCTCTAAACGACCACAAAACATTTTTCCATCAGGAAGAGGGGAAAAGCATGTTCCGCCCCATTGCAGCTTGTGCAGTAGAAAAATAACTCGTGCAAGTTTGGAACATACATATGTGATGTGTTGATCCCAGTCGAGTTTCTGGTCGATCATCATTCCTAACAGATTTATTTTCCTTATTTGACATCTTCAAATTAAAGATTATTTCCTCAGTTTTTGTTTCATTGATGTGTAGGGAGTTTGCACTAAGCCAGTGAGAGGTGAAGGCTAGGTTAAAACTCAAAGGGATGTGTTTGGAACCCGAGACCTTTCGCTCTTCAACCGAGAACTTTGAGACTAGCCCAGGCTTCAAGTTTAAGAACAATCCCAATTATTGGATATTTACCCAACCTAGATAAAACCATTTAATTCACAATGAAAATAGTATTGAGGTTATTAATCGAGATAAAACTTATCCTATCTTTTAAGTTGTACCATATCACACACATTGCACAAAATTTCATTAAGATCAATTGAGTAATGTCAGAGTCCATTGCAGACAAATATTAGGACATGGGATAGATTATATAGATTTGCAGAATACTGATGTTATGCAAAATGTATATGTTTAAGAAACTGAGTAAGACAGTGGATTATAAACAGGTTAATTGGATTGACTTAAAATATTTAAATGTTTGTCTTAATATAATTTTACATTGAAGAGAAAGAAACTGGTATAGGAATATGTATGCAAACACAAAGCTATATAAACACTCCGAGGACAGCACTGTGGTCAGCAATGCCTATATAAAACAATGGGTGTTTAGCACAGGCATTAGAGTGTTTACTGCTGCAACAATGGCAGGTTATCATTATTTAAGAAGTCCTGTATCCAGAAATGTGTGTTTCATTTACTTTTAAACAGTTATTATAGTCTTAGATGCTCTTTGAACAAATGTCTGCACACAGGCCACGCTGATGCTTCAGCCAAGGAATATCACCATAAACATTCCATGCCTGCCACCGTCATGGAAACAACAAAGCAAATACACAGGGACCTTGCAGATAAAAAATTACTTAGCAAATGTCTACATGGCCGTACACAAAATCCTAAGAAGAGTTTTAACAGCCATGAGCGGCAACGAGTACTGAAAATGGTGTGTGTTGCATAGACAGTACTCAAAATAGGTGTGATGGATGCTGTTATCTGTTTCAATAATGGTGTAAAATGGTGTAATCAGCAAGACCAAAGTAATGGACAAATTAGGCATCCAACCAGGAAATAATGTAATAGCTGCTCCAGCTGTCATAGATAATCAGCAACTAGTTGAAGCTGAAAGGGCTGCGGAAGCCACCACTAAAGAGTCCAGAGTAAGGAAAAGACTTTCACAAAAGTCTGAAGAGGATAAAGGAATAATGTACTGCTATAAATGTTGACAGCAGTCTGCCACAGTCCAAATGCCATTAAACTGACTATGCACTAGAAAATGGTTCCAGAATGTGAATGTGTATTATAAAAACAGCTATTACGCAAAATATTTTAATTCCTAAACCATAACAGAACCAGGAAAGACAACACTGGCATTCTACAGATCAGAGCGAGGAATGTTAGATCCCTTAATCAGCAGGGAAATTAGAAAATTTAAAAAGGGAAATTGATAGGCTGAAGTTAGATATAGTGGGGAATAGTGAAGTTCGGTGGAAAGAGGAACAGGATTTCTAGTCAGGTGAGTACAGGATTATGAATAGAAAATCAGTCGGGGGTATTACAGGAGTAGGTGTGATAATGAATACGAAAAAAGGAATGCGGGTAAACTACTATCAGCAGCACAGTGATTGCACTATCATAGTCAAGATAGACATAAAGCCAACACCAACCACAGTAGTACAAGTTTACATGCCCACTAGCTCTGCCGATGATGAGGAGATCAAAGAAATGTATGAGGAGGTAAAGGAAATTATTCAGACAATTAAGGGAGAGGAAAACTTAATTGTGATGGGAGACTGGAATTCGGTAGTAGGAAAAGAAAGGGAAGGAAAAATAATAGGTGAATATGGACTGGGCAAAAGGAATGAAAGAGGAGGTCGCCTGGTAGAATTTTGCACAGAACATAATTTAATCATAACAAACACCTGGTTTAAGAATCACGAAAGAAGGTTGTACACGTGGAAGAGACCAGGAGACACCGGGAGGTACCAGATAGATTGTATAATGGTGAGACATAGAATTTGGAACCAGGTTTTAAACTGTAAAACATATCCAGGGGCAGATATAGACTCTGACCATAACTTGTTGGTCATGAACTGTAGGCTGAAACTGAAAAAACTGCAAGAAGGTAGGAAAATAAGGGGATAGGGCCTGGATTAATTTTTTTAATTGTGGTTTTAGGGCGCACAACTGCTGAGGTCATTAGCGCCCGACACTGCTCGTAGTAAAATCGAACCGGGGTTAAAACTAAAATGGCTTTCGCCATCTTTGCACAATGTATAAAAAGTAAAACTCTGTTAGCAGAATGCAGATCATCACCATTTTAAATGGTAAACAGAAATCACGACAAAGACAGTTAAAAACGGTCATTGCACTAAAAGGTGGTACACAGTAAAAGGTTCATCACAGTGCTCACATAAGGGAGCAGGATCACCACGAAGTAAATACTGGTGGCTATAGCGGCAGTGGCCAATACGAAGCCGGGCCAGGACAATCTCCTCTTGACGAGAGCGTCGAGATAACGTTGACCAAAGATCAAGCACAGGTTTAATGGCCCACAATTTGTTCCCCGACAGGGATGACCGATGTAAAAACCAACAAGAGATGATACACCGGGAGATGCCAGCGCGAAGGTCATCAGAGCTAGTAGAAAAGGTAGAAAGCCAAGGAAGGAAAACTGCCTCCTTGGCAGCCGTATCCGTAGACTCACTCCCCAACACTCCCACGTAGCCAGGGACCCACAGAAACGTCACAGTAGTTCCGCTAGCTGAAAGAGAGGTAAGGCAATTGCGGATGCTTTGTACCAGGGGATGGACAGGATATAGCGTGCGAAGGCTTAACAGAGCACTCAGAGAGTCCGAGCAAATGACAGTCTCATTGAGCGAGTTTCGCCGGACGTATTGGGTGGCTTGATATAATGCATACAGCTCAGCTGTAAAAATTGAACTCCACTCAGGGAGATGATATTTAAAAGAGATGTTGCCAAGTACAAAGGCACACCCAACACCCTGGTCTGTCTTTGAGCCATCAGTGTAGATGAAGAAATTGTCAATTTGAACCGGAGTGCGAGAAACTAGGTGTGGAGTCCTTTGGAAGAGAATGAAAGTCCAAGTTAACACAGACTTCGGGGCTTAGCCACAGTGGAGAGGTGCTCTCTCCAGTCGAGAAAACAGCAGGCATTGTAACGCCGTGCTGGCCAAGCAACGAACACAAGCGTACTCCCGGTGGTAGCAGAGTGGACGGGCGCACAGCAAAGAGACTGGCAAGTGAGTCATTAAAGAAAACTGCGTATGTTGGGTGTCCTCACATGGATGACAAACGGCTAGAGTAACAGCTAAGCAGGAGTTCCCGACGGTAAGAAAGGGGTAGTTCAGGGGCCTCGGCATAGAGGCTCTCAACTGGGTTAGTGTAAAAAGCCTCCGTCGCCAGACGGATCCCTTGGTGGTGGATTGTGTTAAGGCGGCGCAGTATGGACGGTCGAGCCGAAGAATAAACAATGGTTCCATAGTCCAGTTTGGACAGAACTATGGAGGAGAGTAGACCGATCAGCTCCCCACTAGGTGCCACTTAACACTTTCAGCACATTGAGAGAGCGGGTACAGTGAGCTGCCAACCGAGATTTGTGGGGAGACCAACTTAACTTCCTGTCAAAAACAAGTCGTGGTCTCCACAAATGGAAGTACTATGGGACCCAGATGAAGGGATGGGGGAAGGAACTACTTCTGCTACCAGAAGTTCATGCAGACTGTCTTGTCAGCCGAGAATCAAAAGCCAGTGTCCATACACCACATGTGGAGAGTGTCTAGGCACCGCTGAAGGCGCCGCTCAAGGGGACCCATTTGCTCAGAGCTGCTGTAGATCGCGAAGTCGTCAACAAAGAGGGACGCCGACACTCCCGGTGGAAGATAATCGGCTATAGAATTGATTGCCACTGCAAATAAAATGACGCTCAGGACCTAGCCCTGGGGGACCCCGTTCTCCTGAATAAAAGTGCTTGAAAAAACTGGACCAATACACACTTTAAACATACTGTCTGTTAAAAATTCCCGGATAAAAATTGGCAGACAACCCCGAAAACCCCATGTATGCAGATTGCGGAGGATGCCCATCCTCCAGCAGGTGTCGTATGCCTTTTCCAGATCAATAAACACCGCTACTGTCTGGCGCTTCCGTAAAAAGTTATTCATTAGTGAAATAGATACGGTGACTAGATGATCCACCTCAGAACGATGCTTGCAAAACCCACATTGGACATAAGAAAGGAGATGTTGCGTTTCAAGCCACCATACCAGGCGCCCGTGAATCATGCATTCCATCACCTTGCATACACTACTGGTGAGGGAAATGAGGCGGTAGCTGGAAAGGAGAGATTTGTTCTTCCCAGGCTTTGGTATGGGACTGACTACAGCTTCACGCCAGTGTCGCGGAAAGGTGCCTTCTATCCATATGCGGTTGTAGGTGGCCAGTAGGAAGTGCAAGCTCGTTGGTGAAAGGTGTTGCAACATTGCTACATGAATGCCATCTGGTCCTGGAGCGGACGACCGTGAAGGCGAGAGTGCGTGGTGGAGCTCTTGCACAGTAAACTCTGTATTGTAGCATTCACGGTTCTGAGAGGTAAAGGGCAATGAAGTCGCCTCCACCGTCCATTTCCTAGCGAGGAAAGCGTCAGTGTAGTGTGAAGAGCTAGATATCTCTTCCCAATGTCGACCCAGTGCGTTGGCTATTTGTGGAGGGTCGACGATGGTGTCAGTTGCGACACAGAGACCGGGAATCGAGGAATGAGCCACAGTACCTGATATTTTTCTGAGGTTACCTCAAATGATGGAAGAAGGGGTAGACCTAAAGAAAGAGCTCGTGAATGAGCGCCAACTGGCTCGTTTACAGTCGCAAAAGAGGCGACGACAATAGGCCCGCAGCCGTTTGTATCTGATGCAGTTGTCGAGCATAGGCCATTGTTTGAAGGTTCTAAGGGCACATCGCCGTGCTTGCAGAGCGTCACGGCATTCTGCGGGCCACCACGGGACAAGGGGAAGACGTGCTTGGGTAGTCTTACAGGTGATGGAACATTCCACGGCTGCGAGAATAACTGTGGTAATGTGTTCCACGTGGTTGTCTATACTAGGATATTTATGAGTACCAAAATCCGCCAGTGATGAGTAGAGCTCCCAGTCCACTTTGGTTATTTGCCAGTGGTGTGGATGCTCAAGGGTGCCAGGTGTCATTAGGTGAATTACATACAGAAAATGATTGCTCGAATGTGTGTCTGAGAGAACAGACCATTCGAGATGCCGTGCCAGCTGAGCAGTGCAGATAGATATATCTATGTGGCTGAAAGTGTGTGTGGAGTCTGAAAGATAAGTTGGTTCACCAGTGTTAAGGCAGATGAGCTGAAGGGGGTTCAGTATATCTGCCAGGAGGGAGCCCCATGGACATGGTCGTGGGGAACCCCAAAGGGGGTGGTGGGCATTGAAATCGCCCACCAACAAAAACGGACGTGGAAGCTGGTCAAGAAGATCTAGAAGATCAGATCTAGTGACGGGGAAGGAGGAAGGAGCGTAAATATTGCACAGTGTGAAGATAAATCCAGGAAGGTTTATCTGGACAGCAACAGCTTTTAGTGGAGTACACAAAGGGACTGATGTACTGTGTATGTCATCCCGAATGAGCAACATTATGCTCCTGTGGGCTGGAATTCCTGCCACTGGAGGAAGGTCAAAGTGAACGGCAGTGTAGCGTGGGAAAATAGAGTACCAGGGAGCAATTTAGTCTCCTGTAGAGAGAAGATAATTGGGTGATATGTTCGTGTAAGAAGCTGCAGTTCTGTCCAATTCGACCGGATACCACGAATGTTCCATTGAAGAATATCCATAGTAGGATAAAAAAAGAGATGGAGGTGGACATCAGCCCGACGAAGGCGGCGGGCCACAATGCGAATGTTTGCAACTGGTGGTGTCTGAAACGGGAGGGCCTTGTTCCATATTCTCAGAGGTGACCACAGCAGCCGCGTGAGGGTGGTCGGCAGCCCCATCTTTGGCTGATGCACCTGGAGAGACTATAGGCTTCCAGGGGATGCCATCATCGCATTGTGAGGTAGAAGGGGGGGGGGAGTTTTCCCCCTACTTGACTTCTTGGGGCCCTGGTGAAGTTCCTTGGTAGGCTCAGATGTTTTTGAAGGGGTGCAGAAGTAATACTCGCGCGAATTCTCCTTCTTAGACTTATGGCTCTCGATCTGTGGTTTCACAGCTGAAGATGAAGATTTGGAAGAGGTATTCACACTTTTCATCGAATGTGATGCCATTGTCGATGTAGACTGTTTGACGACTATAGTAGTAAACTGTAGGTCACATATCTGTGTGGCCATGTCCCGCGTTGGTGGAGGCGCTGCAACTACAGTACTGTAGTTACCACGCGGTGGGGTCTTAGGCTTACGACTGGCATACATCTTACGTGCAACTTTTATTGGAACCTTTTCCTTGACACGTATTCCCTGTATGGCCCGTTCATCGGCAAACACGGGACATTCCCGGAAGGAGGCTTCATGATTTCCATTACAATTGATGCAATGGGGGTATGGGGGTGCACAATTCCCCTCATGTGCATCTTTACCACAGGTGACGCATGTTACCGGGTTCTTGCACGACTGACTTGTGTGATTAAAGTGATGGCACTGGTAACACCGAGTAGGGTTATGGATATAAGGTCGTATTGTGACTACCTCATATCCTGCCTTGATCTTCGGCAGCAGAGCCACTCGGTTGAAGGTCAGGAACACTGTGCGAGTGGGGACTAAAACATTGCTCTCTTTTTTCATCACTTGGTGTACTGTGATGACACCTTGCGCTGCCAGATATTCATTTATTTCATCCTCAGTCACACCGTCCAAACAGGCTGACTAGACTACCCCTCGGGAATAATTGAGGGTTGGATGAATCTCTACACGAACTGGGTAACTATGGAGCAAATTATCCTTGCAGCCACTGTGCCTGGGAGCCACTTTCTGTTTCAAACAGTAGTGGTCCACTACACAGGCGGTTGCAGGTTTTAACTGGGCCAGCAATGACATCAACCCCTTTCTGAATGATAAATGGGTTTAACAACGAGAAGGATTGTCCTTCCTCAGTACGGGTAACCACAAGGAACTTAGATGTTGATTGTAAATGCTTCTGTTCAGATACACTATCATCTAGTATGTCAACTTCCAGACACACTTTACATTTTCTTTTTTTGATAAAAACCATCGTGGATGTATCCCCCACGATTACCAGTGTCTCCTATGGCACACTCCTTCCTGCTGGGGGCCCCCAACGGAAGCACACCCACCTTGGGTGATTGTTCCCACCCCAGGTCACACCTCCCAATCTACAGATGGAGGGGCCAATCGGCGAATCGGGAAGGTACCAGCGCAGGCAATCGCCCCTCCCCAGGCCTGGCCTTAACCAGGGGGTACACGCACGTACCCTACATGCCAGCCCGGGGCTGGAACTTGCACATTACCCAGTCACCCATATGGGTGGCCTTCAGGTGTGTACAGGGAGGAGGAAGACTCAGTCCCCAAGAGAGGGGAAAAGGACAGTAGGAGAAACGTCGTGTAGCACGGAAAGGAAAGAGTGCCACAAAGGCTGGGGCCCCATGCTCGCCACGCATGTACTCACCACAGAGCGGTGAGCCCCCTGGAGGGATGGGCCTGGATAAATTGAAGGAACCTGAAGTTCTTGAGAATTTCAGAGGGAACTTTAGGCAACAATTGACAGACGGGAAAGAGGGGGGGGGGGGGCGGATAAAACAGTAGAAGAAGAATGGGTTCCATTGAGAAATGAAATAATGAATTGTTTTGAAGAAATTTACAAAAAGCTTTACTCAAACTCTGAATGGCTGTTCCAGGCACGAATAGTGTCTACATTTAATATAATTCTGCAACAAATTATCCAGGAGTAAATTTCATTACAACTTACATTACTTTTTTCTATTTCAAATTCCATGTGGGTAAGATAAAGTATGGATTAACATTTTATATGCAAAGTAATCTTACCTTGTGTAATAAAATTCCATTGCTAAGTCATTCCAATGTTTGTCATCAGGAGGAACAACTGATTTCACAGCACACGGGCCTGTGCCACCCCAAGAATCACACGAAAATACCACTCCATACTGTCCTCTTCCAATCTCCTTTCCAAGCTGTGGCATTCCTACAATAATATGTAATGCAAATGTGAACAACTTTTCACAAGGTGGATAGTTTGAAAAATAACAAAACCTGTTTTTATTAACACGTACAATATGAGAAAAGAAACAATTCTCCTGTAGTGGACTGTTTCGTGCACAGACACACAATAGAACAAAGTATTCACACTTTATTTCCAGGTCCAGCTCTAATCCACAATCACCACAACCAAAGGTACACTATCATGGACGCAACAAGACTCATTCAAGATACCAAGAGTCAGTACTGCTATGATGAAATAAACATTATTGCCAATGTTAGATTCTTGGGAATACGGATGTGGTCCAGGACATAACCCTGTGCCTGGCATTTTGTCTACCACTGCTACCTCCAATTTATTCTTCTCGTGTGGGCAACAATTACTTTTTTCTAGTAACTTTTCAGGCTTTCCTAGTGATCTGTTGACTCGATGAGTCAACAGATATTCTGCTGGATGGGGCGGTCACACTGGCACAATATTTCAACTACGAACATCCTTCTTCAGGTGCTTCCTAAGATGCCGTTTTGACAGAACATATCCAGTATGTATGCTCAGAGGGTACCGGGCACTCCATTTGCAGTCCGCACCTGCCTGTTGCTTCCGACTTGGTGTCCCATCCCTGGTGCTGTGCCCAGCTCGGCTGCCATTTGCGGCTGTGGCAGCTGCCTGAGGCCTGCCCCACGTCGGGTGCTGCGTTTGCAGTACGCACCTGCCTGGCCCTGCTCCTGAGTTGTCCCATCCCTGGTGCTCAGATGGACATCTGCCCTTGGCTCGGCGGCCATCTGGTGTGCTTTCACCTCTTTAAGTGTCTCATGGTGCCTTTCGTTGGGCCTTGATAAGCTCCAGAGCTGAACTCCACACCGAGCTGAGTTGGTATCTTCTGTCTCGATTGATTAGGTTCTATGTGACCTTTATCTCAATGGCCTCCTTTATAACACTGTCCCAAAATCTTTGTGCTTGTGTCACAATTTTGGTGTTGTTTTAGTCCATCGAGTGACCGAGCTCCAGAAAGTGCTCCTATATGGCTGATCTTGTTGCATGTCCGAGTCTGGTGTGCCTCTTGTGTTCTTTGCACCTCACATCCTCTGTCCTGGTTGTCTGGCCAATGTGCAACATCCCACCCTAGCATGGAATGTTGTAAATACTTGGCTTACATAGCCCCAGGTCAGCCTTCACACTTTCCAGCATTGGCCCAATTTTGGAGGGCAGGCAGAATATACTACTGATGTGATATTTCAGAAGAATTCTGCTAATCTTAGCAGAGATTGGCCCAGCATATGGTAGGTATGCCACCCTCTTTGCCTCTTCTGGTTTGTCTTCTGTACCCTGTGCCTGACTGGTAGCACAAAGTGCCCTCTGGATGTCTGTGGAGGAATATCCATTTCTGTTGAACACCAACTATAGATGTTCTGTGTTTCCAAACTTTCCGGATCTGATAGTCTGTGTTCTGTGAAGTAGTGTTTTCAGCACTCCGTCCTTCTGCGCTGGGTGGTGGCAGCTATTGGCTGCACCTGTGGGGGCACCTGTATTCAAGAGGCAGAGGTCAGATAGTAAGTTCTCAAGTACTCTGCCATGGCCAGAAATCATGAAACCACCCCACAAAGTCTTATGGGCATTAAAGTCGCCCAGTAGTAAGAAAGGTGAGGGGAGTTGAGAAGTAAGCACAGCCAAAACGTTCTGGGAGATGTCACCATCAGGAGAAAAGTAGAGACTGCAGATAGATATCTCCTCTACACACACACACACACACACACACACACACACACACACACACACACACACACACACACACACCGTTATACGTGCTGCAATTACAATACTATCCCCTGTAACCCCGGAGGACAGTGGTCCGCATTGCCAAAAACCATGTTCCCTGGAGGGCAATGCAGAAAGCAGGTGTAACGCTCAAAAGGTGTCGCAGCTCAGTCAGGTGGGAGAGAGAAAAAAAAAAAAAAAAAAAAAAAAAAAAAAAAAAAAAAAAAAAAAAAAAAAAAAAAAAAAAAAAAAGAAGCCGCAGTTCCACTGGAGGATGAAGCTTTCTGATATCTGGGAAGACACAAGACAATGTGAAGTGCTTGTTATACCTCGTGATCACTCGCTGG
The DNA here is from genome assembly GCA_026315105.1 of Locusta migratoria. Classification (NCBI taxonomy): domain Eukaryota; kingdom Metazoa; phylum Arthropoda; class Insecta; order Orthoptera; family Acrididae; genus Locusta; species Locusta migratoria. The sequence goes on along the minus strand of CM048755.1, from coordinate 742,777 downwards.
CACTGCTTGCGAAGCTGTGGAATCTAGTTCATCATTTCCGATGGTCCTTCGAGATCTAGGTCCTCAGGGGACGCTCAAATCTCCACCTTGTCCTCTGAGGCAGAGGTACGAAGCGGTAGTGGGGTAACCACCAGGGTCTCTATTCTTGACAGGTTTCTTCTTCTTTTTTGTGGCCTCTCGCTGTTCCTTTGGCTTCTCATGTCTGGAAGGGGTTGGTGACTCAGGGACTGAGGAGGACCTTGCGGCCCTATGACCAGCCTTCATTGGCACTGTTTGCCACTGGCTGGTATCTTTGTTACCAGAGCAGGAAGCCGAGGAAGTGTGGGATTCAACCGAACCCTTCCTCGCGAGAGGAGCCATAGAAGGCTGTTGTTTCTCAGGCTCAGGGGCAGGGACCAGTGTCCCCATTGGTTGGGGTGTTGTTGCTCCCAAGGTAGATGGTTCGGGAGCAATACAGGAGGAACCACCCCCAGCTGTGAAGGCGGGGGGGGGGGGGGGCACAGAGGATGATCAGGCCTGTGGGCCACAGAGATTAGCCGAGCAGATGGGGGTCATAGATGACGGTGACGCTAAAATCTTTCCAAAGCACTGCAATTCTGGAGTCCTCTCTGGGTGCTTTGTTGTTTTTGAAATTTTTGATTATATACACGTTTTCCTCTTTTGTTAGGTCCGGTGAGTCCTTTCACTGTGTGTTTCTTTGTGTAAAGCTAAAATGTCACAGTTTTCTTGGTTGTTATGTGCTACTTTCCCATTTTCCCCTTTAAAGCAAAGATTTGGTGGAGAGTATTTATTTAAGTTTATTTTGAAAGTCTTACAGAAATTTCTGGCATTATTCATTTTGAAGTCATAGCCTACATTATATTATTTTTATTGTAATGGGAGATCATACCAGTAGTAACCTCCAAGGAAGATAATTTTAATTTTTATGGGAGGCGAGATCAAAAATACCCTCCAAGGATGTTTATTTCTTGTTATGGGTGGTCAAATAAATATTACCTCCCGAGGAAGATTTTTTTTAGACATCAAATTGACAAACTAATAAGTTATATACTAAAGAGAATACTGAAAAAAGTAAAACCAATATAGCTTGATAACAAAAATTAAATAAAGTAATAAACATTTGCACCACAATAAAAAAAAAAAAAAAGAAATAAGGAGGAAAAAAAAAAAAAGAAATAAGGAGGAAAAAAAAAAAGAAATAAGGAGGAAAAAAAAAAGAAATAAGGAGGAAAAAAAAAAAGAAATAAGGAGGGAAAAAAAAAAGAAATAAGGAGAAAAAAAAAGAAATAAGGAGAAAAAAAAAAGAAATAAGGAGAAAAAAAGAAATTAGTAAAAAAAAAAGAAATAAGTAAAAAAAAAAGAAATAAGTAAAAAAAAAAGAAATAAGAAAAAAAAAAGTAAAGGCTGTGGTGGCATCTGATCCGATGAACACCACTTAACAGGAAGGCCGACACACGACCTGTCCTTTGTCAGTAGTAAAATGGTCAAAGTCCTCCTGGCATTAAAGAATGAATATTAAACTGGAAACAACAAATAATGGAAGACACAGCCACTCGTGCAAATTGCGTGTAAGGTCTTACAAAATTATGCCTATTTGCTAATACATTGATCTTAGCTTAACACTATAGATTCACCATGTGGCAGTCTAAGAAATGCCAAATACACGTAGCCATTTTCAACATTTTTACTGTGGCTATCATTTGTCTTGTTGTTTAAAGATTAGGCTATTTCAAAATATTTAAGAATGTGGAATCTAGAAAAGCCTATAATTGCACAATTCGTAGCAAATGCACAGGTCTAAGGTGGGAAAAAAATATATTGACTCCATTGGTACTTTAATTCACATTCCTTGTGTTCACAAACTATCAGCCTATCCACTCAGCCAATGAAACATACGTAAGAAGTGGTCTGTTATAAGAACTCCATGTGGGTAGATTTACATCTCAACTGCTTCTATGTGCTTGATTAACTTTTCCAAATTAAATTATATGTGAGTTAAGCTGCTATGAATCTTGACACATACTGTATCCTAACTATTATACTGCTTCTATTTGATGATGAAAACACCAAGCTGAAGCTCAGAAGACCGCTAGAGTTGGCAACACACACACACACACACACACACACACACACACACACACACACACACACACTTCAAAACTAGAGCATGTGCAATGCTCTGTTCTTGGACTTTAAATTATTTGGGCTGGGTAATCTCTTTGTCCCCATTTGGTGTTCTTATATCTCAACCATTTTATGTGCTCAAATATTTTTTTTTTTTCAAAAATAACCTTCAGATTGATTATAGTTTTATTTTACCATTTAAAAGGGCGGCACAAGGAAAATTTATGTTCTGTGTCAGGCAGAGATCATAAGCTAAGTTGCACTGAAAAAGTCTCTCTGATATGATCTCTATTATTTGTGTAATGTTCAGGGAAGCTTAATATTGACGGTATAGTTTCTAGTGTGCTACTGATAGTGGCAGTTTTAACATTTGTTCACAATAAGACTAACAAATTATGAGGGTGGGGGGAGGAGGAGGAGGAGGAGGAGGAGGAGGAGGAGGAGGAGGAGGAAAGCTCCGCTCACCAACTGCCCAGCACACTGACCATCAAGGGGTGGGTGGGTGGATGGGTGGGTGGGTGGGTGGATGGGTGGGTGGGTGGGTGGGTGGGAGAGAGGCAGTGTGAGAAGAACAAGCTGTGCTTATCATAAACAATGCTAACATAACACGCAGGATTACAAAATTTAATGCAGCTTACACCATGACAGATAAAACAACATGGCCCAACAATCACTTTGAAATGGCTACAAAGTAAAGGTCTGTGTTTGATCACTGTGTTTGGCGCTTAAACCAAACAACTGGACTGGAGTAGACAGACTTCTACACTCTACTGCCAATTCTACATCTATACTCAACCCATACGCCACAAGCCACCTCATGGCATGTTGCAGAGGGTACTATACCCGCCATTGTCACTTCCTCCTATTCCAGTCATGTGTGGTTCAGGGGAAAATAATGATTGTCTGTATGCCTCTGATCTTATCTTTATGGTTGCTTCTCAAGATACATAGAAGGAAGCAATATTTTGCTTGACTATTCATGAAATGTATGCTCTCAGAAGTATGTACCACGACACAGAATGTCTCTTCCAGTGTGTCACCATGTGTTTACTAATCATCTCTGTGAAGCTTTTGCACTTACTAAATGACCCTGTAACAAAGTGAGCTGCTCTCCATTGGATCATCTTTATGTTTTCTATAAACCCTATCTGGCACCGATCCCACACTGATGAGCAATACTCGAGCAATGGCCGAAAGAGTTTTGTAACCCACTTCTTTTGTTGAGGGTCTACACTTCCTGATGATTCTTCCAGTTAATCTATGCCTGGTGTATGCCTTAACCACAATTGATTTTAAATGGTTGTTCAATTTCAAATCGTCTAATCCCAGATATTTTTGTGGCAGCAACTGCTTCCAGTGTTTTTCCTATTATTGCATAGTTATATAATAAAGGATATTTATTTTTAAGTAAATGCACTTTACACTTTATGGTAAGGCTCCAATTGCCATCCCCTGCACCATACATCAATACACTGCAGATATTCCGGCATTCCGCAACCGTTTCCCAGTGTTACGACGTCTCAAACTGCAGCATCATCCGAAGAAAGCCTCATTGAAAGTGAAAAGCAACAGTCTTATAATTATTGAGTAGGGTGCCCTCATTCTTCTCTTTGTGAACTAACTTATTTTTGTTTGAAAACATGCTAGGTAACAGAAATAGGAAACTGAAATTGTTACATAATGTAATGGTTGAATTAGTGTGAGCTATTTAAGTAGTTTCACTCTTTCCAGTAAGTAGTTTCTTTTTTCTAAAACCTAGAAAACTTTAATAATATTTGTAATTAAAATCTGGCCAGACCTAAAACAGATCATTTAAGTAGTAAATAATAATAATAATAATAATAATAATAATAATAATAATAATAATAATAATAATAATAATATTTCTTAGCAATTTTCTTATGTGCTTTCTTAATGTTTGGAAATTAAAATTCTTCAATGTAACTTTTTCTTTGTTATAAAGTGGCAATATCAATGATTGTTAGACCTGCAGAGAAAAATAATCAGGAAGTTCCTCCCCTTAGTTATAAGAAACATATTTTGATATGCAATTTGTATTCCACTGCTGCTATCAACAATATTTTCGGAATTACAGTATCAAAAGGGCTAACCTTACATCACACTAAATTCAATGGAAATTACTAGTGGTAACCTCCGAAAAACTGTTTAGTGATATTATGTATCATGCCATTTCATAACTGCTACACACTTTTTGAAATCCTCGGATAAGTGATCAATACTTACCAAAACGAATCATGTCACACATACAGGTGCTTTCCAGTGCAAGTCGAGCAAGTTTTGGTGCATGATACTTGCGAATAGCAATCCGTTGTTCTTCCGTCCGCTCCAAACGTCCTGAGTAATGATTTTGAAGTGATCGTAGGGCAGCAGTGAATGCAGCATGTGAGGCATTTAGATGGTCCTTGAACTTAAAAAGGGAAAAATGCATGAATAATGAAATGATAAATTAGCAGGTAAGGGAGTGGGATATACACACAGGAAACAATTCCAAAACACAAAATGCCAAAAAATAAAAATTTTTACAATCTCTTGGAGTTATCCAATTCACCAAAAATTTATTGTTGAATATTGCTTATAGAGTACATGAAAACATTACATTTACAGACCAATAGTTCAAACGGTATTAAGGTACCAGGTGACAATCCATAATGAAACACCCATATCAGTACTTTGTGTAGCCTCCATTTGATCATACTGATAGTAATAACTGAAATGTTGAAGTCCCACGTTTGTTCTAGTCTATTAATGCCACTTGCAACATTTATCTCTAAGTTTCTGATAATGTGCAAATACATGGGAGAGCATTGTCCCATGAATACTTGTGGACAGTAATTATAGATATTTCATTCTGTTTCCCATGTCAAATTACCCATATGCATTGGACTGTCAGTCTGGAAAGCCAAGCAGGCTTTCTTCACATTCAGAAGAGAAAGTTGGTGAAAGAAATTTCACAAATAGATCTCGTCACAACAAATAACGTCTTTCTTTTAATGATTTCCACCCCAATTCGTGTATCATTTCTATAACTCTTTATCCCCTACATCGTGGTATTACAAAACGAGCTGCCCTTCTCTGAACTTTCTCTAAATCGTTTGTAAGTCACACTTGCTGGGGATCCCACAATGCACAGCAGTACTCCAAAATAGGATGTGCAAGTGTAGTGTAGGCAGTTTCTTCAGTAGAACTGTTGCATCTTCTACATGTTCTTCCAATGAAATGTAGCTTTTGGTTCACGTTCCCTGCGACATTTTGTGCGTGTTCTTTACTATTTAAGTTGTTTGAAATTGTTATTCCTACGTATTTAGTTGACTTACATTCCTGTAGATTTAACCGATTTATCATGTAAATGAAGTTTAATGGATTTCTTTTAGTCGTCATATGGATGACATCACACTTACTTATTCTGGATCAATTGTCATTTTTTGCACCATGCAGATATCTTATCTAAATCATTTTACAGTTGCTTTTGATCTTCTGGTAACTTTACTAACCAATAAATGGTAGCATCATCTACAAACAGTCTAAGAGAGCTACTCATAGTGTACTAAATCGTTTATAAAAATAAGTAAGAGTAGGTGCCCTATAATATTTCCCTGGGGAACGCCAAATGTCACTTCATTTCCACTCAATGACTTTCCATAAACTACAATGTACTGTGACCTGCCTGACAGGAAATAACGAGTCCAATCGCACAATTGTGACAGTATTCCATAAGCACGCAATTTAATTAGAAGACTGCTTATGAAATACAGTGTCTAAAGCCTTCTGGAAATCTAGAAATACGGAATCTATTTGACATCCCATGTCTATAGCACTCATCACATTATGTGAGTAAAGAGCTAGCTTTGTTGCACAATAATGATACTTTCTGAATCCGTGTTGACTATGGGTCAATAGGTCATTCTCTTCCAAAGTAGTTCATAATATTTGAGCAAGGTATATGTTCTAAAATCCTCCTGCAAACAGACATCAATGATATAACCTGTAATTTTGCAGATCACTTCAATTGCCTTTCTTGAATATTGGCGTAACCTGTGCAATTTTCCAGGCTTTGGGTATGGAACATTTGCTGAGCAAGCAGTTATATCATAGGTACGGGGATACTGCATCAGCATACTCTGAAAGGAAATTAATTGGTATACAATCGGGACCAGGAGACTTACTTTTGTCAAGTGATTTAAGTTGCTTTAATACACCAGGTGTATCAACTTCTAAATCATGCATATTGGCAACTGTTCGCGATATGAATTCTGAAGTATTTGCTACATCTTCCTTCATGAACGAATTTCTGAAGGCTGTGGTTAGCAATTCTTCTATAGCAGAACTGTCATCAATAGTATCACCGTTACTATTGCATAGTGAAGGTATTGATTGCGTTTTCCCACTAGTATACTTTAAATATGACCAGAATTTCTTTGGATTCTCTACCAAATTACGTGACAGGGTTTCATTGTGGAATTTGTTATAAGCTTCTTGCATTGAAGTTAAATTTCGAGTTTCTGTAAAAGGCTGCCAGTCTTGAGGTTTTTGTGTGTTTAAATTTGGCATGCTCTTTTCATAGCTTTTGCAAGAGTGATATAACCTGTTTTGTGTACAACGGTGGGTCAGCCCCCTCTTTTGTTAATTTGTTTGGTATGAATCTTTCAATAGTTGTCAATATTATTTCTTTGAATGTAAGCCACATCTGATCAACACTAACACTGTTAGTTTCGAAAGATTAGAGATTCTCACTCTGGATGGTGATAATCAAATTTTTATCTGTTTTTTGGTGTTGAGCTCAGTCTTCTGTATGTTGAGCTTCAAGCCAGTTTTTACTTGTAGAGGCTCTGTAGTTAATTAGTAGCTTCCTCCATGCTGTTGGCCAATAGGGTGACAGCAGCAGCAAAGGCTAGACATGGTACATTGAGGTTGTCTTTCTTGTAGCCATGCTTCAAGACCTGCTTCTATTGACAATGTGGAAGTTCAGTCTGACAATTTTCTCCAGACAGCGGTAATATTTTAAAAATTAATTCACTAAAATTGTGCAGTAGTAGGCTTTTATAGGTTTCAGAAGATTCTATTTTATAATAATCTAATCTTTAATCAGAGAGACCATGTTCATAGTAATAATATTGAAAATGGAAGTATTTTGTTTGTAATTACTTTGACCGCCACTTGGAATCTCTGTAGTTTACTACTAAGAGAAACTTATCAGCTGATTAGCATATGTCATCATTCTACTTCAAAATGGTTGATGTAAACATTTGCGAGTGCAGAATTGCTCTTTGAAAGTGGTGTTAGTGGATCTGAGGCAGGACGTCATTATGGTGTTGTGGTGTTGATGCATCCACAGCAAGGAGATGGATCAGACGCTTCAGAGATACCGCATCTCAACTCGAAGAGGAGATGATGATGATGATGAATTGGTCAGAGAGGCCCAGACTGCCCCTTTCTAAAAAAAAAAAAAAAAAATCAGGAACTAGGGAGAGCTTCACATTTCCCGGGCTTGTCGGAAACTGTTCTCAGACAATTAAAGGACTATGGAATCAGGTCCCATTGTGCTCTCATAAAAGAAACATTATCTGACAATCGTGCCAGTGCCATGGAAAGATTGGCAATTGTGAGTTCCTTGGAAAGAGTGGATTGGAGGAACGTCATTTTCACTGATGAGTGCACAATTGTGCACACAAAGGTGTTTCTGTTCTTGTTTACCACATAGATAGGCAATGATATGATGTCTGCTTTATGACTACACACACTAGAAGTGGAAGTGTGAAATTTTGAGGCTGGATGTCTTATATGGGTGCTGGAACCTTAGAACAAATCCAATACAAGTTCCATTCAGCATGCTTTGAACATTTCCTTGAAAATGTTATCATTCCTGGAGCTCAACTCTGGTACCCCGAAGGACGTCTGATTTACCAACATGATAATTGTCTATCGCACACCAGCATAAGGATTCAGAGCTGGTTCGAAAGGAGAGCGAATAATATTCAATGCCTACGATGGCCTCAAATGTCACCTGATCTCAATCCCATAGAGAACGTATGGGCTAAACTCAAGAAGACTGTTCGAGATAATTGGCCAGACCCTACACCAAGAACTTCAGATTAGGTTTATTCTTCATGGGAGAGAATTGCCATGGATGAAGCCTTTTTCCACAGACTTTTAGATTCTATGCCTAGAAGGATCCGGGCTGTTCTTCATGCCAATGGCATGTGGACAAAATACTGAAGATACATGTAGCCTACATTATATTGTTTTAATTTTAATGAGAGTTCATACCAATATCAACTTCCAAGAAGGTTATTTTAATTTTTATGATAGGTCAAATGAGTAACATCCTCCAAGGATGTTCATTTTTTTGTTATCGGAGGTCAAATAACCATCATCTTCCAAGGAAGATTATTTTTAGATATCAAATTGTCAAACAGTAATTACTTATTTACTAAAGAAAAAACTGAAAAAAAAATAAAACCAATATAATTTAATAACAAAAAGTAACTAAAGCAAGAAACATATGCACTGTGATAAAAAATAAAATAAAATCTGATGCACACCAGTTAACAAGGAAGGCCGACACTATCAATGAGGTACTAGTCCTTTTGTGTTAGCGTAATGGTCAAAAAGTTCTACTGTAGATGAATAACAAATATTAAACTGGAAACAACAGATAATGGAAGGCACACTCACTCACTCGTGTAAACCACACGTAAGGACTTATTCCTACCTTCTGATCTATTTATCTTACCTTAACACTATAGATTCACCATGTGGCAGTCTAAGTAATTACAAATACAAGCTTACATTTTCAACATTTTTACTATGGCTATCATTTATCTCGTTTATGAAGTTATTTCAGAGATGACTGTCGCTTCCATTAAACAGTTGTGTTTATCTGGGCAAATCCACTGAAGAAGTTTCAAGAATCACTTTATTTTCTTTATTTGATTCACATGTTTTACATCAGTTTATGCTCCTGTGGAAAGACAAACATCAGCAGTCCAGAGTAGCTACTAACAAAGTGAAGGCCTCAGACAATAGTGTGCTCACATTTGAAGAATCACTTGCATGTGTCAACATTGAAGACAAAGATATTTTTGATATATTTATACATATTAGCACAGCATATTCTGTATCTCCTTGTGCAAGGCATTTTACTTAGCTGTGACACGCAAGCACACTGCAGCGGCTGCCTACCGTACCACCTTACATATACCAAACACTTTGCACAACAGTTTGATACAGCGCGAAAATTTTATAAGTCCAAAAGATGGCTGTCCCATATGCACTGTGAAGTCACTTTAGCACAGCGCGTCTCCGTTGGTTTGTTTATATAGTCTTTGACTCAGCGATAAGCAGTGCCACTTGAGTAAACATGATAAGGCAAGGTCGCCACAAGGCTGCCTATAAGGGGTGCCTGCTCATCAGGAGTAATGACTGACGATCCAATTAATCATATAACTTCATATTGCATCCCCTTAACCCCGAGGGTTAAGGGGATGCAATATGAAGTTATATGATTAATTGGATCGTCAGTCATTACTCCTGATGAGCACGCACCCCTTATAGGCAGCCTTGTGGCGACCTTGCCTTCTGTTTACTCAAGTGGCACTGCTTATCGCTGAGTCAAAGACTATATAAACAAACCAACGGAGACGCGCTGTGCTAAAGTGACTTCACAGTGCATCTGGGATAGCCATCTTTTGGACTTATAAAATTTTCGCGCTGTATCAAACTGTTGTGCAAAGTGTTTATATTAAATTAACTGTTGCATCCTTGGAGCAAATTGTTCTTAATGTACGCCGTGATGGTTCTTGGCTGACGATACAAATATTAATGTAAATGGCAAGGAAGGGGGATGCGAAATGAAACAATAAATATAGTTCATCACACTTTAATGTTTATAGCAATGAGTTATATAACCAACAATCCTTTTACTTTAACACAGCAACCATTTCCTGGCTGACAATCGGCACCCTTACGTAAAACACTGAGATGTGTTTTCTGTTGCTAACGAAAATTATGGATAATTTTATATGTCATCTAATATGCCATTTATGATTCGTTCTATGAACCACTGCAAAATTAATGAGATGGAGTTAGTTGCTGTTTGGTTCAAAGGATATGGTGCATGTTCAAGTACAAGGATTGTTGGTGATGTAACTCATTACTATAAACATTAAAGTGTGATGAACTATATTTATTGTGTGTCATTTTGCACCCCCCCTCCCCCTTTCCTGCCATTTATATTAATATTTGTAGCGTCAGCCAAGAACCATCACGACATACATTGAAAACAATTTGCCCCAAGGAAGCAACAGTATATATATATATATATATATATATATATAGAGAGAGAGAGAGAGAGAGAGAGAGAGAGAGAGAGAGAGAGAGAGAGAGAGAGGAAAAATTCCTAACAGGAAAAATATACGTAAAAAATAGATGAAGTACACTTACCAGGCGAAGGGGCACAGGCAGTAATAGCAACAAATAAACACATAGACACACACACACACACACACACACAAAAATGCTAGCTCTCGCAGCCTAGCTGCTTCAACAGGCAGAAGGGAAAACTACTTTGCTTTCTACAGTTCTACAGTATGTCTGCCTAAGTGTACTTGTGTCTGTGTAAATGTGTGGGTGTATGTGCATTTATTTACCCTCCATTTTTTCCCCCAAGGTAAGTCTTTCCTGTCCCGGGATTGGAATGGCTCCTTACCCCCTTCCTTAAAACCCTCATCATTTCCTTTTCCCTCTCCTTCCCTTCTGCCTGATGAAGCAGCTAGGCTGCGAAAGCTAGCATTGTGTGTGTGTGTGTGTGTGTGTGTGTGTGTGTGTGTGTGTGTGTGTGTGTCTGTGTGTTTATTTGTTGCTATTACTGTCTGTGCCCCTTCGCCTGGTAAGTGTACTTCATCTATTTTTTACGTATATATAGGGGGTTAAACGGTGGGTCAATATGAAGTTGTATGATGTACGGGATCGTCAGCCATTGTGCCCGATGAACAGGCAGCCCGCATAGGCAGCCTTGTGATGACCTTGCCTTATCATGTTTACCCAAGTGGCACTGCTTATCACATAGTCAAGGCTATATAAACAAACCAAGCGACTTCACAGTGCATCTGGGATAGCCATCTTTTAAACTTAGAAAATTTTCACGCTGAGCCAAACTGTTGTGCAAGTATCTGGTGTATATAAGGCAGTACGGTAGGCACCTGCTGCAGTGTGCCCGTGTGTCACAGCTAAGTAAGATGCCTCGCACAAGGAGATAGAGAGGACGCCGTGCTGTGTATAAAGCAACTGTCAATTTAGAAATTCACAGTGATAGTAACTATTCTACAAGGACTGACTATATTCTGGGGTTGTGTTGTGAATTTCAGTGTTTTACCTAAGGGTGCCGATTGTCAGCCAGGGAATGGATGGTTAACAGTTGTTGTTCTTCTTCAATGTAATGGTGCCACTGTAAAAGCATTAGCAGGATTGTGGAGTGCCAACAGTAGAGACGTTATTGTTTACTGGACTTGGAATGTGTTTTCTGTTGCTAACAAAGATTATGGAAAATGTTAACAGTGTTTTTGAGAAATCCGCCTTCCTCTACTCCAAATGTTCATAACTCACAGCTGACAGGACTGACTGACAATTGAAAACAGCATTTTCATCTATATACACAGGGTCCATATCTCATACTTTACTAAAAAATCGCACTGGTGTATTACGGCCCCCTTTAGATTTACCTGTAGTTTTATGATTTTTGCCTACATTTCAGACAATTCTGAATTCGAAGTGCGGCAGTCGGAGGTGATGGTTGTATGACTGTGTGATTGCATGAGTGTTCTATTTTCTGAAGAAGGCCATGGCCAATAGCTAAATGTGTTGTATGTGTGTGTCTTTTGTATGTGCCTGTCACAGCTCGTAGCCACGTCTTTGCGGTGAGTTGTAAACTGTCCTCACTATATTATTAATTCCAACCTGGACTTTCCATTATTAAACTTATCACTTGGATATATTATAGGTATGTAAAACAATAGCTATACCCTCTACCTGAACAATTTTATTATACATCATTAATATTAATTCATTAATTTATCTAATACCTGTATCTTTCTTTTTAATTCATACTGTATGTACTTCGCAGCTTTTTTTGGCATCTGTATACAACTTATGTGTATTTGCACTTAATTCACTTCTAGTTACTATATGACAATTAGAAATTGCTTGTTTTTGAACAATTCAATGTACAGAATGTAAGAAACTTTATATCAATAACTTTGTATCAATGACGAAGCCTATTTCACCTTGTGTGATCAATGGCCAATAAAGATTCTTGATTCTTTACCTGACTGAATATTCTCTCACATTCAGCATTACTGTGAGGCATTGTTAGTATACCCAACACGACACGAACTAATCTGCGAAACATTAGGCTTCCATCACTACTTCTTAATTTTCCTACCACATACCACTGTACATCAATTCTCTCTGCCATTAGTTTGTCCTCAGGTAGATTGTACACCTGAAATGCACAAACTGGGATTGCAGTTCACCCATGGCTTCATGGTGCTTACCTTCATCTGCATTCAACAGCACTGGAAACTTTTCAACAAAATATTTAATCGCAGAAAATGATGCACCAGAAGCAGATGTAACTTGCACAACTTTTGTATTCCTCAGCATTTCGTTTGTCAATGAAAATTAATGGACCATGTAGTCACATGTGGCAATGAAATACTTTCGGACAGATGAATAAAACAACTCTTCCTCATCCTGCTTGAGACAATCCACAAACTCTGTAGTACAACTGCCAATAATCAAATCACAGTCATCCTTCTGGTTTCTTCTGCTGTGATAATCAACCTCAAGAAGGGGAGAGGATTTTACTACAGAAGGTTTGACAAATTTACACAGCAAATTTTTTAGTGTATCCAGCAGCAGATCTTTAAGTCCATGGACGTGAGGCACACTAGATAGTAAAATTACATTGGCTTTGTCAAATGCAGGAAATAACATTTGATAAAAACTGACACAAAGCCTTATTTAAATCAGAAGATAAGAACATAAAAATCCTTTCTTCACGGGATAGGTAGCACTTTACTGAGGAATCTTGTTTTGTTACTTTTGATGTAGTCGAACAAGGAATTTGTAATTCACTGGCTCTCTTCCTTGAAGTACTCTCAAATGGGGACTGTTTCACTTTTGGAATACTATAATTTTGGAGACTTCCTAGCAATTCATTCTTGCTACCGGACTTCAGTTTGTAATTGAGCAAGCTGGTCAGAGGCTTCCACTGTTCCAACAATCGAAATAAACATTTGGATACAGAAAGCCATTGGGTGCACACATGCTTCAAAATCTTCTTCATCTCAACATCGTATAATTGCTGAAATTCATTCAGCTTCTCTTTTCTCTTAGTGCTCCTTTGCAGAAAATAATAAATGTCAAGTAAATAATCGTCAATCTGAAATGGTAGACAGGCAGCTCCCTTTTTTGCAGCCAAATTTAAAAAAAATGGCAAGGACAGTCAACAACAAAAGAGGTTAGGCATTTCATTTTTTAAACACACCTGCAACTCCATTCTTCAATCCAGCCATTACAGGTGTGTTATCACAACCCATTGCTAAGCAGTTGCTGACTGGAATATTACACTCCTTCAGTGTATTAAGCAGTAGGGCTCCTATGTTTACACCTGTGGAATCCCCTTGTTAGAGAGATATATAATAGGCTGCTTTCAATTTTTTAGTTGTCTTATTGTAAACAGTGATGACTATGGGATATAATTATATATTTTTGTAGGGAAGAGTCCTCCGCAGTCGGGCTGGTCACTGTGTCCTCGGTGGCCGAGTGGTCAACGCATCTGCCTAGTAAGCAGGAGATCCCGGGTTCGAATCCTGGCCGGACACAAATTTTCATTTGCCGCACTTTGGTATTCCATCTAAGCCTAGTACAGTGAAGCCATAACATCGCAAAAATTGGAATCGTCTTTGTTGCTCCCATCAGTTGATATAGAAAATGGCAATACTTTCAAAGTTTCTACAATTTCTTCTTTTTCCTTATTTGCCATTTCCCCTATAATTGTGGCAGTTTTTGTTCTTCCACAGCTGTATTTTTGTGCTATGCTGCTATCGGGGAACATCTTGCGGAACAAGTGACCTGTAGAGTCAGCACAATTAATTGGCAAATTGTGCTCTAAAATAAAGGATGTAAATAAGCACTCAGGATTTATCGCCTGATCACTTTCACTTTTATCAGCAAATTTAAATTTTGTGTTGGTGCTCACAAACTTCTCATTTTCTTTGTTTCTTGGTTTGCACGTGTTTTGATGCATCTATTTTTCCTCCATGTGATATGGATATATCACACCGGCAAACAGTGCAAAAAGCAAATAAAGCGCCTTTCCTTGACTCATTAATGCATGGAAACTGTTCCCAAAACTGCTTCAGAAACACAGAATTATATTTTTTTGCCATAGTGAAACACACACCACCAAATCAAAATTCCACGATCACGTAAATAACTTTCAAAAGTTGGCTTTCCGCACTTTGTGCATGAAACAGTACTCTAAATGTCTACACAAAAAGTTGCACTGAATTAAAAAATAACACTCTATAGTCTTCACTCACAAACGACGGTTATCAGGATGAAACAAAGAACACAAACAATTCAGATGTATCTGCAAATGCGCGGCAAAGAGCAGAAATAGTCGATACACTATTTGTGAGAGATGTAATTTCCAATGAGGTTAGAATGAACGATTTCGATACGTATATTGACTAAGCTGACAAATGAGCAAAGCACTTTCTACAATTGGCCAAAAAAGCGGGTTTTTAAAAAGCTAATCTTAGGTTTCACCATATAGTCTAAAAATCAGGAGAAATAATGGAAAAATCGGGAGGCGGGAGAAACGGTGAAAAATAGGGAGACTCCGGCCTAAATCGGGAGAGTTGGCAGGTATGTACATACCAATGAATTGCAAACAGACTTCTTTATCACATGTACACAAATAGGGGAGATACTTTTACAATTACTGTTGTAAATGCCATAATGAGCTTTGTGGAATTCCGTATTACCATGCTTATTCCTTTTGTTATTTTAGCTGTAAAAGATAATGTTGTCAAGGTTTGAAACAGAATATTTGCTCTTTATTTTAGTGCAGAACAAATTAACATGAACAAAGTCATATCTGAACTACAGAAAAGGTAATACAATCTACATTGAAAGCATCCATAGCAGCCATGCCAAAGACAAACATTTTAGTAGACACATTGAGTCTAATTAATGACTTTCAACATATTCCATTAATAATGAATAATTGCTTAGGAAGAGAAAAAAAAAGAAAGGTAATTTGTTGTAATGTATACACTTCCATTTCATTAAGGAACAACAGTTGCCACAGAAATCTAGGACTCCATTTATATACGGAACTACCACTATCTGCACGATTTTTAGAATATTCATAATTACAGTTTCCTCTCAATTGTTGTGCAAATGCTTCAGAAGACCAGTATTCAATTGGTTGTTACTTATTTCACGACATGTTCACAAAATAGAACAAATGCACATTTTAGAGGGAGCAATCTCGCATCAGCACAACTCTAAACATTGTGGAAGATAGCTCTATTTAATTAATAAGAGTGCCGGAAACCCTTTTAGGAGCCAAGGCGGAAAAAAAGGTACCGGTTGGTTTCGAACTACCGACCACATGCATCACAATGTAACACATTACCCCATGAACCATGGCAAACAACTACAACATTGACCATTAATGCTCTTGCTGTTGCTGGCAGTTGCTAAAAGCTAAAATGACATTTTTAGACACAAGATAATTTATTGTACTATGGACGACGTGCTTTTGTTAATTCTTCAGTGCGCAACTGCTTTGAAATGACAACACATAAGTTATAATAAGAAAATCATAAAGTATAGGAAGCAAGTTGGTGTATGCCAGAGAGTTCTGGATGAGGAATGTCATATGACATTTCCTAATACCCGCCTTATGTAAAATCAAGAGATGATGTCAAATGACCATTATTTTTGAAACTCACTCTGTAACACTGAGTTAAAAAAAAAAAAAGTTGTACAGAATTTTCTCCTCTACAAATCTGTTTACTCAATTTTCATATCAGATTTACAGTAAAGCCGTTATTTTCATTTCAATTTCGAGCTGTCAAAATGCGCCCACTTTTAGTGTTACTACCATAACCTAAATTGGACCAAAATGAGGATATAAACACTGCCCCTGATGTAATCATAACGCAAATGTTCTTCATGAAAAGTGCTGATGTCACAATCATCAAGGCATTTGACTGGTTTATTCCCAAATGCATTGTGCAGTATTTTGTTCCTTCCCTGTCAAAACTAGTAGGGTGAGGGTGATTAATAAGGTAGGTAACTCAATAATAAATAATAATAAAGTAGGCAACTCAGAATAAAAAGTTATTTGTGATTGACTATCTTTTAGTTTATTATTTTTGTTCTTTTAGGAACCACAGTTATATAAAATCTTTTTAAAAATATCTTCACCAATTCACTGTTTTATTGTTATCTTATTTCATTATCTAGATTTCAGCCTTAGGTCATTTTTAAGTGCTACTTCACATACGATAAAAGTCATGAGACTTGGGTGCGTTCTAAGTTATTGCCAATATACTGACATGATTGCAAATATAATAGACGAAGATTACTCACCAGGCGAAGGAGCACAGGTGTGACAGCATCACAAATATATAAATGAATACACACACACACACACACACACACACACACACACACACACACACAAAGTTTTCGCAACCCAGTTGCTTCTTCAGGCAGAAGTGAAGGAGAGGGAAAAGGAAATGATGAGGGTTTTAAGGAACTTCCTCTCCCGGGATTGGAATGACTCCTTACCCCCTTCCTTAAAACCCTCATCATTTCCTTTTCCCTCTCCTTCCCTTCTGCCTGAAGAAGCAACTGGGTTGCGAAAGCTTGTGTTTGTGTGTGTGTGTGTGTGTGTGTGTGTGTGTGTGTGTGTGTGTGTATATTCATTTTATATTTGTGATGCTGTCACACCTGTGCTCCTTCACCTGGTGAGTAATCTTCGTCTATTTTTTATATATAATTTTTCCTGCTAGGAAATTTTCGTCTTAATATTCGTATCATTATATATATATATATATATATATATATATATAAAATAAAGATTTTTGACTTACCTAAAGTACAGGCTTGTTGATAGGAACACCAAACACACACAAAAACACACAACCATTCGAGCTTTCGCCACCAGTGGTGGCTTCTTCGGGAAAAAGAGGGAGGAAGGAGAGGAGAAAGGGAAGGATACGGGTTTTAAGGAAGTGGAAAAGGAGCCATTCCAATCCCAGGAGTGGAAGGACTTACCTTAGGGGACAAAAAGGAAGGTAAACAAATACACACACACTCACACATATTGCGTAGATACTGAAATAAAAAAACAGGAAAGTCAAAGCACGAAGAAATCTCTTAAAATATTATGAAAGATCTTTCAGTCTGTAACATGTATGAAGCTTCCTTCAAACAATTACATGGATACTACTACTACTACTACTACTACTACTACTACTACTAATAATAATAATAATAATAATAATAATAATAATAATAATAATAATAATAAATTAATTCCTTGTACAGGTCTATATTTGGAAATTACCTGAGTGGAGAAAATACTTTTAACTAAGCGTGAAGGGCTTAACGAGTCTATCATTTCAGTTGCAACCTGTTTTCTCCAATTAGCATCCAATCTCCGAGGTAGAGCCCAGGGGAACTTGAATGAATACAGGAGCTTTCTTAGTCTCTCCAAAAACGAGTGAAGTAATGTAGATGAACTTGAAGGGTTCACCTCAATATTGTAAGCAGCATTCAATATCTGTAAAAGAAAATAATGATGTAAGATATCTTATGAAATGACACATTGTCTTTTGAAAAAAATAATTCCATAATTAAGGACAGATCCAAACTGCAAATACAGCAACATAAAAATATTGAACTAAACCCAACAAGCCACTATTACTATAATCATCATTTGATTTTACCATATTAGTGACCAGATTTTGTTCCATCCACATGAGCCATGTAGACAGCCGAGGTGTGATGGCTTGCATGTCTTTGTGACAAAGATACCTACAATTAGTAGTTTCAGAAAACATTCTAGATGACCGACTGTTCTGGCCTTTTAGAAACAGCCAATGTGGCATAACGGTACAGGTACAGCAAATAGTTGAAAGCAAGAGAAAACTACAGATATTAGTTTTCACAATGACACAGAGCTCCACTGTATGGATAAACGATGCAGCTATCCTCTTGGGTAAAATATTCCAGAGGTAAAATAGTTCACCATTGAGATCTCCAGCCAGGGACTACTCACGAGGATATCATCAGCGGAAAAAAAGAAAATAAAGGGAAAAAAATGCATTCCATGGATTGGGTATCAAGGTTAGAAAATTTGGAAAGGGAAATGGGGAATGTTTAAGTTAAGGTATAGTGCAAATTAAGTTCAACTGTGGGATGATGATGACTTCTTGTGAGGTTAGTACAATGTTATAAATAAAAACAAAGTTGGGGATAATGAAGAATGTTTAACAATGAGTAAGGAAAAAAAGGAAGCAGGTAATTACTATGAACAGCATAGTGACACCACTGAATTACAATACCCAACTCGCTCTAGTGGTGATAAGAATGAAAAAATGTATGAGCAGCTCAAAGAAATAATTCAGTCAGTTAAGGTAAAGGAAAACATAATTACGATGGGAACTGGAAATTGGTAATAGGAAGGAAGAATGGAGAAATAGAAGTGAATATGAACTGGGGAAAATTAAGAACCATAGAAAAGGGAGAACATTTGGAAAAGACCAGGAGACAACAGAAGGTTTTTAATTGATCTTATAGTGGTACAGCAGATTCTGGAAATAGGTTTTAAGCTGATATAGACTGGCAATAAAATAAGTGTATAGTGAAACTGAAGAAACTGTAAAAAGGTAGAGAAGAAAGGAGTTGAAATGTGGATGAATTTAAGGAACCTGAGGTGGTTGAGAGTTTTAAAGGGAGCATTTTGTAGTGATTGAATGAGCAAGGGAAAGTGATAAAGTAGAAGAAAAACGGGTAGATTTGAGAGATGAAATAGTGAAGGCTGCAGAACAGGAAATACATAGAATCACAAGACATAGTCTAAATCCTTTGAAATCACACGAAATACTGAATTTAACTGATCGAAGTAGAAAATATACAAATGATGTAAATGAAGCAAGCAAAAGAAAGTGCAGGTGGCTATAAAATGAGGGAGAGGAAGTGCAAATAGACTAAGTAAAAATGCCTGGATGACAAATGTTAAGTCCATAGAAGAATGCATAACTAAGGTAAAGATAGATATGCCTACAAGAAAATTAGTTACACATTTGGAGAAAAAAGCAGCTGTATGAATATCAAGAGCTTCAATGGAAAACCACCGATACGCAGAGAAGGGACAGTTGAAAGGTGGAAGGAATATATCGAGGGGCTACAGAAAGGAAATGAACTGCAAGACAATACTGTTGGAAGGGAAGATGGCCTAGGAGATGTATACCAAGAGAAGAATTTGACAGAGCACTGAAAGACCTAAGTCAAAATGAGGCCTCTAGAGAGGACTACATACTGCGGAAGTTCTGATGTCTTTGGGAGAGACAGCCATAAGAAAACTATTCCATGTAGTGTGCAAAATGAATGAGACAGGTGAAATACCCTCAGACTTCAGGAAAAATGTCATCACTCAGAAGACTGGTTTGATGCAGCTCTTCATACTACTATAACCTGTGCATACATTTTCATCTCTAAGTAGAAATAGCAACCTATATTCACTTGAAACTGCTTTCTTTACCTTTCATATCCCTCTAAAATTTTTATTATCCCCACTCCAATAATAAATTCACAATTTCTTCATATATCAGAATGTGTCCTACCAATTCTTTTACTGAAGATATATAGCAGATTTATTTTGTCCATAATTCTCTTTGGTTCCATCTCATTAGTTATGATATGTATTATTCCACCTATTTAATCTTCAGCATTCTTCTGTAGCACCAAACTTCAAAATATGACACTTTAATACTTAAATATTAAGTTACAGAATTTCTATTCTGCAGATTTTTTTTTCTTTCCATTGCCATTATGCATTTTATACTCCAGGCTGTTCCAGCTCACCTGTTAGCTAGGGAGTGTTCACTTGTTCACATTTTTTTGTGTGTGGTTTTAGGGCGCACAACTGCTAAGTTCATTAGCGCCCAGACAAGAACAGAGATTTGCTAGATCTCAAAAAGATGGGTAACTGCCAGTTAGAATATCAAGACAAGGCTAAAAACTAAAGATAAAAAAAATAAATTAAAAGGGTTAAATATCCTTTGATAAATTGGCCAAGTTGATAAAACGCAAAACTCTAGCAGCTGCTCGTGTGTCATCAGCTAAAATTTCCTCCAGAGTAGACGGAAAGTGAAGGGCTACACGGAGATGATTAAAATTAACACAAGTCAGTAAAACATGTCGCACAGTCAGGAATTCACCACAGGAGCACAGCGGTGCAGGGTCGGCGGTTAGCAAATGACGGTGGTTGAAACGGCAGTGACCGATCCGCAACCGGGCCAGGATGACCACCTCTCGCCGAGAGGGGGCTTGAGGAAGTCCTCCAAGCGGTCGGGATCGGTTTTACAGTTCTCAATTTATTGTCGTGGAGTGAGATCCACGCACTGTGCCAGGACGACACAATACTCCGGCGAAGAGCCCGTTGAACATCGTCCGCTGGGACGCAAAAGGTAGCAATGCGAGGCAAAAGAGCTGCTGCCTTGGCTGCTATGTCGGCTGTCTCATTCCCGGGCACACCCACATGGACAGGGACCCACAGAAAAGAAATGCGAGAGCTGTTATCTGCTAGCAATAAATATGGCATTATCGAACCGCAAACAGAGTTCGACAAGCCTTGAGCATTTTACCAAATCCAGGGTGCTCTCCTTGGGCAGCGAACTAAGTTCAAGGTGGGTGTGAACCTGGGCCTGATGCCACGGTGGCAATCGGCTTTCGCTCAACCGAAAGGTGGAAGGAAGGGTAAAATGGAGCCGCTGAAGCAGGCGGCAAAACCGAACTCCAGGTGGAAGCAAGGCTATCGCAGACAACTGATATTGGCGATCGAGTGAGTTGTCAAAAAATAATCTATAAGATGGATGGTTGGGCATCGACCGCAGACCGCAAGCGTACCGACACAAGAGTATGTCACGCCGAGTGGTCAAGAGTAATACAGCAGCCTCGGCGTACAGACTTTCAACAGGGCTGGTATAAAATGCACCGGTCGCCGGACGTAATCCCCGATGGTGAATAGAGTTGAGACGGCGGAGAATCAACGGCAGTGCAGAAGAGTATACAAGGCTTCCATAGTTGAGCTACGACTGAACAATGGCCTGGTAAAGGTGAAGCAGGATGGTACGATCTGCTCCCCATGATGTGCCACTGAGGACACGAAAAACATTAAGGGATTGGGCACAACGGGCAGCCAGGTAGGACACGTGTGTGGACCAGGAAAGTTTCCGATCCAACATTAGCCCCAAGAATTTTGTTGTCTCCACGAATGGTAGAGCAACGGGGCCGAGACGTAGGGATGGTGGAAGAAATTCCTTATATCTCCAGAAGTTTATACACACAGTTTTCTCAGTGGAGAATCTGAAGCCGTTCGCAATGCTCCAGGAATATAGATGGTCAAGACAGCGTTGAAGACAACACTCCAAGAGAGACGTCCGCTGGGTGCTGCAATAAATTTCGAAATCGTCTACAAAAAGGGATTCGGAAACGTCAGCTGAAAGGCAATCTACGATCGGATTGATTGCAATGGCAAAGAGAGACACACTCAAGATGGAGCCCTGCAGTACCCCATTCTCCTGGCGAAAGGTATCCGACAAAACAGAGCCCACCCATACCCGGAACTTGCGATCCGCCAAAAACGCTTGAATAAGAAGAGGGAGGCGGCCCCGAAAGCCCCATATGTGCAATGTGCGGAGAATGCCCGCTCTCCAAGTCGAAGAACACTGCTACTGTTTGACGCTTCTTTAGAAAGTTATTCATAATGAAGGTCGACAACGTAACGAGGTGATCATCAGCAGAGCGGTGTCGACGAAAACCGCATTGGACATTTGTTAGGAGGCGGCGAGATTCGAGGAGCCAGACCAACAGAGTGTTAACCATGCGTTCCATCACCTTACAGACGCAGCTAGTCAGAGAAATGGGGCGATAACTGGAAGGAAGATGTTTGTCCTTCCCTGGTTTGGGGATGGGGACAACAATGGCTTCACGCCAACTTGTGGGAACATGACCTTCAGTCCATATGCGATTATAGGTACTAAGAAGGAAACACTTTCCCGCAGGAGAGAGGTTCTTCAGCATCTCAATATGGATGGAATCGGGGCCGGGAGCAGAAGATCGGGACAGGGCGAGAGCACGGTCTAGCTCCTGCATGGTGAAGGAGACATTATAATTTTCATGATTAAAAGAGTGGACAGAAGGCGGCCGTGCCTCCTCTACCTGTTTGCGAGGGAGGAAGGCAGGGTGGTAATGGGCAGAGTTCGAAGCCTCCGCAAAGGAACGGCCCAGTGCGTTGGAAACATCAACGGGGTCCACAAGGACTGCGTTCTCGACGGTGAGGCCAGAGATCGGGGAGTGGACCTTGATGCCTGATAAACGGCGTAGGCCACCCCAAACAACCGTGGAGGGAGTAAAACAGTTAAAAGAACTAGTAAAAGCAGTCCAGCAAGCTTTTTTGTTGTCGTTGATAACACGACGACATTGCGCTCGCAGTTGTTTATAATTTATACAATTCTCCAACGTCGGGTGGCAGTGGAAGGTGCGTAAAGCACGTCGCCGGGCTCTAAGAGCGTCGCGGCAGGCTGCAGTCCACCAAGGGACCCGGACGCGATGTGGAGAAGAGGATGTACGAGGTATGGAATGTTCGGCAGCTGTGAGAATAACCTCTGTGAGGTATTTGACCTGACTGTCACAGCTGGGAAAACTCTGATTGTGAAAAACAGCTATGGAAGAATAAAGACCCCAGTCGGCTTTAGAAATGTTCCAACTGCTGGGACGAGGAGATGGGGAATGATGCAGGAAGTGGATGACACAAGGAAAATGGTCACTCGAGTACATGTCAGAAAGTGCATACCACTCAAACTGACCGGCAAGCTGAGGAGTGCATATCGTGAGGTCTATATGGGAATAAGTGTGTGATGTGTCTGAAAGGAAGGTCGGTGCACCGGTGTTGAGGCAGACAAGATTGAGGTGTTGGAGAAGGTCCACCAAAAGGGAGCCTCTCTGACATGGTGCCGCAGAGCTCCATAGGAGGTGGTGGGCATTAAAGTCGCCTACCAACATGAAAGGTGAAGGGAGCTGGTCAATGAGGTGTAGCACATCTGCCCTAGTAAGGGCGAATGATGATGGCGAATAGATATTACAGAGGGAAAAGGAAAAGGTGGATAGAGTCATGCGGACGGCAACAGCCTGTAAGTGAGTATGCAATGTAACGGGATGGTAATAAACGTCGTCTCGAATGAACATCAGAACTCCTCCATGGGCTGGTGTACCTTCCACAGGTGGCAGGTCAAAACGCACAGAGGTGTTGTGGGGAAAGTCTGCACCATCACTTGGACGCAACTTAGTTTCTTGGAGACAGACTAGAAGCGGGCAGTGTAATCGAAGGAGTAGTTTTATCTCCTCCCGATTGGAACAAATGCCGCGAATATTCCATTGAAGGAGCGCCATGATAAAAAATGAGATAAGAAATGAGGATATAAACTAACAAGCAAGCGGGGTCACCTCGACGGCCGCTGAGGACCGGATTTCGAGGGAGCATTGCTATCGCTGTCTAGGGGCAAAGGGTCGTGGTCCATAGGTTTGGCCGACGCGCCGCCACCTCCCTGAGTTGATCAGGGGGGGCAGTTTCCACCACCGGTGAAGGGCCGGGTGCCCGGCAGACGGAGCGTCCCGGTGAAACAGAAGACGGCCGAGGCTGGCAACTGTTGGACGGTGTGACGGACGGGTCACACCTCGGTGGGGAAGGAGAGGAACTCTTTCTTGGTGGCTCTTCTGGAAGAGTGACGGTTAGAAGAGGCAGTTGACGGTTGGGAAGCCTGAGAACGCAGAAAATCCTCATGGACGGGTTCCTTTTCCAAAGTCCGGGCATCTTGTTTAGGTGCCCGCGGTTTACTAGAGGTTGATGAAGACTGGACTTTAGAAGCAGCAGGAGGAGGAAGCGGGGACGTGGAACGGGCAATCTTCGGGCTGGCAGATCGCACAACCGTGTCAGCGAAAGTGAAATCACAAGTCTGGGTACTTGAATCCTTAGTAGGTCGAGTGGAGGTGAGGACCTTACTGTATGTGCCCGCTGGGAGGACAGTGGGCTTTCGACTCGCCAACAACTTTCGAGCGGCAGATGTTGATACCTTTTCCGTAACACGAATTTGCTGGATGACCTTTTCATCCTTATATACAGGGCAGTCCTGAGAGGAAGCCGCATGGTCAACGTTGCAGTTAAGGCAGTGAGGGGACAGAGGTGGGCAATCCCCCTCATGGGCGTCCCTACCACAAGTGACACATTTTGCTGCGTTAGGGCAAGATTGACGGGTGTCGTCGTACCTGTGGCATTGGAAACAGCGCGTTGGGTTTGGTACATAAGGGTGGACGGAGATAACTTCATACCCTGCTTTGACCTTGGACGGGAGTTCAACTCTGTCGAACGTCAAGAACACAGTACGAGTCGGTGTCAGCTGGTTATCTACCTTTTTCATCACCCTGTGGACGGCTGTTACACCCTGATCGGACATATAGGTTTGTATGTCTTTGTCAGACAACCCGTCAAGGGATCTCGTAAAAACTACCCCCCTTGACGAGTTGAGTGTGCGGTGCATTTCTACCTTGACTGGAAACGTGTGTAACAGTGTTGTTCGTATCGGTTTTTGGGCCTGAAAGGCACTGTCCGATTCCAGCAACAATTGCGCTGACGTGAACAGGTTTTAACAGGGCCAGCAATTGCATCAACACCTTTCTGAATGACGAAAGGATTTACGGAACCGAAATCTTTACCGTCGGTTTGAGAGACAACAAGGAATTTCGGTAGATTAGGCAGAGTTTTCTTTTGCTGAGGCGAATCTATCTTTCGTTTCTGGGTCAAAGTCACTGAAGAAGCGAAGGAAGTCATTGTGGAAGTGTCCCCCATGATTACCAGCGTCTCCGATGGCACGCTCCTTCCTAGTGGGGGCCCCCCTCAGAGCGCTTACCCGCCTTAGGTGATTGTTCACACCTCAGGTCACACCTCCCGAGAACTGACAGAGGGGCCAATCCGCATGTTCGGAAGGTACCAGCTCGGGTAATCACCCCTCCCTGGGCCTGGCCTTTACCAGGGGGTACCTACGTGCCCTACTTGTCTACCTGGGGCGGGGAATTATGCGTTACCACATCACCTGCTACGCATGATAATGCGTGGGTCGGCCTTCAGACACGCACAGGGAGGAAAGAAGAAGAATAGAGAAAGAAGTGTCTCAAACGCCGAAGCGGAGACTAATGAGGAGGAGAGGAAGGCTAGGAGAGTACAGCAAGGAGAGAAAGACAGAAGCAAAGGTTAGGGAAGGAAGAAACCAAGGAATGAGAGAAACTACTACAAGAAACCACCTCAACTCGCAAAGGACGCCCGTCTCCAGGCGAAGGCATAAACTGGGAGGGAAAGTGAAGCAGCCTGGGGCGGAAGAAAGGCTGCTTCGGCTCGGGGCCCCGTGCGCGCCACACACGTACCCACAAAAGAGCTGTGGGTCCCCTGGGGGGACACTTGTTCACGGAGCACCGCTTCTCAGCCGTGATCTGTGGTCGCGTGGGCACAATTGTTTCTGAAATAGCTACAACTGAGACTGCCATTGTTCTGCATGGAAATGCACAACCCGTGACACCAGGTCAATCCTACTGGATAATACTGTCTTTTGTTGTTTTAATTAATGTAAAACAATTTGATTTTATAACTGGAACAGTAGTGTTATTTTACATTTTTAAATGCATATTTCAATTAACCAATGTAAGGACTTATTCTTATAAAATATATAACAAATTATCCCATTTTTAACGATGAAGTCATTGATTTTTGCACCGTTAATGATTGATGCACTGAGCATCACAGACATACTTGGTTGTTGCAACCTGACAAGTCTGCAGTAGCGGAGCATTGTCTAACCAAAGGACATAGAATGAAGTATGATGAAACACGAGTACTTGCTTCTGCATCTCGCTATTGGGAATGCACTTCAAAGGAATCAATGGAGATTAGGTTGGCGGACGATTTAATACATTGAGACAAGTGTTTCCCTTTAAGTAATATGTGGAATCCAGTTTTGTCCAATCTTAAAAAACACTGCATTCTTTTCTCCACCTGTGACAACTATCGCCTGTAAGCGATACATCGTTCTGCCGGTTTTCTCCACTGAGGTGCTGCACCGGCTGCTTGCGCCAGAGGATGCAGCCACGACTGCGCGCGCGTGTGTGTGTGTGTGCGCACGAAATCTGGTAACTTTATAGGCAGTAGAAACTTTTGGAGTAATTTCATTCATCATAATTGATGTTGCTGGCAAACATATAAGTGTGTCATTTATCATTTAAATAATGAAAAATTGCCACAAGTTGTGTAATTTTTTTTCCTCCATGTTTAATACAAAGATAGTGAAGAATTTGTTTGCATATGCAATCATATTGTTGAGGTTATAAGAACCCCCTTCTATGTGCAGAAAAACACACACAAGCAAGCAGTAATCCCTAAAATACTTTAATAACTATTTGCAATTTACAATAATAATAAATCTCAAAACCTGTCATGTTAAGCATTTAAAACAAGTCATGCAAACTAAGATGATACTCTACATGGGAGCGAATATGGAAGAAGCCTATACGATGCTCTCATCAGTCACTGTGCTGCTCGTCAACTTTGAGCCCACTACAAAAAAAAAAAAAAAAAAAATCTGCATTTGCATAAATGCAAACTGTCAAGATACTTGCCTTAATATTGTTCTGTAGATCATTAATATGACACTTCGTAATGATGTGGAATGTGTTAGGTTAATAAAAGGTGTCTGTACAAGGTTTTACATTACACAAAATATTACAACACAAATATCTTATTTTTATTTTTTAGGGTTTTTTATTAGATTCACTAATTTATATATAAAAATTCATGCAATGAGTAGTAGTAGTAGTAGTCATCATTCAGAAATTATTTTAATTTATTTTTAAATGCTAGTTGGCTATCTGTCAGTCTTTTGATGCTGTTTGGTAGGTGACCGAAGACTTCGTGGCAGCATAATTCACCCCTTTCTGTGCCAAAGTCAGATTTTCATAGCCCGTAAATCATGGGATAAATGTGAATATGTTAATGCAAAAAAGGGGGCAAATTAACACAGTGAACATAGGAAATTTGACAGAACCAACAGAAAAATGTTGTATATAGCAGGAAAACATAAAATCTGAGAATGTAAAAGCAGGGTTATAATGTATACACGTAGTATCTGTTCATTCAGATCTTAATCGTTATCGATAATAGTTGGAGGGTCAAAAATGGTGTCCGTTCTTTCAGACATCTCTTAATGATAAGCCTCACATTCTTGAAACTAGGCTGCAATGTATCTTGAGGTCCACTCTGAATTTTCTGTCATTTAGTTACATTACATTACTTACATGACTACAATATCACACATCTCTACTTCTCACATATTTCTCTATTTTCATCAGTATTTTGTGAACTGTGCCTATGCAAATCTTCCAACTGTATAGCTCGACTGAGATGGTTTCAAGAAAAACAGAAAAAAATAAAGTAACAAAACTAACTAGTTCTTAATTTATCACTTGTGTGCATGGTGGGCCAACAGATAGCAGAAACTTATTTTTACTCATGGAGTTAAATTTTATTTTTCAGCTTCATTGTTTGGCTTTGAGTAATAGTCTCAAGGTCTGCTGAGGTACCTTGGCTAAGATTCATTTGGAGAAACACCAAATCATCCAAAACCTCTACCAAGCCATGCCTAGTCAATGTGCCTGCTTTCTCATAGCAGTAAGTCTCATAAAGCCCGCAATGGCCAAACATCAACCTTCAGATCAATCGTGGGGATTGCCAGTCAGACTGCCAAGTCACAATCATCACAATCTGTTGGCAGCCTCCCGAATGCTAAATCTCTCCCTGTAAACCCCTTTGTTACATTTGTTTACTAAATGTGGCATGAGAAATGATGAGGCACAACAATTTCTCTGGGTTTTTAGTCATGAATAACACACCTAACTGGATGAAAACACATTGGCCATGCTACCACTCCCAACTGTCCTGCACATGTGTGTACACTTAAAACTTTTCTATGCAAAAACATCAGTACAGCCAATCAAAAAAAGAAAATGAATGAATTAATTAATTTAGAGTTTAATAGTTCCATTGACATTGCTGTCATTATGGACAGAGCACATACTAAATAGCTATTTGGTCAGTGATGGGGAAGGTAATCTTCCATGCCCTTTGAAAGGAACCATCCTGGCATTTGCCTGAACTGGTTTAGGGAAGTCACAGAAAACCTAAATCAGAATGGTACCAGCAGGAGTGAACCACCATCATCCTGAATGAAAGTACAGTGTGCCCTCAGTGCGTCACTGTGATTGGTACACCTGCAGAAATAAATATTAAATTGCCACAGTAGTGATAGGAAGATTGGTTTAAGAAACAGAAGAGGAAAAGTAAAGAGAAAATGAAATCTTAAGAAGACATTGTTACAATCTAAACATATTGATTTGGACCAAAATGATGTAACTGACTGAGCAAGAAGTTATTTAAAACACTTTCAAGTACTCACTTGTCTTACAGCATCACTGGCAAGAAGATTCCCCTCTTGTTCATAACAATTTTTTTCTAAGCTCTCTAAACATCGCTGCAGTGTTCCGACATAGGTATCCTGTAAACAGTCCACCGACTGAATTATCTGTGTTGCCACCGAACTGTTTATACGGCTAAGTATTAGATAGTGAATTTCTGAAGTAGCAACATGTACTGATTGTGCTGATGTGACTTCCTGGTTTTCAAGGAGATTAACAGCTGAAAAGAACACAAGATACTGAAATAAACATATATTCAAATGTGCAAAAATAACCAAAAACATACATATGAAATTATATTTTGTTTACTTGCATCCACAGCTCTGTAAGATTATACAGTCAGTTTCTTCCTGAACTGAGGAACCTAAAAAACTTTCTAGTGGCCAACTCATTCTATTCCATTAGTGAATTTCTAAATTATACAAAATGATGCATGTACTCATACTATATTAGTATTAATATATTATCAGGTATACATACATTTTAAGGTGTTTTTTAATCATTTTTATATGTATTTATATTATTAGTATTATCTATTATTCAACTTGTAAATTTTGTTTCTTGACATGTTCCACATCCACGAGGACCACCTCAACATGGATCTATGGAATGAAAAACTAATCTAATCTGTTATTAACACTTTTTGAGTGCCATGTTACAAGATTTGCATGTGGTTGTGCTTGCCTTTCCATTTTGCTGCTGCACAAGTTTATGTTTGTAATTTAAAATGTCAGTTTATACATATATAAATTTTATATATACATGTGGCATCTGTTCTGAAAGAACAGACATCACTTCTGATCCTGTAGTTGTTATTCTTTCACATTCACAGAATATATGACATCAACTGCAAATGGGCAAAGCTGAAAACGTGTACCCAGCCGGGATTTGAACCAGGGTCTCCGCTTTCTAAGCAGTTGCTCTGACCACTACACCACTGGTGACAATGATCACTGCATCTTCAAGGACTACCTAAACACGCCTCCCGTCAGATACAAATTCCCAGCTTCACCCTGTCCACAGTACTCAAACTCGTAGTTATGAAACTAATTCCCATAGCTGGAGTCTTCAGTACACTGTGGGCAATGAATAAAATAGTTTGTTCAGGCTACATTACACCAACATGGGCAAAGTGATACAATAGAATTTCTAGGCATGTGTTTGACATTGTTTCAACTTTGCACTCCTCACTTACAAACATATTTTATTAATTAAAAATGAAACATCAAACCACAGTTTACAAAAACATTGTTCAAATCACCACAGGCAGGGTTACCTCTACAATAACCAACACAGACAGATTTTGCAACCTCTTAAAATAAAGAGTGTATTCACTCAGTTTCTCTGTGCAGACCAAGTCCTTGTGAGTATTGATCTAATTCATTGAATACGTTATAAATAGAAAACGCTTTTTGTTCAAAATGTGAAATTTAGTTCACAATTTATGCACTGTGTTTGTTCAAATAACCCTTTCAAGACAGTATATGAAGTCCAAATGTATCACTTAACCAAAGTTTAGCCTTTCCTAAATGAATACGCAAAATTCACATGTTTGATAATAATGTTTCAAGTCAGAGTTCCGAAATCACTACAAACACACATCCACACTATTATTGGGTGAAATTGGCAAATCTTCTGACAGACTAAGGTTTGCGGACACGCACTTCAACTAAATATTTACTCAGTCAAACCGGATTAACATGAAAGTTTCTAAGTCCCCTAACTAGCCGTTAGTCATGACAATTGTTCTAAGCCCACAAGAAGATCTTGGTGGATCTTTTAAACTGCTAGTTGTGGCACAAACTGGCACAACTCCTGCCTCCAGCAGACCCAGGTACAGAGTGACCAAACTCGCAAACCCCTATTAATAGGAATTCTCTGAACTGGAAAACTTTACAAAAACTTCAAACAGGACATGTTCTATCCAAGTTTTATATTAATTTGATCAGAAATGTCATTATCATTCCAGTGTTGTAATTAGTTTTCTTCTACATTAAACAGTGTTGATAATAAGTAGATATTTATTTGCAAGTTTCTATCATTACAGTTTGTTAAACAAAAACAAACAATTTATCTACCTTATATAGGTTGCTACAATTCATAGAACACGTGTACAGCTGTTATTTTGTATATTTAAATAAATCCCATTCCTTAAACAACAAAAGTTTGTTACAACAAACATCTGTTATTGAATAATTCTTAAATGCTCAAAGTTACAACACTTTTGGGATTACAGTCAGTAACGTTTCTGCTATGTTGCACGCTCCTTACAAAAATCAGTTGCCAACATTAAACACACGAAATATCCGACACCTAAAATAAAACTTCACTACCGGACATGTAAAATATCACATTTTCACCTTGAGTTTGAAATTCTATTAACACTATTAGTAAAACGCTTTTAAGAAATAGTACGTTGATTTAAACATAACTTTGGCTGTCCTTTTACGTAATTTTCAACTTTTAATACTTTCGTAAATAATAGCTGTAAACACTAAAAATGCATTACACTTAGTTTCAGAAATTGCTGAACCTATATAGACACTAATTTGTATAAAAACAATACAACATGTTATAACTATTGCACAACATGATTACATATATACCTTTTGTTTAAATAAATTAGGGCAAACCATGTTTTATATATCACTGGATTTTAAATTAAATACTAATCATTTTTCATGCACTAAAATGAATAATCCGTTTAGTACTAAGAAACTATCTTCAAAATTAACAAAACTACGACAACCATATACAAATCCGTATTAATAAAAAATTAGACCGCAAACTGAAATACATTAAAATTCCATGTCACAATAATAGTACGCCTACACTACATTGCCAAAACAAATATGTGTGCACTTCAAAAACACAAATAATGTAAATAATTTGAGCACTGTGAACACTAGTCAAAGGATGACTTTAAATTTGTGTACCACATTAAACAAAAATTTCATGAAACGTGTACATACATCGAGATAAATAGTTAAAGCTTAAATGTAATGTTTTAATTTCTGTATTTTGGCATATTTAATATAAAAGAATATTGTTTAATTGTGAATTACAAAAACTTTGTCATCAATCTTATTACGTGGTTACGTAGAAAGATGTTTGAGAGAAACCATGTTTTGTTAGACTTCTAGCTGTCACAAACCTGTAAGCAGCTCTATTGCCTTGCCGCTGCATTTTTTTTTATTTTTGATTGTGCAACCATGTGATTGATTTAAACATTATGTAAATGGAAATAAAATTGTTTCCATATCAACTGACATGTTTATGATTTACGAAGAGATCCTGAAATATCAAATCTTTTAGTGAATGCCGAAGAGAGCTCACAATGCAATGGACTACAGACAGCATATAAGATAAGTTCTTTTTATATCAACTTCACCTACAGTGGAATGACTTTGTCATAGAGACTGTGAACTAATAAAACTTTCGGTGATTTAGGAAAATATTAGTGCTCAGTTTGAGTCATTCCCAAAAGGGGTGACTTCGTTAGAAGTGGTGCCGGGACCAAAGGATTTTAAAGAGTATTCACTAATGTAACATGTTTTTCAGGATACAAGGAAAATAATTTATATGGTGGATGTGCAGTAGAAAAAAAAAGTGCAGAATTCTACATTGATACTATCCACACCTACGACGTCAAAATTTAATGGAGGAAGATGGCAGTAATTTGAACTACTTGATTCCTGTATCACTGCATCCTTGTGACCAGCTAAGTACTTTTCCAATCACTTTAGTAACTTTTGTAGTGACTGTTTGTGTGATAGGGGTTTCATGTGGAATGAAAAGATATTTTAAAATGGATACAGTAAGAAAGGAGGGAGATGATAGTACTCAAGTTTCGGACTTTGATAGTGGGGCAGAAGGTTCTGGTATTGCAAGTTCTACACCAATTGCAAGAATGCAGCAGGTCCCATTTTCTAGTGATTTTCAAGAGACTGGACAACAGATTAGTAATATAGCAGCAAACACAGAAATAGAAAATAAATCGATCTTGGAACTTTTATTACAAATGAAAACCGAACTATCTGACATGAAATCTCAAACAAACTCAAATTTGAAAAACAAATGACGCAATATCAAACCTAGAACATAGAATGTGCCAAACAGTGACCAATTTAAAACAATGTATTGGAGATCTAGACAAAGTTTAGTGCTAGACTCTAAAGTGTAGAAAGTGAAGTTACAAGAAATGTTTCTCAGATTACACAAACAAATGACCAAGTGAATAAAATTGAGGACAGTGTACAAATAGTAAATTCTCAGATCCACACTACCAAATCGGAGTTATGTGGAAAGATTCGCGATGTTGAAGAAAAATGTAATAGCAATCTTAACTGTGTTATAAAAGAGCATATAAATGATCTGATGGACAGAGTAAGTTGTAATTTGTGGCTGTTTGCTGATGATGCTGTGGTGTATGGGAGGGTGTCGTCTGTAACTGACTGTAATAGCATACAGGATGACTTAGACAAAATTTCTAGTTGGTGCGAAGAATGGCAGCTAGCTCTCAATGTAGAAAAATGTAAGGTGATGCGCATGAGTAGAAAAAACGATCCCATAATGTTCGAATACAGCATTTGTAGTGAGCTTCTTGATCCTGTCGTGTCGTTCAAATATCTAGGTGTAACATTGCAGAGCGATATGAAATGGAACGAGCATGTAAGGACAGTTGTGAGTAAGGCAGACAGCCGACTTCGGTTTATTGGGAGAATTTAGGGAAGATGTACTTCACCTATAAAGGAGACCGCGTATAAAACGCTTGTACGACCACGTCTTGAGTATTGCTCAAGTATTTGGGACCCGCAGCAGATCGGTTTGAAGGAAGACGTAGAGGCGGTTCAGAGGCGAGCAGCTAGATTTGTTACCGGTAGGTTCAACCAATGCGCGGGTGTCGCGGAAATGCTCCGGCAACTCAATTGGGGATCACTGGAAGAAAGACGACGTTCTTTTCATGAATTTCTGTTAAGTAAATTTAGAGGGCCGGAATTTGAAGCTGAGTGTAGTACAATCTTGCTGTCGCCTACTTACTTTTCACGTAAAGATCACAAAGACAAGATAAGAGAAATTATGGCTCGTACGGAGGCATATAGGCGTTCTTTTTTTCCTTGTTCAATTTGGGAGTGGAATAGGAAAGGAAATGCCTAGTAATGGTACAGTGTACCCTCCGCCACGCACCTTACGGTGAATTGCGGAGTATGTATGTAGATGTGGATACAGATAAATTGAGTGTGTTAAATAATAAAATTGAAAATGTCAGCAAAAGTAATTCTGAATTGAAGGTAGAAACCAAGAGTACAGTCTTAGAATTACAGCAGAGGTTAACTCAGATTCAAGAAGGGTTAGATACTAAAACTTTGATAAGTCCAAGCTTTGCTAGTTTAAGTAGTGTACCTGTAAGAAGTTTCCCAGGTGACAAGAAATTTCATCCTGTGGACTTCATACAACATTGTCAAGATAGTTTCTTACCTGGCACGAGTGACACAGCAAAGATTAAATTTGTAAAACGTTTCCTTGAGGGTGAAGGACTTTCATGGGCAAACCAACTGAATAGCAACATTAACACCTATTCTGAATTTGAAACTAGTTTTTTTTAATTAATTCTGGTCTAGTGCAGAACAGTCTAGAATTAAAACAGATTTCTTGAATGGACCTATGTACAGGGATCACATGGGAGATATGTAAGAATTTTGTACAGAACAACTGAAGAAACTTTTACATTTAACAGACCCATTAGATGTGATTACACAAATTGATGCCTTGCGCAGGACGTTACTTAGTTGGATACAAAAAGGGTTGTCTTATGGACCTACAGATTCTGTTGAGAAGTTTCTATCTTTTTTGGGACAAATAAATTCATATGAGGAAAGAAAGAGTAACCTGAACCAGGGGTCAGATAGGTTAAATTGTGGTATGTCAAGTAATAAACATAAACAGTTCATGCCAAAGTATAACCAAAACTTTAACCCACAGTTAGTACCTAACTTTGTTCCTACATACAATTCCTATGTTACTCCACCTTTTGTTCAGAACTATAATCCACGCTACAATCACAATTTTGCACAACCTTTTAATGCTAATCGTAATTTCCAACGTAAGGATAATAGTTATAAACAGGATTACAATAAGAATCAAGGAAAAGAAAACTTCTATAATCACAACAGTAAGCAGTGGGAGAAGAGCAATGAACGTGGTGGCCAGGGAAACTAAACCACTCTCGTTTGGAGGTCCTCAACACAAGAGACTTTACATGTAACAAGGCAGGGAACACTTGCTCTATTTAAAATCTAAAATGTTGAATTTATTGCAGTCTGGTATATGTCCGTTAGATGAAGATAATGATGAATTTAAGTACTCATGTGGTGGAGAGATGTCAGAAAGTTTGTTTGAAGTTAATACATATAAGTTAAATGGAAATGAATCTGTAGCACCTGTGAATTTAATATGTGATATAAGTAATCAGAATAGCTTTGATGATGTAGAGGGAGATTAATTAACTGAACCTGAAAGTCACACAGAAAGAAAAACTTTGAGTATTCCTTTTGTTAAAGTAAAAGTAGGAGACTGGGAAGGCAAGTGCTTATTAGACAGCGGTAGTCAAATATCTGGCATATCGGAATTATTAAGTAAAGAGTTTCAAGGCAGTATTAGCTATTGTGAAATACCTGTAGATGATGTAAAGATCAGAGGAGCCACTGAAAGACATAGTAAACCAGTAAAAGTACAGGCCTTTGTTACATTTCAGATAGACAATATAAGTTTTGATCATGGATTTTTAGTTATACCGGATCTTGGTGAGGATTTTTTATTAGGATCAGATTGGTTATTAAAGACAAATGCAAAAATAAACTGGAAAGAAAAGAGTTTAAGTAATTTCAACCAACATGGAACACATTTACACACACATTTCTTACAGGAGGAGGATACTTATTTAAATGTTGATAGTGTGAATATGTCGTGTGTCTTTAAAAAAATTGCAATATTGAACAAGAACACATTAAGGGGGAGAAATTAGATTTTGGACAGTTAGTAAATGAGAAGGTTGCCAAAGCAGCAGGTTTAACATATTCTGAAAAGGTTGAACTTGAAAGTCTGTTATGGGAATACAAAGAAGAATTTAGTGACGCACCAGGTATTGTTAAAAAATTTCAGTGTGTTCTTAAGTTAAAACCACATAAGCCGTTCTTCCAGAAACCATATGATGTAGCTATAGCAAGAAGATCTGCGGTAGAAAGAGAACTTAATAAGTTAGTTGATTCAGGTGTAATTGAAAGAAACAGTAGTGAATACAATAACCCCATTGTAATTGTTTGAAAACCAAATGGCAGTATCCGAATAGTATTGGACTAAAGGTGGTTAAATAAATGTATTCAGGGAGAGAATTACCACCCAGAAAAGATGGATGAACTACTTCATACGTTTAGTAATGTTAAGCTAATGTCTAGCCTCGATCTTACATCAGGATTCCATCAAGTGCTTTTGGAACCTGACTCACGAAAATATACTGCTTTTCTCTATAAAGGTAAATGCTATCAGTACCGGGTTGTACCTTCTGGACTTACTGTTTCACTTGCAGAATTTATTAGGGCTTTAGATGATGTACTAGGATACGAACTTAGAACCAAGCTTGCAATATATGTGGATGACATTCTGGTAAACTCTGTTACTTAAAGAAATTTTTTCAAAACTGTATGATAGGGGTATGAACCCTAAAATTAGAAAAATGTAAATTTGGACTTCGTGAATTGAAATTTTTAGGCCATCAGATTTCAGAAAATGGATTATCACCTGACCCTGATAAACTAAAGGCAATCTCTCAACTACCACCACCTAAAAATAGAAAACAACTTAAATCATTTTTCGATACAATAGGATTTTTCAGGAAATTTATTGAAGCTAAGTATAGAAACCAACCTTGTGTGAGCGATCTACTTAAGATAAAAAAAACTATGGAAGTGGAATGATCAGTGTCAAGTAGCCTTTGATAACCTTAAAGATGCGTTGTGTAATTGTGATATCCTGTGCAGACCTAATTTTAATTTTCCGTTTTGTCTAAGTCGTGATGCCAGTGAATATGGGCTGGGAGCTCATTTGTTTCAAACCATAATGCAAGATGGCGTAGAAAAAGTCTGTTCTATAGCTTTTTCCAGTAGACTAATGTTAAAACATGAAAGGAATTACACAGTCACAGAAAAAGAATTACTTACAGTGCATTGGGCATTTACTAAATTTAGAAGTTATTTATTTGGACATAAAACCATAGTATACTCTGACCATAAAGCCTTAAGCTATTTACAAGAGTGTCGACTCTACCATGATAGACTAACCAGATGGGCTATGTACTTACAACAATTTGACTATGAAATTCACTATATCAAAGGTTCATAGAATGTAGTAGCTGACACATTATCTAGAATGCCTGTGGATAATAACCAAAAGTTTTATGATTTATCTGAGGAAAGAGAATTTACTATTATGTATATGAAGGGGGTGAAAGAAGAGAAAGCAATTAAGACAATATGTAATGATATTAGACGAAATCATAATCATGATGAAAACTGGAGATTAGTAAAAAGTTTATTAGGTAAGCTAGGAGAAGACAAAGTTGGTAAGTACTATGAAGTATTCAAGGGTATATTGTTCAGAAGGATGTGTGAAGATTCAGATCTATGGAAGTTATGCTGGCCAAAAGATCATATTTACAAGCTAGTAATATACACACATGAAAGTTATGGACATTTTGGTGCACAAAAGTGCTTACAGAAACTCTAAGAAAATGTGTATTTTTACAATATGTCTAAACATGTAAGGAAAATAATTTCTGAATGTGACAAGTGCCAACGTGTCTAGGTAAGTAATCGAACCTATCAAGGTGAAATGCAGAGTATTATACCAGATAAGCCTTTAACCTTAGTAGCTACAGATTTATATGGACCACTACCAACTGCAAAAGGTGGATATAATTACATTATGGTATTGGTTGATCTTTTCTCAAAATAGATCAGTCTATATCCTTTAAGAAAAGCTACAGGGCAAGCAGTTGCAGCAATAGTAGAAAATAAATATATGTCAGATGTTGGAAAACCTGAAAAGATTCTTTCTGATAATGGGTCACAGTTTCTATCTAATATGTGGAGGTACATGCTCCAAAGGACAAAAATTAAAAACATTTTGATATCTGTTTATAATCCATCTAGTAACCCAGCTGAAAGGTATATGCGTCAGATAGGGAGACTTTTCAGAACATATTGTAGCCACAAACATGTTAGTTGGATAGAATACTTAAATATTTTCGAAAATGTAATGAATAGTTTACAACATTCATCAACAGGATTTACTCCATATGAAATATTATTTAACAAAAAACCAGAAAACTTTCTAAATGAAAATATTGAATACCCTGCTTGTATACCAATTACAGCACAAGATAGAGATTAAACAGTGTAACAATGAATAAGCAAGCAAATAGTAGAAAGGCTAGGCATAATAATAAAGTTAAAGCTTGCAAATTGAGAATTGGGGATTTATGTCTTGTAAACACACACGAGAAATCTAGATTACTTACTTCCGAGTTGAAAATTTTTTTTCATATACATGTTGGACCATTTGAAATTATTGAAAACCCTAACCCAAATGCATACCGATTGGTTTACCCACGTTCCAGAAAGTTGCTTGGCCTCAGAAATATTAGTGCACTTAAACCCTACATACAGAAATCTAACTAATATCTAGTACTCATTACTGGTTCTTCATCATAAACTGAATATCGGGAAAATATATATGTTAATGACTCCAGCTCTGTACATGATATGTTATTAGTGTGGATTCCATGTCTGTGTATATAATGTGGCACTCCATAACTTAGTTAACCTCGTAAGTATAATCAAAATTATATTAGTGTGTTAATTATGTATGTATTCAAAATGTTGTAAATATGTAACAGTTTTCCCTCAGAGGGATAGGTCAATCTTTGACTTGTCAAGCTGTTGACGCCAGCTCAGGTCCTCAGTTATGTACTGTGATCTTTCTATTAATCATGTCCACAGTGCATTACAATTCAAATTTTTTAATTTTTTTCACTCTTGTTGATCATTCATTAGTATTTTTGTGTTGTTGGTTGAATTTTGTGTTGTACTTTGATGTGTCATGAAGGACTTGCTAACAATTAGTACAAAAGTGACTATAAGCATGGGAGGACACACAGGCCACACAAGTGTTGACCAATGTAAAATTCAATTTCTATCCTTGAGCTTACAGCTTAATAGGAAAATATTTAATACTGGTTTAAGATGACCATATTATAGTATATTGTACATATGACACAGCTTTGGCTGATGCAAGGTTTAATTTTCATTTTTATTATTAAAGTTTACAATCATACAAAAGTTATCAAATTAATTACATGATGAAACTATTGATGTTTTACAAGTTACATACTTGGAATGTTTATCATGCGTACTTGCACACACTCATGATGTAAGGTCATACTGTCGTTTGTACAGAAATATGAAGGTTAATGAACCATTACAGATTACCTATTACTTATTATTATGATTATGAAACTTGTATAATTTTGTATTTTTCATGTGGAACACCCCTGTTTAGTTCATGACACACTGTTGACTTGCTCATGCATGCAAGCTTTGTGTATCAATTTGCAGTTGATTACAGGGTGTTTAATTTTGATATGGTACTGTATCTGAAAATGATCAGGCAGACCATATGTCAATTTTGACTTTTCTGTAGTATATAATTATGAGTTTTTACACTTAACGTATACATGTACAGACTTTCATAACACTTAAGATAGTTACTCATTTTCATCCACTTCTACTGAATGATAGTCACTCATTTTCAACCACTACTGGACAATATTGAATTTTTATTTGAGTTATTGGGGGCTAGTAACTGTTCACCATTCAACAAACACAGGGTACTCTTGACTGTGTTGTGTTTGACTGGGGCAGTTTGTTCAAAGAAGAACAAAAACTATGTGCTGTTTTTACTTCTGCAGAAATAGTCAAGTTGCCAGTTGCATCTTTTAACTCTTGGTAAGGTAGTTACCATTAATACATACATTCCATTTAGAAGATTGTCTATGAAAACTAAATGGTGTATCGTAATACCTTACGAACACTAAATTGTTAAACAAAATATAAGTAAACGCAACCAGAGTCTTTTTCTGCTTGTGTAGCCGTTTGCGAGTCAGTTACCTGCCCTGGCCGTGGACGTAATTTAATGGCAGCATATTATTCCGCTCTCTCTCTCGATTACTGCCTTGAGAGTGGGTGTAGTTTGGCAGTTGAAAAAAAAAAAAAAACTACTTCTCATTTTTGTTTAAATTTTTCCCCGATTTGGGAAAAATTTGACACTTTGATGGATCAGTTGAGAACTGACACTTATTACTTTAATTTCCATGCTTGATTTGAGCTATGAGATTAACCATTGCCACTGCTAACTACTCGCAGGGGGTTGGTTTTTGAATTTTTATTAATGTACAACACCCTTTCTAGAGGAATAAGGAGCTTAGTTCTCACATAATGGCATTAACATACATGTACACACAGAAGAAAATTATTCTGAGTAAAATACTTTTTTTTTTATATGAATTAATACCATGCATAACTGTTTACAACATGAATATCAATGCTCTTTTTCTTTTTAAAGTTGTAAAAGCTTGCTATTTCATTACTCGAACCAAAGTAAATGAGATATTTCTTGTTAAATTCATTAGGGTTAATTTGAACCCATAATTTGATTTTGTTTAAAATACCGTATTGATAAAATTGTTTACTTTTTCCAGTAGCCTGATAACAGTATGCTTATTTATGTATGTAGTTAGGGAAAAATAGTATGTGGTTCTGAGAAAGATACAACCATGTTGTAGGAACCGTCTTGAATGCCTGTAACTACAGTCAGCTGAAGCTGCGAGCCACTACATCATCAACAGCAGATTGCAAATACACCACTGTCAGCGCATCAAGCAACATCAACAACCACCGGCATTCGCAAGACTACTATCAACATACAATTTTTTTTTAATTTTTATTTTAGCCTAAACTAATACAGACTCACTATGAAGACTTAAATCACAACATATTTAAACGATAGTACACAGTGCACTCTACATTACATTTCAGGTACACTATTTGGCAGAGCCCTAGCTATCCATCATAGTAATCCAGCCTCAGGCCTGGTTCATGCCGACTCCCACCAGAGTTTTTACTGGTCACATTAAATCCGGCTATTTCCTCAAGCTGGCCCGGACCTGCACTGCAAACACATGTGTAGTCAAACTCCCAATAGCGCTATCACACACAGAATGCCACGATCATGCTGTGCATGTAGGTTTTGAAAATTAAATGTTAGTTCACGGGTTATGCTGTCACCACGTCCGAAGTATTTGTTGTCTTCATTGTTGGAAAGAATGCCATGAGCATAATATTTCAGACACATCATGGTGAGGACTGCAAACAAGAAATGGCTCTTCTCTCTT
Organism: Locusta migratoria; assembly: GCA_026315105.1. Classification (NCBI taxonomy): domain Eukaryota; kingdom Metazoa; phylum Arthropoda; class Insecta; order Orthoptera; family Acrididae; genus Locusta; species Locusta migratoria. Next base: position 701,250 of record CM048755.1, on the reverse strand, counting down.
AAGAGAATGTGCCTGAAATAATATAGGTATACTATTATTTTTAATATTGAAGCCAACATAATATTGTAGAAATGGCACTCTAATTGTTAGATTTAAAATGAAATAATGATAGGTCAATACATTTATTTTCCCTTTCTTTACTAATACATTTAAGAGCGAAAATAGCCACAAGACTAGTTTAGCTTTAATAGCACCTAACGTTGTGAAAATGTTTCATAACAATCTTTTTGTCTATTATAGCTCTTCCTATTTCACTACGAAGAGTGTTGATGGCTACTGTTCCTTCTAAGGGCCCTTGTCCATGACAAGACTTTCCCCCGTGTACCAGCACGGCAGATTTGTAGTGGTACATTGCATCTTATGGAGGGCAGAATGACCGTCCCAGCTGGTGGGTGCAGCTCTGGTGTCCCACAGCAGAGCCGGCAGCTGGACAGTGCACTGGGGCCTCAGTGAGCATTGTTGTGGTGTGTGTATATGTGTGTGTGTGTGTGTGTGTGTGTGTGTGTGTGTGTGTGTGTGTGTGTGTCTCCACGAGATGGCCACTCGCCAGCTGTCGGCAGTCTTAATGGTTGCAACTGAGCTGTTGTACGAGCAAGTTGTTGGGTTTCACAGCGACTGCTCAATTCAGTACTGATTGTGAAGTTTTGATTACATTGATGGAGGAACGACCAGTCTTGTGGGATAAGACAACTGAAGAATGTAACAGCAGACATCTGACTTTGGAAGCATGGAAGAATGTAAGTGCAATGGAGATCGGTGAAACAGTTTTATGTTGCAAGGTACTTCAGATAAAACAAATCATTGTTTTGATTCTATTCTGGTTTTCTTTTCCTTTCATGAAAAAGGAACTGAAAAATGGGCCATTATCACAGATAATTGGATGGAATATCTCAGAAAATTGATCAAACATTATACGGCCGGTTCTGACGGCAAACAAGAAGCAAAAACGTTTTTATGACCAACTACAATTTGTATTAAAAATGGCTGAAAAAGTTCTTCAAATATGCTTGATAATAGTGATAACATAAAACCTGCCAACGTGCACACTGGAAAACATTGTCAACAACAGAAGGATAACCTGCAGAAAAACAAAAGCTGCAAATAAATTGGACAGGAAAATGATGTCAATCATTGATGCATTTATTGAGCAGGGTCAAAGTAGAAGCTACATCTTTCTTTAAAGTGACGGCACCAACTGTTGGCAAATTGAACGATGTAGATATTTTAGATTTGCAATATGAAGTAAAGAAACTTATTAAAAGGATAAAATCAAAAACAACAAAACAGAAGTATGCTTCAACAATCTCCCAACTTTTCCTGGAGTCATACACAACATGAATACCAATCACTACAGTCTACTCAACATAACTATTCACTGTGCACTCTTCCTAAACACTCTAGACTCAAAGCCCCTAGATGTAACACATCACTAAAACATTACATCAAATGTGGTGTCTTATCATGAATTCACAATGCTGGGCATTCGAAATTAAACACCAACAAGACCCAGAGATATCAAACCCAAATTTATTTGGGATCAAAGAGGATCTGGACATATTGGAGTACATCAATCCACTTTGCTTTCACATACTGCCAAATGTGATCTGGTGTAGAAACAGGCAGTGTCTCCTAGGCCATTGCCCCACAATCATCAATCAGATCTTTTTGATAGGTGAGAGATAAGTATAACAGAGAGACCAAGCCAGTCCTTCAACCCAATCCATTGGGTAACAAAGTCTTAAAGATTGTGTTCCATGTGTGGTCACACATTATTCAGATGCAATGTGACTGTCAGCAAGCTCCAAAGGTATGGATGACATCAGGCCTCAACAGTACAGAGATATAACACTGGCTGGTTAATGCACTTGAAATGTATAGGAGGAGGATGCAGTACCACCCTACAAAAGGCAACAGTTAACAGTCTCACGCCACAGTTTTTCCAGGCTCTTAATCAAACCATTGTGGTGTTGCCAGCTGAATTTGGATGCGTCAGTAAAAACAATGTCATACCATTCAGTTGTCCATGGCTGATATTCATCACATCATTACCACTGCAATCACCTGTGGCATCAACTCTGTGATAAACACAGTAATGGAGATCATGCTAACAGTCTATTCAGTTGCAAACAAAGTTAAAAAGTTAAATGGTACATGCAGACACTGCTTGTTGTGAACAAGAATGAATTTGTTGTTATATTGTTTGTGATGTGGCAGAGCAATACATCACTGCCATGTGTACAATGTAGTACTGCAACGAGGTCACTGCAGTCTCTCCCGTTGGTACACTGTTTCCTCATACATCCAGCAATTACACATCCTCCTCACGATTTCTTGGTTTTGTCCAATACAATCATCTATTTCTCTGAAGGATAATCCATAATCCCTATAGGCAACTATTTTTCTGCAGTCGACCACTTTAAACACGCTCATAATACATTCCATCTTTTACAAGGTGTACTCTGCTTATTGCAAAACAACTGCAAAAATGAATAATTTCCGTACCTCCACACAGCCCTCTGCTACCCTTTATTTAGTTCTTGCAGGGGGTACTCAAAATACTCTCAATGTGAACCTATGTTGAAATGCCGATCGTGTCCATCTCTTGTCCCCACAAACATGTAAATTTCACCCTATTTGGATACTTCCTTCAATATGTTGAACTTTAATTAGCCTGCAGTGTGTTACATACGCAGATGACATAGTCAATAGTAATTACTAGTATTGTGATGATTAGTGCATCAAGATAATCTGTGTCTAAGCAGCCAGTTTGGCATTATATTCATGTTTTATTGAAGTGCTATAATATTTTACATACATGACAAAGACTCTTTATTGTACATACAGAATACATAAATACAGTTGACACAAAGACTGTTCTTTAGAATGGAATGATATGAACTGATGAACTTTCTATCATGGTAAGGAGAACATAATATTAGAATGACATAATACACCTACATCGCAGTCATGGAGAACAAACTTTTAAAACAGATCAACTCTAAAATGTAAATTGAATATTTAATTATCTGTCTGTAACTGAAAACTAATCAGTATCCACAAAGTCAACTGCTGTCAGAAGACATACAGGGTGGTCGTAAATTCCTGTTACAAACTTTTAGGACTTTTAGAGGGTAGTGAGTACATGACATTTTCAATAGAAACCAATGTCCAGAAACTTATCTTTTCCATTCCATAACAGTTTCAATTCAGATGATTATCTCATCTAGTCCTACTTGAGGAATGGAATTAGGTGTGACCCATTACAATTCTTGCAATCAATTTGAACAGAATAATGACGTAGTCCGTTATTACTTACGCATTTTCATTACAATTTACACCTATGGTTTACATTAGTTGAAAATAACAAGAACCCAGCATCTATGGCACCAGCCGAAACACACTGACGCGTTACAACAGCAGCTCAATGTGGCGACCACCAATGTCGTTACACACATTATACCTCCAAAGCTCATTCTAGTACACACTCTCCATCCCACCTGGTGTCTCTTCAATGTCTTGTGCAGCAGCCAGAACTCTTACCAGCTGATCTTCCTCCGTCTCTACAGGTGTCTGAAAAATTAGGCTCTTCATACAACCTCACAAGAAGTATGTCCATAAGGGTTAAATCTGGTGATCATTTGAAGTAGTACACATCATCGTGTCTACCCTGTTGCATACCAGGTTAGGTAACTCAGAAATTTCTCTGTCCCTAAGCAGACATTGACAAGTTACACGTCTTAATTGAAAATGTCTTAGAATGGAAACGATATGTTTCCGGACAAGGGTTTCTATTCAAAATGTTACACACTCACTACCCTCTTCAAGTCCGAGAAATTTGTAACGGGAATTTCTGACCACCCTGTATGTGCTGTGTTTCTAAAGACAATTAAGAAAGTTAGTTCCAGTCTCTCATCACATGGGTGAGTGGTACTAGCATGGAGAACTTTGTTCTGTTGTGTAGCTTGGTTCAGTATGCTCCCAGCGATACAACTATGAGGTTGTATTCACCCATTTTCCCATATCAATATAATAGTTGAAAATGAGTGCAGTAACAGTGAAACCACCAAGAGAGAGGCACAAGGAGTAATAAAATTCCCGTGGCCAAAACAAATGAGACCAGCAAGAATTACTGAGGATACTGAAGTGTACCGAAAAATGAGTGACAGTGTTGTTTGACATGGTTGTCAGGCTTAGTGTAGATACTCCTTAACATCCACAATGAACAAAAAAGTGGCCGACCATATATTGTGTATGATAAACTTGTTGCAAAAATGAATGAAATGGTTAGATCACCTCCATTTCACCTTTTCAGAACACAGAATTTTCCAAAACAAAGTCAGACTGTCCTGTAAAATGTGGTAACATAACAGTATTGCAAGTTTTGTGCTTGTTGTTCTGGAACTTGTGTGTAACTCAAAGGAACACCAGGAGCAGCAGCACTGATATTTCGTCAGTTACCAAAATGAAGATGAGATATTTCTCCACCAGATTGTCACTGGACGTGAGATGGGATTTTGATATGGGAATTCTGAAACAAAACAATAATGAAAAGGTGGCACAACTATCATCCCCCCCCCCCACTACAGTCATAAAAGACATTAATGATAAATCTGAAGCATTGAATTAAAATTTGTGATGCGACCGGGAATCAAACCTGAACCTCCATGCTTACTAGGCAGACGTCTTACCGCATCACTAGTGATTAAGGCGCCTCCAAATAGTCCAAAAATGATTTCCCTAATGTCACAAACTTTAATTCAGCTTCTGTGTTCCACAGAATATTGCTACTTCTGCCTAGCCTCTCCATGCAGCAGAATAGCACCTCGGCAATGGACATATTGGAACAGTCTTGTTTAAGGTGATACAAATATCAATGCAAACACAAATATACAATCCCTGATACGGATTTTCATGGGGGAAATCGTGCTTAGAATATTCCAAGGCGCCTTAATTGCTAGTGATGCGGTGGTCTAGCGGGAAGACGTCTGCCTAGTAAGCATGGAGGTCCGAGTTAGATTCCCGGCCGCATCACAAATTTTAATTCAAAGCTTCAGATTTATCATTAATGTCTTTGACATATTCAAGACAAAAACATGTCTTGGGGATTCTATATTTGTATTTACAACCATAAAAATTCAACCAAACATTTTCACAGCAAAAGCTCATGCCAACTTTCTTTTGGAAAATATGTTTTATTGGTGGATTTCACAACATGAACAAAAGCATCAAACTGTGGAGAACAACTCTGAACAAATAACGTGACATGTCTAGTTCTGGCATTGTTTTGATCCATGACAATGCTTGACATACACTGGTGTAACCACTCCAACATTCTCTGCGACGGTTCCACATTGACGTGTTTCTTCATCCAGCCTATAGCCCTGACTTTCCTCAGAGTCTTCCACCTTTCCCCAAATATGAAAAAATCTACTTGGGTCACAGCAATTTCAAACAGATCAGAAGTTCAAGGAAAGCACCAGTATGTGACTACAGTCACTGGCAGCAGAGTTTTAAGCACAAGGGATTTCAAAATTTGTGAAAAAATATGACAAATGTTTGAATATGTATGTAAATGCAACACTGTTCTCTGACAAGCAATAGAAATCCATACAAAAAAGGGTGTTGTGCAAGCAAAAGGTAAGAAATGGGGAAAATGGGAGAAAAATATCTGAACTGGCTTTCTAAATTGTCCTCATAAAAGTACTAGAGCAGTATTTCGCCACCGATGTGAAACCTCATAACCTCATCACGACACTGGACAGATGTGTTACATAGCCCAGTAGCGGCATCCAAATCATATTCATTGAAGTAATAGTATCGAACAAATGATTGTCAGGATGGAAAGGAACGACTGATTCAAATTATGATTAGTGTGTGAAGTAGCAGTTCATTTTATTTTAATAGTGTGTGAAGTGTAGTGCCATGTAATGTCAAGTACAAGCATTTTAGAGATTGAAGCATGGTCACTTACATGGCTACATGTTTTATTTATTTTATGATCTGTACGAAACAGTCATCATTTTAAGTGAAAGTTTAAGCTGTACTCATATGTTTCTGCCTAACCACATCCTTTAAAATCATAATATATTCGTAAAAATCTTAACATTCACTTATTCACTACAAATCATTTCGATATGAACTGCTTCGATATATATTGTTTGGGTGCAGCCACCGGGCTATGTAACACATCTTCAAAATAAGAAAATTCTCTAATATTGTTGTGTGAAATATCAAAAAATTTGAAAACATTTGGAGTTGTACTATGTAAATAATTAATGCCAGTAAAAGGCTTGCTGACTAATTGATTATAATGAATGAAATTATGTCTAAAATTTCTACTTCCCATAAAATTACCAGTTCCGTCTGGTGCTTAAAATGATAAAAATTTGGATAACCTTTATTATATAATAAACTCCCTGGCGAGTATTTTGATGCCTATTATGTACATATATTACAAATAAACTATGAAAATGCAAGGCTGATCCAGTAAGCATATTTTTCCATTTAAAACATTATTTCCTGCATTTTATGTTTTCCTGCATTTTACATCATTTCACTGAAGTCCCTTGAAAAGTGTAAAAACGGGGTTCTACTGTATTATGATACAGCACAGTTAGCACTGTGCAATAAGACGCTGCCGCGAGAACAGACAGACAGACAAAGTTGAGTATTTTGTATACCTTAGTAAATAAAACGTATTGCTAATCTATATATGATTAAAGATGGAAATTCTCCTCAGAGATGATAAATTTTTTTTCGAAAGAGAGATTGGCTGGCCAATACCTACCTTTGTGCTGTACCGCTGATAGTTACACAAATGAAGAAAAAGAAAAAAAGGGGACAAAAAAGGACAAGCTTTCGGAACACAGTTCCTTCCTCAGGTGGGAGAGGAGTTCCCATCCTTTTTTCTTCCCTTCTCTCCCACCTGAGGAAGGAACTGTGTTCCGAAAGCTTGTACTTTTTCATCCCTTTTTTTCCTTTTTCTTCATTTGTATAACTATCGGCGATACAGCACAAAGGTAAGTACTGGCCATCCAATCTAACTCTTTTGAAAAATAATTTACTAATCCATATAGCTGATTCAGTTGTCCACACGTCCTGAGCTGACCCTTTCCCAAAAGATAGGCCAACGAAGGCAAAACACTCTCAACATCTTATATATGCATAGTTAGATTGCTTTTACCCCTAAAATTCTTGCAATTATTCAGACATTCGTTTCTTCTTTCTAATTGTGGATCATCATTAACAAACATCTTTCACAGTAACAGAGTAAATTAAATGCACAAAACTATAGAATTAATTAACCAAGAGCCATAAAGTAAGTATTAATTACTTTTTACACCTACCCTGGTATTTGTAATTGACTGCACTTTCAATTAAACTTTCTTTCATTTCTTGCAGTTTTACTTCAACTAACCTACGAATTTCTTCCTGTTTTTCACAAGCAAAGTTCATCAAATTTCTGTAAAGCTCCTCTTCTTTTTTCTGAGCATAATGAATTCTTTTTGGAGTAATCTGTATCTCCCGTGCCATATCAAATGCAGATAATATGAACTGTCTCAAGCAATGAGTATGTACCTGAAAGTTTACAATAAATAATTACTCTTTATTACACACAGACAAATGAAAAAGGATATAAAACAGAAACTACAGTAAAATATCAAAATTAATTCAACTAGAGCTCTGAAACTGATAGAGAAGGGTGTTCAAATGATCAATTGCAAAGTCTTACCAATTTAAGCCATGAAATCTGGACACGCAGAAAAATGTTACTTACTGTAGATGAAATGTGATAATGTGTTTTTACGTATTCAATTAAATAATAAGACTCTTACTTTTCCTTCACAAATGTAATAAGAAAACTAAGCATTTTAATTTATTAAAAGCTATAATATTTGCTGTGCATTTTAACAAACTCCCTCAGGGAACCCGGTTCATCAGGCCTGTATCCATCAAATAAATGCTGATCCTTCTGTGGATGATAAATATTGTATTCAGCAAACGAATGGAGATTCCTCTTGGGGAGATTCACAGTGCAACATTTCCTATTTATATGTGTGTTTTTCACACACTGGATGCAGACAAAGTAAAATATTTCAAAAAATAAAACAAAAATGCTAATGAAATTAACAATGAAATATGGAAATAACAAATTACATTACATGGCCATGTTATAATTATGCTATTCAGTTAAGTTGCACAATATTTTGAAATAAGTGGTGAAAAAACAGCTTAGGATGACAAGAAAAATAAACAGAGACCTGTTAAACAGGACTTTTCTGAAAAATGAAAATTTTCATTAAGCAGTCAGATGAAAACTCTCATAGGCAAAACTATGGATAATATTGGGTTGCTTAGCAGTGGTGATGCATAGTATAGTTGCAGTGTTGCAACACTCCCAATTTTTTAAAACTATGTCCCTTTTTCTTCTTTGTATATTGTTCTAGTAATAGCAAAAGCCTGTTGTTTTGTTTACATACTGCTGTTAAGCTTTATTTCCAATGGTGCATATTTAGCATTACACCACAATTTTAAGTACATTTTCTAATAGTTTACATACATATCAGTGTCCAAAACACATCTAGTGCCCCTTCATGTATGTGATTAATGTGTGTTATTGTTATCAATTAAGTAAATCTCTTAACTAATCACTAAACAACCATGAATACTAAGTGTGTGAGCAGCCGTAAGTAAATTAGTTCAGGGGTTTTATGCAGCTGTTGTGACAGATGGTTTCATTGGGGAGAATGTAGCAGTGTGGGAGTTGAGGAAACAAACTAGACTCTTCCATTCTTTTACAGGGTTTGCACAACAGATAGAAAAATAGCAGTATAGGAGGGGAAGATTACAGCCCTTCAAGCCAATTTGAATAGCATGAGAGAGGAAGGAACTGATTAGGTTAAGGGGGGAGGAGGGTAAACAGAGGTGGAAAGTGATAGCAGGGAACAGGGGCCAGAGAAAAAAACAATGTGTGATAGTTTTGCAATTGGCACAACCAATAAATTTGCCCTGCTATCACAGTTAAGTAAGGAAGAGGCTTCAGTAGTAGTAGTAGTAGTAGTAGTAGTAGTAGTAAAGACGCAACAGAATTTCACTAGTAAACCAACTGTTTCAAAAAAAAGTAGAAATTAAGAGGAAAGTTCTGTTGCTAAGTAATAGCCATGGAAGAGGTGTGGGCCAGATTTTGCAGGAAAAAATAGGTGACAAGTACCAGGCCAGAAACTGTTTCAAGCCAAGTGCAAGTCTTATCCAGGCGGTGGAGAATATAGGTTCCCTGTGCAAGGACGTAAAGTAGGATAATGTTGTGGTAGTGGGTGGAGTGTAGAACAGTATTGATAGGGATCAGGGCTACAGTATTGATAGTAACATGGTGAAAATAGCCTCTGCAAAGGACCATGCAAATATTGGGCTGTTGCCTGCTTTCGTGCAATATGATTAGCAACAGTTGAACTGCTCTGTCAGGAGAGTCAATATGGACTTTGATCAGTTGCATAGGGCAGCCACTCTGTCAGAAATTGGTTTGGTTCCTGTTGAGGCTATTGGTATATGGGATTTCACAAGGCATGGCCTACACCTCAATAGAAAAGGGAAGGGAAAACTGACTGGGCTGATAGCAAAATCCTTAAGGGGGACACTGCAATTCATGGATGTATCTCTTTTTAGGCTAAGATCAGTGTCCAATGAGAAGCTCAGGCAAGCAGGTGCTAAAGATGTTCAGAACTCACGAGAATATGACAAATGTAAAGTAAAAAATAATGTTACCATATTTCAACAAAATTTTGGGAGATTAAAGAACAAAGTAGATGAGCTTCTGGTTTGTTTAGATGACACAGAATCTAAGAATGTAAGAGATATACTATGCCTGTCTGAGCATCATATCGTGACTGATATGGAGAAGGTAAAATAAGTGGATACAAACTAAAAAATGTTCAAACTGTGTGGTCATCAGTCCGTAGCTTACGAACTACTTAAACCTAGGTAAACTAATCTAAGGGGACACACACACACACACACACACACACACACACACACACACACACACACACACACACACACACACGCGCGCGCGCGCGCGCGCCCCAGGGAGGCACTTTAGACCGCTCGGCTACTCAACCGCGGCAGGTTACAAACTAACAGCAAATGTGAATGTGGAGGAGAGGAGTAGTTGCCATATATGTCAAAAGTTATCATTGTGTAAAAAGTTTAGAGCCACAAAACTTTTGTGTAGAACAATATATAGAAACGTGCCTGTCAGCTTGAACTGAATGAGGGCTCTTTTATAATTGTATCAGTATATAGGTCCACTTCAGGAAACTTTGTTATTTCTGGAAACCTTTGATGCCTTGATGTTTTATCTGTCAGAAAAGGGAAAGCAAATTATTATTTGTGGGGATTTCCATGTTGATCCACTTAAAGAATACAATAGGAAGAATGATCTGGAAGTCTTAATCGGTTCTTTCAGTTTGTTATCTGTGACTGGCTTTCCTACTCGGGTAGTAAAAGACAGCAGCGCAATGATAGATAACTTTTTTAGACACCAAGATAAATTTAAAAATATAAATGCTTATCCCGTTGAAAATCGTCTTTCTGATCATGGTGCACAGCTTATTACAGTATATGACATAGCTCCTTTCAGTAATTCAAAATAGCCCTCCAAAGTTGTGTGTTCAATTAATGATTCAACAATTAGAAATTTCAGTGAAAATCTTCAGCAGTTAGACAGGGATGAGGTGGTGTTGTTGTTGTTTTGGGGTTTAGAGGGGACTAAACTACATTGTTACAGTCTCCTGTTCCTACCGAAGACAAGACATCCAAGTAGGAAAAAGATAAAATATAGCTTAACACCCAGAAGAGAGGTGTAAGGGCACACAGTACCAATCAACTTTAAACTCTCAACACCACTGAAGATGACAGGAATAAGAGAGACCAAGTGTTGAACTAAGTTAAAATAGAGCAGGGAACAGTGGCTGGCTGCTCACAAACAAATACAAGATGAGCCAGTCACTCTGCACAGACTAAAAACCTGGAGGTAAAAAACAGGGTAGAAATAAGAAAAAGGTGAGGGGTGGGGACCTGAGACACCAGGCACGAGCCCACCACTAAATAGAACGATAAAATCCAGCTGCGCGTATAAAACCTACAACTCTGTCAGCCATTGAGGCATTGTCAGCTAAAATAAAGGCAGGCGCAGTAAGTAGATTAAAAGACTGCCGCAAGGCGGCTAAAAGCGGACAGTCCGACAGGATGTGGACCACTGTCAACAAATTTCCACAATGGCAATTCGGTGAGTCCTCTTGACGTAAAAGGTAGCTATGCGTCAACCACATATGGCCAATACGTAAGCGACAGAGGCAACAGTCCCCCTACGGGAAGGCCTGGAAGACGACTTCCAGACAGCCGTAGAGGACTTTATCACATGGAGCTTGTTGGGAGTGCTCAGTGTTGCCCATTGTGTGTTCCAAGCTTCAAAAACCTTGTGGCACAAATCCAACTGGATATCCCGTTCTGGGATACCAATATCCAGGAGAGGAGCGGTGGTGGCCAGCTAAGCCAGCTGATCGACACACTCATTCCCCGGGAGCCAATGTGGCCGGGGGTCTAAATAAAGTCCACCAAACAGCCAGACTTGACGAGTGAAGCGATGGTGTTTTGAATGGATTGCACCAATGGATGGTAGGAGAGATACTTGTCAAGGGCTTGCATGTCACTAAGGGAGTCGCTGCACACGGCATACGACCTCTGGGGTCATGTTTTTAGGTGCTCAAGAGCACGAGATATGGTGATCAGTTCAGCTGTAAAAATACTACAGCCAGGTGGCAGTGACCATTGTTCTGTGTGGTCGCCATGAACAAAAGCGTAACTGGCTCTGCCATCTACCAGGGAGCCATCAGCGTAAAGGACTTCTGCATCACGGTGAGTAACAAGGAGTGCCAGAAACTTTCAACAGAGTGTCATTGGTGAAACTAACGCCTTTGGATCCCAGGACAATTGCAGGTGGAGCTTCAAACGGAGGGTGGACCAAGGAGGGATACGGGATAGGCAGGAAAAAGTGTCAGGGAGAGGTAGATGATGACGTGAGAAAAGGAGTGTATAAACCCGGATCGCAATTGGAAGACATGATCTAGGTCGACGTGGTGGAGGAGGGGGGTAACAGTCAGAAACAAAAGCCTGTGATTCAGATGGTGTGGGATGGCATGTACTCTAGCAACATAGCTAGCGAGAAACTGCTGCCGGCAGGAATCCATGCTTTGGAGGAATCCTTGCTTCGGCAAGAAGACTTGTTACAGGGCTGGTGCGGAAAGCCCCTGTCGCCAGCCGGATACCACTATGGTGGACGGGATCAAGAAGCCTCAAGGCAGATGGTGCTGCCGAATCATATACCAGGCTCCTGTAATCAAGCCATGATTGTATCAAGGACTTTTATAGCTGCAGGAGGGTTGAACGAGCAGCGCCCCAAGCAGTATGGCTCAAGCAGTGGAGAATATTGAGATGCCGCTAGCAGTTTTGTCGCAGCTGACGCACATGTGGCCCCCAAGTAAGCTTGTTGTCGAAGACCATCCCGAGAAACCGATGCGTCTAACTGCACAGTGGCGACAGAAGTGCATCACGCAGGTTTTCAGCGCTGAAAACTGAAAACCATGGGTAGAGGCCCATGATTTGGCTTTTGGGATGGCTCCCTGTAGCCGCTGCTCAGCGATGCTAATACTAGCAGAGCTAAAATACTGACAAAAGTCATCAGCAAACAAGCTGGAACAGACAGACGATCCCACAGCTGTGGCAAGCCCATTTATGGCGACTAAAAATAGAGGCACACTGAGGAAGGACCCCTGTGGGACACCGTTCTCTTGAATGTGTGATGAACTAAGTGGAGAGCGGAGGGAAAGAAAATTCCTGATAAAGACCAGAAGTGGGCCCCGTAAGCCCCAGTCGTACAATGTAGCCAGTATGTGGTGGCGCCAGGTTGTGTCGTACTATTTCTAGAGATCGATAAAGGCAGCAACAAGGTGTTCATGTCGGGTGAAAGCTGTACGTATAGCTGACTCAAATGACACAAGATTGTCAATTGTGGAGTGGCCCTGACGGAAACACCTTTGTTGTGCTACCAAGAGTCCCCGGTCTTCGAGGATCCACATAAGCCGCCGATTCACCATACAGTCAACAAGCTTGCATAGAACTTTCATGAGGCTGATCAGAGGTAACTGTCAGCCAGCTGTGGGTCTGTGCCAGGTTTTATCACTGGGATGATAGTGCGTTCTCGCCATTGTGAGGTAAAAACACCTTCTGCCCAGAGGCGACCGCCAAATCTACATTGGCTGGCAGTTGGGCAGGAATGACAACAGTGGAGGTGTAACGCTGCCAATCAGCCCTATGGAGGGACCAGCGTGGAAGGTGTTCTGCCTGTTGAGACTGTGGGGGTGTCAAAAAGATAGGAAAATGGTTGCTCCCGCAGAGGTCATTGTGGGCCCTCCAAGAGAGGTGTGGAAGAAGGATCGGGCTACAGACCGATAGATGGCTGAAAAAGTGCCATGTGCAACACTGAAGTTTGTAGGGGCACCAGTATTTAGAAGGCAGATGTCTTGTTGTGCAAGAAGAGTTTCGACATCCCTACCACGTCTAGTCATCTCTGTTCAGCCCCATAAAGGGTGATGGGCATTAAAGTCCCCCAAAAGAAGAAATGGTGGGGCGAGCTGTGCAATCAGGGCAGCAAGATCAGCGGGCAAAACACCCCTGTCTGGAGGAAGGTATATAGAACAAACAGTGCATTCTTGCATAGCCCGAAGGCGAACAGCAACGGACTCAATAGGTGTGTGGAGAGGCACAGCAATACTGGTGACAGTGGCAAGGGTGTATATACAGACACCGCCAGAGGCTCTGTCAAAGTTGGCACGGTAGTTGAAGTAGCCTCTGATAGCCACGAAGGGCTGGGGTCCGCTGAGCAGGAAACCAAGTTTCCTGCAGAGCTATACACAGCACAGGAAAACGGCACAACTGCTGCAGCTCAGCTAGACGGTTAAAAAACCCTCCGCAATTCCGTTGAAGAATTTGATTCACATTTTGCTGGAAGGCCATGATGTAGGACTGAATATAGTCAGTCCAAAGATTTGCGGTCTGCTAGTCGTTGCACATCTACATCTAGGAGCATTGGCTCAAGTGTCTTAGTGAGGGCCAGATCCTTGAGAGACATGAAGCTCTGCACCTCATCATCTGCGGTAGATGACATAGGAATCTGTGACTTTGAAGTCAGGAAGGAGACTTTCTTCTTGGGTTTTTTCTTCTTTACCTCCCACAGCCCTTTCGATCTTAAGGGCTGGGAGGACTTCTCACAAGTGGTTTCTGCACCCGATGTCGATATGGAAACCCGTTGACTGGGGGCAGATGGATCCTGCAGCCTCTGGCTGGGATCCTCCAAACCACTCGTGGAAGCCTCAGGTGGGGTTGCCACAAGGGACCCCTTCCGGGCGAGACTTGCTTCTGGCAACGCTATGATTTGCTCGTTTCATTTTTGTCCCACAAGCAGCTAGGGAACTAAAGATCCACCCAGGCAGAGCCCCGCTTGCCTGGGTAAGCCTTATACAACTGAGGTGCGGCAGGTTCCTCAGAGGTTGCTCACTAGCGACTGTTCAACCTTAACAGCCATGCATCTCCTCGGCACATAGCACACCTTGAGATTGAGGTTTTTTTATTGCTTGAAGCAATTCATTGTTAGATTCCTTGCCAATTTTAAGAACGTAGTGCTCGAGATTGAGGGGTGTGTTTTTTTTTTTTTAATAGAGGTTAATACCATCCTTGCAACCTGGGCGATTAAGCCAAGATCCCTGGGCTCTGAAACGTACAACGTTCCGCCGTCGCACCGAACGATGGTCCTTGAATCACACAGAGCTTACGGTGTAGCGGACTGTTGGCGCAACACAGCCCATGGCTCAGGACCCCGGGTTCACCAAGCCCGTACTCAGCAAATTAATGCTGAGCCCCTGAGGAGGGGATGAGGTGCATAAGGAATCTGATACTAATTTTAAATTGAACTTATTTCATTATTTGTAAGAGTTTTTGAAAACTGTTTCCCCAAGAAAATAGTATATATAATTATAAGAAACCATGCATAAAACCATGCCTTACTAAAGGAATAAAAATATCATGTAATCACAAAAGGAAACTAATAGCAAGAAAGAGTAATTAACCAGGAACAGTCATATTATAAAAACTACTGTACTACATTAAGAAAAGTTATTAGAAAGTCCAGAAGCATGTGCACAATGCCTGAGATTATTTTAATCTTATCACAGGTACTAATTTTGAATATTATTACAAGGGCAACCAAGAGCACAAGAAGACAGCATTACCATCAAAGTGAATGAAAAGTTTACAAATAACAGGCCAGAAGTTGGAAACATTTTTAATAATTATTTTTTAAATGTGGCTAAAATAGAATCTAAATGTTCATTAGAAGAAGCAAGGCAGTTAATGGAACAGGCCATACCTACACAATTTGATACTATTTAAACTCCACTCACCTCTCATCCTGAAATTAAGAAATTAATAAACTCTCTGAAGAATAAAAGCTCACATGGAATTGATGGCATTTCCAGCAGGGTAATAAAAACTTGTTCTAAAGAAATAAGTAGCATTCTTAGCCACATCTGTGATAGTTCTCTGAATCAGTGTATTTTCCCTTACAGACTGAAATATGCTGCTGTTAAACCACTGTGCGCGCTCACACACACACACACACACACACACACACACACACACACACACAGAGGGATACATCTGATGTCAACTACCATCCAATATCGCTTCTGACAGCCTTACCCAAAATTCTTGAAAAAGTAATGTATTCTAAGAATATTTTTTACACATGTGTGAAGCTAAAATTCTACATAAATGTCAGTTTGGTTTTTCAACAGAAAATGCTATATATACAAGGTATGTCCACAAAGTAAGTTCTGTTTGGTTATAAACCTGTACAGAGGCAGAAAAATATTTATTGAACAAAAAATCTACAACTGTGACTACTTTTCTACATAGCTTCTGAAAATTTTGTAGGCACTTGTCATAGCGTGGCATATGTTTTTGTATGCCTTCTTCATAGAAGGCTGCCGCCTTTGTATTCAATCATGTGGTAACATGTTCTTTTAGCTCATCATCATCTTCTTCTTCTTCTTCTTCTTCTTCTTCTTCTTCTTCTTCTTCTAAGTGTTGACCACCAAGGACAGATTTTAGGTGTAAGAAGAGATTAAAGTCACTAGGAGTGAGATCCAAGCTGTACGGAGGATGATCAAAACACATCCCAGTGAAATTCCCGTAATAGTTGTTTGGTCACATTTGTCTTATGAGAGCTGGCATTATCATGGAAAAAAATACCTTTTGACAGTAATCCTCAGCACTGCTTCTGTATTGGGCAGTACAGTTTCTTAATGGTCTCCTGGCTCAGCAGCTGTTGTGGCAGAACACCTGAAGGATAATTTGGAAAATATTTCGAGTAGATTTCCCGATCATGTTATAGTTTTGGGAGGGGATTTTAATTTACCCAATATAGATTGGGAGACTCAAACATTTATTACAGGTGGCAGGGACAAAGAATCCAGTGAAATTGTTTTGAGTGCATTATCTGAAAACTACCTTGAGCAGTTAGACAGAGAGCCAACTCGTGGTGACAACATATTAGACCTTCTGGTGACAAACAGACCCGAACTATTCGGAACAGTTAATGCAGAACAGGAAATCAGCGATGATAAAGCAGTTACAGCATCGGTAATTTCAGCCGTAAATAAAAATATTAAAAAATGTAGGAAGATTTTTCTGTTCGGAAAAAGTGACAAAAAGGGGATTTCAGAGTACTTGACAACTCAGCACAGAAGTTTTATCTTAAGTACAGATGGTGTTCAGGAACAGTGGTCTAAGTTCAAAGCCATCGTACAATATGCATTAGATGAGTATGTACCTAGCAAGGTCGTAAGAGATGGAAAGGAGCCACCGTGGTACAACAACCGAATTAGAAAGCTGCTACGGAAGCAAAGGGAACTTCACTGCAAACATAAACGTAGCCAAAGCCTTGTAGACAAACAAAAATTACACGAAGCAAAATGTAGCATGAGGAAGGCTATGCGAGAGGCGTTCAACGAATTCAAAAGTTGAGTTCTCTGTACTGACTTGGCTGAAAATCCTAAGAAATTTTGGACTTATGTCAAAGCGGTAGTTGGATCAAAACGAAGTGCCCAGACACTCTGTGATGTAAATGGCACTGAAACAGACGATGACACTCTAAAGGCGGAATTACTAAATGTCTTTTTCCAAAGCTGTTTCACAGAGGAAGATTGGACGGTAGTTCCTTCCCTAGATTGCTGCACAGGTTACAAAATGGCAGATATCGAAATAATTGACAGAGGGATAGAAAAACAATTAAAATCACTCAAAAGAGAAAAGGCCACGGGACCTGATGGGATACCAGTTCGTGTTTACACAGAGTACACGAAGGAACTGGCCCCCCTTCTAGCAGTGGTGTACCGTAGGTCTCTAGAAGAGCATAGCGTTCCAAAAGATTGGAAAATGGCGCAGGTCATCCCCGTTTTCAAGAAGGGTCCTCTAACAGATGTGCAGAACTATAGGCCTATAACGTCTGTCAGTTGTAGAATTTTGGAATATGTATTATGTTCGAATATAATGACATTTCTTGAGACTAGGAATCTGCTCTGTAGGAATCGGCATGGGTTTCGAAAAAGGCGTTCTATTCGTCCACGAGACTCAGAGGGCCATAGACACGGGTTCTCAGGTAGATGCTGTGTTTCTCGACTTCCGCAAGGCGTTTGATACAGTTCCCCACAAACGTTTAATGAACAAAGTAAGAGCATATGGTCTATCAGACCAATTGTGTGATTGGATTGAGGAATTCCTAGATAACAGAAAGCAGCAGGTCATTGTCAATGGAGAGAAGTCTTCCGAAGTAGGAGTTATGTCAGGTGTGCCACAGGGGGAGTGTCATGGCTCCGTTGCTGTTCACGATATATATAAATGACCTTGCGGATAACATTGGAAGTTAACTGAGGCTTTTTGCGGATGATGCTGCAGTATATATAGAGGATGTAACAATGAAAAATTGTATTTAGATGCGGGAGGATCTGCATCGAATTGAAGCATGGTGCAGGGAATGGCAATTAAAGCTCAATGTAGATAAGTGTAATGTGCTGCGAATACATAGAAAGAAAATAGCAGGTGAGCAACAGGAAGCAGTTAATTCCATAAATTATCCGGGAGTAGTCATTAGGAGGGATTTAAAATGGAATGACCATATAAAATCAATCGTCGGTAAAGCAGATGCCAGACAGATTCATTGGGAGAATTCTAAGGAAATGCAGTCTGAAAACAAAGGAAGTATGTTACAGTACACTTGTTCGCCCACAGCTTGAATACCGCTCACAAGTGTGAGATCCGTACCAGGTGGGATTGATAGAGGAAGTGTAGAAGATCCAACGGAGAGCAGCGCGCTTCGTTACAGGATCATTTGGAATTGTGAAAGCGTTACGGAGATGATCGCTAAACTCCAGTGGAAGACTCTGCAGGAAAGACGCTCTGTCGCTCGGTACGGGCTTTTGTTGAAGTTTCGAGAACTTACCTTTACTGAGGAGTCTAGCAGTATATCGCTCCCTCCTACGTATACCTCGCGAAGAGATCGCAAGGATAAAATCTGAGAGATTAGAGCACACACAGAGGCAAACCGAAAATCCTTCTATCCGCAAACAATATGTGAAAATCTATAGTGGTGCTCATGGTGCCCTCCGCCACACACCGTCGGGTGGCTTGCGGAGTATGGTTGTAGATGTAGATGTGCACTGATTGTTTGGCCTTGTGGTAAGAAATCAATCACCAAAAATGCCTTTTCTGTCCCAAAACATGGTGCACATGAGTTATCATGGTGTCAAGATTTGCTTACGCTTTACCTTCGTTGTGGATGGAGAGTGCCTCCATTCCATTGACTACCATTTTGTTTCAAGGGGTGTCATATGATACCCTAGTTTCATCCCCCGTGACTATCCAAGTAAGAAAATCATCGCCTTCTTCATTGTACCAAAAACTGAAGTACACTGCCCATCAGTTGCTTTTTGTGTTGTTCAGTAAAAATTTCATGAATTAGTGATCGTGAGATTTGCAGTACTTCCATAGCAAGGGCAATAAATCTAATCTTATCGTTGCGCTTAATCTTCTCTTCAGTTGTATGAACCAGTTAATCAGTAACCACAGACGAGTGTCGACATCGTTCTTCATCATGCACTTCATCACATCCTTCACTGAACAGTCCTGACTCATTTTCTAACCATTTAATCACTCACTCATAGCATTTCGTCTGTAAAACTTGCAGATTTCCAGATGAATTTCCTTTGGTTTAACTTTCTGTGCATTTAGAAAATGAATTACAGATCTGATTTCACATGTGGGGGTATTTTCAATTACAGCCGACGTTATAAAGAAGCACCACAAAGCACATGATGGCAGCAGCAATCTGAAAATAGCGTACATGCCTTCTCCTTGAGTCAGTGTAACTGCTGTTCATACTCTAAACTGTGATCGTAATGGTGCCATGGATAGGAATAGAACTTACCTTTGAATGACCCTTGTTCTTTCATTAGTGAAATATTAAATGCTCTGAATACCCATCGGTATTTTTTGTGATGTCTCAAAGGCTTTTGATTGTGTAAATCATGGAATTATTCTACATAATTGTAAGTATTGTGGTATGCATGGGACAGTGCACAAATGGTTCAAATCATACCTACCAGGAAGAATGCAGAATGTTTAAATAAGTAGTTCATGTAATATGCAATAACAAAAAAAAAAAAAAAAAAAAAAAAACAAAAAACCAGCTGTTCCTCAAACTGGGGAACAATCACAAATGGGGTACCACAAGGTTTGGTCTTGGGTCCTTTGCAGTTTTTAACATATATTGATGACTTGCCATTCTATGTTCATGAAGATGCAAAGCTGGTTCTTATGCTGATGATACAAGTATAGTTATCACACCTGACAGACAAGACCTAACTGATGAAATTGTAAACGACGTCTTTCAGAAACGTGAGGGGATAGGTGCAGTTCAGTTATGAATACGGTATCCACTCATAATACATTTATTACTCTATATCGGTACAGATGATCTTAACACTTCAGATACAAGAGACCGACTACTGGAAGTCCCGGTCAGTCCCAAAGAACATCCACCAAAGATAACATAACGCGGCTCTCGATCACAGGATCGACGCGACATAGCCGCCGCCCCCGCCCTCCCACAGTATGGACTAAGTCCCTGAGGGGGGCGGGGGTGAGAATTTCCCAAAAACACCACACTAAGTTCTTCGGTGACGTCAGGCACAGGCCCACACGATGGTGACCGGGGGCGAGGGGGCTAACCACGGTACGTTGACAACAAAAGCGGCAAGTTGTGCCACTTGATTAAGATGCCTACCGGTGGCAGACTGCAGGCTGACGTCGGTGGGAACATGCAGGAACACTTTGCCATTTGGACGCACAAAGGCATGAACATTACCCCACTCGCAGCACTTCTTGACAGGCAAAACCTTCGCACCACACACGGAGAAGCACTACCTTCCTGCTCATCATCACATGCAATGCACACGAAAACAGTCGAGCCATCGACTAACACCGAGAGCTTAAGGATGTTGGCAGGGTGGACAAAAGTATATAGCTCGATGGTGGGCACTGCAGGTGAATGTGCGTGTTGGCAAGGGGGGTAGGAAACCCATAACGTGGCTGGGAGCCAGGCGAGGTGCAGGTGGCCGACGTAGCGGGTGGTGTGGGTGACAGCCCTGGGCGATCAGCTGACAGTCGAGGGGGCGTGGCCTGGTGCTGGGTGGAGCCGCAAGGGCTCTAAGTGTGGGAGGGGTTACTGTCCTACAGTAGACCCTATAGAGTGATCAGCTCGACTTTGGGGGCTGCAAGGAGAAAAAACCTCTAAATGAATGACCACTCAAATTAGAGCTGAGGGGCGAAGAGGCAGCGCTCGAGGGTTGAGCACCCCAAAAGGACTCAGTGCCTGAATATGTGGCACGAGAGGGTGACTGGCTACTCGAAGCCGGAGTGGCCGGAGAAGCAGTACTCTAATGGTGAGTACGCTGAGAACAGTCTGTGCCTGATAAGGGGACTGGCCACTCGACGTAGGAGAGGCACGAGAGGAAACCGTGTCAGTGGAAGTCTCTGAAGGCTTGACGAAGCTGGCTTGACACAGTTGAGAGAAACTGTAATGAGAGTCATTTACCCGAATATCCATGGTGTTTTTGGAGCAGCTGACGACAACGTAAGGGTCGGTGTAAGGAGGCATGAGAGGTCACGTACACGCGCGGATGAGTGTGCTCTGCCAGAGGGGGCGGCCGAATGTTTTTGCAATGTGTGTGTACACAATCTACCAGAGAAGGTAGCTCAGAGGGCGTGGTTGGTGGGGACGGAGAAACTAGCTCGCTAGGGAGCACAAGTGGTTGTCCATAAACAAACTCCACCACCAAGCCCTTAAGATCTTCTTTATAAGCTGAGCATAGGCCGAGAAGCACCCAAGGTAATGCCTCGGTCCACAAGGGGCCATGAAATCTAAGAGGTGTGATGCCAGCGCTCGACTAGCCCATTACTTTGGGGGTGATAAGCGGCAGTGTGTATTTTTGTGATACCGCAAAAGGTGCACAATTCAGAAAACGTGGCCGATTCAAATTGCCAACCCTGGTCGGTTGTGAGGAACACGGGGAGCCAAAGCAGGAGACCCAAGCATCCTTAAAGGCGCATGAAACGGTGTCTGAAGTAATGTTTGGTATGGGGAAAGATTCTGCCCAGTGAGTAGTCCTGTCGATAGCTGTGAGCACATAGCAGAACCCTTCAAACTGTAGTAGGGGACCAACCAAATCTACACGGATATGTTGGAATCGCCCCGATGGTTCTGAAAATTTACCCAGAGGTGGGGAAGTATGGCGACAGACTGTTTTGCTGGCAAGGAACGCACATGCGGGCCCCTGACTAGCAATCACAGCACGTGTCTCTCCACACAAAATGTTCAGACACAAGGCGTATCAATGCCTTAACACCCGGGTGAGCCAAACCATGAAGTTTCTCAAACACAAGACATCGTCCCTTCATCCCTAAAGGGTTACAAAGTGTGCCTGTAGAACTGTCACACCAGACTTCACCAGAAACTCCTGGAAAGGTTGTCTTCATAGGTTGAAGAGAAAAAGATTGGTCCGATAACAGCTGTAAATTGTCTGGGTTGGCTGATTGTAGCCTGGCTAAGTCTGACAAGTCTATCAGGCTAGATACTGCGCCAACGCAGGATAGGAAATCAGTCACAACATTATCTACCCCTTTTATGTACCGAATGTCATTCATAAACCACAGTATGTAATCAATGTGACTAAAAGAACAAGGCGGTGGGGTCAGATGGAGGGTTTTTAATAGCTGACACCAAGGGTTTATGGTCCGTCAGAATGTAGAAGTCCCTACCCTGCAAATCAGTTCTGAAATGCTTAATGGCCTCTTAGATGGCAAGCAACTCCCTATCATAGGCCGAGTATTTTTTCTGGGCCAAGTTAAGTTTCTTAGAAAAGAACTGAAGTAGAGAAGTAGAGTGGTGACGTCATTATAGGTCTGACTGACCACACCACCGACAGCATTGTCGCTTGCATCGGTCGTAATAAACAGTGTGGTATCAGAATGTAGGCGAGTAATGGTAACAGCCGAGGCGAGTAGCTGTTTCAACTCGTTGAAGGCCTTCTCCATAATAGGCATCCAAGGAAGAGCATGATTACCTGATGCATTAGAGCCAGCAAGAGTGCCAGTGAGTGGGACCTAAACATCTGAAGCAGAAGGCAGATGCTTGCGGTAATAATTAATGGTCCCCAAAATGCGACATATCTCTTTAAATGTCTGAGGCCTGGGCATATCAAGGACTGGCTTAATTTTGTCTGTAGGTGGAGTGAGGCCATCTGCTGACACCACATAACTGAGGAACACAACCGATGGCTGATGTTGTTGTTGTTGTTGTTGTTGTTGTTGTTGTTGTTGTTGGTGGTGGTGGTGGTGGTGGAAAATAGAAGACGACGGTTCGGGTGGCCTGGGGAGCAATATACATTGGCTGCATAAGCCGCGAGCAGGTATTGGCATGGACCCCCCCAAAGGTGGGATCCCAGCCTCCACCAGTAAGCTGTTCACTGGGCTGGTGTGGAAGGCACCCATCGCGATGCAAACCCCACAGTTGTGAATGGGGGTCCAGTAAATGCAGTGCCGAAGGTGCCGTAGACCCAAAGGCAATGCACCCAAAATCTAGACGGGACTGCACCAGTGCCGTGTAAAGCCACAACAGCATCGAGCAGTCAGCACCCCAGGTCATATGACCCAGGTGTCGGAGAAGGTTGAGACGGTGTCAGTACTCCCGTTTCAGCTGATGAATGTGGGCCTGGCATCAAAGACCAGTCCTAAAAACCGATGGGTTTCTACTACGGTAAGTAGTTTGCCATTAAGATAAAGTTCAAGGTGAGGGTGGACAGTCTGACGCCGACAGAAGTGCATCACTCTGGTCTTGGTGGCAGAAAACTGAAAAGCCATGGGTAAGAGCCCATGTCTGCGCCTTCCGAAAGTGCCTTGCAACCTGCGCTCGGCAACTTTGGTGCTGCAGGAACTAAAAGAGATACAAAAGTCGTCAGCATAAAGAGAAGGGGAGACTAACGATCCACCCGCTGTCGCTAAACCAATGATGGCAACTAAAAATAATGGAATGCTTAAAACAGAGCCCTGAGGAACCTCATTTTCCTGGACATGAGAGGTGCTTAGGGAAGCACCAATTTGGACACAAAAGGGACAGACAGCTAAAAAATTCTGGATAAATATTGGTAGGGAGCCCCGGAGGCCCCAGTCATGTAAAGTGTTGAGATATGTGTCGTCGTCAGGTTGTATCATATGCTTTGTGCATATCAAAGAAAACGGCAACAAGGTGGTGGCGCCGGGAAAAGGCTGCGCGGATTGCAGACTCGAGGTACACCAGATTGTCGGTGGTCAATCAACCCTGGCGAAAACCGCCCTGGCATGGAGCCAATAAGCCCCGAGTCTCAAGAATCCAACAAAACCGCCAACTGACCATCCGCTCCAACAGTTTGCATAGAACGTTAGTCAGGTTAATGGGCCAATAGCTATCCAGGGAAAGGGGACGTTTGTTAGGTTTAAGCACTGGGATAATGATACTCTTCCGCCATTGTGACAGGAAAACACCATCACACCAAATACAGTTATAGACTGCAAGAAGATTATGCCGACTATCTGCTGAGAGATGCTTCAGCATTGGGCTATAGATGCTATCGGGCCCAGGCGCCATGTCAGAACATTGTGTAAGAGCACTGAGGAGCTCCCACTCAGTAA
Organism: Locusta migratoria; assembly: GCA_026315105.1. Classification (NCBI taxonomy): domain Eukaryota; kingdom Metazoa; phylum Arthropoda; class Insecta; order Orthoptera; family Acrididae; genus Locusta; species Locusta migratoria. The sequence goes on along the minus strand of CM048755.1, from coordinate 676,857 downwards.
AAGGAGTGTTGTAAAATTCAGAGCAGCGGGGAGTAAAGGAGAGAGACTGGCGTGCTACCCTCTCCAATACACAGAAGGCCGGTGGATAATTAGCAGAGGCAAAGACACGAGCATAATTTTCAGCAAACATCTCTGCAAGTGTGGCCGTGTCCATACATATAACTCCATTTGTGGAGATCCCAGGGATTCCTGCTGGTGTCTGTAATCCCTGTGGCCACCTGATTTTACTCCAGACCTGTGAGGCTGAGGTATCTGTCCCAATAGTGGAATCGTACCTCTCCCAGCACTCCTGTTTCCGTCTTGGGATTAGCTGGCGAGCACGAGCGCGAAGCCATTTAAAACTGATGAGTCGCTCCCAAGAGGGGTGCCATTTGTATCACTGTAAGGAGGTCCGCCTGTGGTCTTTAATGGCCTCGGCGACCTCCGGCAACCACAATGTCACTGTCTTCGGCCAAGGAACTTGGAATGGTAGCTTCCGCAGCACACAATATGGATCGTGTGGCGCTCTCAATCACCACTTCGATGGTATTGAGTGGCGGAGAGCCGACAATGGCAGCAGAGGTGTAGCCTTCCCAGTGAGCCCTGTGAAAAACCCACCGAGGAGGGCATGCAAGGGACTGACATTGTGGGAGTGACAAAAAGATCGGAAAATGATCACTGCCACACAAGTCATCATGGACACCCCAATGGATGGATGGCGGAAGGCTGTGGCTGCATATCGACAGATCAATGGCCGAGAATGAGCCGTGTGCCACACTGAAATGTGTGGGGGCACCTGTATTCAAAAGGCAGAAGTCCAGTTGAGAAAGCAGGTCTTCGATCTCTGGCTGTGGCAGAGTTGTCGTAGAGCCACCCCACAGGGAATTATGGGCATTAAAGTCCCCCAATAGCAACAAAGGTGGCAGGAGTTGCGAGATAAGTGCAGCCAAGACAGCCATAGAGACATTGCCATCTGGAAGGAGGTAGAGACTGCAGACAGTGATCTCTTGTGTTTTGCTTACCCTGACAGCCACCGCTTCTAACGGTGTCTGAAGGGGCACAGGTTCACTATATACAGAGGTAAGGACATACACACACACTCCACCTGACAATCTGTTATACACGCTACAATTGCAGAAGTACCCCCTATAGCCTCAAAGGACAGGGAACCACATTGCCGGGAACCAGGTTTCCTGGAGGGCAATGCAGAGAGCAGGTGCGACACTCATAAGTTGTCGTAGCTCAGCCAGGTGGGTGAAAAAACCGCCGCAGTTCCATTGAAGGACAACAGTGTCTGACAGCTGGGAAGGCATGAATGAGAAGATGGTATGTATTACACATCAGCATTGTTTGCAGCCACCAGTAGTGATGCATCAGCTTCGAAGTCCATTGTGTCTGATACATCCAAGAGAGAGAGATCCTCAGTGGAGGCAAGTATCTCCACCTCATGCTCAGAGGCAGAGGTGGAGGGGGCGGGTGGTAAATTGGCCACCGGGCTTTCTTTAGCCTTATCTGGCTTATCTTTCTTTCGAACCCTCTTATCCCTCGGGGGCTTTGCCAGAAGGAGGGGCTTTGCAGACTCGGCCTCCGTCTCAGTGACAGAGGGAGAGCCCAATGCCCTGCGGCCAGCAGCCAGCGTCGTTGCCTGCTGCTGGTTAGTGCCGGTACCAGTACTGGCAGAAGCCGCGGAAGGGAGTGTCCCTAGGAACCCCTTCTGAATGAGGGCAGCCAGAGAAGGTTGTTACTTCTCCGACGGAGGGTTGGGGGCTGCTCCCGAAGCAATCGCCTTGGGAGCAGGAGGAAGAATGGAGCCCGCGACCACCATGGGGGCAGGCTTGAGTTGACGGCCCTATGGGCAGGCGGAGAGAGAGAGAGACACTAGTGTCTGCTGTAGTCGCAAAAGAGGATAACAACGATGTCATTGCTGCAAAAGAGGTGGTCATGGTGACAGGCTGAAGTCGCTCGTACTTCTTTCTAGCCTCAGAATACGAAAGTTGGTCCAAGATCTTAAGTTCCATAATTTTCCGTTCCTTACAATGAATGGCGCAATTCAACGTACAAGAATCATGATTCAAGCCACAGTTAAAGCAGATGGGAGGTGGTGTGCATGGAGCGTCCGGGTGTGCTGGACATCCATCCCTGCATGTAGTAGTGAAAGTACATCAACAGGACATGTGGCCGAATTTCCAGCATTTGAAACGTCTCATAGGGGGAGGAATATAAGGTTTCATGTAGCACCAGTAAATCTTAAATCGTTACCTTGACCTTCTCAGGCAGGGTATCGCCTTCGAAGGCCAGGATGAAAGCACCGGTGGCAACCTTGTGATCCTTTGGTCCCCTATGCCCTATGGACACGCCGGACGAAGTGGACTCCTCTAAGCTCTAAGTTGGTGCGTAATTTGGCGTCGAACTGTACCAAAAGTTCTCTGTGGAAAATTATACCTTGGACCATATTTAGCAACTTATGTGGCGTGATGCTCAAAGGGACATCATACAGCTTGTCGCAGGCAAGTAATGCCCACGATTGGGCCGGGGAAGCTGCTTCTATGAGCACTGGGCCACTTCGCATCTTTGACATTCCGGAAATTTCACCGTACTTGTCTTCAAGATGTTCCACAAAGAAAAGAGGCTTTGTAGACACGAAAGACTCACCATCCGTGCTGCTACACACAAGGAATTTAGGAGAATATGGCTCATCTTTAGACCTAGCACGACGTTCATCCCAAGGTGTGGCCAGGGAAGGGAACGTGCGTGGGTTATAGGTGGCCGCATTAAAGTCTGCTCTTCCTCTCTTAGAGACGGTGGTTAAACGCCCACCAGTGTTGCTCAATGGTCCCTTCATGGTGTTCCCATGAGCAGCTAGGGATCTAAAAGTCCACCCAGGCAGAGCCCCGCTTACCTGGGTAAGCCTTATACAACTGAGGTTCGGCAGGGTCCTCAGAGGCTGCTCGCTAGCAACTGTTCAACCTCAACAGCCATGCATCTCCTCAGCACGTAGCACACCTTGAGATTGAGGGGTTTTCTATAGAAGTTTGTAACGTCCTCACGACCAGGGCAATTAAGCCAAGATCCCCAGGCTCTGAAACGTACAATGTTCCACCGTCGCACCGAATGATGGTCTTTAAGCATGCACAGAGCTTACGGTGAAGCGGACTGCTGGCGCAACACAGCCCACAGCTCAGGACCCCAGGTTCACCAAGCCCATACTCAGCAAATGAATGCTGAGCCCCTGAGGGGGACGGCTGATTAAGTTGAGTCTTTTTGTTATTAAGTTCGATGCCTGCAGACTAAGTTGTCAGTCACCAATCTAACATGCTCTACACTCTATTCTTTAGTGTGAGCAAATAAGGACATCGTCCATGTAGACGAAGCAAAAATCTAACTTCGACAGAGTCTTATTTATCCATCTTTGCCATGTCTGGGGTGCATTTTTCAACCCAAAAGGCATAAACTTATAATGAAAAAGCCCGAAAGGCGTAGTGATGGCCATTCTCTCTATGTCTTCAGGAGCCATCGGGATCTGATGAAATGCCTGTCTGCAGTCTAACACCGAAAAATATTTTGCACCTGCTAACGCGTGATTGAAATCAGCAATGTGCAGTACACAGTATTTGTCAATGATGGTACGAGTAGCAAGTTTCGTATAGTCCCCAACTATATTGTAAGTACCACCTTTCTTAAGAACGAAATGAATAGGACTCGCCGGACAGCTGGAAGAAGGCTCGATAATTCCCTTATTTTGGAGATTATGCAGATCGTGAAAGAACAATCAGCCAAACTCTGGTTTCAACCTACGAGGGCAGAGCAAAATCTGGGAGCCATCCATTAAGCGGAGTTTGTGTTGTGTTCCGTCTGTAACTATGGCAACGCGACACGGAGTACCGCAGTATAATGTCTGTGATGTGTCGCAGGCGGTGGCTGCAAAGAAGAACATAAGCGCTTAAGTCGCGCGGGTACAGGCGTGCCAAAGTGTCAACATGCGGGCGGGGCATTTAGTACTAGTTATAGGGTGAGCTTAGTGACACAGTAGGCAAGCATTGGCCTGACGTCATCAGGAGCTGAATGCGATGCATCGACCTGTCAACACGAGTTATTATTTGGACACGCATAAATTTTCTCTGGCCAATGAGAAATTGCTAGCTGTCAGCCAATAAGATACGCCATAATACTGGGAAACAAATGTAGCAATGCCAGCAGACGACGATGTTTTGAGTACGCTGTATACATTAGCAAAAGATCATTGTTAACCACATACCCTCTAATCTTGACATATTCAGAAATAAACTACCAAATATTGGTGACAAGTAAGGAATATCGATAAAACCACACACTCTAAAATCGCAACGTATTTGAAACTAAGCAGCGTAATATTGGGGGGCAAACAAGCAATATCGGTCTAACCATACTCTCGGAAATTACGAGATATTAGAAAATAAACAGCCAAATGTTTCTGACAAGCGAATAGTGTAAATGTCATTCATACTTATTCCATTTAGGCCCAGCAGCAATTTAACCGTTTCCCATGTGTTTGTCATTTACCATTTTCTTGGAAATGGTATTTATTTGGAATAAAGGTCAAATATTTTTGTGAAGGAAAAACAGAAATATCATTGCTGGTCTTATCACTTGCAGCAGTTTCATCTACATCTACATAGATACTCTGCAAATCACATTTAAGTGCCTGGCAGAGGGTTAATTAACCAATTTCATAACTTTTCTCTACCGTTCCATTCTCTAATAGCGCGCGGGAAGAAAGAACACCTAAATCGTTCCGTTTTCGATCTTATTTGTCTTATTTTATTGGGATGGTCATGTCTCCCTAAGTAGGTGGGTGCTAGCAAAATATTTTCACATTCAGAAGTAAAAGTCGGTGATTGAAACTTCGCAAACAGATCACGCTGCAATGAATAACGTTTTTCTTTTAATGTTTTCCACCCCAATTCGTGCAACATTTCCGTGACGCTTTCCCCCCGTAACATGATAAAACAAAACAAGCTGCCCTTCTCTGAACCTTCTCAATGTCTTCCGTCAGTCCCACCTGGTGAGGGTCCCACAAGGGGGCAACAGTATTCCAGGAGAGGACGCACAAGTGTGATGTAGCCGGTCTCTTTGGTGGAGCTGGTGCATCTTCGAAGCGTTCTGCCAATGAAACTTAACCTTTGGTTCGCCTTCCCCACAATATTTTCTATGTGTTCTCTCCAGTCAAAGTTGTTCGTAATTGTAACTCCTAAGTATTTGGTAGAATTTACGACCTTAAGGTTTGACTGATTTATCGCGTAATTGAAGTTCAGCTGATTTCTCTTAGGGGTCATGTGTATTACTTCACACTTTTCTTTATTTAGTGTCAATTGCCAATTTTCGCACCATGTAGAAATTTTGTCTAAATCACTTTGTGGTTGCTTTTGATCCTCTGTTGACTTCACTAACCGATAAACAACAGCATCATCCACGAACTGTTTAAGGGAGCTATTCAGATTGTCTCCTAAATCGTTTATAAACACAAGGAAGAGTAGGGGACCTATAACACTTCCCTGTGCAACGCCAGATATCACTTCTGTTTTACTCGATGACTTACCATCAATTACAACGAACTGTGTGCTTTCTGATAGGAAATCGTGAATCCAATCGCACAATTGGGGAGATATTCAATAAGCACGCAATTTCATTAGAAACCGCTTGTGAGATACAGTGTCAAAAGCCTTCCGGGAATCCAGAAATATGGAATCGATTTGAGATCCCTTGTCGATGGCACTTAACACTTCATGTGAATAAAGGGCAAGCCGTGATTCGCAAGAGCGATACTTTCTGAATCCGTGTTGACTCTTGGTTAATAGGTCATTCTCTTTGAGGTAGTTCATAATATTCGAACAAAGTGTATGTTCCAAAATCCTACTGCAAATCGACGTCAATGAGATAGGCCTGTAATTTTGGGGATCACTCCTATTGCCTTTCTTGAATATTGGAGTAACTTGGTCAACTTTCCAGTCTTTGGGTACGGATCTTGCGCTGAGTGATCGGTTGTAAATTATAGCTAAGTACGGAGCTATTGCATCAGCATACTCTGAGAGGAATCCAGTTGGTATACAATCAGGCCGGGAAGATTTATTTTTGTTTAGTGACTTAAGGCATTTTACTACTCCAGGAGCATCTACTTCTAAGTTTCGCATGCTGGCAGCTGTTCTTGGATTGAATACTGGAGTGTTCACTTCGTCGTCTTTGGTGAACGAATTTCGGAAAACGTGTTTAGTAATTCTGCCTTAGCAGTACTGTCATCGGTAGCATTACCATTGCTATCGCATAGTGAAGGTATTGTTTGTGTTTTGCTGCTAGTGTACTTCACACATGACCAGAATTTCTTTGGATTTTCTGCAAGATTATGACACAGGATTTCATTGTGGTAACTACTATAAGATTCTCGCATTGAAGTCCGCACTAGGTTGCGAGTTTCAGTAAAAGATTGCCAGTCTTGTGGATTCTGTGTCTTTTTAAATTTTGCATGCATTTTTCTTTGTTTCTGCAACAGTGATCTGACCTGTTTTGTGTACCACGGGGGGTCAACCCCCTCTGATTAATTTATTTGGTATAAATCTCTCGATTGCTACTGATACGTCTTTGAAAGTAAGCCACAAATGATCTACACTCGCATTTTTAGTTTTGAAAGGCTGAAGACTATCACTCAGGAAAGCGTGAAGCGAATTTTTATCTGCTTTATTGAATAGATATATATTTTTGGTGCATTTGGGCATTTCGACATTCAGTCTCGCTACTACAACTCGATGTTCGCTAATCCCTGTATCTGTTTTGATGCTCTTTACTAACTCAGGATTATCTGTTGCTAGGAGATCAAGGGTATTTTTGCAACCACTTACTATTCTAGTGGGTTCATGAACTAACTGTTAGAAGTAGTTTTCAGAAAAAGCATTCAGAACTAGTTCGGACGATGTTTTATATTTTCCGCCTGTTTTGAATACTTTATTATGCCAACATATCGAAGGTAAATTAAAGTCGCCACCGATTATAACAGTATGCTTCGGATACCTATTTGAAATGTTATTCAAGCTTTCTTTGAACATTTCTGCAACCGCATTGTCCGAGTCAGGGGGCTGATAAAAAGATCCAATTATTAATTTATTCCGGTTGTCAGGTACAACCTCTACCCAGACCAACTCACAGAAAGTATCTGTCTCAATTTCGATGCAGGATAGACCGTTAGTAACAGCAATAAACACGCCACCCCCTTTTTTATTTATTCTATCCTTTCTGAAGACCATTTGGCCCTTTGAAAAAATTTTGGCCGAACTTCTCAGGCGTCAGCCAGCTTTCAGAACCTATAACAATTTGTGCCTCGGTACTTTCTATCAGTGCTTGGAGCTCTGGAACTTTCCCAATACAGCTACAACAATTTATAACTGTTATACCAATGGTTCCTAGGTCTGCTTTCTTCCTGTGTCTGACCTGCCACCTTTGAGACTGAAACCCATTTTGTGTATTCCCGAGGCCCTCCCGCCCAGTCCACGCCACACAGCCCCCTCTACCCGTGTAGCCACTTCCCGAGTATAGTGGACTAAGGACCTATTTAGCGGAACCTGAAAACCCACCATCCTTTGGCACAAGTCGAGGAATCTGCAGCCCACATGGTCGCAGAACCGTCCGAGCCTCTGATTCAGGCCCTCCACTCGGCTCTGAACGAAAGGTCCGCAGTCAGTCCTGTCAACAGTGCTGCAGATGGTGAGGTCTTTACCACTTCTGATAACCACTCAAAACCAGAGAGGATCTCTTCCGATCCATAGCGACACACATCATTGGTCCCGACATGAGCCACCACCTGCAGCTGGCTGCACCCTGTGCTCTACATGGCATTCTCAATTTTTTAGTCACACACAAATTTACAAATCGATGACACCCATTCCTGAAACAGCATTTTGTTACAATTAACATCGAGTACTGTGTAATAGAGATCTGCAAATCGCCGGTTTCGCTCGCTCATACTCTGTCGACTGCGCAACCTTCGGCGGTGGCGCGCCGAGTGTGTACGCTCGCAGCGAGCGTGTTGCCACTAACGAGGCTGCATGGGGCGGGGCGGGCCGAGGCCGCACAGCGTGGCGCTGCCACTGTACTCACAAGGAAACGTACCCAAGTCTCTCTCCGATTTTTATGAAATTTTCTGATTTCATAATATATGAAAAACTATGGGACACACAATTTTTTAGCGGCGGGAAAACATATTTAAAGGGTGAAACGGTACCTCAAAAATTGGGGCTAAAATAGAAAAATGGCAATAACTAAGAGAATAGAGAAGCGTTTTTAATGACTGTTGGTATGAAAGTATCTTTTGATAAAATACAAATTTCATAGATTCAACTTCGTTTAAATGAAAAAAAAATTTTTGAGAAAAAAATTTGGCCGCTTTAGGGGTAGTTGCCCTTCTAATTGTCACTTCCCCTGCAATGTACCTAGGCCGATTCTTATCAAAAGATACGTTCATACCAAAAAAAATTAAAATCGCTTCATTCATCTCCAAGTCATCACGATTTTTCTATTTTAGTCACAATTTTGGAGGGACCATTTCACCCCTTAAGTATGTTTTTCCACCGCTTAAAAATAAATAAATAAATAAAAATGTAAATACGGGTCGCACAGTTTTTTATGTATTATAACAAATCCAAATTTCATAAAAAATCAGAGAGTGACACTTTGATAGGTTTCCTTGTCAGTTGCTATGGCAGCGGCTCTGTGGCTCTGAGGTGTGGGCTGCTATTGCGTCTGACGCACCCCCACTAACTAAAGGAACTAAAATCAGTTATGCTGTAGACGTGTATTCCTGCACAGTAGCATGTAACCGCAATATCATTATACCGCGAACGAGTCAAAAAAGCTTGATTACACTAAATACAAATTTGATAGTAATGTAACGATCTAAAGAGGAACTACGGGACGAACAACATTTTTATTACAATAGACAAGTAACATTATCCCCAAATTATTCGTTAGTGGCATTGTAATTGCAATGTATTGTTAAAATATCATTGACACTTTGTAGAGTGAGAGAGTTGTTCTATCAGAGAACAGGTTCCCTGCTGCACTGAAAGTGCGTTCACTCGGAAAAGGTAGGGGCGCAGCAACCACGCACAGTGCCAAAATGCTACAGGAATATGTATTAATGATGTACAACAGAGAGAGATGTACAAAACTAAACTGACGAATGTACATCAATATCTGAGTATTTGTTATCAATATAAAAGAAGGACAAAGTATTCCAGGACTTTAGAGTGATAAGAGGAATGGATATATAACACAATCATTTGCTCTTTAAGACGGCAAGTAACACCTACCACTGAACAGGACCTAACAGACCACAATATGGGAACAAGAAAGTAAGAAAGGTCATTCAGTAAATGATCTTAGCACAGAAACTTCATGTTAATCACGTATAATAACTTGTATGGTAAAGTACAAAATGCGAAACTGAATAGCTAGTTCAACTGGATTGAGAGAACACCTTTCAAAGCACCCAGGAAAGGAAACAATTCCAAATTTTGCAGTCAGGATTTATTCTCAAGCTCTACTTTGCTCCCAACACTCGCCTTGTACTCGAGTGGCGCTGCGGTGGGCGACTGAGTGGCGAGCGGGTAGTGTGGAAGATTGGGCTAGTCGAGCGTGCCCCGCTTGAACAAGCGTGCAGGAAGTCGAGCGCAGCCACACGCCTTGCCGCATGCTGCAATACCGACACCTGTCGGACTGTCAGAGAATGACATGTATCACGTGATTCGAGCGAGCAACCGAGCGAGGTGCAGACCTCTACTGTGTAACATACTACTGTTATATGAATAAGAAAATCCCACAATATTTTATGAATAAGTAACTTCTACAATGTGATACGAACAATGAGATTTTTAAAAAATATTTTCAGTGACTGAGAGCTGAACCCCATTCCTCAATTTGGTAATCTGCAGTGCTAATCACTAGGCTACGACAGCTAGATATCAGTAGTGTCATCTTAATGTGTGTTTTTGTTTACATTTAGTTATAACAAATTTATCCGGATACAATTTTGTTATTCATCTTTGATGCGCTATTAGCCTGAAAAACCTTACTGCAAGTTATAAAACCAAAACTGCGAGATATACGGCAGATCAAGATGGCTTCTGTTGACACGGAAAGAACAAGTGAAAAATCGGTTAGGTTAGTAGGTACAGGTTAAACAAGAAGGTTTTTTTTAGTACGTGAGGGCGCGTAGCACCCAAATCTCCGGTTAAGAAAAAAAAAAAAAAAAAAAAACAGCGTCTCATTGGCCTGGAAACAATTTGTGTGTGTTGAAATAAGGACTCGTTTGATCTATAGCCACAAGGATTGATAGCGCCCGGTCCTGGCCACAATCGAGTTTGTTTGCGTATTGTGACTGTGATGACAACGCAACGCTTGCCTAGTGTGTCACTAAGCTCACCCCTAGGCATAACCACAGGTGACGCACTGGAAGGCTCCCAGCTACCTGCCAGCTCCACAACATCGATGGAGTCAAAATTCCTGAAGATGGTCTAAATAAGACTGAAACTAGTTGAATGAAATAAATTATTACATTCTAGACTGTTCTTTATTCATACACATGAAAACTGATTATGAAGGTTAATGTTCACATGCTCCTGATTAATAGCATGCAGGGCTGGATTCGATGCACTTCTTGCAGGCACCGAATTTGACGATTTGGACAAGTCAGGGCTCACAAATCCAGAATCGCTGTGCAGGCCGTGCTGTGGCAGTAGGGCTGATGCAGAGCTTAATTGAGGCTTAATCGAGTACATCTGACAAATCTCAGCTGAAATAAAGTTGTGCTGGTCCATTGCGGGAACTTCGGGCGGCGGTTGGAGTGATGAAACAGCCGATGACAGCAGATAGCGTGGGATCCATGGCTGTGGTGTAGCCGGCCTCACGGTGCGGACGAATTGCGAAATACTGACACGAAAGGCACTAAACTTTCGAAACGAACTTTGTTCTTGACGAAATTGAAACAAAATCGGGGTCACCAATGAGGGGATAGGTGCAATTCAGTTATGAATGCAGAATCCACTCTTAATACATTTATTATTCTTCAGATACAAGAAACCGGCTGCCGGAAGACCCGGTCAGTCCCAAAGAACATCCACCAAAGATAACATGGCTATCGATCACGTGATCGATGCCACAAACTCATTAAGTGGTTCTCTGCAAATGGACTATCATTAAATTTTGATAAAACACAGTACTTATAGTTCCATACAGTAAATTGCATGACACCTTAAATATACATATACTTTATCAGAAATCTGTAGCTAATGTAGAATATTCAAAAATTTTAGGTTTATTCATTGATGAGGGATTGAAGTGGAAAAATACATTGAAGATCTGCTGGAACGTTTGGGTTCAGCTAGTTATGCTATTAGGGTCTTTGCAAATTTAGGTGATATACATCTCAGTAAATTAGCTTACTATGCCTATTTTCATTCTCTGCTTTCGTAAAGCATCATATTCTGGAGTAATTTATCATTGAGTAAAAAAGTATTCATTACACAAAAGAGTGTAATCAGAATAATTGCTGGAGCCCATCCAAGATCATCATGCAGACACTTAGAGTTACGGATTGTAACATTATAGTCCTCCTCCCTATTACTGTTTATTGCCTTTATGTGTTCAATGGGAGAAGTATTGATTTTATGAATGTAATATATGGATGTAATGTAATATCTGTATTAAGATCTTTGTGGCCATGTATATAATGTAAAGATTTTGTATAGGGAATTATTACTCATTTTTGTAATATTAATATTCCCCCAAGGTAAGTCTTTCCTCTCCCAGGATTGGAATGGCTCCTTACCCCCTCCCTAAAAACCCTCATCATTTCCTTTTCTATATCCTTCCCTTCTGCCTGAAGAAGCAACTGGGTTGCGAAAGCTTGCATTTGTTTGTTTTTTTGTGTTTGTGTGTGTGTGTGTTTTATTTGTGCTTCTATCACACCAGAGCTCCTTCGCCTGGTGAGTAATCTTCATCTATTTTTTATATATAATTTTTCCTGCTACGAATTTTTTGTCTATAATATTCGTATCATAATATTGTGAAAGGTATGTTATGACAATGTTTTTTAACAAGCTTTATAATTCGCTGGTTCATGCACAGGGAGTTAAAATTAGATATAAAAACCTGTATTGTGGCTGGTAGGAAATGGAACTGTGTGTCCGCGTGCGAGCGATGTAAAAGGTGGGAATTGGCGGGAGAATCTTCTAGAAGCATGGTCTGTAAGTAAAAAGGAGAGTCGAGTTCTGGGCAGTGTAGTGGTAACACCTCCGTGACGAACTGTGCGGTGTTGAGGCATATATTTCTGGAAGTAACCGCAAGTTTGCCTTGGATGTCACCGGCGTTGTCCTATTTACGCTGGCCGTTTAATGTGGAGCTCAAAAATTATTTTTTCAATGCTAGGAGGACTTTTGTGAGTCAGACCACAATTCTTGAATCCATAGTGTCCATTATAAGTGAATGCTGTTTATTTACAAATCTGTTGAACCACTTAATTACTATAGCAGTGATCTAGCTTTTGTGTGCTTGGTGATTTACTTAATTACAGACTGTCCATTTTCGAAATTACATGTACTTCAGTACCAGGTGTAGGCTTAAAACAAGAGTGTTTATTACAGTTAGTTGCTGGTACATATTTGCCTATTTATGCTGGTGACTTTTTTCTTTAATAACTGCAGTTATTCACTTTAGTTAACATCGTGCCTGGTGACATTAATTCTGCATATCCTTTACCTATCAAAATTCAAAATCAGTCACATAAATGATTCCTTACCCATTAGTGCACACTTCATGGTCATAACAAAATCCTGTAAGAGGGTGTAACATTAGCAGTTGCGTTTTGTAGTTTGGTGAGAGGTTTCAGACTTGTTATGAAATTTCTTACGAATTGAGAGTCTTATTTATGGGTGTTATAGGATCTTCACAGTAGCTTCCCTGTATATATATTCATTTATGAAATTTGTTATTACCAATCCAACTGAATTAAAAAGCAATAGCAGTGAGCATAGCTACAACGCTAGGAGAAATAATGATCTTCACTATTCAAGGTTAAATCTATCTTCTACATAGGAAGACGTGACTTATGCTGCCACAAAAGTCTTTGGTCACTTACCAAATAGCATCAAAAGTCTGACTGATAGCGAAGTAGCATTTAAAAATAAATTTAAAGAATTTCTGAATGGCAACTCCTACTAATTATATGAATTTTTATATATAAATTAGTAAATCTGACCAAAAGTGGAAAAAACTGTGTCATCAATATTTTGAATAATGTAATATCTTGTAAAGACAACTTTCATTTACCTGACATGTTCCGCATCATTACCAAGTGTCGTATTCATGATCTATGGAAAAAGTACCAATTTAATCTATAAATTTTTGTGATTAGGAAACCTAACCTGTATCATGGAATACATTATAATCAACTACTTTTAGTCATACAAGGTCCCGTTGCCCAGTAATGCACCAAGAATTGCTACTGTCATTGTGACAAGTTCATGGGGTTTGCATTCCTCCTGCAACTTCCTGGCTGACAGTTAGGCCCGTTATACTTGTGGCAGCAGTGTGTCCAGGCCTGACTGTGGCACCTCATAACATGCTTGCCAGTGACATCATATCGTGGTTGCAGACTGCCTGGAAACCACCTGGCCCGAAGCAGTTCCCAGTGCTCAATTAGGTGGCACCATTCTACAGTAGATATGACTTTGCCATCCTCCTCCTTGGATTCATTCTTACCTGATATGTCATTCTGCCACCCAATACTGAGATCTTAATAATTTTGTTTCACACACAAATTACCAAGAATTTAGATTGTTGTCTGGTGTGTTGGATTAGTATATGATAATCAATAGGCTAGGGAAGACGTTCACCAAGTGTTCTTGACTGTTGAAGTTAATTTTCACAATTCCCATGCTGTCAGTCAAACCATAAAGGTGCATTTCAACTATGAAAAGAACAAAACCATTCGTAACTCTGTACTCCATGAAATATTATCAGCCTCAGCCATACTTTCCATTAAAAGAGATCTTGTGATGGAAATCAGACATTAATCAATGGGCGACTCAAATTTGCATTGATAAAAAAAAGAGGGCAAATTTTCTGTGCATATGAGGTAAGGCTAAGTGCATTTGTAAGTTATAGTGCGCCTCGGTTGCATGGTGGTAGAGTGTCAGACCACAAATCCAAAGGTCGCGGGTTCGATCCCCGCCAGGTCCTAGGATTCTTATCTGTCACTTTCCACTTCTTTCACCTCTGCCAGTATTGCTCATGTGAAAAATACCGAGTAGCACCGTGGTTCGGAACCCACGTTAAACTGTAGGTCCCCCTATAACTGTCTGGGTAAGTCAGATCGAAGGTCGGAGGAAGACAACGGCATACCACCACCAAACTGGACCATGCCTAGTAAAGCACAGTGGTGTTCAAACCAATCTTCGGATTGTTGACTGCTTTTTTTTTTTTTAATGTATATGCTGCTTATTTTCAGTCTTTTAAATGGTAATTGAATTTCAACTAGGAATGTCATTCATTATGTAACCATTTTGGATAAATTGTAGCATGCACTGTGCCACAGAATTTTTTGTCACCAATGTATCTCTAACTTTTTACTGGATAGTAAACTGGATTTACAACACTTGACTTTTGTGACTTCTATAATCACCAATTCAAGGGTGTTTATATCATGACGAATGTCAAGAAGTCAGGCACTGAGATAAAAAAAATTTCACCCTCGTAAGCATCTCATATAAAAATGTAGACTAACACTGAAACTTCAGTGCAACACCCAGCTTCAGGTACCACCAGCTACCACTATTACTTAGTATCACATTATAAAAAAATTTATAAAAATTTACATTGAAATAAGTAAAGCACTGTAACATTCACATACCTCATTCAACGAACTTGCAGCTTGAGTAAGGTATGAACAAAGACAGGAACTTATATATGAGTACAGCTTTTCAGGTGAATGAATTTCGTAGACTATCTCACTCTTAGTACTGATCTGGTTGATCAGCGACTTTTTCGGTATGGTGGACTCCAAATACTCTTTGAAGTGGAAACCTTGATTGAAAAATAAAATTGTCATATTAGTCATGTACCTACAAATTCCATTCTGTTACATTTTAAAAATCAAATTGGTTCACAAAATTTTAGTCATGTTGCAGTGGATATAATTTATGCTAAGTATAATTTTAAAAAAATTGTTCAAAATATTACCTGTCTACAATGTGAGACAAACATTTATTATTCAAGTTTTGAGTGGGGTGGAGGATGAGTGTTGCAGCTCAGTACTATTCACTATTCACTGACTGCTCTATTTTCCACTTCTACGCCTAACCTCTGCAAACCAGTATGGAGTGCATATCAAACAGCAGTTCCCACTGAACCACATATACAATTTTCTTTTGTAGGGAACACAGGAAGAATCCTTAAATGTAAATGAACATTATATAAGGAATTATCAAAAAGTTTGAATTCAAAGACCATACAGCCCAGGACCAGGGTGGAGTTAAGTGGGGTGGGATGGAGACAGGAAGCAGGGTCCAGGAGCAGATGACTACTGCCTCAGGGGAAAGGGTGAGCAGGACTGATAGCTGGATGGTAATGCAAGAGGGAGAGGCTGTGTAGGGCAAACTAGGCATGTGATGAACAGGTGGTTGCATCAAGAATGTGGTATGCAGCTACAAAATGGGAAGGGCTCATAGGGTGGACAGTGTGTCTAGTGTGATTAACAGGCAAGACCAGACTGGTTTTGGATGAAGGAAGAGTTGTATAGATGGTTTCCATTTGTGAGCTTCAGAAGAGCTGGTGGAGGAGGGGAGAATTTAGACCAAGCTATTCCAGCTCGGGATCTCAGCTTTAGGCGCTGGAGGCAGACAGCTGGTGCAAGGTGACGGGACTAGCTGGGCAAGCAGCAATGTGCACAAAACACTGGTTAAACAGCAGACCACGTACAAGCAAATACAGGGTGACTAAAATTATCATAAACAGGCAATTTGGCATAAGCAAAACCTATGAATGTTTTATTTAGTTTATTTCAGTTCATTCATAAGATTTGTTAGGTAAACAGTACATTTTTTATTATTATTATTTTAATGTCAGAGTACAATTTTTACTTTTATTTATTTTTTCTTTGCCATCGAATGAACACTACGGCAGCACATAAAATACAGATCTAATCCAAAGTGGAAATTTCCATACAAAGTTACCAATTTTGATTCTTTAGCAGTTCCTTTTGGTTTTACTTTTTGTTTTATCTAAACCACCCATGTATTAAAGCAAACAAATACCCCTCCCCCTTCCCCCTAAATGGTCAAAGTCATTTCAGAGTTTTAGCGAGACCAGAACTTCATGACAAACAAGACACTGAGGCAACTTATCTTTCTCAAGCAACAAAAACTGTTCTTCACAACTTGGGGCTGCTTCTAGAACTTTTATCACCACATCCACTATGAAGCACAAGACTTAACCTAAGCACCCCATAGAGTCTGCTTGCCAGGTGAGTCTATGAGTGCCCATGTCACGTGGGGCAGACGTTGAACAGCCTGATTTAGATAGTCCAGCTGGTGAAGCAGCTACTGAAGTCCAGCATCTAGTCCTCTCATGTAAGTTGTGCCATGGGGTGGTCCACCCTGCTTTTGCCTACAATTTGGTTGTGGCCATTTATTATGATGTACAACTGATCAGTAGTCAACCCAACATAAAAAGCTGGGCACTGGTTGCAGCAGAGCTCATATGACATGGGTAGCCTGCTCTCCAATAGGGCAGCAGAGGCCCTTGTGACAGTGCTGGAGCATGATGTGCTGGGTGGGCTGGTCTTGCATCTCAGTCTTCCAATATGATATTAACCCTGTGGCAGGGGATTAGTTGTGGGGATGGCAGAGGGATGAACTAGGATGTTGCAGAGGGTGGGTGGGTCACAAAACACCACTCCAGGAGGAGTGGGAAATATCTTAGGTAGGATGTCAGGGCATGACAATAAGTATTCGTAGCCCTGATAAATAAATAAATAAATGTGGTTCAGTTGTTCCAGTCTGGGATAGTATTATGTGAATCTGATGCTCTCACTTCTCAGGGAAAAATGGTACCAGATAAAACAAAGGCAAGATGTAAGGAAACAGACTTATAGCAATCCACACACAGTTTTTAAGATGGAGCTTGTTTATATGTTTCTCTCTGAGAAGGCTGGGGGTGGCACAAGTCCAGAGCCCATATTCAGAAGGGCGAATCTTGAAAAGTGTGCTATTATCTATGTAAGTGGATGGGAACAGTGGATTAGTTTGAGGTGGTGGTGACCAAAGTATCTCCACGGGAGGAAATGAAACTGCTAGTCAAGAAAGGATGAAGTCTCAAGGACTGGAAATGTATCAATTTGGTACAAACTTCTTAAGGATACTTTTAAGACTGTGATGCAGAAATGGGTGGTCTTGAAAGATGACAAAGTTAAAGAACCAAAAAGTTCAATCAGATTGCCATCAGGGAGTGTTTATAGACTTGCTCCACAAGGTTTTGGCCATGAGAGAACAGACCTGAAACTCCACTTGGGATGTGTCGCAGACAGACCTGCAACGTCATCAACGGTAAATGTCTTTCAAGAAGATTTGAAGTGGGTATGGCCCTGATTCAGGAACCCGATTCTATACAATGGGAGCATTTTGGCCTCTAGGATCTGCTGGTGTATTTATTTGATTCATGCTAAAAAGCTAAAGAAACCCTGAATATGTGAATATGCATTTATGATAAGAATGGAATTTCATAGTACCCAACAAGGTGAAACTGTGTGGTATGAAGCAAAAGGGGAAAAGTATTGGGCTGAACTGAACTTCCTAGCAAGAAAAGTGCTCCTCCTTCCCAGACAGCAAGGAAATGGATATGCTGTGGCTCACAGCAGAATAAACAACTGTTGGTTGTAATGATGATGCATACAACATTTCGTGGGGAAATAGCAAAGACCACAGCACACACATCTACTTTAATATCTATTTGAGAATAGTTTGCAATTCTTGAATAGGGGTAGTGAATCCAGATTTGGGAATAGAAGGAAAGGAGTAATTGATAACTTTTGGGTCCACTCTAATATGTATGTGTGTGTTTCGGGAGTTGTTGGGGGGGGGGGGGGGGGGCGGCAAGATAATCAAATATAGATTTCCACAGCCAGCATTTGAATTGCTGCTGATGCTGATTTCTTGTGTATGAAGCTGTGGTGCATTGCATAATTCTCTGTCTGACATTTAATCTTCCACTGCTGGGGGCACCACCTGAGGGTTTTAGACCATGGCAGCTGGTATACACTCAAACCAGCTGAGCATACTGCGTATTTACCTGAATGCAAGCTGACTAATGCAAGACGCACCCCTGAAATTAGACTCTGGTGAAAAAAAAAATTTCAAGCCACACTTAAAAATCAAAACAAATATGGATCATTTTGATGGATAGAGCGGCTCTTCCTTTGCGATTTGCACACTTAAATTACTATTACATCACAAACGGCGACAGCAGTGAGAAATAACCATATCTATTAATCCTTTCACTGCACGTTTATTCTCAGTGGCACCCACACTGTGCGAATAATTATCAGGGAATACTGCAGATGAGGGTATATTATCACATGGTGTGTGACTGTAGCAGTCCATCATTATTGGGGACAAAAATAATATGCAAAATCTAGTATTGTCATCTAAAATAGATTTTTCTTTTTAATCTTCAGAGAGAAAATTGTATGAAAGGGTTAAAATATTTCAGAGCTACATACAACAATCCAATTGTGGCATCCTTTGAAATTTTTATTTTTGTCTGGGCCCTGTTAGAATACTATAAACATAGGATTTGGCCAGCGTACAGTCATCCCCACCCTTCACGTCTTGTTTAGATACGGCTAACGCCATCCTGGTGACAGCAGCCGCGTGATTCAATGGCCAGTACTGCTTTGGCCAGTGCCGCGCCAACACCACTTCCACATGGCATGGTAAGGAACCTTATCCCTTTACTAAAAGTACAATCAGTTTTCGCGCCGAGTACGGTGCTAATCCAAGACACTTTTGTAAAAATATTGCATTTTCTTATAGGTTTCACCTGCCCTCCACCCCAAAATATTTTAAAAAAAGATGACTAACACAACAGCATTCAAGTTTTATATTTTTAATGAGGACGGAAAAAAGACATCCTTTTAAGTCTCTTTTATTTACGTACATTGCAGAGCATCTGATGATGCGTCTACAGGACACGAAACCGGTAGTGCTTTTTTAAATAAAAGTTAATTTCAGCCGAAGCGTTTTTTTTTTTTTTTTTTTTATCAAAATGAAAACATATGGCTGCAGATGCCCAAAATTCAAGATAACATGCTTCGTTTGAAATCCTTTTATCTTCTGTTCTCGGGCAATTTCATGTATTTTCAAGCATATAATGTGCGCACCAGTACGATTCAATATCGTCTCGGTGAAAGAAATCACTCCTCTCAAACTTTGTGGTGTAAAAAAAAAAAAACATGCTTCATCGCCATCGGGTACAAGGTAGCACTTGGCACATGAAAAATTCAAAAGTGTGAAACAAAGGGTGAAATCCAGATGTACCATTCACGAAACCTACTTATGGCAGCTTCTAGCGGCATTTTTTGGAATTTCCTGAAGCTTTGCCTCTGAATGTAAGTCGCAGGTGTATTTTTAGATCCTGAAAACTGGAAAAGTGCAGCTTGCATTCCGATAAATACAGTAAACTGTTCATACGTATCCATGCAAGTCTTTTCATGGCCTCTGCCTACAGTCACATAACTGAATTGACATATGCTATGGAGCTTTTGGTTGAAATTGTTTTTATGTTTTTGAATTATGACATGTCTCTACATCCTGTTGCTGAAATTAAATTTCAGAGAAATGAATTTGATATTTTTCTGGTCCTAGTGCAAAGTATGGTATTGCTGATTTATCCATCTTGCCCAGTTGACAATAACTATTTCTTTGGTGGACATTGATGCTTCTTTTCTGAGTTCTTATGTATACTTGGCCTAAAGTGCAAGGGATATCACATACTACCACTGTGGTGAATGGCAAGTTCTTTGGAACATGTTTAAATATACACACATCTTTCTCTTTTGTTTAAACAAAGTCTCAATACTGTGTTTGATGAGTATTTTGCTGATGTGATCTGTGACGACATTTACATATCTAAGTTGTTCTTTTTCATTAGATTTGCATCATCTGGCATGTAGTGCTCTATACATGTTGCTACCTAGCTATTTCCTTTGAAGACCAACCTTTAATAATCTAGATTGTCTTCCAAGAACTGTGGTTCACAGATTCTTTTGGCCTGGTCCACAATTTTCTAACCTCACCTCTTATGCTTGGGATGGTAATCAGAATTTCTGTGAAGATAGCTAGATGTGAGGGGGCTTTCTGTAAACTATAAAGCCAAAAGTTCGACCATATTTTTTCAAATACATCTAAGTCCAAAAATTAAATTTATCATCTTTCTTATTCTTCATAATTAAGTTTACACCAGAATTAATATTATTAAGAAAATTTAGAAATTCAGAGAGTTATTTTTCTCCATAATAAAAATTAACACCCACATACCAGGGTTTTTTTTTCGCATTCTGGAGGGCTGTTTCCTCCAATGCTTTCATATAAAATTTTTGAAAACAGTGCTGAATTGGTTGGTCATTTGTTTGCTCACCGAGCAAGAGCAGTTGAGGTCCCTAGAGGCAAAGGATGTGCTAGTGGACTCATCACCTGGCACTTACCAGAAGCACTCACAGCAGACCACCAAGCTCAGCCTCAGCCATGCCGGGTTGGAGCAAAGGAGGCAACAGAGTATTATATCAGATCCACAATGGGACCAGAAAGCCAAGGAACCCATCATTAAATTGAGTAATCCTCCAACACTAGAGGCAGCAAGCCAGGAAGAATCAAAGCTTGCCACAGGGCATTTAGGACAGTCCAGCAAAATGTTAACCACTATCAAATGGGAACTACAATGACAGTGGGGCAAGTCCTTGCAACACAGGAGATGACCACGAGTCAGCCTAATGTGGCCAATGAAAAACCTGCAAATCATGGTAGGGTCCATGCAGAAGGTCCACAAGGAGGACCTCCAAAAATTCACTGTTTCCTTTACTGCCCATAATTTATTTGGTGAAGTCAGGCTATGGCACTTCATGTTCCAGATACCAAGACCTCTATGATGTAATACCAACTGAAGCTCTGTACCTAGAATACCAACCTGAAGAGTTGTCCATACCCAATCTGGCCAGTTTAGCATGAAGTTCCTTCCCCTTTGCAGGTATGAGCAAAGATGAGGCGCATTTTTGGCTGCTGCTCTCCCACACGTCCCAGAAATTTCCCTACATGATGATGTCCTCACTAGCCTAAATTCAATTACTGAATGTTTTCTTCGACATTTCATGCAGGGCTCACTGTTTGTTCACTATCCCGCAGATTGAATCATTGCCAAGGAGAAGACATCCCAAGCCACATTAGTAATGGAAGGCCCACCTGGGAATGTTTCCAGGTGAGTGACAACTAAGAAACGAAAGGCAATCTCAAAATTATAGCTGTTGCATAAATCATCAGTAACATCCCACTGAATAGAGGGGATGAATACAGGGCTAAAGATATAAAGATGAATTATTGTGAAAGTGTCCTGTGTCACACTAAAGACTCTCAACCTTGCCATTACGTTTACAACAATCATGCCTGGTCAGTGGTCACAATTCTGCCCCAAAGAGGGATAAAAGCTTTAAAATCTCTTAGTGGGAGGGAGGGAGGGAGGGAGGGAGGGAGGGAGGGAGGGAGGGAGGGAAAGTATCTGTCTAATGATGGCATTAGGAGGGAGCAAAGGCGGTCAGTCTGGAATAGAGCCCCATATCCGCGTGGCGGAAGCGCACGAGTGCCAGTTGCAGCCCACCACGCGGTTCGCACGCGGAAGTTGGCGAGCGCGTGGCCACACCACGTGGTTACTGCACTGCGCACTCGCTGCATACGCTGCAGAGAGCGCATGGCCGCCACACGGTTGACAGCCACTGCCGGTTCAGCAGTTGCTGCCCCATTACACTGCCTGCTACAGCAGTTAGCACATCGCGCATGAGTAGCTGCAAATTCGCAACCAATGTATGATGAGTTTAAGTGTGTGGCGTCCACGTGACATCCGTGTGGCCTTTGCACCTATGCACGCGCTTGTCTTATTACGTGGGAAAGCATTGGTCACCTTCGGCATCGTTCGCCAGTACTCCCGAAGTGAATTCATGCTCTCACTCTCACACCACTGGCACATGCACGTGTGCGAGCCACGCGGACGAACCATATGGATGCAGGGCTCTAGTCAGGAAAGCAGTAAAAATTTCATATAATTACTACAGAGTCTAAATGCATTGTAATGGCCACTGCTTTCAGCATAGTATGAAGAGAAATCCAGGCACTAACAATCTACGTGGACCAGCTTACAGACAGCACCTGAGCCTTGCCCAGGGCCAGTCTGGTTTTGGCAGAAGGCTTTGAAACCACAAAGAGAGGGTGATTGAGCATCTAAAAAACATGATTCCTGCAAAAAACAACACAGGTTACTCATTAGAAAAAATGACGAAACTGCAATTTAGAAAACTTATGTAGCTCCATCAAAATGTAATTTAAATTTCAAGTATGTAGGTTACTAATGAATATATTATTTCCAAGGTTTTTGACAGACATAGGAAAATCTGCTTTACATACCTTCATTTGTCATGTCTTTTAGGCTTTTAGCATATTGTTAATTATTCAGGTTGGTACTGTACATCTGTCCAAGTATTCAGTAGGATTTAACATTCAACACTTGGAAATCATTTTAGTTGGGTGCACAGGTTTAAAACATTGGCTGGCTGAATAGTATTGGCTTATGTTAGTGTATGCTGTCCCCCCCTCCCCCAATACATACACCTTTGGCTCCCACACCCTTTTATGCATATATGATTCTGGTTGGTTCTAGTTTTTGTAGCCCGATTTATGTGATTTAAGTATCACTTTTAGTGTCCTCCACATCCTTAGATTGACTTTTGTTTAATGGTTTATAGGCAAACACTGGCCACTATTATGATTTTAATGTAACTGGTATTACCTACCTTTCCTTTTTTGAAACTTTGGTCTGAGTAGTAATATTATCCCCCCTAATTATTAAAGGTGATTTAGTATTCCACGAGGATTCTGACAAGTATGTGTGTATTCCACTTCCACTCATAGACAATACACCAATCACACTGTTGAAGGGTTGCAGGTTCGAAACCCGGTTGGCCCTCTGATTTTTTCAGCCCGCGTTTTAACCTGTCCTTCACCTCTCAATGATGTGAGGAGTCGCCAGAAATGACACATGGTTCGGATTCCACGGTAAGCTGCAGGTCCCCTTTTCCCAGTTGGACAACTGGGGTAAGCTAGGGATATGCAAGTCACCGAAGATGTGTCCAATTGAAAAACTCGCACCAGGCCAATGAGCCACCCGACATTATTATTATTATTATTATTATTATTATTATTATTATTATTATTATTATTATTATTTCTAAATTGCCTTTGTACGAGTACATAGAGGCAGAATTAACTCTGTTTGCTCACAGTTTGACTTTTTAGGTACCTTTATTTATTCAGGCTTGGTATTTGGCCCACGTACCATTCTTTGGTATTCATTCTTAATAAACAATTCAGTTTAGTACCATCCTCACCCTTTCATTTTGCTATGTACTGTTATTTTTGTTACATAGAGTACTTGTTTTTGTCCTAATTTATTCCAATAATAAAATAATGTATATAAGAAAAAAAAAGGTTAACGTATAACAATCAACACGATTCCTGGTGGAAGTTTGGTCCTTCTATGATTCTATCTCTGTGCCATTTAAGTAAAGTCTTTTATTTATTGTATGCCATTCATTAGGCGATTGTATTACTTCAGGGCCATCTATGTGCATTTTTGTTTATGCATGTTCTTCACTTTTTGTATGATACAAGGTATAATGGGATTTATAGATTTGGCTGCTGATTATTTGTTCTGTTTATTTAGGGCCTGACGATGGTACTAACGAGGTTCTGAAACCTCTTGTCAGTTAATAAAATCATTACTATTACCGCTGTTGGTTTTAAAAAAATACTTTAATACTTTTTTTATTTTATTTTCAATATATTTCTGATCACAATTTATCAAGGTGAAAATAGTAGGCATTGCAATTCCATTAGAGGAAAGTAATATGCAAATTCAAATGGAGATCAAATGAGCCCCATTGCCAGTTCAGTGGTTGGCACCATTAAGATAGAGTGACATCCATGAACCAATGCAGTAAAAATGCATACCACTACATTTGTTTTCGGTCGATTCAATCAATGTTACAGAGATGCTTCATTAACTTGAATAGAAACCCCTGGAGGGAAGACTATGTTCTTTCTGGGAACACAATTGAGAAAATTTAGAGAACGGAAATTTGTAGCCAACTGCAGAATGATTCTATTGTCACCAACAACCATTTTTAAGGACCATGTAGACATAATAAGAAAAATTTAGGTTCTAGCACAAGTCTTGAGATCAGTAGTGTCTCATTACTTTATTTCACCACAACAAAAACTGATCTTCATGGAGGTTTGCTTCTGCTAGTTTTTCCCTTTCTTCTATAAACAACTTGTCAAAATTTTGCAACCATGACTTTCTAAACTATGATCAGTAGTATTTACACCTCTAAGTAACTGCCTTCTTTACAGTAACAACTATTACATTTATCTCTATGTATGGCAATATTTCAACCATCTATTTGCTCAGAAATAAGGTGGAATAATTTTGTGACTGGCTCTCTAAAAGACCCCAGAAGTCTGAGTTAACATTGACTACTCCAAACACCTCACTGCCACCCATCTCTGAAGTACTCTGTCGAATGCTTGTTGCAGTTTTTTTTATCTGACATCTCAAGTGTACCTACTTCCTCCAAGTAATTAAAAACACAGATTGTTAAATTCTCAATACATCTACCTACATCTACATACATACTCCGCAATTCACCATAAGGTGCTTGGCGGAGGGTACACTGTACCACTACTAGGCATTACCTTTCCTATTCCACTCTCAAATAGAATGAGGAAAAAAAGAATGCCTATATGCCTCCGTACGAGCCCTAATTTCTCTTATCTTGTCTTTGTGATCTTTACGTGAAAAGTAAGTAGGCAACAGCAAGATTGTACTACACTCAGCTTCAAATTCCGGCCCTCTAAATTTACTTAACAGAAATTCATGAAAAGAACGTCGTCTTTCTTCCAGCGATCCCCAATTGAGTTGCCGGAGCATTTCCGTGACACTCGCGCATTGGTTGAACCTACCGGTAACAAATCTAGCTGCTCGCCTCTGAACAGCCTCTATGTCTTCCTTCAAACCGATCTGCTGCGGGTCCCAAATACTTGAGCAATACTCAAGACGTGGTCGTACAAGCGTTTTATACGTGGTCTCCTTTACAGGTGAAGTACATCTTCCCTAAATTCTCCCAATAAACCGAAGTCGGCTGTCTGCCTTACTCACAACTGTCCTTACATGCTCGTTCCATTTCATATCGCTCTGCAATGTTACGCCTAGATATTTGAATGACACGACAGCATCAAGAAGCTCACTACAAATGCTGTATTCGAACATTATAGGATTGTCTTTTCTACTCATGCGCATCACCTTACATTTTTCTACATTGAGAGCTAGCTGCCATTCTTCGCACCAACTAGAAATTTTGTCTAAGTCAACCTGTATGCTATTACAGTCAGTTACAGACGACACCCTCCCATACACCACAGCATCATCAGCAAACAGCCGCAAATTACAACTTACTCTGTCCATCAGATCATTTATATAGATAGAAAATAATAGCGGCCCTATCACACTCCCCTGGGGCACGCCTGCCGATACACTCGTCTCTGATGAACACTTGCCGTTGAGAACAACGTACTGCGTTCTATTACTTAGGAAGTCTTCCAGCCAGTCACAAATCTGTGAACCTATTCCATAAGCTCGTATCTTCGTTAGCAGTCTGCAGTGTAGCACCGCATCGAACGCCTTTTTGAAGTCGAGAAAAACACAATCCGCCTGTTGCCCTTCGTCCATGGCTCGCAAGATGTCATGTGAGGAAACGGCAAGCTGAGTTTCACATGAACGATATTTCCTAAACCCGTGCTGATTCATGGAAAGAAGCTTTTCCGTTTCAAGGAAATTTACTATATTCGAACTGAGAATATGATCCAAAATTCTACATGAAATACAAATACAATGATATTAAACCCATATCAGAATAATTTCAAAGAATAAAACTCACCAATAAGTGACAATTGATGAAAAACAACTAAATTTCTGTTTTCCATAGTGTCTTCAGAGGAGTGTGCTGCTCTTTCATGCATTTTATCAACAAGTGATGTATATTTGCTGCCCAAGTTCTCATGGGTTACAACTGGTGTTGTAATAACAAAACAAACTGCTTTCTCTGCAAATATTTCCTTTAGTTTCTGTAATTCACGAACTTGCTGAAGCAAAAAGAACAACATTAATTAGAGCAGTATATGGAATTCTGATAAGTAGAAGCAGGAAGGTGTTATGAAGGAATGAAAGTTGGAGTTGAACATCTTATCAATTAAGTGCACAGTGCACAAATAGCAAAAGGTTGCCTACCTGTGGTCTTTAATCTGACCAACGCAGCAACATTTTGAACCATTGTGTAACTACACTTTTCAAAAGAACAAACATTTCCAGAAGTGAAAGAAGTTATAAGTGACAGATCAAAAACTTAGTACTGCCCAGGAAGCAAATCTTTGGATTTGTAGCTTGGCATTTTACCATTGAGCCACAGTATGCTACAAAGCATGAACTTGGGTGAAATTGTCATGGAAAAATCATGCAGTTATGGTAATTTTCTAATCTGAATCACTATGTTTAAACTCAGTTTAAAAACTTGCGGGGAAAGTAAAATGCAGCTCAAATGTTTCTTCTATTAGTAAAGCATTATAGGAATACAAGAAATTAATGGATAGTATTTTAAAAAAATAACGGAGGACATTATTTTTTCAGTGTCAAAATGAATTGTGATTAGTAAGTCTTCAGGAAATTACAGTAAATATTGGCTCTAAAATAGTGCATACCTTATGAGCAATGAACACTTGTCCATCTTCACTAATGTGAAAAAAATCCTTTCTACTAAACAATAGCTGATACCTTACACATTTCAAAGCATATGTTTATGGGACTTTTTTTAAGCTGATAATATTATAATACAAATATAGTATGAGTACCAATACATGCATCATTTTGCACAATTTAGAAATTCACCAATGTAGTAGAAGGAGTTGGCCACTAGAGTCTTTTAGGTTCCTCTTAAACTGATCTTTATTTGTAGCTAAATTTTTTATACGATGGTAAATTATTGAAAATGTGTGTTCCTGAATAGTGGACCCCTTTTTGAACTAAAGTAATTGCTTTTAAGTCCTTCTGTAGATCATTTTTATCCCTAGTGTTGTATGTATGAACTGAGCTGTTTGTTGGGAAAAGGGATATATTATTTATGACAAATTTCATCCAGGAATAAATATACTGAGAGGCAGTAGTTAATATACCCAGTTCATTGAAGAGGCTTTTACAGGATGTCCATGAATTTACTCCACAAATAATACGTATTACACAATTTTGGACTCTGAAGACTTTTCACTGACTTGAAGAGTTACCCCAGAATATACCATATAACATCATGGAATGTTATTTTTATGTCTTTTATGTCTGCTAACACTCGTATTGAAAATACTGATTTGTTGAGAAGTTTCTGCAGTTCTGTGGTGTGCTCCTTCCAACTAAATTCATTATAAAGCTGTAATCCCATGAATTTAATACTGTCAACCTCTTCTATCTGCTCTTCTTCATACTTAATGCATATGCTGGTGAGAAATCTCTTACATGTTCTGAACTGCACGTAGTGCGTATTTTCAAAGTTTAATGACAATGAGTTGGCTTTAAACCATTTATTAATGTTCATGAAAATATCATTAGCAGACCTTTCTATAACTATGCATGACGTACTTTTTATTGCAATACTTGTATCATCTGCAAACAAAACGAACTCTTGCTTTTGGTAGTGTAACTGATGAGAGGTCATTAATGAACACAAGAAAAAGCAATGGCCCTAAGATGGATCCTTGTGGGTCACCACATTTAATTTCTTCCCATTCTGATGATGACTGTTGGCTTAATTCACTAGTCACTTGCACTGACACCCTTTGTTTCCTGTTAGTGACGTATGACTTTAACCATTTTGCAGCATTTCCCGTGACCCCATAGAATTCTAATTTACTTAAAACGATGTTATGGTTCACACAATGAAATGCCTTTGACAAATCACAGAAAATACCTGCTGCTTGCAATTTATTATCTAATGAATTAAGTACATTCTCACTAAGTGTAAATAGCCTTCTCAATATCGGAACCTTTCAGAAATCCAAACTGTGCTTTAGACAATATGTCATTCGTGGTCAGGTGGTTGAGAAGCTGCTTGTACATTACCTTTTCTAGAATTTATGAGAATGCTGGAAAAAGTGAAATCTGCCTATAGTTTGATGGTATCTCTTTATCCTCCTCCTTGAATAGAGGTTTAATATCCGCATATTTTAGCCAATTAGGAAATGTTCCAGTTATAATAGACTGGTTACACAAATAACTTAAAATTGTTTTAAGTTCATAAGAATGCGCTTTAATTAACTTTGTTGATATTTTATCATAACCACTAGAATGCTTTGTTTTTAAAGATTTTATTATGGAAGTTATTTCTTGTGGTGAAGTGAGTGACATATTCATGTACGTAAAGTTATTTGTAAATGCTAGTTTCAAATATTCAAGGGCATTATTTACTGACCCAGACAATACCATACTATCAGTAACAGATATAAAGTACTTGTTACATAGATTTGCCACACTATGCCCATCATTTACTAATGTCTCATCTACTCTTAATGCTACCTACTCTTGTTCCTTTCTGGTTCTACCAGTCTCCTCTTTCACTATATCCCATATTGTTTTTATTTGGTTTCCTAATGTTGCTATCTTCTCATAGTGCATTTGTTTAGATGCCTGAATAACTTTTTTAAATATATTACAGTATTCCTTATATTTAGCTAAATCATCATCATCATCATCATCATCATCATCATCATCGCAACTATTCTTCGCTGATGTATACATTTTCCTTTTTGTCTTATATGAAATCTTTATTCCTTGTGTAATCTATGGTTTTATTATAGACTTTTGTTTAATTTGAGTTACTTTTAGAGGAAAACAGTTTTCAAACATGATACTAACATTATTAATGAATATGTTATATTTTTCATTCATGCCATGAGCACTATATGCATCTTTCCAGTTCATGTCTTTGAGGAGTTTTCTAAAATTTTCAATTTTTAGGGGGTTGACTACTCTCCTGTATGTAGATTTTGCAGTCTTCATACTCTGTTCAGAATCTAAACCTAAAACAATGAGCTGCATATCATGATCTGATAGGCCATTTATTATTGGTTTTATGATACATTTTTGTTCCTTTGATTTGTCTGTAAAAATATTATCAATTGTTGTCCTAGAGGTTTTAGTTATCCTAGTTGGAAAGTTTATGGTATGTGATAGGTTGAAACACAAAGTTACTAACTGCAATAAATTTTTACTGGAGGACTGCATAAGAAAATATGCATTAAAGTCACTAGCAACCAGGATTTCTTTATTTCTTCCTGTTAAATAACCCAATAGAGCTTCTAGATGATTTAGGAATAGATTATAATTTCCTGCAGGTGCTCGGTAAATAGTTACTATTATATAGCATCTCTTATGGAATTCTACTTCTGTTGGACAAGCTTCCAAATGCTGCTCTAGACAAAATTTATTTATATCAATATTCTTGAATTTATAGCAATTTTCAATGAATGTGGCAACTCCTCCTCCCTCCATATCTACTCTACAGAAATGTGAAGCTAAATTAAATTCTGGAATGTTTAACATATCTATACCAGTGGCCACATGATGTTCAGAGAGGCAAATTATGTCAATTGGATTAGAGGAATCTATTTCATCAATACAAATGAGCAGTTCATCAAATTTATTTCTGAGTCCTGGAATATTTTGATGTAATAAAGATAACTGATATTGCATACTAACGATTTGCCTAAAATTCACTCGAAGTTTCTGAGTACTTTCTGTTAAACATTGTTAGCTAAAATCTATCTACTGTTTATCTGTGTTTCCAAACTGAGGGTGTCTTCCCTGGTTTTCTTTCCCCCTCCCTATCCCAAAAAAGGCATCCCTCTAACACCTGTAACCACTGGTATTTTACCATTTGTGACAGTGCCTCCCCCCCCCCTGTAAGTTACTTGCAATAAACCCAGACAGTTTTCCCTTCCCTTTCCTGCTGAGGTGAAGGCCATGTATAGTGTAGTCCCACCTACAGATATCATCCACAGGAATCAAACCAATATGGGACCCCATACTGTTCAAACTCCAAGTTTACTCTCCTGACAGAAGAGTTCAAATGAGTGACTCAAGACACAAACTCCACACTAGTATGCTTCATTACCAATGATATTTTCAGCAGGTCACACACTATAGAATATTCACAGTTTCTGTCAACGCTGTTTCCCAGACCACCCAATATAACCACGGTATCCTCCATTGTGAAATCTTTACATAAAGAACCTATACCCTCTGTTACCTGACCCAGACCCGCATTTGGTTTGAAAAAGTTTGTTACCTGGTACTGATCCTCACTCTTCCTGCAGTAGTTGACCAACACCTCTGCCATGGGAACTACCTAACAACAAGACTTTCTTTTCACAGTTTTCCCTACCGTTTTCAAATCCTCCTTGAAAGTTTGTTGTGTCCTTTCTACAGCTTCAGCTACATGAGGCTCATCCGATTCTGACTGAGGCAAAAGGTCAAATCTATTTTTCACATTAATAACAAAGCTGTCTGAAACTGTCCTAAGCCTGTTCCCCTTGTTACCTGTTGCCACTTCCCACTGCTGTTCACCCTTATCCCTCATTAACCTGCTCAGTCTCTCCCTTGCCTTATCTAATTCAGCTTGAAGAGCTGCAATTCTCCCCTTGTGTTCCATTATTTTCTTATCTCACATCCTACGAAACCACTAGTGAGCCTCATTTATATTCCCATTTCCCCACACAACTACATTCGCCCTAATGAAAGAAACCACTACAACTATCACACTACACCCCAGAACTAACGATCCTATGGCTTGTCACACACTTCTCACCCATGGTAAAAATAGAAATCGTAAAAACTTGATTAAGTACTGACTAATATGAGAAAGTTGCACCAAGAGATACTAAAATCTGTTCACGCAAATATAATTAACTGAAAGGGCACTGGATATAAAGAAACTCACCCACGAAAACAAAAATTAGGCCTAAAAAACACGCTCACGAAAACTAAATTTAGGCCTATAAACACACATTACTATACACACTTTTGCTAAATCACGAAATTTTTGTCTGATAGACTTTATAAATCCTAACTACTCTGTTCTCCTTCACAATGCCTTTGCTGCATATTTTTAAACTGGTGAATCAGTAGAGTGTTCAATACTTTGGCAAAAGTTTATTACTAAAGTAACTGCTACAGTTTTCAGTTCCTTCCTTCGTTTTCATGCTTGGTTACATCCACCCATTTACTGAGTAAATCACATTCAAGTGCCTGACAAACTGTTTATCAAACAGCTTTCATAATATTTCTATACCGTTCCATTCTCTAACAGGGTGCAGAAAAAGTAACATCTAAATCATTCCATATTTGACCTGATTTTTCATATTTTATTGCGATGATCATGTCTTCCTATGTAGGCGAGTACTAACAAAATAGGTTAGCATTGTGAGGAGAAAGTTGGTTACAGAAATTTTGGAAATAGATCTATACTGCCTTTCTTTTAATTATTTCCACCCCAACTTGTGCATCATTTCCATGACACACACTACCCTGTATCATGATAACCAAAATGAATTGCCCTTCTCTAAACATTCTCTATATCCTTTGACAGTCCCCTTGGTGAGAATACAATAATGTACAATAGGACAGCCAAGTGTAGTGTAGGCAGTTTCTTTACTAAAACTGTTGCATCCTATAAGTGTTCTGCCAATGAAATATAGCTTTTGGTTTGCCATCCCCACAATATTTTCTGTGAGTTCTTTCCAATTAAAGTTGTTTGTAATAGTAAATCTAGGTATTTAGTTCACTTTACGGCCTGTAGATTTGACTGATTTATCATGTAAATGAAGTTTAACGGCTTTCTTTTAGTGCTCATTATTTTTATTCATTTTTTTTTCATTATTTAGGATCACAATTGCCAATTATCACACCATTCAGATATCTTATATAATTTGTTTCGCAGTTGCTTCTGATCTGCTGGTGACTTTACTAATTGATTAAATGACAGCCTTATTGGTGAATGGTCTAAGAGAGCTGCTCAGATTGCATCCTAAAGACAAGGAACAGTAGAGACACTGAAACACTTCCCTAAGGAAATCCCTTCTGATTTACTCTATGACTTTCTATCAGTTACTACATGCTGTCTTTTGACAAGAAATCATGAATCCAGTCACACAACTGAGGCGATATTACATAAGCATGCAATTTGATTAGGAGCCTTTTATGAGGTACAGTGTCAAAGCTTTCCAGGAATCTAGAAATGTGGAATCAATATGATATCCCTTCACAACAGCACTAATTTCTGCATGTGAGTAAAGAGCTAGCTGTGTTTCACAAAAACGATACTTACTGAATCCATGTTGAATATGGGTCAATAGTTCGTTCTCTCCGAGGTATTGCACTACGTTAAAAAAAAATGTTGCAAAAATCCTGCTGCAAAACTACATCAATGATATGTGCCTGTAATGTTTGAAATCACTCCTATTGACTTTCCTGAATATTGGAGTCACCTGCACAGCTTTCCAGTCTTCGGGTACAGAGTTTTCGCTGAGAGTGGTCGTATATGATTTATAGGCATGGAGCTATTGCATCAGCATACTCTGAAAGGAACCTAATTGGTATACAACTAGTCCACAAGGCTTGCTTCTGTATCTACTTCTAAATTATACCTCCTGGTAACTGTTCTTGATTTGAATTCTGGAGTATTTGCTTTGTCTTCTTTGGTGAAGAAACTTTGCAAACCTGTGATTAACATTTCTGCTTTAGTAGCACTGTCATTAGAATAACCATTGCTATGAAATGGTGAAGGTATTGATTGTGTTTTGCAACTAGTATACTTTACACATGACCAGAATTTCTTTAGATTTTTGACCAAACTATTAGAGAGTTTCGTTATGGGAAC
Source organism: Locusta migratoria (assembly GCA_026315105.1). Classification (NCBI taxonomy): domain Eukaryota; kingdom Metazoa; phylum Arthropoda; class Insecta; order Orthoptera; family Acrididae; genus Locusta; species Locusta migratoria. The sequence goes on along the minus strand of CM048755.1, from coordinate 643,514 downwards.
TATTACAAGCTTCTTGTACTTAAGTTAGCACTAAAATTAGATTTTCTGTAAAAGACTGAGTCTTGGGATTTGATTTCTTCAAATTTGGCCTTTTATCCCCCCCCCCCCCCGCCCCTCCCTCCTCCTTGCAACAGTGATCTAACCTATTTTGTGTGCAATAGGGGATCAGCCCGCCTCTTTTGTTAATTGGATCTGTTCTACACTTGCATTGTTAGTTTCAAAAGACTAGAGATTCTTACCCATGTGAGCGTTAATCGAAATTTTATCTGCTTTTTTGAATTTTTTTTTTTTTTTTCATTTAATTTTGGTGGATTTTGAATGTCTATAATCAGTCTCACTACACAACTCTGTTCTCTAATCCCCGTGTCTGTTTTCATGCTCTTTATTAGCACTACGTTATTCGTTGATAGGAGTCAGACTGTGTTTTCATAACCACTTCCTATTCTAGTGGGTTCATTAACTAATTGCTCAAAATAGTGTTTAGAGAATCCATTCAGTAAAATTTCGTACGATGGTTCGCCCCGATTTTGAAAATGTATTTTTACCAACATATCACACCTAAGTCACCACCAAATACAATTTAACACATTTTTGAAATCTGATGCAAGCTATCTTTGAACATTTATGCAATCTAACTTATGTCAATTGGGATAATTTATTCTGTTTGTCAGGTGTAACTTCTATCCATACCAACTCTCAGTAAGTATTTACTGCAATTTTGTTACACTATTAATCACTTGTGACAGCAATAAAACCATCACCACCAATTTTATTCACTCTATCCTTTCTGAACACCATTTGTCCCTTTGTGAAAATTTCAGCTCAACTTATCTCCAGCTTTTGCTATCTATGATGATTTGTGCTAAGATACTTGGAGCTCTGGTACTTTTTCTTTGCCTCCGAGTATGACAACCGGTCCAGGGTCTTACATTCCATTATTTTCCGTTCTTTATGAAAAACTGTACAGTCTGGCAAGCAAGGAGAGTGGTGCTGCTTGCAGTTAACACATACTGGAGGAGGGACACAAGGGACATCTGGGTGTGATGCAAGGCCGCATTCCCAAAATGTAGGGTTAGCACCACATCGGGAGGACATGTGCCCAAACCTCCAGCATTTGAAGCAGCGCATAGGGGGAGGAACATAAGGCTTTACATCACACTGGTAGATTATTACCTTGACTTTCTCCGGCAATGCATCGCCTTCAAAAGCCACAATGAACGCACTGGTGGTTACCCTACTGTCCTTCGGACCCCTATAAATGCGCCGGATGAACTGTACTCCTCACCTCTCTAGGTTCTTCCGGAACTCTTTGTCAGGCTGCAATAAAAGGTCTTGTGAAATATAATTTCCTGGACCAAGTTCAAGCTCTTATGGGGAGTGATGCTAATGGGAACATCACCCAGCTTGTCACAGGCAAGCAGTGCCCGTGACTGGGCTGGGGACGACGTCATTATCAGTACAGCCCCAGATCTCATCTTGGACATGCCATCCACTTCCCCAAACTTATCCTCGAGGTTTTCCACAAAAACCATAGGCATCATGGTTGTAAATGATTCGCCATCTGTTCTAGTACACACACCAGATATCAGGGGCATAAGTCTCACCTTGTTGACGGGCCACTCGTGTTTCCCATGGTGTGGTCATGGAAGGAAACGTTTGGGGGTCATATATTGCAGCATTAAATTTGGTTCGTCCACACTTAGAGAGACCGGTTCTACTACCGGCAATGCTATGGTTTGCTCGTTTCATCATGGTCCCATGAGCAGCTAGGGAATTATACGTCCACCTAGGCAGAGCACCGCTTGCCTGGGTAAGCCTTATACAACTGAGGTGTGGCAGGTTCCTCAGAGGTTGCTCACTAACGACTGTTCAACCTCTACAGCCATGCATCTCCTCGTCATATAGCACACCTTGAGATTGAGGTTTTTCTATTGCTTGAAGGAATTCATTGTTAGATTCCTTGCCAATTTTAAGCATTTTAGCAGCATGGAATCCGGTGGATACACCTGCAACATCATTAATTGTTTTTGTACTGCATGAGTCTGACCAGGTGGTCTATCAGTTATAGAGCTTGACTGGTAACCGAAAGGCTGTGGCATCGAATCCCCGTAGGACTATGCATTTTTCAGAAATCTTTTTAACCTAGTCTTCACCTTTCACTGTGTGAGGAGTAGCCAGAAATGATGATGATTGATGGTATAGGGCACTCAACATCAAGGTCATCAACTTAATCAAACTTAAATGGATGGACTTGCGAAATATAAAAGTACACCTACAGTTGTAGGGATATCTTAAAACAACTTTATAAAAGGACTAAAATTGAGAATAAAACATTGACATACATATGTGGCCTGGTGACTACTTACAAATAAAGGGTGACCAAGCCACTCTGACACACAATAAAATCGCACACCCAGTATTTTGGGAAGAAGTCCAGACGTGGAACAAAATCTTAAGACACGATCCACAGACGCCTCATCGTCACCTAAAATAGATTTCAGATCCCGTGAGAGACCCAAATTTGGCCCGATACCAGCATATAAAAAAACATTCTGTTAAAATATGTCATATCGACAGTTGTGTCCTACATATGACACTCTGGCAGTTCTTCACTGCGTAAAAGAAAACCATGTGTCAGCGGGCAACGTCCAAGTCAAAGACGAGTGAGGGCGACTTCATCAGCTCGTCGAGGGTGGAAGGTCTTACGCCATGGGCAGACTGAGGTTTTTAGTGCACGTAGTTTAATATCTGCCACATCCAGCCACTGATCCTCCCACAAAGCCATGTTTGTTTGTGTCACAAAGGAGGTGAGAGCTATCAGCAGGACGGAACAGCGTACGGCAGGTGGGAGAGAACAAGCCTCTTTAGCTGCTGCATCGGCCAGTTCATTTCCTTGGATCCCTATGTGCCCAGGAACCCAATAGAAGATTATCTCCTTGTGGTGTCTTTGCAGTGCAAGGAGAGCATCCTGTATGTCCTGCACCATCCAATCTGTGGATACATTTGGTCGACAACGAGAAGGGCGCTGTGGGAGTCTGAGCAGATCAGAAGCTGCATATCTTGATGCCTTTTGATCTGTTCTAGTGCCCTCAGGATAGTAAACAGTTCTGCATAGTAAATGTAAAACTATTTTGGGAGCCTTATCCGAAGGAAAGAGTCAGGGAAAACAATGGAGCAGCCAAGACGATCTCCCTGCTTGAATCCATCTGTATAGATGATAATAAAATCTGTATGGTGGTATAAAATCTCCAAAAATGTACTTTTATAAAAAACTGTCGGAGATACAAAGCTTCTTAAAAACAGTCACATCTTGATTTCAGTCAGTGTGTTATATAAGTGAAAAACATGACAGCTTACAAAATACTGCAGTATTTTGTAAGCTGTCATGTTTTTCACTTATGTAATTTTTTTATTTTTTTTATAGTGACTAAGTGCAATGTTGCACTTCTTATTTTATACCCAATTTTTAACAAGATGACCAGATATATATATATGTGACCAGATGATGGTGGCACAGTGCACCGAAACCAGCCGTCACTTAATAAATTGTTAGTTTGCGATCTTGGCTTTTCATTAGGAAACTATGTTGTAGTAGTAGTAGTAGTAGTAGCAGTAGTTAACTGCAGGAGTGTCTATAGAAAGGTCCCAGAATTGCTCTCAATAATAAACGGTCACAATGCCCACATAGTACTAGGGACGGAAAGTTGGCTGAAACCAGATGTAAACAGTAAGGAGATTCTAAACTCAGACTGAAATGTTTACCACAGAGATAGGCTGGACAGTGAAGGGGGAGGCGTGTTTATAGCGCTAAAAAGTGCACTAGTATCAAAGGAAATAGATGGAGATCAGAAGTGCGAAATAATTTGGGTGAAGATCACGGTTAAAGCAGGCTCGAACATGGTAATCTGATGCTTCTAAAGGCCTCATGGCTCAGCAGCTGTTGTGGCAGAACACCTGAAGGATAATTTGGAAAATATTTCGAGTAGATTTCCCGATCATGTTATAGTTTTGGGAGGGGATTTTAATTTACCCGATATAGATTGGGAGACTCAAACATTTATTACAGGTGGCAGGGACAAAGAATCCAGTGAAATTGTTTTGAGTGCATTATCTGAAAACTACCTTGAGCAGTTAGACAGAGAGCCAACTCGTGGTGACAACATATTAGACCTTCTGGTGACAAACAGACCCGAACTATTCGGAACAGTTAATGCAGAACAGGGACTCAGCGATGATAAAGCAGTTACAGCATCGGTAATTTCAGCCGTAAATAAAAATATTAAAAAATGTAGGAAGATTTTTCTGTTCGGAAAAAGTGACAAAAAGGGGATTTCAGAGTACTTGACGGCTCAGCACAGAAGTTTTATCTTAAGTACAGATGGTGTTCAGGAACAGTGGTCTAAGTTCAAAGCCATCGTACAATATGCATTAGATGAGTATGTACCTAGCAAGGTCGTAAGAGATGGAAAGGAGCCACCGTGGTACAACAACCGAATTAGAAAGCTGCTACGGAAGCAAAGGGAACTTCACTGCAAACATAAACGTAGCCAAAGCCTTGTAGACAAACAAAAATTACACGAAGCAAAATGTAGCATGAGGAAGGCTATGCGAGAGGCGTTCAACGAATTCAAAAGTTGAGTTCTCTGTACTGACTTGGCTGAAAATCCTAAGAAATTTTGGTCTTATGTCAAAGCGGTAGTTGGATCAAAACGAAGTGTCCAGACACTCTGTGATGTAAATGGCACTGAAACAGACGATGACACTCTAAAGGCGGAATTACTAAATGTCTTTTTCCAAAGCTGTTTCACAGAGGAAGATTGGACGGTAGTTCCTTCCCTAGATTGCTGCACAGGTTACAAAATGGCAGATATCGAAATAATTGACAGAGGGATAGAAAAACAATTAAAATCACTCAAAAGAGAAAAGGCCACAGGACCTGATGGGATACCAGTTCATGTTTACACAGAGTACACGAAGGAACTGGCCCCCCCTTCTAGCAGTGGTGTATCGTAGGTCTCTAGAAGAGCATAGCGTTCCAAAAGATTGGAAAATGGCGCAGGTCATCCCCGTTTTCAAGAAGGGTCCTCTAACAGATGTGCAGAACTATAGGCCTATAACGTCTGTCAGTTGTAGAATTTTGGAATATGTATTATGTTCGAATATAATGACATTTCTTGAGACTAGGAATCTGCTCTGTAGGAATCGGCATGGGTTTCGAAAAAGGCGTTCTATTCGTCCACAAGACCAAGAGGGCCATAGACACGGGTTCTCAGGTAGATGCTGTGTTTCTCGACTTCCGCAAGGCGTTTGATACAGTTCCCCACAAATGTTTAATGAACAAAGTAAGAGCATATGGTCTATCAGACCAATTGTGTGATTGGATTGAGGAATTCCTTGATAACAGAAAGCAGCAGGTCATTGTCAATGGAGAGAAGTCTTCCGAAGTAGGAGTTATGTCAGGTGTGCCACAGGGGGAGTGTCGTGGGTCCGTTGCTGTTCACGATATATATAAATGACCTTGCAGATAACATCGGAAGCTCACCGAGGCTTTTTGTGGATGATTCTGTAGTATATATAGAGGATGTAACAATGAAAAATTGTATTGAGATGCGGGAGGATCTGCATCGAATTGAAGCATGGTGCAGGGAATGGCAATTAAAGCTCAATGTAGATAAGTGTAATGTGCTGCGAATACACAGAAAGAAAATAGCAGGTGAGCAACTGGAAGCAGTTAATTCCATAAATTATCTGGGAGTAGTCATTAGGAGGGATTTAAAATGGAACGACCATATAAAATCAATCGTCGGTAAAGCAGATGCCAGACAGATTCATTGGGAGAATTCTAAGGAAATGCAGTCTGAAAACAAAGGAAGTATGTTACAGTACACTTGTTCGCCCACAGCTTTAATACCGCTCACCAGTGTGGGATCTGTACCAGGTGGGATTGATAGAGGAAGTGTAGAAGATCCAATGGAGAGCAGCGCGCTTCGTTACAGGATCATTTGGTAATTGTGAATGCGTTACGGAGATGATCGCTAAACTCCAGTGGAAGACTCTGCAGGAAAGACGCTCTGTCACTCGGTACGGGCTTTTGTCGAAGTTTCGAGAACTTACATTTACTGAGGAGTCTAGCAGTATATCGCTCCCTCCTACGTATATCTCGCGAAGAGATCGCAAGGATAAAATCAGAGAGATTAGAGCACACACAGAGGCAAACCGACAATCCTTCTTTCCGCAAACAATATGTGAAAATCTATAGTGGTACTCAAGGTACCCTCCGCCACACACCATCGGGTGGCTTGCGGAGTATGGTTGTAGATGTAGATATAGAAAATCAATGTAGGCCTATGAAGGAGCCAGGGAGATCCCCTACTCAACCCCTGGCATTGGACCTTAATGCCCTGCACCTGCAGTAACTCAAGGCTGTCCTGTACTCTAGTCCCGAACAGTCTCAGAGCCTGTGGGAGGTTATGGAACAAACATTGGTTTGGCTGCTGTGCAACACAGAGCAAGTAACATGTGAGGAACTGACAGATCTCTGTACACCAGCTGTGCCACGAGCAGAAGATGATGAATAGAGAGAGGGGGCTCAAGCTTCTGCACACAGGCTAGTACTGGACTTGCGCAATATGCACCAGTAGCCAGCCTGATACCTTTGTGGTGTACTGCATCCAGTATTATCAGGTACTAACGCCTGGCCGATCCATATTCCAGTCTGGGCCGCACAAAAGCTTTGTAGAACTGGAGCAGACGTGCCCTGTCGGCATCCCAAGACCGATGGCTAAGACATTTTAGGGTAGTTAAGAGCCTTGAGGCATCGCAGTTTGACCTCTTTAAGGTGCGAACGTGAGGCCTAGATATATCACCTTGTCCTGAAAGGTGAGGACCGTGTCCCCTAGTTTTAAAACAGGGGCGTTTAAAATCCACACTGACAGTTTTCTCCAAGAAAAACTTGAAACCAGTGGTGTTACACCATTCCTCCAACCGCCTCATCATCAAATGTAATTGATGACCTGACGTTGCAGTGGAGAAGGACGCACAGAAGATGGAAAAGTCGGCCATGAACAAAGAACACTGTACAGGTGGTTGTACGGTGGATGTAATGCCGTTGATGGCTATGGCGGATGCCATTACGCTTAAAACACTCCCTTGCGGGACACCATTCTCTTGTTTAAAACAGACAGACAAGGCATTCCCAACCTTGTATTGGTTGTAGTCCTCAATTTTGGAGGAACAGAGGTCAAAGACAACCCTCTCCTGTATCGTCCGATATTGATGGAAGACTGGATCTTGGCGAGAATCGGATGTAACAGCTGCATAGGACGACGACGACGACGACGATGATGATGATGATGATGATGATTTTAGTGCGCTGAACAAGCAGGTCATCTGCGCCCGTATGGTAACGTAAACAGATGGGAAGAAAAATTGTTCCAATCGTATGGCCGTAAAAAATTTAAATGTACAGCCGAAGTTATAGGAATGTCAAAGAAGGTTCAAAGAAGAGAGCTGCATATGGGGATAAAATATTGATAGATGTATGGGGCCCGGTGACTACTTAAAAAGAATGACTGAGCCACTCTGCCACACATTAAAATCATACACCCAATATTTTGGGAAGAAGTCCAGATGTTGTACAAAATCTTAGTACACAATCCACGGATGCCTCTGCATCATGTAGAATAGATTTCAGGTCCTGCGAGAGACAAAGTAGTCCTCATACCAGCGTATAAAAGGCGTCTGTTAAAATATGTTGACAAATGTGTCCAACATGTTACAATCTGGCAGTTCCTCAAAGTGCAAAATAAAACCATGTGTTAGCGGGCAGTGTCCAATTCTAAGGCGAGTGAGGGCGACTTCCTCAGCTCGTCGAGGGCGGAAGGAAGAACGCCATGGACGTACTGAAGATTTTATTGCATGTAACTTGTTATCCGTCACATACGAGGAAAGAGCCTGCAGTGGGACAGAACAGCATATGGCAGGGGGGAGGGAGCAAGCCTCCTTAGCCGCCACATCAGCAAGCTCATTTCCCCGGATCCCTTAGTGCCCAGGGACCCAACGGAAGAATATATCCTTGCAGCGTTGTTGCGGTGCAGGGAGAGCATCCTGTATATCCTGCACCATCCGATCTGCTGGGTACATTTGGTTGATAGCTATGAGGGCGCTTTGGCAGTCTGAATAGATCATGAACTTCACACCATGATGATTTCTTATCTGTTCTAGGGACCTCAGGATAGCAAACAGTTCCGCGTAATAAACGGTGAACTGTTCTGGGAGCCCTATCCGAAGGACATCGGGGAACCTGACAGAGCAACCAATATTATCACCCTGCTAGGACTCATCCGTGTATACAGTGACAAAATCAGAATGGTGACTTAAAATTTCGAGAAATTTATGTTTATAAAAGATGTCTGAAGTAAAAGCCTTCCTGTAGAACGTCAACTCTAAAAGCACCCTGGGCCTCTGAAGTAGCCAGGGAGATCCCCTACTCCACCAATGGCGTTGGACCTGAATGCCTTGCGCCTGTAACAAATTAAGGCTTTCCTTTGTGCGGAACCAAAAGGGCCTTGTCGCCTGCAGACAGTTACGGAACAAGCATACCAATGATTGCTTATCAGCATTGAAAGACACTAGGGAGTTTGGAACAAACATAGATTGGTACACTTGACGTATAGTTAGTAGAAGGCAGCGAATAGAAATCAGAGGGTCACCAGCCTCTGCACAGAGGCTAACAACTGGGCTCGTGCGGTATGCACCTGTGGACAACCTGATAGCTTCATGGTGTATGGAGTCCAGCATTTTGAAATAAGAGGGACTTGCGGACCCATAAACCTGGCATCCATAGTCAAGGCGGGGTCGCACAAATGACTTGTAAAATTGGAGAAGACTTGCCCTGTCAGCTCCCCAGGCCCGATGGCTCACACACTTAAGGAGATTTGAGGCATCGTAATTTTAATTCCTTAAGGTGTGGCAACCAAGTTAGCTTTTCATCAAATGTAAGACCCGGGTATTTCACCTTCTCCTTAAAAGTGAGAGCAGTCATCAACCCCCCCCCCCCCCCCCAAGTTTGAGAACTGGGGAAATAAAAAGAGAACGGGAGCGATTAAAATCAACACAAACGGTCTTCTCCAACGAAAATTTAAAACCTGTTCTGTGTGACCATTCCTCCAACCGCCTGATCGTCAGATGCAATTGACGAGCAGCAGCTGCTATGGAGGAGGACGGACAGAAAATGGAGAAAACATCCACAAAGAGGGAACACTGTACTGGACTTCATACAGTGGACGTAATACTGTTGATAGCAATGGTGAAGGCCGTGATATTTAAAACACTCCCTTGGGGGACACCAATCTCTCGATTAAAACAGTCAGACAAGACACTCCTGACATTGTATCCAAAATACCTGTCCGAAAGGAAAGACCGAATAAAATGGGTAGATGACCAAGAAAACCCCACTAATGGAGCTGCTGTAAAACATTTACGCCTCCAGGTAGTATTGTAGGCTTTTTCCAGATCAAAGAACACACCGATCAACTGTTGCTTACGTAAGAAAGCTTGTTGGATTTCCCGGTCAAGCAAGATCAGGTTATCAAGCGTTTAACGGTACCTTCTGAATCCGCATAGGGAGCGGCTGAGTAGGTGGTGGTGGACATGAGGGACCAAACAATGAGGTCATCAGTCCCTTCAACCCCAAATTTTATACGCCACGGAACCCAACGAAAAATAGGTGAAAGCCAAAAGACCATTACACTAGGAAGTAAAATCAACTCGCCAACAAGACTAAGGCCAACCCAAGGCAGCAAATGTTACAGTGTCCGATCCCACAGCTCTGGAAGCGACCTCTAGCCTAAACCACAAGGTACTAATGGCACAGTGGTCAACGTATCATAGCTCCAGAGCATGGAGAAATAAAACTACATTAAAATGTAAAAGAGTGGGGGGGGGGGCTGATGGGGATAAGGCTCTAAACCCCACAATCAGCCAAGAATCACAAACCCACTCACACCGACCAAGCGAGTCCTAGAGCTGACAATAAAATCGACTTTCACGGAGGAAGGCAAGGACGCGATCAACCATCCGTGGGTCATCCGCCAAAACTGAAGGCAATGCAGGCGGTAGGCCATAGTCGCCACGAAGTGTCGAATGGAGAGGACATTCAGTCAGAATATGAGACACGGATTGTACGGCTCCACAATCACAATGTGGTGGATTGTCATTTTGTAAAAGAAATCCATGGGTCAGCCTGCAGTGTCCAAGACGGAGGCGACAGAGGACAATTGATTCTCTCCGGGAAGGGCGTAAAGATGAACTCCAAGCTGCAGTCGTATCTTTGATGGTGCGGAGTTTATTGGAAGGAGCAGTAGCTTTCCAACTGCTATCCCATGAGGAGTGAAGCAAAGATCTGATCTGCACCTGCAGATCCGCACCCGGAATTTGAAAGGGAGACGGGCAGCGAGTAATTGCCGATCTAGCCAACTGGTCAGCTACTTCATTCCCTGTAATACCAACATGGCTTGGCACCCAGAGAAAGGTAACGGAGCAGGCAGCATGATGAAGGTCAGCAAGGAGTTCATGGATGGAAATAACTAAAGGATGGGAGGGGAAACAACGATCAATGGCCTGCAGACTGCTCATGGAGTCAGCACAGATTAAACCACATTCCACGGCAGAATGTTTAATAAAACAGAGGTTTCTATAAATCGCCATCAGCTCTGCCGTAAACACACTGCATGCCTCTGGCAGAGAATGGCATTCCGCCCCAACAGGAGATGTAAAAGCATATCCGGAGTGGCCCGCTGTTTTCGAGCCATCAGTGTAGAAGATAGAGGCTCCCTGAAACTCTTCTAGTACTGGGCGCACCAAACGCCGAAAGACCATGGGGGAAATTAAAGCTTTTGGGCCCTGGAAGAGATCCGTCCGAATTAGTGATCGCGGCACCATCCACGGAGGTGTGCGTGCAGTAAAATGGGGGGTGCAATCTAGCGAAGGGAAATGGAAATCCCGGCAAAGAGACGCAAGCCGCAGTCCGACGGGAAGGCCCGCCCGCGGCCGGGTATCAGGGGGTCGAAGCCCTTCATATGCAAAAAGAACCTGGTAAGCGGGATGAGCAGGATATTGCCGGATGGCGATGGCATAAGACGCCAGAAGCTGATGCCGCCTGACCTGAAGAGGGCAGATTCCCGCCTCAACAAGGAGACTGTCGACTGGGCTAGTCGGGAATGCACCTGTAGCCAAGCGGACACCATAATGGTGAACCGGGTCTAATAATTTCAGGGCAGAAGGAGCTGCCGAGCCATAAACTTGACACCCATAGTCCAATCGGGACAAGATTAGAGCCCGATAGATACGAAGGATAGTTGATCGGTCTGCACCCCAAGATGAATGAGCAAGGAAACGTAGGGCATTGAGTTTCCTCATACAACTAATCTTTAGGTGGCGAATATGGGGCACCCAAGTCAATTTTTTGTCAAAGAGAAGACCCAGGAAACGATGCTGTGCTACAACTTCCAGGCGCTGATTACCCAAGAACAGTTCTGGATCAGGGTGAACTGTAGTACGACGACAAAAGTGCATCAACCTCGTTTTTGATGAGGAAAACTGGAAACCATGGGACGTAGCCCACACTGAAGCCCGCCGAATGGCGCTCTGGATCTGACGTTCAGTAGAGGCTAATGAGTAGGAGCTGTACCATATGCAAAAGTCGTCGACATACAATGCCGGGGTTACCAGTGACCCAACAGAGCTCACCAACCCATTGATGGCGATTAGAAAAAGTGTAACACTCAACACTGAGCCCTGGGGGACACCGTTCTCCTGTATCCGAGGGGAGCTAAAGGAAGAGCCAACTCTGACACGGAACAGGCGGTGGGATAAAAACTGACGGATAAAAATTGGTAAGGAGCCTCTGAGGCCCCAGTCATGAAGAGAACGTAAAATATGATGACGCCAAGCAGTGTCGTACGCCTTATGCAGATCGAAGAAGACTGCTACCAGATGATGTCTTTTAGAGAAGGCCTGTCTGATCGCAGTCTCCAGTCGAAGTAAATGGTCAATAGGGGATCGTCCCTCCCGGAACCCACACTGGTAAGGTGAGAGAAGTCCCCGGGATTCAAGAACCCAGCATAATCTGCGGGCTACCATCCACTCAAGTAGTTTACAGGGGACACTTGTCAGGCTTATTGGTCGATAACTGTCCAGTGCCGACGGGTCCTTGCCAGGCTTGAGGGCAGGGACCACAATACTCTCCCTCCACTGGGAGGGGAACACCCCTTGAAGCCAAATACGGTTAAAAACTTTTAGGAGAAATTGTCGTTGTGAGGGGTTAAGGTGTTTCAGCAATTGATTATGGATATCGTCAGGGCCAGGTGCTGAATCACGAGAAGAGGAGAGGGCCAGCGACAGCTCCCAGTCAGTAAAAGGTTCGTTATATGGTTCCACCTGGTGAGAAGTAAAGCCTAATTTGAAGGTTTCGGCCTGGTGTTTCTGAAGGAGAAAGGTCGCCGGATATGAAGTTGTCGCCGAGACATTGGCGAAGTGAGTTGCAAGATGTTCTGCAACAACAGATGGCTCCGTGCAGACCCCATCAGGCAGGGCAAGACCAGGGACGGAAGACGGCTGCCAGCTACCTTGGATAGATCGGAGCATAGCCCATACTCTTGTCAAAGGGACAGAAGAACCCAACGAGGAGACAAAATGCTCCCAGCATGTCCGCTTACTTTGTTTGATTAAGTAACGAGCTCTGGCACGCAGACGTTTGAAATTTATTAGACCAGCGAGCGATGGGTGGCGCTTAAGATGTTGCAAGGCCCTACGGCGCTCGTGAATGGCTGCGGCAACAGTTGCATTCCACCAAGGGACAGGCCGGCGAGTAGGAGGGCCTGTCGACCGGGGAACAGCGGCGTTGGCAGCTTTGGTGATCATGTTGGTCATTTGGCTTATAATATCATCTATACAGCCTGAGGGGGAAGATGGGAACACAACCTGGGATGTATATAGCGGCCAATTAGCACGACGGAATACCCAGCGGGGTACCCTGGCTCGTGGTAGGCGTGAGGGAAGTGAAAGGATCAACGGAAAGTGGTCGCTATCGCAGAGGTCGTCATACGCCGACCAGTGAAATAAAGGAAGGAGAGAAGGAGAAGTGAGAGAGAGGTCTATGGCAGAAAAGGTGCCGTGAGTGGCACTAAAATGAGTTGGGGAACCATCGTTGAGAAGGCTCAGATTGTGGTCAGCAAGAAACTGGTCTATGAGGCGGCCCCAGCTAGATGTATAAGCACTGCCCCACAAAGGATGGTGGGCATTGAAGTCCCCAAGGATGAGGTAAGGAGGGGGGAGTTGCTGAAGGAGGGCCACTAGGGACGTGAGTGTAGGTGGCCTGTCAGGTGGAAGGTAGAGGTTGCAAATGGTCAATGGAGTGTCCAAGTGAACCCGGACAGCAACCACTTCCAATGGAGTTTGGAGAGGAATCCAGGTACTGACAATCTCTGTCCGGACCAAAGTACAAACCCCACCAGACGCCTGGAGGGGACCAACCCGGTTCCGACAAAAAGCACGGAACCCACGGAGGGTCGGTGAATGTGCATCCATAAACCTCGATTCCTTCAGGACGACACAGGCCGCAGAAGAGAGACAGATTAGCTGTTTAATCTCCAAGAGGTGACGGTAGTAACCATTACAGTTCCATTGGATGATCACATCACGAGGATCTAGGCGGGAAGCGAATGGCATAACGTCTGTCACGCTGCTTTGTCAGCGTCCGTCACCAAAGAAGAAGGGACAACATCCATAAACAGCTGATCAGCCTCTGGCTCAATGGGATGAGCGAGTTGCGAAAGCACAGTCGGCACCTCCGGTGGTACCGGAGGGGCTTTATCTTGTAACTTTGGTTTCTTCTTCTTCTTCTCCTCCTCCTCCTCCTCTTTCTCTTTCTCCTTCTCTCGTGTGGGACGGGCAGGACCCACCCCAGAGAGAGGACTTTTGTCAGGTCTGGTACTGACGAGGATCGGGCGACCTTTGAACTCACTGACTGGGAGTCCGATGGCCGGCTGGAGGTCGAAGATCTCCGATCTGGGGAACGCCGGGACGGAAGGCCCTGAGATAGGGCACTGTCACCGGCAGGCGACGGAGAAGGGGTGCACTTCTCCGGCTGGGAAGGGGTGGGACACAAAGGGAGGGCTACAGGAGCTACAGGAGAGGGAGATGTGAGGGAGGGGTGTGGACGGGGTGTAGGGGGGAGATGGGAGTGGGAAGGGGAGGGTGAAAGGCTAGACGATAACGTCGTAGCGAAGGTCGTCGCCATTTGCACGGGATGCAGACGTTCATATTTACTGCGGGCCTCAGGGTACGTCAAACGCTCCAGGGATTTGTACTCTTGTATCTTCTTTTCTTTTTTGAACATAGGGCAATCTGGCGACCGTGAACACGGCGAACAAAATGTACACCACGCCGCTCGAGATAGGCCATAAGCTCCTCATCAGTTTGAAGGAGGAGGTCCCGGTGGAATATCACACCCTGTACCATATTCAAGGATTTGTGCGGGACAATTGTTACTGGAATGTCGCCAAGGGTGGTGCAGGCGAGCAAAGCTTCAGACTGGGCTTCCGAGACTGTTTTAATGAGTAATGAGCCAGATCTAAGCTTACCCATAGATTCCACTTCACCAAACTTGTCCTCTATGGTCTCGACAAAGAACAGAGGTTTGGTGGAAGTAAAAGTTCCTCCATCAGTCCTTGAGCAAACGAGATAGCGAGGAAAGGGTTTTGCTCCTAACCGGCGAGCCTGGCCTTCCTCCCAAGGGGTAGCAAGGGAGGGAAACATCCTCTTATCCACAGTAACAGCATTAAACGATCTCTTCCTGTCTTGAGAGACGGCCGTCGCACGACCATTTTGGAGTCTAACTCTTTTCATAGTGCTAGACGTCCGCCCTGGTGTCACCCACTCCGAAACCGGGACTCTCTCCATGGGCGCCACCCAGCCTCAGCAAAGGCCACCTGGCACGATGGCCATTGCCGGGAGTTCTGATACCCCCGAGGACAGGCATCAACTCCTTGGCTTGCATGGAGAGGTCGCAGCTCAGACACCAGTAGTGTGATCCCTGTGGTGTCAGGGGGCTCAGCCAAAGGGTACATAACAGCCCCCCCACACGGACTGGCTACACGTGCTGGGGACCTAGCGGGGGATGGGGGCTACAGCGAGGAAAGGAAGTGGAAAGGAAAGGATAGGACCCGCTCTGTAGGGGCTAGGTCGGGAGTTCTTCCCCAATTGGCTCACACATTATCGGACAATTTTGGTATGGAAGGTCAAACCCCGAGGGGGACCAAACTGTGCCAAAAACCGGTGTACACAGCAGACAAAACCAAAGTGCAGGACAATCGGTACCATGGGATAGCCAAGCCGTCATCCAGAGTACCACCGAGAGACGGAGTTGGAGAGGGTGGGAAGGAGGAATTGGGATGGGAAGGAGGGGGAACTAGGAGGGGTAATGCAGCCTGGGGAAAGCAGGAAAAAAGGCTGCAATGGCCCGGGGACCCGTGCGCGCCACACACGTACCCACAAAAGAGCTGTGGGCCCCCTGGGGGGCGGCTGAGTAGGGACGCACTTTCCAGTACCCATACTAGGCTTCTGTTAACCATATGCTCCAATGTCTTTCCTACACAGCTGGTGTGGCTTATGCTACGATAACTACCAGCGTCAGTCCAATCTTTCCCTGGTTTTAAAATAGACTCCTTCCACAACGGGGGAAAGTTTCCCGTGAGCCAGATTTGGTTAAAAAGCTGGAGGAGGACCTGCTTCGATTGTGGTTCCAGCTGTTGGAGCATGCTGTACGTTGTCATCAACGTCAGGGGCAGTATCACGAGGTACTGCTAATGCAGTCTCCATCTCCCATAGTGAGAACGGTTGGTTATATTCCTCAATATTGGTGGACCGGAAATCAAAACCAACCCCCTCCTGTATAGCCCGATGCTGCCGAAAGGCTGCATTCTGGCTAGAATCTGACGTAATGGTGTATCACGATTCTGCCATAACCTCAGTCCCACGAGAAGCTAGGGAAGTACATGTCCGCCTAGACAGAGGCCTGCATGCATAGGTAAGCCTTATACAACTCAGGTGTGTCAGTATCCCCAGAGGTTGCTCACTAGTGATTGTTCCACCTCAACAGCCATGCATCCCATCAGCACACCTTGGGACTGAGGGGTTTGTATATATATGAGGTAAATCCTTCCTCGTGACCTGGGCAGTCAAGCCAACAGTCCCATTCCCCGGTACACACAACGTTCCACTGTCACACCACACTGTGGTCGCTGAGGTGTGACCAGAGTTTACGGAGTCTAGAAGACTGGCAGCGCTTACCAGTCTCTAGCTCAGGACCCCGGGTTCGCCAAGCCCGTTCTCAGCAAATTAATGCTGAGCCCCTGAGGGGGCCAGAAATGACATGTGGTTCAGATTCCACTTAAACATTATGTCCCCTTTCCACAGTTGGATAACTATGGTAGGTTAGGGACACACAAGTTGCCTAAGTGGCTTCCATTTGAAAGACAGCCACAAGAAATTATTATTGTGCAGTAGAATCACGCTCTTACACTTTACAAGGGATTTAAAAAAAAAAAAAAAAAAAAAAAAAAAAAAAAAAAAAAAAAAAAAAGTGTAAAACATGGGAAATCACATATTAAGCAAAAAAATTTGCTTTAACCCCCCCCCCTTACATTTTTGTAGCTTGTATTTTATATATGTAGATAATATGCAGCAAAATACTTGTCAGGAGGTTTTTATATAATAAAGGTTATGTGAATTTTGTACTATTTTTAGCATCAAGCTTAACTGGAACTGGTAACTTCATAGGAAGTGGAAACTTTCAATGTAATTTCATTCATTATAATTTATGATTTCGGCAATTGCGTAATGTGTCATTCATTATTTGAATAATAAAACACTGCTTAAGTTCCTTTTTCTTCCTGGCGATATTTTAGAATTTATTCGCATTCTCAAGTGCAAATATTGCAAGACGTCAGACATCAGAGCAATTCTATCCCAGGCAATCACCTGCTGATGAGTCGACCTATAGGAAGAAGCCCATCGTCGTACCCTGGACGAGGTCGCTCCCCGACGCACCGCTGCCATTCACCGTCGGCGTACAGTGGTACCAGCCACTCTGCTAACCGCCGCACCCAGGAAAACTAAGAGAGGCGACCATCTACAGAGGTGAGGCCGCCGCAGATGAAAATCCTCCATGGACGACAGTCGCTAAGATGTCAGGAAATCTCATTGACATCATAATCTATGTCCAACCTGTCCGTGCACTGGTTGATTCAGGAGCTTTTTTTTCTCTGTATTGTCAGATAATTACCACTGCACACTAAAGAAGACAATGTTCTGCGATACGGGGGCAACTCTGCTGAAGGTCGCAAATGGAAAGTATGTCCAGCCAGCAGGAACTTGTGTCACAAGAATAACCATCAACAACAAGACCCAGCCATTTGAATTTGTCGTTTTAACAGAATGTAGTCACAATGTCATCCTCGGATGGGACTTCCTTCAGGCATCCCAAGCTATCATTGACAGTGGAAGATCTGAGCTGCAAATTGAAGAAGTCGTTCGGACGGGTACACGTAATACAGAATTTTTTTGTGAAATTATTTGCCATTGACAATGTGACAGTCCCACCATTGACAATGAGAAGAGTTGCAGTCACAACCACAGATGACCGGTTAAACTGTGAAGTACTTGTTGATAGGAAAAAGTTTATCAGGCTCAACAAAGAAATTTACATACCAGTGGCTATCATAAGCATTACCGGTGGTCTAGGAGAGATTTGGCTCACTAATTGTCACCAGCAGTCACAACTTATCCCCAAAGGAATGCGATTGGGACAGCTGAACCATTCCAGAACGGTGAGCTCAACGTCATCAACGAAGGCGCATGCCCTGCTGTTAGTACAGACAACACGTTGGGGGAAACAACCGTGGAACTGCCAATAGAGCCCAGACTGACACAGGAACAATGCCAGCGAGTGTTATCTATACTACACCAATTTTCGGGTGCATTCACACCTCAGCAGGGGAAAAGTCGGATGAAACGGCCCACGAGAAAGCACTGTATCAATACTGGGGATCATGCACCAATTAGCCAGCGTTCATATAGTGTGTCGCCAGCTGGAAGAAAGATAATTCAGGAGGAAGTGGAGAAGATGTTGCAAGATGACATTATTCAACCTTCAAGAGTCCTTGGTCATCTCCTGTGGTCCTTGTAAGGAAGACGGATGGCATGTGGCGATTCTGTGTCAACTATCGGCAGCTGAACAAAATCACAAACAACGATGTCTACCCATTGGCGCGCATTGAACGACACCTTAGACTGCATGAAAGGAGCTACATACATCTCAACTATGGACATGCAGACAGGTTACTGGCAAATCGAGGTTGACGAAGCTGACAGGGAGAAGACGGCTTTTATTACACCCGACGGCCTCTATGAATGAATTCAAAGTAATGCCATTTGTATTAAGCAATGCTCTGGCCACATTCGAGCGCATGATGGACAACTTGCTTCGACACCTTAAGTGGACAACATGTCTTTGCTATTTAGATGACATTGTTGTTTTCTCATTTGAAGAACATCTGAGTCGCCTGTCTACTGTGTTGAAGTGTGCTGCCGGACTCCGCCTCAATCCAAAGAAGTGCCTCTTCATCGCCAAATAGATAAAAATTCTGGGGCACCTAGTCAATGGAGATGATGTCCATCCTGATCCAGATAAAGTAAGGGCAGTCACAGAATTTCCAACTCCTCAGCACATTCGTGATGTGAGATTTTCTCGGGCTTTGCTCATACTACTGACGTTTCATAAAAGGACTTTGTAACAAGGCACGTCCATTACAAGAACTTCTGCAAGAAGACGACAAGTTTTACTGGGACAAGACAAAAGAAAGAGCTATCAACAAGTTCCGGCCGTATTTATTCGGCAAACCATTCACCGTCTTGACAGACCACCATTGTTTGTGTTGGCTGACTAGCTTGAAGGAGCCATCAGGTCGACTAGCAACATGGGCACTAAGACTCCAAGAGTATGATGTCACAGTGGTATTCAAGAACAGGTGCAAACACAAAGATGCCTACTTTCTTTCGAGGAATCCATTAGTGGAACACAACAACATGAATGAAATTTCATCCCTCACTGACTTGGGGGACATTACAGCTGAACAGAGGAATGATACAGCACTATTAAAACTCATAGAGGCCTTGAAGAAAGGAGTACTGACCAATGGAGAGTTCCAACTTATAAATGGGACATTGTATAAAATCAACTACAATCCACTGGGCCCCAAATGGCTACTGGTCATTCCAGCTCATCTCTAGCCAGCTATTCTCAAGTACTTCCACGATGCTCCAGTATCAGGTCATCTGGGAATCGTGAAGATCCTAGACAGAATCAGACGCAGGTATTACTGGAAAGGTCTCTACCGATCTGTCAAGCACTATGTGAGTCACCGTAAAGAGTGCCAGCGATGGGAGCATGTGCCGCAATTACCTCCAGGGCATCTCTTACCGATTCCGCCGGCAGCAGCTCCATTCCACCGAGTTGGGCTCGATCTTTTAGGGAGGTTCCTGAAGTCGACAACCAGTAACTGATGGATAATAGTCTGCACTGACTACCCCACAAGCTACGCTGTCACCAAACCTGTGCCAACAGCAGAATCTCCCGAGATCGAAAATTTCCTTGTAGAAGATATTATTTTGAAGCATGGAGCACCACGTGTCATGATATCTGATCGTGGAAAAGTATTCCAGTCAAAACTAGTATCAGAGGTAATGTCACGTTGCGACATTGTCCACAGAATGACAACTGCATACCATCCTCAGACAAATGGTCTTACGGAATGTTTCAACAAGACGTTAGCTGATATGCTGTCGATTTGAGCAGAACGATTGGGATACAATTCTGCCAGTCGTGACATTTGCTTACAATACCGCAAGACAAGACACCACAGGCTTCAGACCATTTTTCCTGGTCCATGGCCGTGAAGCTGAAACGACAATGGATATGTTGTTCCCGTTCCAACCGGACAACACTCAGGATGACTATGTTAAACAGGTCATCACCAGGGTCGAAGAAGCAAGACAGCAGGCTCGAATACGGACACTGTATGCCGAGGAGAAGAACCGTCAGCGGTATAACGACAAGCACCGACCTGTTGTGTACAGCCCAGGAGATCTGGTATGGATTTTTACCCCTGTGCAGAAGGGTGGGCTGTCAGAAAAGTTATCGAAGTGATACTTTGGTCTGTATCGTGTCATACGCCGCCTGTCAGAAATCACATACGAAGTTGAGGATTATGAGCAGTTGTCGAAACGACAAAAACTAAGATGTTGGTCACGTCCTGCACATGAAGCCTTGATCTGATTTGATTTTTCCAGGGAAGCTAAAACAGTCTTGGTCTAACCCGCCACTGCCCGCACCGAAACTAAGTTTATTGTGTGGTATCGCCCCCCTGTATATCTAGTAAAGCCAACCAATGCCCTTGAACAGTGCAAGGAGTCCCTTTACCATTTCTTTATTAGACACAATTTCTTCGGGTCTAGTTGTCCCAATGGTTCTGTGCCTTTTACTCTCCAATGCAATGCATTCGAAGATTAGATGTGATGCAGTTTCATCTCCGTCATCACAGATCCTACATTTAGGGTCCTCTTCTGTTATTCCCATTGTATGTAGGTGTTTTTCGAAATTCCCATGGCCTGTCAGCAATCCAACCATGAGTCTAATCTCTCTCCTGTTCAGGCCCAGGATTGCAGAGTTTCTTTTAAAACATGGCTTTGGCATCATTACCTTGCCATGTTTTTGTTGGTAGACTTTGGTCCAATATTCTATGTGCTGTCTTCTGAGCCAGTTACGTAGCTCCAATTTCATCATTGCCTTGGTGATTGTCAGGACAGGTTCTGGTCCAATAAATGGAGTCACTGCCCCCATCCTGGTTAATCTGTCGGCACGTTCGTTGCCACTGATCCCCGAGTGGCCAGGGACCCACAAT
This sequence comes from Locusta migratoria, assembly GCA_026315105.1. NCBI lineage: Eukaryota > Metazoa > Arthropoda > Insecta > Orthoptera > Acrididae > Locusta > Locusta migratoria. The sequence goes on along the minus strand of CM048755.1, from coordinate 622,494 downwards.
AGGTTTACTCTATTGCTTTCCCCTAGCTCTACCAGAACCTTGTGACATTCTGCAACAATTTTAGACCTTGTTGCAGGAGCTGCCAGTGATCTCAGGGCTGCCTGGCTGTTTGAATAGATATAGATGCTACGATCTTTGTAGCACCTACGCAAATTCTCCTCCACACACGCCCTGATGGCAGGGATTTCGGCCTGGAATACTGAGGCCAGTTTTCCTAGAGAGATGGCTGCACCCCATATACCCCGGCCCAAACACCTTGGTCAGATTTTGACCTGTCAGTGAACCAGACAATATCCCCGTACAGTGTCGAACTATTTTCTCCCATTGCTCCCTACTTCCAATTTATATATTGAAAGGCTTGTTGAAGCAGTAGGGGGTTATAATATAGTCGGCTGGCATTTCCCCAACCTTTCCTATATTTACCTGACTCACTATTTTAGTGTGTGATTCTGGATATCCCAAAGAGTTCCAGTTGTTGCCAGATTTGAGTCTGTATGCACCAGCCACTGCCTCCATATTGACCCAAAGGTGTATGTAATGGGGGCATGTCCAGCATGTCCCAGCAGTTGGTGTGCTGCTAATTCCGCCTGTTATGGCTAAGCACGCTAATCTCTGCACCTTACCAAGCTCCTTAGCAGCAACCTGCTGTTCTACCTTCTTCCACCACACGACCGCCCCATAGGTGATCCTCGGTCTAATCACTGTGGTGTATATCCAGTGCAACCTGAAAGGTTTACTGGAAACGAAGATAATAACCTGATAGTCTGTTAATAGGAATTAAGGTTGTAATCAACCTGAAGTACAGTTTAGCATGTTCCCTGCAGAGGAAAAAATGTCTCAACTGCACAGCGAAGCGTTAATTTTACAATAAATAATCCAAGCACTTAATATACAGGTTACTAGTATGTGTTCCATTGCAACTTTTCTCCACCATTTTACACTATTTCTCAATGGTGAATAATACACAGGTATTTGGTCACCGAAATCGTCTTTCTTGATCCTGTTGTACTCTAGTACAGCTTTTGATTGCTTCCAGTGTCTTCTGGTACATCACTGTGTCCATGAAGCAGAAATAATTAAAATTCTCCGTTCATCATTCTCATTGACGATTTTGACGACAATATTGTTCTCTACTTCACATATTTCCCATCTTTTAACAGAGAAACTTATTTTTATCTAACAAGCTATGTGCTAGAGGAATGCTTGTATACAAATTGTTGGCATAAAGAATGCAACTTTGTCCAAAAAGGAGCTCTCACATTTTCATAGTGATAGCCTCTATGTGACCTGAACCTTGTAGCTCATCATCTTTCCGATGGTAGATTTGAAAGCCAAAAGTGTAGCTTTCCTTTATGCAAATTTTGTATTGTTTAACATCATACTTGCGAGATCTGTTGGGGATATACTGCCTAAAAATCAATCTTGCTCTCCAAGGAATCATGAATTTGTTAATTACCATATCTCTTCCAGATGTTAGGAGGATGGTCCCATAATTATCCAACCCAACAAAGAGAACACAAAAGTTTTGGAAAACATGTATTTATTTTTTCAACATCATTTCTTTTCAGTTCTATACACTTTCCCCAGCAATGTTCCATAAGCTTGATACCCTTTTTATTATGAGAACTGTGAAACTCCTTAAAATAGCCATTAACTGCCAAATATCACGTCCATATTTTTTTTTTTTTTTCATTCTAATTTGAAAATCATGGGCTAGTAATACCAGTTTTGAATAATCTACAACAAACAGGACTACTCCATCAAATTCTCAGGGTTTATACCACTCCAAAATTGCACATTTTGTTTATTCATGCACCCACAAGAAATATGTATTGTCACTGAACAGAAGGGCATCATGAGGCAGTTTTGGATAAGAATATGTTTCAGATCAGGAACACACCTGCAAGCATGATATTGAATTTTTTTTTTTTACAAATGTTTGTAAATCTATTGGACCAAACTGCATGGTCATCAGTCCGTAGCTTACAAACTACTCAAACTAAGGTAAACTAACCTAAGGACAACACACTCCCCACGCCCCAGGGAGGACTTTAACCTCTGATGGCAAGCAACCACACGCTCGACAGTGAGGCGCCTTAGACCGCTCGGCTACTCCACCGTGGCGATATTGAACTGTTCAGAAATATGCGTTGGTTTGCAATGACCATATGGCCAATAAAAAATTAATGTCACCATGGTGAACATGCCGTAGAGTCTATGCCACTGCATGATTGTTACTAAACAACCACAAAAAAGATAGCACCTGGCCTTTTGAATGTGCTCCACATTACACAACAACTACTAATACTACAAAACAACCAATACATATGTGGAGCTGGGTGTATAATTAGATTACTTTTTTACATTATAAATATTTTTCTTCTTCTCCAAAACGATGTTAACATCTCCTTTTATATACAAAGTTAATGAAATACTAACTAAATACAACAAATAAGACCACAGAACATTAAAAAATACACACAAAATGAAAACTAGCAGACATACCTTCTCATTTAGATGCTCATCCCCTACAGAGTAGAAAAATATTTGAAGTTTCTGTGGCAAATATTCATCCAACATTAAAAAAATATTCGACGAAGCAGATTCATAATCGGGTACCACGATTATTTGGATATTTTCATGAAGTAGTGGGTGGCATGTTTCAATAACAGTCATTGTTTTAAGCCTGTCCACCTACAAAAAGAAACTGCATTAGAAGAAGAGACATTATAATTTAAATATACATATATATAGGGCAGTAAGTGACAATACTCCATTTTCACCAAATGGATAATTTAAGTACACCATTCTCGAAAGGCAAACATTTTCAACCACTTTGTGTTCTTCCCACAATGGCAACAGCACAAAAACTCACTCTCAGGGAGATGCCATGGAATATGGATCAGGCATGTATAGCACATGTATTTGTGTGCCAATGCCCAGCCACCCACAATAAGGGTGTCGTGCAACTATGAAGTGGGGCACATTGGTTGGACAAAAGAAGGGAAAAGACTAATATTTAGGGGTCACTTTCTTTAATGGTCGCGTGTGAATGCTACAGGGTGTTACCAAAGCCATGCCTGTTCCCAGTTTCCCCCTTCCTCTTATCTGACCACCAAGCCCCACTTCATACTGCACACCACCCTCATTGCACATGGTCAGATATCAGTGGACAAACACCTGTGCTCCACATGCCTAGCTCACACTCCACAACCTCTCCCTCTAACTTTCCACCCAACTACCTGGTCAACTCACACCACCCCTTGAGCTGCTAATCGACCCCACAACTGGTCTCTCTTCCAGTGTCTCACCCACTTCCCCTTCCCTATCTCCCCCCACCTGCCAAATGGCAGTGTCACCTTGGATATTCAGCATTATAAGTTGAAATAGACCGGAATGGTTCAGTTACTCATGTGATATTCAGTGACTAACCCACGTCTGAAGCCACAGATCTCCTTACCAACATATTATTCTATTACTGTTTTACTGCTTCTTACTGGCAACACTAAACTCCCCACCTTTTGTACACTTGGGGTCTGCTCTTTGTGACCTCTATTGGTACATTCCACATTTGTTAAATGTATTTCCATTTATCAGTTATCCAGATAATGTACAACTACCAATCTCACAAATATTCCAGATTTCTGTACTTCATATGATCATTGTTTCTTTGTTGGATGCATTTCATATTAAGTTCTATAGTGCTGGTTATTTCTAAAAATGATGAGCTGCAGAAAAAACAATCCAACGACACAGAAACAATTATGTATGTACAGAAAGTTATGTATGGGATACTTACCTTTTCATTTTCTGGCTTTTTAAGATAGTTTTCAGGTACAGATAACCATCCACATCTGACCTCTTGCTGTTCTGTGTTATTTGAATCTGGCAATGAAGTTGTGTATGCTCGTTTGCTATGACCATACCGTACTAAAATCCACCTCCACAAATAGTTGCAGAAAGGCAGGAGAGGCTCACCCAAGAGAGCATTGACAAGTTGCACTTTTGCTTTACAATTTTGTCCTGTCACAATCAGTGCTGGTATACTTGTCAAGACATGGTCAAGTTCCTTGACAACAGATGGTGAAAGCATCTGTTGTTTAATATCTTCTGTAATAATAATTAAAAAAAAAATGGTATGAAATTAATTTTGTCACAAACAATTTTCTTAAAAGGGCAACCACAGCTTAAATACGTATTTATGGAATTCTTTACACAATCACCACAAAAAATAATGACTGAAAATTAAAATTGACTTCTATGTCGTCTTAGGTGGAGGTGTGTAAAGAATAAAATCGCAACAGCTGTCAAGATGTGTTTATTCCGTCACTACCGGTTGGCCCTTTTGCAGACAACAGTTATTAGTTCAGATGTTTCCTATTCACAGATGTCATCCAACTGAAGATGCATCGTTACTGATGAGAAACCGTTAGTGTCGGAATAAACACATCTTGAGAGGTGTTGCGATTTTATTCTTTACACACCTCCACCTAAGACATCAGAGAAGTCAATTTTAATTTTCAATCATTATTTTTTGTGGTGATTGTGTAGAGAATTCCATAAATTAATTTTGTATTAAAAAAAATGTTGTTATTTGCACCAATAAAACAGGATTTTCAGCTTCATAATGTCGTCATTCTTATGTGGAGTTGATGAGGCTTGCTCAGGATAGAGTATTGTGGAGAGCTGCATCAAACCAGTCTCCAGACTTAAGAAGAAGATGACGACGACGACAACAACAATTACAGATCACTGAACACTTACACAGAATCAATCAAATATCTGAAAATCATGTAACTTCAAAATACAAACCAGCAGTAATTAAAAGTTATGGTTTTAAGGCTGAAGGATGAAGTCTTGTATGTTTCACTGCTCCTTTTTATTAATTAACAACAGCAAGATGCATAAGAATAACGTTCTATGATTCTAGTTTCACAGGGATTAATTTATTTATGGAACACTTACATGACTAAAAGAAATTAACACAATAAACCAACACTTGCTATTTTTTCTTTAAAATTCTTACACAAGTGTCAGACTAATAATTTCTATTTCAGAAAGGTATGTTCTTGAGAGAGGAGAAAAAAAAACCAACAACATAAGTCTGAAGAATTAGATTTGACAAAAACATGTTCTCGATGGCACAACCATCGTCGTAATATTCTGATAGATTCAGAGTTAAATCTTTAACCCAATGTACAATGAGAGGCAAAAAAAATTGCCTGGCCCGAATAACGTAAAAGTCCCAGAAAAAAAGTATTGTAAATGCCCAAGTTTTGAATTGCCAGTATTCCCAACTGCAGCAGTCTCTGGAGCTTTAGCTTGCTGTTTACACCATAAAATAGAAGCAACTTATTTGTTAGGAGACGGTATATGTTGAGATTCATTGCAATTTATCTCGTTATTTCTTTTGAAAATAACTATTCGAACATAAAGAAACGTTTCAAATTTGGTAACTCTATAACGGTAGAATTATTACAAAGAGTAATGTTTCACACGTTTCATGGGCTTGGTGGGCAGACTGATGGTTTACAAATGTAAAGAATGAATCCAACTGTACCCCACTCCCTCCCTCCCTCCCCCCCCCCATGCACAGGTATTATTGTTACTCTTAATTTGCTACAATAAGTCATGTTTTAGCGACTTTTAATTTCTTCCTCATTCTTTGGAAGGCTTCCATTTTACAACAGTCTAATCTCTGAATAACCAAAAATAAATAATAAATTATCATATTAAAAATATTGGAAATTGATGTGTTTATTGGTGATTACTTCAACCGCTACCTGGTGTTGTGTCCATAGTTTTCAACTAAAGGAAACTTATTAGTAGACTGGCTTGTTTTTCCAGGTCCTCCTGCACAGTTGAACAGGAGCAAGTGGATGTGCCTTTCAGAATCTGTTGTTTCCAGTTTAATTCTCGTTCTTGAACTATGGTAGGCCTATTCGACCATTCTGCTAAAAAGAAGAGATCCATAGATCCTTGGTAGCATGTTAACTTGCTGTACTCTTTATTGTAGTACAAATAGGATCAAATCTCATCCCATCCTCTTTTATTATGTTGCAAATGTTTCTGCTTTATTTATTTACTAGATGCTTTGCCCGGGTTTAAAATAAGGTTTTCTGTAGAAGCATACTCTCCCCCATGCACCGAACAAAATTTTATGTAGACATAGCCCTTCCTCTTGTTTTGAAGGTCAATTGTGCAAACTTTCATCAGGATCAGTGCGAAGATATAGATTTACACAGACACATTGAAAACACAGTTTCACTTTTTTGACTTACCCAAAGCACAGGCTCGCCAATAGACACAAAGAAAAAACACAAATAAAAACACACACAAACATTCAAGCTTTTGCAACTGTTGGTCGCTTCTTCAGGAAGGAAGGAGAGGAGGAAGGGAAGGATACGGGTTTTTAGGAAGTGGAAAAGGAGTCATTCCAATCCCAGGAGTGGAAGGACCTACATTAGGGGGGGGGGGGGGGGGGGGAAAGGAAGGTAAACACACACACACACACACACACACACACACACACACACACACACACACAGGCAAACACACCTAAGAAGACATTTGTAGAAAGCAAAAAAAGTTGGACAGAGATACCACTTGAGGCAGAGGATCTGTCCACAGAACTGAGGCAAAGATGATAAAGATGGTGGGAGGGAATTTGAATTTAGCGGAGGTTGAGACCAGGAGGGCAACGGGATGGGAAAATATGTTGAAGAGCAAGTTTCCATCTCCGGAGTTCTGAAAGATTGGTGTTGGTGGGAAGTATCCAGATAACCCGGACGGTGTAACAATGTGCCAAGATGTGCTGGCCAAGCATCAAGGCATATTTAGCCACAGGGTGATCCTCATTACCAACAAACAGTCTGCCTGTGACCGTTCATGTGAATAGACAGTTTGTTGCTGGTCATTCCCCACATAGAACGCTTCAGAGTGCAGGCATGTCAGTTGGTAAATCACGTGGGTGCTATCGCAAGTGGCTCTGTCCTTTATCGTTTACACCTTCCGGGTTACAGAACTGGAGTAAGTGGTGGTGGAAAGGTGCACAGGGCAGGTTTTACAATGGGGGCATGGGTAGGAGCCAGAGGGTAGGGTAGGTGGTTTGGGGATTTCATAGGGATGGACTAGGAAGTTACGGAGGTTAGGTGGGCGGCGGAAAGACACTCTCGGTGGAGTGGGAATTATGTCATGAAGGCTGGATCTCATTTCGGGGCAGGATTTAAGGAAGTCGTATCCTTGCTGGAGAGATACATTCAGAGTCCGCTCCAGTCCCGGAAAGTATCTGGTGACAAGAGGGGCACTTCTGGGGTTCTTCTGTGGAAGGTTCTGAATTTGGGGCGATGAGGAAGTGGCTCTGGCAATTTGCTTCTGTACCAGATCAGGAGGATAGCTGCGGGATGTGAAAGTAGTTATTCGGGACTGGAACAGATTCGTTTGCCACGAAGACCTAAGCTGTAGGGAAGGGAATGTTTGATGTGGAATGGATGTCAGCTGTCATAATGGAGGTACTGTTGTTTATTGGTAGGTTTGATGTGGACGGATGTGTGAAGTTGGCTGGACGTTGAGGAAAGTGGCATGGGATTTGGAATAGGACCAAGTGAATTTGATGGGACCAAAGGAGTTGAGGTTGATGAGGAATGAAGAATGAGTCCAGATCATGTAGATGTCATCAATGAATCTATACCAAACTTTGGGTTCACAGGCTTGGGTATCCAGGAAGGCTTCCTCTAAGCGTCCCATAAGTAAGTTTGTGTATGAGTGGGCCAGCCTGGTTCCCATGGCTGTTGCCTTCAGTTGTTGGTATGTTTGGCCCCTCAAAAGTGAAGACGTTGTGGGTTAGGATGAAGCTGGCTAGGGTATTAAGGAAAGAGGTTTTACGTAGGAAGGTGGGTGGTCGGCATGAAAGGAAATACTTCATTGCAGTGAGACCATAGGCATGTGTGATATTTATGTATAAAGAAGTGGCATCAATATTTACAAGGATGGTTTCTGGAGGTAACAGACTGGGTAAGGATTTCAGGCGACCAAGGAAGTGGTTGGTGTCTTTGATGAAGGATGGGAGACTGCACGTGAGGGGTTAAGGGTTTGGTCTATGTAGGCAGAGATTCGTTCTGTAGGGACTTGGTAACTGGCCACAATGGGGCGGGCGGGATTATTGGGTTTGTGGATCTTGGGAAGTAGGTAGAAGGTGGGGGTGTGGGGTGTCAGTGGGGTCATGAGGTTAAGGTAGTAAGGTGAAAGGTTTTGTAGGGGGCCTAAGGCTTTGAGGAATCCTTGAAGCTCTGCCTGGACATCAGGGATGGGATTGTCTTGACAAACTTTGTAGGTAGAGAGAGAGAGAGAGAGAGAGAGAGAGAGAGAGAGAGAGAGAGAGAGAGAGAGAGAGAGAGAGAGAGTGTGTGTGTGTGTGTGTGTTGATGGAAAACAGGGACCAAACAACGAGGTCCTTTTTTATTTTTTTGTGTGGTTTTAGGGCGCACAACTGCTGTGGTCATTAGCGCCCAACACTGCCCATAGTAAAATAGGACCGGGGTTAGGACTTAAATGGCTTTCGCCATGTTTGCACGATGTATAAAAATTAAAACTCTTAACAGATTGCGGGTCATCAGCTAAAATGTCAGACATTTCAAATGGTAAACACAGATCATGACGGAGACGATTAAAAAACGGACATTGCACTAAAAGATGGTTCACAGTAAAAGGTGCATCACAGTGCTCACATAAGGGAGCAGGATCACCACGTAGTAAATGCTGGTGGCTATAACGGCAGTGGCCAATACGAAGCCGGGCCAGAACAATCTCCTCTCGGCGGGAGGGTCGAGATGACGTTGACCAGAGATCAGGCACAGGTTTAATGGCTCACAATTTGCTCTCTGACAGGGATGACCAATGTAGATACCAACGGGAGATAATACGCTGGGAGACACCAGCGCGAAGGTCATCAGAGCTAGTAGAAAAGGTAGATAGCCGAGGAAGATGAACTGCCTCCTTGGCAGCCGTATCCGCAGACTCATTCCCCAACACTCCCACGTGGCCAGGGACCCACAGAAACGTCACAGTTGTTCCGCTCGTTGAAAGAGAAGTAAGGCAATTACGGATGCTTTGTACCAGGGGATGGGCAGGATACAGCGTGCGAAGGCTCAACAGAGCACTCAGAGTCCGAGCAAATGACAGTCTTATTGAGCAACTTTTGCCAGATGTATTGGGTGGCCTGATATAACGCATACAGCTCAGCTGTAAAAATGGAACTCAACTCAAGAAGACGATATTTAAAAGAGATGTTGCCAAGTACAAAGGCACACCCAACACCCTGGTCTGTCTTTGAGCCATCAGTGTAAATGAACAAATTGTCATCAAATTTGAACCGAAGTGCGAGAAATTCTCTCTGGTAGACGAATCTAGGTGTGGAGTCCTTTGGGAGAGAATGAAGGTCAAAGTTAACACTGACTTCGGGGCTTCGCCACGGTGGAGAGGTGCCCCCTCCAGTCGAGAAGATAGCAGGCATTGTTAAACCGAACTGGCCGAGTAACGAACGCAAGCGTACTCCCGGCGGTAGCAGAGCAGACGGGCGCATGGCGAAGAGTCTGTCAAGTGAGTCGTTAAAGAAAACTGCGTACGTTGGGTGTCCTCGCATGGACGACAAACGGCTAGCGTAACGGCTAAGTAGGAGTTCCCGACGGTAAGAAAGAGGTAGTTCGGCGGCCTCGGCATAGAGGCTCTCAACAGAGCTAGTGTAAAACACACCCGTCGCCAGACGGATACCTTGGTGGTGGTTTGTATTAAGGCGGCGTAGTATGGATGGTCGAGCTGAAGAATAAACAGTGCTACCATAGTCCAGTTTGGACCGAACTATGGTGCGATACAGATGGAGGAGAGTAGACCTATCAGCTCCACATGAGGTGCCACTTAACACCCGCAGCACATTGAGAGAGCGGGTACAGCGAGCTGCCAAACGGGATATGTGGGGAGACCAACTTAACTTCCTGTTGAAAACAAGTCAGAAGAACGTCGTGGTGTCCACAAATGGAAGTACTATAGGGCCCAGACGAAGGGACGGGGGAAGGAACTCCTTCCGCCGCCAGAAGTTCATGCAGACTGTCTTGTCAGCTGAGAATCGAAAGCCAGTGTCCATACTCCACATGTGGAGAGTGTCTAGGTGCCACTCCAGGAGACCCGTTTGCTCAGAGCTACTGTAGATCTCGAAGTCGTCAACAAAGAGGGACGCCGACACTCCCGGTGGAAGATAATCGGCTATAGAATTGATTGCCACTGCAAATAAAATGACGCTCAGGACCTAGCCCTTGGGGACCCCATTCTCCTGAATAAAAGTGCTTGAAAAAACTGGACCAACACACACTGTCTGTTAAAAATTCCCGGATAAAAATTGACAGACAACCCCGAAAACCCCATGTATGCAGAGTGCAGAGGATGCCCATCCTCCAGCAGGTGTCGTATGCCTTTTCCAGATCAAAGAACACGGCTACTGTCTGGCGCTTCCGTAAAAAGTTATTCATTACTGAAGTAGATAAGGCGACAAGATGATCCGCTGCAGAACGGTGCTTGCAAAACCCATATTGGACATTAGAAAGGAGATATCGCGTTTCAAGCCACCATACCAGGCGCCCATGAATCATGCGTTCCATCACCTTGCACACGCTACTGGTGAGGGAAATGGGGCGGTAGCTGGAAGGGAGACATTTGTCCTTCCCAGGCTTTGGTATAGGAATGACTATGGCTTCACGCCAGCATTGCGGAAAGGTGCCTTCTATCCATATGCGGTTGAAACAACGAGGTCATCAGCCCCTTTAATTCTGAATTCTACATGCCACAGAACCCAATGAAAAATGGGGAACTCTAAAAGACCATTCCACTAGGAATTAAAATCATCTCACTGACAAGACTAAAACCAACTTAAGGCAGTGAAAGCTACAGTGTCCGCTCCCATAGCTCCAGAAGCAACAAAAACCTTCTAAATCACAAGTTACTAACGGCACAGTGGTCAACAGATCACAGTTTCAGAGTAGGGAGAAATAAAACAACGTTAAAAAGTAAAAGAGTTGGGGACAGGAGGGGAGGGGGGAGAAGGCTCTAACCCTGCAAACAGCCAAGGGTCACAAACTCACCCCGACCAAGCGAGTCCTAGAGCTGAGAATAAAACCTACTTTCACGGAGGAAGGCAAGGACACGATCAATCATCCATGGGTCATCCGCCAAAACTAGAGGCAACGAAGGCGGTAGGCCATAGTTGCCACGAAGTGTCAAATGGAGAGGAAATTAAACCACAATATGAGACACGGATTGTATGGCTCCACAATCACAATGTGGTGGATTGTCATTGCATAAAACAAATCCATGGGCCAGCCTGCAATGTCCAATACGGAGGCGACAGAAGACAGTCGATTCTCTCAGAGAAGGGTGTAAAGATGAACTTCAAGCTGCAGTCGTATCTTTGACGGTGTGGAGTTTATTGGAAGGGGCAGTAACTTTCCAGCTGCTATCCCATGAGGAGTGAAGCAAAGATCTCATCTGCACCCACAGATCCGCACCCGGAATTAGAAAGGGAGGTGGGTAGCGAGTAATTGCTGATCGAGCCAACCGGTCAGCCTGTTCATTCCCTGTAATACCAACATGGCTTGACACCCAGAGAAAGGTAACGGAGCAGGCAGCACAATGGAGGTCAGCAAGGAGATCAGGGATGGAAATAACCAATGGATGGGAGGGGAAACATCGATCAATGGCCTGAAGACTGCTCATGGAGTCAACAGATTAAACCATGTCCCACGGCAGTCTGTTTAATAAAACAGAGGGCTCTATAAATCGCCATCAGCTCTGCCGTGAACACACTGCATGCCTCTGGCAGGGAATGGCATTCCGCCCCAATGGGAGATGTAAACGCATATCCGGAGTGGCCCACAGTTTTTGAGCCATCAGTGTAGAAAATAGAGGATCCCTGAAACTCTTCTAGTACTGGGCACACCAAATGCCGAAAGACCATGGGGGAAATTAAAGCTTTTGGGCGCTGGAAGAGATCCGCCCGAATTAGTGGTCGCGGTAGCATCCACGGGAGTGTGCGTGCAGTGAAACGGGGGACGCAATCCAGGGAAGGGAAGTGGAAATCTCGACAAAGAGAGACAAGCCGCAGTTCAATGGGCAATCCCACCCGTGGCTGGGTATCAGGGGGTCGAAGTCCTTCATATGCAAAAAGAACCTGGTAAGTGGGATGAGCAGGATAATGCCGGATGGCGATGGCATAAGACGCCAGAAGCTGATGCCGCCTGACCTGAAGAGGGCAGATTCCTGCCTCAACTAGGAAACTCTCGACCGGACTAGTCCGGAACACACCTGTAGCCAAGTGTACACCATAATGGTGTACCGGATCTAATAATTTCAGGGCAGAAGGAGCTGCTGATCCATAAACTTGACACCCATAGTCCAATCGGGACAAGATTAGAGCCCGATAGATACGAAGGATAGTTGATCGGTCTGCACCCCAAGATGAATGAGCAAGGAAACATAGGGCATTAGGCTTCCTCATACAACTGGTGGAACTAGGGGAAAGCAATAGAGTAAACCTATTGTGGGTCCCTGGCCACTCGGGGATCAGTGGCAACGAACATGCCGACAGATTAACCAGGATGGGGGCAGTGACTCCATTTATTGGACAGGAACCTGTCCTGACAATCACCAAGGCAATGATCAAATTGGAGCTACGTAACTGGCTCAGAAGACAGCACATAGAGTATTGGACCAAAGTCTACCAACAAAAACATGGCAAGGTAATGATGCCAAAGCCATGTTTTAAAAGAATCTCTGCAATCCTGGGCCTGAACAGGAGAGAGATTAGATTCATGGTTGGATTGCTGACAGGCCGTGGGAATTTCAAAAAACACCTACATACAATGGGAATAACAGAAGAGGACCCTAAATGTAGGATCTGTGATGACGGTGATGAAACTGCATCACATCTAATCTTCGAATGCATTGCATTGGAGAGTAAAAGGCACAGAACCATTGGGACAACTAGACCCGAAGAAATTGTGTCTAATAAAGAACTGGTAAAGGGACTCCTTGCACTGTTCAAGGGCAGTGGTTGGCTTTACTAGATATACAGGGAGCGATACCGCACAATAAACTTAGTTTCGGTGCGGGCAGTGGAGGGTTAGACCAAGACTGTTTTGGCTTCCCTGGAAAAATCAAATCAAATCAAATCAAATGGGCTCCACCCAACCTCAGCAAAGGCCACTTGGCACAATGGCCATTGCCGGGAGTTCTGATAGCCCCAAGGACAGGCATCAACTCCTTGGCTTGCATGCAGAGGTCGCAGCTCAGACACTATTTGTGTGATCCCTGTGGTGTCAGGGGGCTCAGCCAAAGGGTACATAACAGCCCCCACACACGGACTGGCTACAAGTGCTGGGGACCTAGCGGGGGATGGGGGCTACGGCGAGGAATGGAAGTGGAAAGGAAAGGATGGGACCCGCGCCATAGGGGCTAGGTCAGGAGTTCTTCCCCCATTGGCTCACATGTTATCTGAGGATTTTGCTATGGAAGGTCAAACCCCGAGGGGGACCAAACTGGGCCGAAAACCCACATACGTACCCACAAAAAGAGCTGTGGGCCCCCTGGGGGGTAGGTAGTGTTGTCTGAAAGTTGATGCAGTCCCTCAACCACATACTCCAGCCAATCAAGTACCACAGTTGTGGATCCCTTGTCGGCTGGGAGACTGACGATGGAATGGTCTGCCTTCAGGTCATGGCTAGCTCAGTATTCAGCTGTGGTAATGTTGGGAGAAGGGTTAAGGTTTCTCAGGAAAGACAAGGTTGGAAGTAAGGAATTCCTGAAAGGTTTGAAGAGGGTGATTTTGAGGAAGAGCAGGTGGGTCTCACTGTGACGTAGGCATTACCCCCAAGGGACTCACACTAAAAGTTCCCATCTCCGGCTGTAACCCATCCTTTCATCATGCCTTACACCAATTCCAAACAGAACAATCTACAGCTCTCACCCGCCTAATCCTTAACCTACACATCAACTCCGCCAATGAACACACCTGTCAACTCCTATCCCTAACGAAATCCTCAACCTTTCCACTCCCACATCGACACCCACAGTTCAGAACATCATCTTACAGGCCAACCGCAAATTGGAATAGCATGCCACCCTCCACCTCAAAAAACTATCCGAACTCTTTGTCACCCACCTCCGGAAAGGCAATACACACTCCAACAACCTCTCAAATAAACCTCTTATTGCACAGAAACCCAGTCTCTCCCATCTACTTAATCTCCCACTTCCAGCTCCACTCCCCCCAAAACCTTTAAATCCTACTCCACACAATCCGGAACAACAACATCTCAATTCAGTAGTCAACCTCTCTTCTAAACCACGCTCCCAATCTGAAACCTCCGTCCTATCCAAAGGCTTCACCTTTACTCCAACCCCCAAATTCAACCAAACAGCCCTTGTCAAAGATCTACTTTCCTATACTCTTAGTCTTTGCTGGAGATATCACTTTGCCTCGAAGAAAAATAATCCTACTCCTAATGATCCAGCTTCCCAAGACATCACTCAAATTGAACCTTGCCTGGAACAGTTCCGTCCTCCGTCACGAGACCCACCTGCTCTTCCTCAAAATCACCCTCTTCAAACCTTCCATGAATTCCTTACTTCCAACCTTGCCTCTCAGTCTTTCCTGAGAAAGATTAATTCTACTCCCAACATTACCACAGCTGAATTCCGAGCTATCCGTGATCTGAAGGCTGACCATTCCATCGTCATTCTTCCAGCCGACAAGGGATCCACAACCATGGTACTTGATCGGCGGGAGTATGTGGCTGAGGGACTGTGTCAACTTTCAGACAACACTACCTAAAAATTTTTTCAAGACAATCCCATCCCTGATGTCCAGGCAGAGCTTCAAGGATTCTTCAAAACCTTAGGACCCCTACAAAACCTTTCACCTTACTACCTTAACCTCATGACCCCACTGACACCCCACACCCCCACCTTCTACCTACTTCCCAAGATCCACAAACCCAATAATCCCGCCCGCCCCATTGTGGCCAGTTACCAAGTCCCTACAGAACGAATCTCTGCCTACATAGACCAAACCCTTAACCCCTCACGTGCAGTCTCCCATCCTTCATCAAAGACACCAACCACTTCCTTGGTCGCCTGAAATCCTTACCCAGTCTGTTACCAGCAGAAACCATCCTTGTAACCATTGATGCCACTTCTTTATACATAAATATCACACATGCCTATGGTCTCACTGCAATGAAGTATTTCCTTTCACGCCGACCACCCACTTCCCTACGTAAAACCTCTTTCCTTAATACCCTAGCCAGCTTCATCCTAACCCACAACTTCTTCAATTTTGAGGGGCCAAACATACCAACAACTGAAGGCAACAGCCATGGGAACCAGGCTGGCCCACTCATACACAAACTTACTTATGGGACGCTTAGAGGAAGCCTTCCTGGATACCCAAGCCTGTGAACCCAAAGTTTGGTATAGATTCATTGATGACATCTTCATGATCTGGACTCTCAGTGAAGGATAACTCCAGAATTTCCTCTTCAACCTCAACTCCTTTGGTCCCATCAAATTCACCTGGTCCTATTCCAAATCCCATGCCACTTTCCTCGATGTCGACCTCCATCTGTCCAACGGCCAACTTCACACATTCGTCCACATCAAACCTACCAATAAACAACAGTACCTCCATTATGACAGCTGACATCCATCCCACATCAAACATTCCCTTCCCTACAGCTTAGGTCCTCATGGCAAACGAATCTGCTCCAGTCCCGAATCCCTGAACCAGTACACCAGTAACCTAATAAACTACTTTCACATCCCGCAGCTATCCTCCTGATCTGGTACAGAAGCAAATTGCCAGAGCCACTTCCTCATCCCCCCAAATTCAGAACCTTCCACAGAAGAACCCCAGAAGTGCCCCTCTTGTCACCAGATACTTTCCGGGACTGGAGCGGACTCTGAATGTAGCTCTCCAGCAAGGATACGACTTCCTTAAATCCTGCCTCGAAATGAGATCCAGCCTTCATGACATAATTCCCACTCCACCGAGAGTGTCTTTCCGCTGCCCACCTAACGTCCGTAACCTCCTAGTCCATCCCTATGAAATCCCCAAACCACCTTCCCTACCCTCTGGCACCTACCCATGTAACCGTCCCCTTTGTAAAACCTGCCCTATGCATCCTTCCACCACCACTGACTCCAGTCCTGTAACCCGGAAGGTGTAAACGATCAAGGGCAGAGCCACTTGCGATAGCACCCACATGATTTACCAACTGACATGCCTGCACTCTGAAGCGTTCTATGTGGGGAATGACCAGCAACAAACTGTCTATTCACATGATTGGTCACAGGAAGACAGTGTTTGTTGGTAATGAGAATCACCCTGTGGCTAAATATGCCTTGATGCTTGGCCAGCACATCTTGGCACATTGTTACACCGTCCGGGTTATCTGGATACTTCCAACCAACACCAATCTTTCAGAACTCCGGAGATGGGAACTTGCCCTTCAACATATTCTCTCTTCCCGTTGCCTTCCTCGTCTCAACCTCCGCTACATTAATATTGCCGCCCACCATCTTTAACATCTTTTCCTCGGTTCTATGGACAGAGCCGCTGGCCCAAGTGGTATCTATGTCCAACTTCTTTGCTTTCTACGAATGTCTTAGGTGTGTGTGCCTGTGGATGTGTGTGTATTTGTTTACTTTCCTTTTTCCCCCCTAAGGTAAGTCCTACTCCTGGGATTGGAATGACTCCTTTTCCACTTCCTTAAAACCCGTATCCTTCCCTTCCTCCTCTCCTTCCTTCCTTCCTGAAGAAGCGACCAACGGTTGGGAAAGCTTGAATGTTTGTGTGTTTTTATTGGTGTTTTTCTTTGTGTCTATCGGCGAGCGTGCGCTTTGGGTAAGTCAAACAATATTAATTTTTATAGAGATTTATTTATTCTTATTTTCTTTTTTACCTTTTTAAATAATTCTCCCATTTAGTAATTATGCTTTGTGAATTTGATATCTAAAAGTCATGCTTGGCTGGTGATATTCATCTGTATAATTATTTCTTAACTGAATGCCGATTGGTTGCAAATTGGTTTAGCTGATAACTTTATAACTGGTTTCGGGCATTGCCCATTATCAGATACACTTCAGTATACAAAGAAGAAAAGTTCTTCACTTTTCTTCTTTGTATGCCGAAGTGTATCTGATAATGGGCAACGGCCGAAACCAGTTATAAAGTTATCAATTAAACCAATTTGCAACCAATCACTACTGAATGGGAGTGAAGGGTGGACAATAAGAAGTCCAGACGAAAAGATAGAAACTTTTGAAAAAGGGTGCTACAGACGAATGATGATGATTACATGGGTAGATCACGTAACTAATAAGGGGGTAGTGAAAAGAATTATGGAGAAAAGATATCTGTTGTATGTTGACTAAGAGAAGGTATCGATTGGTAAGCCACATTCTTAGACATCATAGATCTGTCAATTTAGTATTGGTGGGAAGTGTGTGAGGGTAAAAATTACAGAGGGAGACCGAAAAACAGTAAGCAGATTGAAATGGATGTGTGTTGCCGTTCTTATGATGAGATGAAGTAGCTTGCACAGCACCGCATAGGGTTGAGAGCTGAATCAAACCACTCTCCAGACTGAGAACAACAACAACATAGCAGCAAATATATATGTATTTTGACAATAATACTGTTGACTCAATAACCATGCAGGCTTTTACAGTAAAAAGGTACAAGGTAAGTAAAAAAGGAGTACAGGGAATTAAAGTGGGACCCACCGTAACATGAACACAGTTTGAAGCCCCCAGGAAATGGTATGCAAATTTGGCATTGCCGACTGAAAAGTCTTTGTAACTTCTTGGGAGACAAGACATTAATTAATTAGGAATGTAAAAGAATAAATGGCTAGGAGAGTGAAAGCCAGTCAAAACTGCCATACGAGGAAACTATGCATCCCCTGGGATAGAACCTGCAGGCAGGTGCCCCACCAATGTCTCAGGCAATCACTGAGGCCAAAATTCCTGCCTAACACAGACAAGTAGAAGCCACCTTCATGACTAAAATGTAAAACCACAAACCACTTTGGCATTTAGTACAATGCAATTAGACCCGAACCTCAACAACCACAGTAAGTGTTTCCCCTCAAGCTCCAAACTGTTCTATATAGTGCACATACTATTTGGTAAAAAATGTTCAAATGTTTGTTAAGCTTATGGGACTTAACTACGGGGTCATCAGTCCCTAAACTTACAAACTACTTAGGAACTACTTACGAACTAGGACGTCACAAATATCCATGCCCGAGGGGGGATTCGAACCCCTGACTGCTGACCGTAGTGGCCATGCAGACCGTGACTGAAGCACCTCAGTCCCCTCGGCCACCGTGGCCGGCCTTTTGGTAAAAGGTTATGCAATTTTAAGCATTGGGTCTTGGAGAAGTGGTGCAATAGAATTTGGTAAATTAGTAGTTAAAAACTGTGTGTTTTAGTGTGAAAAGTGCCATATACAAAAATAATCTACATTAAATTGCAAACAAAAACGGTCCAGTGCATAATCTTACTAAAGTGAACAGTTCCTGAGTTATGGAGGCTGTAAAAGTAGAAATTATTTATTTATTTATTTAAGATTTTTTTTTGCTTAGAATATGATATCACTAAAGAAACAATTTTTTGGCCCACTTTAGGTTACAGTAGTAACACTAAAAGTGGGCCTTTGTGATTGTCTATTGACAGCTCGAAATTTAAATGAAAATATCGGCTTATCCATTCATCTGACACGAAAACTGAATAACCGAATTTGTAGAGGAGAAAATTCTCTACAACTTTGCTTCCTTATGTTTTTTCTGTATGTCATATCGTTTGAGAGATATTTGCAAACATAACGGAGTTTTGACACCCTCCATCGAATTAAAGAAAACCAGCCGTTCGCAGATGTCACTTGACATTCCTCGCCCAGAACACTCTGTGGCATATGCCATCTTGCATATTTGATGATTTTCTTATTGTAACTTACACGTTTTCATTTCAAAGTAATGGCGCACTGAAAAATTAACAAAAACAGGTCGTTCTTCGTAATATAAATGATAATCTAGTGTCTACAAATGCCATATTAGCATCAGTTAACAACGACCATCAATAGTAAGAGATTAAAGAACATGTTTCCTAACTGTCAGCTGTAGCGTAGTGGGCAATGCATTTAACTGTGACGCTGAAGGTCAGTGGTTCGAAACCCGTCGCTACCTAATTTTTTTTTTTTTTTTTTTTTTCCTAAAAGGGTTTCAGACACTCTTATTAAGTAATCTTTTATTATTTCGATTATTATTTTGGTCCAAAATGTTTGCAAAATCTTATAAAACTACAAATCTAAAGTGGGCCGTAAAACACGTCAGTGCGATTATTTTTATAGAGGATTGTGTTTTGTAAAAGCAAATTGCAATTTTAGTAGCCGATGGTTTGTTAGTGATAAGAACTTCAAAAGGAGGCACTACTATTTGAGGAAAAGAGGCTTCCACTGGCCTAGGCAGTATAAACCTGTGTTACAGAGAAATCCACTCAACTTTCTCTTTCAAATTATAAAAATTACTGTATAATAATTGTGATATATCATTTTAATCATAGTATTTTTGAACTATAGCTTTTTGAAGCTTTTCTATAGGAAGCATGCATATTTGAGTGTATATTGCACCCACATTTACTAAAAAAATTTTAATTCATAAACTGAGTTCAATAGTAAAACTGAATAAAAATGTAGAATGTAAATGTGACTTTCAAGTATTCAACAGTACTTAGTTTCCCCTTCAAACCAAGCACCCTCCTCTTCTAGATCTTTGTCTATGATGTTTGTGTCCCTATTATCAATCCTAGGCCCAAGAAATTACTGCATATGCTTAAGCAGTTTACACTACTACTTCTGCACCAGCAGTTACAGATGCATTTACCTTTCCGAGTGCACAATATGAGGGAAAATAATTCCTTTGGAGATGCCAGATGTACTATTTCAATAGGTCTCAAGCTTCATATCAGCACACTCTCCACTGCAGAATGAAAGTTTCATCCTGGAACCATCCCTTAGGCTGTGGCTAAGCCAAGTCTCCACCATATCCTTTCTTCCAGGAGTGCTAGTCCTTTAAGTTTAACAGGAGAACTTCTATAAGTTTGGAAAATAGGAGGTGAGGTACTGGCGGAAGTAAAGTTATGAGGACGGACCGTGAGTCGTGTTGGGATAACTCAGTGGTAGAGCGCTTACTCGTGAAAGGCAAAGGTCCCAGGTCCCTGTTCTGGCACACAATTTTAATCTTCCAGGCCTCAGGTATTTGCCACTTTTCTTCCACCCCCACTCGAGCAGATTCTTCTTCTCATTCAGTCACTGCTGCACCTGGAGGTAGGTTCTAAATGAATGCTTCCTGGAAGCTGCTGAAGTTTGGGGAAGTGCAGCCAACTTTAACAATGAATGTATAGATTGTTTTCCAATAGCCTGCAAGCAACACTAGTAGTGAAAATAATCTCGATCTTCAGTGTTCTTTGCGCCAAGAATTACAAGACGGAAATGCTTTCCAGTGTCAGCCACTGCACTGAGGTTAGGTTTGTTGGTTGTTGAAGACTAGAAGTTTCATACAAAGAGCATTGGCGGCTTGCACTTACCAATATGGTGTATTTTTCCTTGTTTTAGATAGCTGATACACTCACATGCTGTGAAGGCACATATTACTGAGACTATACCTTTGATATCCTGAATGCCTCACTCAATGTTAGAAATGGCATACACGTTTTCCTGCTGAATGTTTTTCTTTGGTACCTCCAGTTTCATTTTGCCCTCTAATGGTGCATAGACATTGCATCACCAATTACACAAGCTTCAACTCCTTTCTTAGCTTAATCAACCTCTGTTAAAACTATTAGTCAGCATCAAGTGATGCTTGATGAACTGTGTAACCACCTCTTTGCAAGTGCATTGTAAAGAGAGAAATACAGTCAGTTTTATTCTTAGTGTTTGCTACAAATTCATTTTGATATTTACATTGATTGTGTCCTCTACTTTCACTTCACTGTTAAGTGGTATAACGTTATCTGTTTAAGTGTCGTTCATCATTTGTGTTTCCTTGCTTGTATCCATCAAAAACCACAGTTACTGGCCCAAATTGAGTAATTATGTAATCTGTGTATACCTTGCAAATTTTTCTGAATGTAGCTGGGCGACACCAGAAAACACAATGTAAGTGGTGACCTCCATCAATGATGGACACTTTCTCTGAATCTTTGCTGATTTGATTGAGGATTTATTTGTATCTAGAACCAAAACAGTGACCACTGAAGATTTGCTTCCATTCCTCATCAAGCCAGATTAATCAAAGAAGGGTGGAAGATGAACACATGATTCAAACTGAAATATTTCTAGAAGCGACTCTTCACTTCTTACTGTGCACACCATCCGATGTAAGAGATAGTAAGAGTTCACACTTACAGTATCGTTAAATGTCATCGACTTCATTATAAAGGCTAGAGACTTAAAAGGTAATTTTATTTTCACATATACCTCATTGAATGTTGTATCCTCAATCTCTTTCAAACCTACTGTTCCAACTTCACACACAAATGTTTTCATCTGCTGCAGCCCCTGTTCATAATAAATAGTGTCTATGTGTTTTAGAACATGGATTGTGTTCCTCAAGCTAACAAATGAAAATTTTCTAGTCCTTTTCATTTCTTTCCTACCTTACCGCTCTGAGTTCCATGAGCTGCACCTGAAAATTCTTCCCATTGCTACACCAGAGAACAAATTGTATTCAATCATCATGTTACTCCAGATCAGTACCCCCGGTGGTGAAATAACTACAATTCACAATCAAATCATTTCTGGACTCAATGGGCTGAGAAGTTCCAGTGAGTCTTGTAGGAAAACATATGCAGATTTAGTGTAGTTTAAGTGACCAGACATATGGGAAATGGAGGTCATTTGATGAAAAAAGTGAAAGTGAAAGCCCCAATCCTCTCAGCTGTAATAAACATTCCAACATTTCCAATGAAGCGAGCCCACAGTAGATGTGTGTGTCCTGATTATTTTGAAAGCTCAAGTTGATTTTCGAAAATTTCTTCAAAGCTCAAGCTGATTGCACAATCTCTTCAGAAGATGCATTACTGCTTGTACTAAACCAGTTCTCATTCGCAGTATTTCCACACTTCTAAAACTCTGTAGTGGCTCTTAGCCACTTTTGACCTACAACACGATTGTACAATATTACTTTATTATAAAGTTATTTAGTCATTTCTGTGTAATTTTATTATTATTATTATTACTTTATCTTAAAAAATCTACTTTTATACCATCTGTAACACTAACTGTTCACTTTAGCAAAATTATGCACCGGACCATTTTTGTTCAATATTTAGTGTAGACTATTTTTGTATATGAAATTTTTTGCATTAAGCCACAATTTCTAAATATTTTAAGAAAACTGATAAAAATTACTAATTTAGCCAATTGCCTCTCCCTTCCAGATCTGAAACTTAAAATGGTGCAACTTTTTACTAGATAACATGTGGACTGTTAAGAACAATTTGGAGCTGGAGGGAAACTTTTGCTTAGAATGCTGAGGTAGGCCACTTTTTGGACTAACTGCACCTCAGCAGTGAAGTGGAGCCTCACCCCGGAGAACATAGCCATGGGTCAGCAAGTGCATTCTACATCTACATCTACATCGATACTCTGCAAATCACATTTAAGTGCCTGGCAGAGGGTTCATTAACCACCTTCATAACTTTTCTCTACCGTTCCATTCTCTAATAGCGCGCGGGAAGAAAGAACACCTAAATCGTTCCGTTTTCGATCTGATTTCTCTTATTTTATTGGGATGGTCATGTCTCCCTAAGTAGGTGGGTGCTAGCAAAATATTTTCACATTCAGAACTAAAAGTCGGTGATTGAAACTTCGCAAACAGATCACGCCGCAATGAATAACGTCTTTCTTTTAATGATTTCCACCCCAATTCGTGCAACATTTCCGTGATGCTTTCCCCCCCGTAACGTGATAAAACAATGCAGCTGACAAGATGACCATGGTTTCCCTGCAAGAAGAACAACAAAGAAAGACTGCCATGTTGCAATGGATTCCTTTATTGTCTTCAGTTTGTTTGGGGAGACAAGAGCAGTGTATTTTGAATTCCAGACCTACAACAACTGATGGTACGTAAATGAATGGACATTCAATTCTTGCCGCCACACCCTCCCCCACCATTTTCAAAACTGGTATCGTAGTAAACAACCTGGCCAACAAGTCAGCACATTCATTCCCTGAAATCCCAACATAACAAACAACCCAAACAAAAACTACCAACTTACTAGCTTGATAGAGTTCAGAAAGAAATGGATGGATAGACATACCTAATGGTTACAACGAAAGCACTGATCTACAGCCTTAAAGTTGCTCAGCAGGTTACTACAGATAATTATTATGCAAATCCAGTTAATTTGTCGACCCCTGAGTCATCAGTCTATCCCACTTTTGAACCCATTAAAGCATTGAGAAAACTCAGGAACAGGTGGTGAAAACCAGTGGGGTAACATAAATCTTTCATATCAAAGGATAGGTCGAGATGTATCTGGTTAGGGCACAAGCCATGGGGACCATATGGAATTTCTCCTTGTCAAGAGGTGCAATAAGAGTTCAAAACATAGACCTATATGAAGACAGCAATTTTGAGCCCAGTTCCAGGTCTCTCCTGTGGGAGGTGGAGCTCCCTACTGAGAAAAGCAACACTGTAGTTTGGATCCTTAGGAAAGTTACCAATACTTAGTTCAGCAGTAGTTGGCACCCGATTCCAAATGGAAGGGCCCAGCCTCCTCAAGCAGGCTATTTAAAGAACCAGTTCAGAAGAATCCTGTCTCGAGTCAGACCCAACAATGCTGTATCAGTTCCCAGAATCAAGACAAAATTTTAGAGCAGGCTGCCCCCTAGCTGATATTACTGGTTAGTGAAGTGAATTAAGATGTAGCCGGTACTTTCGCTTAAGTTGGTGGAGATTGGGTATATACAGCAGCCGAGAGTCAAAAAATCAGCCCCAAAATGCAATATGCCTCTACCATATTGGTTAGTTAGTAATCAAGTTTGTGGGAGAACTGTAAAACAGCAATTCTGATGCAATTCTTGGTAACTGAGAACCAAAAGCTACACCTGAGGGCCCATGGCCACGCCTTTATTGTGCCCTGCTGTTGGCTTTCAGCATCACCCACACTTTGGAAGCTGTAGTAAAAGTAGAGACAGTTGGCACGGAAGACTTAAGGTATGGGAGACCTCACAACTGCTGCTAAGCCATCGATAGCCACCACAAATAGGGGATAAATTCAATACAGAATCCTGCACATATGTAAAGCATGTACTTGTACCCAGAAAGTATGGTGAGATACTAAATTCCTGAAAATTGAGAACTGTCTGGATGGCAGACTCCGAGCAAACCAAATTATCAATCGTGAAACAGCTTTGGTGAAAACTGCTCTAGACAGAAACATTAAGCCCTAAGACTCGAGGCTCAAACACAGTTGCCTGGTCAACATACATTTCATAAACTTGCGGGAACACTGGTGAGGCTAACAGGGCAATAGCTGTTCATTTCTATGAGGGTGCTCACCCACTTTCAGTTCAAATGTTTGTTAAGCTTATGGAACTTAACTGTGGGGACATCAGCCCCTAAAATTACAAACTACTAATTAACTAATACTAAAGACAACACAAACATCCATGCCCGAAGGACGATTTGAACCCCCCAACAGGAAACTGCCTCGCACATCAGAGCATAGGGCCTCAATACACACTGCCACTATGCTGTGGCCCCACTTTCAGTACCAGGATGATTAGGCTTTCTCATTATTGATATGGTTGAAGTTGACAAGGCTGTCATGTTGGAAATCCACTGATAGATGTTTGAGTATTTGATTGTAGATGTGATTGGGCCACAGGTCTGTATAAGTGAAATGGGTCAGGGCACATAGGAATTCCCACTCACTGAATGTAGCATAATATGGCTCATAAGTGTATTCACTCCAATGACTGTTTTAAAACATGAAAGGCAGGTGATAATTGTCAAATACAAAGGCTTGAGCATAATGTGTAGCAAAATGTTCACAGAATGCATCTGGGTCAATGTAAACAGTACCAGTCAAGGAAATACCAGGTACTTCTGCAAGGGACTGGTACACATAGAGGTGTCTGATCTTTTCCCAAAGCTGCAATGGAAAGGTACAGTCCAATGGTAGAAGTTTGCAGTTCCCAGCACCTTTGCTTTTGTAAAGTTCCCTTGTACAGAGCTGTTTAAATCCAATGAAATTCTCTGTTGATTGGTGCCGTGTATGACACTGGGGAGCCTGTCTATGATCGCTAATGGTCTCAGCAATCTGATTTCCACTGAAGTACTGACTTCTAAGAAAGGAATTTCGAAGACGGGATCCTGAGGTAGGGGGATTGCCGAGTATGCTGCCCAAAGGAACACACACACACACACACACACACACACACACACACACACACACACACACACACACACACACACACACATTCTGAGGTAAAGACAACAGCGGTGGTGAAACCATCTCAGTCTGCATCGTTTAAGGTGCATCTAGATGGGATTTTGCGGAAACACTGCTGAAGCAGGGCCAGAAAAAATTGGTGGACTCTCCAGTGGATGACTGGGAGAAGATTGCAGCTGCAAAGTGAAAGACCAATGGCCGAGTAAGTACCATATGCCAAACTGAATTGTATGGAAGCACCAGAATCTAGGAATCAATTAAGACAACATTCTGGGACCACCACCACCACGACAAGGGAGATTCCAGATGGTAAAATCTTGTGATGCCCTTACCAATTCAATCATCATCTCCAAAGTTGTATCAACAGGCAAAAGTTCAATGCATACTGAGTCCAGAACATAAGTACAAACTCCACCTGACACCCCATAATAAACAGTTACAATTCCATTGGAAGATCAGACTGCCTGGATACTGTGAAGATAAAAATCTTCAGTATATACCAGAGTCATCGCCCACTGCAGGTTCACAGGTTACGACATCTACAGACATAGGTTCTGCAGAACATTGAGTTGGGGGATGATCTGTAGTCACAGGGGCCATCGGGATACCCACCTTGGGCACATAAATAGAACATTCTAGTCCAATGGCATTTAAGCCATCACAAGATTCATTGTTTTTGGTTCTCTATAGACTTCTTATTTCCTTTTTCCCCTTAGATCTGCATCTGAAATCCACCCAAAGGGGGATGGCAGAGGGTACTCTTTACCAATACTAGTTACTTGCTTTCCTGTTCCACTCCCATACAGAACGAGGGAAAAACAAATGCTTATATGCATCCGTATGAGCCCTAATCCCTCTGAACTTACCTTTGTGGTCTTCACGTGGAATGTAGGTTGGCGGTACTAGAGCGAGTGCCATGTAACTTGGCGGGTGGACTGGCTCTGCTGTGCAGGTAGTTGCGTAGTGGTGGAGGGACCAGCTGTTGCAGCATAGCCGGACTGTGCATTAGCTGTGCTCCATTCCAGTCCGCAGTCAGCTGCTGACTGCCGCTTAGCTTTAAAGTTAAGGCCGCATACAAGCGCAAGGAAATGTCAAGCTGCGAGTCTTGAACACACACGGCTGTATAAAAAAGTGTAATGCAGAAAAACAACGCTCGTTTGATTGTTGGGAAAACTGTGGTGCATTTACGAGTATTTATGAGTCTCTTTCTCTTGTACCTATCATGTTTACATGGCAGGGCATAATTTTCTGAGGGGCACAGAAATTCATTTCGTAGCTCAGTCGATTAACACGAAATATTTGTAAATTATATACACAGTTCTTCTAGGGAGCTCACTCTATCCATTATTACTGAAGAACCACATTAGACGTTCATAACAGATTACGAATTCAAAGTAAATTTGTGAAGATAAAAAAGTGATAAATTAGAAATTTACAAATTTTAGATATTTCTCTTAATTGTATCTTGAAATCTGGATTTTTCGTAGCAGATATTAAAATACCTTATCAATGACTTAAGTGACGTATCATATGGAATGACAGAATAATTGTATATGTTTGGCATTGTACAAGACAAGGAGACTGACTAAAAACATACAAGCGAGACATGTTCAGTCTTCGTACTGATGCCCATTAAGCAAGTGCTTACTGATCAAAGCAACGTGTTTCACATTTCCTGATTTATTTTTTGTAAAATTGATTATGTACAGATAAATGAAAAATACTGAAATACATGCAATAAAGATCAGATGATGGCAACCAAGAACTGTCGAAATCAGCCATGAATAAAAGCTTTTGTAAAACATTTTTGTCTAGCAATTTTCGTACAATTTTTTCAAAAGTGAAAATTGATGTCCCACTAGCATAAATAAAACAAAGATATTTTACAGCGGAAAGTTCAGGTTGTAATAACAATAAAATAATGAGGATTGCTTGCTACTCACCGCAAAGACGATCGTCGAGGCACAGTCAGGAAATGGCTAAGTGTCAACATTAATAGAGTTCATAACAAAATTGTCAAAGCTGTTGGAGCCAGAAGACAACATAGTTTACAACGAAACAGCATAAGTAAGAACAAAAACGTTTAACAATTCCGTTACCAGGGAAGCACACATGGTATAAAGTTGCACAACACACACTTAACTGCCACAAAATAATTTTTAACGTGTTAATAAGTAATAGTGGCACAGTTAGCCCAAAACATCATCTTCAGTCTCGCTGTCTTCCTCAGACGAATCAGATTTGTTAAGATTAATTATAAAAGGCTCCATCACTGAATATCTGTTTATTTCCTTTTTAAAATCTTCTTCCTGCAGTGTTTCTGAATGTCTGACACAGTCTGCCCTTGAAGAGATAGAGATGTTGTTCGCTGCTTCATGCGTAAGTCTTTCGACGTCAGCAATCCCGAAGGTGCTATTTCTTTCTGCAATATGGGCCTTAACTTGTGCCCACACCAGCTCAATAGGGTTGTAATGGCAGTGATAAGGCGGTAACCTAACTACCCGGTGACCATGCTGTCTTGAAAGTTCATCTATCGCGTAGGTGCAGTATTTGGGCTTATATGCATTTACAAGCATGAGCAATTTTGCCCTGGTTTGTGATGCACTGTGAGGAATTCCATTAGATGACAGCCATGAAATAATTTTGTCCTTTCTGGTATTTGAAGTAGGAGCTCTGTTCACTGGCACAGAGTGCACACTTGCATTGTCCATAAAGATAACAGAATTCTCCGCCAGGTATGGAAGCAATTGACTTTTAAACCACTGACTGAAAATTGCATAAGTCATTTCATAATGGTAGTCATCTGAATGCTTCGTCTTTGATGACTTTAATATTAATTTACTTTCAGGTATGAATCCTGTTTCTGCAGAACCAGCATGAAGCACAATGAGTCATCTCCCTTTGCCCACAGGAACCTTCAAGCCTCCATCGTCCTCACTTATATTCCAGCACATTGGTCTTGAATGGTTCTAGGTCACGTATGTTTCATCAAGATAATAAATATGTGATTTTCCTTCTTGCCGAATCTCGTGCATCGTTCTCAGGAACACAGTTCTTGCTGCTACAATGTCACTTCTCTCCAAGAGCAGTTTTCTTCAGTCTTTTTTTTTTATTATTTGAATCCCATTTCTCTTAAAATTCTGAGCATGGTAGATTTGTTGCCGTTGAAATTGTCGGCTTCTTTCTTATATGAACAAAGTTTATCTGCCGTAGGATATTCACCTTTACTATACATGTTAAATATTTTTCGCCGTAATATATTCTTGCTGAAATCGTCGAGCTCACTTGCACATTTCTTTCGATTTCGGCACTTCCCAGGCGACCTAAAAATAGGTGATCTATTGTCTTCAACAGATGCCTTGGCTTCACTTGCGATTCGTTGAGCAGTTCTCAACCCGATACCGCACGCTGCAGCTGTTCGTTCCTGGCAGTTGGCAACACCGGGAGAGGCTTTGTGATCAGCCGCTTCTGACTCCCGTCTAAAGAACTGATACACGAAACACTATTTCTCTTGCCTGTTTGTGTAATACATTGAGATTTACTGTTACCACTCATAGTCAACTGAATGCACCGAAATAACTTGCAAAAACAACAACACAGAATGCCAAAACCAGTTGTCGCTCCACACAGTACGACACGAACTCTAGTGCATGCAACGGCTGACTGGCGGTTATTGGCCAGCAGGTCACGTGACTTAATGTACCTGTGCTTCTGCTCATCCAGACCTCACCCGCCAAGTTACGTGGCGCGCGCTTTAGAAACTTTCTCCAGTCCGCCTTAAATTCTGGCACTCTAAATTTCTTCAACAGTGTTTACAACAGTGTCACCTTCCATACAGCAACTCTCATTTTAGTACCCAAAGCATTTCAGCAACACCTGCACATTGATAGAATCTACCACTTACAAACCTTAACTGCCTCTATGTCCTCCTTTAAACTGATCTGGTGGGGATCCCAAACACTTGAGCAATACTCAAGACGGGGTTATACAAGTGTTTCATACACTGTCTCCTTTACAGACAAATCACACCTTCCCAAAATTCTCCCAATAAACCAAAGTCAACCATTTGCCTTCCCCACAACTGCCTTTATAAGCATGTTGTTGTTGTTGTTGTTGTTGTTGTTGTTGTTTTTAAAGGGGACTAAACAGCTGGGTTATCAGTCCCCTGTTCCCAGCAAAGAGATCACATCATGTGATTTGCAGTTGAAGACTAAACACTCCAAAGCCGATACACAAGAAGTACAGGAAGGTGGTGTATGCTTAAAATGACATAATAAAAGGAGAAGGGAAATGACTATAGCATGGACCAAATAGTAAAGCTGCCAGTTGGAAATAGGACTGGCAAGACAAAAGGAACAGAAGATTAAAACTGTTCAAGTGGTGGGCGCCCGAGAGATCAGGCTTAGGTATCCACCATTAAATCATACAATAAAACCCAGTTGCACGAATAAAACCTAAAACACTGTCAACCATAAGGGTGTCGTCAGCTAAAAGCAAAGGGAGCACAGAAGGCAGGTTAAAGGACTGCCACAAAGCAGCTAAAAGTGGACAGTCCCCCAAGATGTGGAACACAGTCAACAGGGCACCACAATGGCAGTTTGGCGGGTCCTCTCGACGTAAGAGGTGACCGTGCGTGAGCCATGTATGGCCTATATGCAGGTGACAGGATGACTGAGTCCGTTCGAGAAGGCCTAAGAAGTCTTCCAAACTGCTTTCGAAGACTTGATCGCATGGAGCTTGTTGGGCGTGCTCAATGTCAACCATTCTGAGTTCCAGGCCATGGATATCTTGCGGTGCAGACACCAGTGGATGTCCCTTTCTGGGGCACCAATATCCAGACGCTGGGAGGCGATGGCCTGCTTGGCCAGCTGATCAGCTCATTCATTCCCTGGAACGCCTATGTGGCCCAGGGTCCAGATGAAAGCCACAGAACGGCCAGACACACCAAGACTGGACACATTTTCTTGGATGGATCGCACCAGATGGTGGTTGGGAAAACATTGGTCAAGAGCTTGCAAGCCACTCAGGGAGTCACAGCAGATGAAAAAAATGTGCAAATGTTTGTACAACTTATGGGACTTAACTATGGGGTCATCAGTCCCTAAGCTTACAAACTACTTATGAACTAGCTAAGACTAAAGACGGCACAAATATCCATGCCCGAGGGGGGATTCGAACCCCGACCGTAGTGGCCGTGCTGACCGTGACTGAAGCGCCTCAGTCACCTCGGCCACCACGGCCGGCACACAGCAGATGACATATGACTTCCTGGGGCATGTACGGAGGTGATACAGAGCACGAATTATAGCGATCAGTTCCGCAGTAAAGACGGTACAGCCAGGAAGCAGGGAGCATTGTTCAATGTGGTCCCATGAACATAGGCGTAAACCACTCTGCCTTCTAACTGGGAGCCATCAGTGTATATGACTTCTGCATCACTGAACGTACCAAGGATGTCCAGAAACTGTTGATTAAGTGTACTTTGTGAAACCTATGCCTTTGGATTGCAGGACAATTGCAGGTGGAGCTGTAGGCGAGGGATGGACCAAGGAGGGATATGACATTGTCAGGAGAATTCGGGAGCTAGAGGTAGGGATTCGAGTGAGGAAAGGAGAGTACGTACCCGAACTGTGATTGGAAGACCTGATCGGGGTCGACGTTCTGGAAACGGTGTTTGGAAACGAAAGCCTGTGATTAGGATGATGAGGCATAGCGTGAACATGGGCGGCATACGAAGCCAACAACTGTTGCCGGCGAAACCTAGGGGGACGATGCCAGCTTCAGCAAGGAGGCTTGGCACAGGGGTGGTGCGGAAAGCCCCGTTGCAAGATGAACACCACTGTGAAGAATGGGATCCAAGGTCCAGAGTGCTGAAGGTGGCTCCCATAATCCAGGCATGACAATATTAGGGCCTTAAAGAGGTGCATGACAGTTTGACGGCCATGCTCCCGAGGCAGTGTGGCCAAGACAGCGCAGTATATTTAGATGTCGCCAGCATTTTTGCTTCAACTGACGGAGGTGTGGCCCCCAAGTCAGTCGGTTGTCGAACAGCATGCCGAGAAACCGATGTGTTTCTGCGACATAATGCTGTTTGTCAGCAATGTAGAATTCTGGGTCAGGATGAACGACCCGATGACGACAAAAGTGCATCACTCGGGTTTTGGATGCTGAGAATGTGGCGCTGAGGCCCATGATTGTGCCTTTTGAATGGCTCCTTGCAGGCGCCTTTCAATGACACCAATGTTAGCAGAAGTGTAATTTAGACAGAAGTCATCGGCAAACAAGGACGAACAGACCTATGATCCTATAGCCGCCGTAAGGCTGTTTATGGCAACCAAAAATAGAGGTACACTGAGAACGGAGCCCTGGGGGACACTGTTCTCTTGGATGTGACAATTACTGAGAGAGGTACCGACCCTAACTTGAAAAGTACGGAGTGAGAGGAAGTTCTTTATGAACGTCAGTAGGGGACCACGTAAGCCCCAGTCATACAGCATAGCCAGTATATGGTGGTGCCAGGTGGTGTCGTACGCCTCGCGAAGATCGAAGAGGACCGCTACCATGTGCTCATGCCTGGTGAAAGCAGTGAGGATGGCCAACTCCAACGACACGAGATTACCTATTGCAGAGCGGCCATAGCAGAAGCCCCCTTGTTGGGGGGCGAGGAGCCCCGATCTTCAAGAATCCACATGAGCCACTGGCTCACCATACGTTCGAAGATCTTGCACGGAACATTCCTGAGGCTTATTGGGCGGTAGCGCTCTGCCACCTGTGGATCAGCACCTGGTTTCATCACCGGGATAATGATGCTATCCCGCCATTAGGATGGGAAAGCACCTTTCACCCAGAGATGGTTTTACAGGGTGGGAAGTCATCATTGAAAAGCCGCAGGGAGGTGACAAACGAACTGGTTGTGAACACTGTCTGGTTCTGAGGAGGTGTCAGGACATGCAGCTAGAGCAGTCTCAAACTCCCACTCACTGAATGGTGCATTGTATTTTTTCTGGCGGCACGTGTGAAAAAAAAAGCTGCCGCTGTTCAACATGCTCTTTGAGGGCGCGGAAGTCCCCACTGTAGGATGCAGATGCTGAGCTACCAGCATAATGTTCTGCCATATACTGTGTGATAGCATCTGGGTCTGTGGACAGGGTACCCCGAATGTGCAGTGGGTATTCCTGCCAGTGGATGATGCCCGAAAAGGTGCCTAACCTGCTTCCACACCTCAGTTGGGGAGGCCCGAGAGCCAATAGTGGCTACGTACCTCTCCCAGCTATCTCGCTTGCTTTCTTTTATCAGTCGACAAGCTTGGACACGGATCCGTTTGAAAGCAATCAGGTGCTCCAATGAAGGATGGCGGCGATGGCGCTCCCTGATGGCCTCAGCAATAACCGGTGTCCACCAGGGTCCCGACTTACGACGGAGCAAACCAGAGTATTTCGGGACTATAGCTTCAGCAGCAGAAACAATGGCCCTAGTGACGTCATCAACAGCCAAATCAACATCATCTGGGAGCGGAGATGTTACTGTAACAGCCGAGGTGTAAACCGGCCAATTTGCCCGACGGAGTGACCATCGGAGCAGGCAGCCTTCAGGTGATGACTGTGGGAGTGACAGGATGATAGGGAAATGGTCGCTTCCACAAAGGTCGTCATGGACCCTCAAAGTAATGTGTGGAAGTAGGCTGGGACTGCAAAGTGACAGATCTATGGCTGAGTAGGTGCCATGGGCCAAGCTGAAGTGTGTGGCAGCTCCGTTGTTAAGAAGGCCAATATTTAGCTGCACCAGAAGGTACTCCACGTCTCTACCACGGGCCGTAATTTCAGTTCCACCCCACAAGGGGTTGTGGGCATTAAAGTCCCCCAGCAGGCGGTACGGCAAGGGAAGTTGAGCAACCAAGGCAGCTAGTTCTGCATAAGACACTGCCTTGTCTGGAGGAAGATACAGAGAGCAAATAGTGATCTCCTGTCCTGCCTGAATCCTCACAGGCACTGCCTCAAGTGCAGTGTGTAGTGGCACTGGTGCACTAGGGACATTGGTGAGAAAGATGCAAACACCTTCGGAAACCCTGTCATAGGCTGCACGATTTTTATAATAGCCCCAGTAACCACGAAGGGCAGGGGTCCACTGAACAGGAAACCAAGTTTCCTGGATGACGACAACACAGGGAATTGGCACAATAAATGGTGCAATTCTGCTAGACGGTGGAAATAACCACCGCAGTTCCACTGAAGGATATTGCTGTTGGCATACTGGGATGCCATGAGCATCATTAACATTGAGTTTACATCTCAGTATCACTTTCTGCCGCTGCCTTAGTACTTGTGGCGTCTATATCCATTGATTTAGGGAGGTCGGTGAGTGCTAGGTCCTCAGGGGACGCTAGCATCTCCAACCCATCCTCAGAATCTGAAGTTTGAGAGACCAATGGCGGGAGTGCTGTCGGAAGAGATTTTTTCTTGGATCTCTCTTCTTTTGCTTCTCCTCCCGCTGTTCTTTCGGTTTAGACCACTGGGAGGGCTTCTCTGAAGTTTCAGGAGCCAATGACGATCGGGAAGCCCTTCGACCAGTGGTTTGTATGTCTCCCAGTGAACGGCTTAGGTCCTCCAGTCGACTCTTCGAAAGTGGGGAAGGGAACGTCCCAACGGACTTCTCCCTAGCGAGAGGGGCCAGGGAAGGCTGCTGCTTCTCCGGCAGGGGAATGGGGACTTGTGTCCCCCCGATGGTGGGGCTGAAGTTGCCCCCACCAATGGTACTGGCGGGGCAATGAATGAAGGCTCCCCAACCTTCGAGGAGGCAGACCGAGTTTGATGGCCGTTAGGGCTCACAGTAGATGGGTGCACTGTTGGTGCCATCGTCGCCAGGGTGGCTGGCGAGGACATAACTGTTGCATAGGAAATTGTCTGCGGTACGGGGTGGAGTCTTTCGTATTTTTTCCTTGGTTCAGTGTATGTCAGTCTGTCCAGGATCTTAATTTCCATGATTTTACGCTCTTTGTGGAGAATGGTACAGTCTGGTGAACATGGTGGATGGTGCTGCCCACAGTTAACACATATTGGCGGGGGAGTACACGGAGTGTCCGGATAGAATGGACGCCCGCATTCCCTACATGTTGGGCTAGAGGTGCAGTGGGATGACATATGGCCAAACTTCCAACATTTGAAGCATCTCATAGAGGGAGGGATGTAAGCCTTTACGTCACACTGGTAAATGATGACCTTGACCTTTTCGGGCAATGTATCGCCCTCAAAGGCCAATATGAAAGCACTGGTGGCAACCTTACAATCCTTTGGACCCCTATTCACGCGCCGGACGAAGTGGACACCCCGTCGTTCT
Source organism: Locusta migratoria (assembly GCA_026315105.1). Taxonomy (NCBI): domain Eukaryota; kingdom Metazoa; phylum Arthropoda; class Insecta; order Orthoptera; family Acrididae; genus Locusta; species Locusta migratoria. The sequence goes on along the minus strand of CM048755.1, from coordinate 587,598 downwards.
AAGTTGGCGCGTAACTCGTCATCAGGCTGCAGAAGGAGGTCTCTGTGGTAAATCAGACCCTGGACCACATTCAGTGATTTGTGGGGTGTTATGCTTACAGGGACCTCACCCAGCTTGTCGCAAGCAAGCAATGCTTTCGACTGAACGGATGCTGCAGCTTCTATCAGCAATGAACCACTCCTCATCTTCGACATTCCCATTACTTCGCCATACTTATCCTCCAGATTTTCTACAAAGGAAAGAGGTTTAATCGTCATGAAACTTTCCCCGTCTGTTCTGCTGCATACGAGAAACATTGGAGAGTATAACTCATCCCTATCTTTAGCCCAATGTTCTTCCCGTGATGTACCAAGGGAAGGGAACAATCGGGGTCATATTTCGTGGCATTGAAATTTGATCTTCCTTACTTAGAGACGCCATTGGCATAATTTACTGCTCATTTCATCTTGGACCCACGAGCAGCTAGGGATATAAAGGTCCACCCAGGCAGAGCCCCGCTTGCCTGGGTAAGCCTTATACAACTGAGGTGCGGCAGGTTCCTCAGAGGTTGCTCGCTAGCAACTGTTCAACCTCAACAGTCATGCATCTCCTCGGCACGTAGCACACCTTGAGATTGAGGGGTTTCCTATAGAGGTTTGTACCATCCTCGTGACCTGGGCGATTAAGCCAAGATCCCTGGGCCCTGAAACATACAACGTTCCACCGTCGTGCCGAATGATGGTTGTTGAAGCACACACAGAGCTTACGGTGTAGCGGACTGTTGGCGCGTCACAGCCCACGGCTCAGGACCCCAGGTTCGCCAAGCCCGTACTCAGCAAATTGATGCTGAGCCCCTGAGGGGATAAGCATGTTCCATTTCATATTGTTGTCTAGCATTACACCTAGTTATGTAATTGACGTGACTGTCGAGCAGCACACTATTAATGCTGTATTCGAATATTACAGGATAGTTTCTCCTGCTTAACTGCATCACCTTACATTTTTCTACATTCAGTACTAGTTTCCATTGCTCACACCACCAAGTACCTATTCCATATACTCAAAACTTCATTAGCAGCCTGTAGTACAGTATCGTGTCAAACGGCTTCTGAAAATAGAGAAAAATAGAGAAATAGGCAGTCCGCCTGCTGCCCTTCATCCATAGCATGCAAGCTGTCATGAGAGAAAAGGGCAAGCTGGGATTCCTAAAGCCATGCTGATACTTTTCTGTCTCAGGAAATCTACTATATTAGAACTGAGAATGTGTTTAAGAATTCTACAGCGAACCGATGTTAATGATATTGGTCTGTAATTTTGTGGGTTTGTTCTTTTGCCTTTCTTATAAATGAGAGTTACCTGCACCTTTTTGCACTGGGTCAAAGATTTGCGGTAAAAGCAAGCTGCGGCAAGGGGCCAAGCTGTTGAGTACTCTTTGTAAAACTGCATTGGTACCCCATCTGGACCTGGCAGCTAGTTTGTTTTAAGCTCTCAACTGCTTCTCTACACCAGCTATGCCTATTACAAAGTCCTCAATTGGGAGTTAGTGGAACCATAAAATTAATGTATGTTTGCATGGTCCTCCTGCGTGAATGATTTCTTAAATGTTAAATTTAAAACTTTGGCCTTCATTTTGCTGTCCTCTATCACCACTCACCAGAATTATCAACGAGGTACTGGATAGAGACTACTGATCCGCTTTCCGATTTTACTTAGGAGCACAATTTTTTCAGGTTCTCGGTAAGCTCTTTTGCTAAGGTATGATGGTGGTAGTTATTGTATTCTTTGCACATCCTCCTCCTCCTCCTCCTCCTCCTCCTCCTCCTCCTCCTCCTATAGTCACACGAGTCTCTACTACCTTTTGTCTGATTTTATTTGCTTGACCTTTTTGAACCTAGAGTGCAACTGCCTTTGCTTTCTCAGCATTTTTTGAACATTACTATTAAATCACAGAGGGTCTTTCCCATCCTTCACTTTGTCGGCACATTTCTCCAGCGCTTTATTTACAATGCATTTAAATTTTGCACATAATTCATCCAACATCCAATGTACTGGAAATAAACAGTGTCCATTCTTTCCTTAAATGGAAAGCTAACAATTGCTTATCTGCTTTTTATGCCACAATCACTCTCCTAGGCTTCTTGACTAATTTATTAACTTTGGTGGCCATTGTTGCTATGATATCATGATCACTAACTCCTGTCTCTACAGTGACATCTGAGGTGTGCTGGATCAATTTTGGTTGTTTTCTATCTACATTATGCTGGTGCCAGTTCCAGTAGCTCATACTACCTTATCAATCTCTCTCCTTTCCTTCAACACAGGTGGCATAGCTAGCTTTCATTCATCACTTGCCTCACGGCTGGCGGTAGTTGTCATGATTTGCAACAATCTCGTGGCACGTGCAGAAGGTGTGAAAAGTCAGCCCTTGACGAGGGAGGGAGCATGGCTTGGAGTGAGGAAGCAAACACTGGGCACTGTGTGCGAAGTGACCTGCCCAACGTGCCTGTTGTTTTGTTGTTGTTGTTGTTATAGCTTGTTGGGCGCCGTGGTCAGACTGTGCATTACAGTTGTGATTATCAATCATGATCTTACATGATTATCAGGTGAATACCTGACTTGGAATCAAGGACATACAGTTAAGTTTCCTCATTTGAACTTTGATGTTTAGAGGATGGAATAATAGTTTCTTTCCACATCTGTTATACCATCACTCCATAGAATTACTCTACCAACAGCCTGTGGAGTAACTGCATAACATCGGAAGCTACCAAGGTAAGCAAAACTTTGTGGTGAATTTGTTGTGCTCATTGTCACACTTCTGTGTGCCATAGTTCTGTCTTAAGAGCCGAGCATTAGTCAAATGGCCCGCTGTCGAGATTTTGCCTCGTTGTCAAATTTCTATTGTGTTTGTCTCGGTGAGAAGGCTTGGGAGTTGAACCCCAGCAACTCACACTGCCAAATGTCTACGTTGTTTCTTTCATGCTGGTGGCCTGTAAGTTGGTTATTGCTGGTTAACGGTGGGGTGCTCTGAACCTTGCCACAGTTTAAAACTGATGATTAGTTTATTTAGAATTAACACATGCTAAGCATCACTGGGGAAATTATCTGGTGTGTGCCCACTTGTTGCTCTGTTACCTGCCTGGGAGACAGGCGTTATTGCTGGCAGTGTGTGTTCCCTCTGTGCGGTGATTCCTGCCCAACCGTAGTTGTAATTTTGGCAGTTCTATTCAGATAACTTTGACTTTCATCTGCTCTGCTCTGTCAGTTTCTTCCTCCTGTGATCCTTCCTTTTTCTGACGTCGTTACTGAGTGGGTAGTGTTTAAGCCTGCTTTCAAATTTCATTGGCATCCCTGCTGCAATTGGCATGGGGGTGTTGGTTTGAAAATAAATTGTTTTTTGGATCTTTCCACAGTTTTAAACAGTATCACTCAAAATTGCTTGTATACTTGATTCAACTCCAGTTGGTGCTTTAATTTATTTCATGTAGTTGTAATTTGTTCAGTCACATCCACTACTTGATTCTGATTTCTAAATCAATCCCCAATTTGGGGATAACCATAATGGTTTCTTATGTGTTTTAATAATTTTATGTAATCTTAAATCATGTTCAGTGGTTGTAAGTTTTAAGAACTGTGTTTTCGCCGACTGCTTGAAGTTCTGATTGGAGAATTTATGAACAAGTTAACTCACTCATTTCAAGTTAGTGAAAGTTGTGTGTATGCTTTACTGCACTCCAGTAGGTGTTTAATTTCTGTATTTGCAACTTCATTCAGTCACATCTCCTGTTGATTCTTATGCTTCCTTGTGTATTTTAGTAATTTTATGCAACTTTAAATATGGCTCAGGCATTATAAGTTTTAAGAGCTGTGTTTAGACTGATTGCTTAAAGTTGTTAGGTGTTTAAAGAGGACTAAACTGCTGGGTTATCAGTACCCTGTTACTAGCTAAGAGTTCACATACAAAAATTGACAGGTTATAATTCAGCACTCCACACCCTGTATACGTTGGCTACAGAGACTCAATGAATGGTTAAAATGATTAACATGAAATGGAAGACAGACAACGAAACAAAGGGTTGGGGTTAGGTTGGTTGGTTGGGATAGGGGGACTGAACTACTGAGGTTATCAGTCCCCCGGTGGGGAGGGGAAGGCGTGAGGATAGGAAAGGAGAGGAGGGGGAAAGGAATTTCAGTCCGGGAAGTAAAGAAGGAAGGAAGACTGCATTACCTTGGGGCCCCATACTTGCCACACACGTACTCACGAAAGAACCGTGAGCCCCATGAGGGGGCGAAACAAAGATATCACAGCAGAAAAGTGTGGCTGGCAGATCACGAGGCTAATACAGGATGAGCCAGCCACTCTGCACACACTAAAATCCTCTAGTTACAAACAAGACATATACCATAAAAGAGACAACATTTTAAAGGTCTCGAGGGGTGGGGGCCCAAAAAACCAGGCAAATGAGCCCACTATTAAATAGAACAATAAAAGCCAGCTGCATGAATAAAACCTAAAATGGTCAACCATAGAGGTATGGTCAGCTAAAATCTAAGGAAATACAGAATGCAGGGTAAAATACTGCCTCAAGGCAGTTAAAAGTGGGTAGTCCACCAGGATATGGACCATTGTCAATAATGCACCACAACAGCAATTTGGTGGATCCTCTCAATGTAGAAGGTGGGCGTGTGTTAACCATGTACGTCCAATACGTAATCTGCAGAGCACAACAGACTCCCTATGAGAGCCTTGCAGGGAGGACTGCCACACAGCCATAGAGGACTCAACTACATGGAGCTTTTCATCCCTCCCCCCCCCCCCCCTCTCGCTCATAGCAGCCCAATTCCAAGTTCCAAAGCCGAAGGACCTTGCAGGTCATTTCCAGTAGAAGATCCTTGCCCTGGAGACCAATGTTCAAGGGCCGTGAGATGGTGGCCTGCTTGGCCAGGCAATCAACTCTTTTGTTACCCAGGATGCCAATATGGCCTGGGGTCCAAACAATATCCACTGAACAGCCTACCTCCGTGAACCTGGCACCCCACTTAACGAAATTGCTTTTTACTTTATACAATCTTAAAGAGCTTCGTTTGTAGTGGATTGTAGTTCCAAAAATTTTTGTTTGTAGTTTTTCAAAAAAAAAAAAATTCTGAGTCACTCAAAAAATAGCCAGCACCCCACTTTTACGAAATAAAATTCTAATGGATGATATGTGTGGGAAATCGTTTGTAGTGAACGAATTTTCGTTTGTAGTAACTTGTATATCCCACAAAATGTGTTCAAAATAGAAGGTGCGAGGCCAATACTGCTGTGCACTGCACCCACTGGCAGCACCCCACATTCAAGAAATTTAATTCTAATGGATGATATGTGTAGGAAATAGTATGTAGAGGTTTGTAGTGAACGAATTTTCATTTGTAGTAACTTGTATATCCCACAAAACGTCTTCAAAATAGAAGGTGCGAGGCCAATACTGCTGTACACAGCACCCACTGGCAGCACCCCATTTCGTAGAAATTTCATTGTAATGGACGATATATGCAGGAAATCATTTGTAGTGAACGAATTTTCGTTTGTGGTTTTTTATTTAATTCAAGATCCGTGTTCAACGCACTTGGCTGGAGAACCACTGCTGCATTACACGAGCTCAATGCTCAGCGTGCTGCTGGCTCTCTACTTGTGGACGATTCTTCTTCTTCTTCTTCTTCTTCTTCTTCTTCTTCTTCTTCTCACTTCTGAATAGTTTCGGTTGTGTTTGATTGAATGTGTTTTATTTTGTTACATATAGTTTTACGAAAAAATCTGACACACAGAAATAGCTGCTGCCCATTTTTAAGAAATTAATTGTAATGTTTGGTTTGTGTGGGTATCGTATGTAATTTTTGCTGTGAACGTATTTCTGTGTATAGTTCTCTTTAACTGTCCGTCCATTTTTCTTTTCTTCCTCGATAGAGAGGTCTTTCTGGACTGTTCTGCCAATTACAGAGTGCATGGGAATGCATGCAGTCTATGTGGAGGATATAGGTTGAGGTTTGCGCGGATGCGGATATTCGCGCGTGGATATCTAAAGTTTTTTTTTTTTTTTTTTTTTTTTTTTTTTGATTAAATTGTTAGCAACGCAGATATCCGCATGTTATATGCGGATAAAGAGCGAGGTTCTGCCCAGGACATGATTTTTTTATTACTTTCCTTCATCACTTCCAGTTTTCTTGGACTGTCGAAATGTTCCAGTTTTTCTGTGAGACCCTGTATATACAACACTTGGTTTGTGACTGTACGCAAGTGCCGTACCGGTAGCTCTAAACAGCGCATCAGAATGAAGCGGCCACAGCCACAGCCACAGCCAGCCCGTTCCGTCCATCGCGGCGTCAGTTTCTCACGGAACACAGGTACAGCGCGCAGCTCACAAGCACCTGCTGCTGGCGCATTCAGATGTTTTTCTTGTCAGTTTTTTTTAATTGAGTGGCTTCAGGTTTTCTTCCAATTTTCAAATGTTAAAATGTTTGTTAAGCTTATGGGACTTAACTGGGGGTCATCAGTCCCTAAACTTACAGACTACTTATGAACTAACATCTATGCCCGATGAGGGATTCGAACCCCCGAACCTCCGAATGGCCTCATGCATCACAGCCTAGCTCATCAATGCACTCCGCCGCGGCTGCCCATTTTCCATATTCATTTGTGGTGTGGGGCAAAAGGAAGCAGGGGTGGCACATATCAAACAAACCACCCTGGAATTTGCCTGTAGTGACCTGGGGAAAGCACAGAACACCCAAATTACGATGGCCGGAAATCGATCCCGGGACCATCTCGAATACAAAGTTAGTGCACTATCACAGCGCTAACCGCTCGGTAACTTACCAGCTAAAGAAAGCAATAGCGGAAGGCGGATCTCTTGTTAATGGACAAGCAAGCTGCAGCAACTCCAAAAACTTTGCGTATTAAATGTAGATAAAATGTGAAAGTTTTATTCGGATCTTCATGAAAAGTAATATCTATTCCCAGTCTCGAGTTATTGGTACGTGTGCGGGGCGTATCGATAGCGTGAGAGTCACCCAATTGCACTTTATACGGGACTGAAACAATTCCTTGAATATACTGATATGAACTACGCATAAAAAAGTATGGTATTCTTTCGTTTCTTTATAAATGGATGCAACCAATGGTCACTCATTATTATTCAACAACAAAATTGAATTCAGTGTCACTATTCAGTGCGTCACCGACCCGAGCTTGCTTGATGCGCGTTAATGCCATTAGTATCGACTGACATGAATAATTATAAAATCGAAAAGAAGAATCTGGAGATCACCGTACAAAAACTTGGTCAAAACAGTTAGGGGTCAGTTCATACGAGTCTATCGAGGTCCTCAAATACCGTCGTCGCTAGAATGAACTAAAATTGTTCAACGTCTTTCTGCGGGTTCTACGGAATGGAGGCAACAACGTTGCAGCAACAGAAATTTTAGTAATACCGTAAAGTTCCTGCAGAGTGGGTTGCTGTTGACTTTTCTTTACAAAACATGTTACACAAGCAGTTGGGTTACAGATACTGTAGTGAGAATATAGTGCTATACAACAACAACATGACCTACCTGAAGCTATGACATGAAGAAACATAGGTAGTTTCAAAGCGAAACAGCCAAAGATATAGCTGCAACTATTGCAGTGTCCCAAAGTGTAGTTTCCATGACCTGGACACGATTTCAGACAGCAAGACCCACTAAAAAAAGGCAAGGCCAAGGGCATTCACAGGTAACATCAGCTGGAGAGGTCCATTATCTAGGGTTGCCAGATTGAACTCTAGGCAGGCCCGGATACCAGACGTGCCCCCCTCCCCCTTAGACAATGACTCACCGCCCCCCCCCCCCCCAACTGCGACCAACTCCCCCCTCCCCCAACCAGGATTACACATGAATTCTAAAAAAAAATATCTCACCCTGTGCTACATAATACATCTTTAAAACTCGCCACATCTTAACAAGACGGTCCACAGCGGACTCCAAAGACAACCATCGCACTACAGTGTATCGCAGTATTTCGCTGTAACCATGCTAAGCAAACTCGCAAAATGTTTTTAGTTCCTCCGAATTTTTTGATGATGAAGAAAAGTCTGAATGTATTTTAAGAACTAGAGTTTCTACATCATATTTTAGAAGCTTGAATCCAAACTTAGCACAGTTATGTAAAATATTACAACAACAATTGGCTTTGATTAAGTTTTCATTTTCTTCTTTCAATTTAGTGAAGACAGAATTGTGTTTCCTGAAATTAACTGATGCATTGTCAGCTGATGGCGAAACTACCTTATTTAGTGTCAAACTATTTTCCAATAAAATGGATTTTAGTTTGTTTGAGATGGCTTCTACAGATTCGTTAACATCTTCGTAGAAATCAAGAACTTAATTACATTTTCCCTTATCTTTGGAGAAGTATGTTACAATTATTGCCCTTGTTTGAAGCATCTGAACCTAATGAAAACCGAACATTTTGTTTTAATTCGCTTAATAGCTCCTCTTTAGCATAAGGCAGAAGCCCATTTTTTTACTAATGCCTTGCTTTTTGTTCGGCCGCATCTTACTTTCGTTGCCACTGAGGAATCTCTAAAAACATAAGGATATAGCTTATTACCACAATCTTGAGAATTGTAAGAATAGTGGTGTTTCACACCATGGTAAGGCAAAGTTAATTCAGCTGCAGTGACTTTGTCGTCTTCTGCAGAAAATTGTTTCGGCAAGAATTTAAGAAGCGACTAATTCTTCTTTCGTGTGGTAATATTCGCTTTGTGTCTTTACGATTGTAAATGTTTATTCACAGCTTTCACTCCGTCGTACTTAACAGTAAATGAGATATTGCTTATTCTGCACTTACACATACACTTCTCAGTATCGACTTTTTGTTGCCACTCTTTATAATTTTCTTCCTGCAACCATTCTTCACGGAACGAACTTACATATCGTCTCTTCATTTCACTGTTATTACTCACTAATCTGAGTTAATGTAAGCTTGTCTGTTCACACACGATCCGAGTATTCCAAAAATTGCCGGTAAACTGATAAACAGTGAACGAACGAACACAAATAATAGACGTCGCCAGTTGACACGTTGCCACAACAGTGTTTGCTTAATAATGCGCTAGCCGATTACTACCGATGCAACAATGAAACGTCTTCAGAGGACGAATAGAATAGTAGCGTTTTGTTACAATAAGAAATTGACGTTTATATAAAGTTATTCATAATTACTAGAGGGGAGCCGGCCAGGAATGGCCGAGCGCACTGAGGCATCTTGCCACGGAGCGCGAGGCTGCTCCCGCCAGTGGTTCGAATGCCCCCTCCCCCCCTAGGGCATGGATGTTGTGTTCGTCCTTAGTTAAGTTACGTTAAGTTCGACGTAGATCGTCGCTACATGAGCATAGTACTTAAAAAGCGTCGTAAAAGAAAAAAAGCTAATATGAAGGTTATGTTCAAGCCCGGAGATGAGAGTCATTGGCCCATAGACCCAGAGAATTCATTCCAAAAATGGGCACTCCGGGCGGCGCCCGGAGATCTGGCAACCCTACCATTATCTCCAGTTAAACAGCCCGTCGAGACAGGAGGCTGAATGCAACTTAGTTGCAGCGCACCCTCCAAAAGCTACAGGAAGCTCAATATCAACACACAGTATGGAAATCACCTTCGAGAATGTGGCTTCTACACACAGAGGCCTATGGTGCGTGTCCCATTCAAAAGAGGAACCTGGCAGAAACTGGGCCGAGGAACATCGGAATTGGAACCGTAAAAATGGAGCAGTGTTCATTTCACACATGAGTCAAGATGTGTTCCGCCGGACAATCTTCGTTCCCTCATCTGAAGAGAACGTGAAACTCTCAACAATCTTGCTTACGTATACGAAACATCACCATATGGTGGTGGACGAATGGTGGGCAGGAGTCAGTATTGGCGGACATACGGACCTCAATGTCGTTCAGAATGGTGCTCTGACTGCTCAAACGCACAGAGACAAGATCCATCGACCTACGTTCTGCCCTATCTCTGTTGCCATAGGAGATGGTTTCTTTTGGTGGACGATAATGCTCATCTCCACAGAGTTGAACTGGTGGACAACATCTTTGAAGCTGAGGGAATTTAACCGTGGTGGAGTAGCCGAGCGGTCTTAAGCGTCTCGCTGCGAAGCGCGCGGTCGCTCGCCGTGGAGGTTTGAGTCCTCCCTGGGGGAATGGGTGTGTGTCTTGTCCATAGGTTAATTTAAGTAGTTTGTAAGCTACGGACTGATGACCACAGAGTTTGGTCCGATAGATTTACAGATATTTGATTTGAGGGAATTGAACAAATGGAGTGGCCGGCTTTTCACCTGACTTGAACAGGAATAGACATGTCTGGGATCACTTGGCAGATGCGTTGCAGTCAGACCAGCACCTCCCACAACGGTTGCAGACCTACTTATTGCGTTCCTGGAAAAATGACCAAATATACCTCAAGTGCTCATTGTTGTTGCTGCTATGGTCTTCAGTCCATGGACTGGCTTGATGCAACTCTCCAAGTTACACTGTCGAAAACCCCTTCATCTGAGAATACGAACGTCAACCTACATCCTTTTCAGTCTGCTTACTGTATTCGTCCTTCGGTATCCCTCTATGATTTATACCCCGTACGTCCTTCTAATGCTACTGTTTAAGATTTGTAGATGTATCCCACAATGTAATGTATCCCACCAAATGTATCAAAATGTATCCCACCAACTGATCCCTTCTCTTAGGACATGCCAGAAACTTCTTTTCTTCCCAGTGCTCTTGTGCACCATATTAATTACATGATGCACCCGTCTAATATTTCTCATTCGTCTGTAGCACCAAATTTTGAAAGGTTCTATCAACTTTTTGTCTGAGCTCCTTGTCGTCCAAGTATCAGTCTCATACAATGCTACACTCCAGAAAAATGCTTTTAGAAATTTAGTAACATTTATATTACTACTGGATGTCAAAAAAATCTCTTCTTCAGAAATGCTTTTCTTCCCACAGCCATTTTGAATTTTATATGTTCCTTACTTTGGCCATCTGACATTATTTTGCTACCCAAATAAGAAAACTCATCTACTACTCTTATTGTCTCGTTACCTAATGTAATTCTTTCAGCATCGTCTGTTTTTCTAACACTGCAATTCCATTATCCCTGTTTTACTCTTCTTAATGTTCATCTTATACCATCCTTTCAAAACAGTGTCCATTCCGTTCAACTGCTCTTTCACGTTCTTTGCTGTCTCTGACAAAATTGGTGTCATCGGCAACCGCAAAGTTTTATGTCTTGTCCCTGAATTTTAATTTCTTCTCCAAATTTCACATTGCATTCCTTAACAGCTTCTTCAATGTACATTAGGGAAGGGCTACAAATCTGTCTTACTCCCTTCCCAACCACTACATTCCTTTCATTGACTTCAACTTTGACTGCTGTCTGGATTTAACTCCCTGTATTTTGCCCCTGCTACCTTAAGAATCTGAAAGAGTGTATTCCAGTTTACATCGTCAAAAGCATTCTACAGCTTTACAAATGCTATAAATGTAGGTTTGCCTTCACTTAACCTACCTTCTAAGGTAAGTCATAATGTGAGTATTGCCTCCCGTGTTCCTACATTTCTACTAAATCCAAACTGATCTTCCCAAACCAATTTCCATTCGTCTGCAAATAATTTGTGTTAGTATTTTGCAGCAGTGACTTATTAACCTGATAGTTCTGTAATTGGCTGCACTTGCTTTCTTTGGTATTGGAATTACGACACACTTCTCGAAGGGTGAGGGCATTTCCGCAGTCTCATACATCTTGCATACCAAGTGGAACAATTTCTGCGTTACTGGCTCTCCTAACGATATCAGCATTTCAGACAGAATCTTATAAACTCGGAAGCCTTTTTTCGATTTAGATCTTTCAATACTCTGTCAAATTCTTCTTTCAGCATCATAAGTCTAATCTTCCTCTACTTCATCTTCCGTTTCTAGAATTCTACTTTCAAGTTTACTTCCTTTGTATAGGTCCTCTACATATTCCTGCCGCATTTCAGATTTCCCCTCTTTGCTTAGTACTGGTTTTCTATCTGAGTTCTTGATATTGCCGCGAGAGACCAGAAACACCGACTGCCGGCGTGGCGCAGGGGATAGCGTCACGAACTGCGGTGCAGAAGGTCGCCGGTTCAATCCCGCCCACCGGCCAAAATTTATTTCTTTGTAATTGACAATTCCAGAAGGTTCTACATCTTTCTTATGTTCACTTGTAAATTCTACTAGTTTCTTATGTTAACTGTTCTTCTAATTTTTGGTAAATTCTGTCTGTGTATAAATAGCAGAGCACTCTGCCTGAGAGGCAGTTAGTGCTGCGTGTATGTTGAGTTCGTAATAAACGTGCTTTCCGTATAAGTGCTGTGTTTAGTTGCCTTCGAAGTCAAGCCTGCTTCCATTGCAACGTGACATTGTTTGGTGGAGGCGCCGGGTACTGTGCAACAGCTGTATCACCGTGGCTCCGATTAGGCAACGTAAAAGCCGTGGCGTACACGGACTGGAACCGGAATACAAGGGATACACCGAGTACGTCCTTCCAAGAGTCCGCATCATCAGACGAACTATGGAAATGAAACCAGCAGTAAGCCAGCTACACATCAGGCACCCGTCGGTGTTCTCTGGAGATGCTGGACAGGACCCAAACAAATGGCTAAAAGGGTTCGACCAAGTCGCCAAGTACAACAGATGGGATCATACGATGTGCTTGGCCAACGTTTACTTCTAACTGGACGGAACGGCCCAGCAATGGTTCGAGAACAACGAAGACAAATTGAATGACTGGGAGACGTTCCAGGAGGAACTTAAGAAGACGTTTGGAGACCGCCAGCGACAAATCCGCTCGGCGGAAGAACAACTGAAGAACCAGGCCCAACGACATGGTGAGCCGACACAATCGTACATACAGAGTGTTTTGGCCCTGTGTAACGTAATCAATCCGAACATGACTGAAGCGGACAAAATCGCGCACCTGATGAAGGGAATTGCAGAAGATATGTACCAAGCTCTTCTGATAAAAGACGTCGCTACGACAGAAGAGTTCATCAAGTGGTGCCAGGGCATTGAAGAGATGCAACAAAGGAGGGTTGGACGCAAGAAGTATGACAGACTCCCAAATGTAGTCCCTATGGCCGTTGTGGAAGACCAGCAGGACTTGGCTTCTCTCATACGACAAATCGTGAGAGAAGAATTACAACAGTGCATGGCAGCCGGGACTATTAGACCGAGCGAGCATCAGATTATGGCCATGGATGTGAGCCCTGTAAGTCACGAGGTAGCCGACGCCGCTGAGGACGAGGTATTTCAAACATTAGCTCCTGTCTGCCCCCGTCAGTCGCACCCGACGTGAAGAATGGCGTCGCCCTGCTAAGACTTACGCTGCAGCCGCGAAACGGCAGCCAATGAACCGCCCGACGCGACCACAGCCAACTCCCCCGGAACTATGACGCCCCGCAGAAGAACAGACGTCTGGAGGACAGAAGACAACACACCACTGTGTTTCTACTGTGGACGCCCTGGACACGTCGTACGCTACTGCAGAGAGAGGAGGCGAGTATTCGATGATTATTTTGCCGCATGACGTCAGCTGTCGGAGCAGTTCTATCCAAGGCAGTCACCTGCTGATGAGTTCAGTCGACCTATGGGAAGAAGCCCATCGCCGTACCCTAGACGAGGTCGCTCCCCGACGCGCCACAGCCGGTCACCGTCACCATACAGAGGTACCAGCCGCTCCCCTAGCCGCCGCGCCCAGGAAAACTAAGTGAGGCGACCATCTACGGAGGTGAGGCTGCCTCAGATGAAAATTCTCCATGGACGACAGTTGCTAAGATGTCGGGAAAGCTCATTGACGTCATAATCAACGGATAACCTGTCCGGGCACTTCATTCAGGAGCGTCTTTCTCTGTGTTGTCGGATAATTAACGCCGCACACTAAAGAAGACAATGTTCTGTGATACGGAAGCAACTGTGCTGAAGGTCGCAAATGGAAAGTACGTCCATCCAGCAGGAACCTGTGTCGCAAGAATAACCATCAACAACAGGATGCAGCCATTTGAATTTGTCGTGTTAACAGAATTTAGTCACAATGTCATCCTCGGATGGGACTTCCTTCAGGCATCCCAAGCAATCATTGACTGTGGAAGATCTGAGCTGCAAATTGAAGAAGTTGCTCCGCCAGATACACGTAATACAGAATTTTCTGGGAAGCTATTCGTTGTTGACAATGTGACGATACCGCCGTTGACAATGAGAAGAGTTGCAGTCACAAACACAGATGACTGGTTAAACTGTGAAGTTCTTGTTGATAGTAAAAAGTTTATGAGGCTCACAAAAGAAATTTACATACCAGCGGCTATCATAAGCATTACCGGTGGTCAAGGAGAGATTTGGATCACAAATTGTCACGAGCAGTCACAACTAATCCCCAAGGGAATGTGTATCGGGACAGCTGAACCAATCCAGGACGGTGAGCTCAACGTCATCAGTGAAGACCCATGCCCTGCTATTAGTACAGACAACACGCTGGAGGAAACAAACGTAGAACTGCCAATAGGGCCTGGACTGACCAAGGATCAACGCCAGTGGGTGTTAAGTATACTTCGCCAATTTTCGGGCGCATTCACATCTCAGCAGGGGAAAAGTCAGACGAAACGGCCCACGATAAAGCACCATATCAATACTGGGGACCATCCGCCAATTAGCCAGCGTTTGTATAGAGTGTCGCCAGCTGAAAGACAGATAATTCGGGAGGAGGTGGAGAAGATGTTGCAAGATGACATTATGCAACCTTCGGAGAGTCCTTGGTCGTCTCCGGTGGTCCTTTTAACGAAGAAGGATGGCACGTGGCGATTCTGTGTCGACTATCGGCGGCTGAACAGTATCACAAAGAAAGATGTCTACCCATTGCCGCGTATTGATGACACCTTAGACTGCTTGAAAGGAGCTACATACTTCTCAACTATGGACATGCAGACAGGTTACTGGCAAATCGAGGTTGATGAAGCTGACAGAGAGAAGACGGCTTTTATTACACCTGACGGTCTCTATGAATTTAAAGTAATGCCATTTGGATTATGTAATGCTCCAGCCACATTCGAACTCATGATGGACAACCTGTTTCGACACCTTAAGTGGACGACATGTCTCTGCTATTTAGATGACATTGTCGTTTTCTCTGAAACATTTGAAGGACATCTGAGTCGCCTGTCAACTGTGTTGTGTGTTCAGGCTGCAGGTCTCTGCCTCAATCCAAAGAAGTGCCTCTTCGTCGCCAAAGAGATAAAAATCCTGGGGCACCTAGTCAAAAGGGCAGTCACAGAATTTCCAACTCCTCAGCACATTCGTGATGTGAGAAGTTTTCTCGAGCTGTGCTCATACTACCGACGTTTCATAAAAGGATTTTGTAACAAGGAACGTCCATTACAAGAACTTCTGCAGGGAGACGTCAAATTTTACTGGGATGAGACAAAAGAAAGAGCTTTCCGAGCACTTAAGGAGGCTCTAACTTCGGCATCAGTACTAGCCTCGTACGACGAGAATGCAGAAACGGAACTTCACACAGACGCCAGTGGCTATGGGATTGGTGCAGTGCTTGTACAAGTTCAGGAAGGTGCCAAAAAAGTGATAGCCTATGCGTCAAGAGTACTCTCAAAGTACAAGATAAACTACCCTACAACTGAAAAAGTGTTTCTCGCGGTTATCTGGGCTATGAACAAGTTCCGGGCGTATTTATTCGGCAAACCATTCACCGTCGTGACAGACCACCATTCTTTGTTTTTTTTTTTTTTTTTTTGTGGTTTTAGGGGGCACAACTGCTGTGGTCATTAGCGCCCAACACTGCCCATAGTAAAAAAGAACCGGGGTTAGAAATTAAATAGCTTTCGCCATATTTGCACGATGTATAAAAAGTAAAACTCTGTTAACCGATTGCAGATCATCAGCTAAAATGTCAGACATTTCAAATGGTAAAAACAGATCATGACGGAGACGATTAAAAAACGGACATTGCACTAAAAGACGATTCACAGTAAAAGGTGCATCACAGTGCTCACATAAGGGAGCAGGACCACCACGTAATAAATGCTGGTGGCTATAACGGCAGTGGGCAATACGAAGCCGGGCCAGAACAATCTCCTGTCGGCGGGAGGGTCGAGATGACGTTGACCAGAGATCAGGCACAGGTTTAATGGCTCACAATTTGTTCCCTGACAGGGATGACCAATGTAGATACCAACGGGAGATAATACGCTGGGAGATACCAGCGCGAAGGTCAGAGCTAGTTGAAAACGTAGATAGCCGAGGAAGGAGAACTGCCTCCTTGGCAGCCGTATCCGCAGCCTCATTCCCCAACACTCCCACGTGGCCAAGGACCCACAGAAACGTCACCGTAGTTCCGCTCGTTGAAAGAGAAGTAAGGCAATTGCGGATGGTTTGTACCAGGGGATGGGCCGGATATAGCATGCGAAGGCTCAACAAAGCATTCATGGAGTCCGAGCAAATGACAGTCTTATTGAGCAACTTTTGCCAGATGTATTGGGTGGCCTGATATAACGCATACAGCTCAGCTGTAAAAATGGAACTCAACTCAAGAAGACGATATTTAAAAGAGATGTTGCCAAGTACAAAGGCACACCCAACACCCTGGTCTGTCTTTGAGCCATCAGTGTAAATGAACAAATTGTCATCAAATTTAAACCGGAGTGCGTGAAATTCTCTCTGGTAGACGAAACTAGGTGTGGAGTCCTTTGGAAGAGAATGAAGATCAAAGTTAACACTGACTTCGGGGCTTCGCCACGGTGGAGAGGTGCTCTCTCCAGTCGAGAAGATAGCAGGCATTGTAACGCCAAGCTGGCCGAGTAGCGAACGCAAGCGTACTCCCGGCGGTAGCAGAGCAGACGGGCGCATGGCGAAGAGACTGTCAAGTGAGTCATTAAAGAAAACTGCGTACGTTGGGTGTCCTCGCATGGACGACAAACGACTAGCGTAACGGCTAAGCAGGAGTTCCCGACGGTAAGAAAGGGGGAGTTCGGCGGCCTCGGCATAGAGGCTCTCAACGGGGCTAGTGTAAAACGCTGCTGTCGCCAGACGGAGACCTTGGTGGTGGATTGTATTAAGGCGGCGCAGTATGGATGGTCGAGCCGAAGAATAAATGATGCTACCATAGTCCAGTTTGGACCAAACTGTGGTGCGATACAGATGGAGGAGAGCAGACCTGTCAGCTCCCCACGAGGTGCCACTTAACACCCGCAGCACATTGAGAGAGCGGGTACAGCGAGCTGCCAAACGGGATAACTTCCTGTCGAAAACAAGTCCCAAGAACGTCGTGGTATCCACAAATGGAAGTACTATGGGGCCCAGACGAAGGGACGGGGGAAGGAACTCCTTCCGTCGCCAGAAGTTCATGCAGACTGTCTTGTCAGCTGAGAATCTAAAGCCGGTGTCCATACTCCACGTGTGGAGAGTGTCTAGGCACCGCTGAAGGCGCCGCTCCAGGAGACCCGTTTGCTCAGAGCTGCTGTAGATCCCGAAGTCGTCAACAAAGAGGGACACCGACACTCCCAGTGGAAGGTGATCGGCTATAGAATTGATTGCCACTGCAAATAAAACAACGCTCAGGACCGAGCCCTGGGGGACTCCGTTCTCCTGAATAAAAGTGCTCGATAAAACCGAACCAACACGCACTTTAAAAACACGGTCTGTTAAAAATTCGCGGATAAAAATTGGCAGGCGACCCCGAAAACCACATGTATGCAGAGTGCGGAGGATGCCAATCCTCCAGCAGGTGTCATATGCCTTTTCCAGATCAAAGAACACCGCTACTGTCTGGCGCTTCCGTAAAAAGTTATTCATTACTGAGGTAGATAGGGCAACAAGATGATCCACCGCAGAACGGTGCTTGCGAAACCCACATTGGACATTAGACAGGAGATGTCGCATTTCAAGCCACCATACCAGGCGCCCGTGAATCATGCGCTCCATCACCTTGCATACGCTACTGGTGAGGGAAATGGGGTGGTAGCTGGAAGGGAGACATTTGTCCTTCCCAGGCTTTGGTATGGGAATGACTATGGCTTCACGCCAGCGTCGCGGAAAGGTGCCTTCTATCCATATGCGGTTGTAGGTGGCCAGTAGGAAGTGCAAGTTCGTTGGTGAAAGGTGTTGCAGCATCGCCACGTGAATGCCATCTGGTCCTGGAGCGGAGGACCGCGAAGACGAGAGTGCGTGGTGAAGCTCTCATACAGTAAACTCTGTATTGTAGCATTCACGGTTCTGAGAGGTAAAGGGCAATGGAGTCGCCTCCACCGTCCGTTTCCTAGCTAGGAAAGCGTCAGTGTAATGTGAAGAGCTAGAGACCTCTGCAAAATGTCGACCCAGTGCGTTGGCTATTTGTGGAGGATCGACGACGGTGTCAGTTGCGACACACAGACCGGGAATCGGGGAATGAGCCATAGTGCCCGAAATTTTTCTAAGGTTACCCCAAATGATGGAGAAAGGGGTAGACCTATTAAAAGAGCTCGTGAATGAGCGCCAACTGGCGCGTTTACAGTCGCGAAAGAGGCGACGACAATAGACCCGCAGCCGTTTGTATCGGATGCAGTTGTCGAGCGTGGGCCATTGTTTGAAGATTCTAAGGGCACGTCGCCGTGCTCGCAGAGCGTCACGGCATTCTGCGGGCCACCACGGGACAAGGGGGACGACGTGCATGGGAAGTCTTGCAGGGGATGGAACATTCCGCGGCTGTCAGAATAACTGTGGTAATGTGTTCCACTTGGTCGTCTATACTAGGATAATGGTAAGTACCAAAATCCGCCAGTGACGTGTAGAGCTCCCAGTCCGCTTTGGTTAACTGCCAGCGGTGTGGATGTTCAAGGGTGTCAGGCATCATTAGGTGAATTATACACGGAAAATGATCGCTCGAATGTGTGTCTGAGAGAGCAGACCATTCAAGACGCCGTGCCAGCTGAGCAGTGCAGATAGCTAGATCTATATGGCTGAAAGTATTTGTGGTGTCCGAAAGATAAGTTGGTTCACCAGTGTTAAGGCAGATGAGCTGAAGGTGGTTCAGTATATCTGCCAGGAGGGAGCCCCGTGGACATGGTCGTGGGGAGCCCCAAAGGGGGTGGTGGGCATTGAAATCTCCCACCAACAAAAACGGACGCGGAAGCTGGTCAATAAGATCTAGGAGATCGGATCTAGTGACGGGAAAGGAGGAAGGAGCGTAAATATTGCACAGTGTGAAGACAAATCCAGGAAGGTATACCCGGACAGCAACAGCTTGTATTGGAGTACACAAAGGGACGGGTGTACTGTGTATGTCATCCCGAATAAGCAACATTACGCCCCCGTGGGCTGGAATTCCTGCCACTGGAGGAAGGTCAAAGCGAATGGTAGTGTAGCGTGGGAAAGTAATTCGAGTACCAGGGAGCAATTTTGTCTCTTGTAGAGAGAAGATGATTGGGTGATATGTTCGCGTTAGAAGCTGCAGTTCTGTCCAATTCGACCGGATACCACGAATGTTCCATTGAAGAATATCCATAATAGGATAAAATGAGATGAAGGTGGACATCAGCCCGACGAAGGTGGCGGGCCACAGTGCGAATGTTCGCAACTGGTGGTGTCTGAGACAGGAGGGTCTTGCTCCATATTCTCAGAGGTGACTACAGAAGCTGCGTGAGTGTGGTCAGCAGCCCCATCTTTGGCTGATGCACCTGGAGAGACTATAGGCTTCCAGGGGATGCCATCGTCACATTGTGAGGTAGGAGGGGGGAGAGTTTTCCCCCTATTTGACTTCTTGGAGCCCTGGTGAAGCTCCTTGGTTGGCTCAGATGTTTTGGAAGGGGTGCAGAGGAAATCCTCGCGCGAATGCTCTTTCTTAGACTTTCGGGTCTCTATCTGTGGTTTCACAGCTGAAGATGAAGATTTGGAAGAGGTACTCACACTTTTCATTGAACGTGACGCCGTTGTCGATGTAGACTGTTTGACAACTACTGTCGTAAACTGTAGGTCACAAGTCTGTGTGGCCATATCCCGTGTTGGTGGAGGCGTTGCAACTACAGTACTGTAATTACCACGCGGTGGGGTCTTAGGCTTACGACTGGCGTACATCTTACGTGCAACTTGTATGGGAACCTTTTCCTTTACACGGATTTCCTGGATAGCCCGTTCATCGGCAAACACTGGACATTCCCGGGAGGAAGCAGCATGATTCCCGTTACAATTGATGCAGTGAGGGGATGGTGGTGGACAAATCCCCTCATGGGCCTCTTTACCACAGGTGACACATATGACCGGGTTCTTGCAAGACTGGCTTGTGTGGTTGAATCGATGGCACTGATAACACCGAGTAGGGTTAGGAATATAAGGTCGTACTGTGATGACCTCATACCCTGCCTTGATCTTCGGCGGCAGAGCCACTCGGTCGAAGGTCAAACACTGTGCGAGTGGGGACTACAACATTGTTCTCTTTTTTTGTCACTCTGTGTACTGCGACGACGCCTTGAGCTGCCAGATATTCTTTCAGTTCATCCTCAGTCAGACCGTCCAAACTGGCCGAGAAGACTACCCCTCGGGAATAATTGAGGTTTGGATGGAGCTCAACACGAACCGGGTAGCTGTGGAGCAGAGTAGCCTTAAGCAGCCGATGTGCCTGGGAGCCACTTTCTGTTTCTAACAGTAGTGTTCCATTACGCAGGCAGTTGCAGGTCTTAACTGGGCCGGCAATGGCATCAACCCCTTTTTGAATAATAAATGGGTTCACCGACGAAAAGGATTGTCCTTCCTCAGTACGGGTCACCACAAGGAACTTTGATGTCTGTAAATTTTTCTGTTCAGACACACTATTGTCTAGTACATCAATTTCTAAAGGCTCTTTCCATTTTCTTTTTTTTATAACAATTGCGGTTGTATCCCCCACGATTGCCAGTGTCTCCGATGGCACACTCCTTCCTGCTGGGGGCCCCCAACGGAAGCACACCCACCTTGGGTGATTGTTCACACCCCAGGTCACACCTCCCGATCTACAGACAGAGGGACCAATTGGCGAATCGGGAAGGTATCAGCGCAGGCAATCGCCCCTCCCCTGGCCTGGCCTTAACCAGGGGGTACGCATGCACCCTACATGCCAGCCCGGGGCTGGGACTTACGCATTACCCAGTCACCCATATGGGTGGCCTTCAAGTGCGTACAGGGAGGAGGAAGAGAGAAATAGTAGGAGGAATCAGGTCGACTAGCAACATGGGCACTAAGACTCCAAGAGTACGATGTCACAGTGGTATTCAAGAACGGGCACAAACACAAGGATGCCGACTGCCTTTCGAGGAATCCATTAGTGGAACACAACAGCATTAATGAAATTTCAGCTCTCACTGAATTAGATGACGTTACAGCTGAAGAGAGGGAAGATCCAACACTATTAAAAATTATAGAGGCCTTGGAGAAAGGAGAACCGACCAATGGAGAGTTCCAACTTATAAACGGAACATTGTACAAGAGCAACTACGATCCACTGGGCCCCAAATGGCTACTTGTTGTTCCAGCTCATCTCCAGCCACCTATTCTCAAATATTTCCATGATGCTCCAATATCCGGTCATCTGGGATTCGTGAAGACCCTTGACAGAATCAGATGCAGGTATTGCTGGAAAGGTCTCTACCGATCTGTCAAGCACTATGTGAGTCACTGTAAACAGTGCCAGCGACGGAAGCATGTGCCGCAATTACCTGCAGGACATCTCGTACCGATTCCGCCGGCAGCAGCTCCATTCCACCAAGCTGGGATCGATCTTTTAGGGAGGTTCCCGAAGTCGACAACCGGTAACCGTTGGATAATAGTCTGCACTGACTACCTCACACGCTACGCTGTCACCAAAGCTGTGCCGACTGCAGAAGCTCCAGAGATCGCAAAATTCCTTGTAGAAGATATTATTTTGAAGCATGGGGCACCACGTGTCATGATATCTGATCGTGGAAAAATATTCCAGTCAAAACTAGTATCAGAGGTAATGTCACAGTGCAACATTGTCCACAGAATGACAACTGCATACCACCCTCAGACAAATGGTCTTACGGAACGTTTTAACAAAACGTTAGCCGACATGCTGTCGATGTACGTCGATGTTTAGCAGAAGGATTGGGATACAATTCTGCCAGTCGTGACATTTGCTTACAATACCGCAAGACAAGACACCACAGGCTTCACTCCGTTTTTCCTGCACCATGGCCGTGAAGCTGAGACTACAATGGATACACTGTTCCCGTTCCAACCGGACGACACTCAGGATGACTATGTGAAACAGCTCATCACCAGGGTCGAAGAAGCAAGACAGCTGGCTCGCATACGGACACTGGACACCCAGGAGAAGGACCGTCAGAGGTATAATGACAAGCACCGACCTGTTGTGTACAGCCCAGGAGATCTGGTATGGATTTTTACCCCTGTACGGAAGGTTGGACTGTCAGAAAAGTTATTGAAGCGATACTTTGGTCCGTATCGTGTCATACGACGCCTGTCAGACGTCACATACGAAGTTGAAGATTATGAGCCGTCTTTGAAACGTCAAAAACGAAGAGACATTGTTCACGTCCTGCACATGAAGCCTTACTATGATCCTGAAGAGCAGGTAGACGACAATGGCTTCTTGTTCAAGGACCTTAAGGATGGTAATGTTCCTGATGAAGCCACGACAGGAACGTCTGTCGTCGATAATCGCGGAGAAGGGAAGGATTCTCTTGAACTGTCATACAGAGGACCCATGACACGGTCAAGATGCAGGACATTGCAGCTGGCACCACAGGGATCATAACAGCGGGTCGCTGTTTCTCCAGGAGAGGGAGCAATGCCGCGAGAGACCAGAAACACCGACTGCCGGCGTGGTGCAGGGGATATCGTCACGAACTGCGGTGCAGAAGGTCACCGGTTCAATCCCGCCCACTGGCCAAAATTTATTTCTTTGTAATTGACAATTCCAGAAGGTTCTACATCTTTCTTATGTTCACTTGTAAATTCTACTTGTTTCTTATGTTAACTGTTGTTCTAATTTCTGGTAAATTCTGTCTGTGTATAAATAGCAGAGCACTCTGCCTGAGAGGCAGTCAGTGCTGCGTGTATGTTGAGTTCGTAATAAACGTGCTTTCAGTATAAGTGCTGTGTTTAGTTGCCTTCGAAGTCAAGCCTGCTTCCATTGCAACGCGACAATATTCATGCAGCTCTTTTTCTTGTCTCGAAATGTCTTATTTTCCTGTAGGCGATATCTAACTTTCACCTACTTATACATTCTTCTACAAAGTAGTATTCGTCATCTGGAGACTCCAGCTTAGTCAATATGCAATTCTTGTCAACGTCATTTCTCCACCGTCTGTACTCCATTTTACCTGTACAATTTTCTACTTTTTTACATTTTTTCCTTTCATCAGTTATGTTTAGTATCTCCTGTGATATACGGGAACTAAGGCCTTGTTCTACTGCCGATATAATTCGCTGCGGCCTTTATCTCTCAGAGCTACCCATTCTTCTCTTGCATAATGCAGGTTCTGTGGGTTGTACAATATACAAGTTACTACAAACGAAAATTCGTTCACTACAAACCTCTACATACTATTTCCTACACATATCATCCATTAGAATTTTATTTCGTAAAAGTGGGGTGCTGGCTATTTTTTGAGTGACTCAATTTGTTTTTCGAAAAACTACAAACAAAAATTTTGGAACTACAATCCACTACAAACAATGATCTTTAAGATTGTATAAAGTAAAAAACAAGTTGACGGAGGAGAACAGCCTGACTCACCAAGGGTGAAAACAGCATCTTAAATAGACCACATCAAATGGCACTTTGGTAGAAACTGGTACAGGGCTTGCAAGCCACTTAGGGGATCACTACAGATAACTATGGACTCCCTGAGGCAGGTTCGGAAATGAAGAGGGCGAGAGAGAGCCACCAGCTCAGCTGTAAAAACACTACAATGCTGTTCAACGTGGTCACCATGAACGTAAGTGTACCCAGCACGGCTGTCTAGAACGGAACCGTCTGTGTATACTATTTTTGCACTGTGGAATGAATCAATAAATGCCTGGATCCGGCGACAGAGGATAATTGGTGAAACTGAGGCTTTCGAGTCACTGGGCAAGTGTAATCAAAGCTATAGGGGAGGAATAGACCATGGAGGCATACGGTAAAGGTAGTGAAAAGTGGGAGGGATAGGAAGGAACGAACATGAACTGCAATCGGGAGACCTGACCTTGGACGACAACAGTGAGGAGCTGTGATTCGGGTGGTCAGGTTAGGAGTGAATATGGGCAATGTAAGAAGCCAGTAACTGCTGCCAGAAGATTTGCAGGGAGGAACCCCAGCTTCAGCGAAAAGACTTGTCACTGGACTCGTGCGGAAGGCCCCCCCCCCCCATCACTAAACGCACCACTAATGATTGGATGGGAGCCTTATATAGTTGCAGGAGAGATGGACGGGTGGCTTCCCAGATGGTATGGCTGAGGCAGCAAAGAATGTTCAGGCAGCACCAACACTTTTTCTGTAGCTGTTTAAACAGTGGGACCCATGTGAGCTGGGCATTGAACTGCATGCCTAAGAAGCAGTGTGAATGTTCAACGCAAAGCAAGTCATTACCCAAATACGGCTCGGGGTCCAGGTGCACTGCCCGATGGTGACAGAAGTGCATCTCCGGGTTTTGGAAGCAGGGAACTGGAACCCATGAGCCGAGGCCCAGAACTGCACTTTTATGATAGCTCCCTGCAGACGCCTTTCAGCGAAACCCATGCCAGTGGAACTGAAATATAGGCAGAAGTCATCGGCATAGAGTGAGGAAGAAACCGATGACCCCATTGCCGCAGCAAGGCTGTTGATAGTGATAAAAAAGGTGAGGAACCCTTAGGACAGAACCCTGTGAGACTCCAGTCTCCTGAACATGGGGTAAGCTGAGGGAGGTACCAACACAAACCTGGAAAGAGCAAAGTGAAATGAAGTTCTGAATACAAAGCGGGTGTGGGCCCCGCAAGCCCCAACCTTACAGTGTAGCCAGAATATGGTGATGCCAGGTGGTGTCATATGCCTTCCAGAGGTCAAAAAAGAGTGCAACGAGGTGTTCTCGCCTAAATAAATGCCGTACGAATGGCAGACTCCAGAGCCACTAGGTTATCAACAGTGGAGTGGCCTTGGCAGAAACCCCCTTGTTGCAGGGAAACAGACTCCGATGTACAAGTAGCCACTGACTTGCCATACTTTCGAAGAGCTTACAGAGAATGTTGGTGAGGCTGATCGGGCGGTAACTAACAGCCACCAGTCGAACAGCACCAAGTTTCATCACCGGGATAATGACGGTTTCCCACCACTGAGACAGGAAAGCACTCTCTGCCCATAGAAGGTAGAACAGGGCGAGAAGCTGGTGTTGGAACTCTACTGAAAGGTGATGGATGAACTGGCTGTGGATCCGATCTGGTCCCGGAGAGGTTCAAATTAAATGTTAGAATGTTTGTTAAGCTTATGGGACTTAACTGTGGGATCATCAGTCCCTAAAGTTACAAACTGCTTATGAACTAACGTATACTAAAGACAGCACAAACATCCATGCCCAAGGGGGGTGGGATTTAACCCCCCCCCCCAAAGGGAAACGGCCTCACGCATCATACCATAGCGCCTCAATGCGCTCAGCCACTCCACTACGGCCCCGGAGAGGCAACGGGGCATGCAGCAAGGGCAGTCTGGAATTCCCACTCACTGAATGGGGCAGTGTATGTTTCTTCGCAAAACATATGAAAGGATAGCCACTGCCGTTCGACATGTTCTTTGAGTGCATGGAAGTTTGCACTGTAAGCTGCAGCTGCAGAGTTGCGTGCATAATGGTCCAGCATGTGCTAAACGATAGCAGTTGGATCTGTACATACAGTACCTGAATGTGTAGGCTGAAGAGCGCTGCTGGTTGATGGTGCCCAAAAAGGCTCCTAATCTGAGGCCACATCCAAGATGGGGAAGAGCAAGACCCGAAACTGGAGACACTTTTCCCAATAATCCCACTTTCTCTGCTGGATGAGCTGTCGAGCTTGGGCCCAGAGCCATTTAACGGCCATCAGGTTTTCCACGGTGTGCTGGTGATGGTTGTTGCAGCGTTTGAGCACCCGCTGACAATCCTGGATGGCCTCGGCGATTTCTGGCATCTACCAGGGCACAGACTTATGCCAAGGGGAGCCAGACGCCAAGGGGAGCCAGAAATGGTGAGAACAGTTGCCTCAGTGGCAGAAATGATAGTACCAGTGACCTGATGAACCGCCATGCCCACATCGGCTGGCAATGGAACATGAACCATACCAGCTGAGGTGTAACACTGCCAATGAGCTCTATGGAGAGACCATCGAGGCAGATGGCCCGCAGGTTGAAATTGCAGGAGCGACAAGGATACAAAAATGATCACTACCACAAGGACCATCATGGACCCTCCATTGTAAATACGGGAGCAGGCTCCGGATGCAAACAGAAAGATCTATCGGCGAATACGTGGCTCACACCACACAAAAATGAGTGGGAACACCAGTGTTGAATTGGCAGATATCTCACTGTGACAAAAGAGTTTCTACATCCCTACCGTGGCCTGTAGTCTGCATTCCACCCCACAAAGGGTGGTGGGCATTAAAATCCCCCAAAAAGGAGAAATGGTGGGGGTAGTTGTGCGATCAATGCAGCAATTTCGATGAGAAAGACAGCCTCATCTGAGGGAAGGTAGATAGAGCAGATGGTGAAAATGCCAGCATCACCCGGATTCTAACAGCAACTGCCTCTAGGGCCATGTGGAGAGGCACAGCAACACTGGAGAGGGTTGTGAAAATGTAGACACAAACACCTCCTGATGCTCTGTCATATGCAGTCAGATTTCTGTAGTAGCCCCAATAGCCGCGTAGGGCCGAGGCTTCACTGGGCAGGAAACCATATTTCCTGCAGTACTAAACTGAACACACGGAAGCGGCACAACAACTGTTGCAGTTCAGCTAGGCAGTTGAAAAAGCCGCCGCAATTCCATTGTAGAATTACTTGGTCCCCAGGCTGAAAAGCCATAATAAAAGATGAGGAACAGGTTAGTCCATGGGAACATCTACTGCCAACTATTCAGAATCGCCGTTATAAAGGATCACAGATTCTGGAGGACCTGTTATTGCTAGATCTTCAGGAGATGCAAGGATCTCAACTTCTTCCTCTGAAGCAGAGGATGTGGGTACCTGTGGCTTTCAAGCCACCAAAGATTCCTCCTCCTTTCTTTTCTTTTTCCTTCCCTTACACTGGCACTTTTGTTTCGATGCCAGGGAGGGCTTCTCTGTAGCAGCATCAGGGATGGAAGTAGAGCAAAAGCTCTTCTACCAGCAGGTTGTGGATCCTTCAACCATTGGCTGCGATCCTTTGGTGCACTGTGAGAAGCCTTGGAAGGGAGCACCCCAAGGGACCACTTCTGAGGGAGAGGGGCTGGAGAGGACTGTTGCTTCTCTGGGTGGGTGGGAGGGGGGTATTGTTCCCACAGGTGTTGGGGGAGGAATAGATGGACAGGTTCCCCCACCCATCGACAGGGCAGTGGAGGATTGATGGGGCATAGGGCCCATGGATTGAGATAACACTGGTTCTGTTGTTCTCAAACTAACTGGTGCCACTGTGACTGGCAAAAGATATTGCCATACGTACGAGACTGAGCCACTCTTACTTCTTCCGTGCCTCAGAGAAAGTTAGGCAGTCCAGGGTCATCATTTCCATTATTTTCCTTTCCCGATGTAAGATAGTGCAGTTCAGCGAGCATGGCGAATGATGTTGCCCACAATTCACACAAAGGAAAGTTGGGGTATATGGGGCAACTGGATGTGATGGCCACCAACATTTCCTGCAAGTTGGGCTGGAAGTACAATGGGATGACATGTGCCTAAACTTCAAGCACCGGAAACACTGCATAGGGGAGAGGGACATATGGCTTTACATCACACCGGTATATAATTATCTTTACCTTCTCAGGCAATGTTTTGCCTTCGAAGGCCAGGATGAAATAACCCTTGTTATCTTTAGGTTCCCTGTACATCTGCTGGGCAAAGTGAACCCCTAGTTGCTGCAGGTTCGCTCGCAACCCTTCATTGGTGTGGGACAACAGATCTCTGTGATAGATTAGACCCTGGACCATGTTTAAAGATTTGTTGGGCATGATACTCACCGGGATATCACCCAGCTTATGGCAGGCAAGTAATGCCCACAGCTGGGGTGGGTACTACGTCTGTATCAGAACGGCCCCACTTCGCATTTTTAAGAATGATGCCACTTCGCCAAACGTATCCACAAGGTGGTCAACAAAGAACTGAGGCTTAGTACACATAAAAGATTCACTATCTGAATGCATACATACAAGATACTGTGGTGAATATGACTCCAGTCTATTAATGCCCATATATTCCTCCCATGAGGTGGCAAGGGAAGGGAACATCTGAGGATTATACGTTGTCATGTTGAATTCAGTCTTCCCATGCTTAGTCAATATCGATAATAAATTACAATACTCCAGCAAGTGATGACTATCTTCAATATACCCACCTAGCCACCCAAATTTCATTATCCTTCAAGCACTTAAAGTAAGGGTTATTATAGAATGAACAATCCTCATCCCCCTCCCACTCCTTTCAACATCACTGACAAGGTCTGGCCTGTTTGTAACTATAATGTCTAAAATATTTCCACTGCATGTGGGCCGACAATTTAGCTGCTCAAACAGAGTTAGGAAATCATGCTCATCAGTACTTCACAGGACTGCTTGTCTGTACCCCTGTAGAGAAAGAATAGGTGTCCCAGTCTATACTCAGCAGGTTGAAGTCACCCCACTCCAGTTACCTTTGGGCTACTGATCGTAAACTTTCTTTGAATGACTACCACTGTGACTGTAGAACCGGGCAGCTGGTAAAAACACCAACCATTAACTTGATTTCACCTATACCTGTTACAAGCGTCCAGGTAACCTCACAGTCAATCTCGACTTCGATCTTAGTAGAAGAAATATTTTTGTGGACTGCAATGAACACACACCCTGCAATTGTACCTGATATCTTTGTGATATACATACCATTCTTCATTAAATATTTTGGAGCTTCCAACATAAGAATTCAGCCAACTCTCGATCCCAATGATTATTCAGTGAACACTATTGACAGGACTTTTATAACAGTTTCAAGGAGAGAAGAGGAGCACGAAGACCTTCATTCAGCAGACTTTGGCTCCTTCAGCCACTTCTTGTTATCTAGTTCCATGCTAGTGGAACCATCAGTGAGGAATGCCCTAAGGGACCCCTTCCCGGCCAGAGAAGCTGGAGAAGGGTGATGATTGTCCAGGTGCGGGATGGGGATTGACATACATGGCAGGTAAGGACTCATTGCTCGAGAGGTGGGAGTGGGGAAGCAGACAAGGCTGACATTCCAATGTGAAAACACATGTCCAAACCTCATGCATTTTAAGCACCGAATGGGTGAGGGAACCTACATCTTCATGTCACATTGGTAAACGATTACCTTCACCTTTTCAGTCAAGGTATCACCTCAGGGGTGAAGATGAAGGCCCTGGTAACAATTCTCATTTCCTTTGGTCCACTATGAACATAACAGACAATGTGTACACCACATTGTTCGAAGTTGGTGTTTTAACTCATCATACAGACTACAAGGCAATATCACAATAAAAGATGATACCATGGACCATATTAAGACTATTGTGGGGAATTATCACAGGAATATCCTCCAGATTTTTACAAGCAAGCAGCACCTATAACTGAGCAGGATAATCAGGACGAATCTACTCTTCATCTTTGAGATTGTTGCAATTTCACCACATTTGACTTATGTTCTTCACAAAGAATAAAGGCTTTGTACACAAAAAGTAGACCTCATCAGTACTTGTACAAACAAAGTACTGGGGAGAGTATTTCTCTACTTACTCTACTTTTTGCCTGGTCCTAAGTTCTTCCCACAGCATGGACTGGTGAGGGAACATTTTACGGTATGATCTCTGAGCATTATACAAAGCCTTTCCTTCTAAGGAGACTGCTGAGCCCATTTGGCCACTAGCAGATTCTGCTTCACGTGCATATTATCTGTCATAGTGCCTTACACTTCCCCTGGGGCTCTCCCAATGGGTGTCAACCGGCCTCAGAGACTACCATCCAGTAATCCATTGACGGGAGTCCTCAAGCAGCAGTCACAACAGGCACAGATTTCCTGGAATTGGAAACTTATAACTCAGGCACATCCGGCATGATCAGGGTGGCTACCACCATGCAGGTACCTCCTCAATGACACACTACAATGTTGTGTTTTCAGCATACCATGGGGCACATCCCAAATTCCCTGCATTAGTAGCAGTTGTATATAGTACCAGAAGTGCAATGAAAGAATACTTGTCCAAAATCATGAACCAGGTCCAAGTGGGATCCTCACCAGATAGGCCATATGATAGAAATCAGAGGAGAAAGGGATAGTGGAACTACAGACTTATAGCAGGCACACACCTCTATAGTAGGTGAAGGTGGGATCACTGCGCATGGTGGATAAATTTTGCACCTTCTGTAAAATTTAGAACCCTAAAATTAGAATGAAATTATGCCAAAGTAGACAAATGTTATCAGATGGAGTAAGAAACATGCCTAACCAAACGGCCATGCAGTCAGTTTACGTCTACACTCTGCAACCCATCTCATAGTCTGACAGATACTATTGTATGTATCACTGTCACTTCCTCCTCTTCCTGTTCCAGTTGCATGTGGATCATGGGGTGAAGGAAAAAAGTATGCCTCCATGTGGACTCACCCTAATTTTATTGTCTCATTGTCCTTTTGTGGTTTTTTTTTTTTTTTTTTTTTTTTTTGTGGTTTTAGGGCGCACAACTTCTATGGTCATTAGCGCCCAGCCAAGAACATAGATTCGCTATGATCTAAAAAAATGTAGACTGTCAGAACATCAACAAGAGGCTAAAAACGAAAGATAAAAGACAATTAAAAGAGTTAAATATCCTTGGATAAGTTGGCCAAGTTGATAAAACGCAAAACTCGAGTAGCTGCTCGTGTGTCATCAGCTAAAATTTCCTCCAGAGTAGACGGAAAGTGAAGGGCTACACGGAGATGATTAAAATTAACACAAGTCAGTAAAACATGTCGCACTGTCAGCAGTTCACCGCAGGAGCATAGCGGTGCAGGTTCGGTGGATAGCAAGTGACGGTGGCTGAAACGGCAATGACCGATCCGCAACCGAGCCAGGATGACCTCCTCCCGCCGAGAGGGGCGTGAGGATGTCCTCCAAGCGGTCGGGATCGGTTTGACAGTTCGCAATTTATTGTTGTACAGTGAAAGCCACACACTGTGCCATTGCGACACGATACTCCGGCGAAGAACCCGTTGAACATCGTCCGATGGGACGCAAAAGGTAGCCATGCGAGGCAAAAGAGCTGCTGCCTTGGCTGCTGTGTCGGCGGCCTCATTCCCGGGCACACCCACATGGCCAGGGACCCACAGGAAAGAAACGTGACAGCTGTCATCCACCAGCAACTGGAGGGAGCGTTGGATCCGATACACGAGAGGATGGTTCGAGAAAGGGTCCTTAAGACTCTGCAGGGCACTAAGGGAGTCAGAACATATGGCATAGAAAGGGTGGCGGTGGCGGCAGGTATACAAAACGGCCTGGTGGAGGGCGAAAAGCTCAGCCGTGAAGTTTGAGCACCGGTCAGGGAGCTCGTATTGGAAACGGTTGTCCCCGACGACGAAGGCAGATCCGACACCGGCAGTGCTCTTGGAACCATCAGTGTAAATAAATACGGCATTATCGAACCGCGAACGGAGTTCGACAAGCCTCGAGCGGAATACCAAATCCGGAGTGCTCTCCTTGGGGAGCGAACTAAGTTCGAGGTGTGTGTGAACCTGGGCCTGATGCCACGGTGGCAATGGGCTTTCGCTCAACCGAAGGGTGGAAGGAAGGGTAAAATCGAGCCGCTGTAGCAGGCGGCGAAACCGAACTCCCGGTGGAAGCAAGGCAATCGCAGACAACTGATATTGGCGATCGAGTGAGTCGTCAAAAAATAATCTGTAAGATGGATGGTTGGGCATCAACCGTAGGCGGCATGCGTACCGACACAAGAGTATGTCACGTCGATTGGTCAAGGGTAATACAGCAGCCTCGGCATACAGACTTTCAACAGGGCTGGTATAAAATGCACCGGTCGCCAGACGTAATCCACGATGGTGGATAGAGTTGAGACGGCGGAGAATCGACGGCCGTGCTGAAGAGTATACAAGGCTTCCATAGTCGAGCTTCGACTGAACAATGGCCTGGTAAAGGTGAAGCAGGACGGTACGATCCGCTCCCCATGACGTGCCACTGAGGACACGAAGAACGTTAAGGGATCGGGCACAACGAGCAGCCAGGTAGGACACATGTGTGGAGCAGCAAAGTTTCCGATCCAACATGAGTCCCAAGAATTTTGTAGTCTCCACGAAAGGGAGAGCAACAGGGCCGAGACGTAGAGAAGGTGGAAGAAATTCCTTGTATCTCCAGAAATTGATACACACAGTTTTCTCAGTGGAGAATCGGAAGCCGTTTGCGATGCTCCAGGAATATAGACGGTCAAGACAGCGTTGGAGAGAACGCTCCAAGAGACACGTCCGCTGGGCGCTACAATAAATTGCGAAATCGTCAACAAAAAGAGATCCGGAGACGTCAGCTGAAAGGCAATCTACGATCGGATTGATTGCAATGGCAAAGAGCGCCACACTCAAGACGGAGCCCTGTGGTACCCCATTCTCCTGGCAAAAGGTATCTGACAAAACAGAGCCCACCCGTACCCGGAACTTGCGATCCGCCAAAAACGCTTGAATGAAAAGAGGAAGGTGGCCCCGAAGGCCCCATGTGTGCAATGTGGGGAGAATGCCCGCTCTCCAACAGGTATCGTATGCCTTCTCCAAGTCGAAGAACACTGCTACTGTTTGACGCTTCTTTACAAAGTTGTTCATAATGAAGGTCGACAACGTAACGAGATGGTCATCAGCAGAGCGGTGTCGACGAAAACCGCATTGGATATTAGTCAGGAGGCGGCGAGATTCGAGGAGCCAGACCAACCGAGCGTTAACCATGCGTTCCATCACCTTACAGATGCAGCTCGTCAGAGAAATGGGGCGATAACTGGAAGGGAGGTGTTTGTCCTTCCCTGGTTTGGGGATGGGGACAACAATGGCTTCACGCCAACTTGTGGGAACATGACCTTCAGTCCATATGCGATTGTAGGTACTAAGAAGAAAGCACTTGCCCGCAGGAGAGAGGTTCTTCAGCATCTCAATATGAATGGAATCGGGCCCGGGAGTAGAAGACCGGGACAGGGCGAGAGCACGATCTAGCTCCTGCATGGTGAAGTCGACGTTATAATTTTCACGATTAAAAGAGCGGAAAGAAGGCGGCCGTGCCTCCTCTACCTGTTTTCGAGGGAGAAAGGCAGGGTGGTAATGGGCAGAGCTCGAAACCTCCGCAAAGAAACGACCCAATGCGTTTGAAACATCAGCTGGGTCCACGAGGACTGCGTTCTCCACGGTCAGGCCAGGAATCGGGGAGTGGACCTTGATGCCGGACAAACGGCGTAGGCCACCCCAGACAACCGTGGAGGGAGTAAAACGGTTAAAAGAACTAGTAAAAGCAGTCCAGCAAGCTTTCTTGCTGTCGTTTATGATACGACGGCACTGCGCTCTCATACGTTTGTAATTGATGCAATTCTCCAAAGTTGGGTGGCGGCGAAAGGTGCGTAAAGCACGGCGCCGGGCTCGAAGCGCGTCGCGGCAGGCTGCAGTCCACCAAGGGACCTGGACACGACGTGGAGAAGAGGATGTACGAGGTATGGAACGTTCAGCAGCAGTGAGAATAACCTCTGTGAGGTATTCGACCTGACTGTCACAGTTGGGAAAATTCTGATTGTGAAAAACAGCCATGGAAGAATAAAGCCCCCAGTCGGCTTTAGAAATGTTCCAACTGGTGGGACGTGGAGATGGGGAATGATGTAGGAAGTGGATGATACAAGGGAAATGGTCACTCGAGTACGTGTCAGAAAGTGCATACCACTCAAACCGACCGGCAAGCTGAGGAGTGCATATTGCGAGGTCTATATGGGAATAAGTGTGTGTTGTGTCAGAAAGGAAGGTCGGTGCACCGGTGTTGAGGCAGACAAGATCGAGGTGGTGGAGAATGTCCACCAAAAGGGAGCCTCTCGGACAAGGTGCCGGAGAGCCCCATAGGGGGTGGTGGGCATTAAAGTCGCCTACCAACACGAAAGGTGAAGGGAGCTGGTCAACAAGGTTTAGCACATCTGCCCTAGTAAGGGCAGATGACGATGGCGAATATATATTACAGAGGGAGAAGGTAAATGTGGATAAGGTGATGCGGACGGCAACTGCCTGTAGGTGAGTGTGCAAGGAAATGGGATGGAAATAGACGTCGTCTCGAAGGAGCATCAGAACCCCTCCATGGGCTGGGACACCTTCCACGGGTGGCAGGTCGAACCGCACAGAGGTGTAGTGTGGAAAGTCTGCACGATCACGTGGACGCAACTTAGTTTCCTGGAGGCAGACTAGAAGCGGGCAGTGCAATCGAAGGAGTAGTTTTAACTTCTCCCGATTAGAACGAATGCCGCGAATGTTCCATTGAAGGAGCGCCATGATAAAAATGAGAGAAGAAATAAGGATAAAAACCAAGTAGCGAGCGGGGTCACCTCGACGGCCGCTGAGGACCGGATTTCGAGGGAGCACTGCTATCGCTGTCTGGGGGCAAAGGGTCATGTTCCATTGGTTCGACCGACGCGCCTGCCACCTCCCTGAGTTGATCAGGAGGGGCAGTTTCCACCGCCGTTAAAGGGCCGGGCGCCCGGCAAACGGAGCGTCCCGGTGAAACAGAAGACGGCCGAGGCCGGCAACTGTTGGACGGCGTGACAGATGGGTCACGCCTCGGCGGGGAAGGAGAGGAACTCTTTTTCTTGTCAGCTCTTCTGGAAGAGTGACGGCGGGAAGAGGCAGTTGACGGTTGGGAAGCCTGAGAACGCAGAAAATCCTCACGGACGGGTTCCATTTTCAAGGTCCGGGCATCTTGTTTAGGCGCCCGCGGTTTACTAGAGTTTGACGAAGACTGTACCCTAGAAGCAGCAAGAGGGAGCGGGGACGTGGAACGGGCAATCTTCGGGCTGGCGGATCGCACAACTGTGTCAGCGAAAGTGAAGTCACATGTCTGGGTACTGGAATCCTTGGTAGGTCGAGTTGAGGTGAGTACCTTACTGTATGTACCCGCTGGGAGGACAGTGGGCTTTCGACTCGCCAACAACTTACGAGCGGCAGATGTCGATACCTTCTCCGTAACCCGAATTTGCTGGATTACCTTCTCATCCTTGTATACAGGGCAGTCGCGAGAGGAAGCCGCATGGTCACCGTTGCAGTTTAGGCAGTGAGGGGACGGAGGTGGGCAATCCCCCTCATGGGCATCCCTACCACAAGTGACACACTTTGCTGCATTTGGGCAATGTTCACGGGTATGGTTGTACCTGTGGCACTGAAAACAGCGCGTTGGGTTAGGTACATAAGGGCGGACGGAGATGACTTCATACCCTGCTTTGACCTTCGACGGGAGGTCAACTTTGTCAAACGTCAAAAACACAGTACGAGTCGGTGTCAGATGGTTATCGACCTTTTTCATGACCCTGTG
The DNA here is from genome assembly GCA_026315105.1 of Locusta migratoria. NCBI lineage: Eukaryota > Metazoa > Arthropoda > Insecta > Orthoptera > Acrididae > Locusta > Locusta migratoria. The sequence goes on along the minus strand of CM048755.1, from coordinate 551,857 downwards.
GACGGCTGTCACACCCTGATCGGACATATACGATTGGATATCCTCATCAGACAACCCGTCAAGGGATCTCGTGAAGACTACCCCCCGTGACGAGTTGAGTGTGCGGTGCGCTTCGACCTTAACTGGAAAAGTGTGCAACAACGTAGTACGTATCAGTTTTTGGGCTTGGAAGGCACTTTCCACTTCCAGCAACAATGTGCCATTGCGCTGACGTGAACAGGTTTTAACAGGGCCAGCAATTGCATCTACACCTTTCTGTATAACGAAAGGATTGACAGAATTGAAATCCTTTCCGTCGGTGCGAGAGACAACCAGAAATTTAGGTACATTAGGCAGAGTCTTTTTAGGCTGAGGCGAGTCTAACTTACGTTTATGGGTCAACGTCACGAAAGAAGATAAGGAAGTCATCGCGGAAGTGTCCCCCGTGATTACCGGCGTCTCCGATGGCGCGCTCCTTCCTAGTGGGGGCCCTCTCCGAGGGCTTACCCGCCTTAGGTGATTGTTCACACCTCAGGTCACACCTCCCGAGAACTGACGGAGGGACCAATCGGCACATTCGGAAGGTACCAGCTCGGGTAATCACCCCTCCCTGGGCCTGGCCTTTACCAGGGGGTACGTACGTGCCTTACTTGTCTACCCGGGGCGGGGAATTACGCGTTACCCCGTCACCTGCTACGCGCGATAATGCGTGGGTCGGCCTTCAGACACGCACAGGGAGGAAAGAAGAAGAGGATAGGAAAGGAAGAGAAAGAAGGAAAGAAAAGAAGTGTCTCAAACGCCGAGGCGGAGACTAATGAGGAGAAGAAGGCTAGGAGAGTTCAAGGAGAGAAAGACAGAAAACGAAGGGTAAGAAAGGAAGGAACGAAGGAAGAAAAACCACAACAAGAACCACCGTATCTCACGAAATATGCCCGTCTCCGGGCGAAGGCATAAACCGGGAGGGAAAGTGAAGCAGCCTGGGGCAGAAGAAAGGCTGCTCCGGCTCGGGGCCCCGTGCGCGCCACACACGTACCCACAAAAGAACTGTGGGCCCCCTGGGGGGTCCTTTTGTGGGGTATACATATGAGGAAGCCATACATTGGTTAACTCTTCATGAATCCGACACACTAAGAAATTTAACAGGTGCCAATACTGTGATGCAGAACCTGTCCCTTACAGCATCTGCCACTGTAGGATGCCTATCATCCCTGTGATGTTTCCAATTTAGTAAATGAATTTGTAATGAAGTGTGCCGCTCTCCTTTGTATCTTCTCAATCTCCTTTGATAACCCTGTCTGGTATGAATTCACACTAATAAGCAATATTCAAATATTGCCCGAACAGTTATCTTGTTCAACATTCATAGAATATATGACATCAACTGCGATTGGGCAAAGCTGAAAATGTGTACCCAGCCGGGATTCGAACCCGGGTCTCCTGCTTTCTAGGCAGTTGCGCTGACCCCTACACCACTGGGGACACAGTGATCACCGCACCTGCAAGGACTACCTAAGCACGCCTCCCGTCAGATACAAATTCCCAGCTTTGCCCTGCCCACAGTACTCAATCTCGTTATGAACTAATCCCTTACGGGAATTGGCAAATTATACTTACGTTGTGATTTATTACATTTGTACTATATCAAATTTCCGGTTTTGGCCTGCTTAAAAAAAAAAAATAATAATCTGGTAGGCAGCACAAAGTTGAGAATATAAAGACAGTGCATAATGAAAAGCATTTAATAATCACTTACTGGATAAAGCAGATGAATTAATCAGAACCCTAGGTCCTATAGGTGATCACAGAACTCTCTAAGAAAATATCATTCCGAGACTGTTACCTCCTCCGTGATACTGACAAGGGATATTTTGAGTGAATAATTTAATGACAAAAGACTAAGAACTCTTACGAATTATATATATATATATATATATATATATATATATATATATATATATATGTGTGTGTGTGTGTGTGTGTGTGTGTGTGTGTGTGTGTGTGTGGCGTCTGTTGCGAGATAACAGATGTCACTTCTGATCCTGCAGTTGTTATTATTTAATATTCATAGAATATATGACATCAACTGCGATTGGGCAGGGCGAAGCTGGGAATTTGTATCTGACGGGAGGCGTGCTTAGGTAGTCCTTGCAGGTGCAGTGATCACTGTGTCCCCAGTGGTGTAGGGGTCAGCGCAACTGCCTAGAAAGCAGGAGACCCGGGTTCGAATCCCGGCTGGGTACACATTTTCAGCTTTGCCCAATCGCAGTTGATGTCATATATGTTGAATAATAACAACTGCAGGATCAGAAGTGACGTATGTTCTCTCGGAACAGATGCCACATGTATATATAGTTATCTTGTTGTTAGCAGATTCTTCCTTGATTAATTGACTCAACTTGTGACAATTCTGCCAATGAAACTCAGTCTGACATCATACTTACAATTTTAGTTTTCATTTCACTTCAAATCACTCCACATGCACACTCACAAATATTTCATGAAAGTAATTGCTTCCAGCGATTGCTCTGCACTGGCACAATCATATAATAAAGACACTCTATGTATTTTGCTTACCTTTCATAAATGTGTGTTTTCAAAATTGTTTTTACCAGTGTAAAACTGATCACATCTTAGAAATTACTCAGTTTTGTGTTCTTGCATGGAGGCTCATCTATGAAACCCTGTCACAGCAGCAGCACCAGCATGACTCAGTGTTGATGGAGTGTTAAACCCTAATCATGCATCCTTCATTCCTCTTAAGCTATCACCAACATATCTACCACAATTTCATGCCACCCTCCCCTTTCAGCTTGATAAACCCCTTTACTTAACTCTTATCTAACTATAGTTCATTTTTTAAGCCCGTGAGTGTTATTTCAATAATACCCAGTCCCCTCCCTGTTGTCTGACTGTTCTTCCATATGCCCTTGGGTGATGAACCATTAAAAGCAGTGCACTCTTCTTTTAGTATTACATTCCAAGTGTCTCACTTTTCCATACCCCCCTCCCCCACCTCCTGTTCTTATCCCCTTCCTTCCACCCACCCTTGTCCTAATTTGGTTACAGTAGTAGTTTTTAGCTGTGAGTAGGTGTTTGCATGTTCTGAAAGAGGACACAGAACGTAATATAAAATTAAGAGGGGGATTCCACTTTAAGATTTTTCTAGTACCAATACTTACGTAAAAATTTCTGATCTATAAACAATTTACACATCAATGCTTCTACAATTTTTTAATCTATTAATACACATTTCTAGAATCACAAAGATTCACATATTAACAATACTCAGCTATAAAGAAAGGTCAAGAACTGCAAACAGTATATTCATTCCAGTTAACAACGGGAAGTCCATTTTGGAATATCAACAACATTATGAGGCTTCATTGCAACTTACCGTAAAAAGCAACACTAAGCCACAAACAGGCACACAGAAAAGGCAAACACACACACTACAAAATCTTTTGGCTGCAGCTTTCATCATCAAAAGAACAGACAGACATCCATACAATGATAAAGGTACAACTCACAAAACACATGTTCTGACAAAGGTTGTTGCCAAAACCTTTACCTATGAGAGTGTCTTTTTTGTGTGCTTGTTTGTCTCTCAGCAAATGCCTATCCCAATAATATTATTGATATTACAGCTAAAATATTTATTACAAGTCACTAAACCTAGCCAAACTTACGGTGGCTCAGGATGACAAGAAGTGAATGGGAAACTAAACGAAAGAATTCACGCAAATATAGACTCACTGAGAAAATACATCAATCAAGCCAAAGCCCTGTTTTGAGTTTCTGTGGCAATGTGGAATGAAAGGAAACTTAGGGAAAAAAATACGTTTTGTTAATATTTTGTCCTTTTTCTGCATAAAGATTAGATGATTTACTGACTCTAGAGTGCAGAACACAATCACATGATTTCCTCTTGAGAAGAGCAATAATTTTCTACATTCTGTCCATCTACCACAAGGCCTCCCCCCCCCCCCTCTCTCTCTCTCTCTCTCTCTCTCTCTCTCTCTCTCTCTCTCTCTCTCTCTCTCTCTCTCTCTCTCTCTCTCTCTGTGTGTGTGTGTGTGTGTGTGTGTGTGTGTGTGTGTGTGTGTGCGCGCGCGCGTGTACCTACCTACCTACCTACCTACCTACCTACCTCCCTCCCTCACCTTTATCTGCCCATCTCATATTTACCTCCCTCCCCCTCCCCTATTTTCCATATCCTCTTCTCTCTGTCCGGCTCCTGAGCCACCTGCCACTTCAAATTTTTGACATTTGTGTATTACTACTAGAAATTTTCAGAGTTTGAAATGATCCACTTTCTTTTTCCAGTCTTAACAGCTATATAAACATGATTTTCATTTTGATACGAATATTATAGACGAAAAATTCCCAGCAGGAATATATATATATTAGACAAAGAATACTCACCGGGTGAAGGAGCACAGGTGTGACAACAGCACAAATAAACAGAACACTGTCACACACACACAAACGCTAGCTTTCGCAGCCTAGCTGCTTCCTCAGGCAGAAGTGAAGGAGAGGGAAAAGGAAATTATGAGGGTTTTAAGGAAGGGGATAAGGAGCCATTCCAATCACGGGAGAGGAAAGAGTTACCTTGAGGGAAGAAAAGGAAGGTAAACAAACAAACAAACAAACACACACACACACACACACACACACACACACACACACACACACACACACACTTACACAGACGCAAACACACCTAGGCAGACATACTATAGAAACCAAAGAAGTTAAGAAGTTAGCTAACTTTCTATAGTATGTCTGCCTAGGTGAGTTTGCATCTGTGTAAATGTATGGGTGTGTGTGTGTGTGTGTGTGTGTGTGTGTGTGTGTGTGTATTTGTTTACCTTCTTTTCTTCCCCCAAGGTAAGTCTTTCCTCTCCCGGGATTGGAATGGCTCCTTATCCCCTTCCTTAAAACCCTCATCATTTCCTTTTCCCTCTCCTTCCCTTCTGCCTGATGAAACAGCTAGGCTGCAAAAGCTAGCGTTTGTGTGTATGTGAGTGTGTTCTGTTTATTCGTGCTGCTGTCACACCTGTGCTCCTTCGCCTGGTGAGTAATCTTTGTCTATTTTATATATATGATTTTCCTTTTGTGTATACCTATGTCAAAGTACCTCTTGAGTTAAGTAAATTTCATTGACCTCTCTGTATAATTAATATTAAAAATCAGAGCTATTTTCATGTTCACAAATTATTATTTCAGAATAGGAGAAATTCCAAGTTTTAATGCAGTGACTGCAGCATTTCCACCTTTGCATTTTTAAATACTAGTAGTTTCAAGATCCCGCTGATATTTGACTTCATTGCTTTATTTCAAAATTTACACTCCAACATAGCAACTTTTTCACCTCTGTGCACTTAAGTAGCAAACAATAGTACAGTTTGGTTCATATATGGAAACTTTTGAACATTTTCCCTGGTTTATATACTGGTGTTTACCATTCTTGAAACATATTTGTATTTTAATCAAATAAAATTCTAAAGGCATATTAGCAATTTAACATAAAAAATAGTTTGTGATTTCCATGTTATTACTCTACAATGACAGGAGCCCCACATATTAGAAAATTTAACCAATTCCTACTTACCCCCTGGAAATATATTTGCAGATGCAATTTCATCCAAAGCAGTCTGTGTATCATAGAGGATCTGGTGCAATTTGCAACGATTTCTTTCAAATTTTCTAAAATCTGGAGGAATCTTACTAAGCATGTCGAAAATTTTCATAAGTAATCTGGAAGTTCTAAATCCATTGGTACAGACTTCAAAGCTTGTTTATTGAAGTTCAACTCCAGACAACTAATGAAACCACCACTGCAAACCTATAAATGAACAAAAAAATCATTAAATTACAATTTACAAGGCTAAGAATCATGTCTACAACAAAAAGCTCAAGGTGCTTTCACAATATCTCGAGCTTGGTGTAGCAGCTACACAAAACAGATGATCACACAGGTTAAGGACATTCACCTAGAGGCTAAGAAGTTGTCCTTTTCAGGAAAAAGAGGAAAAATGCAGAAAAAACAACAATAATCAATACAGAATATAGCCCTTATTCAATGCTGACATTGATGCCTCGTCTGTTGTTAAGTCGGTTATTTCAAACTCTTTCTTCACCCAAACCAAGAACTTTCTCCTTGGTCTACCTCAAATTCTTATCTTACCCTCTACTGCTGAACCAATGAGTCTATTAGGTAACCTTGCTTCTCCCATGTGTGTAAAATGACCCCACTACCTCAGCCTGTTCACTTCGACTGCTTCCTCTATGGTGTTGATTCCCAGTTTTTCTTTGATTCCTCATTTATGGACACTCTTCTTCCATTGTTCCCATCTGTTAGTACCTGCAATCATCCTTGCTACCTTCATATCTGTAACCTCAACCTTATTAATAAGGTAACCTGTATCCATCCAGCTTACATTCTCATACAACAAAGTTGGTCAAAAGGCTGAAAAGTGCACTGCTAACTTAGTTTTGATGACGACTTCCTTCTTGCAGAAGAGAGTAGATCATAGTTGAGGACTCACTGCATTAGCTTTGCTACACCTTGATTCCCGTTCTTTCACAATGTTGCCACCCTGTGAGAATATACATCTTAAGTATTTGAAATTGCCCACCTGTTCCAACTTTGTTCCTCCTATTTGGCACTCAAGCTGTTTAAATCTCTTTCTCACTGACATTACTTTCATTCTGGAGATGATCTTCATACCATAACCCTTACACCTCTGATGAAACTCAAATATTACATTCCAACCTTTCAATTGAATCTGCCACTAGAACTAAACTTTCTGCATATGCAAGTCTGCTTATTTTGTTATCATTTATTTTAATCTATCCATGTCAGACTATTGTTTTCAACACATGATTTATACATAGCATGAACAACAGTGGTAACAGGTTACAGCCTTGTCTGGGTCATTTATAGCACACGATTCCACCCTCGGCTTTGACCTGTGACATCTGCTTGTCGTGTTGTACGACATCACCACATGCGCAGGTTTTTATAAGTGTTTGTTTATGTGTGTCGTGTGTAGGTATCAAGTGGCACTCTCTTGTGGTGAACATAACATAGAATGGGTAATTCTGTCATGTGGCCATTCTTCTTTCTTTTGTCATATGTGTGGTTGCAACTCGTGGTATTGAGCTATTGAGAAGTGAGAGCAATAATGTTATTTTGTCAATTCTGTGATTTATTGTTTTAGTGGTGAGTGCTTGTTTTTAAGGATCGGTGAGTAAATGTGGCGTCAGTTTCGAAGTTTATTCAAGTATTTCGGTGTGACATTTCTGTGATTGTAATTGATTTTTCAGTTATAAGAGGTTTGCTACTTTGCTAACCGTCAAGGGTACATCAAGAACCTGTCAACCATAGATCAGGAACAGCATTAATTATTTACTCAATGGTCGGCACGAAAAAGGAGTCCCATAGGTCTTCGATTTGTTTACACAGTACAATTGCAACACACTTTCTTACTGATCGCGACAACGCAACTCCTGGCTGCTCTGCCATTCCTAACCTCACGAGTGCTAGCCACTGACACACAAAATTCAGTTTTTTCCTGAAATCTTGGTTGTGGTGACGGACTGATCTGTAGTGCAGCCCGAGGTTTAGGTTAGGTTGGGATGCAACAGTCTGGTTGTGAGCTCGCAAAGCCAGCGAATGTGAAAAATGTCAGTTGTGGTAACAAAGTTGACCGGTTTCAAAATCTAATGTACAAGTCTCAGACATATTGAAAAATGGGAGGGGGGTGGAGCTTTATTCCCCCCCTGCAAATTTGCACTGAAGGCGCGAATTCTTGGGCTGAGACCTGTGATCAACAGTAAAATCTGTTGTTATAATCTACAATTTATGAGGTTGAACACAGATTATGTATTGCCGCGAGACAACATGTAAACCGACTGCTCGGGTGGCGCAGGGGATAGCATCACAGACTGCAGTACTGAAGGTCGCCGGTTCAATCTCTACCATCGGCAAAAACTTATTTCTTTGTAATTAACAATTCCAGAATGTTCTATATCTTTCTTATGTTCACTTGTAAATTCTACTTGTTTCTTACGTTAACTATTCTTCTAATTTCTGGTAAATTATGTGTGTATAAATAGTCAGTGCTGCGTGTATGTTAAGTTCATAATAAAACGTGCTTTCAGTATAAGTGCTGTGTTCAGTTGCCTTTGAAGTCAAGCCTGCTTCCATTGCAACGCAACGTTGTTTGGTGGAGGCGCCGGGTATCCTGTGCAACAGCTTCATCACCGTGGCTCCGATTAGGCAACATAAAAGCCGTCACTTACACGGGCTGGAACCAGAATACATGGGATACACCGAGTACTTCCTTCCAAAAGTCCGTATTATCAGAAGAACCATGGAGACGAAACCAGCAGTAAGCCAGCTGCACATCAGACACCCATCGGTGTTCTCTGGAGACGCTGGACAGGACCCCAACAAATGGCTAAAAGGGTTCGACCGATTTGCCAAGTACAACAGGTGGGATCATACAATGTCCTTGGCCAACTTTTATTTCTACCTGGACGGAACAGCCTAGCAATGGCAAGACAAGTTGAATGACTGGGAGACATTCCAGGAGGAACTTAAGATGACGTTTGGAGACCACCAGCGACAAATCCGCTCGGCGGAAGAACAACTGAAGGACCGGGTCCAACGACATGGTGAGCCGACACAGTCATACATACAGAATGTTTTGGCCCTTTGTAACATAGTCAATCCGAGTATGATTAAGGCCAACAAAATCATTCACCTGATGAAGGGTATTGCAGAAGACATGTACCAAGTTCTTCTGATAAAAGACGTCGCTACGACGGAAGAGTTCATTAAGTGGTGCCAGCGTATTGAAGAGATGCAACAAAGGAGGGTTGGACGACAGAAGTATGACAGACTACCCAATGTAGTCCCTATGGGCATTGTGGAAGACCAGCATGACTTCTCTCATACGACAAATCGTGAGAGAAGAAATACAATAATTTACGGCAGCCGGGATTATTAGATCGAGCGAGCATCAGATTATGGCCATGGATGTAAGCCCTGTAAGCGACAAGGGAGCCGACGCCACTGAGGAAGAGGTATTTCAGACATTATCTCCTGTTTGCACCGCCAGACGCACCCGACATGAAGAACTGCGTCGCCCTGCTATGACTTATGCTGCAGCCACCAAATTGCAGCCTATGAACCGACCGACGCAGCCACAACCAATTCCCCCGGCAACTATGACACCGCGCAGAAGAACCAATCTCTGGAGGACAGAAGACAACACACCACTTTGTTTTCACTGTGGGCGCCCTGGACATGTCGTACGCTACTGCAGAGAAAGAAGGCAAGTATTTGACGATTATTTTGCCGCAAGACGTCAGCCATCAGAGCAGTTCTATCCCAGGCAATCACCTGCTGATGAGTACAGTCGACCTATGGGAAGAAGCCCATCGCCATACCCTAGACGAGGTCGCTCCCCGACGCGCCGCACCTGTTCACCGGCGCCGTACAGAGGTACCTGCCGCTCCCCTAGCCGCCGCGCCCAGGAAAACTAAGCGAGGCAACCATCTACGGAGGTGAGGCTGCCTCAGATGAAAATTCTCCATGGACGACAGTTGCTAAGATGCCGGGAAAGCTCATCGACGTCATAATCGACGGCCAACCTGTCCAGGCACTTCATTCAGGAGCGTCTTTCTCTGTGTTGTCGGATAATTAACGCTGCACACTAAAGAAGACAATGTTCTGTGATACGGGGGCAACTGGGCTGAAGGTCGCAAATGGAAAGTACGTCCAGCCAGCAGGAACTTATGTCACAAGAATAACCATCAACAACAGGACACAGCCGTTTGAATTTGTCGTGTTAACAGAATGTAGTCATAATGTCATCCTTGGATGGGACTTCCTGCAGGCATCCCAAGCTATCATTGACTGGAAGATCTGAGCTGCAAATTGAAGAAGTTGTTCCAACAGATACACGTAATACAGAACTTTCTGGGAAGTTATTTGCCGTAGACAATGTGACGATCCCACCGCTGACAATGATTAGAGTTGCAGTCACAAATACAGATGAGCGATTAAACTGTGAAGTGCTGGTTGATAGTAAGAAGTTTATCAGACTCAACAAAGAAATTTAAATACCAGCGGCTATCATAAGCATTACCGGAGGTTGAGGAGAGATTTGGATCACTAATTGTCACCAGCAGTCGCAACTTACCCCCAAGAGAATGTGTATCGGGACAGCTGAACCAATCCAGGACGGTGAGCTCAACGTCATCAACGAAGACCCATGCTCTGCTGTTAGTACAGACAACAGGCTGCAGGAAACAAACATGGAACTGCCAATAGGGTCCAGACTGACCAAGGAACAACGCCAGCGGGTGTTAGCTATACTACACCAGTTTTCGGGTGCATTATTCACACCTCAGCAAGTGAAAAGTAAGATGAAACGGCCAACGGTAAGGAACCGTATTACTACTGGGGATCATCCACTAATTAGTCAGTGTTCCTATAGGCTGTCGCCAGCTGAAAGACATTCGGGAGGAGGTGGAGAAGATGTTGCAAGATGACATTATGCAACCTTCAGAGAGTCCTTGGTCGTCTCCGGTGGTCCTTGTAACGAAGAAGGATGGCACATGGGTATTCTGTGTCTATTATCGGCAACTGAAAAAAATCACAAATAAAGATGTCTACCCACTGCCGCACATTGATGACACCTTAGACTGCTTGAAAGGAGCTACATACTTCTCAACTACGGACATGCAGACAGGTTACTGGCAAATCGAGGTAGACGAAGCTGACAGGGAGAAGACTGCTTTTATTACACCTGACGGCCCTTATGAATTCAAAATAATGCCATTTCGATTATGTAATGCTCCAGCCACATTCAAATGCATGACGGACAACTTGCTTTGACATCTTAAGTGGACGACATGTCTTTGCTATTTAGGTGACATTGTCGTTTTCTCGAAAACATTTGAAGAACATCTGAGTCGCCTGTCAACTGTGTTGAAGTGTGCTGCCGGACTCCGCCTCAATCCAAAGAAGTGCCTCTTCGTCAAGAAAGAGATAAAAATCCTGGGGCACCTAGTCAATGGAGATGGTGTCAGTCCTAATCCAGACAAAGTAATGGCAGTCACAGAATTTCCAACTCCTCAGCACATTCGTTATGTGAGAAGTTTTCTTGGGCTGTGCTCATACTACTGACGTTTCATAAAAGGATTTTGTAACAAGGCACGTCCATTACAAGAACTTCTGCAGGGAGACGCCAATTTTTACTGGTATGAGACAAAAGGAAGAGCTTTCCGAGCACTTAAGGAGGCTCTAACTTCCGCACCAGTGCTAGCCTTGTACGACGAGAATATGGAAACAGAACTTCACACAGACGCCAGTGGCTATGGGATTGGTGCAGTGCTTGTACAAGTTCAGGAAGGTGCCGAAAAAGTGATAGCCTATGCGTCAAGAGTACTCTCAAAGTCCGAGATAAACTACTCTACCACTGAAAAAGAATGTCTCGCGGTTATCTGGGCTATCAACAAATTCCGGCCGTATTTATTCGGCAAACCATTCACCGTCGTGACAGACCACCATTCTTTGTGTTGGCTGACTAGCTTGAAGGATCCATAAGGTCGACTAGCAAGATGGGCACTAAGCGACGGACGCATGTGCCGCAATTACCTCCAGGACATCTCGTACCGATTCCGCCGGCAGCAGCTCCATTCCACCAAGTTGGTACCGATCGTTTAGGGAGGTTCCTGAAGTCGACAACCAGTAACCATTGGATAATAGTCTGCACTGACTACCTCACACGCTACGCTGTCACCAAAGCTGTGCCGTCTGCAGAAGCTCCAGAGACCGCAAAATTCCTTGTAGAAGACATTATTTTGAAGCATGGAGCACCACATGTCATGATATCTGATCGTGGAAAAGTATTCCAGTCAAAACTAGTATCAGAGGTAATGTCACGGTGCAACATTGTCCACAGAATGACAACTGCATACCATCCTCAGACAAAGGGTCTTACGGAAAGTTTTAACAAAACGTTAGCCGACATGCTGTCGATGTACGTCGATGTTGAGCAGAAGGATTGGGATACAATTCTGCCAGTCGTGACATTTGCTTACAATACCGCAAGACAAGACACCACAGGCTTCACTCTGTTTTTCTGCTCCATGGCCGTGAAGCTGAGACGACAATGGATACACTGTTACCATTCCAACCGGACGACACTCAGGATGACTATGTTAAACAGCTCATCACCAGGGTCGAAGAAGCAAGACAGCTGGCTCGCATCCGGACACTGGACGCCCAGGACAAGGACCGTCAGCGGTATAACGACAAGAACCGACCTGTTGTGTACAGCCCAGGAGATCTGGTATGGATTTTTACCCCTGTACGGAAGGTTGGACTGTCAGAAAAGTTATTGAAGCGATACTTTGGTCCGTATCATGTCATACGCCGCCTGTCAAACGTCACATACGAAGTTGAGGATTATGAGCCGTTGTCGAAACATCAAAAACGAAGAGACATTGTTCACGTCCTGCGCATGAAGCCTTACTATGATCCTGAAGAGCAGGTAGACGACAATGGCTTCTTGTTCAAGGACCTTAAGGATGGTAATGTTCCTGATGAAGCCACGACAGGAACGTCTGTCGTCGATAATCGCGGAGAAGGGAAGGATTCTCTTGAACTGTCATACAGAGGACCCATGACACGGTCAAGATGCAGGACATTGCAGCTGGCACCACAGGGATCATAACAGCGGGTCGCTGTTTCTCCAGGAGAGGGAGCAATGCCGCGAGAGACCACGAACACCAACTGCCGGCGTCGCGCAGGGGATAGCGTCACGGACTGCGAAGCAGAAGGTCGCCGATCAATCCCGCCCACTGGCAAAAATTTATTTCTTTGTAATTTACAATTCCAGAAGGTTCTACATCTTTCTTATGTTCACTTGTAAATTCTACTTGTTTCTTATGTTAACTGTTCTTCTAATTTCTGGTAAATTCTGTCTGTGTATAAATAGCAGAGCACTCTGCCTGAGAGGCAGTCAGTGTAGCATGTATGTTGAGTTCGTAATAAACGTGCTTTCAGTATCAGTGCTGTGTTCAGTTGCCTTCGAAGTCAAGCCTGCTTCCATTGCAACCCGACAATATTGTAATACTTACGTATTGTAGATAATACTGTCGTGTTGCAATGGAAGCAGGCTTGACTTAGAAGGCAACTGAACACAGCACTTATACTGAAAGCACGTTTATTAGGAAATTAACTTACACACAGAACTGACTGCCTCTTGGGCAGAGTGCTCTGCTATTTATACACAGACAGAATGTACCAGAAATTAGAAGAATAGTTAACATAAGAAACAAGTATAATTTACAAGTGAACATAAGAAAGATATAGAACATTCTGGAATTGTTAATTACAAAGAAATAAATTTTTGCCGGTGGTTGGGATTGAACTGGTGACCTTCAGCACCACAGTCTGTGACGCTATCCTCTGCGCCACGCCAGCAGTCGGTTTACATGGTGTCTTCCGGAATTGCTCCCTCTCCTGGAAAAACAGTGAACCGCTGTTATGTTCCCTGTGGAGCCAGCTGCAGTGTCCTGGATCTTGACCTTGTCATGGGTCCTCTGTACCGCAGTTCTAGAGAATCCTTCCCTTCTCCACCATTAAGACAACAGACGTTCCTGTCGTGGCTTCATCAGTAACATTTTTTTTTTTTTTTTTTTTTTTTTTTTTTTTTTTTTTTTTTTTTTTGTGTTTTAGGGCGCACAACTTCTATGGTCATTAGCGCCCAGCCAAGAACATAGAGTCACTAGATCTCAAAAAAGGAAATTGGTAACTGTCAGAACATCAACAAGAGGCTAAAAACGAAAGATAAAAGACAATTAAAAGGGTTAAATATCCTTGGATAAGTTGGCCAAGTTGATAAAACGCAAAACTCGAGCAGCTGCTCATGTGTCATCAGCTAAAATTTCCTCCAGAGTAGGCGGAAAGTGAAGGGCTACACGGAGATGATTAAAATTAACACAAGTCAGTAAAACATGTCGCACTGTCAGCAGTTCACCGCAGGAGCACAGCGGTGCAGGGTCGGCAGAGAGCAAGTGATGGTGGCTGAAACGGCAGTGGCCGATCCGCAACCGGGCCAGGATGACCTCCTCCCGCCGAGAGGGGCGTGAGGAGGTCCTCCAAGCGGTCGGGATCGGTTTTACAGTTCTCAATTTATTGTTGTTCATTGAAAACCACGCACTGTGCCATTGCGACACGATACTCCGGCGAAGAGCCCGTTGAACATCGTCCGATGGGACGCAAAATGTAGCCATGCGAGGCAAAATAGCTGCGGCCTTGGCTGCTATGTCGGCGGTCTCATTCCCGGGCACTCCCACGTGGCCAGGTACCCACAGGAAAGAAACGTGACAGCTGTCATCTGCTAGCAACTGGAGGGAGCGTTGGATCCGATACACGAGAGGATGGTTCGAGAAAGGATCCTTAAGACTCTGCAGGGCATTAAGGGAGTCCGAAAATATGGCATACAAAGGTTCGCGGTGGCGGCAGGTGTACAAAACGGCCTGGTAGAGGGCAAAAAGCTCAGCCGTGAAACTCTAACACCGGTCAGAGAGCTTGTATTGGAACCGGTTGTCCCCGACGACGAAGGCAGATCCGACACTGGCAGTGCTCTTGGAACCATCAGTGTAAATAAATATGGCATTATCGAACCGCGAACAGAGTTCGACAAGCCTTGAGCGGTATACCAAATCTGGAGTGCTCTCCTTGGGGAGCGAACTAAGTTCGAGGTGAGTGTGAACCTGGGCTTGATGCCATGGTGGCAATGGGCTTTCGCTCAACCGAAAGGTGGAAGGAAGGGTAAAATCGAGCCGCTGTAGTAGGCGGCAAAACCGAACTCCAGGTGGAAGCAAGGCAATCACAGACAACTGATATTGGCGATCGAGTGAGTCATCAAAAAATAATCGGTAAGATGGATGGTTGGGCATCGACCGCAAGCGGCATGCGTACCGACATAAGAGTATGTCTCGCCGAGTGGTCAAGGGTAATACAGCAGCCTCGGCATACAGACTTTCAACAGGGCTAGTATAAAATGCACCGGTCGCAAGACGTAAACCCAGATGGTGGATAGAGTTGAGACAGCGGAGAATCGACGGCCGTGCAGAAGAGTATACAAGGCTTCCGTAGTCGAGCTTCGACTGAACAATGGCCTGGTAAAGGTGAAGCAGGACGGTACGATCCGCTCCCCATGACGTGCCACTGAGGACACGAAGAACGTTAAGGGATCGGGCACAACGGGCAGCCAGGTAGGACACGTGTGTGGACCAGCAAAGTTTACGATCCAACATGAGTCCCAAGAATTTCGTAGTCTCCACGAAAGGGAGAGCAACAGGGCTGAGATGTAGAGAAGGTGGAAGACATTCCTTGTATCTCCAGAAGTTTATGCACACAGTTTTCTCAGTGGAGAATCGGAAGCTGTTTGCGATGCTCCAGGAATATAGACGGTCAAGACAGCGCTGAAGACAACACTCCAAGAGAGACGTCCGCTGGGTACTGCAATAAATTGCGAAATCGTCTACAAAAAGGGATCCGGAAACGTCAGCTGAAAGGCAATCTACGATCGGATTGATTGCAATGGCAAAGAGAGCCACACTCAAGATGGAGCCCTGCAGTACCCCATTCTCCTGGCGAAAGGTATCCAACAAAACAGAGCCCACCCATACCCGGAACTTGCGATCTGCCAAAAACGCTTAAATGAAAAGAGGAAGGTGGCCCCGAAGGCCCCATGTGTGCAATGTGCGGAGAATGCCCGCTCTCCAACAGGTATCGTATGCCTTCTCCAAGTCGAAGAACACTGCTACTGTTTGACGCTTCTTTACAAAGTTGTTCATAATGAAGGTCGACAACGTAACGAGATGGTCATCAGCAGAGCGGTGTCGACGAAAACCGCATTGGATATTAGTCAGGAGGCGGCGAGATTCGAGGAGCCAGACCAACCGAGCGTTAACCATGCGTTCCATCACCTTACAGATGCAGCTCGTCAGAGAAATGGGGCGATAACTGGAAGGGAGGTGTTTGTCCTTCCCTGGTTTGGGGATGGGGACAACAATGGCTTCACGCCAACTTGTGGGAACATGACCGTCAGTCCATAGGCGATTGTAGGTACTAAGAAGAAAGCACTTGCCCGCAGGAGAGAGTTTCTTCAGCATCTCAATATGAATGGAATCGAGCCCGGGAGCAGAAGATCGGGACAGGGCGAGAGCACGGTCTAGCTCCTGCATGGTGAAGGCGACGTTGTAATTTTCACAATTAAAAGAGTGGAAAGAAGGCGGGCTTGCCTCCTCTACCTGTTTGCGAGGGAGAAAGGCAGGGTGGTAATGGGCAGAGCTCGAAACCTCCGCAAAGAAATGGCCCAATGCGTTGGAAACAGCAGCGGGGTCCACGAGGACTGCGTTCTCCACGGTCAGGCCAGGAATCGGGGAGTGGACCTTGATGCCGGATAAACGGCGTAGGCCACCCCAAACAACCGTGGAGGGAGTAAAACGGTTAAAAGAACTAGTAGAAGTAGTCCAGCAAGCTTTCTTGCTGTCGTTTATGATACGACGACATTGCGCTCTCATACGTTTATAATTGATGCAATTCTCCAAAGTTGGGTGGCAGCGGAAGGTGCGTAAAGCACGGCGCCGGGCTCTAAGCGCGTCGCGGCAGGCTGCAGTCCACCAAGGTACCTGTTGTTGTTGTTGTTATTTAAAGGGGACCAAACTACTGGGTCATCAGTCCCCTGTTCCCAACAAAGAATGTCCATTTAATTGTAAACAACCATATGAATACTCAAGAGTACATGTCACCGATGAAATTTACAAACAACAAACATAGAGAAACCAATAGCACAGATACAAAAATAAAACAATAAAACCAAGTTAGTCAATCATGCTAAAATTTGAAATGAGAATCCGTGGCTGGCTGGTCACTGAGATAAAAATGGACGGGCCAGTCACGAATGTCACAGCAACACGAATGTCTGTTAATCAGAAGATATAAAACAGTAAAATACGGTTAAAAGGTTAGGAGAATTCACCCTACATTAAATAGAATTGTAAAAACCGGCTGCACGGATAAAACGGAGCACAGAGTCAGCCATGGAGGCATCGTCCCCTAGCACTAAGGATAGGGTAGTTGGAAGATTAAAAGACCGCCGCAATGGGGCCAAAACAGTACAGTCCACCAGGAGATGAACCACCGTCAAGGCGCCACCACAGCGACACACGGGCGGTGGCTCATGGCGAAGTAAATAGCCATGCGTCAACCACGTGTGCCCGATACGGAGGCGGCACAGCACGATGGAGTCTCGACGACAGGGCCTCAGTGAGGTTTTCCATGTGGCTGTGGATGGTTTGATTGTGCGAAGCTTGTTTGGCACACTCAGTGCAGACCATTCCAAGCCCCAAGCGCCTCGCACCTTCCGGTGCAGCATCAACCTAAGGTCCGTTTCCACGAGCCCAATGTCAAGACGGCGTGAGGAGGTGGCCTGCTTGGCCAACTGGTCCACACGCTCATTACCAGGTATGCCGACGTGCCCTGGGGTCCATACGAAGACCACTGAGCGACCTGACCTATGGAGAGCTGCAACAGTGTCTTGGATACTCTGCACCAGAGAGTTTGCTGAAGCACTGGTCGAGCGCTCGCAGAGCACTCAGGGAGTCGCTACATATGACAAACGACTCCCCAGGGCAGGCTCGGATATGTTCCAGAGCTCTAGAGATAGCGACCAGCTCTGCAGTGAACACACCACTTCCGCTTGGCAAAGACCGCTGTTCAAAAAGGTCACCATGGAGATAGGCGTACCCAGAATGGCCATCTACCAGGGAACCATCGGTATAAATGACCTCCGCACCGTGGATTGAGTCAAGGAGTTCCTGGAACTGGCAACGAAGAACCGATGGTGAAATGGAGGCTTTTGAGTCCCAGGACAAGTCCAACCGTAGCTGCGGACGAGGAATACACCAAGGAGGTGTTTGGGAAGAGTAGTGGAAAGTAGGAGGGAAGGGAAGGGATTCCAGGGAGGAGAGAAGGGAATGGACACGGACTGCAATCGGGAGACCCGACCGAGGCCGTCTTTGAGGGGATGGGAGTGCAGCAGTTGGGAAGAGAAGCCTGCGATGCGGATGATGGTCTGAGGTGTGGACACGAGCGACGTATGAAGACAACAAGTGTTGCCGACGGTAACGCAGTGGAGGAACCCCAGCCTCAACGAGGAGGCTCATTACCGGGCTTGTACGAAAGGCTCCCGTTGCCAAGCGAACACCAGCATTTAAGATGGGGTCTAGGACCCGAAGCGCAGAAGGGGCTGCCGAGTCATACACCTGGCTCCCATAGTCCAGGCGGGACTGGATGAGAGCCTTATAAAGTCGTAAGAGAGTTGGACGGGCGGCCCCCCAAGCAGTGTGGCTGAGGCAGCGCAGTATGTTTAAGTGGCGCCAGCACTTTTGTCGAAGCTGTTGTAGGTGGGGAACCCACGTGAGCCGGGCATCGAACAACATGCCCAAGAAGCGGTGCGTATCTTCAACACGCAGAAGGTCATCACCTAAGTACAGTTCTGGGTCTGGGTGCACCGCCCGTTCGCGGCAAAAGTGCACGACCTGGACACGACGTGGAGAAGAGGATGTACGAGGTACGGAACGTTCAGCAGCGGTGAGAATAACTTCTGTGAGGTAGTCGACCTGACTGTCACAGGTGGGAAAATTCTGATCGTGAAAAACAGCTATGGAAGAATAAAGCCCCCAGTCGGCTTTGGAAATGTTCCAACTGGTGGGACGAGGAGATGGGGAATGATGCAGGAAGTGGATGACACAAGGAAAATGGTCACTTGAGTACGTGTCAGAAAGTGCATACCACTCAAACCGCCCGGCAAGCCGAGTGCATATTGCGAGGTCTATATGGGAATAAGTGTGTGTGTTGTGTCTGAAAGGAAGGTCGGTGCACCGGTGTTGAGGCAGACAAGATCGAGGTGTTGGAGAAGGTCCACCAAAAGGGAGCCTCTCGGACAAGGTGCCGGAGAGCCCCATAGGGGGTGGTGGGCATTAAAGTCGCCTACCAACACGAAAGGTGAAGGGAGCTGGTCAACAAGGTTTAGCACATCTGCCCTAGTAAGGGCAGATGACGATGGCGAATAGACATTCCAGCAACAATGTGCCATTGCGCTGACGTGAACAGGTTTTAACAGGGCTAGCAATTGCATCTACACCTTTCTGTATAACAAAAGGATTGACAGAATTGAAATCTTTTCCGTCGGTGCGAGAGACAACCAGAAATTTCGGTACATTAGGCAGAGTCTTTTTTTGCTGAGGCAAATCTAACTTACGTTTCTGGGTCAACGTCACAGAAGAAGAGAAGCAAGTCATCGCGGAAGTGTCCCCCGTGATTACCGGCATCTCCGATGGCGCGCTCCTTCCTAGTGGGGGCCCTCTCCGAGGGCTTACCCGCCTTAGGTGATTGTTCACACCTCAGGTCACACCTCCAGAGAACTGACGGAGGGACCAATCGGCACGTTCGGAAGGTACCAGCTCGGGTAATCACCCCTCCCTGGGCCTGGCCTTTACCAGGGGGTACGTACGTGCCCTACTTGTCTACCCGGGGCGGGGAATTACGCGTTACCCCGTCACCTGCTACGCATGATAATGCGTGGGTCGGCCTTCAGACACGCACAGGGAGGAAAGAAGAAGAACAGAGTAAGTGAAGAGGAAGAAGGAAAGAAGTGTATCAAAACGCCGAGGCGGAGACTAATGAGGAGAAGAAGGCTAGGAGAGTACAAGGAGAGCAAGACAGAAACATAGGGTAAGAAAGGAAGGAACGAAGGAAGAAAAACGACAACAAGAACCACCGTAGTTCACGAAATATGCCCGTCTCCGGGCGAAGGCATAAACCGGGAGGGAAAGTAAAGCAGCCTGGGGCACAAGAAAGGCTGCTCCGGCACGGGGCCCCGTGCACGCCACACACGTACCCACAAAAGAACTGTGGGCCCCCTGGGGGGATCAGTAACATTACTGTCCTTATACTCTTTGAACAAGAAACCATTGTCGCCTACCTGCTCTTCAGGATCATAGTAGGGCTTCATGCGCAGGACGTGAACAATGTCTCTTAGTTTCCGTCGTTTAGATGATGGATCATAATCCTCAACTTCGTATGTGACGTCTGACAGTCGGCATATGACACGATACAGACCAAAGTATCGCTTCAATAACTTTTCTGACAGCCCAACCTTCTGTACAGGGGTAAAAATCCATACCAGATCTCCTGGGCTGTACACAACAGGTCGGTGCTTGTCGTTATACCGATGACGGTCCTTCTCCTGGGCGTACAGTGTCCGTATTCGAGCCAGCTGTCTTGCTTCTTCGACCCTGGTGATGAGCTGTTTCACATTGTCATCCTGAGTGTTGTCCGGTTGGAACGGGAACAGTGTATCCATTGTCGTCTCAGCTTCATGGCCATGGAGCAGGAAAAACAGTGTGAAACCTGTGGTGTCTTGTCTTGCAGAATTGTAAGCAAAAGTCACGACTGGCAGAATTGTATCCCAATCCTTCTGCTAAACATCGAAGTACATCGACAGCATGTCGGCTAATGTCTTGTTAAAACGTTCCGTAAAACCATTTGTCTGAGGATGGTATGCAGTTGTCATCCTGTGGACAATATCTCACTGTGACATTACCTCTGATATTAGTTTTGACTGGAATACTTTTCCACGATCAGATATCATGACACGTGGTGCTCCATGCTTCAAAATAATATCTTCTACAAGGAATTTTGCGATCTCTGTAGCTTCTGCGTAGCGCAGCGTATGAGGTAGTCAGTGCAGACTGTTATCCATCGGTTACCGGTTGTCGACTTTGGAAACCTCCCGAAAGGATCGATCCCAACTCAGTGGAATGGAGCTGCTGCTGGCAAAATCAGTAAGAGATGCCCTGGTGTTAATAGCGGCACACAGTTTAACCAGTCATCTGTGTTTGTGACTGCAACTCTTCTCATTGTCAACGGCGGTATCGTTACATTGTCAACGACGAATAACTTCCCAGAAAATTCTGTATTACGTGTATCCGGCGGAACAACTTCTTCAATTTGCAGCTCAGATCTTCCACAGTCAATGATAGCTTGGGATGCCTGAAGGAAGTCCCATCCGAGGATGACATTGTGACTACATTCTGTTAACACGACAAATTCAAACGGCTGCGTCCTGTTGTTGATGGTAATTATTGCGACACCATTTCTTGCTGGATGGACGTACTTTCCATTCGCGACCTTCAGCACAGTTGCTCCCGTATCACAGAACATTGTCTTCTTTAGTGTGCGGCGGTCATTATCCGATAATACAGAAAAAGAGGCTCCTGAATCAACAAGTGCCTGGACAGGTTGGCTGTCGATTATGACGTCGATGAGATTTCCCGACATCTTGGCGACTGTCGTCCATGGAGGATTTTCATCTGCGGCGGCCTCATCTCCGTAGATGGTCGCCTCACTTAGTTTTCCTGGGCGCGGCGGCTAGGGGAGCGGCTGGTACCTCTGTACGGCGACGGTGAACGGCTGCGGCGCGTCGGGGAGCGACCTCGTCTAGGGTACGGCGATAGGCTTCTTCCCATTGTTGTTGTGGTCTTCATTCCGGAGACTGGTTTGATGCAGCTCTCCACAATACCCTATCCTGAGCAAGCCTCTTCATCTCCACATAAGAACGGCAACCTACATCTGTCTGAATCTGCTTACTGTATCCATCTCTTGGTCTTCCTCTGCGATTTTTCCCCTCACACTTCCCTCTAATGCTAAATTCACAATTCCTTGATGTCTAAGAATGTGTCCCACCAATGTATCCCTTCTTTTAGTCAAGGTATGCCAGAAATTTCTTTTCTCCCCAATTCTGTTCAGTACCTCCTCATTAGTTACGCAATCCACCCACCTAATCTTCAGCATTCTTCTGTAGCACCATATTTCAAAAGCCTCAATTCTCTTCCTGTCCGCACTGTTTATCGTCCATGTCTCACTGCCATACAAGGCAACACTCCATACAAATGCCCTCAGAAAAGACTTCCTTAGGCTTAAATCAATATTCGATGTTAACAAATTTCTCTTTTTCAAAAACGCTTTTCTACCCATTGCCATTCTGCATTTTATATCCTCTGTACTGCGACCATCATTTGTTATTTTACTGCCCAAGTAACATAACTCATCTACCTCCTTTATTGCTTCGTTTCCCAATCTAATACCTTCAGCATCACCTGATTTTCTTACACTGCACTCCATTACCCTAGTTTTGCTCTTGTTAATGTTCATCTTATATGCACCTTTCAGCACACTGTCCATTCCGTTCAATTGCTCTTCCAGGTCCTTTGCTGTATCTGACAGAATTACTATGTCGTCGGCAAAACGCAATGTTTTTAATTCTTCCCCTTGAACTTTTATTCCTTCACCAAATTTCTCCTTGCTTTCCTTTATAGCTTGTTCAATGTACAAATTGAGTAACATTGGAGAAAGGCTACAACCCTGTCTCACTCCCTTCACAACCACTGCATCCCTTTCATGCCCTTCAACTCTGACAACCACTGTCTGGTTTTTGTACAAGTTGTAAATAACCTTACGCTCCCTATATTTTACTCCTGCTTGCTTCAGAACTTGAAAGAGTTTATTCCAATCAACATTGTCAAAAGCCTTCTCCAAATCTACAAAAGCTAGAAATGTAGGTTTGCCTTTTCTTAATCTATCTTCTAGGATAAGCCGTAAAGTGAGTATTGCCTCCCGTGTTCCCACATTTCTCCTGAATCCAAACTGATCTTCCCCGAGGTCGGCTTCTACCAGCATTTCCATCCTTCTGTATATAATTCGTGTTAATATTTTGCAACCATGACTTATTAAACTGATGGTTCTGTAGTTTTCACACCTGTCTGCACCTGCTTTCTTTGGAATGGGGATTATAACATTTTTCATAAAGTCTGAGGGTACTTCGCCTGTCTCATACATCTTACACACCAGGTGAAACAGGTTTGTCATGGCTGGTTCTCCCAGTGACTTCAGTAGCTCTGAGGGAATATCATCTACTCCAGGGGCCTTGTTTCGACTTAGGTCTTTCAGGGCTCTGTCAAATTCTTCTCTCAGTACAGTATCTCCTATTTCATCTTCATCTACATCCTCTTCCCTTCCTACAATATTGTCTCGAAGTTCATTTCCTTTGTAGAGCCCCTCTATATACTCTTTCCACCTTTCAGCTTTCCCTTCTTTGTTGAGAACTGGTTTTCCATCCGTGTCCTTGATATTCATAGAGCTGTTTTTCTTATCTCCAAATGTTTCTTTTATTTTCCTGTAGGCTGTATCTATTTTTCCCCTATTTATACATTCTTCTACATCCTTGTATTTGCCTTCTAGCCACTCCTGCTTAGCCATTTTGCACTGCCTGTCAATCTCATTTCTTAGTCGTCTGTACTCCAATTTGCCTGTTTCATTTACTGCATTTTTATATTTTCTCCTTTCATCAATTAAATTTAGTATCTCCTGTGATATCCAAGGATTTTTTGTAGGTCTTGCCTTCCTACCTATTTTTTCCTCTGCTACTTTCACTATTTCATCTCTCAATACTACCCATTCCTCCTCTACTGTTTTATTTTCCCCCGTTTCTGTCAATTGTTGCCTAAAGCTCCCTCTGAAATTCTTAAGAACCTCAGGTTCCTTCAATTTATCCAGGTCCCATCTCCTTATTTTCCTACCTTTTTGTAGTTTCTTCAGTTTCAGCCTACAGTTCATGACCAACAAGTTATGGTCAGAGTCTATATCTGCCCCTGGGTATGTTTTACACTGTAAAACCTGGTTCCGAAATCTATGTCTTTTTATAAAATCTATCTGGTATCTCCCGGTGTCTCCTGGTCTCTTCCACGTATACAACCTTCTTTTGTGATTCTTGAACCAGGTGTTTGTTATAACTAAATTATGTTCTGTGCAAAATTCTACCAGGCGGCTTCCTCTTTCATTCCTTTTGCCCAGACCATATTCACCTACTATCTTCCCTTCCCTTCCCTTCCGAATAATTTCCTTTAGCTCCTCATATATTTCTTCGATTTCCTCATCATCGGCAGAGCTAGTTGGCATATAAACCTGTACTACTGTTGTCGGTGTTGGCTTCGTATCTATCTTGACAATGATAATGCGATCACTGTGCTGGTCATAGTAGTTTACCCGCATTCCTATTTTCTTATTCATTATCAATCCTGCTCCTGTGATACCCCCAATTGATTTTGTATTTATAATCCTGTACTCACCTGACCAGAAATCCTGTTCATCCTGCCACCGAACTTCACTAATCCCCACTATATCTAACTTCAACCTATCCATTTCCCTTTTTAAATTTTCTAATTTTCCTACTCTATTAAGGGATCTAACATTCCACGCTCCAACCCGTAGAATGCCAGTATTGTCTTTCCTGATGATCACATCCTCCTGAGTAGTCCCCGCCCGGAGATCCGAATGGGGGACTATTTTACCTCCGGAATATTTTACCCGAGAGGATGCCATCATCCTATGTTCATACAGTAGAGCTGCATGTCCTCGGGAAAGGTAACGGCTGTAGTTTCCCCTTGCTTTCAGCCGTTCGCAGTAGCTGTGTGGCAAAGCCACATTAGCTGATGTTACAAGGCCAGCTCAGTCAATTATCCAGACTGTTGCCCCTGTAACTACTGAAAAGGCTGCTGCCCCTCTTCAGGAACCACACGTTTGTCTGGCCTCTCCACAGATACCCCTCCGCTGTGGTTGCACCTACGGTACGGCTATCTGTATCGTTGAGGCACGCAAGCCACCCCACCTCGGCAATGCCTGTGGTTCATGGGAGTTTCTTCCCATAGGTCAACTGAAATCATCAGCAGGTGACTGCCTTGGATAGAACTACTCCGACGGCTGACGTCTTGCGGCAAAATAATCATCGAATACTCGCCTCCTCTCTCCGCAGTAGCGTAAGACATGTCCAGGGCGTCCACAGTGGAAACACAGTGGTGTGTTGTCTTCTGTCCTCCAGACGTCTGTTCTTCTGCGGGGCGTCATAGTTACCGGGGGAGTTGGCTGTGGTCGCGTCGGTCAGTTCATGGGCTGCCGTTTGGAAGCTGCAGCATAAGTCATAGCAGGGCGACGCCATTCTTCATGTCAGGTGCGATTGACGGGGCTGACAGGAGCTAATGCTTGAAATACCTCGTCCTCAGCGGCGTCTGCTACCTCGTGACTTACAGGGCTCACATCCATGGCCATAATCTGATGCTCGCTCGGTCTAATAGTCCCGGCTGCCATGCACTGTTGTAATTCTTCTCTCACGATTTGTCGTATGAGAGAAGCCAAGTCCTGCTGGTCTTCCACAACGGCCATAGGGACTACATTTGGGAGTCTGTCATACTTCTTGCGTCCAACCCTCCTTAGTTGCATCTCTTCAATACACTGGCACCACTTGATGAACTCTTCTGTCGTAGCGACGTCTTGACTTCGAAGGCAACTGAACACAGCACTTATACTCAAAGCACGTTTATTACGAACTCAACATACACGCAGCACTGACTGCCTCTCAGGCAGAGTGCTCTGCTATTTATACACAGACAGAATTTACCAGAAATTAGAAGAACAGTTAACATAAGAAACAAGTAGAATTTACAAGTGAACATAAGAAAGATGTAGAACCTTCTGGAATTTTAAATTACAAAGAAATAAATTTTTGCCGGTGGGCGGGATTGAACCGGCGACCTTCTGCTCCGCAGTCCGTGACGCTATCGCCTGCGCCACGCCGGCAGTTGGTGTTCGTGGTCTCTCGTGGCAATATTATCCTGTATACGGGTTTTCCAAAGAGTTGATTTCATGAGTCAAAGAAGATGGGTGGAATCACGTCATAAAATAATGCCTTTGAATTGGTATTGCCTTCTTCATTTTAGGTATATTATAAGTCAATTTTAGTATTCGATACCATTTTAATGTTGATGGGATTTGTGAGGGCCTTGAATGGTATCGTTTCCTTGATTTTTCGGTGTAGTATAGGTTAATTGAAGTATTCATTACTATTCTTATCCAATGGGGCAACAGTGTTAAATTGTTATTTCTTTCTTCATTTGAGTTTTAGATCAAGTGAACTATTCGATTCCATGCATTTATTTTAGGTCGTTTTCATTTATTTTTTTTTTATTTCACGTATTTTCGTGAGTTTTTCTAAATTACATTTTTCTGAGTTTTTGGTTGGCTTTTTGTTCTATTTTCCCGCATAGAATGTCCCCCTCAAAACCACACATTCCCGCACTTGTCCTGTTAGTTTCATTTTATATTAATGATCGCGTGTTTATGTATGCATGTGTGTGTGTGTGTGTGTGTGTGTGTGTGTGTGTGTGTGTGTGTGTGTGTGTGTTTCACGAGTGTTTCGCTCACCATATTGGCTACAAGTACATACGTCATTGCCACCATTTTGATGACGCCATAAGTCAAAGAAGACGAGTAGAATTGCATGGTCAAGTATTGCCCCATGTCTTACCCCCTGAAACTACAGTGAACCATGAACTCAATTTACTGTCAACTAACTGTGACCTGACAATCTACATAAAGACCTTTAACTGCCAGCAGAAGTTTGACTCCTATTCCATAACCTTTTAGAGCTGAAAATAGCTTCCTCCAAGAAACACGGTTGAAAGCCTTTTCTAGATCTATAAAACAGATACAATTACCTGTTCCAGTCATAGCACTTTTCCATTATCTGCTGTAAGCTAAAAATCTGGTCTTGACAGCCTCTAATAAGAGGCCTAAAACCATACTGTTTTCCATCCAATTGTCTTCAACTAATACTCGCACATACCTTTCAACAATACCTGAGAATATACTGCCAACAGCACTAATTACATAAGTAGTTCTGAAGTTGTTACATTTTTTTCTGTTTCCATGGCTGAAAATTGGTGTGATTACTGCTTTTGTCCAGTCGGACGGAACATGTCCTGACTCCTTTACCATTTCAATTAGCTTGTGTAACCATTTGAGACCTGAAATTCCACTGTATTTGGTGAGTTCCCACTTAATTTCAGAATCTATTATTAATGTATTCTGTTTATCAGGTATAACCTCTATCCATACAACAAAACAGGATAAACTGCTTGTGACAGCAATAAATACACCATCAGCTATTTTATTCACCCTATCCTTCCTAAAACACCATTTGTCCCTTTGTAGAAGTTTCAGCTTAACTGATCTCCAGCTTTCACTAGCTATAATGATTTGAGCTTCAGTACCTTATATTATCAGTTAAGAGCTTGGAGCTCTGGTATCTTCCCCACACAGCTATGACAATTTACACCTGTTAGACCAATAATATTTAGATCTGTTGTTTTTGTTAATTTAAAGGGGACTAAACTGTTAGGCCATCAGTCCCCTGTTCCCCACTAAGAGATTACTTCTTAATGCTAAACTAAAGAAAATTTGGCGCTCAACACACAGAACAGAAACCATGAGGTGTACAGAGCAACAATAGACACTCCCTTGACAACAAAAAGGAGAAAAAACAAAAGGTATGACAAGGTGTTTAACCAAACTAAAATAAAGGAAGGGCCAGCCATGCTGCAACACTGAAAACCTCTAGTCAGTAGACACAAAAGACTAAAAACTAATTAAAAGTGCTGGAGACAGATCAGGCTATAGCACCCACCACTAAATGAAATGATAAAAACCAAATGCACACATAAAATGCAAAACAGAGTTAGCCATGGGGGTGTCACCACCTGCAACTGGCAATCTTAAAAGACCGCCACAAGGTGGTTAAAATGTAACAGTCCATCAGGAGATCGGCCACTGTCAACACTGCACCACAGCAACATATAGGAGGGGTCTCAAGGCGAAGTAGATAGCTGTGGGTCAAGCATGTTTGCCCAATATGGAGGCGGCAGAGGACAACTATGTCCCAACATGTGAAGATTTCCATATGGCCATGGACAGCTTGATTGCGCGAAGCTTCTTTGGCGCACTCTAAGCAGACCATTCAAAGCTCAAAGCTTCTTGCACTTTCCAGTGTAGTGCCGACCAGAGAACGGTTTCCATGAATCGAGTTTCAAAAGAATATGATGTAGTGGCCTGCTTGGCCAACCAATCAATATGTTCATTTCCTGGTATGCCGATGTAGCCCAGGGTGCAGACAAAGACCACAGAACGGCCAGACCTGCTGAGAGAGGAGACAGTGTCTTGAATAAATTACATCAAAGAATGTTTAGAAAGACTGAATGAGTGCTTCCAAGCCCCTCAGGGAGTCACTATAGATAATTACTCCCTGATGCAGGCTCCGATATGTTTAAGAGTTCATGAAATAGCGACCAGCTCCACCCTAAAGACACTACTCCCACAAAGCAAAGAACACTGTTCAATATGGTCACCAAAACCCATTCTGGGCCGTGGTGGAGAGAAAGGAAGCGCAGCACCTGGAAACAGAAGCCTGCAATGCAGGTGGTGGGGTGGGGGATGAAGACAGGCAATGCAGGAAGCTAGCAGCTGTTGAAAGCTGAACAGCAGAGGGGGGACCCCAGCTTAGACTAGGATGCTTGTCACCGCACTTGTGCAAAAAGCCCCCGTAGACAGACAAACACAACTACGTACAATCGGGTGACGGACCTGCAACGCTGAAGGCGCTGCCGAATTGTATTCTAAGCTCCTGTAGTCAGGGGCAAATTTATGAGGGGCTTATAGAGCTGCAGGAGTGTTAGACGTGTGGCTCCCCAGTGTTGCTGAGGCAGGGAAGGATATTCCGGTATCACCAGCATTTTCATTTCAGCTGACAAAGGTGTGGCACCCTAGTGAGTGGGCATTGAAGAGAATGCCTAGGAAGTGATGCGACTCTTCGACTAGTAGTAGTTCATCAGCCAGGTAAAGTTCTGGACTGAACTGCTCGATGGTGACAGAAGTGCATCACTCTGGTTTTAGAGGTGAAGAATTGAAAACCATAGACAAGCACTCATGACTGCACCTTTCGAATGGCTCCCTGCAATCGCCATTCAGCAACACTGATGCTAGTGGAACTGAAATGCATGCAGAAGTAAGGTTAGTTGGTTGATGGCTGGATGGGACCAAACAGCTAGGTCATCAGTCCCATGACCTCTGTATGAAATGCAAGCACGGGTGTGGTTGGCTAAGACCATACCGATAGTAAAATATAGGAACTAAAAGGGAGGTTAAAATCAAATAGAACAAGACTAAAATCAATAGAAAAAGTGGTATTCTGCAAGGAACGTCATGACAGATCTAGAATCCCCGTTTATTGACGACAAGCAGATACAAGAGAACAGCGTATGCTCCTAGAACAGAAGCCTAAAAATGTAAAAAGGGAAACTATGTGAATTAAAATGAAGTTAAAAGGAAAAATGGAAGTCGTCAGGCAGAGGGGAGGGGTGAACTCCAAACCCTGCTGCTCGCAGGAAGGGCCGCAATCCCACCCATCCTGTCCAAGAGTCAGAGATAAAAGCTTATAGCCAAGAGTAAAAACTGCTTTCACGGATAAATCCAAGGACTGTCATCCATCCGTGAATCATTCGCTAAAGCCGAGGGCAACGAGTGCGGAATTCCGTATTTGGCACAGAGCACCAAGAGGAGCGGACACATGCAGAAGTAATAGGCAAACAAGGAGGAAGAAATTTATGAACCACTGCTGCAGCAAGACTTAATTGTGACTAAAAATAGAAGTACACTATGAAGATAGCCCTGTTGGACACTATTCTCTTGAACATGAGGTGAGCTAAAACAGGCACCAACCCTAATCCGACAGCAGCGGAGCAAGAGGAAGTTGACCCCGTAATCCCCACTCAAAGTGTTGATAGCATATGATGAGCCAGGTGGTATCATACACCTTCCGAATATCACAAACAGCAACAATATGTTTGCAGCAAGTAAGAGATGTACAAATAGCCAACTCCAGTGACACAAGATAGTCAACAGCAGAGTGGCCCTGACAGAAGCTGAATGCCCCCTACCTCCCCCCCCCCCCCCCATTGTGGAGCCAAGAGTCCTTTATCTTCAACAATCCACGAGATGCCAACTCACCATAAGTTCAAGGAGATTGCACAAAACGGTGAGGCTAATCGCACGCTATCAACCACATGCTGATCAGTGCCCGATTTCGTCAACGGAATGATGAAGCTATCCCGCCATTGGAATGGGAAAACACCTTCTGCCCAGGGACAATTTAACAGTCTTAGAAGCTGGTGTTTAAAGTCCACTGAGAGGTGACGGATGAACTGGCCGTGGATGTAATGTGGGCCTGGAGAGGTATCAGAACATGCAGCAAGAGCACTTTGGAACTTCCTCTCACTAAATGGGGCTTTGTATGTTTACCCGCAGCGAGTATGATACGCGAACTGCTTACACTCATTCCGTTCTATAAGGGTGCGGAAATTCCGAACTGTAGGGTGCAGTCGCAGATTTGCACACATAAGGCTCTGCAATATGCTTGGCAACAGTGCTGTGGTCAGTGCAAGGTGAACCTTGGATATGGAGGTGGGATACTCCTACTGCTGGGCAGTATCCGAACAGGGACCAAACTTGTTACCACACCAAAGAAGGGGAACCAATGGTGGCAACATACCTCTCCCAAGAGTCCTGCTTACTCTGCTGGATCAGTCACTGAGCTCAGGCCCAGAGACATTTGAAGGCAATTAGATTTTCAATGGAAGGGTGGTGGCAGTGGCGCTGTAGCAGTCGCCCAAATTTCCGTATAGCCTCAGAGATCTCCAGTGTCTACCAAGGCAAGGAACTGTGCTGAAGTGAGCCAGCGGTGTTCGTAACAGTTACCTCAGCAGCAGTTAAGTGTTTAACTGCCATATCGATGTTGGCTAGTAGCGGAGCAGGAACCGCAGCAGCCGAGATGTAACCCTACCAGTCAGCTCTACGAAGAGATCATTGGGGTGGGTGGTCCGAAGGTTGAAACTGCAGGAGAGAAAAAAGGATGGGAAAATGGCCACTACCATCAAGGTTATTGTGGACCCTTCAACTAAGATGGGGAAGAAGGCTTGAGCTACAAACAGACAGGTCAATGGAAGAGTATGTGCCATGCAGTACGCTAAAATGTATTGAAGCGCCTGTGTTGAGGAGACATGTCCTGTTGTGGCAGAAGTGTCAACATCCCTATCATGGCCTGAGGTCTCGATTCCACCCCACAAAGGATGGTGGGCATTGAAATCTCCCAAATGAAGAAATGGCAAGAAGTTGAGCGATCAAGTTGAGAGATCAGTGGGAGAAAAGAGAACATCACCCAGGAGGAGGAAAAGAGAACCAATAGCGATGTCTTCCATTGCCCGGATCTGACAGCCACCACCTCAAGGGCTATGCAGAGAGCCACAGGGGCACTGGGGACAATGGTGAGGACAGATAAAGAAACTTTCAGGTATTCTCTCATAGGTTTCAGATTAGATTAGATTAGTTTTTCATTCCATAGATCCATGTTGAGGGGATCCTCGTGGATGTGGAACATATCAAGAAACAAAATTTACAAGCTTAATAATACTAATAATATAAATACACATACATACATTTTAAGTGTTTTTTAATACTAATATAGTATGAATGCCGATACATGCATCATTTGGTACAATTTAGAAATTAACTAATGTAGTAGGAGTTGGCCACTATAAAGTCTTTTAGGCTCCTCCTAAACTGATCTTTATTTGTAGCTAAATTTTTTATACTTGATGGTAAATTATGGAAAATGTGTGTTCCTGAGTCGTGGACCCATTTTTGAACTAAAGTGCTTTTAAGTCCTTGTGTAGATCATTTTTATTCCTAGTATTGAAAGTATGAACTGAGCTATTTGTTGGGAAAAGGGATATATTATTTATGACAAATTTCATCCAGGAATAAATATACTGAGAGGCAGTAGTTAATATACCCAGTTCTTTGAAGAGGCTTCTACAGGACGTCCGTGAATTTACTCCACAAATAATATGTATTACACAATTTTGTCCTCTGAAGACTTTTGACTGACTTTAAGAGTTACCCCAAAATATACCATATAACATCATGGAATGAAAGTAAGTAAAGTATGCAAGCTTTGTTATTTTTATGTCTCCTATGTCTGATAACACTCATATTGAAAATACTGTTTTGTTGAGTCGTTTCTGCAGTTCTGTGGTGTGCTGCTTCCAAGTAAATTCATTATCAAGCTGTAATCCCATGAATTGAATACTGTCAACCTCTTCTATCTGCTCTTCCTCATACTTAATGCGTATGCTGTCAGGAAATCTCTTACATGTTCTGAACTGCATGTAGTGCGTATTTTCAAAGTTTAATGACAATGAGTTGGCTTTAAACCATTTATTAATGTTCATGAAAATATCATTAGCAGACCTTTCTATAACTATGCTTGATGTACTTTTTATTGCAATACTTGTATCATCTGCAAACAAAACGAACTCTGCTTTTGGTAGCGTAACTGATGAGAGGTCATTAATGTACACAAGAAAAAGCAATGGCCCTAAGATGGACCCATGTGGGTCACCACATGTAATTTCTTCCCATTCCGATGATGACTGTTGGCTTAATTCACTAGTCACTTGCCCTGACACCCTTTGTTTCCTGTTAGTGACGTATGACTTTAACCATTTTGCAGCATTTCCCGTGACCCCATAGAATTCTAATTTACTTAAAACGATGTTATGGTTCACACAATGAAATGCCTTTGACAAATCACAGAAAATACCTGCTGCTTGCAATTTATTATCTAATGAATTAAGTACATTCTCACTGTAAGTGTAAATAGCCTTCTCAATATCGGAACCTTTCAGAAATCCAAACTGTGCTTTGGACAATATGTCATTCATGGTCAGGTGGTTGAGAAGCTGCTTGTACATTACCTTTTCTAGAACTTATGAGAATGCTGGAAAAAGTGAAATCAGCCTGTAGTTTGATGGTATCTCTTTATCCCCCTTCCTGAATAGAGGTTTAATATCCGCATATTTTAGCCAATCAGGAAATGTTCCAGTTATAATAGACTGGTTACACAAATAACTTGAAATTGTGAAGTTCATAAGAACCCGCTTTAATTAACTTTGTTGATATTTCATCATAACCACTAGAATGCTTTGTTTTTAAAGATTTTATTATGGAAGTTATTTCTTGTGGTGAAGTGAGTGACATATTCATGTACGGAAAGTTATTTGTAAATGCTAGTTTCAAATTTTCAAGGGTATTATTTACTGACCCAGACAATCCCATACTATCAGTAACAGATATAAAGTACTACTAATGCTACCTGCTCTTGTTCCTTTCTGGTTCTACCAGTCTCCTCTTTCACTATATCCCATATTGTTTTTATTTGGTTTCCTAATGTTGCTATCTTCTTCTCATAGTGCATTTGTTTATATGCCTGAATAACGTTTTTTAATATTTTACAGTATTCCTTATATTTAGCTAATCATCACCATGCAACTACTCTTGGCTGATATATACATTTTCCTTTTTGTCTTACATGAAATCTTTATTCCTTGTGTAATCCATGGTTTTATTATAGACTTTTGTTTAATTTGAGTTACTTTTAGAGGAAAACCGTTTTCAAACATGATACTAACATTATTAATGAATATGTTATATTTTTCATTCATGCCATGAGCACTATATACATCTTTCCAGTTCATGTCTTTGAGGAGTTTTCTAAAATTTTCAATTTTTAGTGGGTTGACTACTCTCCTGTATGTAGATTTTGCAGTCTTCATACTCTGTTTAGAATCTAAACCTAAAACAAGGAGCTGCACATCATGATCTGATACGCCATATATTATTGGTTTTATGATACGTTTTTATTCCTTTGATTTGTCTATAAAATATTATCAATTACTGTCCTAGAGGCTTTAGTTATCCTAGTTGGAAAGTTTACGGTACGCGTTTGTATAGTAGCCCAGAAAACAATGAAGGGTCTGCTAGACAGGAAACCAGGTTTCCTGTGGAGCTACACAAAGAACATGACAGCAGCACAGTAACTGCTGCAACTCAGCCAGGTGGCAAAAGAAACTACCACAGTTCCACTGTATCATCAGACAGTCTCCTGACTCACAGGGCATACTGAAGTGGAAGGTAGAGTAGGTTCCACAAAACTATCTGTTGTCACTGACTGCGGAAGTTGAACCTCGAGGTCCATTACTTCTGAAGCCTCAGCAGTTGCCAAGTCCTCAGGGGATGCTAAGATCTCCACTTCATCCTCAGACGCAGAAATATACGGCAGAGCCACAGTAACCAGCAGGTATTCTTCCTTCTTGTTCTTGTTCTGTTTCTTTTTCTTCTCTCGCTCGTCCTTCGGTTTCTTTTGATGGGAGGGCTTTACTGACTCAGTCTCTGGGACTGATGATGATCTTGAGGTTTGAGGTTCTATGACCAGCAGTTGGTGGCTTTTTCAGCCACTCACTGGGGTCAACTGTACCAGTGGGAGAAACCATTGCAGGAGGGGTTGCGAAGGACCCGTTCCTTCCAAAAGGAGCCAGAAGTGGTTGCTGCTTCTCTGGCTCAGGGGCAAGGACCAATGCCCCCAGTATTTGAGGCGTTATTGCTCCCGAAGTAGGGACTTTTGGAGCAACAGGAGAGGAGGTGCCCCAACCACCAAGAGGGGCAGATGGTAACAGTTGGTCCTGAGGGCCTACTACAATAGATTGAACAGAAGGCAATCTTGTCAACAGGAATAGCAATAATGATGCACCTGTAGCATATGATTATTTCATGTTCACAGGGTGTATCTTTTCTAAGTACTCCGCAATCCACCCAAAGGTGCATGGCAGAGGGTACTCAGTACCACTACTATTTACTCCGTTTCCTGTCCCACTTCCATACAGAATGAGGGAAAAATAAATACTTGTATGCATCCATACAAGCCCCAGTCTCTCTAAGGGTATCTTTGTGGCCTTTAAACAATATGTAGGTTGGCGGCAATAGAATCGTCCTGCAGTCCACCTCAAATTTTGGCCCTCAAAATTCTTCAACATGTGTTACAAAAAGAACGTTGCCTTCCCTCCAGTGATTCCCATTTAAGTTCCCGAAGCATTTCAGTATCTCATGCATTGATTGAATCTACCACTTACAAACCTAGCCACCTGTTACTTAACTGAGTCTATGCCCTTTAAACCGATCTGCTGGGGATCCCAAACACTTCGAGCAATACTTAAAGATGGGGTCATCCAAGCATTTTATATGTGGTCTCCTTTATAGGCAAATCACACATTCCCAAAATGCTCCCAATAAACTGAAGTTGACCATTCGCCTGCCACACGACGACCCTCACATGCTCGTTTCATTTCATATCGCTGTGCAGTGTTACACCTTGGTATTTAATTGACCCAACTATCAATCAGCACACTACTAATGCCATTTTCGAATGTTACAGAAATGTTTCTCAAATGTTCAAATGTATGTAAATCTTATGGGACCCAACTACGGGGTCATCAGTCCCTAAACTTACAAACTACTTATGAACTACTTACGAACTAGGACGGCACAAATATCCATGCCCGAGGGGGGATTCAAACCCCCGACCGTGTTGTTCAAATGTTTGTATAGTCTATGGGACTTAACTACGGGGTCATCAGTCCCTAAACTTACAAACTACTTATGAACTACTTACGAACTAGGACGGCACAAATATCCATGCCCGAGGGGGGATTCGAACCCCCGACCGTACTGGCCGTGCTGACCGTGACTGGAGCGCCTCAATCACCTCGGCCACCGCGGCCGGCCCCCCGACCGTGGTGGCCGTGCAGACCGTGACTGAAGCGCCTCAGTCCCCTCGGCCACCACGGCCGGCGAATTGTTTCTCCTCCTCATCTGCATCACCTTACATATATCTACATTTAGCAATAGTTGCCATTCCTCACACCACCTAGAAATTTGGTCCAAGGCATCCTGCACCCTCATTAAATGACAACACCCTCCTGTATACCACAGCAACATCAGCCAACAGGCAGAGATTGCAAATCACTCTGTCCATCAAATCATTTGTAAAGATATAAAATGATCACACTTTTCTGGGGCACCCCTGATACCCTAGTCTCTTATGAACACTAGCCATTGAGGGGACAACATACTGCATTCTATTACTAATGTCATTTTTGATCCACTCACATATTTGGGTACCTATTCCATATGCTCATACCTTCATTAGCAGTCATTAGTGTGGTGCCGTGTCAAACGCCTTTAGAAAATTGAGAAATATGCAGTCTGCCTGTTGTCTTTCATGCAGAGCATGCAAGATGTCATGAGAGAGCAATATAGGTTTCACACAATTGATGCTTCCTAAAGCCATGCTGATGCACGGGCAGAAGCTTTTCCGTCTCAAGGAAATTTACTACATTAGAACTGAGAAAATGTTCAAGAATTCTACAGCAAATCGATGTTAATGATATTGGTCTGTAATTTGTGGGTCCGTTCTTTCGTCTTTCTTATAAACATGAGTTATCTGTACCTTTTTCCAGTCACTTGAAACTTTGCACTGGGTCAAAGAATCATGATAATGCAAACTAAGTAAGGGGCCAATGCCACTCAGTACTCTTTGTAAAACCGGATTGGTACACCATCTGGACCTGGCGTGTTGTTTGTTTTCAACTCTCTCACCTGCTTCTCTACACCAGCTATGCCTATTACTATGTCCTCCATTTGGAAGTTAGTGTGATCATCAAATGAAGGTGTGCCATGCGCCTTTTCGATACATTGAAAGTACTTGATAATTTCTTTGGCGCTAGCCTCGAGCTAGAGGGCGCGTGAGTGGTCTGGGGAGCTCTTCCTAACTTGTCTCCTGGTTTGCCGTGAGTTCAGTCTGATTTTCCGGGGAGTATGAGGCGGATCATCGTGGAGTAATGGCTTGCCTGCCAGGTGGAACAGAGGGCTGCTAGTGGATGCCACAACTTGGACATGGTTCCTGGCACAAATGTGCATGTCTCCCCCTTGCTGCTAAACACATCAGCGGGGTAGCCAGCCGTTTACATTGCCTCTGTGGTCGGCTTCCATGCAGAGTGGAGCAGCAGAAACGCTAAGAAGTTCTGGGAGAGCATCACATACCATAATGTGTGGTGACTGGTGAACTGCACCTAAGAATTGTGTTCCAAGGAAACGGGTTTTGAGACGGCTTTAACCGTGGCTACATTCGTGAACTTGAATTGATGCCTTAGTAATAACTGTTACACGCATTGACCTTGGTGCAGTGTCATAGTGCACGAATGTTGCAGACAGAACTTTAGCATTCCTCGTACATAACTTATTTGGGATTGTGTTAATGTACTGTCACGTTAGTTTTTACTGTGTGAAGAGTACTGATAGACATTTGACATTCTCGAAGGTTCAGTTTAGTAGCAATTTCTAATTACATTTCCTGGACCAAGTGATTAGTGTATGTAAATGGTTTTAGCAACTTATGTGTCAGCTTTCTGTTCTAGTTTTGGTGCTTGTTAACAAAGTCACTCCCAGTGTAAGGATGGCAGTGGTGCCGAGTGCAGTGTAAAATTCAACTCAAACAGAAATCAAACAAGCCACAGTTCTCTCGTTAATCGTAAATATCTGCGGACCTTTAACACAAAAGATCAATAATTTATTGCATTACTGACTAGATTACTAGTTGAAGACATTTGTACATTTTTTTTTATCGCTGATATAAGGTTTCCACTTCCTTAATATATTTGGGCTCTTTGTATACCAGTTTTGAATGTGCCTTGTTTTCTTTTATTTATTCAGTTAAGGATAAAGTTTTCTTTAATTCAAGGAAGTGTTTTTATTTTGTATCGTTGATGTACCCCAATGTGCATATGAAATCATTTATTTGACCTGTTAAATGTGAAAATAAAAATGTCTTTTCTGGCATAAAACATTAACTGCTGTTTCCTGGCACCTTAGCACTCCAAGCTCATTGCTAGCTACTCCGTTTGAAAAGTATGTTTGCCTGGTCCTCCTGCATACATGATTTCTTAAATGTTTATAACTTCAGCATTCAGTTTGGTGTCTACTATCTACACCTCAGAATGATGTATGATTGGTGCACAGCTCTTTTATAGATGTCCAAATCTCTATTAACTTTTGTCTGATTTGATTTGCTTGACCTTTTTTGAACCATATTAATATTAAACCACGGTGGGTCCTTCCCATACTTAATCCACTTTGTCAGTACATTTCTCCAGCACTTCATTTACAATGCATTTAAATTTTGCCCGTAATTCCTCTACGTACACTGTGCAACTAATCAATGTCCATTCATTCCGTAAGTGGGATGCTAACAATTTTTTATCTGCTCTCTTTAGCACAAATTCTCTCCTAGGCTTCTTGACCAATTTATTAACTGTGATGGCCATTGTCGAAATGATGACATCATGATCACTAACTTCTGTCTCTACAGTGGCATCGACAAGTTGTAGCATGTTTGTAGCTATAATTTCTAAAATATTCCCACTGTGTGTGGGCTGATGATTTGGCTGCTCAAAGTAGTGTTCGGAAAACATAGTCAACAATAGTTCACAAGACTGCTTGTCCATACCCCCTGTAGTGAAAGAATAGGAGTCACTGTCTGTACTCGTCAGGTTGAAGTTGCTCCCAATTAATAAAGCATGGTCCTGCTACCTTCACACTAATCAAACTTTCTTTGAAATGACTCTAGCATTGTGACAGTGGAACCGGATAGCTGGTATAAACACTCAACTATTAAATTGATTTCGCCTATACCTCTTACACGTGTCCAGATAACCTCACATTGACTCAACTTTGAGCTCAGCAGAAGGAAAATTTTTGTGGACTGCAATAAACACACCCCTTCAGATAGTACTGATCTATCTTTGCGATATCCATCCCATTCTTTACTAAATATTTCAGAGCTGCCAACAGCAAACACTCAGTCCTGGAAATTATTTGAGTGTGGAGACTTTCTTACATTGCAGTAAATTTAGGAACTTTATTTGTAATACTTTGAAAATTCAGTATTAATATTTTAGCAGTTGAGGAGTCGACCTTATGGCGGCCCGACTTCACTGTCCATATATCAATTGGCGATTGTTCATCAGAACTATCACTTGGCCTAAAAAAACCATGAGCACTCCATAAGTATTTCGATACCTGAGTATATTCTTCCTTTGTATAGTGAACCCCTGAGCTATCAATGGGATCCCTACAATTCCCCACCCGGTAACGCAGGTCCAGAAATCTGCAGCAATGACTGTCACAGAGTCGACAAAGCCTTTGGCTGTGACCCTCCACTCTACTCCAAACCAAACGACTCATAACCATTTTGGGAATGCTGCTAACTGAAATCTCTGCTAGCACCCCATGCCCGTGGCCAGCAGTCTTCACCAATTCCGCCAGTCACCTGTAGTATCTGAGGATGTCCTCAGAACCCAAGCGACAGGAGTCATTAATACCGAAATGAGCAAAAACTTGCAGATAATTGCACCCTATACACTAAAAATAGCTGCCAGCAAGGCTTTCTCTACATCTCAGACGAGGCCTCCGGGCCGTCAAACTGAGTGCACATCCGAGTTCTTTCTAGCCCTGGACACTATCTGCCTAATGGGCTCCATAACACACCTAACATTGGAGCTCCCGTTCACCCCTTCCCCGTGCACCTGGTCAGACCCTGCTGAAGGACTGGCCACTTGATCACTCACAGGATGAATGGGTGTTGCTACATGGCCAGCCTCCACATTGGCCCTCCACCTCAAGCAACAAGAAGGCACTTTCTGCCACTCACCCTGCAGTGAGAGCAGATCATCTGTGTCCAGTACATGTGAGGGTGCAGTGACAGCAGGGACCATTGGCAACCAACATGACACCAGAGTTGCCTCACGTGACACTCTAGACCTTCCACCAAAACCATATCCTGAGGCAGTTGCTTGAAGACAGCTGACCATGTCCAAAAGAACATACAACTGTTCGCAAACAGCAGGAACTCCTGCATCCACACACACCCTATTCCTCCTACCACTGCTACTGAAATACCTAAGAGTGAAAACAAAGCTGCTAAATACTTCAATTTGCTATTACACTGGTGTTTTAGTAATGGCAGCTGGTAGTTGACTGAGCTATGATAAACAGTCCCCAACTTTTCAAAACTTAAAATATAAGGTTTAATGCATGAGAATAAAACTCTTAAAAAATGAAGGCATTTACGGAATTTAAGAAATTGACTGGTAATGAAAATTTGCACAATCTGTTCATGGTCTTTTCTCCATTGTTTTGCGTTCTTTGTGAAGAACTGTGCAGTCTGGTGAGCAGGGAGAGTGGTGCTGGCCGCATTTAACACAGAATGGAGGAGGGGTACAAGGGACGTCTCCATGTAATGCATGAACGTACTCCCGACAGGTGGGGTTTGACATCTCAGCGGGAGGACACGTGCCGAAACCTAGAGCACTTGTAACAGTGCATAGAGGGAGGAACATAGCATTTGATGTCACACTGGGAGATCATCACCTTGACCTTCTCACAGGCAGTGACTCGCCCTTGAAGGCCAAGTTGAAGGCACTGGTAGCAACCCCTTTTATCCTTCAGACCCCTATAAGCATGCCAAATGAAGTGAGCTCCTCACCGCTCTAAAGTCTTGCATAATTCTTCATCCAATTTCAATAAAAGAGCCCTATGAAATAATATTCCCTGGAAAATGTTCAGCCTCTTGTGGCGAGTGATGCTGATGGGAACATCACCCATCTTCTCACAGGCAAGCAATGCCCGTGGCTGGGCTGGGGATGACTTCATCAGAATAGACCCATATCTCATAATTCCCTCCACCTCCCCAAACCTGTCCTCAAGATTGTCCACAAAAAACAGAGGCTCTGTTGTCATAAGGAATTCGCCATTTGTTCTACTGCAGACCAGATATCAAGGAGTATAAGCCTCACCTCAATGACATGCCCTACATTCCTCCCATGGTATGGCCAGGAAAGGGAACAATTGGTGGTCATATGTCACTGCCTTGAATTCCATTCATCCATGCTTAGAGACAGTGGTTTGGCATCCACCAGCATTATTCTTTGCTGTTTTTCATTTCTTTCCCATGAGCAGCAAGGGAAGTAGAAGACCACCCAGGCAGAAGCCCCACTTGCCGCAGTAAGTCTGATAACAACTGAGGTACGGAAGGTTCCCCATGCACCTCCTCGGCATGCAGCACACCTTGAGATTGAGGGTGTTTTTTTTTTGTTTTTTTTTTGGGGGGGGGGGGGGGGGTTTATACATTCCTCATGATCCAGTATATTAAGTCAAGATCACTGGGTTCTGTAACATACAACATTCCATCGTCGCGCCGAATGGTGGTCACTGAGGCACGCACAGAGGTTACGGTATGAAGGACCATTAGCGTGGCACAGTCCCCAGCTCAGGGAACCTGGCATCGGCAAGCCCACACCCAATAAACTAATGATGAGCCTCTAAGGAGTTTAGATCTGTGTTCATCCTATCTGTATTCACCCTATCTGTGATCTGTACCCTTTGAGACAACCTTTGTGTGTTCCTGAAGCCCTCTAACCTAAAGAACCACCCAGCCCATGCTCCACAGCCACGGTTACCGGCATAGCCACTTCCTTCCTGACCAACTCAGCAGAAACCAGAACCCAACCACCCAACGGCGCAAGTCAAGCAATCTGCAGCATACACAGTCACAGAACTGTCAGCCTCCAATTCCGACCCTCCTTTTGGCTCTGTACCAGAGGTCTTCAGTTGGTCCTATCAACTATGCTGCAGTTGGTGAGCTCTACCTTCACCTTGGATGCAAGACAGGCAGTCTTTTACCACTTCAGATAACCCACTCAATACCAGAGAGAATCTCTTCCAATACAAAGTGACACACATCATTGGTAGCAGTTGGCTGCAGCCCATACTCTTCATGGCGTTCAGAAGGACCCACTCCACATCTGAAATGACTCCACCTCATATGCACACAGAGAGGACTTTGGGCTTCTTCCACTTCCTAGCAGCCATATCCCTAAGGGGCTCCATTGCCCTGCTTGGTGCTTCCAACTGCAAGTAAACTCACCCTCTGTGATAACCTGTACCTTGCAGGCTGGGAGGTGACCTCAGAAAAAGTCACACCATCCGGCTCAGGAACAATGACCAGCACAGATAGTGCCTCAAATCTGTTGGTAAGACTAACTGGGGCGGCCTCTTGTTCAGTCACTTGGGAAGTCTTTTGCTGCCTGCCACGCCCTGGGGCAATCTCACACGCTATCACTGGTATCTGCCACATCACTCACAGTAACATGGCTCACCGCAGATGTTGGCCAATCGGCGGCCACACCAGACGTGAAAGACATACATCTGGTTCCCACAACAATGGTGCCACCAACCACAGCCTACAGCTGTGCAATCAAGGTTAACACGACCTTAAGCTGGGAGCGAAGTGTCACCAATGCAGTTTGCACCTGCACACAGCAGTCACAGTCCCTATTCATGATTACATTATGCAGAAAAACAAATGACTAAAAAAGGCACATGTAGACTCTACAGTGAGTAAGTCTTATCTCGCTTGCACTCTTGTTAATGTTCCTTATATCGTTGCTCTGTTTGTTATCCTTGCTACATCTCTTTTTTCAATTTGGTTGCTCACTTGAACTTGTGTTTCTACATCTACATCGATACTCTGCAAATCACATTCAAGTGCCTGGCAGAGGGTTTATTAACCACTTTCATAACTTTTCTCTACCGTTCCATTCTCTAATAGCGTGCAGGAAGAAAACACCTAAATCATTCCGTTTTCGATCTGATTTCTCTTATTTATTGGGATGGTCATGTCTCCCTAAGTAGGTGGGTGCTATCAAGATATTTTCACATTCAGAACAAAGTCGGTGATTGAAACTTCGCAAACAGATCACGTCGCAATGAATAACTTCTTTCTTTTAATGATTTCCACCCCAATTCGTGCAACATTTCCATGACGCTTCCCCCCCTGTAACGTGATAGAACAAAACGAGCTGCCCTTCTGAACCTTTGGTGGAGCTGGTGCATCTTCGAAGCGTTCTGCCAATGAAACTTAACCTTTGGTTCGCCTTCCCCACAATATTTTCTGTGTGTTCTCTCCAATCAAAGTTGTTCGTAATTGTAACTCCCAGGTATTTGGTAGAATCTACGACCTTAAGGTTTGACTGATTTATCGCATAATTGAAGTTCAGCGGATTTCTTTTAGTGGTCATGTGTATTACTTCACACTTCTTTATTTAGTGTCAATTGCCAATTTTCGCACCATGCAGAAATTTTGTCTAAATCGCTTTGCAGTTGCTTTTGATCCTCTGTTGACTTCACTAACCGATAAACGACAGCATCATCCGCGAACAGTCTAAGGGAGCTATTCAGATTGTCTCCTAAATCGCTTATAAACACGAGGAAGAGTAGGGGACCTATAACGCTTCCCTGTGGAACGCCAGATATCACTTCTGTTTTACTCGATGACTTACCGTCATATACAACGAACTGTATTCTTTCTGATAGGAAATCGTGAATCCAACAGCACAATTGGGGAGATATTCCATAAGCACACAATTTCATAAGAAGCCACTTGTGGAGTACAGTGTCAAAAGCCTTCCTGAAATCCAGAAATATGGAATCGATTTGAGATCCCTTGTCGATGGCACTTAACACTTCATGTGAATAAAGGGCAAGCTGTTTCGCAAGAGTGATACTTTCTGAATCCATGTTGACTACTGGTTAATAGGTCATTCTCTTCGAGGTAGTTCATAATATTCGAACAAAGTATATGTTCCAAAATCCTACTGCAAATCGACATCCATGAGATAGGCCTGTAATTTTGGGGATCACCCCTATTGCCTTTCTTGAATATTGGAGTAACTTGGGCAACTTTCCAGTCTTTGGGTACGGATCTTTCGCTGAGTGATCGGTTGTAAATGATAGCTAAGTACGGAGCTATTGCATCAGTATACTCTGAGAGGAATATAGTTGGTATACAATCAGGCCCGGAAGATTTATTTTTGTTTAGTGACTTAAGTTGTTTTACTACTCCAGGAGCATCTACTTCTAAGTTTCGCATGCTGGCAGCTGTTCTTGGATTGAATACTGGAGTGTTCACTTCGTCGTCTTTGGTGAACGAATTACGGAAAGCTGTGTTTAGTAATTCTGCTGTAGCAGTACTGTTTCTGGCATCTCTCTCTCTCTCTC
Source organism: Locusta migratoria (assembly GCA_026315105.1). Classification (NCBI taxonomy): domain Eukaryota; kingdom Metazoa; phylum Arthropoda; class Insecta; order Orthoptera; family Acrididae; genus Locusta; species Locusta migratoria. The sequence goes on along the minus strand of CM048755.1, from coordinate 507,771 downwards.
TCTCTCTCTCTCTCTCTCTCTCTCTCTCTCTCTCTCTCTCTCTCTGGTTTATGTTCTTGTTTATTTCCAGCGACTGTGTCAAAGCCCTCGGCTGAATGGTCACTATAGGTCAGTTTGTGAGTCACAACCATCACAAAACAGGCACCTAAAACTGGATGTGACCGAAGAGGAGAGAACTGAGATCATTTTGATGACTCCCTAACAAAGTTTCCAGGTCATAATGACAGATTTTAACAACAGTCACCCAGACGTTTGTCAACAGAATGTGGAATAAGCCCTGTCATCAATCGTATAAACCAGCCATGCTTATCGATAGCATCCATTCAAGATACAGGTAATACTGCAGCTTGCAAAGGATGTCCCAGACATATGTATGCAGGTTTGTATGTGGGTCCTAAATCAAGTTCAACAAGCTCCCTCTTTTGCACAAGGTATCTTGTCCAGTTTTGAGGCTAACTTTTTTGTCAATGATGAGAAGTGTCACAACCACAGTTTTTGGAGTTACCAGAATCCTTACTTAATGGTGCCTTCTAAGGGTTGGTGACAAAGGGTGCCGTGTGTGGAATATGGGTACCCATGTAATTGGGCCCATTTTCATTGACAAGATCCTAAATGCCAAGAGCTACCTGGAAATGCTGTAATAAGTGATGTTTTCAATATTTCTGAATGAAGATGGCGGCTGTCCGTCTTACTTTCAACATGGTGGGGCTCCACGATACTACAGGGTTTTGTGCATCAGTGATTAGATGTTCAATTTATTTTATTTCTATTTATTTATTTGGAATGAACAACATGGTTCTGTAGAATGGCCAACTAGATCACCTGATCTCACACCACCTGCTTATCTGTGGTGTCATTTAAATCAAATCATACATGTAGAGGAAATAAGTAAGACACACCCTCTGAAGTAAAGCATTAAAGAAGCATGTGCCAGCATTTCTGCAGAAATCTTACTACGAATGCACAACAATTGGATCCAGCACCTTCAAATTAGTCAACACACATTTGAACACATTAAATGATTATTCTCTATGGAGAACACTTCAATCTGTACCTCCAAACAAAATGTGTTAACTTTTGAATGGCAACTGCTATGCTAAATCTGCCTACATGCATGAACTTTTCAGAAAATGCTGATGTAATCTGATCTCACATGACCTGTTTACGATTTAAAAAAATTGACATTCAAGAGAGCACCCATATTTGGTACATACAGTAGTGTCAAAAAACTCCTAATTAAAAACGTACCACTTTCTAAAACAGACCAACATTAAAAGGTGTAAGGCCTTTAGTAAAGTGAATCTGATGAGCCTCCTCAGAAACAGGAATGAGCTGTGCATTTTTTACAAACATCAGGAATGCTTTGCTACTCTAGATACCTACAATACACTGCTGCTAGAAGTAGAGAAAGTTCTTTCATACATTCTGATTTTACACTACGTTTCAAAATCTTTCTTCTCGAATCACAACTTCAGATAATGGCGCCCAATAAAAGACTGTGATAAATATAATGAGTAAAGAACTGGATGACAACACCCTATTAGTTTTGCAGGATGGCATAAATTTTGTTCCAACACTGATCTGTGTAATTACATTAATCAATCAGTGGGCTCGAGGAATATGCTAAAAATAATAGTTTCCTTTCTGTCGTCAAGTAAAATATGGTGCTCTAAGCAGTCAAACTGTGGTGTGGTTGCTGGGAAAGGGGAGGAACATTCAAACAACATAATAGTGGATCTGGACCATTAATCAGGATACAGTCAAGTTGCAACATGCAACCAATGTGGTGTCACAATTCAACAGGATAAGAAAAGGATAGGATGTTTTTGATGCACGATAGCTAGATCTTTAGAGTCCTAACAAATCTGATAGGATAAATGTGTGAATCCATTAGAAAGAAAATGATTAAAAAATGGGCAACAGGGAGAAAAGCCAAACTAGGCAGGTTGAACAAAGGCTGAAAACATTGCATATTGATAATGTAAGATGGCCCACGAAAGGAGAGTCATAAGTGGTTAAAACCCAATACCAAAACAAAATCATGGCTGGCTGATTACCTTAATAAAAAGGGGTGAACCAGCATCTGTGTGAAACATTGTAACCCCCAGCCTAAAATATTAGACCAGAGTCCGGACAATTCACAAAACATTCGCCTTGTCATCAACGAAAGCTGAGGGCAGAGGACCACCAAGATTTGCTGCTGCCCTCTCAACACAATATGAAACACACACTGATAAAATGTGGCACATAGTGATTTGCCTGCCACAGGCAACATAAAATGGGGGATCCTCTCAATGGAGTAAAAAGTCGTGTGTCAAGGGGCAGTGCCAAATTTGGAGATGTGTCACGGCCACTTGGTTGGTTGGTTGGTTGGTTGGTTGGTTGGTTTGGTGTTTTAGGGGGACAAACGGCGAAGGTCATCAGTCCCCTATTCCATCAAAGGGTGAAAGAATAAGTGTGTTAATACTGAAAAATATGCCCAGAGTTAAAACAACAACGGGAGGAAAAGCCTACTCAATCAATATCAACAAATTCGACAAGAGACAACACAACAGGAGACGAAATGAAAGGAGACAATCACAGGGCAACACTGAACAAGTGTGGAAATTGAATGAAAAAGCTGAAGTTCGTGGTTGGACGACCATGAAATTAAAATAGGAAGGGTCAGTCACGGGACAACACAAGGAAACCTTGCAGTGGAGGACAGAAAGACAAGAAAAACAAATACAATGGGTTGAAGCAAAGCTTCATATAGAGTTGTAAAAACCACTGTCGCGAATAAAACCTAAAACAGAGTAAGCCGTTATGGCATCATTACGTAAAACTTCAGATAAAACTGTAGGAAAATTAAAACCCTGCCACAGGGTGGCTAAAAGACGGCAGCCCAGCAAAATGTGGGCCACTGTCAAGGAAGAGCCACAGCGACAACGCGGCGGATCCTCACCACGGAGGAAATGGTCATGGGTCAGCCAAGTGTGGCCAATGCGGAGCCAGCACAGGACTACCGAGTCCTGGCGAGAGGCCTGCATGGAAGAGTACCACACAGCCGTAGTACCCTTTATTGCCATTAGTTTGTTGGATGTGGGCAGGTTACGCCACTCAGTAGCCCAAAGTCCACAAACCCTACATCACAGAATCGACTGGAGATCAGAGACCGGAAGGCCAATCTCTAAGATAGGGGGAATTGACAGCCTGTTTGGCAAGCCCATCGGCACGTTCATTGCTTGGGATGCCGACATGACCCGAGGACCAAAGAAACACCACTGATCTACCAGATCAACCAAGGGCAAAAACAGTCTCTCTTGTGTACTGACCTGGGTTGCTGCTGTTGGTGATGGACAGCCACAGTAGGAAAAATATGTCGGTAGTTTGGGTGTCTTGGTGAGCTATACACTCGGGCGGCATACGCTGCCATCAGTTGTCGGCAGCAGACCCGTAATGGGGGAACCCCAGCATCTGCAAGTAGACTGGTCACAGGGCTGGTTCAGAAGGCTCCCGTCGCAATGCGAACCCCACAGTGTTGGATGGGGTCCAACAAGCCCAACGCTGAAGATGACGCAGAGCCATAAGCAAGGCACCCAAAGTCTAACCGGAATTGCACCAAGGCTGTATACAGCCGCAGCAGGGTGCAGCGGTCAGCACTCCCGTTTCAGAGGGAGCCAAGTCAGTCGGACATCAAAGATGCCCTAGGAACCGGTGAGTGTCCACGACAGGCAGTAGTCGGCCATCAAGATATAGTTCAGGGTGGTGGTGGACTGTCCGACGCCGACAGAAGTGCATCACACGTATTTTGCCAGCGGAAAACTAAGCCATGATGCAGGGCCCACACGTGGGCCTGGCGGATGGCTGCCTCGAGCCAGGCGTTCAGCAGCACTTCTTGTGGTGGATCATAAAGATATGCAAAAATCATTGATCTACGGGGAAGGCGACAGTGATGACCCCACAGCTGCAGGAAAGCCATTAATGGCCACCAAAAACAGCGAGACTCAGCACATACCCCTGTGGGACTCCACTTTTTTTGACGTGGGGCGAACTGTGGGCAACACCGACTCGGACCTGAAACATGCGGAGTCCGAGGAAGTTTTGAATAAAAATGAGGAGTGATCCCTGAAGGCCCAACTCATGCAGTGTGGCGAGGATGTGATGCCGCCACGTGGTATAGTAGGCCTTCTGAAGCTCTAAGAAAACCGCAATGAGGTGCTGACGACGAGAAAAAGCTGTTCGAACAGCAGACTCCAGGCACACCAGAGTATCTGTTGTAGAACGATCCTGACAAAATCCACCCTGTGACGGCACCAGAAGGGCCCGTGACTCTAGCACCCAATATAAGCAATGTGCGCCCATACATTTAAGCAACTTGCACAGAACATTGGTCAAGCAGGTGGGGCGATAACTGTCAACCTGCAGTGGGTCCCTGCCAGGCTTCAGCACCGGTATGACGACGGCTTCTCGCCACTGGGACGGAAACTCACCACCACCCCAAATGCGGTTGAAGATGGCAATACATGGCGCTGAGAATCCCGCGAGAGATGTTTCAGCATCTGTGCATGGACACGGTCGGGGCCGGGAGCCATATCGGGGCAATTGGCCAAGGCACTAAGCAACTCACTTTCAATGAATGGGGCGTTGCAGGACTCCTGACGGCATGTTGCAAAGGAGAGGCGCTGTCGCTCTATACGGGAGCGAAATACTGCACTGTAGTTAGCAGATGCAGACCACTGAGCGAAGTGATCAGCAAGATTTTTAGCGATCACACTCGGTTCTGTACACACAGCCCCATGGAAAGAAAGACCACGGACACCAACAGGAGTCTGGTGGCCATAGAGGCACCTGATCTTAGCCCACACCCGAGATGGAGAGAGACGAGAACCTAAGGTAGAGACATCTCTCCCAACAGTCTTGTTTACCTCTTTTGATTAGTTGCCGAGCCTTGGCATGGAGTCGCTTGAAAGCGATGAGATTAGTCACTGATGGGTGCCGTTTATGACGCTGAAGAGCCCGCCTATGTTCCCTGATGGCTTCAGCAATTTCCAGCGACCACCAGGGAACGGTCCTCTGCTGGGAGGACCCCTAAGAAGAGGGGATTGCAGACTGAGCTGCAGAGATAATGACTTGTGTGAAATTGTCGACCATCACATCAATATTAGTTTCTGGCAAAGGTCTAACAGTGGCAGCAGTCTGAAACGCATCCCAGTCAGCTTTGTTAAGAGCCCACCAGGGCAAATGGCTAGGGCAATGACGCTGGGGCAGTGACAAAAATCGGGAAGTGGTCACTGCCACACAAGTCATGCACTCTCCAGTGAAGAGATGGTACAAAGCCAGGGCTGCAAACAGATAGATCGATGGCCGAGTAGATGCCGTGTGCCACACTGAAATGTGTGGGAGCACCTGTATTTAGAATACAAAGGTCGAGTTGACAGACAAGATATTCAACCTACCTACCTCAGCCAGTAGTCATGTTTCCACCCTACAAAGGGTTATGGGCAAGTCATTCCATGTCAACTCAACACAGTTTACATTAAAATTTTACTTTACCATCTCAGATTTCAATGAAATTTGGTATACTGGTACCCCCCTTACAGAGAAAGAAAAATACCAAATTTCAACTTGATATCTCAAATGGTTTCAAAATTATACCTTGTTAAAGTTTTCAAAAAACTTCATAATCGGCCCGTTTCTGAAACTTTAAACTGCTATGGCGACTCTCAGAATCAAGCTAGAAAGATGAGAGAGGTGTCATTTTGCAGTATTTTTCAAGCCCTTTCCAAAATTATGTAACCCTACAAGAGTCATAATATATTTTTTTACCAATTTCAAAATTAAAAATTTAATTTTAAATTTTTCAAAATGTGTCACTTTTAAAATTTTGAAAAAATTATCAAATAGTCCTTGTAGAGTGGTTAATTGATAGTATACGTTTCATAATGGGTTCTTACAGAAAAATGCATTTGAAAACAAGCTTACATTAGAAATTTCACTATAATGACTAATTGAGCTAATGTCACATTATACATTATGACATATGCGTAGTTAACAATGTGCTGTAAACAATGTAGTATTACAATGTGCTGTAAACAATGTAGTATTACAATGTGCTACTACAATACTGCAAGTGCTGGACCGTAATTGATGGTGTGACAAGTATTGTGTTTATGTTTGATACGTCAGTAGAGTGGAAGTGTTTGTGTGTTGAATAAGTGTTTGTGCAGTAATGGAAAACACAAGTCATAAAACATTTCAGTGTTTCAATCCTTTTTCAAAAAAAAAAAAAAAAAAAAAAAAAAAAAAAAAAATCATAGAATTAGAAATAAAAAACACTTAGAACAGTAACACAATGGATGGTTGAACATTTTCTAGCACCTAATGATGCTAAAATATGTGACTCTTGCAGAAAAGAGTTATCAACTCTAAAGAACAACAAAGAAACAAATCAAGCCAGTACTACACTAAACCTAGAGCTTGAAATTTTAAATACTTCTGATTCTGAAAATGACCCTGATGTCACCTCTAAGTCTGATGTTGTTGAGACACTTAATGCTTCTCTTCATGAACTGGGCGAATCACACCTTGATTCAAGAAAAATAAAATCAAAGAGATATGCTTCACAAAAAAAATTCAAAATTAATTTGGCCATGAAGCGTAAACTTTTAACTTCTATTCAAGACTACTACTCTGATGAAGCTCATGAAACCCTTGATGATTCAATTTTGAAAAATCTAAAATGCCACTTCTCACACTGCACTTCAAGGGACAAAAAGATTATGATATTAACTTGTTTGCCTAATTCATGGAGTGTAAGAAAAATAATGCAAGAATTTAATGCTCCAAATTACATGGTCAAGCAGTCTAAGAAAATACTTAAAGGTATATTAAGAGGCCCCTCACCAAAAACCTGGCAAGAGCCTGCCAATCGAAGAAGTAAGAGCAGTGCGTGATTTCTATGAGAGTGATGAAAATCGGCAGGGTTTTAACTGGTAAAAAAGACTGTTTCTGTTAAGTCTGGGACTGGTGAAAAAGTCACATTGCCAAAGAGACTAGTTTTATGCTATTTAATGGAGGCATTCTTATATTTTAAAGACAAAAATCCTATGTTAAAAATAGGGTTTTCTAAGTTCGCAGAACTAAGACCGAAAAACTGTGTCCTGGCAGGTTCTAATGGTACGCACTCAGTATGTCTCTGCACAAACCATCAAAATGTAAAACTTATGTTAGAAAATGCAAAAATTAGCTCAATGACAAATGGTGAACTGCATACATATAAACACTGTATTGCTAAAGCACTGTGCAGCCCTGCCTCCATTAAGTGTTATTTTGGGGAATGTTCAACCTGTCCAGGTACAGATTACATCAAAAATTCGAAGAAAAAGGCATTGAAAAAAATAACTTTTCAGCAACGGATATCGGTCGATAGATGCAACCTGGAGACAATAGAAAAATCAACTTCAGATTTTATTGAATTGTTTGTCGAACTTTTGTCTGCATTAATCAGACATGACTATTGCCAGACAGCAAAGCTCCTTTTTGAACAACATAAAAGAAAATCTTGAAATCTCAGAGTATCTTGTCATGTGTGACTTCTCTGAGAACTGCACTTTTGTGATTCAAGATGAAGCACAAAGCTACCACTGCAACAGTAGACAAGCAACAGTACATCCATTTGCGATCTACTATAAAAGAGATGAAGAAACCAAACATGTAAGCTTTGTTATTTCTGAGGTTCTAAAGCACAATACTATAGCAGTGTATTGTTTTCAAAGGAAACTGATTGAATTCATGAAGCAGAAATTTGGAGACAGTATATCAAAAATATATTACTTTTCTGATGGGTGCACCGCACAGTACAAAAACCGGAAAAACTTCACCAATCTAAGCTTTCATTCAGAAGACTTTAAAATTAATGCTGAGTGGCATTTTTCAGCCAACGCCCATGGGAAAAGTGCCTGTGATGCTGTTGCAGGAACTGTGAAGAGATAGCCGCTAGAGCCAGCTTGCAAACACCCTATGAAGACCAGATTCAACACCATTCCACATGTATGAGTGGGCGATGCTAAATATTTTTGCAGCAAATTTTACACAACATGAGCACATTGAAACTGAGAAGCACTTGGAAAATGGGCTGAAAAAATCTGTGACCATACAAGGCACTCAGAAACTTCATGGATTCATTCCTATCCCTTCTAGTAACAGCAAAATGAAAGTAAAAGTTTTCTCAGAATCCACTGAGTTCAAAATTGACGTTGTTACAATGATTCAGGATCATTTAAGTTTAGCAGAAGTCAGTGGGTATGTGACTCATCTATGACAATAACTGGTGGTTGGCCTATGTACTTGAAAAAGAAGAAATCAATGATGAAGTGAAGGTTTCTTTTTTACATCCAGCCGGTCAATCATCTAGCTTTTCTTTCCCTACAAAGCAAGATATCCTTCAGCTTCCTGCGACACTTGTGCTAAGTAAAGTTAACCCAATAACTCCAACTTATAATTTGTCAAATGAAGAACTGCAGAAAACCACTGAAGTCTTCACCTTCTTTAGTAATTTAACCTTCTGAAAATATTTTTAAAAAAGGCTGCAAGTTAATTACGTAAGTTTTTTTTCTGTTATGTACATAGACTTTATTAAAATATTAACCCAGTTACAACACATTAAATGTTTTTACCAAACTTCATGTGTATATTAATCTTGAATTTCACCCAACTAAAATTTTTCAGTTTTAAAACTACCTAGTTTTAGTGCATAGGCTTCTTTTTCTATTATTGATATGTATAAAGCTTTCTAATGATTACATTTATCTTTTAAAAAGAGGTTGTAAAAATTAAATATCATTGATCAAATTTATAGACATATTTCTATTGTCAAGTCTCTCATATAAATTTTTCATAAATCTAAGAGACTATTAGACCTTCCGGGACCAATGAGTCATTATTAAAGTGAAAATGCTAATGTAAGCATATATTCAAATGCATTTTTCTATAAGAACCCATTATGAAACTTATATACCATCAGTTAAGCACTATACAAGGACTAATTGAGAATTTTTTCAAAATTTTTAAAAGTGGCACATTGAGAAATTTAAAAATACATTGTTTATTTTGAAATTAGTAAAAAAATTATTATGCCCCTTGTAGTGTGATATTTTTGGAAAAGGATTGAAAAATGCTGCAAAATGACACCTCTCTTATCTTTCTAGCTTGATTCTGAGAGTCACTATAGCAGTTTAAAGTTTCAGACACGGGTCGATTTTTAGCGTTTTTGGAAACTTTAACAAGGTGCAATTTTGAAACCATTTGAGATATTGAATTGATATTTGGTATTTTTATTTCTCTATATGGGGGGGGGGGGGGGTACCAGTATACCAAATTTCATTGAAATCAAAGATGAGGTAAAATGACTGTTGAGTTCACATGGAATGACTCGGGCGTTGAAATCACCCATGAGGAGGAGAGGTGGGGGGAGCTGAGCAATCAGTGCAGCTAACAAACGGCGGGGTACATCACCATCTGGGGAAAGATATACACTGCAGGCGGTTATAGCTGGTGGTGTCCTGACCCGAACAGCCACGGCCTCCAAAGGTGTTTGAAGGGGCACTGCTTCCTGTAGGCAGAGTTGATGACACGAATGGAGACACCACCAGATGCTCTGTCATAAGCAAGAGGATTCTTGTAAAACCCCTGATAGCCACGAGGGCTGTGGTTCACGTTGCCGGAAGCCAGGTTTCCTGGAGGGCAACACATAGTACATGTAAAGTGCTTAAAAGTTGTTTGAACTCTGCCAGGTGGGAAAAATAACTGGTAGCGAACGGCAGTGAGGAAGCCGCTTTGCCGCCGGCTCTTTCTCCTGTGGTACATCCTCCTTTCTCGTCCGCTCCCGCTTGGGTTTGGGCTTTGACACCCGACTGGGCTTCCTAGAAGGAACGTCTGATGTTGACGCAGACGGGGAGGCTCGGCTACCAGTGGGTGCATGGGCTTTTAGCCACTGGCTCACATCTGGCCGAGTCAAAACTGGAGCCATGGAAAGGGTCGCCTCAAGAGACCCTTTCCATGCAGGAGAAGGTCGACTAACATCCAGGGTGTCAGGGACAGTAGGAACAGCAGGAGATGGTGGAAGGGGCTTGTCAGGCACTTTCCCTGAAGGAAGAACCGGAGAATGAAGATACTGCTCCAGCGGAGATACGGGGTTCACTGACCCCATCAAAGAGGGAGGCAAAAGCCTCACAGAAGAAGAGGTGCTCCTAGGCGTCTGGGGAGCCAAAACTGACTGATGACCCAAAGGGCCCACAGAAGGGGTGAGAGTGGGTCGGGCAACCGCCCCAATGGAGTCGATGCCACTGTGGCTGCAGCATATGTGGACGTCATGGAGACAGGATGGAGTTTCTCATACTTGTGACGGGCCTCAGAATATTTTAGGCGATCGAGGGTCTTGTACTCTACATCTTGCACTCCTTTTGGAAAACGGGACAGTCTGGTGAACAAGGTGAATGGTGGCCACTGCAGTCAACACAGAAAGGTGGTGGTGGTGAGAGAGAGAGAGAGAGAGAGAGAGAGAGAGAGAGAGAGAGAGAGAGAGAGAGAGGACAGCCTATGTCGAGTATAACCACATATCTCAGGGGCCTGAAATTCATCTCCTGGAGACAAATACACATAGGTCGCCCTGAGATAATAGTGGGAGTTGCTCCACAAGGGTCCCAAATCCCTGCATATTGCATTGAAGTATGAGAGCCATCATTTACAGAGATTGTACCTTAACCCTCTCTTTCTGCTGTGGCGGCGATTTTTTTTTTTTTTTTTTTTTTTGTGGTTTTAGGGCGCACAACTTCTATGGTCATTAGCGCCCAGCCAAGAACATAGATTCGCTATGATCTAAAAAAATGTTGACTGTCAGAACATCAACAAGAGGCTAAAAACGAAAGATAAAAGACAATTAAAAGAGTTAAATATCCTTGGATAAGTTGGCCAAGTTGATAAAACGCAAAACTCGAGCAGCTGCTCGTGTGTCATCAGCTAAAATTTCCTCCAGAGTAGACGGAAAGTGAAGGGCTGCACGGAGATGATCAAAATTAACACAAGTCAGTAAAACATGTCGCACTGTCAGCAGTTCACCGCAGGAGCATAGCGGTGCAGGTTCGGCGGATAGCAAGTGACGGTGGCTGAAACGGCAATGACCGATCCGCAACCGAGCCAGGATGACCTCCTCCCGCCGAGAGGGGCGTGAGGATGTCCTCCAAGCGGTCGGGATCGGTTTGACAGTTCGCAATTTATTGTTGTACAGTGAAAGCCACACACTGTGCCATTGCGACACGATACTCCGGCGAAGAGCCCGTTGAACATCGTCCGATGGGACGCAAAAGGTAGCCATTCGAGGCAAAAGAGCTGCTGCCTTGGCTGCTGTGTCGGCGGCCTCATTCCCGGGCACACCCACATGGCCAGGGACCCACAGGAAAGAAACGTGACAGCTGTCATCCGCCAGCAACTGGAGGGAGCGTTGGATCCGATACACGAGAGGATGGTTCGAGAAAGGGTCCTTAAGACTCTGCAGGGCACTAAGGGAGTCAGAACATATGGCATAGAGAGGTTGGCGGTGGCGGCAGGTATACAAAACGGCCTGGTGGAGGGCGAAAAGCTCAGCCGTGAAGTTCGAGCACCGGTCAGGGAGCTTGTATTGGAACCGGTTGTCCCCGACGACGAAGGCAGATCCGACACCGGCAGTGCTCTTGGAACCATCAGTGTAAATAAATACGGCATTATCGAACCGCGAACGGAGTTCGACAAGCCTCGAGCGGAATACCAAATCCGGAGTGCTCTCCTTGGGGAGCGAACTAAGTTCGAGGTGTGTGTGAACCTGGGCCTGATGCCACGGTGGCAATGGGCTTTCGCTCAACCGAAGGGTGGAAGGAAGGGTAAAATCGAGCCGCTGTAGCAGGCGGCGAAACCGAACTCCCGGTGGAAGCAAGGCAATCGCAGACAACTGATATTGGCGATCGAGTGAGTCGTCAAAAAATAATCTGTAAGATGGATGGTTGGGCATCGACCGTAGGCGGCATGCGTACCAACACAAGAGTATGTCACGTCGATTGGTCAAGGGTAATACAGCAGCCTCGGCATACAGACTTTCAACAGGGCTGGTATAAAATGCACCGGTCGCCAGACGTAATCCACGATGGTGGATAGAGTTGAGACGGCGGAGAATCGACGGCCGTGCTGAAGAGTATACAAGGCTTCCATAGTCGAGCTTCGACTGAACAATGGCCTGGTAAAGGTGAAGCAGGACGGTACGATCCGCTCCCCATGACGTGCCACTGAGGACACGAAGAACGTTAAGGGATCGGGCACAACGGGCAGCCAGGTAGGACACATGTGTGGACCAGCAAAGTTTCTGATCCAACATGAGTCCCAAGAATTTCGTAGTCTCCACGAAAGGGAGAGCAACAGGGCCGAGACGTAGAGAAGGTGGAAGAAATTCCTTGTATCTCCAGAAATTGATACACACAGTTTTCTCAGTGGAGAATCGGAAGCCGTTTGCGATGCTCCAGGAATATAGACGGTCAAGACAGTGCTGGAGAGAACGCTCCAAGAGACACGTCCGCTGGGCGCTACAATAAATTGCGAAATCGTCAACAAAAAGAGATCCGGAGACGTCGGCTGAAAGGCAATCTACGATCGGATTGATTGCAATGGCAAAGAGCGCCACACTCAAGACGGAGCCCTGTGGTACCCCATTCTCCTGGCAAAAGGTATCTGACAAAACAGAGCCCACCCGTACCCGGAACTTGCGATCCGCCAAAAACGCTTGAATGAAAAGAGGAAGGCGGCCCCGAAGGCCCCATGTGTGCAATGTGCGGAGAGTGCCCGCTCTCCAACAGGTATCGTATGCCTTCTCCAAGTCGAAGAACACTGCTACTGTTTGACGCTTCTTTAGAAAGTTGTTCATAATGAAGGTCGACAACGTAACGAGGTGGTCAGCAGCAGAGCGGTGTCGACGAAAACCGCATTGGATATTAGTCAGGAGGCGGCGAGATTCGAGGAGCCAGACCAACCGAGCGTTAACCATGCGTTCCATCACCTTACAGACGCAGCTCGTCAGAGAAATGGGGCGATAACTGGAAGGAAGGTGTTTGTCCTTCCCTGGTTTGGGGATGGGGACAACAATGGCTTCACGCTAACTGGTGGGAACATGACCTTCAGTCCATATGCGATTGTAGGTACTAAGAAGAAAGCACTTGCCCGCAGGAGAGAGGTTCTTCAGCATCTCAATATGAATGGAATCGGGCCCGGGAGCAGAAGACCGGGACAGGGCGAGAGCACGATCTAGCTCCTGCATGGTGAAGGCGACGTTATAATTTTCACGATTAAAAGAGCGGAAAGAAGGCGGCCGTGCCTCCTCTACCTGTTTGCGAGGGAGAAAGGCAGGGTGGTAATGGGCAGAGCTCGAAACCTCTGCAAAGAAACGACCCAATGCGTTTGAAACATCAGCTGGGTCCACGAGGACTGCGTTCTCCACGGTCAGGCCAGGAATCGGGGAGTGGACCTTGATGCCGGACAAACGGCGTAGGCCACCCCAGACAACCGTGGAGGGAGTAAAACGGTTAAAAGAACTAGTAAAAGCAGTCCAGCAAGCTTTCTTGCTGTCGTTTATGATACGACGGCACTGCGCTCTCATACGTTTGTAATTGATGCAATTCTCCAACGTTGGGTGGCGGCGGAAGGTGCGTAAAGCACGGCGCCGGGCTCGAAGCGCGTCGCGGCAGGCTGCAGTCCACCAAGGGACCTGGACACGACGTGGAGAAGAGGATGTACGAGGTATGGAACGTTCAGCAGCAGTGAGAATAACCTCTGTGAGGTATTCGACCTGACTGTCACAGTTGGGAAAATTCTGATTGTGAAAAACAGCCATGGAAGAATAAAGCCCCCAGTCGGCTTTAGAAATGTTCCAACTGGTGGGACGTGGAGATGGGGAATGATGTAGGAAGTGGATGATACAAGGGAAATGGTCACTTGAGAACGTGTCAGAAAGTGCATACCACTCAAACCGACCGGCAAGCTGCGGAGCGCATATTGCGAGGTCTATATGGGAATAAGTGTGTGTTGTGTCAGAAAGGAAGGTCGGTGCACCGGTGTTGAGGCAGACAAGATCGAGGTGGTGGAGAATGTCCACCAAAAGGGAGCCTCTCGGACAAGGTGCCGGAGAGCCCCATAAGGGGTGGTGGGCATTAAAGTCGCCTACCAACACGAAAGGTGAAGGGAGCTGGTCAACAAGGTTTAGCACATCTGCCCTAGTAAGGGCAGATGACGATGGCGAATATATATTACAGAGGGAGAAAGTAAATGTGGATAAGGTGATGCGGACGGCAACTGCCTGTAGGTGAGTGTGCAAGGAAATGGGATGGAAATAGACGTCGTCTCGAAGGAGCATCAGAACCCCTCCATGGGCTGGGACACCTTCCACGGGTGGCAGGTCGAACCGCACAGAGGTGTAGTGTGGAAAGTCTGCACGATCACGTGGACGCAACTTAGTTTCCTGGAGGCAGACTAGAAGCGGGCAGTGCAATCGAAGGAGTAGTTTTAACTCCTCCCGATTAGAACGAATGCCGCGAATGTTCCATTGAAGGAGCGCCATGATAAAAATGAGAGAAGAAATAAGGATAAAAACCAAGTAGCGAGCGGGGTCACCTCGACGGCCGCTGAGGACCGGATTTCGAGGGAGCACTGCTATCGCTGTCTGGGGGCAAAGGGTCATGTTCCATTGGTTCGACCGACGCGCCTGCCACCTCCCTGAGTTGATCAGGAGGGGCAGTTTCCACCGCCGGTAAAGGGCCGGGCGCCCGGCAAACGGAGCGTCCCGGTGAAACAGAAGACGGCCGAGGCCGGCAACTGTTGGACGGCGTGACAGATGGGTCACGCCTCGGCGGGGAAGGAGAGGAACTCTTTTTCTTGTCAGCTCTTCTGGAAGAGTGACGGCGGGAAGAGGCAGTTGACGGTTGGGGAGACTGAGAACGCAGAAAATCCTCACGGACGGGTTCCTTTTTCAAGGTCCGGGCATCTTGTTTAGGTGCCCGCGGTTTACTAGAGTTTGACGAAGACTGTACCCTAGAAGCAGCAAGAGGGAGCGGGGACGTGGAACGGGCAATCTTCGGGCTGGCGTATCGCACAACTGTGTCAGCGAAAGTGAAGTCACATGTCTGGGTACTGGAATCCTTGGTAGGTCGAGTTGAGGTGAGTACCTTACTGTATGTACCCGCTGGGAGGACAGTGGGCTTTCGACTCGCCAACAACTTACGAGCGGCAGATGTCGATACCTTCTCCGTAACCCGAATTTGCTGGATTACCTTCTCATCCTTGTATACAGGGCAGTCGCGAGAGGAAGCCGCATGGTCACCGTTGCAGTTTAGGCAGTGAGGGGACGGAGGTGGGCAATCCCCCTCATGGGCGTCCCTACCACAAGTGACACACTTTGCTGCATTTGGGCAATGTTCACGGGTATGGTTGTACCTGTGGCACTGAAAACAGCGCGTTGGGTTAGGTACATAAGGGCGGACGGAGATGACTTCATACCCGGCTTTGACCTTCGACGGGAGGTCAACTTTGTCAAACGTCAAAAACACAGTACGAGTCGGTGTCAGATGGTTATCGACCTTTTTCATGACCCTGTGGATGGCTGTCACACCCTGATCGGACATATATGATTGGATATCTTCATCAGACAACCCGTCAAGGGATCTCGTGAAGACTACCCCCCGTGACGAGTTGAGTGTGCGGTGCGCTTCGACCTTAACTGGGAAAGTGTGCAACAACGTAGTACGTATTAGTTTTTGGGCTTGGAAGGCACTTTCCACTTCCAGCAACAATGTGCCATTGCGCTGACGTGAACAGGTTTTAACAGGGCCAGCAATTGCATCTACACCTTTCTGTATAACGAAAGGATTGACAGAATTGAAATCCTTTCCGTCGGTGCGAGAGACAACCAGAAATTTAGGTACATTAGGCAGAGTCTTTTTAGGCTGAGGCGAGTCTAACTTACGTTTATGGGTCAACGTCACGAAAGAAGATAAGGAAGTCATCGCGGAAGTGTCCCCCGTGATTACCGGCGTCTCCGATGGCGCGCTCCTTCCTAGTGGGGGCCCTCTCCGAGGGCTTACCCGCCTTAGGTGATTGTTCACACCTCAGGTCACACCTCCCGAGAACTGACGGAGGGACCAATCGGCACATTCGGAAGGTACCAGCTCGGGTAATCACCCCTCCCTGGGCCTGGCCTTTACCAGGGGGTACGTACGTGCCTTACTTGTCTACCCGGGGCGGGGAATTACGCGTTACCCCGTCACCTGCTACGCACGATAATGCGTGGGTCGGCCTTCAGACACGCACAGGGAGGAAAGAAGAAGAGGATAGGAAAGGAAGAGAAAGAAGGAAAGAAAAGAAGTGTCTCAAACGCCGAGGCGGAGACTAATGAGGAGAAGAAGGCTAGGAGAGTTCAAGGAGAGAAAGACAGAAAACGAAGGGTAAGAAAGGAAGGAACGAAGGAAGAAAAACCACAACAAGAACCACCGTATCTCACGAAATATGCCCGTCTCCGGGCGAAGGCATAAACCGGGAGGGAAAGTGAAGCAGCCTGGGGCAGAAGAAAGGCTGCTCCGGCTCGGGGCCCCGTGCGCGCCACACACGTACCCACAAAAGAACTGTGGGCCCCCTGGGGGGGCTGTGGCGGCGAGACTGTATGGGGTGGAGGTTCTGACTTGGGGCAAGTTGATTGCCCCAATCGTACATTGGCTCTGGAGCCGAGTTGGGTGAAGCATTTGGTATAATGAAAGTGACAGGATCCCCCACTTTACTTTCTGTTTTTAGCTGTGACAGACATTGCAGCTGTTTTGTTGGCCTTAGGTTGCTCACGGTGGGCACCTGTTGCAATAGTAGTGGCTATGATGGATTTTTGGCTACAGTAGGCATATCTGTACCTTTGTCTGATGGTATTGGACGAGAGGGGTGGGGGGGGGGGGGGGCAACCAGGCTTGATACCACTGCTACTGCTGCTGCTGCTGCCGCTGCCGCCGCCGCCGCCACCTGGCAGGTACACTGACAAGTACAAGTGTTAGTACTAATACCAATAGACTGTTTGCATGAAGGCATCACTTTTAGCAATCGGCGTTTGAAGAACAAAAGCAAAAGATGTGGCAAAACTAGTAGTTGCATGACCTTGAAGATCTTGGCCTCAGCATATGAGATGTGCTTCGTCATCTTAATTTCCTGCACCTTTTTCTCCTCAAGGAAGACTGCCTCCTAACAGGGTGATCCCCCTGAGCAGTTTACACACTTTATGGATTGTGTACACTCTGCTCCATGATGCATGACCGTTCCACATTTGCCGCAAGTGGTCTCACCTTTGCACCCCAGGGTGGTATGCCCAAACTGCTGACATTTTAAAGCAGCACACTGGATTGGAGACATATGGTTGAACATTCAGACGAAGGAAACCTGCCTTGACATGGTCTGGAAGTTTGGGACTATTGAAGGTGAGGATGAAAGTATGATTTCACAAACTCACCATGCACCCTTTTCATTATGTTCTGTACATCCACAATGGCCTCCTGTGCCCACTCATTTTTCAGTTCTTTTTACAGGATTTTGACTAGATTCCCGCAGGTCGCTAACGCCTTTGTAATAGCTCAACACTGTGTCTACAGCATATTCACTCAGGAATTTCACATTCTGCACATTAGTTGCCTGCTGGGAACTTTATGTTTCAATCAGTAATGTCCCATTTCATATACATTTTACTGTTTTTAAGCTGCCAGCAATTCCACCAAGGCCTTTGATAAAAAAAGGTGAAAATCCCTCAAATGAGCCGTCTTTTTGCTTCACAACAATAAACACATCCCACACTTCAGCATGAGTTCTGTTACTACACACAACATTCTTTTCCTTATTCCCTGACTCAGAAGGACTGGCTACCCAAGCTCTCTTATTAAGTTGGGTGTAGGTACCGCCCCAGCAGTACATCCATCCTACCAGGAGATGGAAAGGAAACACTCAAAAGGTCAATCTGGGTCCCATAAGCAGCTAGGGAAATATGTGTCAGCCTAGACAGAGTCCCCTCATGCCTAGGTAAGCCTCATACAACTGAGGTTCAGAAGTATCCTCAGAGGTTGTCTGCAAGTCACTGTTCTGCCCCAACACCCATGCATCCCACCAGCATGCAACGGACCTTTGGATTGAGGGTTTTTTTTTATTTATTTATTTTTTATAGAGGTACTTCTTTGCAAGCCCAAGTGGTCAAGCCAAGATACCCACTCCCTGAGAGACACAATGTTCCACCACCATGCCACAAGGTGGTCGTGGCAGTGTGCCCAGTGCTTACAGTGTCAGAGGACTCGTGGTGCTTACCAGGGACCCCGAGTTCACCAAGCCCATACTCAGCAATTCAATGCTCAGCCCCGAGGGGACAATTCAGCAAGATGCTGCATCCCTAACATGGTGTGATTAACAATAGCTTGCAGCATATCAGGTGTAATCCAAGCAATATGCCAACATATGCTAGCCTCCAGATCAGGAAGAGTCCACATACATCCCCAATAGACTTGATCTTTCAAATACTCCTACAATCTGATGTCACATGGACTGATTAAATAAATAAATAAACAGTAATTTCTTTAACCTGGAAAGATTAGGGCCTCCAGGCACTCTTAAATCTAAGCAAGCATTCTACATATTTTCCATTTCCATATATTACAGCAATTGCATTATATAAATTTTGAAAATTAAAAGTTTCAAACAGTACAGGTAAGACAAAAACAGATTCTATTCATACTTGATAAACAACAACAAAAATATCAGGTTTACAGGAAGTTATGGCTTTAATTACAAGTGCCACCAGCAATGGGCATGGGGAAAGGGACTGAAGAGCAAGGGGAAATTGACTGTAATAACACACAATGTAACAGAAGAGGGGGGGGGGGGGGTAAGACTAAGAAAAAGGAAAATAGGAAGAGTAATACCAGGGAGAAGAGCACTGACTTTACCATTTGACATGGGGAAAGTTGACCATACACATTAATTTTGGGGGAAGCTTCAAGAGGATGGTGGAAGGAAAAGCTACATTTTTTTCTTAAACATAACAGTAAGCTGAATTGTGCAAAAAGAGAGCAGGGAAGCATGTTTCAGAGGCAGACAGCAGTGACACCAGAGGAGCTTTCAAATGTTTTTTCAGACACAGGATATTAGATAGATAAGATCTTGTGACTATGTTATGACAGCATGGCAAGCTACAGGGTTGCTTGCACACTGATAGCTGATTAAGGAGACAAGTGTAGAAGCCTCTTCCACAGGTCTTGCAAAGCCTAGGAAAAGGAATATGGAGAAAGAAGAGACAGAAAAATAAAATGGGGTGGGATGCCCTATCTTGGAAGCAATCTGAGGTCACCAGGTGCAGAAAGTGGGATGGAGGACACCCCCATCACTTGTCACCCCACCCAACCGTACCCAGAAAGTACGAGACAGTGGACAAAAGGAGAACACCGAGTCAGATCATGTGAGAGGCGAGGCAAAGAGTAAAGGAACAGGTAGGATGAGAGCTGGGACATACCAATAAGCCCAGTCCACTGCAGTCAAGTCAGGGCAGAGTGGGGAACAAGGTGTTTTGCCAACCCCCCACAGAGATCCAAGAGGCTGAAGTGTCCACTCTTTGAAATAGTAATAAAAAAACCTTTGTGAATAAAACTTAAGACATTAGCATTGAGGCATAATCTGCAAATACCAGAGGGAGGAAGTCCAGATGATTAAAAGTCCATCACAGGGCAACTAGACGGGAACATACCAACAAAATGTAGACCACTTCGATTGGGAACCACAATGAGAATGGGCAGGTCTTCATGATGGAAGAGATGGACATTCTTCAGCCAGGAATGGCCAATGTGGAGCCAGCAAAGGACACTGTAGCCCTTGTGGCAGGCTCATGTTGAGAAACTCTGCAACTTTGTGATTTCCTTTATATCCCACATTTTGTTGGTCATTCCATATCAATTGTACAAGTAGTCCCGACCTTACCATCTCCAATTTTAATGAAACTTTGAACACTGGTCATCTGGTATTTTAGATGAAGATCTGCAAAGTTACAGATCCTAAAATTCAAATTTGATGTAGTGAGGAGGGCTTGAAGAGGACCCATCAGATTTGTTTGTATGTAGCAGGACAAAAAGTAGCAAGTTTAGTCACTTCCAGAGACCTTAATATTGCTGTCAGTAGCCTCAAAATTTGTATACATATGTACCCGGGTACCCTTTATATCTTCTGTAGATTTCAAATACCTACCTGAAGTACTTCCAGCCTATCATTTTGCCAAAGTTGACCAAAAACTTCGATTTGCATATTTTTTGTTAAACTTTGGACTGCTATTTAAAAAAATTGATACGGGCTTGTCTGTACAGTTGACATGGAATGACTCTTGGGCAAAGTCAGGATGTACCATACTGTGTTACCAGTTTGTATAACTTTACAGTGTAAAAACCAACCTATGGCCAGTTTCGGAGTACTGACCTCGAGATTGCTTGCCAGTAGCCAATATGGCTAGCCTGTCAGCAACTTCATTCCCCATATCCCAACATGATCCGGGATCGAGAAATTCTGCTGAGCATCCACATTGTTTTAAGGTATAAATAAAATCCGGGATGGCCAGGACCCAAGGGATGGTGAGGGTAACAGTGATCAAGAGCTTTTAAATTGCTCAAAGAATCTCTACACATGTTGAAAGATTCAACATGTTCAACAACACCAGAGATGGCTACCAACTGCACAATAAATGCACAGCAACCTTCCAAAAAGGAAGGAAAATCAGAGTTTATCTCACATGAACCCAAGCAAAGCCAGTGCTACTGCAACCAATAAGTCAGCTGTGTGAACTACTACTGACCCAAAGAAAGAGGTAGGAGAGAAAAACTGGTGAATCAGATAATTGGTTTCGCACACCACAGCTTCTTCTCCATCAATGCCCACTATTGTCCTCCTCATAACTGTACAGGGGTCACTTACAGCACGCAATTCCACTCGTCAGCTTTTACCCGTGATATCAGTGTGTCGTGATGTATGGTGTTATCACATTCGCGGTAGTTTTGAGATGTGTTTGCTTATATGTGTCTTGTGTAAATATCGAGTGGCGCTCTCTTGTGGTAGACATAACATAGAATGGGTATTTTGTCGTATGGCCATCCTTCTTTCTGTTGTCATATGTGTGGTTGCAATTTGTGATATTGAGCTATAGAGAAGTGAGTGTGACAACGTTATTTTGTCAATTCTGTTATTGTTTTAGAGGTGGAGTGCTTGTGTTTAACCAGCGACGAGTAAATGTGGCGTCAGTTTCGAAGTTTATTCCAGGATTTTGGTGTGGTGTTTCTGTGATTGTAATTGATTTTTCAGTTAAGAGGTTTGCTACTTTGCTAACCGGCAAGGGTACATTGTAAACCTGTCAACCATAGAGCAGGAACAGCATTAATTATTTACTCCATGGTTGGCACGAAAAAAGAATCCCATAGGTCTTCGATCTGTTTACATAGTACAATTTCAACATTCTTATTGGCTGCGGCAACACGACTCCTGATTGGCTGCTCTGCCATTCCTAACCTCACGAGCACTAGCACTGATGCAAAAAAATTCAGTTTTTCCCTTAAATCTTGGTTGTGGTCACAGACTGATCTGTAGCGCAGCCCGAGGTTTAGGTTAAGTTGAGATGCAATAGTTTGGTCGTGAGCTGGCAAAGCCAGCGAACGTGAAAGCCAAATGTCATTTGTGGTAACAAAATTGACCGGTTTCGAAACCTAATGTTTACATTGCTGACATACTAAAAAATGCAATTGGGGAGGGGGCTATATTTTTTTTTATTTCCGCAAGTGAGCGCCGGAGGCGGCGTGAATTTTTGAGCCGAGACCTGTGATTGATGATAAGTTCTGTTGTTGTAATCTGTAATTTATGATGATAAACACAGATTATTTATTATCTACAATAAATAATACTTATGACAATATCCCATATACGGGTTTTCCAACATCTTGATTTTATAGGTCAAAGCAGAAGAGTGGAATCGTGTCATAAAATAATGACTTTAAATTGGTATTGCCTTCTTCATTTTAGGTGTATCATAGGTCAATTTTAGTATTTGATACCATTTTAATGTTGATGGGAATTGGGAGGGCCTTGATTGGTATTTTTCCTTGATTTTACATGTAGTATAGGTTAATTGAAGTATTCTATACTATTCTTACACTATTTGGCAACTGTTGATTGATATTGCTTTCTTCATTTGATTTTAGATCAAGTTAATGATTCGATTTAGCTCGTTTTTGTTTTTTTATTTCGTGTATTTTTGCATTTTTCTGTGTTTTCAGTTGGTTTTTTGTCATATTTTCCCGCATAGAATGTTCCCGCCCAAAGCACCCACATTCCCCACACTTGTCTCGTTAGTGTCATTTTATGTTAATTTTCATGTGTTTATATGTGCGTGTTTCACGAATGTTTTGGTCACCATATTAGCTATGACTGCCTATGTCATTGCCGCCATTTTTATGACATCTGGGTTAAAGCAGATGAGTGGTATTGCGTCGTAAAGTATTGCCCTGTACAGATCTCTGTCACAACAGAGAGGAGACGTCCTGAAGGGGAAAGCATACCGAGTTACTTCACCTTCTCTACAGACCACCTTGGCAGCTCAAACAGCTTCTTTATTTTCCTGAACCCTGACATGATCTGGAACACGCAGCACAATGACACCTTTGTTATGAGGGTCCCAATCACATAGAATGATTGGTTGGTTGTTGGTTTTTGGAAAGGACTAAACAGCGACAGTTATCAGTCCCTTGTTCCAGTCTTGGAGATAAAACATTGTGTGAAGCGTTCCTAAGTAAATGCGTTAACAAGTTTAAAAATCACAGGTAAGTATGAAGAAAGGATACAAGTAAAAATGAAGAAGGGATAAAAGGGCTGATCACAGGTGATCACAGAAATATAAGGAACACATCCATCTACTCTGGGACACTTTAAAACCACCTACCTAAAAGACCGAGGCAGGTGGAGGACAGAGCAATGACAGACACACACAAACTTTAAATGGATTTGTAAAATCCACACTAATGGATAAAATTTAAAACAGAGTCAACCATGGAGGCATTGTCAGCTAAAGCAATGCTGCAAAGCGTCAGGGATATTGAAAGATCGTTGCGCTGCGGCTAAATTGCGGCATTCAAGTAAGATGTGGATGACTATCAAAGGCGCACCGCATCGACACCGAGGAGGGTCCTCGCGGCGCAGAAGGTGACCATGCATGAGCCAAGTATGGCCTACACGGAGCCGGCAAAGAACAACCGACTCTCTGCGAGAAGCCCTCAGGGAGGTCTTCCATGCAGCAGTAGAGGGCTTGACAACACGGAGCTTATTTGGTTCAGTCTTTTTAGTGGTAATTTGGAAGAATGCTTGCAAGCGATAATAAAAAAGAAAATAATAGTACACACCTGTAGTCTAGCTTGTCAACAGTACTTTTCTTTTTCATACCAATATCTGATATTAGGTCATATTACACGACACACTGTGTAGATGTCTTTTCTGATTGACAAAAGTAATTTACTTTTTTTTTTTTTTTTTTTTATGTCACAATTTCAAAGGATGTGGTAAGGCAGGAACTTAAGAACACACCTTAAATTGTTGCGAGTGAAGAAGCAACGATGGCACTGGGATTCTCATGTGTAAAGAAATGTTCAAATGTTTATAAATCTATCGGACCAAACTGCATGGTCATCAGTCCGTAGCTTACAAACTACTTAAACCTAGGTAAACTAACCTACGGACAAACACACACACCCATGCCCCAGGGAGGACTCAAACCTCCACGGCGAGCAACCGCGCGCTCCGCAGCGAGACACTTTAGACCGCTCGGCTACTCCACCGC
This sequence comes from Locusta migratoria, assembly GCA_026315105.1. NCBI lineage: Eukaryota > Metazoa > Arthropoda > Insecta > Orthoptera > Acrididae > Locusta > Locusta migratoria. The sequence goes on along the minus strand of CM048755.1, from coordinate 483,860 downwards.
GGCGTGTGTAAAGATTCTTCAAAATTACCAAAATCTCTGACAAGCCTTAAGAAAAAGCTGAAGTAGCTCCTCCAACGCCATAGGAGAATTTCTGTTCTAGCCCCTAATGTGTGAAAGGTGGTGGGAGAAGTATTACTAACACACAAATGTTTGTTACAAACCCCTCGCTAATCTTCAACAAATAGCGACATCTACATAGTCTGTGCCTGCACAGTTATCTGGAGGTCCCGGGTTCAAATCCCAGCACAAATATTAATTCAAAGCTTCTCCTTATATTTAATACTTTTGATATAAAGAGAACGTTGATGTCGAGGGAACCGAGTTATTTTTGATATTTACATATTCATTTGCGATGTGGCTTGTTCCACATCGTTACCATTTGTAGTGAAAATGGCCTATGCAACCTGATAGGAACTCACTTTAAATTTAAGCATTACCAGAAATTATTGCTTACCAAAGTAGTCACAGCTACTTTTGAATACTCTTATTTTCAGTAGATATGCTAGCCTATATTCCATTTATAAGTAAGAGACAATGATAATTTTTTACACACTTCAGCCTATAAAATTTGTTTATTATTTTTGGGTAATAAGAGTTTTAAAAATAATGTCATAAGTATCATAAAACTTTGGACCCAACTTAGGCTGCCAACATTTTATCCCAGTCTAAAAGTATCTTCAATGTGGATTTATGGTGAAACAGATTTGAATATTTAGTTATTTAATGAGTTCCGAGGTCATTTATAGAACGCGATTCGACCTGTTAGCTTTGACCCATGGCATCAGCATGTTGTGTACTACGCAAAGTACTTTGGACGAGCTAGACTGTAGATGTCGCTTCCGACTGACAGAAGTACTTTACCATTTTTTATGAATATGTCACATTTTCAAATGATGTGGTTAGGCAGGAACCTAAATTGTTGCACGTGAACAAGCAATGATGAAAATGTGATGCTCACCTATACAATTTGTACTGTTAGTAGGCAAGACCTCCGATATACACTTCTTCCAAATTACCGAGATTTTAGATCAGTGACTACGTGAGCAAAAATATAGCTTGCAGCATTGTGCACCGTTTTTGTGCTGAAAGAAACAGTATAATTGTTTCCTTTTAACTGCAATGGATTGCTTACAGCAAACTTCACGAAGGAATACATAGGCCTATAGTGTAAAGCAGCAGTCAAATTTTAATTCCTTTAACAGTTAGCTAGAAATTATGAGGGACGAGCACCATATATTTACAGCATATTTATGAGCAATGAAGAGCATATGAAATGTGCGACTAAACTGGGTTGTTCTGGGTTAAATTTTATTCCCGACCCAGGGACTCTGCATGATAATGTTCGTGAATGTCGGCATCATGTGCCATTGGCATTACCAAATAGTGTAAAAACACAAATGTTTTTAGATTACATTAATGTTTAATGGCCCGTCAACAGCATGATCATTACAGGCAGAGCTCACGCTCAGACTGATTGTCTAAGGATGGGGAAGGAAATCAGCCATGCACTTTGAAAGGAACCATCCCAGCATTTGCCTGGAGTGATTAAGGAAAATCACAGAAAACCTAAATCTGGATGCTCAGACAGATGTTACTACCGTGCCACCTCGCTCAATGCAAATGTTGTGACATGAAATCTTTGTTTTACAAGAGCAATTAATTTTACTGAGCAGACAAGGGTACATACAAGAAGAACCTGTCAAGCACAGAGCAGGAACAGTATTGTTTGTTTACTTCATGGCATGTACAAAACACTAAGTCATTCTATGTGGTTCATATTTCTAATATTAACAACTTGGCAAAGTTTTACTGTGTTGTTGATGTTGCCAACATAATCATGTGAGGGAGTCAGAACATTAAGTAAAATTTGACTTTGTTCTGAATTTATCTCAGGCTCTGGAAACAGCGTTACACGACCTAACAAGTAGGGCAAAAACATATAAATTTATATCTAGTTGACAAACAACATTAAATAGGTACGGTACAAGAAATCTAATAAATTAAGGTTCACAAGAACTGAATGAAACATTTTCATGGTGTTTCTATTTTAGTTTTATAATTAACAGGTAGACTTTGTGCACAGGCACAATTTTAGGAACCATGATATATGTCACCTTAATTAAAAACTCTGTCAGAGAAAAACTAAAACAGCTCTTACAGAGTTTAAGATGAACATTATAACTGTGAGACCTGGCCGAACACAATACCTTTTAACACTTTTTTTGTTGGAAGACCTGGTACTTGATATCTCAACAAATAATTGATTTATCATCTATTTCCTCAGACATCTCTACAATTTAATCATATCATCTGGCTTTAATCAAATTATTATAATCGTGACTAATGAACAAATCCAGGAAGAGAAGAGTTACTGTTTCTCCTAGAAACTTTACATCAAAATAGTTACTAAATCGAGAAAAGCTTCGTGATCACATTTCTCATGTGGTAAAAGATGCATATAATCTACGCTAACGATCTCTTGATCGAACAACGCATAATTGCATGTCAACCACTCTTCGGATGTAATGTGTCATTCCAAAACTGCCCAAAGATAATTTAATTTAGTTTTGCATAAAATAAACAATATCGACGAAATTGCATAAGACACACTATAATAGGAATATCAGCACTAGAGTACGAACGAATAGTGCAAACACTTAACATGCCGAAATATGTAATACGGTAAAAGCATCACTGCGCAAAAAAAATTGAAATTACTGCATTCTTCCAGTGTACTTTATATTCCCATAATACTTAGCATATGTTCATAAATTGGAGCACAAAATTATTCCATGCTAATGTAACTATTACATTATAGCGCTGTTACTCCTTTTATCTCCATACCACTAGGAACAGGTAAGATACCCCTAAGTGTTTGACATGTATGGTGCAATCACACACGCGTCCGTATGCACCTCGCTTTCATAAAATTAATATAACAATTGATAAACTCGTCCATAACGCGCAACATTTAAGGAAAATTTACTGATTCTGCATGTCAAATTCCACTGATGATTCAATTTTATAATTTCTACAACCGAAAGCGGCGCGACCTATGAGAGACGACTGTCTGTGCACAATCAACTTTGTCAACAATTGAGAAAGGATTAATATATAAATTGCCATACTCTAGTGACTTCGTATAACACTAAGGTACTATAACAGCAAACCTCAGGTTTCACAAAACACTGCGGCGCAACGGTGCAATACCAATATATATCCAACCGCACTCAAAAATGTACTGCAACAAAAATACATCCCCGTTCTCTCTCTTCTGTAAACGAAATGCTACAAAACACAACACCGGGCCAAAGTTCTTGAACTGTCAGTCAAAGTTATCATTCATGAAATTTTATCGATTCTATCGACTCATACGTTATCGAATTCACAATATCAAATTAAACCTGACAATGAAGAAGGGGCGGAGTCACACGGAGGGCAACGTCACGTCAAAGCTAGTGAAGTCACACACGGTCAAAAATCCAAATACATTTCCACTACATTATATACATACGCCGCAATCCACCCACAAGTGCGAGGCAGAGGGTACTAACAATACTATTTACTTCCTTTCCTGTTCCACTCCCATATACAACGAGGGAAAAACGAATACTTGTATGCATCCGTAGGAGCCCTAACTCCCTTATCTTATTCTTGTGGTCTTCAGGCGATACGTAGTTTGGCGCAAGTAGACCGATTTCCATTTGAGTTCCCAAAGCATTTTAGTAACACTCGTACATTGATAAAATCTACCAGTAACAAACCTAGCGCCGAGGAAATTTTCTATGTTAGAACTGAGAACATGTTCAAGAATTCTACTGCAAACATCAAGAGACGGTAAAAATAAAACACCATTTGCGTATAGCAGTTAGAAACACGAAATAGCGATGATATTTGTTCACCAAAGACAAGGCAAACATTACCTTTAGTATTGAAGCATTAATTATAACTGAAGTAGCCTTACATGACGAGAAAAGAGAAAGACATGCATAACAAGTATGGGTTGATAAAATGCTTTCGAAGAGAATGTATGAATGTGAATTTTAAGTATTACACAGAGAAGTTAAAAACATCGTTTAACATAAAAAAACTTCGAATGGCGAGATAATTTCTCAATTAACTGTCTCTGATAATAATAATAATAAAGATTTTATTGTCGTTAGGCCATTATAGCAATAGACAACGTCAAATGAAAATACATTTAATATTTGTTCAACACCAATATTTGTTTATTTATTAGCCTTTCAGCATGTTCACCACGCAATTGGCTTCGTCATATAGGGTTTTACATATACAGTTTATCTTTTTTAGATTACAAATTGATCACATAATTTACAGCATATACATATTATTACAGTTTTTCTTTTACATAAATAATTATCTGTCATTATACATCTTAAATACTATCAATGTATGAATTTAATTTAAAGGCCAATTCACACTGTCCGTCGCGTCAACGTCACGTCACGGAACCGTCACGTCAAGTTGTATTCACACTGTCCGTCCGTGTCCGTCACGTCAATTCGTCCATCTCAATACGCGATGTTGAAAGTGAGGTTATTAGTGGCGATCTGATATGTAGAAAGTCATAGTTTAATACTAGAAAGGGGGAACAACAACGCTAAATGTTATTAACGGCCAAAGAAAACTTTACAGTGTATGTTTTTGGCCAACGTACTGGGAACTGAAACAACATTTCAAAACATCAACATCTATTTTCAAGCGAAAAAATAAAAAAAATATGAAGACATCAAACCATACTTGTAAGAGCATAAATAGCGCCTGTATACTTTAATCATTACCATTTGCTCGCTGACATTGTTAATAGCGTCGTAAACAACTGAATTTTTGTCTTTCATTAGAACTGACATTTTCATTTAAAGTGTTATTTAATGAAAAATGCATAATCAAATTACAATCTTATTCAAATAAACAGTTTGCTTCAGTCGTTTCCGTTACAATGTTACGTAACATAAACCATTGTTTGGTTTCAGATATCCGACCTCGATTTTAGGGGGACACTCAATTGACACAAATATATAAGTCGTCATGAAACATTTGAGATTTACCACTAAAACGAGGTACAACAACAACACAAAGATGAATAAGACACATTTGCATATAAACAGTGCAATTGGCGATTGCAACACGTAATTCGCGTGACGAAAATAGGTTAACTTCCGATGTTAGCAGACGGCCGTTCCGTCAAAACATTCTTCTCGAGAAAGCTTGACGGACGTTGACGTGACGTGACGGTCGGGTGACGGACAGTGTGAATGCCGCCATTAGAAATACATTGCGGAATGTTCTGACGGACGGTGACGTGACGTGACGTGACGGACAGTGTGAATTGGCCTTAATTGTGCATATTCTCTAAGTTACTTTGGAGGTATTCTTCAACTGAGTAATATGGCGTGTTTTTGAACCATACCTCTAACACTGTTTTAAAATTACTTAATGTAAGGATTTTTACAGATTGTAGTAGCTTATTATATAATTTAAGACCTAGTTGTTTGTGGCTATTGTGTATCAGGGACAGTCTTGAATATGGAATATCTAACATAGTACTGTTTCTAGTATTGTGTGTATGTACATTCACTCTGACAGTAAATTTATGTATATTTTCTTTTATATAAAGTAGACAGTAGTACATGTAGAGACTTGGGAGTGTCATTATACTGAGCTCACTGAAGTGTTTCCTACAGGATTCTCTAGGTCCCAGCCCTTGTATACATCTAATTGCTTTTTTCTGCAATTTGAAAATAAGGGATATGTCTGGTGCATTTCCCCATAGCAATACTCCATACTGCAACTGTGACTGAAAGAATGCGTAGTAACAGAGAATCAGTAATTTTTTGTGTACACACTGCCTTAATTTATACAATAGAAAAATCACACGTGTGAGTTTGCTAGATACATTTTTTATTTGATCATCCCAAGAAAGTCGTTGATCTATTTTAAGGCCCAGCAGTTTAACACATTGATTGTCTTCTTTTCGTACCTTTAAGTTAAAATATATTTCCTCAGTTATTGTAGTATTTATACATAACTGATTGGCTTTACACCACTGATTACTTTTTTCATATAGTTGCTTATTTTTGTCTTTCACTACCTGTTTATTTTCACCAGATATAATCATTGTCATATCATCTGCATACAGCACATTTTTACAGGATATATAATTTGGAAAATCATTAATATTGACAATAAAAAGGAATGGTCCAAGGACAGACCCTTGTGGGATTCCTCTCTTAATTGTCATTAATTTTGACCTCTCATTGTTAACATATACTAGTTGTTGCCTGCAGCTCAGATAAGATTTAAATAAATTTAATGTTTGGCCTGCAACAGCATAGAATTCTAGCTTTTTTACAATAATCTCATGTGATACGGAGTCGAAGGCTTTACTTAGGTCTATAAGTGTAGCACATATGGTCTGCTTCCTTTCATAACCATCATGAATTGCAGTTATCAGACATTCGACAGCTTTTATGGTTGAGAGGTTTGATCTAAATCCAAACTGACTTTCATTCAGTAAGTTATTATTTTCAAAATACTTGTATATCTGTACATGCATGAAGCTCTCTATTATTTTAGAAATTATAGGGACAATTGATATTGGTCTATAATTTTCTGGTTTATGTCTGTCACCCTTTTTGAATATTGGAATAGTAACTGTGATTTTAAGGCATTCGGGAAAAATGCCCTCTTCAAGAATTTTATTTACAAGATAGAGCAGAGGCATTTTAATTTCCATAATTATACCTTTTAGTACATAGTTACTGAAACCATAGTAGTCCTCAGTTCTGGAGGTATTCAACTTATTTACTGCCTTAACAATATCTATAGCACTAATTTTTTTCCAAGTGAATTTTTCATTTGTTTTATTCTTTGATTGCAAAAGGAAGGTCTCAGCATCTGAAGTATTAACATTTTGTGTTACAAGGGAACTTGCACAATTTACAAAATATTCATTAAGAATATTACAGTTAAGTGGGACAGTGGATTCTTCCTTTCCTACATTTATTTCATTTTTTACTACAGTCCAGGCTGCTTTACACTTGTTTTTAGAATTTGGAATGTATTTTTCATTTGCCTTTATTTTTTCTGCTCTGATTTCAGATTTATAGATTTTTCTCAGTCGTATATAGTCTTCCTTGTTCTCACAGTTGGTAGCAGCTTTAGCCTTCAACATAAGTAGAAGTATCCTAATTTAATCAAGGTGAGGGGTGTACCAGTTTTTTGTATGTTGTGGTTAGTGCCTTTTATGACTGCTACTTCTCTTAGTGATACGGGGGCAGTTAGTCTCTAGTGTGAGTTATAATTGGGAGATGAAGGTGGAGAAACATTCATTTACATCTTCCTCGAGAGATAATATGCTGGACCACTCTATTAATTTCAATTCATTTTTCATTCTTTCAATATTCTCTTTTTTTAGAAGTCTGTGTGTAATTAACTTACTTGTATTTTCAGTAGGTAGATTACTAATTCTGAGCCATATGCCATCATGGTCAGATATTCCCAGTTTGATGGTGTCACACTCAACTTGACTTCTACAAATATTGCTAATTATGTTGTCAAGGCATGCATCCATCCTGGTTGGTTTTTCATTGAGGCAGCAAAAATTCAATGAACTTAACATATTTAGAAAGCTAACCACATGTGTTCTGTTGATTCTTACATCTATATTAATGTCTCCTGTTATAAAAAATTTATAGTGCTTGTATTTAGCAATGTTTAAGATTACAGCAGAGAGTTGTTTTTCAAAAAATTTTTCATCAGTTCCTGGTGTTCTGTAAACAGTTGCAATAACAACTTTTTGAGTGTGCAGTACCACAGCAGTTGCTTCAAAGACACCTTCTATGCATAGGCTAGTGAGATCTATGGCTGAATATTGCAAATTTAAACTTTTATTTATGTATATGGATACTCCCCCATGTGTAATGTTTGGCCTACAGTAACTTGATGCTAGTGTGTAGCCAAATGGTACATATAGGTTTATTTCTGTACTTTTCAGCCAGTGTTCATTTACACAGAGAATATTACAGTTAATTTCATCCAGCCAGTACTGGAGTTCAGCAACTTTATTTCTTAAGGACTGCACATTTATATGTAACATAAGAAATCCATTTCTGCTGCAATTAAGTATACTGTGTGTGGTGTGCACAATTTGTTTATTTATTTTTGATGTTTGTGTATTGTCTTTGACCAAAACATCTGTCTTGGTCAAGCTAGTACGTTTCCCTGATCTACTTGTGTGTGCTTAGAGGTGTATTCTGATGGGCTACAACAGGTTACTTTATGATTTATAACATTTAGTATTTTTTGGGCCAACAAAGTCTTTCCTAACCCACTTAGATGCTGTCCATGTCTTGTGTGGCAGGCTCTTTGACAATTACAATTACTTCTAGATGAATGATTGCAAGCAATACAGTCATTAATATCAATAATAGTTACATTCTTAAACTGCCTGCAAACTGTTTCAAAAGACTTATTAGCTCTACTTATTTCGGTATTTACACATGATAGTTCAATTAGATCATATCGTTGTGGTATTTTTAGTACTATAACATTAGTGTTTGTCAACTTGCCCAGTGTTGTCTTCAAGGCTGAAGTTGCTGCAGCTGTTTCATTGTGGTATACATCGTTTGAGCCACGTATCAGAACTGCAAAGTCATTTGTTGATAGATTTCTGGGGTCTGTAGTGCTGGTGAGGATCTGGTTGAATCTTGCGCCAGGCTTCACAATTCCTTCAATTAGGAAATTTTCAGGTGTTGCCAACATCTTCATTTTTGTTGCTAATCCTCTTCCAAAGCTATCAAAGTATATTCTGCTGTGATGATTTTTCGTGAGGGGGGTCTGGGATTCTTCTTTTTTCTGTGCCTTTTCCTGTTGCAGTTACAGCATTGCTTTCTTCCAGCAGATCAGTAGTGGGCACAGTTCCTTTAGTTCCAGTGGAAGTGAAACAGTCATTTCTGTTTTGTTTATTAGGCAATTTATGTGCATCACTGTTGTCTTCAGTTATTAATTTTTCAACATTCCTACTAAAACGAACGTTTTTTGGTTGCACACGTTTGATATTGGTTGTTAAATTTTCGTTAATTGCTGTGTCACTGCACGCTGGCATTTCATCTCTTCTTACTACTGGTGCAGGAATATTATTTTTTCTTCTACAACCGTCACAAGTCCATTTCCTGCTGGTGCTTTCTTCCCCTTTCAGCGAAGGATCTACTTTTCCACATCTAAAATGTAATGTGTTTCCACACTCCATGCAGGCGACACCATTTCTCACAATTTTGTGGCATTTCTGGCAATTTTTACTTATGCTGTTGCCTGTGCTTTCGCTGGTGGAAATATTTAATACATCACTGTACACTGAGGGTTGACAATGCCGTTTTTGAGCGATGAGTTCTTCATTCTTGTTCTTTAATTTACGAATTTCTTCCAATAAAAACAAGATAAGTTCTTCTTTACAGCATGCACTGTTTACCTTTCGGTGTGTTTCTTCTTGGCAGCAATTTAAACAGAACCAGAGTTTTTGTTTATGACTGACATTTGTGCACTTAAAATGGAACACTGTTTTACAATTATAACATACTACTCCTTTTACCACGCGCTTCTCACAGTAGCAGAGAGAAGTAATCTGTTTCTCTTGCGACTGTTTTATAGACGAGGTTGTTGCAGCATGCACGATTTCCGTTACTTGTGTATCGGTAATGGCGCTCCTTCTTCTGGCGATTTCTTTTATAATGTAGCATGTCAAACACACATTATCACAATAAGGGCTGAAAGTTTTACATACTAGACACTTTTCCGCGTAATTTTTGAGTTCTTTTGTGGGACTAAACACACGATCTTCATTCGGCGCCATTGAGTTGCAATATATAGGACAATAAAAAACTATTTTCACGTTAATTTTTCTTGCTCACTGTGTATTTACACTGTACTTGGTGTACTAAGGTTCCAATATACACTTTACTATCCACATATTACGCACTTTTTCTCACAATTTAAGTTATCTGTTTATAGTGCAAACACAAACGAGATTTCACTTTCCACCATCTTGGTTCAATTTTCCAAGTTTATTATTATAATAATACAGTATTATAAACTATTGACTAATTAGCATATTTTAGTTTATTACAACAATACACAGTAGGTCAGTTATTGAATTACTAATTTTTTACAGTTGAAGAATTCATTAATGTTATATAATGGGTGGTCAGATAACCATGCATGCAGTCTTTCTTCGAATGTTACTTCAGGAACATCCTGTATAGCATGTGGCAGCTTATTAAATAGTTTGTGCACTATGACCTCGTAGCTATTTATTTATTTTGACAGCCTGTGGTAAGGCGTATATATGTGTCTGATGCTTCTTGTATTGTAACTGTCTACATTTTCTCTGTATTTCACATCGAGTAAGTTCTTCTTCGTTTGGATTAAGACATAGTATATATACAGGTTTATTACTGTCATTATTTTATGTTCAGTAAACAAGGGTTTGCAGTGTGCCTTGTGTGACGATTTTGTAATTATCCTAATGGCTTTCTTCTATAATATTAGTATGTATATGGCTACAATTACTCCACAAGATTATGCCATAGGTTAATATACTGTGGAAAATGCGAAGTAAGATGATCTGACATATGTTTCAGGTACACAGTTTGTAAGTTGTCTTAATAAATAAATTACTCTAGATAGCTTAGCACTAATGTAATGTATATGTTGGCTCATGTTGGTCACCTAAATAAAACCCTAAGAACTTAACAGAACTATGGTGATCAGATAGTGGCTTGTCTCTTAAAGTGAAGAGAATCTATTGAGTTTTGTTTTCGTTAAGAAAGAATCTATTTGCTCTGAACCAGTGTGGTGCGTGAGAGAGTGTATTTTCAGTACAGGTTTTAAGTTCATAAAGATTGGTTCTGCTATGTAGTAAAGTAGTATCATTGGCATATAATACAGTGGTGGATCTAATAAATGAGGGCAGATCATTGATCATAATCAAGATCAAGAAGGGGCCCAGTACAGATCCCTGAGGCATACCTACTTTAACATTTTCTATGTTTGACATTTCCTTAACAACACAAACTACCTGTTTACGGTTTTTCAAATAGGATTTTAATAGTTTGAGACTGTTTTCCTTGATGCCAAAGAATTCCATTTTTTTTAGTAGTGTTGTGTGCTCGACACAGTTGAAGGCCTTGCTTAGGTCACAAAATGAGACCTGAGCAAAGCCTTTGTCCTCAAAAACCTTGAGGATGTATCTGACTACAGTCTCAATTGCATGCACAGTCGACAGTTTCTTTCTAAACCCATATTGTGCACCATTGATTAGCCCTAGATTTTCAAAATGAGTTGATAATTGTTGGTATATGATACATTCTATTACCTTGGAGAGTGCAGGTACTATATAAATTGGTCTGACAGAGAGGTATTATCACCCTTTTTGTATACTGGAACTATCCTGGACAGTTTTAGTTCATCAGGAAAGTATCTCTCAAGTAAACACTTGTTTATGCAATGGTTTAAAGGGTACACTATGCAATCACTCACATTTTTAATAGGCTGCATGATATGTCATATATATATATAAACTGTTTGATGATTTCATTTGTTTTATGACCCTTCGTACGCATTTATTGGTGGAATTATGAATATTTTTGGCATTGTAGGTCTTTCTAGCTAGCAAGATACCTTTTTTGTACGCATTCCTGCATTCAATATAAGCTGATTTAGCAGTCAGACTTCAGACAGCTGTATATATTGGACAGTAACATAACTTTTTTTTTTAGATCTGTCAGTTGTTTAGTGTACCACATATTTTGTCTCATTTGAGACCTAGTTGTGTGGCCAGTTAGTTATTTTGATTTTCTTTACGGGAATACTACTGTTAAATAGGGTCAAGAATGCTTTTTAAAATCTGTCAAATACTATTTTGGGTGGCAGATCATTATTTGATGTGTAATGTCTATCATTACTACAATGGTCAAACCAGTCTCTGTCAGTAAGTGAATTACAAAATGTAATTATTTTATCCTCAGTTATGGGTCTGGTAATTACAACTGTTAGGACAGGTCTGCTTGAAATGCCCCTTACATAATTTAGAGATACAGAGTCATGCTCAGAGAATGGTAACACTATAACCTTACATGAGTCTTCTGTGGTCTTGAAGTTAACAAAAATGTTATCTAAACATGCTTCTTTTCTTGTGTGTCTGTTATTAACATGATGTAAATTGTATTGTCTTAATAAGTTTTCCATTTCTTCAACACTACACTTACATTTAGTAACATCAATATCAGCATTCAAATCCCGTCCTATTGCAATATCATAGTGTAGCCATCTAATATTACTTAATACACTAAGCAGCATGTCCATTTTTTCTAAAAATATGTTAATACATCCCTTTGGTGATCTGTACATTGACACAACAATTAATTTATGACTATTGATGATAACATCTGTAGCTTCAAAGTGTTGTTCATCACACAGTGAATTTGTTATTGTGCAATTGAGTGAATGGTTAACATACATTGCCACACCTCCTCTAATGTGTTCTTTCCTGCAGTAGCTATTTTCTATACTAAAGTTGTCAAATTTGTTAACAGCAAGTACATTCTCATTTGTCCAATGTTCACTCAGACATAAAATGTCAAATTGATTTTCTAGACCATATTCATTGATGATACTTTCTTTATCTTTCAGTCCTTGAACATTAAGGTAGCATATTTTAAGATCTAAGTTTACACTCTTACTGCTTACACACTGACCACTATGGTGATTGCCTTTCAAACCTTTTACAAAACTTATCTTTTGGATTTTTGTTTCTTGTTACCTTTTAATAAAAAATGATTCTCTTGGGGTGGCAGCACATATTCTGTAGTACACTCCCCTTCTTCTGATAATATTTGTTGTTGAGGCTGCTATCACACGTTTTGATGGAACTGCTGTTGCGGTAATTGTAGGCACTGCTGTGATATCTGTTGGATGTGGATATATGGATCCTGTTTCTTCTTCTGCTGTTGTAAAATCTTGCTGATGAAGTGTAGTAGGTACTGCTGCTGCATCATATTGTGTGTGAGAAGCTACACTTGCTGCTTCTTCTTCTGCTGCTCCATTAGAAGTAACCATTTCTTCAGTCTCTGCTTGCATAAAGGAAGGAATTGGAAGAACAGAAATTACTTCTCCTTGGTTGTCAGATGCTTCCAGTAACATGCTAATGTTTTGACACAGAAACTTCTTGCCCCTGTTATTTAGCTGCATGCCATGTTTCGTATAACAGTCTCTTTGCATGGATTCCACACTTATAAAATGAGCATTTTGGTAGGCCTTGCAAATCTTTGAGTATAGCCTGTTTGCTTTCTTGATTTCCATGTTTACACCTGACGTTTCCAAAAGGGGGAGACGTTAGTGCCACCCAGTAGACGAGTGACTATGGACAGACCAAACCATTTGGCACCGCATGCGAAGTCGGTTACGTGACCACCCCTCTCCCCACCTATGTTTACTTTTCGTAAATTCCGCCATTTTTAAGATCTGATCAACCAGTTAGTTTTTTATCGTTTATTTCGAAGAATAATGTAAGAACCAAAAAGTAGGAATTATCCCAGTGGTAAATAATACCTAAGGGCTAGTAAAACGAATTGTAATTTTTTAACAATCGATTATTATTTACAAATATCCATCAGATTATGCTTTGAGGTTATGTCAGAAGTTTGGAATATAAACAAATACTTGTAAATTGTGTATATTTTATTTGTAACAGCAATATCGAATGCTTGTTTCAGATATCAGATACAGTTTCGACGATTTTCCATAAGTGTCGACTATACCTAACAGCAGCCAGTGCTTCACTCAGAAAGTGATAATTTTGAAATGAAACAGTGTTGTGAACTATTATGATGAGCCGAATGTTATAACTACACAAATAAGACTGCAGTGTTTCATTGATAAATGTGGTGTAATACCTAAATTTTAGCCCTACATTTATTTAACTGTTGGCAGTGCTCTTGAGTGCCCCCTGCCTTTATAAAGTATAAAATTCGCTAGTATAAACTGCACAACGAAACTACCAGGCACACAAGTTAATATATTTGAATATGTTGAGTCAATAGTTTCGTGTTTACCTGAAACAAGAGTTTTGTGTTTCAAGATATGATGAATTTGTTAGAGGTTACATTCCCTGTGATAGACATTCACAGCTGGAATTAATAGTTAACAAATCTAGTTTATTGCTAGGCCTAAATATAAGTCATAGGAACAGTAAATGTTGTATTGTTAATTTTTAGTGAATAAAAGTGTGTAAATAACATGTTAGATTCATTCATTCTCACCCACATGTCCTTAAGTAAAATATTTCATTGCCTTGTTTGGAGAATTTTTTAAGGCAAAAGAATATATTTCAGTTCAATTTTGTGTGTACAAGCGGTATTAGGTTTTGAGATATGTTAACCCTTTCAATGTGTTTAAGCAACTGTAGTGGATTCTTATTTATTGAATCACAGTTGCAGAATTTGACATAAAACCTTTGTTGCAAAGTAAAACATGATCTTAAAGAGCGAGTTTTTCCAGTTACTTAAAAACTGATCCAGGTTAAAAATCTATTCTACCTTTTGCCTTGACAGAAAAAAAATCAGCAAATTAGCTACTTCAAATAATATAGTGCAGCCAAAATAAATAGTGTACCACAAATAGGTCTAGCTACTTTATTTTACTTAGGTGCCCATATAGATTTGGAACTACCTGGTCAAAATTTTGAAAATAAGAAGTAATATGACGTTGTGTGTAACAAATATGTCAACACAGGGGTTTCCACACGCTTATAGCACATAGTATTAGTTGTGATGCTCAGCTGTTGGCCCTGACAGTCAGTGGGCACACAGCATTAAGTACGTGCCTGACTGTGGCCACATGGCAGTCAACAGGGTAATAAAAAGGATTTGTGTTTGATAAACCTCAAATATGGTGACAGGTGGTTCCATTGCTTTGATTGGAAGACAATGGTTGTAATTATTAACCAAATGATATATATTACCATCTATGAGGTAGGCCTACAGACATCTTCCGAAAACTAATGAATATGTTGTAATTATCTCAACTTACTCAGAATTTGTAATCAATTAATAGCTAAATACCGCATTTTTGGAAAGTGTATAATTATGATCAAGATGTACGTACATTGTAATGTATTTCTTGGGCTATGTGACATATAAGTCAGTCACTACAACTTACATTCCAAAACTTAAGTTTTGTTTGAAATAACAGTGAGGATAGGTTGTAGGTCGCTGTAACGGTGATCACTGAAGTTGAGGGAAGTGCCAAAGAAAATTATATTCACCCAACATAGATATTCTGCCACAGCCTTAAATGGAAACGACACATACATACAGGCACAACTTGTCAACTTCATTTTAAGTTGTGTAAATGTGATTGTCTTGTAATTTGAAGCCAAATACAGCACCACACAAAAGTGTCTTGTACAAAAAGATAATCAACAGAACAATTTAAAATGTGTTACAGCTATTTTCAGTGCCCATGTTTATGTTCTACGTGTATTTTATGTATGTCACTTTGCCACACACCGTCTGGGAGGCTTACAGAGTAAATTTTGATGAGTGTCTTTAATAGATGATCAAGTTGTATTGTAGTGGTAATTCATTCATTCATCCAGGATCCAATCGAGCTGGCGCATTGGTAACACGCTGGACTCACATTCAGAAGGACGGTTGTTAAGATCCACCTCCAGCTATCCAGATTCAGGTTTTCCCTAAATCACTCCTGGCAAATGTTGGGATGATTCCTTTGAAAGGGCACAGCCGATTTCCTTACCCTCCTTAAGCCAAACATCCAAGCATAAGCTCCGTCTCTAATGACCACACTGTCAACAGGATGTTAAACCCAAAGCTTCCTTCCTTTTGTGATAAGAGATTCATCATCATAATTTCTAGGAAACCATTTTCTTATTATGTAAAATATGTATAATTTTTTACCTTTGTTCAACTACATTTACATTTGAATAATGCAAATCTTGTGGATGAGAAAAAATCAGTACCGGTAAGCTTACATAGGCTGTTTAATATATTTTAATTTAATTTTGGCATTTCAATCATAGCAGAAGTAATGAATATTAGGTACCACTATATGAATATCTATCATTTCTTACAGTGAACTATTAACGATTTCTTTTGAGAACAGCTCTCTAATAAATTCATTGTGGTATTTTCTGTGAATTACTTTCTGTGACTACAGTTACTTGGAGGAAAATATTTGATATATAATTAAACTGATATGTAGTCAGACCAGCTATTTCATAAACTGAGTAAATATTGCCCAATCTGTCTCTTTCTAGAGACATAGTTCAAATTACAAAAATTAAAGCTAAGTATGACTGAGCATCATATATTATTAAAACTCATTTTTGACCAATGATGGCTTTATCAAAGACAAGTCACCCCAGAGCATAATTCCGCATACCTTCATATTATTATAGTACTCAAAAAGCTGTTAGCTTACAGTGGCCTTTTGTATAACAAACAGAGAGACCAGTGCAGTAATGCAAAATTCCTTCTAAATGCAGTGAAACACACAGGCATAATAAGTGCCAAAGTATTCATGTGAAATGGTACCATATATTTACACACACTTGGACTCATCTACTGTGGCTAGCTGGAAATAAACTTTTATGTTATAGGTATGTTAACCAATGTTGGCAGTACAACCTAAAAAATTCATGGATATGCAAGCCGTAATATATTACAAATTTTTATTGAAATGTGGTACAACAGCCATAAGATATTTGAGGAAATGCATACTGCAAACCATCAGCTGTTTATAATTATTCAAACTTCTACTGGTTTCGGTTATAAACCATCTTCACGGAAGAGAACTAGACAGACTGATTAAACAGGTGCATTATATGCCTCCTTATGCATACTGGCATGCATGTCACACAATAAAAATAAATAGACGTCACTAGGCATCAAGTCTTGATTAAAAATATAAAAGCAATGCCACGCTGTGTGATGGTGAACCAAGGTCTATTACAAGAGAACCTAATTGTTGATTGACTGATGTGTTCAATAGTTGTGTTAGGTTCTCTTGTAATAGACCTCGGTTCACCATCACACAGCCTGGCATTGCTTGTATGGTTTTAATCAAGACTTGATGCCTAGTGACGTCTTATTTATTTCTATTGTGTGACATGCATGCCAGTATGCATAAGGAGGCATATAATGCACCTGTTTAATCAGTCTGTCTTGTTCTATTCCGTGAAGATGGTTTATAACCGAAACTGGTAGAAGTTTGAAATCATAATATATTACGTCCTTGGATTGTTGCTAGAGGAAGTTGACACATAGAAAATCATTGACATACTTAAGTCTTTTGGGAAAGATTCAGGAATGATAGAGACACTTTGTGGTGCCTACTTCAGAGACTATAATTTCAGATAGATAGATACAAATATATTTTTCGAGGTTTTACACGGAGTGCTAGAAAATACTGTTAACAGATAAGACAAGTTTTATTGTTTTGTTTGCATTTGTGCAGCAGAAGATGTTACGCAGCATTAAGCAGCTCTTGAAAAGTGGAAATTCACACAGAATTTGGCTAGTTAAAGACCACACATCAAGAAAATTAAATAGGATCAAATTGCAGTTAACAATGATGGTATGCAATCGACTGTGAAATCGCAAAAACACATACGTACAATGCTCAAAATAGGAGAGGTGGTAACTGTAGGGTGTGGAAAAAAGGTAATGATTTCGGCATTGGAGAATGTACTGTAGGGATAACTCCCAACTGTGCAGTTCAGAAAAGCAGGCGGTGGGTGGGAGGATCCATGTGGCCCAGATTGTGAAGCAGCCATTGAAATCAAGCATATGCTGTGCCTCAGGGTGGTCCACCTTGTTTTTGGTCATTCATCCTAATGGACAGCTGGCTAGTAGTCATGTCAATATAGAAAACTGCACAGTGATTGCAGCACAGTTGGTAAATTACATGGCTGCTTTCAAAGGTGGCCCACCGTCTGATAGGATAGGCTAAGCCTGTGATAGGATTGGAATAGGATAAGCCTGTGACAGGATTGGAATAGGGTGGATTGGAAAGGTCTTGCATTAGGTTGGATTTTGGGGTTGCATAGGGGTGGACTAGGATGTTATGGAGGTTTGGAGGGTGACAGAACACCACTTTAGGAGGGGTGGGAAGTGACCTTCCTATCCCCCTCCCCTCCCCTATTTCCACACCACAGAGTGTGATTCGGAGTGGGGCAGCTGGAGATGATGGTTGTGTGAATAAGTTGTGTGCCTGTGTGATTGCATGAATGTTCTATTTTTTGAAGAAGGCCATACTTGATAGCTGAAGTGTTGTATGTGTGTGTCTTTTTTATGTGCCTGTTGGAGCTTGTTGTCATTTCTTTGTGGTGAGCTGTAAACTGTCCTTATTACTATATTGTTAATTCCAACCTGGATTTTCCATTATTAAATTTACTGTAAACACCAGGGAGACACTAATTATTAAACACAAAGAAATACCCTGAAATCTGTGCTACAGTGGAGGTGCCTGTCATTCTCTCACTTAAAAAAAAGATGATAATGGTGATGAAGGGGGCTCACTGTAAAACACAAAGAAATTACGGATAAATTACATGCTTTGGATAGCCATGTAATGTCTCCAAATTAACTATTGAAATGATTGATATACTGAACAAACAAGTAGAACATTTGAGTAAAGTTTGACTACCATAAGGAGATTCCATAAGGTACCATGTGTGAAAAGGTGCACCAAGTTTCTAAAAAGTACATGTGACCAAAAAGAGGTTTTGGGAAGCCAACTGCTGAGAAGTCAAATGTTGTAGGTACACAAAGTGACACTGAACAGAAAGTGTTAATAATGACCACACTCACGGCAAAAATTAATCTGACCTTGACTTTTAATAAAGGTAATAAATATTAATGTATGTGTTTCTTTTCATATCCTGATATATAAAGCCATACACTAATTAAAATTACTTTGAAACTGACAAATTGCGGTCACAGGAACAGCATTGTCACATTAACCCAGCTATACTACGCAGGGCTCTGCTCTTAACCTCAAATCACAATGCTTTAGAAAGAACTAATATTTGATTGTGTCTGGCCCCTTCCAATAGACTTGCTGAAAGATCAATCTCAAAATAATTTTAACACTGGAAAATCTAAGTTGGAAAGTCAATACCAAGGGATAGATAACAACCCACCATAAAGACTATCACTAAGCTGCAAACAGTCCTCCAACATTATTGAAAGAAATAACAAACAGTTTCTACCATAAGCCATACACAACCTGCTTGAAGAGTATCATTCTTCTCTACACTAAAATTCAAAGTAGCTCCTACAAAAACATATGGGCTGTCAAGTGTAGCAGGCCTGCATTCCCAATTCTTTCGTCTTGACAGTATTCTTGGTAGAATTGCCTCAAGTTTTAGAGGATGTACATTTTATCACCGCAAATAAAGTGTGACCTTGGAAAAAACTACACATCTTCCCATAAACTAAGAAACAAGTTTTGGGGTTATAGCTACCAGCGGCAGCCTGGGATGCTTCCTGTGTGAGGCACCTCTGTGAGCCGCAACACACTATTTGAGCATGCACACCAATGTATCATATAGACTTAGTCTCTGGATGATGGTCAGTGGCTCTTCTTAAATTTTGTGTCATGGTGTTTATTAAAAAAAGAGAAAAAAAGAAAGCAACACACACATCCACACAATCTTTTATCAGACTATATTGTATGCACATCTTGAAACTTCCTGGCAGATTAAAATTCTGTGCTGGAACCGGGACTCAAACCTGGGACCTTAGCCTTTCGTGAGCAAGCACACTACCAACTGTGCTATCCCGACACGACTCACGATGCCACCTCACAACTTCACTTCCACCAGTACCTCATCTCCTACTTTCCAAACTTCACAGAAGCTCTCCTGCAAACACGCAAGACTAGCACTCCTGGAAGAAAGGATATGGTGGAGACATGGCTTAGCCACAGTCTAAGGGATGTTTCCAGGATGAAACTTCACTCTGCAGCGGAGTGTGTGCTGCTATGAAACTTCCTGGCAGATTAAAATTGTGTGCCGGAACCGGGACTCGAACCTGGGACCTTTGCCTATCGCGAGCAAGCGCACTACCAACTGTGCTATCACGACACGACTCACGATGCCGCCTCACAACTTCACTTCCGCCCGTACCTCGTCTCCTACTTTCCAAACATCACTGAAGCTCTCCTGCAAACACGCAAGACTAGCACTCCTGGAAGAAAGGATATGGTGGAGACATGGCTTAGCCACAGCCTAAGGGATGTTTCCAGAATGAAACTTCACTCTGCAGCGGAGTGTGCGCTGATATGAAACTTCCTGGCAGATTAAAATTGTGAGCCAGAACCGGGACTCAAACCTGGGACCTTTGCCTTTCGCGGGCAAGCGCACTACGAACTGTGCTATCCCGACACGACTCACGATGCCGCCTCACAACTTGACTTCCGCCAGTACCTCGTCTCCTACTTTCCAAACTTCACAGAAGCTCTCCTGCAAACACGCAAGACTAGCACTCCTGGAAGAAAGGATATGGTGGAGATATGGCTTAGCCACAGCCTAAGGGATGTTTCCAGAATGAAACTTCACTCTGCAGCGGAGTGTGCGCTGATATGAAACTTCCTGGCAGATTAAAATTGTGTGCCGGAACCGGGACTCGAACTTGGGACCTTTGCCTTTCGCGGGCAAGCGCACTACCAACTGTGCTATCCCGACACGACTCACGATGCCGCCTCACAACTTCACTTCCGCCAGTACCTCGTCTCCTACTTTCCAAACTTCACAGAAGCTCTCCTGCAAACACGCAAGACTAGCACTCCTGGAAGAAAGGATATGGTGGAGACATGGCTTAGCCACAGCCTAAGGGATGTTTCCAGATGAAACTTCACTCTGCAGCGGAGTGTGCACTGATATGAAACTTCCTGGCAGATTAAAATTGTGAGCTGGAACCGGGACTCGAACCTGGGACCTTTGCCTTTCGCGGGCAAGCGCACTACTAACTGTGCTATCCCGACACGACTCACAATGCCGCCTCACAACTTCACTTCCGCCAGTACCTCGTCTCCTACTTTCCAAACTCCACAGAAGCTCTCCTGCAAACACGCAAGACTAGCACTCCTGGAAGAAAGGATATGGTGGAGACATGGCTTAGCCACAGCCTAAGGGATGTTTCCAGAATGAAACTTCACTCTGCAGCGGAGTGTGCGCTGATATGAAACTTCCTGGCAGATTAAAATTGTGAGCCGGAACCGGGACTCGAGCCTGGGACCTTTGCCTTTCGCGGGCAAGCGCACTACCAACTGTGCTATCCCGACACGACTCACGATGCCGCCTCACAACTTCACTTCCACCAGTACCTCGTCTCCTACTTTCCAAACTTCACTGAAGCTCTCCTGCAAACACGCAAGACTAGCACTCCTGGAAGAAAGGATATGGTGGAGACATGGCTTAGCCACAGCCTAAGGGATGTTTCCAGAATGAAACTTAACTCTGCAGCGGACTGTGTGCTGATATGAAACTTCCTGGCAGATTAAAATTGTGTGCCAGAACCGGGACTCGAACCTGTGACCTTTGCCGTTTGCGGGCAAGCCGCTTATTACTTACTGAATAAATGTATTCTTTATATTACCTAGAGCAAACTGTTAAACCCATGTAGTGACTGGTTCCTGATGTACTACTCTAAATCAGGATCTAACAGCAATCTGTATTTCCAAAGAAATTCCATGAACTTGACTGTGACGTAACATACGATGTCATTTGTCAAAGCCGACATGTGATATTCCAGTCTTCAATTCACCAAGTACGTTTATTAAAACCGTTCCAGTAGTTCTAAGGAGAAATTTAAATTAATCTTTCAAAGTATCTGTGTTATAACATATCTACATGCACCGTTACTCTAAATAACTGATGTCAGTTAATACGCCGTATATTTACATTGTAAATGTTTCCTAGGTATTTAATGGCTATTATGGTGGTTGGAAACAAAGATTAACATATGATGCAGAAACGTTAATGGGAGTATAAATGGAAAAGGGCTATGGACTAAATAGAGGGTTGGGACTACAAAAGTTCCATTTTTCAGTACATACTTTCTATTCTCTAGGGTGATGGTCTATTTGAATCAAAATTAGAAAAGTTTAACTTTTGGGTTAAATGGATTCACTGACAAAAGGAATACTTGATTATTCGATTACTGATGGAAAATTCTCCACAGAGATAATACTTTATTGAAGTTGTGACATGTCACTACATAGAGGGTGTTTTTTCTTTTCTTTTTAATTAGTAAATTACTGATGAACATAATGTTTTAATTGTTGTGTTTATTCATTTTGGTATATATTGTAAATAACATAGTGTCATCTTTTTTTGTCTACAAACTGTAACTTTACCATATAGCAAACTTCTGAAATAGTGACATTGTAAATTCTAGCATTTGCAGAATGTTAATTTGTCCTGCAGTACAGTTGTGTTGCTTAACAAAGGAAGTAATAAAATTGGCTTGTAAGAAATAAGTTTTCACTGAGCAATTCTTGGTTGCTGGTCAACAGGTAGTATTCTTTAAATAAAAGTAGTTTACTTAGAGCTGTTACTTATGTTAATATACCCATATTTTGCCTTGTTTCTACCTGGCAGGAAGTTAATTAAACCCTGCAACAGTATTCACAATTTCTTATGCAAGTAGTTTTGAAATTGAGTGGCCTCTAAAATTGCCAACTACACGGAAAACAGCATTAGTTCCTAACGCACTCTAATGAATTCTTTTGTCATCTTTTACTTAAGAATTTGAGTTTGTATATGCATTAACATATTTCAAAATCCATGTAAGAAATCCCACAAAAGCAACTCAAACATTTTAATAACTTGTCTATTCTTCCTGTGCACATTTTAAAGTTTGATCTTTGCCTTGCACTTGAAGAAGGAGAAACAGTGTGAGATAAAGCTCATAAATAAATAACCACCACCACCATGGAATGGAATGAAATAAAAATTGCTTCAAATTATCACTGATAGGAGAAAATGTTTAAATATCTTGACAGCATAACAAAAGTGGAAATATTTAGTAGTGTGTACAGCTTCCTTACTGCAGTGAAAAAGAGTAAATGCTACAGTGTGTGCTTTCGTTGGCATAAAAAAAGTTCTGTAAATGAACCCAGTACAATTTCCTCACTTGGTTGTACCTATTCAGTTAGGAAAATGTCTTAGGCTAATGTTTTTTTAGCCGAAGGTACAATGAACAGTCTTCTTTTTTAGCCATAGTTGCTTTGAAACCATGTTTTGCAGACTCAGTATTCTTATAACATTTACTTTGTCATAATTTTTATTGTTGTGGCACATTTGTAGTTTGTCCCTACATAATGCATAATAAATGTGCAGATGAATTAGAGACTCAGTAATTAGAGATGGAATGAGTAGTAAATATTCCAAGCATTTTATTTAAGCCCCAGCACTCTGAATGTGTAAGCTACTCACTGTGCTACACATCATCGTTTGCAAGCAAATGTACAGTAAAAGTGCACTTTATGAGTCCATGAATTGTGGTTCATTAGTAGACGTTGGTAACGGCACCATGAATGATGCAGGTGAAGGCGGCCAGTCAGATACCGCGTTTCATGTGGTGTGAATTTGGCCTTTCTTCACATGCTTTTTCGTTCAGATTTAATAATTTCTTGCAGTGTAAATTCAATCAAGTTTTTCTCTCTCAAGTAATATTATGAACAATTTTTCCAGTGAATTGTAATACGTGAATAATGCACGTTATTAAAATTAGTGTTCACTTCCCTAAGAAAAAAACTAGATGTTGGTCAATTTGGAAGAATCCGTGTATCTCGAAGTTCTGGTTCTGAACTGGAGATTCAGGTGCTATGCGCCCTCATGTAGGGGAGAGTAGTACACAGTGAAACAAAAATTACCCTTTTGATTGTTTCGTATAAAATACTACTCACAAAACAAAATTTCTTTATTTACTTGAAAGAACAATATTTTGGACAAAGAATAATAATTTAGCTACTAATTAGTAAGTGAAATAACAATTTTAAACAACCTCCACAAACGTTTCACTGTGTGCCGTGTATAGTACACAGTGAAACAGCTGCCATTTTTTTTATTTATTACGTCTGAGTGACATATAAAACATAAATATGTTTGTTAAATACAAGTACAAACTTTAACAGATACTAAATTTTATTCATTGAATATTACGTCCACCAAAATTGATTGGAAAACGAATATACTGGTGGTTGGAGAGTCTCTTAGTAGCCATAGGCAACACAGATGCCAAAATCATTGCAATGACCTTAAGCGACACACAGGCTATGTCTTCTGCAACTGGCAATAAAAAACAAGTAATGTCTTTTTTCCCCTGAAGATATGAGACTTCATACGCAGTACTGCAAACTACTGACTTCAAGAGGTTAGCTACAAAATATACATTGTTTTAGAATTTCTCCTTTTCTTCCAGTTCTGCCCTTTTTCTCAAAGCTGATTGCTCTGGTGTTCATGTTAACATTATGCTTCTACCTTTGGAACGTCCACTTGTTTATCTGGAAGGTGCTTTGGGCAAACCACGAAGCTCTGTTGGCGAGATGTATGTTTTGCTGTTGTTACTGCAATGGCTTCCTCAACATCTTCTATAATACCCTCCAAATTGTTACGAGTAGTCATACATCCATCTGAGGCCAATGGTCCTGTTTCACTGCGTACCACATGCAAGTGTTTCACTGTGTACCAAAGTCACCATAAACTAAACGGTTAGTAACAACTCTTAACCTATGTATCTACCAAATCTACAACTGGTCAATATATAGCTAAAGATGTGTATCTTATCACAAAACATAATATTTCTTTCAGCTTTATGTTATATCGAAAAATATTATACTTACAAAGAGATGTTAATTGTAACTTCTGACCACCGAAAACCAATAGTAACGTATAGAAACAAGAATAATCAACCAAACTGTCCACCATTACAGTCAAAGATGTATTTTATCATAATAAACATACTGGGATACCAACAAGTAGAAAAAAATTACTAAAAACAATTGAGATGAAATGTTTCACTGTGTACTGTGTTTCACTGTGTACTACTCTCCCCTACTAAAAAAAATCTTGTTCAACCTATACCTAACCATCTGAAGGCTACACTACAGATCACTTTTTTAAATGAAAGGATGTTTCCAACACACTTTCAGACTACTCTTTAATACACTATTTATAACTTCAAAAACGACAGGCCAGTGCAGCCTTAAGGTACATAGGTTACACAAGAAGTTTTGTCTCGTAGTAGCACCTGAATATCCAGTTCAGAACCGCTCAGTATAAGTAATTGTGCTCGTAAAGGCTGTGAAAGTCATGCAATCACCACAAATAAAATCACTGGTGAAAATAATATTGACTACACAGTACAGAACGTAAGTATAAACCCCACATTTATTGGAATGCAATATGTTGATCTAAAGATCTTTACATCCACTACGCCGATTTGTTTACAAACCATAAAGAGAAAGCTATTTGTTATTTGCCGTGCGAACGCGACTGCTGATTGGCTCTGGCGCAATTGCCAACGTCCAAACATGAAACGCCACTCGTGGACTCATACACTGCACTTTAGCCCACTTATGTTATCAGTTATGTCACATTTAAGCTGCGAGTTCTTCAAGAGTTTTCTTGAATCTTCAAGTTTCTCCGAGTAGCAAGTATTCATAGTGGGAACTGCGTCTGGAAAATCATGAGCATTATTAAACATTTCTATAAATATTAAGTAGTATATAATGTATCTCAAGAACAATTTCACGTTTGTTTCAATTGATACAAAATTTAATCAAAAGTAACAAAAATTGTAAACTATACTTACTATTGACTGATTTGTTGAGATTTACTTTTCTCTGTTCACAACATAACTTTCATAACAACGAAGACACGATAAATTAGTTACTGGCGGACAAATCATTATGACAGTACTGTCTAACTCAATTTTTGTCAGTTCCATGGTAAATTACACAAGTCGCCGGAATTGCAGAAGTGGCAGGAAACCAGGAATCGCAGCGATTCAATCACGGACTAGCGGAAAGAGCAGAAATAGCAAGAGGAGCAGAAATCGCAGAGGGATACATTTCGTGAATTCCTCAAACTGTGATTCTAAACCGTGATTAATCACGGTCATCTAAAAATAGCAATCACGAAAATCACTGTTCTCGGAAAACCACGGTTTAGCCTATCTCTAAGTCAATATAACTTAAAACACAATGGCCGACCTGGATTGGGTAACCTACTTTTCACCCTGTTCCAGGCGAACATGACGTGATAATGACATAGAACGGTCTGAAATAGGATGTATCGACTGTATGTGTGTGTATATATCGATATAGTGACTGGAACGATCTTTAGCCAAGGGTAGTCATCTTGTTCAACCCAAAATATTGTTATTCTAAAAGCATGTGTACTTTTCGCTCTTTTTTGATGCTTTATGGTGAGTTGTGCGGTGTTCGGGTGTACGAATCGTTCTGATTCTGACGCGAAATATAAGGGGATGATATTTTATGTGTAAGTTGTCTCACTGAATTGTGATTTTACCATTTTTATTGTGTAGAAACAAGTTCTATAACGTATTTCTCTCTTTTGATTTTAGATTTCCTAAAGATGAAAGTCGGAAAGATCTATGGGAGAATGCTGTGAAGAGGAAGAACTGACCGGCTTCTAAATGGAGCTTTGCATGTTCTCAGCATTTTCGTGATGAAGACATAGATCGAACGTTGGTTTCAACACTTCGGCTCCGTGAAAATGCTGTACCATCATTTTTTTCTACAAACCCAAAACATTTGCAAAAGGTATGTTAATTCTTAGATTTCTATTACATGTTTGTGTGTAGATGTTGAATAAATAATTTTTTCTTTGTCATGTACGGAATTAAAAGCTGTAACATGTAGCTGTCACCCTAAACAGGATTCTGTATATAGGCTATTTACAATTCTTGTTAATTCTTTAATATTAGCATTAAATAACTGTTTCACAGTATCATAATGTAACTTAACTGTTCCTTTGCTGTACGTTATGTATGGGGCCTTGGAAGGTGGGTATAGCTAACTTTTCATTTGTTATTCAGCCATAATTCCGAAAGTGAATACAGATATGAAATAAATTAAATGTTCTTATTTACATGAATATTTAAGCCAACCGTTAAACATGTCATTTTAATTGTAGAAGGGCATACATTTTCTTTGCACTGTTTTTAATGGTTGTTATGAGCTAGGAGCAATTGAATTTTTTTATCTCTGTTGATTTTGGAAGGATTCCTTCAGTTCATTCGAATAAATTAATTTCATTTTCCACCTCATTAGCTTCTTACACACAACTTTTAGCTGGGTATGATTTCATGCTGTATACAGGCTTTTAATAGAGGACATACTGGAGCACTAAGGTGTTTCTACCTATACACATTACGTTATAAAGAGTTTATTTGGATCTCCACATTGTCATGTTGAAATACATTGCTGAACAACAGTTTTACTGGTATATTTGTTTGCTAAAGTAACAGAAATTAACTTTCGTACCGCCGGCCGCGGTGGCCGAGGGGACTGAGGTGCTCCCGTCACGGTCTGCACGGCCACTACGGTCGGGGGTTCGAATCCCCCTCGGGCATGGATATTTGTGCTGTCCTTAGTATTAGCTAGTTCATAAGTAGTTTGTAAGTTTAGGGACTGATGACGCAGTAGTTAAGTCCCATAAGCTATACAAACATTTGAACATTTTTTAACTTTCGTACGGTAAAACTTTACAATGCTTCTCGCCGGGCTCCAGTGATTATGTTGGCAACAGATGAACAGTGAAGTGTAGAATGCGTTAATATTTTTCACAAGCTACAGAGTAAGTGTTATTGCAGCTTGTTTCACTCACAGCAAAATTAATACTGCACCTGACCTATGGTTGACAGGTTCTAGTATGTACCCTTTTCCATTCAGGAAAAAAAAAATCATTTTAATTGAAGTTGTCAAGACAAAACATTTATTCGTCATCTGAGTTGCCATCATTAACCATTGTAGCCAACATAACCAATGGAGCCAGGTGAGAAGCGTCATACAATTGAACCCATTTGTTCTGTTTGAAATACCACTTTGCATGGGAGATAAATATAGCAAAGTAACATTTCTTCTATTTGATGTACTATGAATTGAGATTCCTCATTTACAAATATCAAATTATTGATTTCAAAAGCTTTGACACAACCGTCTTGTTAAAATCATCCACTACTTATTGATTATGCACCAAGCACTGACACCAAGTTACATATGGAACACAATTTTTTTACATTAACTGTTGGACCAAATAGCGCCGGCCTCGGTGGCTGAGCAGAGCTTGTCAACTGACAGTACCCATTGTACTAGTTAAACAAAAAACACACAGCAGAAATGTCTTACATGTTCATAGCATAAGTGTTCACTTTTTTTCGCATGGGATGTGTATTATTTGCTATTTCCCACATGTGAGGAATCTCAGTTTGGCTGCTGAACACATTTTTGTTAGAGTAATGGCCAAGATTAATAGTTACTGTAGTGTAATTGCTTGCCTAACTATTTAGGTTTGAAAAGTTGGCCGTACAGAAGTTGTTTAACTATTTTAAAATAATAATCAGTGACTAAACCTTCAATTTAGACGAACTGTTAATTACAAAAAATGAAGTGAAATGGCCAAACATTTAATAGTTTAAAATATCTCGCAGAGCAAGCAACCTACAGAATTCGACGAATAGTTACCTTAAACAGCGATGTAGTTGATCTCGTTGATAAGCTGTAGTGAGATTGGTTGTAATCCGCGTAACTATCCGCCAACATTGGATGGAGGTTCGGAATATTAAGAGTCAATCCACGTGTAGCATAATTTTCAATGAAGGTAATTTAGTGAATGAAAATTAATAATTGATACAGATTAATGGCTGATCAGACTTCGAACTGTTCATTACATAAAAGTGATTGCAGGTTCTAAGCCAATAAATATTGCAAAATGTTTAATTACAGTCAAAGATACTATGGCAAGCTACATGAGATATGTAAGTTTAACATGTTTAATTACCGAACCATCCAAAGTCGTAATAGTTATACCTGAAAACAGCATGATCACTAAATGGAGGGACTAAAAAAAATAAATAACTAACTGAACACCTGACTGAAGTTAACTTCAAATAAGGGGATTTATTAATTTCAACAGAAAGCAATTACTGCATACCTGAATATCCATTTTATATCTGAAGATTTTGTACAATCAGTTAAGAACAATAATCAATAATTAATAATGTTCGTTTCAGCATATTGTAGTGGCAGATCTTATCAGTAAAATTCAGACAACAGAACAATCGGAACAGAGCAGACAATAGAACAGAGCAGACACTAGAACAGAGAGCGAGTACGATGGGATTATTACTTTTATAGTAAAAGTCAGAGATTTTAATTAGTTACAGTGATATAATTAGAGTTCCTTTGTATATCTTTTACGTAGCCTATCGATTCCAAGGAAGAAAAAAATGAATTGAATATTTATCCTAATTACATTTTATCTGATTTAATGTTTCAAATGACTTTAAAATATGTTATTTATGGGGCTCTTGCTATATGGTAATATTAAATTACCAAAAAATAGAATTTATATTTATGGGAAGGATAAGGCCTAATACTAGAAGCATTTAGTATACTGTAACATGCTGTACACGACACAGAATGTAAACACCTTGAGCTATCTGTTAAAAAAAAACAGTGTTTAATTTTTTTCTGTTTATTTTCTTTAGGAAGAGAACAGAGAACCACCAGTGCAGAAGCAGAGGTCTACCTGTACATCTTCAGTTTTGGTTACCGTCTGCAACAATGACAGAATAAAATAGTTTTCTTCTGAAAACACTGCAGGGCCATTAAATCTGTCTCAGGCAAACTACTGAACTGAACAGAAACTCCGATTAGCTTTGATAAAAAAAGTGAACAATATAGGAAGCACATTAAAACTCTCCAGCAGTCTAGATGATGACTTCTTTGAGTGCTGTCAGCTAGTCTAGAGTCTAGATCAACGGCATGGGGAGTGTTGCAGTGCGTCTGTAGCAGCATTAGGTTGGCAATGTAGTACATTTCGAGTATCCAATGGCATGTATGAAACTGTAATGAAGTAATTCTAAATCTTCATTTTAGATGACCAATTACTTTTACTGACCGTATGGGGTACATACAAGAACCTGACAACCATAGAGCAGGTATAGCATGTTTTGTTTATTTTATGATCTGTACGAAATGATCAAGTGATTTTAAATCTTCATTTTATGAGGGCAATTGTTGGTTTCCCATAGTCGCTCGCGGCAAAGTTGCCAACGTACACACCATGCGAATAACATGACAACAGAGTCTGCAGTTTCACCGTTTAAAGGACAGTAGGCTTAACTGATATTTATACTCTGAAGTGTGGTAAATGAGGTGTCTAATGCCAGGCTCTCAATTTAATTAGTAATCTTAATGGATTTCTGCAAGTTGTTTTTGGAGGCAAACTGAGGTTGCGAAATTTCTATTTAATAAATGGTACACACTCTTCTTTTTCCCATGTTTTAGTGTTAATAATACAAACTATAGAAAGTTTGTGCTGTTTGTATCTTGAAACCAAATGTTCTGGCATATTCAGTGTATCTATGAAAATTTGTTCCTGGTGTGCTCTAAAGTTAGGGAATTATGATTTTATCTGTGTGTAAAACCATTCGGATATACTTTCCTCACAAAGATTGGAAGTATTAATAACTGCTTTAGATATCGTTTTTAAGAGATTAATACTCGGCCATACCAGTATGCAGTACTTGATCTGCAGTAACTTGTGATCCGTGTGCATCCAACTGGGACAAACAATTCTGGAAACATTTATCTATTATTCAACAGTATGTTATATTTAATTTGTTCTAGCCAGTATTGTGATTAATGAAGTCCCCCCCTCGTGACAACATATTAATGAGAAATAGAATTCTAAAACTATACAATCCACAGAAGTTATGGTAGTTTACTGATTTGGGATAACTTAGTCGGTTCACAAACTATGGTGAATAACACTTCTGTTCTGACCAATCATATGCATTCACAGTAGATTCCTCATTTGAGTGAGTTCTGGCTGCAATCATGGCTATTTGTGAGAATTTTGTTACCATAAATTAAGATCGGGGTACTACCCGTTGGCTTAAACCCATGTCATTTTTCAATATGGCAGCAACGTAAACATTAGACTTTGAAACCAGTTAATTTTGTTACCACAATCACTCTTTGGCTTTCACATTTGCTGGCTTTGCCAGCTCACAAGTAAAATGATAACTTCTAACCTAAACCTCGGGCTGTGCTACAGATCAGTGTGTCACCACAACCAAGGTTTCTGGTTGGGTCCAATATCACACTTTAACTCACAAAATATGACTCTATTTCCTTGTAAACTACTGCCTTTAACACCACATAATTACTCAAGCACTCTACAAACATTCACGCACCTCAAGATTACTACAAACAATGACATCACGGGTCAAAACCAACGGGTGGTATCCCCATCTTCAGATGACCCATTTTCTTTTAGTCGTTGCTGTGATTCTGATAAAATTAAGTAGTTTTGTTTTGCAAAAGTGTTGTGAATTTTTTTAATGTTCGCAGCATAACTACATATTCACTATATCTCGGAAGGTAGTTTGTAGAATGTTGCATTTGTGACACTATATTGCTGAGGTCATCAATGCTTCAGCAGAATGCGTGCGAAATACTTATAACACTGGTCATCGAAGTCTAATTACCATTATATGAATACGGCTTGCATGCCTCACATTTCTACTGCAGAATATATATCCACTGCCTTGTGTAACAATGCTCACGCTTCTTGTTTTTTGATGCTTGGTTTCACTGTTTCCATTTACTATGAAAAACCCCGGGGTTTATGCTAAAAAAAGTGTTTTTCTTGCATAGTTCCGTCCAGAATGGTTTGTTATATTGTTTTGTGGAGTACATTTGATAGTGGACACACATTATTCAGTAAATTTGTTTTAATGTAAACCTTTCTGCTGCAATTTTATATAACACTGATATTTTTTCACATTGAACTGTGCTACCTTGAGAAAAATTGAAAAGAGTAACATTGCAATAATTTTTATGTATGATAATAAAAGGCAAATGTACATGAATTGAATAACAAATCAAGAACAGTTTCTTTTTCTGAAATAAAATTCCGAATACAGTATCCAGTGTATATGCTTTATTTCATTCCTTCCAGTTCCTATACTTTCCAAAAATTAATTATATTATTAGGTCAGTGAATTCAAAAGCAAAGCTAGTTTCAATGTAAATATTACTACACAAAGCTGTCTAGTTCAGGAATGAGAAATGTTTTTCAGTGATTTTCTTTTTGTTTTGCTTTTAGAGATGGTTAATTTTGTGTAACATTCTCCCAATAAAACACATTTGCATAAGATGTCAGACAACTTTTTTCTTTCTCTGCCTGTTCTAAGATTGCCTGTCATACCACCTCCATTTATGCACTGACAAGCAATGAAGCCCAGCTTATTTATTAACTTTATTGTAGTGAATATGAATCCCATGCATTGCAATTTGTCACGATTTAAAACATAATTTACGAGTGGAAAAATAAAATGCAAATTAAAATTTCAGCATTGTCTTTCAGAACATGGGTTACCAATCTTAGAACAAAAAGACAATGAACCATAATAAGAGAAGAGTGAGGTGTAATTTTGACATCAAACAATGCTGTAAATTCAAGGTATCAATTGTTGATATAAAAAAAATCAAACAATTGAAAATCCCAGCTTTCCTTGTGACTGCAAGCAAACTATCAAATTTCAGATAAAAAATCTTTTTTAACAAGTGTCAAAGAATTACAATTGCAAATTAAAAATACACTGAATTAAAAATCCCTAATTAAATTTAGACAACATGCTTTTTGCCAAGAGGAGTCCATACACAATGCCAAATTTACCAGCTTGCTTTACGTCACATGCTTGGTATCACATGTGAAAGCAAAAGGAGACTGTGCCTAAATATAGTGTAGGATGAATAAATTCATGCTTTGTTCTTATAAATCAATATATGCAAGCTCTCAGTATTGAAAGTACTAGAGGTTACTTGTCATCTGGCTGGACGCATGTGAAGATAGGGATACCGCCTGTCAGCTTTGACCCTTCTTGTGTCTCTAAAGAGGTGGTTTAAGTAATTATTTGATAGCTGAGTTAAAGACAACAGTTTGTTTACAAGTAGATTATAGATTAAGTTCTTGAGTTTAAAAAGTGACCTGTAGCTTCACTCTGATAGTGGGGTATAGGTTAACAGTTTTTATCTTTTGCAAGTGTATGGTGAAGGTACGAAGTTTTTGGCTGAGACCTGTGATTGATGGTACGATCTGTTGTTGTAATCTGTAGTTTATGAGGATAATCACACATTATTTATTATCAAAAATACATAAAATATTATCCCTTATACGGGTTTTCCGACAAGTTGACATTGTGGGTCAAAGCTGTAAGATCATTTGAGATATAAGACAGTTCTTTCAGGAAAGTTGGTAATTTATTATAAGTGAGAGCTTCTTTCCCATAAGAGCTGTTCACAGTTCTGGTAAAGTTTCTTCTTATTCTGAAGTAATCATATATATAAAGTAGATGTTTATCCATAAAATCTCGGGCGAACTGCCGGATGACAGTAACTTCCTGCCACGATATTTCGGCGCAGAGTCTTCTGGCCATCTTCAGGTGAGTACCGCCGAAGTACTGGCGAAGACGCACTGAGCTGTGCTATTTATGCACAATTCAGCCGACATTGCGCATGCGCGTACCTAGCGTGCGCGTTCACTACAGCTACGTACGCTGCTCCGAGCGCCCTCCGTGGTGGAGGCTTGCCGCTTCGATATCAGATGGATTCTCATCGTCATTCAGTTGCAGGAAACTACGCCGACTACGAAGTTTTTCAATGACAGGATTCCATGCAGCATTTATTTGGAAACCGCTGTCTCGATTGATAAGAGTCACACTGTCAGATAATCTTATTTCCACAGCTTCATTAATAATTGAGCTCAAAAAGTTTGATGTATGGGCCACAATTTTCGTTTCATTGTATTTCATTGAATGACCTGTGGAAATACAATGTTCGGCGATTGCGGATTTGGTGGGTTGGAGTAGCCGAGTATGACGCTGATGTTCCACGATGCGGTCCTGCACAGTGTGCGTCGTCTGCCCTATATATGACTTGCTGCACTCGCACGGAATCCTGTAAACACCTGCTTTACGCCGCTCCAGATCGTCTTTGACAGAACCCAACAGCGATGAAATTTTAGTAGGAGGGCGAAAGATGACTCTTACTTTATGCTTTTTTAGTATTCTGCCTATCTGTGATGAAATGTTCCCAATATATGGGAGATAAGCAGTCGATTTGAAAGCCTCTTCTTCTTCTTCTTCTTCTTCCTTGTTCTGTCGTTTGGAGGCGTGGAAGTTTACTTACCAGACGAAGGAGCATAGGTAGTGATAGCAACATAAATAAAACACATGTACACAAACGCAAGCTTTCGCAACCCAGTTTTGTACAGTATGTCTGCCTAGGTGTGTTTGCATTTGTGTATATATGTGTGGATGTGTGTGTATTTGTTTACCTTCCTTCCCCCCCCCCCCCCCCCCCAAGTTAAGTCTTTCCCGGGATTTGAATGGCTCCTTACCCACTCCCTTAAAACTCTTATCATTTCCTTTTCCCTCTCCTTCCCTTCTGACTGAAGAAGCAACTGGGTTGTGAAAGCTTGCATGTGTGTGTGTGTGTGTGTGTGTGTGTGTGTGTGTGTTTATTTATGTTACTATCACTACCTGTGCTCCTTCTCCTGGTAAGTTACCTTCATCTACTTTTTATATATATTTTTCCTTCTAGGAATTTTTCCTCTATATATATGGGGCCATTCCACAACTCTAGAACTCTTCATATAGGGGTTTGGTGCATATCACAATCTTAATTCTTTCTTTTCATTTTGTACCACTATAAATACAGGTCAGCTTGTCAAAGGACTGAGTTTAAAAGATTATGAATTTAAAAAAAATAGGTACTAGTACATAAAAAAATAAACAAAGCTTAGTTTCTTATGTGTAAGTTACCTAAAAACATGGGACACTGTTAAGAAACAACTATATTTCGAACCAAAATAAAATATTGGAAATTGGTTTTATATCTCAACCTAATTAATAGTGCAATAACAAAGACTCCGTACTAATATTAAAATGACTTTCATAACAGATGATAATTGCAACAATTATACTGCCTTGGCTAATAGACGTGTTGAAAGTGCTGAAACAGCCCCACATGAACAGTTTTACATTTGTCACTATTGTAACAATATGTCTTAATAAGACTTTTCTTCATTTACTGGCCAATTCCACCGGCATAACTGCAACAAGACTTCCAAACATGCAACATATTCAAAGTTTTCGGGTTCACATACAAGGAGGGCTATAAATTTTTGTATTCTATATGCAAACACTTTTTTTCGTACCATTTCCACCAAAATCTGTATTCCAGCACGGTACCTACAGATATAATTGTTGTGTAATGGACCAGATGGAAAACAGAAAATACAAATTGTGTTCCAGGCTTGTGATTTTGGAATCACACAATCAGTATGCACCTTCACAATCTCTTCGTAGGCTTGAAGGTGGTGTTATCATCATACATTTCGGCACCACTGTTTTCCCCACAGTGTGAGCTTTTATGGTAACTGCCCCCCTCTTCACCTAGTTCAGCTCTGCTAATATCACAAAGATAACACTGCATCACATTAGCTTTTGTTTCTTTATTCAGACTTTATCACCATTTTCAAATTATGAGGCAACTTGCTTGGAGGTGCTTTGCCCTGGCTTGTGATTTTGGCTATGTCTTTGTTTCATCCTCCATAATTTTAACATTTTACACTCCACTGAACAGTAATCTGCATACTGAACTGATCTTTAAGTTTCTCTCCAAACATACATGATAATTCTCAGTAGGGACATTCTTAAAACTAGGAAATAATTTAAACCCTAAAAGGAAATAAAAAACCCTAATTTACATAGTGTGTAATATTGTTGCAGAAATGGTAATAGAGTCTATAATGTCATAAAGTAGTGTCATACACACAATGCAATTTTTGGCACAAAAAAGTGTTGCTATAAGGAAAAGTTGTTATACAAAAATTTAGACCATGTGCTTTACCTTACTTACAGAAGTTTTCAAATTGATAATTCAATTAATTTAGTGTAAAATAAAGAAAATCATGTTGTGTGTTGCATGTGTGATGAAAGTTCATTATGTTTTTATTTGATACAGTACACATGGAAAAATTCCCCTTATTTGCTTCAAAATTTCTCTGAAATATCTGAATAATTGATCAACCAGTGAGGGAAATGGTTGCGATAAGAAAACAAGACAGTCATCCTACTAGCTGTAATCACTCTTTACAGAACTGTCCCACAATGGTTAAATTCAAATATGTTAAAAAATAGGCTACTTCATTATTTTTTATATACACTGTAAGCTGTTAAATCATGAGAATGTGCCTTCTGCTTCAGAAAAGTTATTTTTGCAACACATTTGAACTATTTTGGTATAGTGGGTTGTTTTTCATGGAATGATCCATGAGCTATTTGAGAAAAATAACCTTAACAACATACAGTTGTCAGCAACTATGTGTCGTTTCATGTACCATGGCAGGCTACTTTGCCTAAGTACATTCTCTTAATAGCAATTGTATAGGTTCCCTAAATATTAACGACAATGGAAGGTCCAGTAAGGACTGTTAATAATAATGTAGATAGGGAACAACTCACCATAAAGACGAACGTTGAGCCGCTGACTGACAGAAATAAAAGACACACAAACACAATTCTAAATTTTCGGCTGCGGCCTTCCTCAGAAAGAGAACACTCATCCACACAATCACTCAGGCATGCTCACCCACACACGCCAGCCATCCTTGGCCGCCCAATACAGTCTCACAGGCTGTGTTGGCCAGCCAGAGATGGATGACATGAGGGGATGAGCATGCCTGAGTGATTGTGTGGATGAGTGTTATCTTTCTGAGGATGGCCGCAGGCAAAAATTTAGAATTGTGTGTGTATGTGTCTTTCATTGGTGTCTGTCGGCGGCTCAAAGTTCGTCTTTACAGTGAGTTATCCCCTAAATTTTATGGTGATTTGGCATCATTACTCTAGGTGTTTTTATATTTTGGAGGTATCACACAAAAATATAGCTGAATATGAAAACAGTGCTATATTTATTCAGTTGCTTAAAACCCATTCACTTATAAAGAAAAACAGCTTATCATGTAGGCTACAGACAGTGTAATATGAACTAACACAAAAAAATTAGTTACGGTAGGTCTACATTCTCTTGGAACTCAAAAGTGCATTTGATGAAACTCAAAAGTATATTTGTTAAACAATTGCCATCACACAGAAATGAAGAAATCTGAAGACGGAACATTTAACATGGAGCACTTTTTCGTTATTAAAATCAAATGTATCGGAACTGCTGTAAAATTTATAGGCTAATTGTTCCATAATTTTTTCACATGTTGCTTCTTACTTACGAAGTAACATGTTTGTTTGAAATTGAATTTTTCTGAGATCACAATCATGAAATGTGAAATATAAGTCACTTTCAGCTGAATAAAGAAATAATTACCAGCTGTGTTGCTTTTCAATATATTTATTTCATTTTGCTAAGTACAGGACATGTGTAGTACAGAAACATGTAGCAAATAATGGGAAATGTTTTTTTGTAATGTACATGAATGGGGTAAAAGCAATAAATCTCAAGCTCTGCAAGCACTGCACACTGAAAATAGACATACACAAGGAACTTTGTGGTGTCAATTCTCTATAGCATAGTTTAATTTATTTATCATACAAGATGCACCTATTACTTCTATTTCATTTGACGTTTTACTCTTCCTAAATATTTGTAGTGTTAAGTGTCCAAGAAAGCACTGAAGCACAACCATAAGCATTGTTCCCACTTGTTTACAATGAAACCTGTATCATTTTCCTAAACAGCAAGTTTCAGGAAAAGGTGTAATGTTTTGTTCATGAACATAGGCGTGAAATTTCTAAAATTTCAACAAACCTAATATATTTTGTGCGATGTACAGGAGATGTTATTCGATTAAACTGATGTTTGCTTCTCTGGGAGATGTAAACCTCAATTACAGAACTGATTTTGAAACAACAAGCAGGCAAAATTACGAAATCGTTGTTTCAAGATTTCCAGCACAATTCGGAGTTACTGTTGAAAAAACGCTACTTTTACACTCGTTATGCTCATTACACAATAGAATCCACAATTACCAACATTCTTTAGCTGCATACCGCATAGTTTCACTTTCCATTTTCGAATGATTCGCGGTTCTACAGTCGAAGGTTCAGCTACTACTTTCGATATACCCACGCATTTGGTCGGTTTATGTCAGTTCTACGTCACGATGACGTCACGTTCGTCTGGAACAGGGTGAAAGTAGGTTACCCACCTGGATTCACGTGCCGTTAGCCGGAGGAAATTCACCCTGCAATAGCCCCGCCCATTCACCCCCCACCATGTTTGTCCATAGTATAAGCTCCGCCCACTGGAAGCTACATCAAAGATCATAGCATGAGAGGCTCACAGATATGTCGCTTAAGCACACTACCTTCATGAATACACCAAAGGTCTTAGCATCACTGAGTCAGTCAAACCACGGCCTCCTCAATAGAGGAGGCCGTGGTCAAACTCAAAAATATGTGACATCACAAAATGTTTTACAGTATATGTTTGATCCATGATGATATTCAGTAACAAATCTACATTTTGTGGAAACTAATATAAGAGGAGTGTATATTACTAAAGAAATAAAAAATGTATAGTACTTTGAGAGCATAACTAGTAACAGAAAAAGTCAGTCAGGGTAAATTTTCATCAAATAATTCACTTAGTATAATGGATGTATACCTCCATGGTATTAACGATATCATCAACGAATCGTATGAAGCCTGAGCAATCAGTGCAACACACTAATTATTGATAAAAATCGATTATCTTGGATGTGATCGATTCATGCATGGATTGATTACTCGAATGCTCATCCGATCTTACATATAAACAAAAACAAGTAAAAATGGTTTTATTTATTCCTATATTATTATTGTAGATCGTCGAAATTGAATATCATTTGCAGCGTGTTAATTTAACCGTGTAAACAGTTGCTGTGTGGTTAGTTGGTAGCTTGTTTCCTGTTGTAAATTCGCTAGAAAAACACCTGCTGCTATTCTTTTACTGTCATCCTAACGATTTGTATTTCCTTACCGTGACAATGTTGGTAGTGCAGGTAATAAATGTTACAGACTATAGCAGTAATGGATGTTCTTTATGCTATGGTATTGTTATACCTTCATCGAAACTAATCAGTAAATAAGTTTGAAATGTCTAACATTGACACGGTTATTTGCCTGTCTTTGGAAGAACAATCTAAAATTGTGTTCCTTTCGAACATAAGGCTGCTGTGTGATATTACTATTTCAAGAATTCAGTATTGTCTTCACCAACTCTTACTGTGGAAGTACCTGGCACAGCTGATGCCAATTCAACAGCTGTTTAATGTCTTGTAATTTTGTAGAAAAAGCTGCAAATAGCCAGATTATTTCCAGAAATTCTTCTGCTCTTACTCCTGCACAAACGTTGTGTGTTAATTTTCATGGTTATGACTAGATTGATCTTTATTTTGCAAATTGAAAGTAGTACTGAATTGTACATGTATGCTCCAGTGGTCTACAACTTGCAATTTAAAAACATTTCTGAATAGTTCCCATTCTAAAGAATAACATTTTTACATTTGAAAGTGAAGAATTCACAAGAACGTTATAAACCAAAGCTACTAACTTTGTTGCGATAGATGGACCTTAGGCCTTATATAAACAACACACAGCCAAAAAGATGTGTTCAGTTTCTATTGCAAAAATATGACTGTTACAGAACATAGAAATTATGTCTTACGGCATAATTGAAGAAGGGATACCACGTGTTATATAAACAACACACAGCCAAAAAGCTCTGTTAAGTTTCTATTGCAAAAATAATGTGACTGTTAGAGAATGTATAAATTGTCTCTTTCAGCATAATTGAAGACAGGGATACCACCTGTCAGCTTTGGTCAATGCTGTCATAGGTATGGAAGTTATCACTGAATAAATGCAGTCTATTTACATTACCTAAAGCAAACTGTTACACCCTTGCAGTGACTGGTTCTTGATGTACTTGCGCAAATCGCGATCTAATAGTAATTTGTATTTGCAAATAAATTCTGTGAACTTGAATGTGATTAAAATATGGTGTTGGGTCAACTGAAGAGCACAATACTATCCATCGGCTTTAACCAATGACGTCATATCTGAGTTAAAGATGATAGTTTGTTTACAAGCACAACATAGATTCAAGATTACTATTTTGCGTTTAAAAAGTGATATGTAGCTTCTTTCTGATGGTTGGGCATAGATCAAGGCCAAGAGATTATTCTTTTCTTTGCAAGTGAGTGCCAAAGGCTCAAATTTTTGGACTGAGACCTGTGAACGAATGCATATCCTTTTGTGGTATTCTGTAATTTATGAGGATGATCACATATCATTTAGTACCTACAATACATGAGTATTACAATATTATCCTGTATGTTTATATTCGTTGATAGTGTTTGTTTTGCTGGTTGGTATATAGCTACATAGAGTATCTTGTGAGATTCAGATATGACGTCATTACACAATGCCGACAGGTGGTATCTTTGTCTTCAATTGACCCTGTCTGTCTTTTGACAGCATTTATGGCAGTATTTCAAACATTAAATAAATTTATAAGGAATACTATAAAATAAGGCACAGTTCCCCATGGCTCTGCTGTGGTTTCATGGCAATCAATGTGTTAAATGTTATGGAAGTAACTTCTTACTGTTACTGGCCTAGCTAC
Organism: Locusta migratoria; assembly: GCA_026315105.1. Taxonomy (NCBI): domain Eukaryota; kingdom Metazoa; phylum Arthropoda; class Insecta; order Orthoptera; family Acrididae; genus Locusta; species Locusta migratoria. Next base: position 442,817 of record CM048755.1, on the reverse strand, counting down.
TTCTTTTCCATTTGTCGTTGTCCCATATTGATGCAGGTTTGGCATTGTTACTACGTATCTGATAGTCTGACAGATACTTGACAATGAGATACAACAATATTATTCCAAAGAGAGACAGTGGCTGTCCAGTACTTAGCTCAGTAGCACCACTAATCAAATGTATGACTGCAACATATCACCCTTCCCCTCCATCCTTACTCATGACCATGGTCAGGTGTGGCCAAACACCGCCCTGCGGGTGCCCTTGACGTGCCTGCGGCACCGCCCACGAGCAGCCTTTACCACGCCCCTGCCCTGCGCTCTGTGCGCAGCAGCGTGTGGGGACACTAGTGACACATGGTCGTAGCTGGAGCTGGGAAATACAGTGCACTCCGCCCGCGGGCGCGCCCGCTAGGTGGAAATGTTGGTCGTGCCTGGCCTAGTTTGTGAGTAGTTACCCTTCCCTTCTATCCCATTTCTTCTCTATCCTACCCGATGAAGAAAAAAATTTTCCAAAACCATGTATGGAAATTTATTTTTGTTTTCTTTGTACGACTTGACGATACTGAGCTAAGTACTGGATAGCCACACTGTCTATTTTAAATAATATTTACTACCATACGTATTTGGCGATTAAATTTAACATCTGGCCGGATGGCCTACCTATCGTCACTTAATTACCCCCTTAGAAATTTTCTAAATTGAAATTACTTGACCTTGCAGAATGGAGGTGATCTGCAATGATTAATTATCTCCAAAAGGAAGAATGCCAAGACCACAATATGATTAATTTATTCATGATCGGTTTTCATATACTATGCCATCATTTTCTGGTCATATATTTTGTACAATGTGGACATGTTTAAAAAAAAGAAAGTGCAACATTGCACTTAGCCAGTCTATTACATTTTGATTAAACGCAATGTTGCTCTTCCTGTTTTTGTATAAATATAAAAAAAAATATTTTGACTAATTACAATGTTGCACTTTATTGTTTTAACACATGACCATATTGTAAAATATATACCACCAGAAGATGATGGCAAAGCATATCAATACCGGTTGTCAATCAATTAATCGTACTGTGATCTTGGCGTCTTTCCTTTCAGAATAATTAGGTTTTCTAAATATTTGTAAGTCATGTAAAGGAGGTTGAACTTTGGTACCAGCCTAATATTCACCCGTGGCAAACTGTTTAAAAGAAAACACATACAGGCGCCTGACACTCAGACCCACATCACTAACCCAGTGGGTGGATTCAAACGAGGGCCAGCATGCCACCCTGTAAGCACTGCCTTAAACTGCATGGCTAACCAAGAAGGTCTTTAGTGTTACTGGTGTTAATATTTCCTAAACTTATAGCAAATGCCTGGTGTTTCACATATCTACATAAATACTCTGCAAGCCACATTGAAGTGCGTGGCAGAGGGTTCATCAAACCGCTTTTATGTTTCTCTACAGTTCCATTCTCTAATAGCTCATAGAAAAAAAAGGAATATTTATTATCAAATCACATTTAAGTGCCTGGGAGAGGGTTCGTTGAAATGTTTTCATGGTATATATCTCCTGTTCCATTCTGTGAAAGTGCATAGTGGAAAAGGAACATTTAAATTTTTCCATTTTCAATCTTATTTTATTATGATGATCTCCCCCGTGAAGATGGGTGCTGACAAAGTATGTTTACATTCAGAGGAAAAATTGGTGGAAGACATTTTGCAAATCTAGAGATACAAAACCTCAAAAAATTCAATGAGAACAGTATGATTTTTAAAAGGTCAACTGCAGTGTCTGATTCCACATGTTGGCTTTTACCAAGTATGTAATGTGTTATGTCATTGTACGCATTACTGATTACATTCATAGTTATTACAAGCAGCAGATATTATTGTATATCAGTAGTTATATCACACAATGTGTTTCCATTTGTAAATTAATTTAAGCTGTAATTTTATTTTTTGCCTAACCACTTTCTTGAAAATCTTGACATTTTTGCAAATACAAAATATTTTTCACAAACAAGGGTAACTTGAATAGCCTATTTGTGTGAATCCCTAAAATAATTGCTGCTGGAAAATGGATTAAATTATACTTACTGCAACGGTGGCACAGTGTGCTAATGTTTGAAACAGGATACAAAATATAGGTACTGACAGGGCAAGGGTACATACCATAACCTGTCATCCACAGAGCAGAAACTACATTAAACATTTATTTTGTGGTTAACACAAAAGATTATTCCTCTCATTTTAGGTGACAGTTTTCAAAGAGCATTTCCATTATCAGAACACTACACCGCCACTGCTGTAGAATCGACATACACACCTCATTTCTTGCTATCAATAAGAGCTCTTTGTAGTTTGCAAAGGAATATTTGGTTCTGGGTAATGGGATAGACCTGTCTTTTTTTTCCTGAATGGATGGTATTGGTAACTAGAATTGACCTATATATGTCCACGAGTTCTCACGGGTTAATAATAATCTTATGCATGTAGTGTTGGAATTGATACTAATTCTAGTTACTTATTCCAAGATGTTTCTTTTGATTCTTGTCTATTTTTCTTTATTTTCGTAAGGCCATTAATGAATTTCAATATTTTTGGCATTTTTGTGTTTCAATTTAGTTTGTGCCCACCCAAATCTCCCACTTTTTGTGGGAATCCCTTAGATATGATGATTATTATTAAACATTGTCTTGGTGTTTCAAATTATGATCATCTTTTAGATGCTGCAGATCTTATTTCTGTGCTTGCTTTGATAAACTGGAGAGGAATTCCACCTTATGCAAGACAGCCTTTTTAGCTTTTTTATCACCCAAACAGGTTTCGGCATGAGAATTAAGTTAAATAATTTAGGCCTACATTTATTTACATATCTCAATGAAGTTATTTGCAGGGTTTACATGTTGCTTTAATTAAGCAATAACATGTGTTACAATTGTCATCAGCAACAAGAAAAAGTTTTTATTTCCAAACTTTATTGTTTCTTTTGGCCGCTCGAATGCGACTCCCATTATTCCTCAAGCTGTTGCCAATGTCTACACATCAAGCATCAGTTGTAGACTCATAAACTGCACTTTAACCTTTGTGCTGTGGTGGTGTTCACTCTTGTTTGTGTCGTTTTATCTCATTTTCTGATGTTATCTTTTAGTCTTTGTAACTTGTTTTGCTAGAAACTTGTAATCAAAGGCAGTGCAAGGGGGGGAAATATTTATGTAGTTGTTTTATGGTGTCAAAGAGAGAATTGTTGCACAGTATATTAAATGTTAGAGTTCTGTAAGGATGGGGGGGGGGGCAGCGGAGGTAATAAGCCACACCTCAAACAAGGGCAGCTGTGGGAGAGGGGTGGATGGGGGAGGGGAGAGACAAACAGTGCCTACATCTTGCAGTGCTGGCACCACAAACTACGTAGCTTGCTCCCATGAAGCACAAGTGGGGCACATCACTTTAAATGCTGAACCTAAATGAAACAAAGCAGCTTACACATAAGCATGGTTGACAAAGATCCTAACTTCAAGAATTATCTACACTTATCACAAGGAAATATGAAATAGGTATGCAAACAAAAGACTGCCTGTCGAAGCCTCCTGTCTACTGACTCGTTCTGATTTGGAACTAGGGAGAGCTCTGCATCTAATAGTTAACACACTGTACTTTCTTACTGAGGGCCATTGCTTCTATTGTTTAGTTTTTGGAATAAGCCATTTCCTGGTTTTGAGAATTCATAGGTCAGTTTTTATTTTTCTTGGGGCACGATTCTGTGTTCAGCAAATGTGGAATGAGAGCTACTACTTTTCAGTGGTCTAAGATGTTCAGTATATCTGCTTTTTAACTGAACAAAAATGCAACATAGTTGAGAAAGGTCTGAAACATAACACGGGTATAACAGTGCCCCACAGATAAATGTAAAATATTATAACAGAAGTTCAACACATCACAAAACAGCTTGTATAACTTATTACACCTAATTCAGTCCAAAATTAACAGGAGAATTAGTTAATGAAGAAATAAAACTCATAATCACAGGACTAAACTTCCATAAAACAGAAGAAACACTGAAAGACAGAAACAATTTTCACAGACATGCAGATAAAAAGAATGCTATGGAAAAATCCTGAGGCCCCAATTCTGAAATCATTATACCACACCCAGACTGCACAAACCTGACATCCCAGCATAGCCTACCCACACACACAAACAACATCTGTTGATCTGATGACAGAGATACTGCCTGTATGCTGTGACCTGTATGATCGGTGTAGGTAGCATGAGTAATTACGTGCTGAGTGAAAGATGATAGTTTGTTTACAAGCATGATTTTGTATTTAAAAAGTAGCCTGTAGCTTCACTCTGATAGTGAGGTATAGGTTAACAGAGAGGCTTTTTCGTCGCAAGTGAGCGGCGATGGTGCGAATTTTTGGGCTAACACCTGTGATTGATGGTACATTTTGTTGTTGTTGTAATCTGGAATTTACGAGCAAAACCACAAATTATTTATTATCTACAATACACAAGTATTAAGGTATTATCCCGTGTATGGGTTTTCCAACGATGTTGTCATGGATCAAAGATGACAGATGGTAGCCCTGTCTTCAGTTATGCCGTAATACCTACAAATATACAGGAAATAGAAGCCTAGAGAACTCAAGAAAACTAACAGAAAAAAATAGTAAATGGAAGTATACCAAACACAGCAATATTAATATCATTTGACATAATTTCCATGTATACAAAGAAGAGTAGAAACCATCAATATCATAGAAAGGAACCTCCAACTACAAGGTAAGATACCCACAACAATCACAGAAGAAATATCTACCCTATTCAAACTCACCACCAAACAAAATTAGGCCTACTTCACATTCAATAACAAATTTCACTCTCAACAGGAAAGGGATCCCCAAGCAGTGGCTTCCTAGCTGACATATTCATGAATCACATAGAAAACCAACCTTTAACAAAACTCTCAAACCAAAACAGAACATGATAAAATATTGGTTCCCTATATCATCTTCAGGTTATATGCCTAATAGATCAGCAACACTCCCACACAAAAGATTTTCATAATGACACTAAGTTCTCAACTGAAACACAGTTAGAAAATTAAATTTTAGACCTCACTGTACATAATAGAAACAACAAATATGAATTCGCAATTCACAGAAAGCCTACAATGACCTGCACTGAGATTCATAACCAATCCAATCAGCCCGTTACCCAGTAGAAGGCAAGTTTGAAATTTCTACTACACCGAGTAACAGAACACAAATGACCAAATGTGCCTACACATAAGAACTGAAGACAATAAAACAAGCCACACACGAAAATGGGGGCATGATAAAAAACAGTAGACAGAACACAAATTTGAAATACAGCTCACAACAAACCTACAGACAGTATGCAACAAATGACATCCAATAAAAACCACACACAAATAACATTCCCAGAGAGATAAGGACTGAAAATATATAAATAATTCCCCTCCCCCCCCACACACACACATTAATTTAATGTCTCTGTAGATTAGATGTACACAAAAAAACACACATCACAAGTGTGAAAACCATTCCAAATCCCGCGCCACACCACAGACACGCTACGTAAACATAGGAATACGTTACAGCCACCACAACACGATAAATCGCGTCAAACATTGAGAGTTGCTAACAAAAAACTAAAAAAAAAAAAAAAAAAATAACATTAGAAAAAATGATAAAGTGAGGACGCCACCAAGCACAAATGTAAATAACACGCTATATAGCCACATATATTTCATCTTAAAACCCAGGAGAGAACAATAAATTTATTCGTTTTGGCCTCCAATTCAGGCGATCGGAAGCAAATGTGCCGTATTTGGTGGATTTTTTATTTATACTTCAATATTACAAAAGCTGGCAGCCTAAATGTAACGGCGCTTGAAAGACGTTTGCAAAACGCGTATTTTACGGAAAGGTATGTCTAAATTAAGTATTGAGAAATTATGCCTACGTATATGAAACCTTTTCCAAGGTGTCTTATATAAGGATTAATTCCTCTACATGTTCAAGTGATGTGTGGAAGCAAAATACTTGTCACATAAATTGCACTAAACGCATGTTAATGCTTTGTTTTCTTTTCGCTCATATTCGATGACTGCGTTTCAGAGAATTGCGACCAATTTTCACATCTAAAAGCATTCATTTTGTATCACTGCTACGACGCATAAGAACAAACGAATAACGATGCAAAAGTTTTGTACAAAACAGCTCAATTGCAATATTTGTAGTAGCCATTAAACACTTTTTAAACGTCCAACACAAAAGCGTGTGCTTTTCGCGGGCTTGCCGTTGTGCGGTTGTGGGGAGGGGGTTGAGTTGGTGGGACATTCTCCTAGCTATGGTGGGGGTAAATGGGCGTGGTTTCGAGAGGTGAATTTCCTCCGGTTAACGTTTGCTCCTGGATTCTACACAGGAGTAAACGTGACTCGCAGGTCTCGAAAACTCGATACGTCCGCAAAAATTGAAAACGATCGAAACTGGCGGTATATACGTCGCAGTGACGTCAGCATGGTGGTCTACTGGGGTGGCACTAACGTCTCTCTTCCCCCTAACTATGGGGGGGATGAGGGGGATAGAACCCCCCCCAGAACCCGAAAAAAAGAAGAAGAAAAAAAGAGAAGAAATCGTATAACAGCAATCTCGTAAAGGTAAAGATTGGATACTTGGGGTGTTTTATCATAAGCTTTCATTGGATGGGAGTGAATTAGTTTGTTGAACGGGAGTGGTAGATACTAGTCTGTCTGGAAACTGACTAAAATTTTGGTCGTCAAGCAGATCTATCCCCCCCCCCCCCCCCAAAGCCAAGTCCTAGTTACGCCACTGGTTCATGCCTATGTGGAATTCCTGCTACAAAGACTGATTTGTCTTCTGTAGAATTTAATATTTCCTTAAGGTTTCCCATTGCACTGCATAGATCGTTTTTGTAGACGTTATTGGCTCCAGCTTTGACAACAATATTACTATGATTTTCAGCTTCTATGTTCTTTACGACTTCCTGAATAGGTGCACCTGGTTTGACAATGCCAGTTGCTTGTATACTATGTCTGTAACGTAATATTTTTTGCGATTTCACGTCCATGGCTATCAGAAAATATTTTGAGTCTGATGTTGTCTTCATGTTTATTGATGAATTTTCTGGTCGTGTGCTGCTTAGGCCTACTATGTACATTAGGCATGTTCTTGTTGTCACAGTTTTCCGTGGATTCCGCATGTGTATCTGAATCAAGTGCATCAAAACGATTATTTATTACCACGGGGTTTTTGTAGTCACTGTGTTTCACACGAACGATCCTTTTTGGCCTAGTAACCTCTTGTTGCCATGTTGTTTCGGCCGTTATACCCGCTTCAGAGCACTCGTTTCTTGTTGGTAGCACACTGCGACTGCTTTTATTAACGAGGTTCATAGCATTTGTGGCTTTTATTACTTTTCACTACTTTCTACCGTGATTATAGCAGTCCTGTGCTCCCAAATCAGCGTTTTGCTTGTTTTGTCGATCGGGATATTAGCCCCACTACGCGGCTTTCTCAGTTCGGCATTTTCGTTTCCTAAACGCACAATGTCACGTCGTACGACATCTACAATTAATTGCAGACTTGATACACGTTAATTTAGCTTCTCTATTTCACTGCTATAAGTGGTATTTCTTCCATTTTTCACTGCACAACTATAACTTTTATTCACTTTATCACTGCAAACAACTGCTCCAGACGCCATCTTTGCACTTGTGTGGGAGGATAAAGGAAGAAGCCACAACTATAAGCCAAACAATATCTGAAAAAAAGGATAAAAAAACAAAAAAAAACAAAATGTTGTCCTTGAGCTGTGTCTGGTACTTCAGCTTTCCTTAACGGGTTTTCTCTACTTTGTTTGACGTATTTAAGAGAACAAAATATCTATTTTTAATAATTCACACGATAAAAAACTATACACCATCAAAAATTTATTTTTACACATTGGCGATTAGTCAGTTGTAAAATTAAGGTCCTAACTGGGTCGGTTTTATAAATAGCCGTTTATATTGTTTAACATATAGTAAACAGTATGTAAGACAACAGTAAGTTGTGCTGATATGTAGGCCTAAATCTGCTATAGTATTCTCGTATAAACGCGTTTGTACTGTAATAATATAGTCTGAAATACTTTTGTTACCCATATCGTAAGAGTACCACGCTGTGGTGAACAATCTCAATTGAGGGCTTGGATGCAATAACAGAGTAAATAGGCAAACACAGTTTGTCTATTTACTCTGTTATTGCATAAACAGCTCCTTAAACCTTCTGCTATTAAACAAGCTGGCTCTTAGTTCCATATGATGCTCTCATAGGCTCTAGGAATAACATATGGAACTAAGAGCCAACTTGCTTAATAGCAGAAGGTTGTAGAATTTAAAAACCAGCGTTTATAAAATACTAGCGTAAACAGACTAATACAGTTATCACATCAAAGTCTTCAATTCATATTTCGTCATTCATTTTCTAATACAGATACTACCCAAAGCTAGTAACGAAATATATTTTAAATGGAAAGGAACAGCTGTAAATGAAATGTAGCCATATTGAAAGACGGCTCTCTGCCTCTTTTCATTTATTTTAATGTTTTCTCACCTCCCTTTGAAGTTATAGAGGCTTTGCACATGTTAGATTCTATTTTCAATTTAAAAACTTATTGATTTTTTTTACTGTAAGTTAAAGTATTAACCTGCATTGACATGTTGTCATGCTGCCCACCCTGTATTTACCCTGTGTGTGAGTGATACGCTTCTACTATAGTGTTGGCTACTGAATTAATGTTTCGACTCACTGACTCGGCTCAGAGAACTGTTCGACTGAGTCGAAACTTGAATCGGCACTGTTTCGAAACAACGAAACTTGTGATTCACGTATCGGACGCTAGGTATCGTTAACATGCGTTTCGCTGTCCGTCGGCCTGGACGAGTTCGACACTGTGCCGAATGTGCACCGGGTTTGAAGTTTTACCGCTAGAGTGTTCCACTGTCGCGTCACGCAGGACTTTGAATATGATAGCCTTCAATTGAGGTTGATACCGCTCTTTAGATTTGTTAGTTTTTTGTGTGAAGAATGCGTGCATGAACGTGAGTGGTGTTTGAAAATTGATAATTTGTAACGCAGAAGCTAATCAAGCAGTAGCTACTGAAAAGAGTAATATAGCCTACATTAAGTGCTATACCAAAGAACAAGTGACGATCACAGTCCAAATCCCAGAAGCGACACTTACCGGTGATCAAACAAAATGAGAATATTCAGCGGTTATAACTTGCTTCACATAAGTATAAAGTGAATTCTTAAACAATCGCCATCCCTGGCTCTGTCGCTATTTCGTTCTTCATGTAATATAACCTCGTGGGAAAATATCCTTTTCTTGTAGTATCTTCTCGGCAATCAACAAGAAATGGAAGTCAAGTCATTATGAACAATAAAAGAAAGAATAAAGATGAATAACACTGATTGTGTACGAGTTTCTTCAGACATAAAAGAGTAACAGCATTCTAAAAATACATGGAAAGATATAATATTAGCGTTTTGAGGAAATAACGACTATAATCTCCATACGACGTAAGAAGGCATGATATCCATGCTAGCTTTCGGAAATCAGAAGGAAATATGGATTGCAAGATACTTTAAAACACTTTGTCCAGCCACGGCGGTTTAGCCGTGTGTGCTGGGGCGCCGTACTGCGGTGCGCGAGTCCCCCCTCTGGCATGGGTGTTTGTGTTATCCCTAGGTTAGTTTACCTTAGTTTAAGTAGTTTGTAAGCTACGGACTAATGACCAAGCAGTTGAGCCCGGTAGATTTACAAACGTTTGAACATTTTTAGACTTTGTCTAATTCCTGTAATAGTCAAATGCGTCAGCTGATCTATCACTTCCAATCATTTCGCTAGGTAGTGTCATCAATGTGTGACACACATACAGTTAAAACCATAACTTGACGTCCCTGAAAACTTTATTTACGGCGTAACATTTCACGGCGTTCTATAGGGTGTTTATGATGCAGCTGTTTTTTTATTCTGGCTTTCAATAAAATCGTATTCCGTTGCCACCTTAATTTCTGTTACGAACATACTAACAAGAATTTGATTTTAAAAATATACCATTGTAGCTTTTTCTCAAAGTCGCCATGCTAATGGTCGTACACATAACTGAATAATTAAATTTGGTACAGCAAAGAAAAAGGGGAGAAACGAAATTGCAGTGTATTCTGATGTAACTCGATTAGCATATGTATACGTTAACCCCACACCGCATGGTGTTGCCGTTTGGCAACGCGATTTTTTCTTAGTTTTGCAGACATACTTCTTGTTGTCAGATGGCAACACCATGCATATCAATATATACTGGAATCTGTTCTAAGCATTTAGTTCATCGTTTCCTCCATAGAAGGCAGCGCAGACATGAATCGAGGAGAAATGCAACAAAGAGCTCTCCAACGGATTTTACTCACGCTCAGTAAAAGTTCCAGTACCTCCAATATGACGAGACATTTACGTTTAAGACACCCTACAGTTAACATCAGAGACAGCAGGGTAATGGCCATTCAAGTAGAAGAAGTGGATGATGTTATGTCTCCAACCAGCAGATCATCAGGTTCTCCTTTGCAACAGCAACCAACAGGGCCAGAAGCATCAGGAACAGCAGAGCTGCGAGCATCAGGATCAGCAGCACCAGCACCATCAGCCGAAACAGGGTAAGGCCACAACAAGCGATTGTTCAAACAACGTTAAGTAGATTCGTAGCCAAACCCTTAAGTGTGAACAAAAGACAAAAAATTGACGAACAGATTCTGAGAACAATTGTTAAAGAATTTCATCCTTTTAGTATTGTGGACGGGCCAGAGTTCAAAAAATTGTTTTCAATGATATTACCAAATTATCACCTACAACTAGGAAAACATTATCGAACAGCATGTTAACGGCATTATACGACAAAGTTTCCAGAATGTACGACAGGAAGTTGATCTTGCCTCATATGTGTGCCTTACAACTGACAGCTGGACATCTTTAAAGAATGAGTGCTATATTGCAATCACAGCACATTTTATTGATGATGACTGTTGCCTAAAGTCTTACCTTCTCTCCACATTCAAATTTTTCGGTCAACATACATCAGGAAATATAGCTTCTGAAATTAAGAGAGTTGCTGCAGAGTGGGACATCTCTTCTAAAGTCGTAGCCTGTGTTACAGATAATGCTGCAAATACCATCAAAGCTATTGAACTATGCAATTGGTGGCACGTGCCTTGCTTTGCTCATAACCTTAACTTGGTTGTTCAGGCAAGTTTACAGACTGTCAAAGACAGACTGTCAGACGAAAGCAAAATCCATTCTAGAGGTGAGGCGAGGCGAGGCAAGGCGAGATGAGACGAGACGAGACGGGACGGCAGCACGATTTCAGAGATTATACAACCCTATTATAGAGATTCCAGAGATGTATCTACACGATTGCAGAGATATTACTACATTAATCCAGAGATATTACATCCCGATTTCAGAGATATTACACCCCAAAACAGAAAAATTACAACACGAATCCAGAGATATAACTACAAGATCCCAGAGATAATACTACACTATTCCAGAGATATTACTACACGATTCCATAGATATTAAACATGATTCCAGAGAAATTACAACACGATTCCATAGATATTATGACACAATTTCAGGGATATTACTACCCAATTCCAGAGATACTACAAAACGATTCCAGAGATGTTAGTAAACAAATCCAGAGATATAACATAATGATTCCAGAGATATTACTACATTCTCAAGTGATATAACTACATGCTATAAAATTCCAAGATTCCAGAGATATTACTTAAATATTCCAGGGATATTACAACAGAATTCCATAGATATTACAACACGATTTCAGAGAGATTAAAAAACGATTCCAGAGAAATTAATACACGATTCCAGAGATTATACAACACGATTCCAGATATGCTATAACATGATTCCAGAGGTAATACAATACAATTCCAGAGTAATTACACTACAATTCCAGAGATCTTACAACACGTTCCAGTAATATTCAACACAATTCCAGAGATATTACTACACGATTGCAGAGATATTACAACACTATCCCAGAGATATACCTACACATTTCCAGAGATAATAATACACTATTACAGAGAAATTACCACATGATTGAAGAGATATTAATACACGATTACAAGGGTTTTAATACAGGATTCCAGAAAGATTACAACATAACTCCAGAGATATTAGAACACATTTCCAGAGATATTACATCGCAATTCGAAAGATATTACTACACGATTAGAGATGTATTACTGTAAGATACCAGAGATGTTACCACATGAATCTACATATATTAGGACACATTGCAGAGATATTACATCACAATTCGAAAGATATAATTACACGATTCCAGAGATATTACTGTAAGATACCAGAGATATTACTACACGATTCCAGTGATATTAGTACATGTTTCCAGAGATATTACAACATGATTCAAGAGATATTAATAAACATTTCCAGAGATGTTACAACATGATTCCAGAGATAGGACTGCACCATTCCACAGATAATACTTCATGATTCCAAAGATATTACTACACGATTCCAGAGATATTACGACACGAATCCTGAGATACTACTACATGATTACAGAGATATTACTACATGAATACAGATATTATACAAAACGATTCCAGATATATAAATAGACAATTCCAGAGATAATACTACACGACTCCAGTGATAATACTACTAAGTGCCAGAGATATTACTACACGATTCCACAGATAATACTTCACGATTCCAGAGATAGTACTATGCGAATCCCAGCGATATTATTACACTATTCATAATATGATAATACACGATCAGAGATTAAAATACACGATTCAAGAGATAATACCACTCGATTCCAGAGATATTACCACACGATTCCTCAGGTATAATCCCTATGATTACAGTGATATTACTAAACAATTCCAGATATATTACAACACTATTCCAAAGATATTACAACTCGTTTGCATGGATATTACAACACGATTTCAGAGATATTACAACACGATTCCCACGATTACAGATTCCATGATTCCAGATTCCACAATTCCACAGGATTCCAAAGATAAAACAACATGATTACAGATATATTTTAACACGATTAAAGAGATATGAAATCATGGTATTACACTATTTCAGAGAGATTAAAAAACGACAACCAGAGATATTAATACATGATTAAATAGATATTACATCACGATTCCAGAGATGTTATACTATGATTCCAGAGATAATACAATACAATTCCAGAGTAATTGCACTATTATACCAGAGATATTAAAAACATTCCAGAGATATTACAACACAATTCCAGAGATATTACTACACAATTAAAAAGTTAATAGTAAATGATTTTAGAGAAATTACTACACGAATCCAGAGATATCAATAATCAATTTCAGAGATTTTATTACACGATTCCAGAGAAAATACAACATGATTACAGAGATAAAATAACACAATTCCAGATATATTACAATAAGATTAAAGAGACATTACTGCACTTTTCCAAAGATTATACTACACGATTCCAGAGATAATACTACATGATTCCAGAGATAATACTACATGATTAAAGATATATTATACACAATATGTTGTAACATCTCTAGAATCATTTAGTAACATCTCCGGAATTATCTTGTAATATCTCTGGAATTGTGTAATAATATCTCAGGATTCATGTAGTAATAACTCTGGACTCTTGTTGCAATATCTCTTAAATCGTTTAGTAATATCTCTGGATTCATGTAGTAATTTCTCTGTAATTAGGTTGTAATATCTCTGGATTAATGTAGTAATATCTCTAGAATCGTTTAGTTATATCTCCGGAATTGTGTTGTTACATCTCTGGAATTGTGTTGTTATATCTATGAATTGTGTAGCAACATCTCAGGAATCATGTAATATTATCTCTTGAATTGTGTTGTAATATCTCTGGAATAATTTAATAATATCTCTGGAATTGTGTCGTAATATCTCTAGTATTATGTAGTATAATCTCTGGAATCATTTTGTAATAGATCAGCAATTGTGTAGTAATATCCCTGGAAACGTTTTCCAAAATCTCTGGAATAGTGTTTTAATATATCTGGAATCGTGTTATAATAACTCTGGAATGGTGTCAAATATCTCTGGAATCGTGTTGTAATATATCTAAAATACCATTGTAATAATTCTGGTATCGTGTAGTAATATCTCTGTAATTGTGTTATTATGCCTCTCGAATCCTGACGTAATATCTGTGTAATCTTGTTGTAATATCTCTGGAATCATGTTGTAATATCAATGGAAACTTGTAGTATTATCGTTGGAATCGATTTGTTAAAACTCTGGAATCGTGTTGTATTTTCTCGGGATTGTGGTGTAATATCTCAAAAATCGGGTTTTAATATATCTGGATTGATGTACTAATATTTTTGGCATAGCGTAGTTAAATCTCTGGAATAGCATAGTTATATCCCAGTAATCGTGTTGTAATTTCATTGGATTGGGGTGGATTATCTCTTAAATTGGGATGTAATATCTCTGGATTGATGTAGTAATATCTCTGGTATATTGTATTTATATATCTGGAATCCTGTAGTTATATCTCTGGAGTCGTGTAGTAACATCTCTGGAATAGAGCAGTTACATCTCCGGAATGGTGTTATTATATCACTGTAATTGTTATATCTATGGAATCGTGTAGTAACATATCTGGAAACGCGTAATATCACTAGAATCTTGGAATATTATTACATGTTGTAATATTGCAGTAATTGTTGTAATATCTATGGAATCCTAAAGTAATATCTCTGGTATCATTATGTAATATCTATGGAATCGTGTAGTAATATCTCTGGAATAGTGTAGTATTATCTCCGGGATCTTGTAGTTATATCTCTGGAATCGTGTTGTAATTTCTCTGGTTTGTGGTGTAATATTGGGATGTAATATATCTGGATTAATGTAGTAAAATCTCTGGTATTTTACAGTATTATCTCTGGAATCGTGTAGTGTTATCTCTGGTATCATGTTGTAATGTCTCTGCAATGTCTTATAATATCCCCAGAATCGTCACTTAATATCTCTGTAATTGTGTTGTAATATCTCTGGAACGTGTTGTAATATCACTGTAATTGTGTTGTATTATATCTGGAAATGTGTTGTAATATCTCTGTAATCGTAGGGATATTATCAGAGGAATCGTGTATTAATATCTCTGGAATCGTTTATTAATATCTTATAAATCGTGTATTAATAACTCTATAATCGTGTAGTAATATCTCTGAATTATGTAGTATTATCTACGGAATTTTTTTGAATGATGTCTGAAATCATGTAGTAATATCTCTGCAAACGTGTAGTAAATTCTCTGGAATAGTGGCGTAATGTCTCTAGAATCGTGTTATTATATCTCTGGAATGATGTGTATTATCACTGGAATTGTGTTGTATAATTTCTGGAATCGATATGTAAGTCTGGAATCGTGTAGTAAGGTCTATGGCATTGTGTAGTAATATCTCTAGAACCATACAGTAATATCACTGGAATCATATTGCTATATCTCTGGAAACCTGTTGTAAAATCTGTGGAATGATGTTGTAATATCTCTGTAATCGTGTTGCTATATCTCTGAAATCCTGATGCAATATCTGTGTAATCGTGTAGGAATATCTCTGTTATTGTGTTGTAATATCTCTTTAATCATTTTGTAATATCATTGTAAACATGTTGTAATATCTCTGGAATCGTGATGTAATATATCTGGAATTGTGTAGTAATAGCACTAGAGTCTTGTTATATTATCTCTGGAATCATATTGTAATATCTCTGGAATCTTGTAGTAATATTATCTCTGGTATCCTGTTGTAATATCACTGGAATAGTGTTGTAATATATCTTTAATTGTGTTGTTATATGTCTGTAATCGTAGGTATAATATCTGGGGTATCGTGTAGTAATATCTCTGGAATCGTTTTGAAACTTGTCTGAAATTGTGTAGTAATATCTCTGCAAACATTTTGCATTATTGTAATCATGTAGTAATATCTATGGCATTATGTTTAATATCACTGGAATAATGTTGCTATATCTCTGGAATCTTGTTACAATATCTCTGTAATCGTGTTGCTATAACTCTGGAATCCTGTTTTAATATCTCTGGAATCCTGTTGTAATATCTCTGCAATCCTGTTGTAATATCTGTTGAATCGTGTTATAATATCTCTCGAATGGAGTCTAATATCTCTGGAATTGTGTTGTAATATTTCTGGAATAGTGTTGTAATAAGTTTGGAATTGTATAGTTATAATGAGATGTTACTGTCATACTGCCTCATTACTCCACCTAATCGATTTTGCCAAATTGTCTTACCTTTCTCATGTTTTTTTCACTTGTATTAGTAATGTTTGCTATCTTCAATATAAATTGATTTAACTTGAGCATCATCATGTGGTTTCATGGCCGACTGGAAAGGGCAAAGAAGTAGAAGCAGAGATGGCGAGTTTGTATTTTCTTATATTTTAGTCCCTTTCATTCATGTTACACTCCCATGTTTCCCATCACTGCGTGAGCGAAGGAGTAGTTGAGCTTAGTTGAACCAGTAGGGGTACTTTAGCATGATGGTGGCGGTAGTTTGTGAGTTTTTCGCTTTTTTTTTGTGTAGTAGTGCAAAGAGGTTAGCAAGCTTTGCTGCTGGTCGATGGTAGGCAGGTGGATTCGCGAACGAGTAAAAGGAAGGTGCCCAGTTGGCTGCACCTGCCTCCGCCAATCAGGGCGCGTCTTCTTGGCGTGGTTCGAATTGGCGGACAGTTGAAGTAGAGGGAAGCCGTCTTTGGGAGTTGGAAGGAGACCATCGACATGTACGGACGCTGGTGCTGCTTGCTGCGCAAAATTCTCCAGAATGTGGTAAAAAACGCGGCACAAGAGGTAATTAAAGTCATAAGTGGGGAAGTGGAATTTGATTTAATAAAATGTCTTTAGATAAATTTAAAGAAATCGTAAATTTTGTTCTGTATATTGCGTCCACAAGCCCACTTACTGTTCGCCCAGCAGGATTAGTTCGAGCAGTAAATGTTTAGAGCTTTGCGCTAATCATGCAGTGAGTGATTTGCATGTTTTATGTCCGTTTGTGTGCAGATTTCCTACCCCCCTCCTCACCTACCATGTGTGACATTGAATAGTGTACAGATTAGTTAAAAGCAGTAGGAGGCCAGTTAAGCAATATTTATAGCAAATTGTCTAAAAAAAATAAACCCTTTATGATTAAATTTTGTGTCAGAATAACTGATTTACCCATCAGCTTCTCCTTCAATGCCCCCCATTTTGGACGGGAAACAAAGGGATCTCACAATAATTATGAGGATTGAAATTGGTATTTGTTCGAACTTACCCTGGGTGTTTAAAACCAGACGTATCCTTTCTTGAGGTGGATGTGTACTGGTTCCGTTAATTCTAAACAAAAAAATGCGTTATCCGTTGCGCGCCATTTTCATTTGTCAAGTTTAATCAAGTCGGTATGTTCATGTGAACATAGACCGAAATAAGTGTGAGGCAGTATAGATCCATGCTCAGGATAAAGCCTACGCGAAATTACGAAGCACATTTCATACTGTGTATGGAAGCCGTTGCTGTCAGTTGAATAGCGCTTGAGTAGGCCCACCCAGTGGTAAGAGAAAAAAAGGTTAAACTGTAAAGTACAAACAAGAACGAAAGAATTAAGATAAGAGGGTACGTCACATCTGGCTTTACCCTGCCAGGATTTTTGCTAACCTGGCTAGTTCTTATAGTTTGAAATATGAGTAACCGTTAGGTTGGCACATATGACTAATCATTTGTGTACTTTCTTTTCAGGATTATTTATTTTTGTGTCTTGTATGTGTTCGTGTTTTGTGTAACGATTGTCTAATTTGTGCAAGTGGAGTAGGAAAAGTAATAGGGATTGCCAGTACAGGTTATGAGCAGTGTAGTTACGCGTTCTCGATCGCGGTGTAACAAGCAGCTAGAATCCACGAACGTGGCTGACAGCGGAAACATGGAGAATTTGGATGGCGAGCTGGCGGCCACGGGGCCCACGTTACCGTTAGGCGAGGGTGCTCGGAATGCGGGTCCGCTGGCTACGGACATTAGCGTGTCGCCGAGCCTGTTCCCTCAACCGGCGGCGGTAAGCTGTGATGCCGTTTCGACTCTCGAAGAGGGGCAGCGACAGCCCCAGGCTTCAGAGCTGGCACAGAATAGTGCTGCGTTGTCTGGTACGATATCAGGCGACGAAAGCGTGATGGAAATACTACGGCAAATGATGGAACAGTCAAAGGTTCTGAATAGTAAATTAGATCAACAGTCAACGGTTCTAAATAGGAAATTAGATCAACAGTCAAAGAAATTAGATGATCTCAATGCCCGTTTTGAGGAACAGACAGCCGTCGTTAATGCGCGGCTTGATCAGCACGGTAAGGTCATCGCCCAACAAGGGGAACGTTTGGCAAATTTAGAAAACCAACTAGAAGCAGTCGCGAGCAGTCGCAAGCGTCTGGATGTCGTGCAGAGTGAGGTAAAAGGTATACAGGACAGCTTGGCCAATATAAACAATAGGTTTGAGGCAAGAATAATCGCAGTTGAGCAGGAAGTAGCTCAAACTGTGTTAGGCGCGACAGAAATTGAATTGCAAAGTGCAATCGAAAAAGTCACAGAGGTGCAAAAGGATAAGCTAACTAAAGTAGCGAAATATGTTGCAGAACTCGCATCAGCAGTGGAACAGCTGTCAGTACAAGTTGAAGCAAGATCGAATAGAACGGACCCTGCACCGGTCCGAGAACCTGAACAGGTTCAGTCTACGCTGCATTTTAAACAGGCGCAGGTAGGAGTAGACGCACAACAAAAGGAACTTGAGCAGCGGCTCCATGCTCTAAGGAGCGATTCGATTGCGAACGATGATTGTAGGAGGGTCCCAGTTGTACCAGCTGACGAGGAAGACAGTAGAAAGCACTTCGTATCTGTACAATCTTATATTACGTTTCCAGGAGAGTGCAACGAGATCCATCCGAAAGTGTGGATCAGTCAATTCGAACATTCGTTGCCTGATTCGTGGGGTCCCCACCTAAAGATGAAATTCGCAATAAGTCATTTGCGGGGTGAGGAAGCTGCTATCATGCAGAACCGCATGAAAGAATGTAGCACGTATGAAGAATTTAGGAATGCTTTTCTGGACGAATTTTGGGCGAAAGGAGTCCAGGAAAGGGTTAAGTTCAACATCTTAATGAAGGATAATTATACGGATCATCTACATGACACACCGTTAGCCTTCTTTAGAGGAATGGCTCGCGCCAACCAGAACCTAGGCGAACCGTATCCGGCGCCTGAATTGGTGCGGATTTGTATAACGAAACTGCCTGGCAAACTAAAAAATGGGCATTGCTATCGCAGGTCGTTATATGAACGATATAAAACTTTTCCAGCAGTTGCTGCAAGAGTTGGTGGCAGAACGTCGTCAATTTGAACCGCGTAATGCAGGGCACGATGGCAGCCACCCACATAATCAGGGAAACGCCCTCGTAATCAAAACCACCATAACGGGAACGGCAAAAGTGACCGAAACCGTGGGTGGAAAGATAAGCAACGAAATGCTTCTCGGCATAATGGAAGTTACGAGCGTCAAAATGCACAAGGGTTCCATAGCAAACATGCAAAACGGAACAGGAACAGGAGTAGGAGTCGCACCGCATAATGTAAATAACGGAGGTGGGCGTGCCAGGAGCCTGGTTTGTGCAGTATGACATTCCTCCCCCAGCGCATTGCCCGATCAGTGCGCGGAAGTAGCGTCACGTCAAATGCGCTTTACTTTGTACGAGGACATAAGAGACAACCTATTAGAAGAGGACGTAGTAATTAGTTCCATTCAATGTCCGTATGTTCATGTAAATATTAGTGGCATTGAAGTAAAGTGTTTAGTGGATTCGGGTAGTAAGGCCTCCATAATAAGAGATGACATTTTGCAAAATTGCAACGCTAGAGGGGACTGGCCAGTCCTCCCACTTCAGAAAACGAGAGTGAGAGGGGCGGTCCATGGGAAAAGCGCCACTGTTACGCAGCAAACAATGCTGCAATTTCAGTGCCAGGCGCACCTTTTCACTGTGAATCTCATTATAATGGAGGGACTTACTATCGGAATGGTTCTGGGTCTAGACTTCTTAAGAGAATACAAGGCCCTCATTGATTTTGAAAATGAACAAGTGACGATGTCGTGTAGTGGCAGGAGCATCGCACTCAAATTTCAGAATGACCGCAGCCAAGAAGGCGATTCATGTGAACCCCAATCCTTGTTGGTGGAAGTAGGTGAAGAAGTGCCACTTGACTGGGTGTGTCACAGTGCATCGTTAGACGAGGAACAGCCTGTTGAGCTAGGTGAAGTAATACGTAATAAAACAATGCATGTACTTAAGGATGAGAACAGAAAAGCCCTATCTGACATGTTGTGGCGGTACCAGAAGGTCTTTTGTGAGGCGCCAGGACCCATTAAGGACTTTTACCGTTTTAAAGTAAAACCCCACAAGCCTTTCGCGGCACCATCATATCCGATACCACTGACGTATCGACGCGAAGTAGAGCAGGAAATACAAAAGATGCTGAACCTAGGAGTGATTGAATATGCGGCTAGCCCGTATAATTCACCGCTGCACGTAGTAAAGAAAAAGGGAGGTGCAATTCGGTTAGTACTGGATTCAAGAAGAATCAACGAAATAATTCTGGCGGAAACTGACCGAACAGAAACCCTTGACGCCCTATTGCAAAAGTTTCATGGGGTTAGGGTTTTCAGTTCGATTGATCTTAGATCCAGTTATTGGCAGGTGGAACTGGAACCATCCTGCCGAAAATACTCGGCGTTCTTGTGCTATGGGCGCTGTTTCCAATTCCGACGCTTACCCTTTGGACTTAACGTGTCGAGCGCTGCGTTTATTCGTGCATTAGATGCGTTACTACCAGCTAAATTACGAACACGAATTACCTGCTACGTTGATGATGTGTTAGTCGCGGAACGGACATGGGAGGAACACCTAAACATCCTAGACGAGCTCCTGTATTTATTTAAAAAAACACAACGTAAATGTCAACTTAAGTAAATCCGAGTTTGGAAAAGGAGAGATCCTGTTTCTCGGACACATTGTGTCCGCTGAGGGGATCCGACCGGACCCTGCAAAGTTGCAGGCAATACGGGAGTACCCATTGCCCAACACCAAACGTAGATTGAGGGCCTACCTCGGTTTAATAAATTTCTACAAGAGATGCATAAAGTTGAAAACCATTACAACCCCCCGCCTATGTAAGCTGACGGGGAAGAATACGGTTTGGAGGTGGGATGCGGCGGCACAGGAGGAGTTTGTTGCTCTGAAGCACGCCCTTCTGTCTGCCCCTCTACTTGTGCACCCCCATCTTCAAAGACAGTTTTGTATGTCTACGGATAGTTCTAGGAACGGTCTTAGTTGTGTCATATTCCAAGAATTCGAGGAGAATGGCAAAACTGTTCCAAAGCTAATAGCTTTTGCCAGCCGAGTACTAAACAAGGCAGAGCGTAATTATACAGTAACGGAACTGGAAGCACTCGCGATAGTGTGGGGCTTCCTAAAATTCCGGTATGGCCGCCGTACATGCGTGTACACTGACCACCGATCGTTGCAATTCCTGTTGCCAGCAAAGCTGACGCACAGCCGCCTCACGAGATGGACCCTAGTTTTACAGGAGTTTGACTTTGAGATCGTGCATATTCCCGGCCCACAAAACATAGTAGCCGACGCACTCTCACGTGGACCTGTGTGGTTACATGATGAGGGGGAGGTGGAATTGTCGGAACGGAGATATGACGCACTGTTTATGCAGTCAGTTCCGTTCGAGAACTTTCTAAGTGATGCACTTAGTAATATCGATAGGGAACAAGAGAGGGACAGTGTCTGGAAGGACATACGAACGAAATTAGAACAAGGAAACTGTGTCGAGTTACAGAGGCATTACACCTTGCGCGATAATGTACTGTTTTATCGGCGCCACCCACTCAGTGCGATATGGCTGTTATGTTCAAATGTTCAGATGTTTGTAGAACTTATGGGACTTAACTACGGGGTCATCAGTCCCTAAGCTTACAAACTACTTATGAACTAGCTAAGACTAAGGACGGCACAAATATCCATGCCCGAGGGGGGATTCGAACCCCCGACCGTAGTGGCCGTGCAAACCGTGACTGGAGCGCCTCAGTCTCCTCGGCTACCGCGGCCGGCTGGCTGTTATGTGTGTCGGATGAACTGATCAATAAATTAGTATGGTACACCCATCTAAAATGTGGTCATTTAGGTACAACGAAGTGCTGCAACAAGTTAAAGGAGTCGGTCTATTTTAACAGCATGGAGCGCAGAGTGAGGAAGGTACTTGACAAGTGTAAGCCTTGTCAGCTGGCGAAGCACTCGAATGTCTGTACTGTGGCTCCACTGTTTCCTATAATACCTAAGAAACTGAGAGAGCTGGGGTAGCTGTGGATCTTTTCGGACCGCTGCCCACTTCGACTAAAGGGTACCGATATGTTTTGATAGGAGTAGAACTAACATCAAAGTTAGTAACGTTCTCCCCGCTCCGCAACGCGAATGCAAGGACAGTTGCGCGAGCATTTGTTTGGGACTTTTGCGGCCAGGTCTGTCGCGTTGATAAAGTAATCTCGGACAATGGGACACAGTTCCGTTCTGCTTTTTGGCAGCGGATGCTACTAAGGAGAAGAATGAAGCCTGTCTTCATTTCTAAATATAGACCTGCATCGAACCCCGCAGAATGGGTTATAAAGGAACTTGTAAAGTTCTGTCGAGTTTACTGCCACAAACGGCACAGGCAGTGAGATGTTCATTTGCGTGAGTTTCAGGACATATTAAATGGTACACCTCACGGTTCGACAGGACTTTGTCCTTTGCTAGTGCTACAGAATAGGTGGCCGGAGGATAAGGTACGAGACATCATAACCTTTACTCCCGGTAGGGAGTTAGCCACCGTGCACTCATTGATAGAGCGCTGCGCAGAATTGAGACAGAAGCAGCAAAACGTAAGCACAAGCAAAAACGGGTATCCAGAGATCTAGATTTCCGTTTGGGGAACTGATACTGGTAAAGTCCCACAGGCTATAATGTAAAAGCAAGCACAAGACCCATAAGTTTTACCGGATTTACGAAGGCCCATTCCGCATTAGGCGACGGGCTCACCATAACGTCGTAGAAATTGAAACGCTCAGGTCAAAACTGCCTAAAGGCCTGCAGCACATAAGCAACATTAAAAGGTGGAGGTACTAAATAAGAGGCAATGAAGAGCGCATGTCAGAGGTCAGCGTTGCACCATTTCTAAGGCTTCATACAAATTGGTAGACTGGTGAAGTAATGTCAAGTTTCTAACTGACTATTGTCTAGTAAGGGACAGCTGATTAACCGCGTGTTTAGTAAAGTGTCGTGTCACAGCTTTCGTGACGTGGTTCCGGAAAGGAATGCACAATAAAACTTCATCGACTTTTTTTTACGCCGCAAGGGCGTCACTAATTTGCTTCTTTATGTGGCCAAATGGGCCGGAGCTATTTTTCTTAGTGTCTCAGGGCGGTCTGTAGCAGGGGAGCTGGACCGTTTTCAAGGAGACGTGAGCGGTCCTTGATAAGGATGGAGTGTTTACATGTTTTTTTAGACGACGGATCTTTCACGCTGGAGAAAGGTGACCTGATACTATGCAATTATCAAGATGGTCTGTGGCGCAATTTGTAAAGTAAACAGAAGGTAACCAGGGAGTATTTAAGGTTTTTTGTTCTTCCATAAGTTGTTATGAAGTTGCTTATTTAAATATCTGTTATTCAAAAGAGGTGACTTACTGACTCTGATAATTTTGTTTGAAAGGTGTCTAATGAAATCTGTCTTATGTTTACATAGCTCTTGATGACCAACTGCCTAACGTAACACCAATATGTTGTTGTCTGAGTCTCGCTCTTGAAATAATGAAATATTGCAAAAGAGCAATAGGCAAATGTATTGTGGTTGCTAAAACTTGAGGTAAAAGTAAGGGAACCGCCTACCAAGGTAATAATTCAGTGTTATGTGCTGCTGCGCTGCTAATTTGCAATTGCTTTTCTGCATAGTCTGGAATGAACGGAGATTTTGCCTTATGTGTGAGCGAGTAAATGTTTGAGAAACGTCTGGTATCTATCGCCGGCGCTCTAACTGATGTAGTTTGTGTTTGGTGTCGGGAGGAAGTAGAAAGAACATTCCCAAAGTCACCAACCTGTGACTACCTAAATCTGTAAGCTGTATCCTGTGTTTATACCGGAAACCTTATGTCAGTAAGTCTTATTCTGAGCACTTTGTGGTGCGTTGTGAGTAGTTGGTAGTGACATTGTTTTAGGTTTGCCTTGTTTTGAGATTTATTGAAAAACAGCCCATTCTTTTGTAAAGACAAAGGGCATGGAGTAGTCTTAGAGTAATTAGTAACAGGCCCACTTTTGTAAAGTTCTGAGGGCGAGTAGGTTAAGATATTCACAAGCAACCATGCTGTACATATTATTTGTTCGATTATTCTTTTTGTGTCTTTCGTGTCTAATTATTTGTCAGCTCCATTTTTTGTGTGAAATATAAGGAGCTTTGATTGGTTTAAGATGTAATTCATAGAACAGCTTGGGTGAGAATTGGATCGCCGGCCGCGGTGGCCGAGGAGGCTGAGGCGCTCCAGTCACGGTCTGCTCGGCCACTAAGGTCGGGGATTCGAATCCCCCCTCGGGCATGGATATTTGTGCCGTCCTTAGTATAAGGTAGTAGATAAGTAGTTTGTAAGTTTAGGGACTGATGACCCCGTAGTTAAGTCCCATAAGCTGAA
The DNA here is from genome assembly GCA_026315105.1 of Locusta migratoria. Lineage (NCBI taxonomy): Eukaryota > Metazoa > Arthropoda > Insecta > Orthoptera > Acrididae > Locusta > Locusta migratoria. The sequence continues at coordinate 417,885 of CM048755.1, read as the reverse complement.
CAAACATTTGATTTTTTTTTTTTTTTTAGAATTGGATCGGTGGTGTGTTAGCCATGATGCTGGTCTCATGACGTATTCATGTTTCACGGAATGGGCGTGTAACTGGCGTTCGCAACAAGGGCGCAGAACTGGCGTGAGGAACGAGAGCGACTGCCGCCAAGGACGCCCAGTGCGGAAAGCTGGGACAAGCAGGGGTGCCGGCTCTTCCGGACGTGAGCGACTACAAGGGCGAGACTGCGGCAACAGCGGTTAGAGGGTGGCCGCGGCAGCTCGTTCGCCTGAATGAAAGGAGGCAGCGCACTGTCAGGTGGTGCGTCTCTCCCCACCACGCCCTGTCGCTCCACCGAATTCTAGGGCTGAATGGGCGGCCAGCCGAGCCACTACGGGCCGCTGACCCCTGGCGGCTACTTCGCCGACTGACGGCCGCCGCCCCACAGCGTAAACACAGCTGGCCCGGCCTGGGACGTTGCGTCTCGCCGAACCACTACAGCGCCTCGCCCACCGCCCAGTTGTTGTGTGTGTTGAGATACCGCGCGCTCTATGCACTCAAACGTGTTGAACAATGAATTTACCAGCAAAAGAATTGGTGTTATTGACGGCTACAGCAGACTGAAGGACACGCAGGGTGCGAACAGTACTGACTTAGCCAGGCCCATGTGGACAATGTAATAGAACTTTAGGGATGGTAACTTAACTGTCAATTACTGGAATGAGGACAATGTGGTTGTTGCCTCCTCCTGATGAAAGGACGACTTAGATGCAAGTTGTGGAATATCAGCCAATTCATTAGGTTCTGCCTTCATTAAAGTGCAGTGGTTTGGTTGATTAGTTACAAGTATGAAACTGTGTTGCTATCACTGGCAGGCAATTACACTCGTTTTCAGTGTACTTTAGTGTGAACTGTAGAGAGAGACAGGTGGAGGCCTGCCTTGGGTTGTCTATTGTGCATTTTCTAGACGGTTTAAGTGGTGTTGACAGTTGGACGTTGTGTAGGAACAATTGACAATTCTTCCGTCGTGCACAGACAACTAATGTGGGAGTTATGTGTCACAAGGATACGGTAGCTAATGCCATTTTCTCTGTGAATGGACGTATTCCAGACAGAACCTCACTTAGTGTGAGCTAGGGCACTGTTAACATGGAGGAGGTATTGACTCTTGAGAGGACAGTCACAGCACTGGTTATGTTAACTTTGTCGAAGGTTAGGGGAAAGACGGTCTCTGCACTATGAACACTCGTGTATGGGTGCCAATGACATGTTGGTTTATTGCCAGTAGTATCAGGTGAGTTCAGCAACGGTTGAACAAGGGAACTGTATGGGAGTTGGAGCTCTTCGGGGAAGAGGATTGCAGTGGATAGATGACAGAAAGAGCGTGTGAAACTCGAATTCCCCCAAGTCGCATCAGCAAGAATGTCCACCCCATTCCCCAGTTAGTTGTAGGATTTCCTGTGTCCTGGTGTAATCAATGAAGTGTCACGTATTGTGTTTGCCTTTGAGTGGCATTGTCAAAAGAATGGCCTGTTTACTGATGGGTTAGTAGTGGCAGTCCGGCCGCAAGAAGTTGTGTTATGTCATGTTTTCCGTTTAATTATGATCTGAGAATCTTATTTTATTTGAGTGTTGTTTTGTGTTATGAATGTTATTTTTGTCAATATTTGTGTCTTCTTGTTGCTTGAGTACTAATGCATTTTCTGTGGTACCTGTGCCTAATAAGACCCCACAGATTTATTGTGTTTATTGTTGGGTATTTCTTGTGTTGACACGTAGTATGATAGTGCTCATTGATTTTTCTTATATGTAGGTATAGGGATCTGTGTTTTACGTGTGTTTTGTGCCATAATAATGAGTTTTCAATGTCTTTTCAGACTGACAGATCAAATGATCATTAGCTATAATAAGGGTTTCATCAATCTGTGTTTTAATTTTGACAGCTTGACATTTCCTGTCCTAATGAACTTGTCAGCAATAACAATGTCTAGTAGTCATGAAAGTAGTCTTACGGGTTTCTGAAAGTGTTGCGTAGTTAAGTGGTTTATCTAGGATGTACTTATAATTTGATTGTTCTATCTCTATGATTCAGTCAAAAAAGTATTAATGCTATTGCCGAAATAGGAATTTATTTTTCGGCCACCGAGCATTTAGTGTTGGTCTTTGCAGGTTGCAACATTTTTTGTGTGTTTCAATATGTTAAGCCTTGTGTGCACTACAACTTGATTACTAATGGGCGTTTTATGTTTTTGTGATTATGTTATTTCTTATGTGTGGGGTCACTCCACTGCCCATGGGCACTTCATAAGTTCAATGATTTCTTGTTTAATGTTTAAGGTGTACGTTGTTTCGATCAGTAGTGAATGTGATCGAAGGTTCACATGATTTCTAGTTTATGTCCTATCTTACGAGTAATGACGGCCACATTCAATGTAAATCTTGTATTTTTTAATGCTGGCCGAAAGAATTTAAAAAAATCAAACTTTAGTAAGTATTAGTAGCAATAGCAGGGGAATAGAGGTCTCCCCCTCCGTCACCATAATTTAGTCAGAAATGCCTAGAACTGTCATCCTTCACGAATGACAGCCCAGTAGTCATTTCTGCTTCTACGAGGGGAGGGTGATGAGACGTTACTGTCATACCGCCTCATTGCTCCACCTAATCGATTTTTCCAATTTCTCTTACCTTTCTCATGTTTTTTTTCACTTTTATTAATAATGTTTGCTATCTTCAATATAAATTGATTTAACTTGAGCATTATCATGTGGTTTCATGGCCGACTGGAAAGGGCAAAGAAGTAGAAGCAGAGATGGCGAGTTTGTATTTTCTTATATTTTATCCCCTTTTCCTTTATTCATATCACAGTCCCATGTTTCCCATCACAGCGTGAGCGAAGGAGTGGTTGAGCATAGTTGAACCAGTAGGGGTACTTCAGCATGATGGTGGCGGTAGTTTGTGAGTTTTGCGCTTTTTTTGTGTAGGCAGCTAGTGGTGCAAAGAGGTTAGCAGGCTTTGCTGCTGGTCGATGGTAGGCAGGTGGATTCGCGAACGAGTAAAAAGGAAGGTGCCCAGTTGGCTGCACCTGCCTCCGCCAATCAGGGCGAGTCTTCTGGGCATGGATCGAATAGGCAGACGGTTGAGGTAGAGGGAAGCCATCATTCGGAGTTGGAAGGAGACCATCGACATGTACGGACGCTGGTGCTGCTTGCTGCGCAAAATTCTCCAGAATGTGGTAAGAAATATGGCACAAGAGATAATTAAATTCATAAGTGGGGAAGTGAAATTTGATTTAATAAAATGTCTTTAGGTAAATCTCTGTAATCATGTACTAAAATCTCAGGAATCGTGTGTTAATATCTGTGGAATCGAGTAGTAATATCTCTGGAAATGTATAGTATTAATTCTGCAATCATATATTAATATCTCTGGAATCGCGTATCAATACCTCTTGGATCTTCTGGTATTATCTCTGGAATCGTTTTGTAATATCTCTGAAATCGTTTTGTAATATCTCTGGAATCGTGTAGTAATATCTCCGGAATCGTGTAGTAATATCTCTGGAATCTTGTAGTAATATATCTGAAATGGTGTTGTAATATCTCTGGGTCAAGTATTAAAATCTCTGATATCGTTTATAAAAATCTCTGGAATCGAATATTATTATCTCTGTTATCGTGGAGTAATATCTCTGGAATTGTGGCGTAGTATCTCTGGAATCGTGTTATAATATTTCTGGAATCGTGTAGTAATATCTATGGCATTATGTAGTAAATCATTGAAATCATATGGCTATATCTCTGGAAACTTGTTGTAATATCTCTGTAATCGTGTCGCTATAACTCTGTAATCCTGTTGTAATAACTCTGGAATCCTGTTGTTATAACTCTGGGATTCTGTTGTAAATTCTGTGGAGTCATATTGTAATATCTCTGGAATCGTGATATAATATCTCTGGAACCGAGTAGTAATATCTCTCAATTCATGTTGCTATATCAGGGGAATCCCTTAACTGTCTGAATAATTTCCTTTAGCTCCTTATATATTTCTTCGATCATCGGCAGAGCTAGTTGGCATATAAACCAGTACTACTGTTGTCGGTGTTGGCTTCGTATCTATCTTGACAATGATAATGCGATCACTGTGCTGCTCATAGTAGTTTACCCGCATTCCTATTTTCTTATTAATTATCAGTCCTACTCCTGTGGTACCCCCAACTGATTTTGTATTTATAATCCTGTACTCACCTGACCAGAAATCCTGTTCATTCTGCCACCGAACTTCACTAATCCCCACTATATCTAACTTCAACCTATCCATTTCCCTTTTTAAATTTTCTAATTTTCCTACCCGATTAAGGGATCTAACATACTGCGCTCCGATCCGTAGAATGCCAGTATTGTCTTTCCTGATGACAACATCCTCCTGAGTAGTCCCCACCCGGAGATCCGAATGGGGGACTATTTTACCTCTGGAATATTTTACCCGAGAGAATGCCATCATCATATTTCCATACAGTAGAGCTGCATGTCCTCAGGAAAAGTAACAGCTGTAGTTTCCCCTTGCTTTCAGTCGTTCGCAGTAGCTGTGTGGCAAAGCCACATTAGCTGATATTACAAGGCAAGCTCAGTCAATCATCTAGACTGTTGCCCCTATAACTACTGAAAAGGCTGCTGCCCCTCTTTAGGAACCACATGTTTGTCTGGCCTCACCACAGATACCCCTTGACTGTGGTTGCACCTACAGTACGGCTGTCTGCATCGTTGAGGCATGCAAGCCACCCCACCTTGGCAATGTATTAATTTGGAAATGTGTTGTAATATCTCAGTAATCGTAGGGATAATATCTGAGGAATCGTGTATTAATATCTCTGGAATCATGTATTAACATCTCTGGAATCGAGTATTAATAACTGTATAATCATGTAACAATATCTCTGGAATCGTGTAGTATTATCTTTGGAATCATTATGAATCATGTCTGAAATTGTGTAGTAATATCTCTGGAAACATGTAGTAAAATCAATGGAATAGTGGTGAAATATCTCTGGAATCATGTTATTATATCTCTGGAATGGTGTCTAATATCTCTGTAATCATGTTGTAACATATCTGTAATCGTTTTGTAATATCTCTATAAACGTGTTATAATATATCTGGAATCAAGATGTAATATCTCCTGAATGGATTTGTAATATTTCTGAAATCGTGTGGTAATATCTCTGCAAACGTAAAGTAATAGTAATAGTAATAGTATAGTAATAGTGTTCTAATATATCTGGAATTGTGTTGTAATATCTCTGTAAATGCAGGGATAATATCTGAGGAATCGTGAATTAATATCTCTGGAATCGTGTATTAATAACTCTATAATTGTGTAGTAACATCTCTAGAATCGTGTAGTATTATCTCTGGAATCGTTTTGAGTTATGCCTGAATGCGTGTAGTAATATCTCTGGAAACATGGTGTAAATCTCTGGATTAGTGGCGTAATATCTCTGGAGTCATGAATAATATTTTTGGAATCGTGTAGTAATATCTATGGCATTGTGTAGTAATATCACTGAAATTGTGTTGCGATATCTCTGGAAACCTTTTTTTTATCACTGTAATCGTGTTGCTATATCTCTAGAATCCTATTGCAATATCTCTGCAATCCTGATGTAATATCTGTGGAATCCTGTTGTAATATATCTGTAATCGTAGGGAAAATATCTGAGGAATAGTGTTGTAATATCTCTGGAATCGTGTATTAATATCTCTGGAATCATGCATTAAAAACTCTATAATAGTGTAGTAACATCTCTGGAATTGTGCAGTAATATCTCTGAAATCGTGTAGTATTATAACTGGAGTAGTGTAGTATTATCACTAGAGTCGTGTAGTATTATCTCTGGAATCGTGTAGTTATATATCTGGAACAGTGGCGTTGATTAGGGGGGGCCAGGGGGGAGCAGTTGCCCCCCCCCCACTTTCTGGGAAAAATATGATTACATTATTCACTTTTTTAGTGTACTAACACTTGTATACTTTCAAAACTGATTTGCACAATTGTAACATAGCTATAAGTGGAAATAATGGTGGTACACATGCTTGGCGTGACATTGTAGTAGAGAAGGAGACTCCTTCGCACACAACATCTGACGACAGTTGATGATCGTAGCCAAACCCAGTGACATGTGCACTGCCTCATCATAAATATCTGTCTGCCCGCCAGTACTGTACGCAAACTGTAACTTGGCTTTTGATGAGCGGGTGGTCGACTTACTTCACATCAACCCAACAGCTACACGGCATCCCGTGCCGTATAGTGACAGCCTTCCGTCTGCAGTTGCCTTCCCAGACTGCAAATGAAGCACGATCAGTTATTAGCGTGGCTTGTCTTGTACAGACGTTTGAAGAGAAGAAGAAGAAGAAGAAGAAGAAGAAGAAGGTTGCATTGGGTTTATCCATTCAATACGAGAATAGACGAAGTGGATGCATTCTCTATCCTTTTTGAGGAATTAAGGGGAGATAAGTTTTTAATTATTTTCGGATGAGTTTATGGACTTTTGATGACTATGTGCACGAATGAAGTGTTCCATTCAGCACAGCAACACATCCTTCTGGGAATGTTTCCAGCCTATACAGATGTTAGCAATTACAATCCGATGAGTAGAAAAACCAATACTTAAAATTTTTAAAAAGATTTGTTATTCTATAGAATGTAAATTTTTCAAATCATATTAAAAAAAAGTAAAACATAGGTTAAAAATCGAACGACCCAATACATGAATTTTCAGAGATTTGTGATGGTGTGGAGAATCTTGAACATGTCCCTGAAAATTGCTCCACTGCTTGTTCGTAACGCTTTGTGTCGGTAGTGGGTGAGAGATTATTTTTCTTTTGCATTTGTTAAGTGCTTGTTAGTGGTAAAGGGTTAAACATGATGCATATGCACGTGATGTACTAGGGTGAGCGGCAGTATTAATTTTATTCCATGACATTTTACATTTCTTAATTTCAGAAACAATTTGCATAACCCTTAACTGAAATTCCACTACCTCATCGTCGTCAAATCATTCCATCCCGCTAAAAAAAAGGCATATGCCGACTGGATTTTCTGTGCGGTGTATTAATGAGCTATACCCCTACAGGTACGATGGCCGAAACAGGGAGGATAGAAAATGTACACACGGAATGGCAAGAAATGAATTTCTCAAGAAGAGAAATTTGTTCACATCAAATATAGCTTTAAGTGTTAGAAAATCTTTTTTGAAGGTATTTGTCTGGAGTGTAGCCTTGTATGGAAGCGAAACGTGGACGATAAACAGTGAAGACAAGAACCGAATAGAAGCTTTTGAAATGTGGTGTTACAGACGAAGATAAGAGTTTCTCAATAGAATTGGGGATAAAAGAACATTGTGGCATAACTTGACTAAAAGGAGGGAGCAATTGATAGGACACATTCTGAGACATCAAGGTATCACCAATTTATTACTGGAAGGAAGCGCGGGGGTAAAAACTGTAAGAGGGAGATCTTGTGATCAGTACAGTAAGTAGGTCCAAAAGGATGTAGGTTGCAGTAATTATTCTGAAATGAAAAGGCTTGCACAGGATAAAGTAGCATGGAGAGCTGCATCACACCAGTCTTCGGACTGAAGACCACAACAACCACCTCTACAGGATCAAGCTTCCTTTTCTTGTAAACGCAGCAACTAAAAACTGACAGCAACAGCACGGCTAAGCAACAAAGGAAACGAAAAATGCAGTCTACGCTGCACAGTTGGCAACGAACATCTGCAACTCGCTACACCACGAAATCTACCGACTGCTGCCGAAAGTTTCCGAGAGGTGGCCCGCAAGCCAAGTTACAGTTTGCGGATAGTACTGTTCCAGCTCAAAGGTTGTCCTCTGTGTTTGTCGTAGTTCTGGTCAAATAGAATGCAGTTGTGTTTGTGTGCGCAGTTTGTGTCTTTTAGTTAATAATGAAGCGTTCTTCAGGAAAAACGTTATTCGATTTCTTCAGCAAAAGGCAGAAATCCCAAGAAGGATTACAGTCCCATACAGCCCTAAATATTGCTATTGCTCCGGATCCAGATAGTGACTTGGCTGAAGTGTCAGTGTTCAGCAATAGATGAACCACAGAGAATTTCGTCAGTGACAGAATCAACAATTGAAATAGTTACCGGTATACCTACACCTACACCTTCAAGTGCTCAGAGTGTATTGCCTGTAAGTAAGACTACTCAGTCTAATAGTCCTTCGCAGTTCCAATTTGAACCAAGAGATCCAATTCATGGTAGACAAGCAGCATCACAGATTTTTTTAAATGGTCCTTTTCAACCTATTATTGCTAAGTACCCAGAAACAAAGGGTAGAGAGTTTAGAAGTATGTGGTACACAAATTACAATTGATTAGAATACAGCGTTGCTGCTGATAAAGCTTTTTGCTTCCTATGTCGTTTGTTCGGTTCCATAGGTTGTTATGATGCTACATTCATATCTAATGGGTTTAAGAACTGGAAAAAAGCAGTCCAACACTTTAAAGAGCACGAAAAAAACTTATTCTCACCTCAGTCCTCTTCAACGTTGGCAGGAAGGTTTTAAAAGTAAAGAAAGTGTGGTATGCAAAATATCAACACATCATCAAGAATAAGTTTAAAAAAATCGTGATTACCTGAAGATTTTATTCCAGTCCCTACTTTTCATGGCCAAGCAGGAAATAGTACTTCGGGGTCATAGAGAAAATGAGGACTCTGATAACAGGGGTAATTATGTCGAGTTATTGAAGCTGAGATCAACAGAAAACTCTTTATTAAAACAAAATTTTTTAGACAGAGATAAGTTTTTCAATTATGTTCATCACGATGTTCAAAATGAAATGATTGAAATCATGACAAATTTGGTCAGACAGTACATATTTGATGATGCTAAAAAATCAAAACAATTCTCCGTCGTTGTTGATGAAACTCCAGATGTGTCACATCAAGAACAATTGACTCATGTTATAAGATATGTAACAGAAAAGCTCGAAATCAAAGAAAGCTTTCTTGGTTTTTTAAAAACTGATTTGACTGACGGTGAAAGGTTGTACAAGCTGCTTGTTTTAATTTTCAGTGAACTTGACACTGACCTTAAAATATAATTGCTCAGTGCTATGACGGAGCGGGAAACATGAGTGGTTCTTACAAGGGTGTCGCTGTGAGGATGAAAGAACAAAACCCGTATCTTATGTTTGTACATAGCTATATGCATTCTCTAAATCTTGCACTTGGTCTTGCCGATGCATCTAAAAACATTCCTTCTGTTTGCAACGTTTTTTAGCACAGCCCAACAACTATACTGTTTTAGTGAGGCTTCGCCTAAAAGACATGCAGTATTTGCCACAGTAAAAAGTGCAGCATATGCAGTCAAAGAAGGAATAAATAAGGATTTGTCCTTGAAAGCACTAAGTGACAAGATTTAGCAGCAGATATGAAAGCAGTTCAACAACACTTAATAGATATACTGCACACTCTGGAAAATATTGAAGCTACTGACTCCAAAACTGGTGGAGATGCTCAGGGATTGATCACATGTATTACCAAGTTTGAGTTTATTTTTGTATTAAATACTATGAAGTATTTTTTGAAAAAACTAACATTCTTTCAAAGTACATACAGAATCATGGTGTATCCATTCATGAAGTAGTCCAGGTGGCTGACAGCGTAGTTATGTCCATAAATTGTTTGAGAAATGAAGAAGAGTTCCAAAAGTTTTTTTACTGAAGCAATTGATTTTTGTGAAACACGTGGCTTTGAGGGGCCAACAGTTCAACGCAAAAGAGGAGGAGATGTTAATCCTGAATATGATTCACCTGAAGCCTACTTTTTAAAAATATTTTACTGCCCTCTGTTAGATACACTCAGTGAGAGCATTAGGTCACGATTTGAAAAAGAACCAGCTGGCTTTACTCTGCACAACTGCTGACGGCTTTGATGAAGAACAACTCAGTTTGTAACGACCATATCAAAGAAGCATGTTTTGCTGTGAGTTCCGCATTTGAAATCGATGTATTTTGAAGAAAGAATCATGATTCAGACCAAATAGATCTTCATCTTGTGCCAAATTTGGTTTCACAATTTAACTCTGAAAATGTTCACAACCAGTATGTATTCCCTAATTTGTTCAAAATACTGCAATTGTTTTTGACTAGCCCGGTATCCACTGCAACGGCAGAATGATCTTTCAATGTCCTCAAACGGATCAAAAACTACTTGAGGAATTCTATGCTTCAACAACGTTTAACACATTTAGCTATACTAGCCATTGAAAAAGATGCTGCTAAAAACATCAAATTAGAAGAATGTGTAGAAATTTATGCCAGGTGGAAACCAAGCCACGTATCTTTGTTTTAAAGCAATTATGCTTTGACAAGACGTATCATGCTAATTAGGCTTTTGTCTGTTATTTTTGTTTATAATTAAACTAATGTTCCTTTGTTTGTAACAGTTGTATTTCACTAGACAACTCAATTAAACAACTTATGGCAATTACAATTATATATTGTCTTTTGTTATTCCACACATTTGGTATTATAGGCCTGTAGGTGCAAAAATCAAACTATAACATGAAACAACTTCTTACAATGCCATTTTTAGTTTTAGATTTTATTTTGCCCCCCCCCCCCCCCCACTTCTAACGTCCAGTCGCCTCCAATGATCTGGAATACTGTTGTAATATCTCTGGAGTCATGTATAAAAACCCCTGAAATCGTGTATTAAAATCTATGGAATAGAATATTAATATCTCTGGAATCGTGTAGTAATATCTCTGGAAACATGTAGTATTACCTCTGGAAACATGTAGTATTACATATGGAATCATGTATAATAACTCTAGAATCTTGTAGTATTATCTCAGGAATTGTTTTGTAATATCTCAGAAATCATGTAGTAATATCTCTGGAATAATGTTGTACTATCACTGGAATCGTGTTGTAATATCTCTGGAACAGTGTTGTAATATCTCTGGAATCGTGTTGTAATATCTCTTGAAACGAGTTGTAATATCTGTGGAATCGTGTTGTAATATCTCTGGAATCGTGATGTAAAATGTCTGGAATAGTGTTGTAATATCTATGGAATCGTATTGTAATATCTCTCGAAACGAGTTGTAATATCTGTGGAAACGTGTTTAACCCCTCACCCTTGCACACTACCCCTCACTCTTTCACGCTACCCCTCACTCTGTCACGCTTCGCCTCACTCTTGCACGGTACCCCTCACTCTTTCACACGACATCTCACTCTTCCATGCTACCCCTCACTCTTTAATGCAACCACTCACTCTTTCACGCTACCACTCACTCTTTTAGGCTACACCTAACTCTTTCACAGTACCCATCACTCTTTCACGCTACCCCTCACTCTTCCACGCTATCCCTCACTCTTGCACACTACCCCCACTCTTTGACGCTACATGTCACTCTATCACGCTACCCCTCACTCTTTCACGCTACCCCTCACTCTTGCACACTACCCCTCACTCTTTCACGCTACCCCTCACACTTTAAGGCTACCCCTCACTCTTTCACGCTACCCCTCATTGTTTCACACTACCCCTCACTCTTTCATGCTACTCCTCAACCTCTCACGCTTTTCTTAACTCTTTCACGCAACCCCTCACTCTTGCACGCTACCCCTCAATCTTGCATGAAACCCCTTACTGTGTCATGCTACCACTCATTTTTTACGCTACCCCCAGACTGGCACGCTACCTTTCACTCTTTCATGCTACCACTCACTCTTTCACACTACCCCTCATACATTCACGCAACCCCTCACTATTGAACGCTACCTCTCACTCTTACACGCTACCACTCACTCTCGCACCTTACATGTCACTCTTACATGCTACCACTCACTCTCGCACCTTACATGTCACTCTATCACGCTACCCGTCACTCTTTCACGCTACCGCTCACTCTTGCACGCTACCCCTCACTCTTTCACGCTACCCCTCAATCTTTCATCCTACACCTCACTCTTCCACGCCACCCCTCACTTTTTCACGTTACCCCTCACACTTTAAGGCTACCCCTCACACTTTCACGATACCCCATACCCTCGCATGCTACCCCTCCCTCTTTCACGCTACCCCTCACTGTTTCACGCTACCCCTCACACTTTCAAGCTACCCCTCCCTCTTGCACATTACCACTCACACTTTCACACTACCCCTCACTCTTGCAGGCTACCCCTCACTCTGGCTCGCTATCCCTTACTCTTTCACACTACCCCTAACTCTGGTACGATACCAGTCACTATTTCACGCTACCCCTCACTCTTGCATTCTACCCCTCACTCATTTACGCTACCCCTCACTCTTTCACGCTACCCCTCACTCTTTCACGATACCCCTCACTCTTTCACGATAAACCTCACTCTTACATGTAACCTCTCACTCTATCACGCTACCAATCACTCTTTCACGCTACCCCTCACTTTTTCACGCTACCCCTCACCCTTTCCCGCTACCCCTCACTCTTGCTCGCTACCCCTCACTCTTTCACGCTACCCCACACTCTTTCACGGTACCCCTCACTCTTTCACGATACCCTTCACTCTTTTACACTACCCATCACTCTGGCACGATATCCCTCACACTTTCCCGCTATGCCTCACTCTTTCACGCTACCCCTCACTCTTTCACACTACCCCTCACTCTTTCACGGTACCCCTCACTCTTTCACGATACCCTTCACTCTATTACACTACCCATCACTCTGGCACGATACCCCTCACACTTTCCCGCTACCCCTCAATTTTTCACGCTACCCCTCACTCTTCCACGCTACCCCTCACTCTTGCACGCTATCCCTTACTCTTTCACGCTATTCCTCAATCTTTCACGCTACCCCTCACTCTGGCACGCTACCTTTCACTCTTTCATGCTACCACTCACTCTTTCACACTACCACTCACACTTTCACGCAACCCCTCACTCTTGCATACTACCTGTCACTCTAACACACTACCCCTCACTCTCGCACGCTACCCCTCACTCTTGCACGCTACCCCTCACTTTTCACTCTACCCCTCACTCTTTCATGCTGCACCTCACTCATGCAAGCTACCGCTCACTCTTTCACATTATCCCTCACTCTTGCGCGGTACCTCACACTCTATCACGCTAGCCCTCACTCTTGCCCACTAACCTTACAGTATCACACTACCCCACACTCTTTTTCGCTACCCCTCACACTGGTACGCTACCCCTCACTCTTTCACGCTACCAATCACACCGGCAAACTACCCCGCACTCTTTCATGCTACCCCTCCCCCTTTCACGATACCCCTCATTGTTTTACGCTACCCCTCACTCTTGCACGCTACCCCCGCCCCACTCTTTCACGGTACCAATCACACCGGCAAACTACCCCTTATATTTCACGCTACCCCTCACACTGTCATGTAACGCCTCACTCTTGCACGGTACCCCTCACTCTTTCACGCGACATCTCACACTTTCACGCTACCCCTCACTCTTTAACGCTACCCCTCACTCTTTCACGCGACCCCTTACTCTTGCTCACTACCTCTCAAAATTTCACGATACCGCTCACCCTTTCAAGCTACCCCTTACACTAACACATTACCCCTTACTTTCTCACGCTACCCCTCACGCTTACACGCTACCACTCACTGTTTCACGCTACCCCTCAATCTTACACGCTATCCCTCACCCTTCACGCTACCCCTCAATCTGCCACACAACCCCTCACTCTTGCACCCTACCCCTCACTCTTGTACGCTACACCTTACACATTCACGCTACATCTAACTCTTTTACCCTACGCCTCACTCTTGCACGCTACCCATCACTCCTTTACGCTACCCCTCACTCAGTCACGTTGCGCCTCAGTCTTGCACGGTACCCCACACTCTTTCACGTGACATTTCACTCTTTCACGGTAACCCTAACTTTTTAACGCTACCACTCACTCTTTTACGCTACCCCTCACTCTTTTAGGGTACTCCTAATTCTTTCACGCTACCCCTCACTCTTTCACGCTACCCCTAAGTCTTTCACGCTAAACCTCACTTTTACGCGCTATCCCTTCACTCATGCACGCTACCCCCACTCTTTCACGCTACATCTCACTCTTTCACGTTACCCCTCACTCTTTCATCTTACCCATCACTCTTAAACGCTACCCCTCACTCTTTCACGCTACCCCTCACTCTTTCACGCTACCCCTCAATCTTTCACGCTTTTCCTTACTCTTTCACACTACCCCTCACTCTTGCACGCTACCCCTCACTCTTGCACGATACCCCTCACTTTGTCATGCTACCCCTCATTTTTTTACGCTACCCCACACTGGCACGCTAACCCTCAGTCTTTCACCCTAACAATCACTCTTTCAATCGCTGTTTCACGCTACCCCACAGACTTTCACGCTACCCCTCACTGTTTCACGCTACCCCACACTCTTTCACTCTAACCCTCACTATGTCACGCTATCGCTCATTTTTCCGCTACCACCACACTGGCACGCTACCCCTCAATCTTTCACGCTACCTCTCACTCTTGCACATTGCCCCTCACTGTTTCACGCTACCCCTCTCTCTTGTACGCTACCCCTCACTTGTTTCCACTAACACTCACTGTTTCATGCTACCCCTCACTGTTGCACGCTACCCCTCATCTTGCACGCTACCACTCACTCTTGCACGTTACCACTCACTGTTTCACACTACCTGCAATCTTTCACGATACTCCTCACTCTTTAAGGCTTCCCCTAGATGTGTCACGCTACCCCTCACTCTTTCACGCTACCCCTCACTCTTTAATGCTACCACTCACTCTTCCACACTACCACACACTCTTGCACGCTACCCTTCACTCCTTCACGCTATCCCTCACTCCTGCACGCTACCCCTCATTCTTTCACGTTACGCCTCCCGCTTTCACGCTACCCATCAATCTTTCACGCAACCCCAAAAACGTGCTCACGACCCCTCACTCTTGCACGCTACCCCTCACTCTTGCACGCTAGCCTCCACCCTTTCACGCTACCCCTCACTCTTTCACGCTAGCCCCCACTCTTTCACGATACCCGTCACTCTTTCACGCTACCTATCACTCTTCCTACCTGTCACTGTTGCACAATACTCATTTTTACATGCTACGCTTCACTCCTTCACGCTACACCTCACTCTTTCGTGCAACCACTCACTCTTCCACGCTACCCCTCAATCATTAACGCTACCCCTCAATCTTTCACGCTAGCCCTCACTCTATCACGCTACCACTCACACTTACACACTACCCCTTACTCATTCACGATACGTCTCACTCTTTCACGCTACCCCTCACTCTTTCACGCTACCCCTCACTTTTGAACGCTACCCTCCACCCTTTCACGCTACCCCTCACTCTTTCACCCTACCTGTCACTCTTCCACGCTACCTGTCACTCTTGCACGCTACCCTCACTCTTTCACGATAGGCCTCACTCCTTCACGCTACCCCTCACTCTTTCATGCTACCACTAACTCTTGCACGCTACCCCCCAATCTTTAACGCTACCCCTCAATCTTGCACGAAACTCTGCATTCCTTCACGCTACCCCTCACTCTTTAAATCTGCCCTTCACTCTTTCACACTACCCCTCACTATTGCACGATACCCCTCACTCTTGCACATTACCCCTCACTGTTTCATGATACCCCTCACTCTTTCACGCTACCCCTCACGGATGTTCGCTATCCCTCACTCTTGCACGCTACCCCGAATCCTTCTACGCTACCCCTCACACTTTTGCGCTACCCCTCATTGTTTTACGCAACCCTTCACTCTGGCAAGCTACCCCTCACTCTTTCACGATACACCTCACTGTTTCACGCTACGGCTCACTCTTTCACACTACACCTCACTCTTTCACACTACAACTTAATCTTGCACGCCAGCCCTCACTCTTTCACGCTACCCCTCACTCATTAACCTGAAACCTCACTCTTCCACGTAACACCTCACTCTTTCACGCTACCCCTCACTCCTTAACGCTTTGCCTCACACTTTCACAATACACCTCACCCTTGCATGCTACCCCTCACTCTTTCTCGCTATCCCTCACTCTTTCACCCTAAGCCTCACTTTTGCACATTGCCCCTCACTCATTCACGCTACCCCTCCCTCTTACACGCTACCCCTCACTTCGAACGCTACCCCTTACTCTTGCCCGCGACCCCCCTCCCCCCCACTAATGCAAACTAAACCTCACTCTTGCACTTTACCGCTCAATCTTTAAAGCTACACCTCAATTTAGCACGAAACTCTTCATTCTTTCACGCTACCCCTCACTCTTTGAAGCTGCCCTTCACTCTTTCACGCTACCCCTCACTGTTTCACGCTACCCCTCGCTGTTACACGCTACCCCTCACTCTTCCATGCTACCCCTCACTCTTGCACGCTACCCCTCACACTTTCCCATTACCCCTCACTCTTTCACGCTACCCCTCACTCTTTCACACAACCCCTCACTCTGCCACGCTACCCCTCAACTTTCACACAACCCCACATTCTTTCTTTTGTATCCCAACTTCGTCGCCGCTTTTGTGTCCCTGCCTCGTCGTAGGTGTCGGTGGCCGAGTGGAATGAGACCGACACAGGAATATAGATAGCACGCTGGTGCAGGTACGGAGGGAAGCAGCCAGAAACTAGAAACACTAGGGTAAATTAGAACGAGATATATATTGAACAGAATTTATACAATACTTAACTTTTACATAGTACTGCAGAATGTTGATACATAGTTGAGCTAGAGTCCTGCCTAGTGCCTAACTGATAGCCAAGTCTTCACTGGTGCCTATCGGATTCCGAAGTCTTTACTGGTTCCTAACTCAGTCCCAAGTGCCGATGTCCTTCAGTGGTGGCCACGAGCGGAGTTGTCGCAGAGGGCGCTCTTGTCTGTCGTCGTGAGAACGCCGCGCCGTGCTTGCATGGCGGCGCGCGGCGAAAGTAGGTGGCGCGCACTTTGTACTTGTGCGACACCACACCCCTCCCCCCCAAACCGCCGCGCCGTCGTGGCGTAGGGCTGAGGGCCACGGCGACGGCACTGGGAGGAGGGCCTGGGCGGAGGCGTTACTGGTGGGACGGGCGTCGTAGCTGGGGCTGGGATCGAGACGCCGTCCGCGCCCCGGTATACACCTTGCGATCCGCTGGAAAACCCGCGAAAACCAGCGGAAGGGCGCCCGCCCCCGCCCAGAGGGTGCAGGTCATCTTCTTCTGAGGTGCGTGGCCCAAGCTGGGGGGGCCCGCACGGTCCCGGAGTCCCTCTCGGTGACGCTGTCATCTGCGGCGGCGACAGCGGCGGCGACGACTGCGTCGGAAGTACGTCGACGTCCATAGGGACCTCGTAGTCCGGGGACGAACGATGTGGCTGTGCTCCCTGGCGGTGAACTGGGTCTGGAATCAAGAAACCGGAGACAGGATCGCGCGGCCTGTGCAAGCGCAATTGGTTTGCGTGGCGCCGCAGCTCCGACCCTGTGGAAGAACGTACAACATACATATTGCGACCGAGCACGCGCTGAATGGTGCCTGGCAACCATGTCTTCTTCATACCAGCAAACACCCTGTACAGCACCGGCGTGGAAACCTGAAAACGCGTAGCGCCATACGAACCGACTCGGTGCGTGGGAGGCTGCAGCAGGTGAAGGAGAGTGCGGTGACGGCGGCCGTGTAGCAGCTCGGCAGGAGACGGGCCGTCACGTGGCATGCATCGATACGTAGACAGGAAAATTTGAAGAGCTTGCCGCCTGGAGTGCTGACCTTTCATCTTCTCCATGTGAGACTTGAATGTTCGAACGAAACGTTCTGCTTCACCATTGGACTGAGGGTGAAAAGGTGCAGTGGTAATATGCTGAATGCCATTCACACGATAAAACTGTTGAAATTCCGCACTAACAAACTGAGGTCCATTGTCACTGACGATAGTTTCAGGCAAGCCTTCGATGCAAAACACTGATGTTAAGGCACTGATTGTACTAGAAGCTGTCGTTGAGTTCATGGCAATCACAAAAGGAAACTTGCTGAAAGCGTCTACAACAATTAACCAGCGCGTATTCCAGAAAGGTCCGGCAAAGTCAATATGTAAACGTTGCCATGGTTCCTTGGGGCGTGGCCAGTCTGAGAAACGCTGTGGAGGAGCCGCTTGATGCTCCGCACAAACTGTACACTGTGATGTCATGCTCTCTATCTGAGCGTCCATACCAACCCAGGTACAATGACGTCTGGCCAGTTGCTTTGTCCTAACAATACCCCAATGTCCTTGATGCAGGAGGCGTAACACTTCTCGTTGCAGGGAACGAGGAACAATCACTCTTGTTTGGTCGTTGTCCGTATGTAACAACAGAACACCCTGACTTAAAGACAATGCATGACGTTGTGCAAAATAACGTCGAACCAGAGGCCGATCAATGTCTTTGGCTCTGGCAGGCCACCCTGAGCGAACAAAACGTGCTACCATACTTAGGTCTGCATCCGCAGCTGTTTCCTGTGCAACCCGACGAGAGTTCAAAGGAAAGTCTGCGACACCGGAAGCATCTCTGGAGTCTATCTGACAACATGCCATTTCTGAAGAATCAAATGATACATCCTGGCCAACCGGAAGTCGGGAAAGTGTGTCCGCGTTGGCATGTTTAGTGGTAGGTCGGTACAAAATCTCATACTGATAATTTGACAATATCAAGGACCATCTCTGAAGCTTTTGTGCCGTTCGTGGCGGAATTGGCTTTGTGGGTGAGAACAACGACGTGAGAGGCTTGTGGTCTGTCAACAAATAGAATTTTCTGCCATAGAGATAATGATGAAACTTTGTGACGCCGTAAATGATTGCTAAGGCCTCCTTTTCTATCTGACTGTAATTCTGTTGCGTCGTCGTCAGTAGCTTGGATGCAAAGGCAATAGGACGATCGTGAGATCCAATGCGATGTGAGATTACTGCGCCCAGACCGTACGACGAGGCGTCAACTGCTAACACTACAGGCTTCTGTGGGTCAAAGGGAATCAAACATGCATCACTGAGTAGTGCAGACTTTAATTTGTCAAAAGCAACCTGACAATCTTTAGACCATACAAAAGGAAC
Source organism: Locusta migratoria (assembly GCA_026315105.1). Taxonomy (NCBI): domain Eukaryota; kingdom Metazoa; phylum Arthropoda; class Insecta; order Orthoptera; family Acrididae; genus Locusta; species Locusta migratoria. Next base: position 398,788 of record CM048755.1, on the reverse strand, counting down.
ATCCTTCCTACGTAAGTGATGCAGTGGAGCTGCAATCTGAGAGGCATTGGGAATAAATCTGAAATAATAGTTAAGCTTTCCCATTACTGCTTGCAATTCGTGCACATTCTTAGGAGGAGGCAAGTCTTTGATTGCTCGAAGATGTGACTGTAAGGGATGAATTCCTTGGGCATTAATCACATGGCCTAGGTACTCTATTTCAGTTTGAAAAAACGAACACTTTGTTTTATTGCAACGTAGACCTGCTGCAGTCAAAACTTTGAAAAGGCACTCCAGGTTCGCTAAATGTTCTTCAACTGTACGTCCGGATACCACAATGTCATCTAAATAGTTCGAGCAACAAGGTACCGAAACTGTCAGCTGTTCCAAAAAACGCTGAAAAATAGAAGGGCGGAAGAACTGCCAAAGGGTAGGCGTTGAAATTGAAAAAGGCCCATGTGTGTATTAATGACGAAAAACTTTTTTGACTCGTCATCAAGTGGAATCTGTAAGTATGCCTCTGCTAAATCAATCTTAGAAAAGAAACGAGACTGTCCTAATTTGTCCATTAGTTCGTCAGGTCTGGGCAGGGGATAAGTGTCTACAATTGTTTGACTGTTCACTGTTGATTTGAAGTCTGCACAGAGACGAAGTTTTCCTGACGGCTTGGGTATAATTACTATAGGCGAGGCCCACTGACTCGCAGAAACAGGAGAAATCACCCCACTATCTTGCCAACGTTTACGTTCTGCAGCAACATTATCACGAATTGCGATAGGCACTGGTCTAGCTTTACGAAATTTTGGAACTGCAGATTCTTTTAAAGTTACATGTGCCACGAAGTCTTTTGCACAACCTAGTTCCGGCGAAAACAAGTCACTATATTTGTCACACAATGCATTGATTTTATCCTGAGGCACTATTGACGAAATTTGAAGCACATCTCTTTGAATTGATAAACCAAACAAGTCAAAAGCATCTAGTCCAAAAATGTTCTGTTTCGATTTGGCCTGAAGAACTACAAAAGCAACTGTTTTTGTTACACCTTGAAAAGAGGCTGGCAGGCTACACGTTCCTAGCACGGGAATATTTTGACCTGTATAAGCTGTTAACACTTGCTGTGACGGCAACAATTTTGGCGAACCCAGAAGTTCATAAGTATCTTTATTTATTAATGTGACAGCGGAACCAGTATCAAGCTGAAATTGCACCGTCTTATTTTCTATGAAGAGAGTCACAAACAGTTTTTGCTTGCGGCGCTCGACTGGTGCGCGAATGTGGACAACGTCTGCTACGGTTTGTTTACTGTGCTTGCGCGGGCCGCGTAGTGAAGTAAGCAGCGCAGACTCGGCACGCAGCGGATTAACAACACTGGCACTAGATGGCACTACCGCCGGATCGGCGTCCGCGCAATGCGAGGCTACTACAGAGTCACTAACTACTGCACTACACTTTTGAGTAGCTACTTGATGTCTACTGTCACTAGCTACACAGTACTGGGCACTATTACAAGGAGCAGTTGCAGAAGGCACTATTTTCACTACAGGAATGCACTGTTCATAGTCATTTTGCTTGTCCCGAACCCTTTTCCGTTGCACTGCTTTACGCGCTCGTCGGCGCTTGCTACGTGGCTCACTACATAGTTTTGCAATAGGTGCAGAAGAAATTTCTTGTAATTGAGAACCAACTAAAGCACTGTTCAATTCCACAGCGTCTATAACATTTACTGTATGCACTGCTCTCGCACTTTGCGAAGCACTGTTTCTAATTTGCATACACACAGACTGCACATGTCCCGATTTGCCACATTGATAACAGGTTGCGTTGCGACTAGGGCAATGAGCACGCTTGTGGCGAGACACACACTGGGGGCAAGATTTACGTACATTTTTCTGAAATGAGCGTTGGCGCCCGTTATTCAAATCACTGTTTCTAACACGACGGGGTGACCTTTGTGTCGCACTTTTACACTGGCTACTGTTCACTGTCTGTTCAGCACGGCCTGTAGAAAAATAAGAATCACTAGGGCTAGACTGGGAACTACGACTAGGAAAGCGACCGTTGCGGCGCACTGAATTAACACTGTGGCTTTGCATTTCTACATCTGCTAAGTCAAAAGTATCATGCGCATCTATAAGCTGCAGTACACTGTCTAATGAGGGGTCAGACTGTTTCAGAATTGCTGCTCTAATTCTGGGGTCCTGAATATTCTGCGTAATCGCATCCCTCAACATCACGTCACTATACGAAAGTCCACAAGAGCAAGTAAATTTACATTTGCGGGTTAAGCCCTTCAATTCCGTAATCCAATCTTGGTGTGACTGCTGCGGTAATTTTTTAAGTCTAAAAAATCGGTACCGAGCCGCAGCTACGAGAACTTTTCTCTCGTAATAAGCATTCAGTGCATCTACAATTTGTTCAAAGTCTACATCACGAGGAGATGCGTGAGGGAAAAGTTTTTGCAATAATACGAAGGTCTGGGGGCCCACAATCGCTAAGAAAAGGTTCTTCACTCTCTGACCTGTAATTTGATGAGCCGCGACGAGTTCTTGAAACTGTGCGAAATAATCGCTCCATTCTTCCTCACGTTCGTTGTACTGGCGAAATGTAGGAAGCGGTGCAGCGGCAGGTGTGGGCTGCTGAAGCGGCGGCTGTTGTTGTTGGTCAGCTGCTTGCGCTGTGAGCTGGGCCACAGCCCGCAGGAGTTGTGTTATTTGCGCCTTCTGTAACTGAATAATTTCCATTAAGTTTGGGTTCGGGGTAGTGGCCATGCTGACCGATTAGGCGCCGCGCATACAAGTAAATTATAACAAAACACAAATGCAATATGAAAGAGGACACTGCAACAAAAAAGTCCACAGAACACGTAACTGAAAATGTTCCCCCAAAAATCTTATAATAAGGGTGGGTGGGCGGGAGCAATTTCTGCGTGCTCCGACTGCTGCTGTCTGGCTGCTACAAGCGGGCTGGTCCAAGGTTCTATCACTCCTCGTCGCCACTTTTGTGTCCCAACTTCGTCGCCGCTTTTGTGTCCCTGCCTCGTCGTAGGTGTCGGTGGCCGAGTGGAATGAGACCGACACAGGAATATAGATAACACGCTGGGCCGGCCGCGGTGGCCGAGGTGACTGAGGCGCTCCAGTCACGGTCAGCACGGCCACTACGGTCGGGGGTTCGAATCCCCCCTCGGGCATGGATATTTGTGCCGTCCTAGTGCGTAAGTAGTTCATAACTAGTTTGTAAGTTTAGGGACTGATGACCCCGTAGTTAAGTCCCATAAGCTTAACAAACATTTGAACATAACACGCTGGTGCAGGTACGGAGGGGAGCAGCCAGAAACTAGAAACACTAGGGTAAATTAGAACGAGATATATATTGAACAGAATTTATACAATACTTAACTTTTACATAGTACTGCAGAATGTTGATACATAGTTGAGCTAAAGTCCTGCCTAGTGCCTAACTGATAGCCAAGTCTTCACTGGTGCCTATCGAATTCCGAAGTCTTTACTGGTTCCTAACTCAGTCCCAAGTGCCGATGTCCTTCAGTGGTGGCCACGAGCGGAGTTGTCGCAGAGGGCGCTGTCGTCGTGAGAACGCCGCGCCGTGCGTGCATGGCGGTGCGCGGCGAAAGTAGGTGGCGCACACTTTGTACTTGTGCGACACCACACTTTCACGCTATACATCATTGTTTCATGCTAAACCTCAACCTTTCCCGCTACCCCTCACTCTTTCACGTTACCCATGACTCTTTCATGTTACCCACCTTTCATTAACGCTAAACCTTACTCTTTCACGCAACCCCTCACTCTTTCAGGCTACCCCTCAAACTTTCACACTTTTCGACCTTCTTTCACGCTACCCCTCACTCTTGAACGCTACCCCTCACTGTTTCACGCTACCCCACAGTTCTTCAAGCTGCCCCTCACTATTGCACGCTACTCCTCACCCTTTTACACTACCCCTCACTGTCTCACACTACCCCTCAGACTTTCACACTACCCTTCACGCTTTCACGCTATGTCTCACCCTTGCACGCTACCACTCACACTTGCACGCTACCCCTCACTCTTTCACGCTAACCGTCACTGTTTCATGCTACCCCTCAGACTTTCACGCTACACCTCACTGTTTCACGCTACCCCTCATTGTTCGTCACTACCCCTCATTATTAACGCTACCCCTCAATCTTTCACGCTACCCCTCACCCTTCACGCTACCCCTCACTCTTTCACACTACCCCTCACTCTTTCACACTACCCCTCACTCTAGCACGCTACCCCTCACTCTTGCACGATACCCCTCACTTTGTCATGCTACCCCTCATTTTTTTATGCTACCCCACACTGGCATGCTAACCCTCAGTCTTTCACCCTAACAATCACTCTTTCACGATACCCCTCGCTGTTTCACGCTACCCCTCAGACTTTCACGCTACCCCTCACTGTTTCACGCTACCCCACACTCTTTCACTCTAACCCTCACTATATCACGCTACCGCTCATTTTTTTACGATACCACCACACTGGCACGCTCCCCCTCACTCTTTCTCACTACCCCTCTCTCTTGCACATTGCCCCTCACTCTTTCACGCTACCCCTCACTCTTACAAGCTACCCCTCACTTTTGCACGCTACCCCTCACACGTTCAGCGCTACCCCTCACTCTTACACGCTACCCCTCACTTTTTTACGCTACCCCATACTCCTGCACGCTACCCCTCACACTTTCATGCTACATCTCACTCTTTCACGCTACCCCTCACCCTTGCCGGCTACTCCTCACACTTTCACCCTACCCCCCACTCTTGCATACTAACCCTCACTCTTGCACGTACCCCTCACTGTTTCACACTACCCCTCACGCTTTCACGCTAACCCTCAGTCTTGCATGCTATCCCTAACTCCGTCACGCTACCTTCACTCTGTCACTGTACGCCTCACTCTTGCACGGAACCCCTCAATCTTTCACGTGACATCTCACCCTTTCACGTTACCCCTCACTCTTAAACCCTACAAATCACTCTTTCACGCTACCCCTCACTGTTTCACGCTACCCCTCTCTCTTGCACGCTACCCCTCACTCGTTTCCACTAACGCTCACTGTTTCACGCTACCCCTCACTGATGCACGCTACCCCTCATCTTGCACGCTACCACTCACTCTTGCACGCTACCGCTCACTCTTGCACGCTAACCCTCACACATTTCCTGCCACGCCTCACACTTTCACGCTACCCCTCACTCTGTCTTGCTACCCCTCACTCTTTCACGTTACACCTCACTCTTTTAGGCTACCCCTAACTCTTTCATACTACCCCTCACTCTTTCACGCTACCCCTCACACTTGCACGCTACACCTCAGTCGTGCACTCTCCCCCTCACTCTTTGACACTACATGTCACTCTTTCATCCTACCCCTCACTCTTTCACGCTAACCCCACAATCTTGCACACTAGCCCTCACTCTTTCACGCTACCCTCACACTTTCACGTTCCCCCTTACTTTTTCACGCTACCCTCACTATTTCACCATACCCCTCACTGATGGACCCTACCCCAAACTCTTTCACACTACCCCTCAATCGTGCACGCTAACTCTTACTCTTTCAAGCTACCCCTCAGTGTTTCACGATACCCCTCACCCTAACTCACTACATCTCAATGTTTCACACTACCCCTCACTTTTCACGCTACCCCTCACTCTTTCACGATACTCTTCACCCTTTCATGTTACCCGTCAATGATTCACGCTACCCCTCACGCTTTCACGCTACCCCTCACTCATTCACGCTACCACACACTCTTGCACGCTACCCTTCACTCTTTCACGCTATACCTCACTACTGCACGCTACCCCTCATTTTTTCACGTTACGCCTCCCGCTTTCACGCTACCCCTCACTATTGCACGCTACCCCTCACTCTTGCACGTTACCCCTCACACTTTGGCGCTACATGTCACTCTTTCACGCTACCCTTCATATGTGCGCGATACCCCTTACACTTTCAAGCTACCCCTCAGTGTTTCAAGATACCCCTCACTCTAACATGCTACCCCTAACTGTTACACACTACCCCTCACTCTTTCACGGTACCCCTCAATGTTTCACGCTAAACCTCACTCTTACACGCTACCCATTCTCGCTACGCCTCATTCTTTCACGCAACCGCTCACTGTTTCACGCTACCCCTCATTGTTTCACGCTACCCCTCAATCTTTCACGGTAGTCCTCACTCTATAACGCTACAACACTCACCTGCACGCTACCCCTTACTCATTCCCACTACGTCTCACTCTTTCACACTACCCTTCACTTTTTCACGCTACCCCTCACTGTTCACGCTACCTGCAATCTTTCATGATACTCCTCACTCTTTAAGGCTTCCCCTAGATGTGTCACACTACCCCTCACTCTATCACGCTACCCCTCACTCTTTCACGCTACCACACACTCTTGCATGCAACCCTTCACTCTTTCACGCTATCCCTCACTCCTGCAGGCTACCCCTCATTTTTTCACGTTACGCCTCCCGCTTTCACGTTACCCATCAATCTTTCACGCAACTCCAAAAACTTTTACACGACCCATCACTCTTGCACGCTATCCCTCATACTTTCACACTGCCCCTCATTCATGCACGCTACCCTCCACCCTTTCACGCTACCCCTCACTCTTTCACGCTACCCCCCACTCTTTCACGCTACCCCTCACTCTTTCACACTACCTATCACTCTTCCTACCTGTCACTCTTGCACAATACCCCTCATTTTTTCACGCTACGCTTCACTCCTTCACGCAACACCTCACTCTTTCGTGCTACCACTCACTCTTGCACGCTACCCCTCAGTCTTCCACGTTACTCTTCATTCTGTCACGCTACCCCTCACTCTTTGACGTTGCCCCTCACTCTTTCAAACTACCCCTCACTATTTCACGCTACCCCTCACTCTTGCATGCTACCCCTCTTTCGTTTATGCTACCACTAACTGTTTCGCGCTACCCCTCACGGATGTACGCTATCCCTCACTCTTGCACGCTACCCCGCATCCTTGTATGCTACCCCTCACACTTTTGATCTACCCCTCATTGTTTCACACTACCCTTCACTCTGGCACGTTCCCACTCACTCTTTCACGCTAGCCCTCACTCTTTCACGCTACCACTCACTCTTTTACCCTACACCTCACTCTTTCACGCTAAAACTCATTCTTCAACGCTACCCCTCAATCTTTCACGTTACCCCTCACCCTTTCACGCTACCCCTCATTCTCGCACGCTACCCCACACTCTTTCACGCTACATCTCACACTATCACGCTACCCCTCACTCTTTCACGCTACCCCACACCCTTGTGCGCTACCCCTTACTTATCCACGCTACATCTCACTCTTTTACGCACTCTTGCACGCAACCGCTCACACATTCACGCTACCCCTCACTCTTACACGCTACCCCTTACTGTTTCACGCTACCCCTCATGCATTCACGCTACCCCTCACACTGGCACGCAACACCTCACTCTTTCACTCTACAACTCACACTTTCACGTTACCCCTTACTCTTGCACGCTACCCCTCACTCCTTCAAGCTACCCCTCACTCTTTCACGCTACCCCTCACCCTTTCACGGTAGCCGTCACGATTTCCCGCTACCCCTCACACCTGCCCACTACCCCTCACTCTTCCACGCTACCCCTCACACTTTTGCGCTACCCCTCACTGATCCACACTACCCCTCACTCTTGCACGATACCCCTCACACTTTGGCGCTACTTGTCACTCTTTCACGCTACCCCTCATTTAGTGCACCGTACCCCTTACTCTTTCAAGCTACCCCTTAGTGTTTCACGATACCCCTCACTCTAACACGCTACCCTTTACTGTTCTACACTACCCCTCAGTCTTTCACGGTACCCCTCAATCTTTCACAATAAACCTCACACATTCACTCTACGCCTCACTCTTTCACACTACCCCTCACTCTTTCACGCTACTCCTCACTCTATCATGCTACCCCTTACTGTTTCACGCCAAACCGCACTCTTTCACGCTACTCCTCACTCTTTAAGGCTATCCCTCGATGTGTCACGGTACCCCTCACTATTTCACGCTACCCCTCACTCTTTCACGCTACCCCTCACTCTTTTACGCTACAACACACACTTGCATGCTACCCCTCACTCTTTCACGCCACCCCTCACTCCTGAACGCTACCCCTCATTCTTTCACGTTACGCCTCCCTCTTCCACGCTACCCATCAATCTTTCATGCAACCCCAAACACTTGCACACTACCCCTCACTAATGGACGCTACCCCTCACTCTTTCACACTACCCCTCAGTCTTGCACGCTACCCTCCACCCTTTCACGCTACCCCTCACTTTTTCACGCTACCCCCCACCCTTTCACGCTACCCCTCACTCTTTCACCCTAAGCCTCACGCCTTCACGCTACCCCTCACTCTTTCATGCTACCACTAACTCTTGCACGCTACCCCTCAATCTTTAACGCTACTCCTGAATCTTGCACGAAACTCTTCATTCTTTCATGCTAACCCTCACTCTTTGAAGCTTCCCATCACTCTTTCACACTATCACACTACCCCTCACTATTTCACGCTAACCCTCACTCTTGCACCCTACCCCTCATTCGTTTATGCTACCGCTCACAGTATTACGCTTCCCCTTCCCTGATGCACGCTGCCCCTCACGCTTGCACACTACCCCTCACCATTTCGCGATACCCCTCACTCTTTCACGCTACCCCTCACGGATGTTCGCTATCCCTCACTCTTGCACGCTACCCCGCATCCTTCTACGCTACCCCTCACACTTTTACGCTACCCCTCATTGTTTTACGCAACCTTTCACTCTGGCACGCTACCCCTCACTCTTTCACGATACCCTTCACTCTTTCACGCTAACCTCACTCTTTCACCCTACACCTCACTCTTTCACGCTACCCCTCACTCTTGCACGCTACACGTCACTCTTTCACGCTACCCCACACTCTTTCACGCTACTCTACACCCTTTCACACTAGCCCACGCGTTTTCACGGTACCCCTCACTCTTGGACATTCCCTCTCACTCTTTCACGCTACACCTCACTCCTTCACGCTTCCCCTTATTCATTCAGGCTACCCCTCACTGTTTCACGCTACCCCTATAGGATGTACGCTAAAACCTCACTCTTGCACGCTACCCCGCATCCTTCAACGCTACCCCTCACTCTTGCACGCCACACGTCACTCTTTCACGCTACCCCACACCCTTTCACGGTACTCCACACCCTTTCACGCTAGCCCACACGATTTCACGCTACCCCTCACTCTTGGACACTCCCTCTCACTATTTCATGCTACACCTCCCTCCTTCACGCTACCCCTTACTCATTCAGGCTACCCCTCACTGTTTCACGCTACCCCTAAAGGATGTACGCTAAAACCTCACTCTTGCACGCTACCCCGCATCCTTGAACGCTACCCCTCACACTTTTGCGCAACCCCTCATTGTTTCACGCTACCCTTCACTCTGGCACGCTCCCCCTCACTCTTTCACGCTAGCCCTCACTCTTTCACGTTTCCCCTCCCTCACCTTACACCTCACTCTTCCACACTACACCTCACTCTTTCACACTACCCCTCAATCCTTAACGCTTTGCCTCACACTTTCACAATACCCCTCACCCTTGCATGCTACCCCTCACTCTTTCACGCTATCCCTCACTCTTCCACGCTAACCCTCAATCTTTCACGCTACCTCCCACGTTTTTACGCCTTCCCTCACTCTCACGCTACGCAGCACTCTTCCAAGCTACTTGTCACTCTTGCACGGTACCCCTCACTCTTTCATGCTAGGCCTCCCTCCCTCACGCTACCCCTCACTCTTTCATGCTACCACTCACTCTTGTACGATACCCCTCAATCTCCAACGCTACCCCTCAATCTTGCTCGCCCGCCCTCACTCTTTCACGCTACCCTCACTCTTTCACCTGACACCTCACTCTTCCACGCTACACCTCACTCTTTCACGTTACCCCTCACTCCTTAACGCTTTGCCTCACACTTTCACAATACCCCTCACCCTTGCATGCTACCCCTCACTCTTTCTCACTATCCCTCACTCTTTCATGCTAACCTTCACTTTTGGACATTGCCCCTCACTCTTTCACGCTACCCCTCACTCTTACACACTACCCCTCACTCTTTCACGCTATCCCCCCCTCCACTATTGCATACTACCCCTCACTCTTGCACGCTAACCCTCACTGTTTCACGCTACCCCTCACGCTTTCACGCTACCCCTCACACTGGCACGCTACACCTCACACTTAAACGCTACAACTCACTCTTTCACGCTACCCCTCAGTCTTTCACGCTACCCCTCACAATTGCACACTACCCGTCACTTTTTCACGGTACCCCTCACACTTTCACGCACCCCGTTACTGTTTCACACTACCCCTCACTATTTCACTAAACCCGTCACTGATGCACGCTACTTCTCGCTCTTTAACGATACCCCTAATTCTTGACCGCTACCCCTCACCCTTGAACGCTACCCCTCACTCTTCCACGCTACCCATCAATCTTTCACACAACCCCAAACACTTGCACACTATCCCTCACTCTTGCACGCTACCCCTCACTCTTTAACGCTACCCCTCACTCTTGCACGCTACCCTCCACCCTTTCACCCTACCCCTCACTCCTTAACGCTACCCATCACTCTTCCACGCTACCTTTCACTCTTGCACGCTACCCCTCACTCTTTTACGCTAGGCCTCACTCCTTCACGTTACCCTTCACTCTTTCATGCTACCACTAACTCTTGCATGCTACCCCTCAATCTTTAACGCTACCCCTCAATCATGCACAAAACTCTTCATCCTTTCACGCTACCCCTCACTCTTTGAAGCTGCAATTCACTCTTTCACACTACCCATCACTATTTCATGCTACCCCTCACTCTTGCACGCTACCCCTCATTCGTTTATGCTACCGCTCACTGTTTCACGCTTCCCCTTCACTGATGCACGCTACCCCTCACTCTTGCACGTTTCCCCTCACTGTTTCACGATACTCCTCATTCTTTCACACTACCCCTCACGCTTTCACGCTATCTCCCACCCTTGCACGCTACCACTCACTCGTGCACACTACCCCTCAATCTTTAACGCTACCCCTCACTGTTTCACGCTACCCCTCAGACATTCACGTTACCCCTCACTGTTTCACGTTACCCCACACCTTTTCACTCTACCCCTGAATATTTTACGCTACCTCTCATTGTTCGTCGCTACAACTCATTCTTTAACGCTACCCCTCACTCTTTCATGCTACATCTCACTCTATCAGGCTACCCCGCACTCTTGCGCGCTACCCCTTACACATTCACACTACCTCTCACTCTTTTACGCTACCCCGCACTCTTTCACGCTACCCCTCACACTTTCACGCTTCCCCTCAATCTTGCACGTTACCCCTTACTGTTTCACGCTACCCCTCATGCTTTCACGCTACCGCTCACACTGGCATGTTATACCTGACTCTTTCACTCTACAACTCACACTTCCACGCTGGCCGTGGTGGACGAGGTGACTGTGGCGCTCCAGCGGCCACTACGGTCGGGGGTTCGAATCCATTCTCGGGCATGGATATTTGTGCCGTCCTAGTTCGTAAGTAGTTCATAAGGAGTTTGTAAGTTTAGGGACTGATGACCCCGTAGTTAAGTCCCATAAGCTTAACAAACATTTGAACATTTCACACTTTCACGTTACCCCTCACTTATGCCCAATTCCCCTCACTCCTTCACGCTACCCCTCACCCTTTGACGCTAGCCGTCACTCTTTCACGCTACCCCTCATTGGTGCATGATACCCCTTACTTTTTGAAGCTACCCCTTAGTGTTTCACGATACCACTCACTCCAACACGCTACCCCTTACTGTTCTACACTACCCCTCACTCTTTCACGGTACCCCTCAATCTTTCACGATAAACTTCACTCTTACTCGCTACCCCTCACTCATTCACTCTACGCCTCACTCTTTCACGCTATCCCTCACTCTTTCACGCTACCCGTCACTGTTTCATGCTACCCCTCAATCTTTCACGCTAGCCCTCACACTTGCACACTACCCCTTACTCATTTACGCTACATCTCATAATTTCACACTACCCCTCATTCTATCACGCTATTCCTCACTGTTTCACGCCACCCTGCACTCTTGTGCGCTACCCCTTACACATCCCTGCTACATCTCCCTCTTTTACGCTACCCCGCACTCTTGCACACTACCCCTCACACTTTCACGCTACCCCTCACTCTTGCACGCCACCCCTTACTGTTTCACGCTACCCCTCATGCTTTCACTCTACCCCTCACATTGGCATGGTACATCTCACTCTTTCACTCTACAACTCACACTTTCTCGTTACCACTCACTTATGCACGCTACCCCTCACTCCTTCACGCTACCCCTCACTCATTCACGTTACGCCTCACACAATCACGCTACCCATCCCTCTTTCACGCTACCCCTCACTGATTGACGCTATCCCTCACTCATTCACGCTACCCCTCACCCTTTCACGCTAGCCGTCACCATTTCGCGCTACCCCTCACACCTGCACACTACCCCTCACTCTTTTAAGCTACCCCTCACACTTTCACGCTACCCCTCACTCATCTACGCTACCCCTCACACTTTGGCGCTACTTGTCACACTTTCACGCTACCCCTCATTCGTGCACGATTCCCCTTACTCTTTCAAGCTACCCCTTAGTGTTTCACGATACCCCTCACTCTAACACGCTACCCCTTACTGTTCTACACTACCCCTCACACTTTCACGGTACCTTTCAATCTTTCATGATAAACCTCACTCTTAAACGCTACCCCTCACTCATTCACACTTTCATGCTACCCCTCACTCTATCACGCTACCACTCACTGTTTCACGCCACCCCGCACTCTTTCACGCTACTCCTCACTCTTTAAGGCTATCCCTCGTTGTGTCACGGTACCCCTCCGTCTTTCCGTTGGGTTGGGTTAGGGTTGGCTTGGGTTGGCTTGGGTTGGCTTGGGTGGGCTTGGGTTGGCTCCTGAATGCTACCCCTCATTCTTTCACGTTACGCCTCCCTCTTCCACGCTACCCATCAATCTTTCACGCAACCCAAAACACTTGCACACTACCCCTCACTCTTGCACACTACCCCTCACTCTTTCACGCTACCCCTCACTCTTGCAAGCTACCCTCAACCCTTGCACGCTACCCCTCACTCTTTCACGCTACGCCTCACTCCTTTACGCTATCCCTCATACTTTTGCGACCTCGGGTCGGGTCGGGTCGGGTCGGGTCGGGTCGGGTCGGGTCTGGTCGGGTCGGGTCGGGTCGGGTCAGGTCAGGTCAGGTCAGGTCAGGTCAGGTTAGGTTACATCTACATCTACATACATACTCCGCAATTCACCATAAGGTGCGTGGCGGAGGGTACACTGTACCACTACTAGGCATTTCCTTTCCTATTCCACTCCCAAATTGAACGAGGAAAAAAAGAATGCCTATATGCCTCTGTACGAGCCCTAATTTCTCTTATCTTGTCTTTGTGATCTTTACGCGAAATGTAAGTAGGCGGCAGCAAGATCGTACTACACTCAGCTTCAAATTGCGGCCCTCTAAATTTACTTAACAGAAATTCACGAAAAGAACGTCGTCTTTCTTCCAGCGATCCCCAATTGAGTTGCCGGAGCATTTCCGTGACACTCGCGCATTGGTCGAACCTACCGGTAACAAATCTAGCTGCTCGCCTCTGAACCGCCTCTATGTCTTCCTTCAAACCGATCTGCTGCGGGTCCCAAATACTTGAGCAATACTCAAGACGTGGTCGTACAAGCGTTTTATACGCGATCTCCTTTACAGGTGAAGTACATCTTCCCAAAATTCTCCCAATAAACCGAAGTCGGCTGTCTGCCTTACTCACAACTGTCCTTACATGCTCGTTCCATTTCATATCGCTCTGCAATGTTACGCCTAGATATTTGAACGTCGCGACCGCATCAAGAAGCTCACTACTGATGCTGTATTCGAACATTATAGGACTGTTTTTTCTACTCATGCGCATCACCTTACATTTTTCTACATTGAGAGCTAGCTGCCATTCTTCGCACCAACTAGAAATTTTGTCTAAGTCAACCTGTATGCTATTACAGTCAGTTACAGACGACACCCTCCCATACACCACAGCATCATCAGCAAACAGCCGCAAATTACAACTTACTCTGTCCATCAGATCATTTATATAGATAGAAAATAATAGCGGTCCTATCACACTCCCCTGGGGCACGCCTGACGATACAATCGTCTCTGATGAACACTCGCCGTCGAGAACAACGTACTGCGTTCTATTACTTAGGAAGTCTTCCAACCAGTCACAAATCTGTGAACCTATTCCATAAGCTCGTATCTTCGTTAGCAGTCTGCAGTGCGGCACCGTGTCGAACGCCTTTTTGAAGTCGAGAAAAACGCAATCCCTCTGTTGCCCTTCGTCCATGGCTCGCAAGATGTCATGTGAGAAAAGGGCAAGCTGAGTTTCACATGAACGATGTTTCCTAAACCCGTGCTGATTCATGGAAAGAAGCTTTTCCGTTTCAAGGAAATTTACTATATTCGAACTGAGAATATGCTCCAAAATTCTACATGAAACCGATGTCAACGATATTGGCCTGTAATTGTATGGGTCAGTTCTCTTTCCTTTCTTATACACGGGAGTCACCTGCGCTTTTTTCCAATCACTAGGAACTTTGCGCTGAATTAAAGATTCGCTATAAATGCAAGCTAAGTAGGGGGCCAATGCCGCAGAATAGTCTTTGAAAAACCGAACTGGTATACCATCCGGACCAGCAGACTTTTTCGTATTTAGCTCTCTCAGCTGCTTCTCTACACCGGAAATACCTATTGCTATGTCCCCCATTTCGGAATTAGTACGTTGATCAAATGATGGTATATTTGTGCGGTCCTCCAGCGTGAAAGATTTCTTAAAGGTTAAATTTAGAACTTCAGCTTTCCGTTTGCTTTCTTCTATTACTGCCCCGGAATGATCAACTAGTGACTGGACAGTGGGCTTTGACCCGCTTATCGATTTTACATAGGACCAGAATGTTTTCGGGTTCTCGGAAAGATCTTTTGCTAAGGTATGGCTGTGATAATTATTGTATGCTTCACGCATCGATCTTTTTATAGACGCACGAATCTCTACTAACTTTTGCCTGTCATCATTTGCGTGTTCTTTTTTGAATCGAGAGTGCAACAGCCTTTGCTTTCTCAGCAGCTTTCTAACATTATTATTATACCACGGTGGATCTTTTCCATCCTTAATCGTCTTTACTGGCACATATTTCTCTAACCCTTCATTAACAATGCATTTAGATTTAGTCCACAATTCCTCTACATCCATAGTCCCAGAATTAAACGATGCCCATTCATTTTCTAAGTGCGATCGTAACATTTGCTTGTCGGCTTTTCCCAACAAAAACACGCTCCTAGCCTTCTTGACTGGTTTATGAACTTTGGTCACCATCGACGCTATGACGATATCGTGATCACTAATTCCTGTCTCTACACAGACATCGTTAATAAGGTCAGGCCTGTTTGTGGCTATAAGGTCTAGAATATTTCCATTGCGCGTGGGTTGCCGGTTTAACTGCTCAAGACAGTTTTCGGAGAATGTGTCCAAAAGTAGCTCGCAAGACTGCTTGTCTGTACCGCCTGAAATGTAACTTGCGAGGTCCCAATCTATACTCTTAAGGTTGAAGTCACCTCCGACTAATATTACATGGCTCGGATACCTATGCACTGCCTGGTGTAGACTTTCCTTGAATGATTCTAAAACTGCTACAGCAGCACTGGGGGGCCGGTAAAAACACCCAACTATTAATTTTACTTCTTTTAGACCTGTTATGCGTGCCCAGATAACTTCACAGTTACTTTCAACCTCGATCTCAGTAGAAACAATATCTTTGTCCACAGCGATGAACACTCCTCCTCCAGTTGTATCAGATCTATCTTTCCGATATACATTCCACGCTTCGCTAAATATTTCTGAACTTGCCACATCATCATTTAGCCAGCTTTCGGTGCCTAAAACTATCTGAGCGCAATAACTTCCATGCAGCGCTGCAAATTCGGGAACTTTGTTTCTAATACTCTGTAAGTTCTCGGCTAATATTTTTATGTTCGAATTTTTGTTCCGAACGTGGCCTGAATTCGCTGTTTGAATGCTGACAGGCGAGTGCTCATCAGAGTTAGCGCCTAGCCTAAAAAACCCCCATGTGCACTCCACAAGTACTCTGCTACCCGAGTAGCAGCTTCCTTAGTGTAGTGCACCCCTGATCTATCTAGGGGCACCCTACAATTCCCCACCCGATAACGCCGATCCAGAAATCTGCAGCCATGACTGTCACAGAGTCGGCGAAGCCTCTGGTTCAGACCCTCCACTCGGCTCCAAACCAAAGGACCCCGATCAACCCTGGGAACAATGCTGCAAATCGACAGCTCTGCTTGCACCCCGAGTGCGAAGGCAGCAGCCTTCACCAATTCCGCCAGCCGCTCGTAGGACCTGAGGATGTCCTCAGAACCCAAGCGACAAGCGTCATTGGTGCCGACGTGAGCTACGACTTGCAGTCGACTGCACTCCGCACCCTCGATAGCCGCCGGCAAGGCCGCCTCCACATCTCGGATGAGGCCCCCCGGCAAACACGCCGAGTGCACGTTGGAATTCCTTCCAGATCTGGACGCTATCTGCCTAAGGGGCTCCATCACGCGCCTGACATTGGAGCTCCCAATAACTAATAATCCCCTCCCCCCGTGCACCTGCTCGGACCCTGCTGAAGGAGTGGCCACACTCTCACTCACAGGACGAACGGGTGCGGACGGACGTCCAGCCTCCACATTGGCCTTCCGCCTCGAGCGACGCGAACGCCGTACAACCCGCCACTCCCCTTGCGGAGAAGGCGGCTCGACGACGTCTGGTACACCTGTAGGTGCCTCGGTAGCAGGGACAGAGAGCGTAGCGTGAGACACCTGAGGTGTCCCACTCAACGCCCCAGACTCCCCACCATCACTGCACCCCGAGACAGCAGCCTGAAGACGGCTGACCGTAGCCAACAGCACGCTCAGCTGTTTGCGAACCGCGGCCAACTCCTCCTGCGTCCGCATACAGCAGGCACACATCCTATCCATCCTATCGATACAATTAACAGCAATTAACAACTTTAAAGAAGCCTAGTACTTTAATGAAGGCGGCTGGCTGCTGACTTAACTGTGGTCAGTGGTAACTACACTGTCGATCAACAAAACTGAGTCCGGCACTCGTGGCAGCTGGCACTGGACGACTGATAACGAGCTTAGTAACGGTCTGACTTGTTTTTAAAATACACCGGTCAAAGACGAAGACTAAACACAACGGTATTTATCAAATACGATAAAATAAACTATTAAAACAGTAGTACAAACGAAAATTGCAAGTACGCGGGAAAAACCTCTTAAAACAGTACTACCGAAAATGAACTAGACAGGCAAATTAAATTAGACACAAACAAAATTCAGATACTTAGCGCTGTTAAGTTAGCTCGGGTCGGGTCGGGTCGGGTCGGGTCGGGTCGGGTCGGGTCGGGTCGGGTCGGGTCGGGTCGGGTCCGGTCGGGTCCGGTCGGGTCAGGTCGGGTCCGGTCGGGTCGGATCGGGTCGGGTCCGGTCGGGTCCGGTCGGGTCCGGTCGGGTCCGGTCGGGTCCGGTCGGGTTAGGTTAGGTTAGGTTAGGTTAGGTTAGGTTAGGTTAGGTTAGGTTAGGTTAGGTTAGGTTAGGTAAGGTAAGGTAAGGTAAGGTAAGGTAAGGTAAGGTAAGGTAAGGTAAGGTAAGGTAAGGTTAGGTTAGGTTAGGTTAGGTTA